>OX336357.1:2517697-3776546 GCA_946902875.1 Nematopogon swammerdamellus | reverse complement strand
GTGCGTTCACGCACGTGGATAGGACGCGCGGGGATTGGCTGGTGTGAATGTATTTGTATGCACATCGGACGCGTCCGTGTGAATTGTGTTTGTGTGCGATAGAAAATTTGCCACAGCGGTTCCGACTGAGAGCGGGCGTCATCATCATCACATATCTCGCTATTACTTCTCTGATCTGTGGAATCGGCCATACAATAATGAGGAACGTTACATTGCTGTCATTAATTTTAGTCCCTATGACAATGTCCATAGAGATTAATTTTGACTGGTTATTGTGTTAGTTCATGATCAGCAACACCGCAGCGCTAGTGTTCAATGCAGTGAAAATAGGTCCGGACCGCCATCCATCAGTCATATAACTCATCTGTGGCCATCACTATTTTTTAAAATCTCTATTTGAATGGGGCTTGCGTATGCCAGCCAGCCCCATAGAACCGAAAGTGCTGGATACACGGCGATACTTTTGTGTATACACTCGATGTATACAAACAGCCAGATTACACAAATGATATGATAAGACATAAATTAGGTAAACATACCTACAGTTAAGTATGGCCATAGATAGTTTCCCTGAATGACAATTCAAAGGGAAGTCTCCAGTATGGCACCTACCTTATCGGGGGTGATATTGGCTGGTCAGAGCATGTGCTCTGGCCCTCCGACTCGGCCATCCATACCGAACTACATAAAAAATTCACAGATCTCGTGCATTACACGACCTTCGAGGTACATTGAAAATGAACTCAACAAAATAAAAGAAAAAGTATTACATTTATATATTTTTTATTATTTTTCAAAACACAAGCAAAATTTAAACTAAGATTTAGACAGAAAAAGAGATAAGCTTGACATTAAGCAAAATTTAAACTAAAATTTAGACAGAAAAAGAGATAAGCTTGACATTATGTCTAACTAAAGTAACAAATTAATAAATATCAAATATAAAAATATTTAATAGGTTAGGTTAGAAGATTTGATTTTTTGATCTTCTAACCTAACCTTTAATTTTTTAATAACCTTTAATTTAATCATAATATTCCAAAACATTATATTTATATGTAAAAATAATAAACTTTAATGCTACTATACTCAGATTAGTCCGCGCGCCGCACATACCTCCCGCGGTATTCAAAATTCCGCCGCAGGATAAGCTACAGCCTAGCTAGACCGTGAGAGATAGCGAGGTCCCGTTTTTTGCAAATTGTAGGCCAACTCAATACCCCGAGGGTTTTTTTGACGTGATGACGTCACGTCTTATAAATTGATGAGCACCGGCTGCACGCACGAAAGTGTGTAGCGTTGATATTCAAAGTTACCATGGAAACGTCTTAAGAAGTAAAACTGTCAAGATCAGACAACAGAAGTTTTGATGGCCAGTCACAAGATGATTAATCTTTCTACTGGAAATAGAAATTACTGATCTTTGATCTATGTACTACGATTATTCCACGTTATCACGTAAAACTATCGTCCGTAAACCGACTTTACAGACAACCAATTTATTCATTTTTTCGACATCGTTTTTCGTTTTCGAGAAATCGCCGATTCAATGAGAAAAGACACCAAAAAATCCAATGACCTTTGAAAAAATCACGTAATTTTTCGAAATTTTTTGATTTTTTTAAAAAAGTTTTTGACTTTTCCATCCACGTAGCTGTAAAATTCACGACACCAGGGCGATTGTCGCACTTTTCCTTGAAATGGGTGCCCTACCAACGCGATAGAAAAATGTAATTTTAACTATGTAATTTTAACATTGAAAATGTTTTTTCAATGTTAATATATATGCACCCACCTAGCGCCTTCTCTTCTCTTTATCCACTCTTTCACCCACACCACACTGATCGTTTTCTGCTCCCTAACCAATGTGGATAATTGGTAGACATGCGAATAATGTAGATCGGTATGCAACAACACACTTTTATGTGGATGTGGGTTGGATTTCTCACGAGTCAAAGACGTTATAATATATAAGTTCTTTAAGACAGGTGGATCCCCGGTACACATTAAGTGGTGGTCATATGCACTTCCACGCATATACATAGCTGGTGAAAACAGAAGCTGTCGGCTAGTACAAAACGCTGTGGCCCTGGGCACAGGCTGTTGTTGAACTCCAGTGGCAGTGGTGGCTTCACCCCCGGCTCTCGACTTCGGTCGGGGGTTCCTTCGGGTGGACGGGTGGTGGCTCGGATCGGCTGGGGAAAGGCCTCAGTCTGTGTTTCCCATGGGATTTATTTCGGAAGAACTGTACAGTTATGGGGCCACGATCTGGCATACATGATCACTGTACTCGCAAGAGTGCAGGGATAGACGTCTGGATTTTGTAGCCGCAAGGCTGGTATTTCTGGACGTCTATAAACAAAACGTAAGAGAGATTTTATATGATAGTATATCGATGAACTTCTCTTTTACCTTACTAGGTGGTAGGGTTCAACCCGCCCGGGTTGGTACCACCGTACTGAATGAAACGTGGGTCGAAACGGCTACCTATGTAAAAAGTTTGTGTTTTCCGTCCAGTTCAGTGCAGCCGACACGATCGAAGGGAAGCACTGAGATGGCACCTAGCTCACCCGGTGTTATGGGCTGACATCACGGATGTTGTAGGAGATGTAGCCAACCGTGTCAGTTTCCATAAAAAAAAAAATCAAAAAAAGATAATAAGCTAACGGTTTCAGAACTATTTATAGCATCGCTGTGGATGAACAGGTAAATAGGCCTATCGTTGTATAAAAATATCGCTACAATCAAAGATTTTTTATTGTAGCGGTTTTGTGACTTTTGCTACAATCAAAGAGTATAGCTATATAACAATATTACTCCATATTACAAAGCTACAACACGGCTACAATCATTGACATGACATTGACCATGACATTTGACATGACATGACATACAAAATGACATTTGTTTAAACCACAAAGAAAATAATCTGGTAATATGTCACACAGACAGATGACTATTTCGTGGGACCGCGATTCATTTCACACTGCACACTAGCGCCACGGTCTCGCTGAGCGGAACTAAAATTAGCGTTCCTGCCTGTTATTGGTCCGATTCCTATCTGTATAATATAAACATTATTTTATTTATCTGTGGCGGTAGGTATTTGATGCTCTGTGGCGGTCACCCATCCAAGTACTGACCGCACCCAGCCAGTTGACTGTCTGCACCACTGAGCTATCGAGGCCATTGACTTATATATTACTAACGTAAGGACGGGCTTATACGAACTGAGCAAATGGCATCACTTCACTGGATGTCCAAGCGAAGTGACATCCAGTGGCTTGTCAGTCAGTTGCTGGCTGTCAGTCGGCCATGACGTGTTAGTTGTGTGGGTGTCGCTCCTTAATGCCTCATACTTGCGTACTCAAATCGTGCAGGAACTACAAAAAAGAAAGGGGGAATAACGTACCATAGGTGCGTAAGCCTTATTTTGTTGCATTCAGCGATATTTCCTAATAAAATCTGAATTGACATTTTGTTTAAGCAACATCGCACGCCAGCCGTCACGCCGCCATACAGTACGTGAGCGCTAAGGAAGTAACTTTGTATCAACGTTTATAAAAACAAAATGTGTACGTGTTATATTTCGATAATTTTTATTTAATATTGAGAATTACGTTAACTAGTGTGAATTAATAATGTATTTATTTAAGCATTATTTTTGTTATGATTTATCTCAGACGAAATAAAAAAATAAAGATAAAACGCAGCGAACAGCGTAGCTAGACCGGTTTATATGTGGTTGTGTGGCCAGTGTTGCCATAATGATTCTCCTCAGTACCCCAATATTATAAAAATGTGTGGCATTTTTTTAAATCTAAGATAATGATAAATGATAAAGATAATTGATAACAACAAGTTGTATTTTAGTAAATGAACATGAAAATTTGACATAAAATATCAATCTGCGTCACATGGACATTTTTTGGTCATACATAACTCGGGAACCACTGGTCTTAGACCCACCGTGTTGGTACTCAAACTTCAGGTTTCGGTGAGATCCATCCATCTGTCACATGAACTTTTGTTTTGGTCATAACTCGAGAACCACTGTTGCTAGACCCATCGTCTTGGTACTCAAACTTCAAGTCTCGGTGAGATCCATCCGCACGGCGATATCACAATATCAGGCCTGTTCGCGAGAATATTCCTGTCTGTGATAATGGACCGGTCCCAATAGAGTGTGACATGACTATTCTCGAGAACTGGCGGTGGATTGTACTTATAGTAAGGCACCTCGGTACCCACAAGGTTAAACTTTAAGGCAAGTTGCTGGTGGATAATCCTGGCTACTAGGTTGTGTCTATGCAGATACTCGGTGTTGGCAAGCTGCGAACAACCGGAAATCACATGTCTGAGGGACTCACCAGGTAGGTGGTAGGCGTGGCAGTTGTCAATGGTGCCATCCTTCATTATGTGTTTCTTATAGTTGTTCGTCTTGACAACCTCATCTTGTATTGCAAAGACAAAACCCTCGGTTTCCCCGAAGAGGTCCCCGAAGCGTAGCCAGTGCACGAAGGAAAGTTGGTCTACATCCGGTCCCGTGAGAGACCGGAAGTACCTACCGTGCAGCTCCTTGCCTTTCCATACTTCCATGCGGTCCTCAGTGCTCAGTACAACCGGCTTCCGCCAGTTCTCTTTTCCCATGCTCAGCGAGGTAAGACCTTTATCGCTGGTGACGACATCGCGGTGCAATTCACAAACATCAGTATATGTACGTAAGAATATTATTATTTTTTTTAGTTTAACGGCGCTAGTCATAATTATAGTACACGGAACTCAAATCGATTAAAATCAGTTGCACATAAATCAGCGATGGCTGAAAAAGACCCTGACGTGATCGGACCCAAATTGTACGAGAATGTTCCCGAAATTTTTTATCTTAGTGTGACAATGAAACACAGTTAAACAGTGACAATGATGTATATTTATTTGTATATAATATTCTATATATTTAGTAATTTATATGTATTAAACATGTATGGCTTATATTTTACTAGCATGTACTTATATGTATGTATTAAATAAGTATTCTTATTATTAAATTTATCTCCAATTGTCACGCAACTCTTTTGCTACTACCTACTTACATTCCACTATATTATCGAATCTCAAACATCCAAAGGTTGACTGTAAGAAATCTCTGTAAGGGATAAGTCCGCCTTTGCACCTTATGTAAATTTTCCAATGTATTTGTTACTGTTTAATGTTTACTGGAGCAATAAAGAATTTTCTATCTATTTCTATGTTCCAGAGTCAGGTGAAAATATTTCTTTTAGATACTTAATCCATTTTATAAATTAAATGCATTTTTTTCATATTGTAAATAAACAATATTGCTGACTTGGAAGATCCAAATGAATCTTTTATATGTGTAAATTTGACTGACCTATATGTTCTTTGTACTTTATTCTCTTTTTTAAAGATAATCTTTTACTTATTATTTTTATTTTTTATTAGATGTTGTATGTTAAGAGCGTTCCGTGCAAAATGACAGGCGACGGTGCTGCCACTCAAGTAAATAATATATATCTCTTAAACAAAGCCATAACTGGAAAAAACAAGCCATGAAGCTGTAGTTGATTTTGATTATGATATTCTAAGATACTGAAAACAGTTTTATATTGCTCAGTTTATGCACAATCATTATAACGGATTACGGTGGCCATCGAAATCCGTTATAATGATTGTGCATAAACTGAGCAATATAAAACGGTTAGTTTCTTTATGACGTTATCACGTAAAACTATCGTCCGTAAACCAAAGGTTTATAATTGTTAATTTTTTTTATTTTTGTAAATTTTTTTTACGTATTATGTTAACCCGGCATATAAACTGCCACTATACAAAGTTTCGTCTAATTCCGTTCAGTGGTTTTTGCGTGATGCGCGTACAGACAAACAAACAAACAAACAAACAAACAAAACATTTTAAAACTGTTCTAACATGTTCATTATCTCATTTTAAGCCACCCTGGTTAGTTTTTTTTCGAATACATTCAATGTACAGACTTTCTTACCTCTACGATTTTATTATATGTATAGATAGATATGTACAATATACTTCTCTTTGAATTTTTGTTTTTGACAATTGTTTTTTTGGTATTTTTTACAAAGAATATTATTAGAACTAAATGTGCAATAGAATCGTAAAAATGACATGTTGCCGCTAGGGTAGTGCATCGCTTTACTTTTCCTAGATAATTGTGAAAAGCTTTATATTTAAAGAAATTAGGACATATAAAAAAATAAAAATTTACAGAGCAATTTTTCTGAAGAAGTTGTCATACAAAATAGGTATTTTCGAATTTCTGCATATTCGGAATCGAAATTTTGACGTGATAACGTTTGATGAACAGGTGTGTGCAAGCGCGACCGCGTAACAAGCGATAGAGAGGCACAATCGGCCCAAGCGTCGGCTTTTACACATTTATCTCTCTGGTTCTAAAGTACCAGGGCAGCAAAAATTGAAAGGAGGTTACTCGTACCATTCACGTTCCATCTGAGCCTGTGTGTGCAAGCGAGAGCGCGTAACAAGCGATAGAGAGACACAATCGGCCCAAGCGTCCGCTTGTACACATTTATCTCTCTGGTTCTAAAATACCAGGGCAGCACAAATTGAAAGGAGGTTACTCGTACCATAATATATTAAGCGCATCAGGCCGGTCGGAAAAGATTTCAAATTTAGAATATTCATGAAACAAGGGTCCGAATATGTATCACAATATCGATTCATGTATTTCGATTCAATACAACGACAGAGAACCAAATATTAGGTGTTTAACACTTTTTAGTTCTAGGTTTTTTTTTGTTTGGAAGTCGGTTTCGCATTTTTTTAAACTGTTTTTATTTCATTCTTTTTAGTAATATTAAATAAAAAAGAATAATCGAAATCGAATAATCGTAATCGATTGAAGTGGTACAGAATGATTGATATGTGTCAAACTGCAAATTGCTGAAAAAGTCCACATCACAAAAGTTTTGCTGAAGGTAACCACACACCATAGTAATTATCCTCCTTTCAATTTCTTCTGCCCTGGTACTTTAGAACCGTTCCCAGTAGTCTTACCACTTTATGACGTTATCACGTAAAACTATCGTCCGTAAACCGACTTTACAGACAACCAATTTTTGAAGTGAAAACTTCTTTAGCGGCGCTTGGCACTTTTTTATATGGGGAAACAATCTTATGTTCGCGTCAGCGCCAGCGCGTCAGACAATCTATAGTCGCTATGACAACCGCGTCAGATAACAATCTATAGTTGCTATGACAACGCTCAATACATGACATCTCAAAGTTCTGCAAAATGAATGTAGGGTTCCGTAATAAATGCATGTCTGTCCTATCTACTAAATTTTACATTTATTTCAAAATGAATGTAGGGGGCATGTCTGTCCGTTCTACTAAATTTTACAATTTTCAACCAAGGTCCTCCGACGGTTATTTTATAATAAAAGTAGGGTTCCGTAACACGTTTATGTCTGTCCATTCTACTAAGTTCTGCAAAATGAATGTAGGGTTCCGTAACAAATGCATGTCTGTCCGTTCGACTAAATTTTACAATTTTCAACCAAGGTCCTCCGACGGTTATTTTATAATAAAAGTAGGGTTCCGTAACACGTTTATGTCTGTCCATTCAACTAAGTTCTGCAAAATGAATGTAGGGTTCCGTAACAAATGCATGTCTGTCCGTTCTACTAAATTTAACATAATTTTTTTTTATATATTATTATTATTATTCGTTTATTGGCACATTTCTTTTTTTTATATTAATTTTACATAAAAAACTTAAATCTAAAATTAATATAAAATAACAAAATGGAATTTCCACCACCGGCGGCGGGGCGAACCCAGGCTACCGATGGTCGGACCCAAGAGAGAGAAACCTCCGGACAATTCGAGCGGTGTCGAGCAAGACCGCCTTCTGCATCTGACCCTTGATCCAAGCAAGTGGCTCTAGCGAGAGCCTCTTGAGATGATGGTCGAGGCTCTTCGCTATCAGCCCATGCGCAGACACGACTATGGGCACAACGATCGTCGAGTCCACGGGCCACATGTCGGTAACCTCGTGAGACAGATCGATGTATTTTAACATCTTGTCTTTTTCTGCCTTCACAAGGTTCTCGTCATGCGGCACCGTGATGTTATTATTATTATTATTTTTTTTTTTTTCATATTTTTTTTTAATTTTTTTTTATACCTGAATATTTTCGAAAATACAAAAAGTTTTCACTTCTGCCGGCACTCCCGGAGTGCACCTGAGGCTTTTTTTTCTAGATAATGTTATATATAAGGTGTTTTGTTATTCATGTATGAAATTTCGGGAAGGTTACATACACACTCAATAAACACGTTACGCAAAAAAATTATATGTTTTTAGCATTGATGTCTAATTTTATAGATCGAACGTCGCGCGATTTAACCTGTACTACGTTTCGTCATAACAAGTGTGCGTGCATTCACACACAGTATTGTGATACTCACACAAGCACACACTTACATCATATAGTCGTTTCATGTCCGTAAACGGCGGGCATCGGAGCGCGCCGCGCCTCCTGCCACGAGATACTTTCGTGTTTGCATTTTACACACCGCCATGCTGTCACGTGACGCGATCCCTACGACGTTACTGTCGCGTTCTCACTTGCCTACGGATGATAAGAGTGAGCGAGAAAGTTGTCATCGCTCGCCCATCGGCGCGATTGTCGTATTTCCGCTCGCTCTTGTGATCAGTAGGCAAGTGGGAACGAGAACGCGATAGCTGCGTCACACAAGTCAGCATGGCTTCTTAACACGTCATAACATGCTCAGGCGAAACAAACAACAACGTTTGTCACTGTTACTATTGCATAAAACACAGCTTTACTCTTTCTCGTTCGCTCTTTATATTAATTACGTATACAAAAATCTGTTTAACATAAAATTTGAGAAAAAAACCAGCAAAATAAATACTTACTGATGGAAGGAGACGCCATTCTTTACGTAATTTCGATCTGAGCTGTTACAATACTTGTAACAGCAACCGGGCATGCTGAACACACGCACTTTTGCGCCACAGACTCGGACCTCGGTACAGTAAGACTTACGCTCAACACGCGCTGCACACGCCGTATGAAGCGGCTGTCCGTGAAATCTGCAATTTATGCAGTTCTCGTCGAGAACAAATTTTTTCGGGAGTAATGTATGGGATGGGCATATCTCTAAATATACATCAATGGTTTTTAGCATTACTTTTCGAGAAATTTAACAAAACATGTTTGTTGCCTAAACATAAAACACATCAACCTGTGTGTTCCAGTACTACCAGCTGTAGTTAACTCGCACTGCACGGGGTTAATGACAGTACTAGTTCAAACTCAGAACAGCTGTTTGTTGTGTCTTTGAATGTGTGAGGGGGTGTGCGCGCGTGTGTGAGTATGTGTGGGTACCTTTCACTTACAATAGTCGTTAGGAACTTACATACTAGGTAGGTACTTACCCACTCTCGTTGCATAATCCTGCGACAACAACTTTTGAACTCGAGTGAAATGGTACGGATGCATCTTTTCCCGCTTTAGGAGACGCCACACGTACGTGTTACTCAATCGCAACACTGTGGCTGCGTCTCGAGTGCTGGCCATGGGGTGGCGGTCAATGAAGTCTAGCACTTCTTCTTCTATGCGCACCGGTAGTCGTGGTCTTCCGGCATCAACTTCAGGCACAAAGACGCCCCAGTCTCGGAACCGTTGCTCCGCGCCCAATATGGTGCGTGCACTTACACGCACGCCGTAGAGCTGCTCATACAAGACCACAGCAGCAGCTAAGCTCCAGTTTGAGTCTCGGTAACACAACCATATTTAGATACTCCGCGTCGTCGGTGTATCGGTACGGCGCGCGCGGCGGTGGCATTTTGAACCTATGACGTACTGACTCGCGAACCGTTAGAATTGCACTGACTGACGCGCACGCGGCGGCCGCGGGGTGAGTGCGGGGGGAAAGGGGGGACGGCTTGCCCGCACTCTTGCGATTCGGCGTCGTAGCAGGCCTTCGTCACTCGCTCAAGGTCGCGAGTTAAATGCCTACCGCTTGGCGTACCGACTAATCTACAATTAACAGTGGGCTGCTGCTATCCAGCCAGACCGGGCGCGTGGCGCTTTCGAATTTATAAAATGTCGAAATCACGTAATTATTGTGCAGTGGACGGGTGCAAAAGTCAAAAGACAAATGAAAACTTGTCTTTTTTTTCATTGCCGAGAGACGAAGAAAGGTAAGTGTTTTGTTTAGTAGCATTTTGATTTATTTCTAGTAATTTATTTATTCATATTAGTAGGAGGTCATAGATTTAAAAATAATATCATATTGCCAATAACATTAGTTAGATGACGCCGAACAGCGTGGTATGTATGGCCTAATTTGTATAAGGATAATAGGTACATTGTAGATGATCATTGATCATTAAATTTATTGATCAAACAAAACTATCACTGGAAGGTTGCACGCAATGCACGCTTCGATGTGAGAAACTAATTGTGACGCTAACGCATGCATGAATTTGTTCGCATGAATTTGCCGTACCTAAATATCGTATCGTTGGTAGCTAGAACGATAAAAGTTGGTAGGCATCATCTTCATTTTATTCCTCACAATAAGACAGCACAAAGACACAGCCCTTAGACGCGCTGAACGACGCGCTTTCGAGATAGAGTTACACGACAGAAAGAGAAGCGAAATGTAGGCAGTTATCGTGTTTAGGCATGCAGCTCTGTGCGAGTCAATTTGTACTTTATCGCGTCGTCGCAGAGTAGCTATTTCTTTGTGAGTGTTTGTACAGAGCAGCTTCTGTACGGAGTACTCTTTTCTATTCTGTGGTCGTAGTCAAAGATACGTCTTTGTCAGTGCGCACCACGCCGCCGCGCCTGCCATAAATCAAACTAGACGTCGCGATAGGTGTACCTACCTACGTTTCGTATTTTACAAGCACAGACGTTTGCAAGGATCTCTTAGTTATAGCATGATCAGGTTTTGATAGATATTTTATTTAATTTTTTTGTTAGGAGAAAAAATGCTCCTATAAACATGTTTTTTTACGTAAAGTTACGTAAAGTGTTTATTTGAGTGTATGTAACCCTCCCGAAATTTCATACATGAATAACGAAACACCTTATATATACTACTCTTAATAATATTGTATACCGAAGGAATTTCGGACGGAGCAATTTTTCACCAGTAGTTATAAGCGATTGTCATGTTTAAGTATAAATACCTAATTTCCAAATATAAAAAATCCTAGATAATTTGTCAAACGTACATTTTAAACCCTACTTTATCACCAGGATCACACTGCAATGTTTCAGCGACAGAGGAATTATTCCGAGGTGAAATACTTCATTGATTGAACTAAAGGAACTCGTACCGTGTGGGGTCGGTACGTAAAAAGAATAGCCCCACTGCATCTCTCCCCGTCGCATGTCGTAAAAGTCGACTAAGGGATAAGAAAATTCGTCAGCCTCGTTAGCTCAGTGGCGCGGTTGGTTAGTCAACTGTTATTAAGCAACGCTGAGCGCGGTCAGTGATTGGATGGGTGACCGCTCGACCGTTGGAGGCTGACCGTGGTTCGGATTCCACGTTAAACTGTAGGTCCCTTCCCTTCTTACTTTACTAGGTGGTAGGGTTTATCCCGGCCGGGTTGGTACCACCGCACTGAACGAAACGTCGGTCGAAACGGCTATGTAAATAGTTCGTGTTTTCCGTCCAGTTTATTGTAGCCGACATGAAATGAAGGGAAGCACTGACATGGCACCTAGTTCACCCTGTGTTATGGGCTGACATCACGGATGTTGTAGGTGATGTAGCCAACCGTGTCAGGTTCCATAAAAAAAAAAAAAAAAAAAAAAAAAAAGGCCGTCAGCGCATTATCAAATTGCATATTATATATAATATTAGGCCCGGGCTATACGATGCGGAAAAAATCGTGATGCGAAAATAAACTGACCACGCCTCCTACGGGCTACACGGCATGCGGAAATTTATTTACCCACACGCTGGCTGACTCCGATAGGTGAAGCACAAAAGAGGGTGGGTTTAATGTCTTTGGTGAAGCATGACGGCACAAATGGATGCGCTAAATCACGAGTCAGTAAGCCTGGATACGAAATACGGCATCGTTTGTATAGGAACCGAGGTAGCCGCCAAAGGGGTGTGAAGTCTGAGGCGGGAGCGGCGCATGGAACGCCGTGATTGGCCGAGCGTGTAGGTAGCCAAGTGACGCCAGTCTTCCATACATTTGAACGGGATTCATACAATAAGTCGCTCATTGTGTCGATTCGCGATGAAAAGATGAAACGGATTTAACAATATTTACCCTTTCTTTACATCAAGGGAATAATATAACTTTCTCTTAAATGAACAAAGGCAACGCCCCTTTCACAATTTTGCGAATTTGCAGATTTTCGCATAAACACGATCATAGTTCTAAGTTCTGAGATACCTCGGATACTTTATTATAAATCTACAATTGTGTATTCCATAATAAAAATTATCAAAATGTATGCGAAAATAGTTAGGCATAAAGATTAACTTTTTTTAGGAAACTGATACGGATGGCTCCATCATCGTAATAATGCTTCAGTTTGGTACTAGCGATGATGGGAGCCAATATATAAATAATAAAATAAAACTACAATAAACTAAAATAATAAAAATAATCAAGATCGATAAATACATAAAAAAAAAATAAACAAACAAACCAAATAAAATAAAAAATATGAAGAAAAACCGGATTTAGACACATCAGCCAAGGCTGCCTGTCTAAAATAAATAAATATACCTAGGTGAATTAGGTACGTGCCTTGTCACCGATTCCCCCTAATCGATCCGGCTATACTGAATTGGATGGAAAACACGTAGTTACTACTTTTCATAGTGACTTCGACCGACGTTTATTTAGTGCAGTGGTACCAACACGGGCGGGTTGAACCCTACCATCTACATATACATCCTGTACATTTATATACGTTCTATACATTCTGAATCTCTGACATTAAAGGCAAACGTTTAAACTATTACGTCAATTATTTTTAATTCTCCTAAATATCCGCGATCTTTGTACCGTGTGGGGTCGGTACTTAAAAAGAATAGCCCCACTGCATCTCTCCCCGTCGCATGTCGTAAAAGTCGACTAAGGGATCGTCAGCCTCGGCAGCTCAGTGGTGCGGTCAGTTATTGGATGGGTGACCGCCCGACCGTTGGAGGCTGACCGTGGTTCGGATTCCACGTTAAACTGTAGGTCCCTTCCCTTCTTACCTTACTGGGTGGTAGGGTTTATCCCGGCCGGGTTGGTACCACCGCACTGAGCGAAACGTCGGTCGAAACGGCTATGTAAATAGTTCGTGTTTTCCGTCCAGTTCAGTGTAGCCGACGCGAAATGAAGGGAAGCACTGACATAGCACCTAGTTCACCCGGTGTTATGGGCTGACATCACGGATGTTGTAGGTGATGTAGCCAACCGTGTCAGTTTCCATAAAAAAAAAAAAAATAAATCTGATATTCCCGGTAGACGCATGACCTAAAGAAATTAATTCCTTTCTCCTTAGAGTCGCTCAAAAGTAAAAACCGGTAGGTACTGGTTGAATGAAAAAAAACGCGATAAACGAATATTGAACGAGGAAACCTGCTGAGGTTGACAAGAAGAAATGTCCTTTGGCAATAAGGCAGAATGCATGAAATATCTGTATACATTTAACATACATATTTATTATCAATAAACAAAAAAAAATTACAAGATCTAACTGCATCCAACACGATAGTCGACCTATGGTGGGTAAGCAGAATAGAGCTCTCCATACATATTTACGCCGATGTTTGTTACTGAAATTGAAGCGAAAAATGCTATCAAATTGAATGAAAGTACTTACTCGTGAAAGGTGACTCCATCTGTGTTCAAGTTTGAATTTTTCGACGACTTTTTGCACCAAAGCACTGCACAATGAGGCATTTTGTGACAGACGCGCACGTTCGCTCCGCCTGAGCGGCGGACGGAGACTAAAATCGGTCGCCGGCGCTAGACTGACGCGCTAGCGCGTTTGCGCTGGCGCGCGGCTACCCCTGTCCTCCTATGTATAGCGTATCCAGGCTTACTGACTCGTGGCTTTGATACAGGTCGCTTTGATACACGAAGCCCTGCGCATTACGTAGGGTAACAACACGCACAACCTGGTCCGCTCCAGGGTGTAGAGACTCGACGCGGCCGAGACGCCAGTGAAGCGGCGGAGTTCTATCGGAATGAATAAGCACGAGGTGCCCGACCTGGAGGTTCGGTGGCTGTGCGAGCCACTTTGATCTCTTTTGCAGTGTGCGTAGGAATTCATGCCTCCATCGACTCCAGAAGTGTTGGGATACCTGTTGCACGTGATGCCACCGAGGAAGACGGTTAAAGGGAACGTCCGTGATATCAGTTCCAGGTACCGCCATAAGACTGGAGCCGATCAGAAAATAAGCCGGAGTGAGACCCTCAAGTTCATTAGGGTCTGATGATAGAGCGCACAGAGGCCGAGAATTTAACATCGCCTCAATTATAGTAAAAATAGTTGTGAGCTCTTCAAACGTTAGAGCACTGTCTGCGATAGTCTTTCTTAGATGCGTTTTAGCTTAATTGATGCCTGCCTCTCAAAGGCCTCCGAAGTTCGGAGCATAAGGTGGATGAAAACGCCATTCGATCGGACGTGATGCAGCGTGCCCACTTAGTTCGTCTCGTGTATTTTTTTACTTTAATAATTGTTTGACTTCCTTTAGATATTTATTAGCACCAACAAAATTGGTGCCGCAGTCAGAGTACACACTCTTACACATTCCTCTACGAGCGACCAATCTATCAAACGCAGCGATAAAAGCGTCTGTACTCAGCGAGGACACCACCTCGAGGTCTACCGCTTTAGTTGAAAAACAAAGAAGAGACTCAAGTGTGCCTTAGATACTTTTTTTTATGTAAACCAGCATGGGTAGCTGTGCCGAGAGACCAATGGTGCAGTCGACAGAGCCAAAATCACCTCTTCTCGCGAAACCACGCTCAGTTAGGTGCCATGCCAGCAGATTTGCGGACTGTTGCTAGGCTGTATAGCCCGTTAATACGACGCTTGAACCAGGTTAAAGGATTCAGGAAAGACACTCGCCGGAAGACAGTTCCACACTCTAGCGGTGCGACAAAGAAACGATTTAGAGAACCGATGGGTTCTCAAAAGCCCAATGTCAACAACAAAAGGGTGCTGAGTCTCTCTGCGACGAGTCATGCGGAGATAGGACGGGTGGCAGGGAATAAGGGACGCTAGTTCCACAGAGCAGCGCCCGTGATAGTATCTGTAAAACAGACTAAGCGAACCCACAAATCGTCTGTGACTCAGGGACTCCAGACCATCTGTAATTTTCGGGTCACCAACAAGACGGATGGCTCGGCGCTATATCGAGTCCAAGGATGCTAGCAGATGATGGAGACAGATGTGACTGCAGTACTCCATCACCGGCCTAATCTGTGTTATGTACAGCAGTGTTAATCAGTGTTATGTACAGCTGTTGTGCCGGTGAGAAGAACCGCCGATTGCGGAAAAGTATTCCCAGTTTTCTGGATGCAGTTTTGGCCTTGGACTTGATTAGTTGCTGGAAACCCACGTCTTTTGGAAATGGTGGTGCCCAGGAGATTCAGGTGTTCCGAGACAGGTACGACGGTGCCTTGGAAACTATCTTGGAAAGGAAAGGAAACTTTAGCATTTATTCGAGTGTGTTCCTTTATATAGAACGGGCCACCCATGTCCGTTCCTACAATATTGAAGGGATGTTCTGACTTTAGTCGTGAAGCTGGAACATCGCCCATGTAGGGTTGTAACAATGGTGGGCGAAACTTGAAACACGTCAGGCATCTAGAAGGGCGCGATCGTATCGCAACTCGCGAGAAATAATCCAATATTTTCGTTGTAAAATACTTTGCAGAGTCTGAGGCCCAACGTGCAATGGAAGTAGTCAATTAGGACATTAGTAAAAATGGGAACTTTTCGGTAAAAGTATAGGATGTTGACTAGAATATAGCAGATTTGACAAACTGAGTCGACCCCCGACCCGAAGGAAACCATCGGAATCAATAAAAGAACCCAATTTTTTTAAATGTCTATGCAAGAATCTTGTTGTTCGTTATGTTGTGAATCTCTTCACAAAAATGTTTCCAAAGGAGTTTAACGTATGATGAGAATCTTTCAATTAAATTGTCCCTTGAATCTTTCAATTAATTGTTGTAAATCCAATTGTCAGAAGGTGTATGCACTTCGACAAGTAAGGCACTATTTAGTTCAGGAAGCTCGTCGGATTTCCCTAATTCATTCAAGGGCCACTCAAAGGAAGGCAAGGATCACGAGTCAGTAAGCCTGGATACGAAATACGGCATCGTTTGTATAAGAACCGAGGTAGCCGCCAAAGGGGTGTGAAGTCTGAGGCGGGAGCGGCGCATGGAACGCCGTGATTGGCCGAGCGTGTAGGTAGCCAAGTGACGCCAGTCTTCCATACATTTGAACGGGATTCATACAATAAGTCGCTCATTGTGTCGATTCGCGATGAAAAGATGAAACGGATTTAACAATATTTACCCTTTCTTTACATCAAGGGAATAATATAACTTTCTCTTAAATGAACAAAGGCAACGCCCCTTTCACAATTTTGCGAATTTGCAGATTTTCGCATAAACACGATCATAGTTCTAAGTTCTGAGATACCTCGGATACTTTATTATAAATCTACAATTGTGTATTCCATAATAAAAATTATCAAAATGTATGCGAAAATAGTTAAGCATAAAGATTAACTTTTTTTAGGAAACTGATACGGATGGCTCCATCATCGTAATAATGCTTCAGTTTGGTACTAGCGATGATGGGAGCCCAATATATAAATAATAAAATAAAACTACAATAAACTAAAAAAATAAAAATAATCAAGATCGATAAATACATAAAATATAACATAAAATATACATAAAAAAATAAACAAACAAACCAAATAAAATAAAAAATATGAAGAAAAACCGGATTTAGACACATCAGCCAAGGCTGCCTGTCTAAAATAAATAAATATACCTAGGTGAATTAGGTACGTGCCTTGTCACCGATTCCCCCTAATCGATCCGGCTATACTGAATTGGATGGAAAACACGTAGTTACTACTTTTCATAGTGACTTCGACCGACGTTTATTTAGTGCAGTGGTACCAACACGGGCGGGTTGAACCCTACCATCTACATATACATCCTGTACATTTATATACGTTCTATACATTCTGAATCTCTGACATTAAAGGCAAACGTTTAAACTATTACGTCAATTATTTTTAATTCTCCTAAATATCCGCGATCTTTGTACCGTGTGGGGTCGGTACTTAAAAAGAATAGCCCCACTGCATCTCTCCCCGTCGCATGTCGTAAAAGTCGACTAAGGGATCGTCAGCCTCGGCAGCTCAGTGGTGCGGTCAGTTATTGGATGGGTGACCGCCCGACCGTTGGAGGCTGACCGTGGTTCGGATTCCACGTTAAACTGTAGGTCCCTTCCCTTCTTACCTTACTGGGTGGTAGGGTTTATCCCGGCCGGGTTGGTACCACCGCACTGAGCGAAACGTCGGTCGAAACGGCTATGTAAATAGTTCGTGTTTTCCGTCCAGTTGTGTAGCCGACGCGAAATGAAGGGAAGCACTGACATAGCACCTAGTTCACCCGGTGTTATGGGCTGACATCACGGATGTTGTAGGTGATGTAGCCAACCGTGTCAGTTTCCATAAAAAAAAAAAAAAAAAAATCTGATATTCCCGGTAGACGCATGACCTAAAGAAATTAATTCCTTTCTCCTTAGAGTCGCTCAAAAGTAAAAACCGGTAGGTACTGGTTGAATGAAAAAAGCGCGATAAACGAATATTGAACGAGGAAACCTGCTGAGGTTGACTAGAAGAAATGTCCTTTGGCAATAAGGCAGAATGCATGAAATATCTGTATACATTTAACATACATATTTATTATCAATAAACAAAAAAATATTACAAGATTTAACTGCATCCAACACGATAGTCGACCTATGGTGGGTAAGCAGAATAGAGCTCTCCATACATATTTACGCCGATGTTTGTTACTGAAATTGAAGCGAAAAATGCTATCAAATTGAATGAAAGTACTTACTCGTGAAAGGTGACTCCATCTGTGTTCAAGTTTGAATTTTTCGACGACTTTTTGCACCAAAGCACTGCACAATGAGGCATTTTGTGACAGACGCGCACGTTCGCTCCGCCTGAGCGGCGGACGGAGACTAAAATCGGTCGCCGGCGCTAGACTGACGCGCTAGCGCGTTTGCGCTGGCGCGCGGCTACCCCTGTCCTCCTATGTATAGCGTATCCAGGCTTACTGACTCGTGCGCTAAATACAGGACAAGACAATTGCGAAAAAAAAAACGCCAGTGTAGCCGCCGCCATATAACTCCATAGGACCGTCTGCTTGAGCTTCTACTTGTGCCGAAAAATTCGGCTGCGGACAAGCGGAGAAACCTGGGCGCGCCGCTGTTTTTTTCCGCATGTGCGGAATTCCGCACTCATGTAGCCGGGGTGCCGGGCTATCGGATGCTGTTATTTTCCCGAGCGGAGATTATTAGCCCCGCCTCCCGAAAAAATACAATCAGCATCCCATACAAAATGTTCGAGAAATCGACACACCGGCTACACGCGTGCGGAATTCCGCACATGCGGAAAAAAACAGCGGCGCGCCCAGGTTTCTCCGCTTGTCCGCAGCCGAATTTTTCGGCACGAGTAGAAGCTCAAGCGGACGGTCCTATGGAGTTATATTATATGGTGGCGGCTATACCGGCGTTTTTTTTTCGCAAGTACGCTGCCATTCGGGCGCGCGGAGCTCACGAGGCGGTCGTGTTACCCGTGCGTATGACTAGCGTATATCGCTGATGCGTGCGCTCATTTGTTTAGATTCTTTTTAATGTAAGCATGGCCGACTCTGAACTTATATAGTATGCATAGAAAAGTATCCAAGCATTTGGAACACTTCCATTTAAAGAGTATCACAACAGAAATCTTAAAGACGTCTCATGGAATAGTGTTTTTTGTGGAATTATGTGAAATTTGTGGATTATGGAATGTTTCAGGATAATCTCGATTTTTTTTTATTTAATCCGGTATGGGTTGCTGAGTTTGAGGGGCCAAAGCGCATGCTCCGACCGGCCAATATAACCTCCGAGAAGGTAGGTGCTATACCGAAGACTTCCCTGGATTGCTGACTATACTGGACTAGAGGAGAACACAGCCGAGGCTGCTATGCGGCCTTCTTACATCCAGTACGGTGGTACCAACCCAGTCCGCTACAATTTGAGCCTACCACCTAGTAAGGGGCAAGGGAAGGGACCTACAGTTTTACACCGGTTCCGAACGGTGAAGCAGCAGGTGTAAATTTGTTCGTCAGAAAAAAACTCATTGTTTCACGCCGACCGGATTCGAACCGCGGACCTCTCGCATGAGAAGCCGATGCGTTTAATTGTTTTCTGATTCTGCATAACAATTGATCCGTATTTACCTCATCCATTGTGCCATGCCGTCGTGCTCGTGCTACTCGTGCGTGCTTCACCTATCGGAGTCAGCCAGCGTGTGGGTAAATAAATTTCCGCATTCCGTGTAGTCCGTAGTAGGCGTGGTCAGTTTATTTTCGCCTCACGATTTTTTCCGCATCGTATAGCCCGGGCCATAGCGATATATGCCGCTGCACAAACCAGTAAAAAGTATTGAAAGAAATAGAATTCCATTCCATTGGAAGCCTCTCCCAAAACAGTGCCTAATTTTGCTGTCTCAAAACGTACATTGCAAATTCGCCAACCTCATGACTTGCTAAGAGGTTAGAATCACTCGTCAAAACATTTGCAGGTTAATAGTCAAATCTCTTAAAAGAAAACTATAAAACTTACCATTACATCCACTGATTTCGTTATTGATTGATTATATTATTATAGAAGATGTAATACTATCTATACATATAATAAAATCGTTAAATTAATAATCTCTCTTTGTATGTACGCGCATCACGCAAAAACCACTGAACGGAATTTGACGAAACTTTGTATAGTGACAGTGTATATCCCGGATTAACATAATAAACAAAAAAATATAATAAAAATAAAAATTATTATATAATTTAAATGACAAGTTGACAACGGAGAACTGTCATCTCGACGTGAGCTGGCCGGTGACAAAATGTTTGATAAATAAAAAATAAAAAAAATTTAAGTCGAACTTATGTCGCTGTCATTGGTGCAATTTATATTTCTGTTGCCCGCGGCTTCGCTAGCGTGAAATTCGTATTAAAAAAAAAGTAAGTAACTATAGGCGGAGCCGAAGGCGGATCTGCGCTCACGTAAACGATATTCTTTCTCGATGAAAGTAACTAAGGGCGAGGCGGAAGTCGGAGCTGAGTTCAGGAAGAAAAAAAACATTCTTTCTTGAATTAAGTAAGTAACTATGGGCAGGCCGCAGGCCGAGCTGCGTTCAGGAAGAAGCTAAACCATCTTGAAGAAAGTAAGTAACTAAGGTGAGGCCGAAGGCCGAGCTACGTTCTGATAAATAATAAACCATCTCGGAGAAAGCGAGTAACTAGGGCGAGGCCGAAGGCCGAGCTGCGTTCTGGAAGAAGCTGAACCATCTTGAAGAAATTATATAACTAAGGCGAGGCCGAAGGCCGAGCTACATTCTGATAAATAATAAACCATATCGAAGAAAGCAATTAACTAAGGGCGAGGCCGAAGGCCGAGCTTCGTTCAGGAAGAAGCTAAACCATATTGAAGAAAGTAACTAAAGCGAGGCCGAAGGCCGAGCTTCGTTCTGATAAATATTAAACCATCTCGAAGAAAGGAAGTAACTAAGGGCGAGGCCGAGGGCCGAGCTGCGTTCAGGAAAAAGCTAAACCATCTTGAAGAAAGTGAGTAACTAAGGCGAGGCCGAAGGCCGAGCTACATTCTGATAAATAATAAAACATCTAGAAGAAAGCAATTAAATAAGGGCGAGGTCGAAGGCCGAGCTGCATTCGGGAAGAAGCTAAACCATCTCGAAGAAAGCAAGTAACTAACGGCTAGGCCGAAGGCCGAGCTGCGTTCAGGAAGAAGGTAAACCTTCTTGAAGAAAGTAAGTAAGTAAGGCGAGGCCGAAGGCCGAGCTGCGTTCTTGATGAAGCTAAACCATCTCGAATAAAGTAGGTAACTAAGCGATATTAAGATTGAGTTAAATTAATTTAAATTTTATTATAAAGTCCACGCTTCTGACGGCAAACATACCGTGCATCCTAAAACCTTGCGGTTATTCCCGGCTGGATGGCAAGAGGCCCGATGGTATCACCTTAGTTCCATGGGCCAAGGGTAGGTCTTTGATGTGGGACGCCATTTGTGTTCTCACATTGGCTCCAAGTCACGTTCAGGCATCTTCAAGACCGGCCAGCGCGGCCGAGGCCTGGGCGGACAGCCTCAAACGCAATAAATATTATAGATATATAATTCAAGATTTCGAATTTGTTGCGTTTGCAGTTGAAACCCTCGGTCCGTGGAGCAGTCATTGAAGCCAAAAGCTTCTTGAAGAGGCTTGGGTCTCTGCTGGTGGACGCAACTGGTGTCCCGCAATCAAGGGCCTACTTTATTCAAACGGTAAGCTTTGCCATCCAGCGGGGTAATGCCGCAAGTGTTCTAGGAACATTTGAAAACGCCCCTTTTATGATAGTTATTTTAATGTTTGTTAGGAAGGTTTTAATTATTTTGTTATTAATATTACTTTTTTATATATTTTATTAAATAAATAGATGGAGTAAACCATATTATATGCTATCGAAGAAAGGACCCAAAGGCAGAAAAGGGTTTTTGGTTTACCTGAACGCAGCTCGGCCTTCGGCCTCGCCCTTAGTTACTTACTTTCTTCGAGAAGGTTTATCGTCTTCCTGAACGCAGCTCGGCCTTCGGCCTCGCCCTTAGTTACTTACTTTCTTCGTGAGGGTTTATTGTCTTCCATGATGCAGCTGGGCCTTCGGCCTCGCCGTTAGTTGCTTACTTCTTTTGAGAAGATTTATCGTTTACCTGAACGCAGCTCGGCCTTCGGCCTCGCCCTTAGTTACTTAGATTCTTCTTTGAAATACGAATTTCACGTGAGCGAAGCCGCGGGCAACAGCTAGTATATAATAAAGGTTGACTGGAAGAAATCACTTAAAGTGATAAGTCCGCCTTTGCACGCTACTGTTCTCTTGTTTCTGTGTGAATTATTGTTAGCTTCCATTCTTCTTCTGTATGTTATCTTCTGTCTTGCGTATCTCTGTGTTTTTGTGTGCAATAAAGGATTTCTATTATATTCTATTCTATACTATTTAATGCCGCGGCCCCCTTAGCATACGCCTACGGCACCCCAGGGTGCCGTGGCACCCAGTTTTAGAACCTCTTTCGTAGACGACCATAAACAACAGTTTCCATGCGCAGTTCCGGTAAGAGTCCAGGCGACTGATGCGAGTGCGACAATTGATATCTAAATTCTTATCGTTTGCCTGTGTGTGTGAGGTCAGAGGTATTGCTAGCCTTGTTTGTCCTTACGTGTTTTTCTAAAGTTTACATTTGTTACTCATAGATAAACAAAATATTGATGATATTTGGCCAAACGTTCTCTCTGTGCTCTCAAAGAAGCTGTTGCTAAGCACGGCGAAAAGTTCGCTAAATGTATAGGTATAGGAATAAGTGTCTCGAAAACCCTAGGTACATACGTGTTTCCGCGCGACGATAATGCTTCTTCACTCCTCCGTCCTTATGCCCCGGTTCTAAAACAAAGTAATAGTAGCATTGTACAAATCTTCGATTTCGACAAGCAGAGGTCGAACGGACGGCGCGAGTCGCGACACCGGCATCAGAACACTGTCAATCAACCCACCGGGAAAGACAACTCCCGCGCTCGCCGCTGGAGGCGTCTCGGTCCGTCCGGCTTAGGCAGGCTTTACCCTCTGCTGGTGGACGCAACTGGCGTCTCGCAATCAAGGGGCTACTTTATTGAAAGGTTGCCTTGCCGTCCAGCCGGGTAAATTCCCGCGCAGCTCGAGTTTTATATTTTATTTAATTAGCGGTCCCGCGACTCCTTTAAGTGAACGGAAATTATTTTTGACTTTTTAAGACTTTTCGAGCTTTTTTAAATAAGCTGTATTCAAATCGGTCCACTTTTTAATGTAAGAAATATTTTGATCACTTAATTTCTTGATTACTTGATTACAAACATAGCTAAGGATTTAACCAAGGAAGGAACTCAGCAAGCAAGATATGTATTAAGAGACAGAAACAAATTTATAGTGCCTCGTGCGAGACAAAATTTAAAGAGGAAAAACCGAAGTTACTTATCAATAAAAATATTTAATAGTTTGCCTAATTTTATCAAATTGTCTGATACATTCTAACCCTTCGGCTCCCGCAAACCCCGCGCGGGGTTCATTTATCGTTCAACGGCTGGCTCCCGCAAACCCCGCGCGGGGTTCGGCGCGGCGCGGCGGCGCGCGGCTCACTATTAAATTTATCACTAATTCTTATTTTTTTTATACTTGCTCGTGCATTTGTTATATTTTATTAAATTTTAAATTGTATTTTATATTCTTAATTTGTGAGACTGTCTGAAATTTCTATTGGCTAGATTTATCAAAGATTGTATTTTGTGTTTGTTTTACTTATAGATTAAGCTATTTATTGAGTTTAATAATGAACTGATTTTTGAAATTTCAATGTACATTTTTTAAATGAGAGATTATTTGAATTTTGTATTATTTTCCTTGTCAATTACTGTATTTTGTATTGTTAAGTAATATTGTATGCCCATGGGTGTTACCACAATAATTAAATAAATAAATTAATAGATAAGAACCATCCCAGCTTACTAATAAAAAAACCGCATCCAAATCGGTCCATCCTTTTGGGAGCTAGGATGCCACAGACAGATACACCTATACACACATACACCCATTGAGACATACACACACACGTTAAACTTATAACAACCCGTTTGCGTCGGGGGTTAAAAAAATTGGCATACACTATGTAAGTAAGTAAGTACCCGTATGTTTCTTTAATAAATAAAACAATATAAAAAATAAAAATACACTGACTAATTCGATATGGGTGGCTGAATCAGAGGGGCCAGACCAGAGCACATATTCCGACCAGCTGGTTATGTAACTTGGTCTGCGCCAACTGCCTGGCCCACTGACTTAAAATTAACACTTAGAATGTTGTTAACTGTAACCTGAGGTTGTAAGCAATGCCCTAACTTATAACCTTAAACCTAAAACCAAAGCAAAGTCCTAGCTTATAACCTCAAACCTAAAACCAAAGCAAAGTTCTAATGTCAAAACACTGATTAGTGATTACCACGAGGGTGATTGATTTGATTACCTATTTCTAAAAAATAATGCTCGAATGCTGAACTTTCCACAGTATATGTAAGACTTTTACATAATCTCAAAGGACCTCATTAATTCGTTAATTTCACCATTGTACACAGTCAGTCAGTCAGTCAGTCAGTCAGCGTGTAAGCGTCCACTGCTGGACATACGCCTCTCCAATTTTCCTCCAGTCCTCCCGGCCTTCAGCGATACGGAACCACTGATTTCCGCCGGCGTACTTGATGTCGTCGTCCCACCTGGCGGGTGGTCTTCCCACACTCCGTTTTCCTGTCCACGGCCGCCAGCGTAGGACACGGTTACTCCAACGGTCATCATCTCTTCGGCTAACGTGCCCAGCCCACTGCCTCTTGAGCTTAGCCACCCGGTGTCCAATATCGACTACTTTGGTGCGTCGGCGGATTGCCTCGTTACGCACCATATCACGTAGCGATATTCCCAGCATGGCTCGCTCCATTGCTCGCTGGGCAACTTTAAACATTTGGACAACAGCGACGGTCAGAGTCCACGTTTCACACCCGTACGTCATAACCGGGAGGATTGTACACAACTAATAGGTATTTTATTTATAAATTATATACATTATTTCTAGGGTTTAGTGCTATATAAATATTATTTATACTTTGAAATCTGGAATTTGATACATTGTTTACCTTCATGTTTTTGTGTTGAATATTTCTGATGCAATATTTATTATTTCTATTGTCGCTCTATGAAGTTGGTGTGTGGTATGTAGTTGGTATTTAGGACTCAATATTCGGTATCGCCTTTCTTCATGATGCCAACTGATCCTGCCGCCGCCGCCGAGCGACTGACAGGTGTGGTAGCGGCGGAGTTAAAAAGGAATCCCACCAAAAACATATAATATAAAAAGATGCCAAGTCTCGCACGCAACCTTTCCACCGTAAAAAGTTGTAAGATCCCATGCAGAGCCAAGTCTTTTCATATTATCATTGAAGCCCGAATTCAACAATGTTGCCATAAATTATATTTTCTACTTAATAATAATCAATATTTAGTTACTCCTCTTATATTAAACATCTTCATTTCTATAAAAAAAACACCTTGACTTGGCAATCGGACAGCACAAACAGATCGCTTCGTAAAGATTATTTTTCAGTTTACAACAAATTAAACATAGCATGCAACAGGTGGGTGTTCGTACCTTACTTACTGCTTGATCGATTGAATCTTGTTCGAATAGGTACCTACTTTGCAAAACGTGGTGGTCGGTGTTGTGATGTAATTTAACAGAGTTCGTGCAGCACAACACCGATTATTCTGCTTACCCCGATTGTCGGGATTCAGCGTGTGTATAGTATATGTATGTAACAAACTGGTATTAGGTTCGTTCATATTATTGTTATAATATTTTAGCTGTCCGATTGCCAAGTCAAGGTGTTTTTTTTTATAGAAATGAAGATGTTTAATATAAGAGGAGTAACTAAATATTGATTATTATTAAGTAGAAAATATAATTTATGGCAACATTGTTGAATTCGGGCTTCAATGATATGTTTCTGATGCAATATTTATTATTTCTATTGTCGCTCTATGAAGTTGGTGTGCGGTATGTAGTTGGTATTTAGGACTCAATATTCGGTATCGCATAACTTTCTTCATGATGCCAACTGATCCTGCCGCCGCCGAGCGACTGACAGGTGTGGTAGCGGCGGAGTTAAAAAGGAATATAACTCTTGATAACTCTGTAAAGGCAACATGCTTCCGCAGGCTCCAGGTTCTATACGATCTGTCGCAGGTCGTCCTGACAGACTCATCTGGTGAATTTGAATTTAATTCTCGGATACGTGATCTGAACGACACGCGGACTACGTAACAGAACGAAGTACGGGAACTTTCGAAGTGGAATCTTCATCTAAAACTGATTTCAAGTGCTCAAGCTTAGATATAGAAAATTTCGACACGCTTTATTACAACATCATGCCAATTAGTGATCAGCTGAAGCAGAGACAAAATAATGCGGGCTCTGGAGCGACTGCGGAAGACACGGCTGACGCTAACGAAGATAAGGGTAAAGAGGTCCGCCCTCACCTGCCAAAATCGAACCTGTATGTGTTCGAAGGAAACCTGCATAATTGGTGTACATTTTATGACATCTTCTCTAATCTAATACACGACAATCCAGCGATCACTGAAATTGAAAAATTCTATTATTTACTGTCGGCAACTAGCGATCTAGCGCTGAGTCTCGTGCGCAGCTTACCAGTCACTAGTCAAAACTATGCTGTGATTTGGGATTCTTTAAAAGCAAAATATGAGAATAAGCGAGCTCTCGCCACCAGCTACCTCGAAAGAATGTTCCAGTTTCATGCGCTCTCTAAAGAGTCAGCTGCTAATTTAGAATCTTTTCTGCAAGCGTTTCGTGAGAGTGTCAGTGCTCTTCGAGTGTTGCAAATTCTTGACTGCAGTGAGTTTATTTTATCTTACATAGCACAACTCTCGCTAGACCCACAAACGAGAAAACAATTTGAACAATGGTGCGATCGTAACAAAATACCAACTTTTGACGAATTGATGCCCTTTGTCCAAAGCCAAGTGCATGTTTTGGAAATGTCACAGGTTAGTACTAAACCTAGTTCTTCTGTGGTCCACATTGGTGCTACGAAAATTAACAAAACTGAAGAGAAGATAACGACTAACAAAGTCTACACTAATAAGGCTAAATAAGGCATTACTTCTGCATTAGTCAGCTCTAATGATAAAGTTTTTTTTTTTTATGGAACCAGACACGGTTGGCTACATCACCTACAACATCCGTGATGTCAGCCCATAACACAGGGTGAACTAGGTGCCATGTCAGTGCTTCCCTTCATTTCATGTCAAGTTACTGATGAGAAGAAATTCTCGTTCTCCTGCTGTAAAATAAGCCATTCTATTTACAGGAGCATCCTTTTGTCGGCTCTTACACCGATCCAGCGCATAGAAAAGGCCAAAGTGCTCAAACTTTGCCAAAACACTTTTTACGATCTCACGACGGCATTCAGTGTTCTTCGAACAACAGCTGTTCTATGTGCTCGCAACGACACCACACTCTGCTCCATACCTCTGGAGTCAGTGGTACCGATGTTACGTCACAGGTTGAAAACGAGGCTGGTCCAAGTCTAACTGCTTGCTATTCATCTTCAGCCCCTAGGTACAGAGACTGTGCTGATGCATGTCCGTGATCGATACAACAACTATCAGACCGTGCGCGCACTGATCGACAATGGCGCACAGGGCTCCTTCACAACTTCGGCGCGCACGCAGCGGCTACACTTAGCGTACGTCCGGAATCGCTCTGACCGGGCTCGCTGTGAGCTCCGTGCGCGACCTAGGCGTGCTCTCTTGTACGTTTAAACCTTGTACTTCTCCCGGTCCCTTTTTGACAACGGACGCGGTCATACTGCCGCGCATCACTAACGACATACCTTCCATGAGCATCCTAGCGCACTTGCGTGATGAATTTAAACTTCTCTGTCTTGCTGATCCGACATTTGATAAAACTTCACCTATTGAAATGCTTCTCGGTGGTGATGTGTACGCTGATATTCTGAAGGGAAATGTTTACCGCCCGAGCGGTTCCAAGTTGCCGTCCGAATTTGGAAGTATTTTCGGTTACGTAATACTCGGAAAATATTTTTAAAATTCAGTTCCTGAGTCTACTTGTCTTTTGGCCATAACTGATATCATGAGGTTTGATAATTTTATAAAGTAATTTTGGGAGGTAGAAAATGTTCCTGACGACATTTTGCCGAGCTCGGAAGACAAGTACTGCGAGGATACTTAAAAGAAACTTCATTTCGTGACACATCTGGGGGATATGTTGTACCTCTGCTGTTGAAGCCTACCAGTATTGAGCTTGAGGAGTTTCATACTCACGCGGTCAAACGATTTTACAATATTTAAAAGCGCCTCTTGAGAGACGCGTACTTATAGGATGCCTATCACAACTTCATGCAGGAATACGAGAGTCTGGGTCACATGGAGGAGTGTAAAACCGGCGTCACAGAAACTACGCGTCACGCCATTTCTCATCACTGTGTAGTGTAAATGTCGAGCTCTACAACTAAGCAATGCGCCGATCTTCGAATAGTCGCGCCGCGGAGTGCGTGACGTCACGACACCTCACGCCGCGCCGCACCGCTCCAGTTACCTGTTGGAAGTGATATGGCGCGCAGTGTTTATGTTTGGTTAATTTGTGTTTAAAACAAATTAGGTGACCGATTTGTGCCTGGTTTCACTTTTTCACAATGTATAAATATTGCATTGTGCCGAAATGTACAAATACGTCTATCAAAACGCCAGAGAAACTATTTTTAAACGGTTTTATTTAGCTTGATCCCTTGTTTATTTGTTTCAACAACTTTGCAACAACTTTTTCAACTAATTCTACTGAACCGATTCTTATGAAACTTTGCACACACATTGATTTCCCGTGAGAATACAATGTTATGATAATTTCAACTTGGTAACGAGGGTCTGATAATGGAATCAGGAGGTGGGTAGTGGAACTCTTCAACAGTTACTAGTAATAGTAACCCCCTCGAGTTTGGGTTCATTTAGTTGGTTTCGACGAGTGCTCCATACTTCCACCAATATACTTGGTGATAAGGGTCTGATGATGGAGTCAGGACGTGGACAGCGGAACTCTTCAACCGTTACTAGTAACTCCCTCGAGTTTGGGCTCATTTGGATGTATTGGACGAGTGTCCCATACTTCTACTAATACACTTGGTGACGAGGGTCTGATGATGGAATCAGGAGGTGGGTGGTGGAACTTTTCAACCGTTACTAGTAACTCCTCGAGTTTAGGCTAATTTAGTTGGTTTGGACAAGTGCTCCATACTTCCACCAATACACTTGGTGACAAGGGTCTGACGATAGAGTCAGGACGTGGACAGTGGGACTCTTCAATCGTTTCTAGTAAGCCCTCGAGTTTGAGCTCATTTGGTGGGTTTGGACGAGTGCCCCATACTTCCATCAATACACTTTGTGACGACGGTCTGATGGTGTCAGGAGGTTGACAGTGGAACTCTTCAACCGTTACTAGTAACCAATTTGGCAATTGGCCTAGATATTGCCAAGGCATTCGACAGGGTTTGGCACAAATCGCTCCTGGGCAAGCTTCCGGCGTACGGACTTCCTTCTGGCCTCTGCGACTGGGTCGCCGACTTCCTACATGGGCGTAGCATACAGGTTCTAGTGGACGGTTGCTCGTCGGATGCCATGTCAGTGAATGCCGGCGTACCGCAGGGATCTGTGCTGTCACCCACACTGTTTCTTCTGCATATCAATGACATGCTGCCACTCGGCAACATACATTGTTATGCGGATGACAGTACAGCACACGGATCCTATACCAGTCACCCTTCAGCCAGACGAGAGGTTGTGGATGAAAAGAGGCGAAGACTTGTGTCTGAACTCGAACAAACGCTTCGGTCTATCTCCGAATGGGGCCGAAGTAATTTGGTCGAGTTCAACGCTTCAAAAACACAAGCTTGCGCGTTCAGTGCGAAGAGAGCGGCGTTCTCACCAGCTCCTTGCTTCCAAGACACGTCGCTTAAATTAAGCGACCACCTCGGGGTCCTCGGAGTCGAACTGTCGCACGACCTAAACTACCGGCGCCATATCGAGGGCAAGGCCAAGCTGGCCTCAAAAAAGCTAGGCATACTCAATAAGGTTCGACGGTACTTCACGCCGGACCAAAGGCTGCTTTTGTATAAATCGCAGATAAGGTCCTGCCTGGAGTACTGCTCGCACCTGTGGGATGGCTCAGCCAAATACCAGCTTGCGCCTTTGGACTCGATCCAGCGTCGAGCCGTGCGACTAGTGGATGACCCCGACGTGTCCCGCGATCTAGAACCGCTGCAACTTCGTAGGGATGTCGGCGCCCTAAGCGTGTTCTATCGCTTATTCCACGGGGAGTGCTCGGAGGAGCTGTTTAACGCGATTCCGCCGTCCCCTTTCCACCTCCGTACAACGCGCACTGGGCAGGGATTGCATCCCTATACGCTGGACTTACCGCGGATGCGTACAAATCGGTTCTGCAGATCCTTCCTCCACAGAACCGGTAAACTCTGGAACGCTCTACCTGCCCACATATTTCCCCCCAAGTATAGTCTCGAGTCCTTCAAGAGAGGCGTGAATGGGCACCTGTCAGGCCGGCATGGCATTCGCAACCCCCGCATACGTCCGAATGTCCATGGGCGTCGCTAGACACCTTATGGGTGACTCGGCGCCACATGTCGCGCTTAGTATAAAAAAAAATAAAAAAAAAAACCCCTTCGTCTAATCAAATGAGCCCAAACTCGAGGGGGTTATAAAAAAAAAATAAAAAAAAATAAAAAAAATATTGTATTGGTGGAGGTATGGGACACTCGTCCAAACCCACCAAATGAGCCCAAACTTGAGTGGCTACTAGAAACGGTTGAAGAGTCCCACTTTCCACGTCCTGACTCCATCATCAGACCCTCGTCACCAAGTGTATTGGTGGAAGTACGGAGCACTTGTCCAAACCAACCAAATGAGCCCAAACTCGAGGAGGTTATTAGTAACGGTTGAAGAGTTCCACTACCCACGTCCTGTCTTCATCATCAGACCCTCGTCACCAAGTGTATTGGTGGAATTATGTGACACTCGTCCAAACCCACCAAATGAGCCCAAACTCGAGGGGTTACTAGAAACGGTTGAAAAGTCCCACTGTCCACGTCCTGACTCCATCATCAGACCCTCGTCACCGTATTGGTGTAAGTATGGACCACTTGTCCAAACCAACCAAATGAGCCTAAACTCGAGGGGGTTACTAGACGGTTGAAGAGTTCCACTACCCACCTCCTGATTCCGCCATCAGACCCTCGTCACTAAGTGTATTGGTGTAAGTATGGAGCACTTGTCCAAACCTACCAAATGAGTCCAAACTCGAGGAGTTACTAGTAACGATTGAAGAGTTCCACCACCCACCTCCTGATTCCATCATCAGACCCTCGCCACCAAGTGTATTAGTAGAAGTATGGGACACTCGTCCAAACCTACCAAATGAGTCCAAACTCGAGGAGTTACTAGTAACGGTTGAAAAGTTCCACCACCCACCTTCTGATTCCATCATCAGACCCTCGTCACCAAGTGTATTAGTAGAATTATGGGATACTCGTCCAAACCATCCAAATGAGCGCAAACACGAGGGGGTTATTAGTAACGGTCGAATAGTTCCACTGTCCACCTCCTGTCTCCATCATCAGACCCTCGTCACCAAGTGTATTGGTGGAAGTATGGAGCACTCGTCCGAACCAACCAAATGAGCCCAAACTCGAGAGGGTTACTAGTAACGGTTGAAGAGTTCCACTAGCTGTCCATCTTCTGTCTCCATCATCTCACCAAGTGTATTGGTGGAAGTATGGCACACTCGTCCGAACCAACAAAATGAGCCCAAAACTCGATAGGGTTACTAGTATGGTTGAAGAGTTCCACTGTCCACCTTCTGTCTCCATCATCAGACCCTCGTCACCAAGTGTATTGGTGAAAGTATGGCACACTCGTCCAAACCCACCAAATGAGTACTAGTACGTTCCCTTAGCGTCATTTCGGGCCCGAAAGGTTTTTTTGATGAAACCAGCAGGAGGTTTTAGTATGTTGTTAAGCATGTTATTCTGACTAAAAACCATCGGGAGACAATCTCTAAGGTGGATGAGTCACCAGTTATGACGTCATCAAGATGGCCGCCACCGCGTTCAAAGTTTTGCGTATACAACAAAAAGTATGTAACATACAAGCATGTGTGGGGTGTCATAAAAAGCACAATTAAATTCACTACAATATTTTTCTTACATTTGCCCTTGTACATACCATAGTTTGCGAGAAATTTAGGTTTTAGTAAAATTTTCACAAAAAAAAAAAAAAAAATTTATATATCAACTTAACTAGTAACTTTACAGTAAAACATTATATGTAGATATAAATGCTACATTAATAAGCTATAAAACGCCATTAAGACTTTGATAATCGGTTCATAAACAAGCAAAATACATTAGTTTTATCCCATAACGGAAGTCACCACCAAAAGTCGGATGACTGTTTCAATACAATTTACAAGGCAAATTACGAATATAGGTAACTTATTATGAGTAACTTGTCAAAAACTATTATGGTAAAACTATATTTTCAAAAAGATAAATATGATTTTAAAACAAACAAAAAATTATTTTATATTCCTTTTTTTAAATTAACTTTTGGTCTACGTCTAACTTTTTTGTGGAGGCCTGCCCTGCATTATTAAATAGAAATTTTATTGAAATAAAAGGTACGCATTATGAAAATAAATATATTTTTTTTACAATATTGTCTGGAGCATGCACCTTCGCATGCGCAAAGCAGAGTGCAGTTAAGTCCATTTTTCACGCAACGGCATCTTGTGCACCGTTCTTTGCAACCTTGCAGCTGAGGCTAGCAAAACTTTGAACGCGGTGGCGGCCATCTTGATGACGTCATAACTGGTGACTCTGAGACCTTAGAGATTGTCTCCCGATGGTTTTTTAGTCAGACAACAATAACAACATACTAAAACCTCCTGCTGGTTTCATCAAAAAAACCTTTTTTCCGCTAAGGGAAGGTACTATACAAACCCGGGCGGGCTAAACCCTACCACCTAGTCCAGCTAGTCCAGTATAGCCAGCAATCCAGGGAAGTCTCCGGTATGGCACCTACCTTCTCGGAGGTGATATTGGCTGGTTAGAGCATGTGCTTTGGCCCCTCCGACTCAGCCACCCATACCGGATTACATAAAAAAAAAAAAAAAGAAAATACAAACCCGGGCGGGCTAAACCCTACCACCTAGTAATATAAGAAGGGAGTCATATCCCTTAGTCGCCTTTTACGAGATACACGGGGAGAGATGCAATGGGGCTATTCTTTTAAAGTACCGGCCCCACACGCTACATCAGTTTCTCTGGCGTTTTGATAGACGTATTTGTACATTTTGGCAAAATGGAAAATTTATTCTATTTAAACCAGCCAAGTGCGAGTCGAACTCGCTTGGATTCTTCTATGGGAACCCACGTGAATATTTTACTTTTTCTTATTTGTATTATTTGTTGTTATATCGGCCATAATAACACATATTCTGTATATATAATACAACAGCAATGCTATTGTTGTTATAACAAAAATGGCACCGCTAAAAACAAAAACTATCCCGAGATTAGAATTGATGGGCACATTATTGCTCACAAAACTACTGACATACGTTCATCGCTGCCGGAGTAAAACTATTGAAATTGATCAAACTTTTGCATTCAGCGACTCGGCTATTGTGCTATGGTGGCTAAAGACACCTCCATTCAAACTGAATTTTTTTTATCGCAAACCGAGTCACACATTAGTTAGAGGCATTAAGTGTTACCTTTTGCCCATGTTCCATTTGAGTGCAATAAATATATACAATACGTGACATTGACATTACATGGCATTACGTGTCTGGTTCGGATAATGCGGTGAACATCTGCTCACGCGGAACCTTTCCCGCTCAAATTCTTAACCATGACACTTGGTTCCCCGGCCCGCTTTGGTTATCCTTGCCGCCCTTTGAGTGGCCCTTGAATGAATTAGGGAAATCCGACGAGCTTCCTGAACTAAATAGTGCCTTACTTGTCGAAGTGCATACACCTTCTGACAATTGGATTTACCAAGTAATTGAAAGATTCTCATCATACGTTAAACTCCTTTGGAAACATTTTTGTGAAGAGATTCACAACATAACGAACAACAAGATTCTTGCATTGACATTTAAAAAAATTGGGTCCTTTTATTGATTCCGATGGTTTCCTTCGGGTCGGGGGTCGACTCAGTTTGTCAAATCTGCTATATTCTAGTCTACATCCTATACTTTTACCGAAAAGTTCCCATTTTTACTAATGTCCTAATTGACTACTTCCATTGCACGTTGGGCCTCAGACTCTGCAAAGTATTTACAACGAAAATATTGGATTATTTCTCACGAGTTGCGATACGATCGCGCCCTTCTAGATGCCTGACGTGTTTCAAGTTTCGCCCACCATTGTTACAACCCTACATGGGCGATGTTCCAGCTTCACGACTAAAGTCAGAACATCCCTTCAATATTGTAGGAACGGACATGGGTGGCCCGTTCTATATAAAGGAACACACTCCAATAAATGCTAAAGTTTCCTTTCCTTTCCAAGCTAGTTTCCAAGGCAGCGTCGTACCTGTCTCGGAACACCTGAATCTCCTGGGCACCACCATTTCCAAAAGACGTGGGTTTTCAGCAACTATCAAGTCCAAGGCCAAAACTGCATCCAGAAAATTGGGAATACTTTTCCGCAATTGGCGGTTCTTCTCACCAGCACAACTGTACATAACACTGATTAACACTGCTGTACATAACACAGATTAGGCCGGTGATGTAGTACTGCAGTCACATCTGTCCCCATTATCTGCTAGCATCCTTGGACTCGATACAGCGCCGAGCCATCCGTCTTGTTGGTGACCCGAAACTTACAGATGCTCTGGAGTCCCTGAGTCCTAGACGATTTGTGGGTTCGCTTAGTCTGTTTTACAGATACTATCACGGACGCTGCTCTGCGGAACTAGCATCCCTTATTCCCTGCCACCCGTCCTATCTCCGCATGACTCGTCGCAGAGAGACTCAGCACCCTTTTGTTGTTGACATTGGGCTTTTGAGAACCCATCGGTTCTCTAAATCGTTTCTTTGTCGCACCGCTAGAGTGTGGAACTGTCTTCTGGCGAGTGTCTTTCCTGAATCCTTTAACCTGGTTCAAGCGTCGTATTAACGGGCTATACAGCCTAGCAACAGTCCGCAAATCTGCTGGCATGGCACCTAACTGAGCGTGGTTTCGCGATAAGAGGTGATTTTGGCTCTGTCGACTGCACCATTGGTCTCTCGGCACAGCTACCCATGCTGGTTTACATAAAAAAAGTATCTAAGGCATACTTAAGTATCTTCTTTGTTTTTCAACTAAAGCGGTAGACCTCGAGGTGGTGTCCTCGCTGAGTACAGACGCTTTTATCGCTGCGTTTGATAGATTGGTCACTCGTAGAGGAATGTGTAAGAGTGTGTACTCTGACTGCGGCACCAATTTTGTTGGTGCTAATAAATATCTAAAGGAAGTCCAACAATTAGTAAAAAAATACACGAGACGAACTAAGTGGGCACGCTGCATCACGTCCGATCGAATGGCGTTTTCATCCACCTTATGCTCCGAACTTCGGAGGCCTTTAAGAGGCAGGCATCAATTAAGCTAAAACGCATCTAAAAAAGACTATCGCAGACTTTATGCCGAGGTATCCCGAAACTTAGAGACCTTACAACTCCGCAGGGACGTTGGATCTTTGTGTGTGTTCTATCGCCTGTACCACGGAGAGTGTTCCAAGGAGCTGCACGATGCGATCCCTCCATCCCCATTCTACCATCGTTCCACCCGCAACAGGTTGGGAATGCATCCACACACTGTCGATATTCCCCCACTTAGGACAAATCGATCCTGTAAATCCTTTATTTACAGGGTTGCTAACATGTGGAATTCACTCCCACCTGCATCCTTTCCTCTAATGTACAGTCTGGGGTCCTTCAAACATAATGTGAAGGTGCACCTAGCCGGCCGACAAGGTATTCGCAGCCCCCGTAAATATTCGAATGCCCGTGGGCGCCGTCGGACTACACCTCTGCGTTAGTCTGGCGCGCGCCATTTGTCGTGCTCCCCATAAAAAAAAAAAAAAAAAAAAAAGTTCTCTAACGTTTGAAGAGCTCACAACTATTTTTACTATAATTGAGGCGATGTTAAATTCTCGGCCTCTGTGCGCTCTATCATCAGACCCTAATGAACTTGAGGGTCTCACTCCGGCTCATTTTCTGATCGGCTCCAGTCTTATGGCGGTACCTGGAACTGATATCACGGACGTTCCCTTTAACCGTCTTCCTCGGTGGCATCACGTGCAACAGGTATCCCAACACTTCTGGAGCCGATGGAGGCATGAATTCCTACGCACACTGCAAAAGAGATCAAAGTGGCTTGCACAGCCACCGAACCTCCAGGTCGGGCACCTCGTGCTTATTCATTCCGATAGAACTCCGCCGCTTCAATGGCGTCTCGGCCGCGTCGAGTCTCTACACCCTGGAGCGGACCAGGTTGTGCGTGTTGTTACCCTACGTAATGCGCAGGGCTTCGTGTATCAAAGCGACCTGTATCAAAGCTGAGCCCTCTAAATGAAATGAAATATTTCTCCTATAGGTTACACATATAAAGCGAGAAAAATAATACCCTACAATAATTAAATTTTGTTTATTATTAATTACTAGTTATTCAAATAATCTTTAGTCTTACTTACTGAATTAATTTTTCATTTTAGTGAAGGTACTAAGTATTTATTTGATTCATTATTATCAACAATATAGCTTACTGTATCTTACTGAACAGTGGAAACTTTGGAAATCCATGCTGGATTTCGCGGGGAGTTATGTTGGCCCCGGAACGCCATTATTTGAGGAGGCTGAGAACAAAAAGGAACAAATCCGTTTTGCAAAAATTTCCGGAAATCAATAAAAACTGTTTCAGTGAAAGGTCTTTATGTTTTATCAATTTTGGTATAGTCATTATTAAAGAGCTATAAAAAAAGTATTATATTGATGAAAATTTCATGGAATTTTCACTTTCAGAAACCGAGATATTTGGTGTTGTTTTTTGGATTTGTCCTCTTTTGGTACTTAAGTCTTGGATATGCCCCTTTCTGATGTTTACGTACCCTGTATTTGTCTCTTTTTTGTTTGTGATTATTATAGGATATGTCCCCCTATGAAAGTATGCCATTACTTTGTACGTAGATTTGCACTGGATTTGTCCCGTTTTGCTTTCAAACTGATTAGTCTCGGTTCGGCTACGGTCTAAAATTGTGGATATGTCCCTTTCTGCCAACTAAGTCACTTTTGAAGCTAAAAAATACAGTGGATATGACTACTTTTCGTAAGTTATAAAAGCGTGAATCGATGTAATCCATCGATTTGAGTACGATTAAAAAAAAGCATGAACTGCCAAAAATGGATTGTTCCTTTTTGTTCCCAGCCTCCTCATTTAAAAACTAAAATTCAAATAAAAATCTGACGGCTTGTTATAAAAAAACAAAGGAGTTGGTCGTGAAAATCTTCCTTAAATATTCAAAAGAAACAAAGAGAAAAGAAAAGCTAAATAAGTAATAAAAACCTAATATAAACACAAAATAAAAAGGAAATGTGACTCATAACGATGGAGTGCATAGAAAACTGAAGGATGCAGCACCGGGCGCCTGGTGAAACATTAAAGTTAGAAAAGGGTACGGGTAATATATAATAATTAATATTACAGTCCACTTACTCAATTTCTCCCCCTCCCTGAGAAGCGCAGGTGGCAGAGGAAACGGTCTCTCGTGTGACATCAAAATTTGAACAATCCAGTCGACGTAAGGCCACACGTAGACGAAGCGCGGCGGTGCGTCGTTCCGCCTAGCGAGAAAGGAAAGTATTAAAAAAAGTTAAAAAAAAACATAAATCCGACTTCCTAAAAAAAGTAGAACTAAAAAACTATTTAAAATAAAAATATAAAAACCGCCTTCAAAAATGTATGAAATAAAAAAAAAACGAACCCTAGGGTTGAAGGCGGTGCTAAAAAGGCTACACAAATCGCAAAGGATATCATCCACTCATGTTTTCTTTCATGCATCATTTTTGCTTGCTTTAGCACCGCCTTCAACCCTAGGGTTCGTTTTTTTTTTCATTTCATACATTTTTGAAGGCGGTTTTTATATTTTTATTTTAAATAGTTTTTTAGTTCTACTTTTTTTATGATGTCGGTTTTATGTTTTATAAAACTTTTTTTTAGTAATTTTTTGCTATTAATGTACTCGGCGGAATCGCTTGGCCTTCGCGGCCTCGCGACTCCGCCTTGCTTTCCAACCCGACCTTGACCCAATTAAAAAAATTACTAAAAAAAACTGTGAAATAAAAAAAAAGTTTTAAAAAACATAAAACCGACTTCCTAAAAAAAGTAAAACTAAAAAACTATTTAAAATAAAAATATAAAAACCGCCTTCAAAAATATATGAAATAAAAACCTAAAAAAAAAACGAACCCTAGAGTTGAAGGCGGTGCTAAAAAGGCTACTCAAATCACAAAGGATATTATCATCCACTCATGTTTTCTTTCATGCATCATTTTTGCTTGCTTTTTGCTTGCTCAGTGGTGCAGACAGTCAACTGTCGCTATTGAATGTTAAGCAACGCTGGGTGCGGTCAGTACTTGGATGGGTGACCGCTGACCGTTGGAGGCTGACCGAGGTTCGGATTCCTCGTAAAACTGTAAGTCCCTTCCCTCCTAATCTTACTTGGTGGTAGGGTTTAACCTGCCCGGGTTGGTACCACCGCACTGAATTAAACGTCGGTCGAAACGGCTATGTAAATAGTTTGTGTTTTCCGACCAGTTCAGTGTAGTCACCACGATCAAAGGGGGAAGCACTGACATGGCACTTAGTTTACCCGGTGTTATGGGCTGACATCACGGACGTTGTAGGTGATGTTGCAGAACTTAGTAGAATGGACAGACATAAACGTGTTACGGAACCCTACTTTTATTATAAAATAACCGTCGGAGGACCTTGGTTGAAAATTGTGAAATTTAGTAGAACGGACAGACATACATTTGTTACGGAACCCTACTTTTATTATAAATAACCGTCGGAGGGCCTTGGTTGAAAATTGTAAAATTTTGTAGAACGGACAGACATACATTTGTTACGGAACCCTACATTCATTTTGAAATAAATGATAAATTTTGTAGAACGGACAGACATGCATTTGTTACGGATCCCTCCCGATCCCGTGCCACTCTAACTTAACCCTTAATGCAATGACTTAAAGTTTCATTTTAAAAATGACGCTGACGCGATGTCGCTAATTATACATTTTTTACCCACCTAAAAAAGTGCCAAGCGCCGCTAAAGAAGTTTTCACTTCAAACCTCAGGGTTATCCCCTTTCAAATAAAAAAAAAAAGAATTTTCAAAATCGGCCCACAATTGACGGAGTAATCGCGTAAAAAAGTTTTAAAAAACATAAAACCGACTTCCTAAAAAAAGTAAAACTAAAAAACTATTTAAAATAAAAATATAAAAACCGCCTTCAAAAATATATGAAATAAAAACCTAAAAAAAAAAACGAACCCTAGAGTTGAAGGCGGTGCTAAAGCAAGCAAAAATGATGCATGAAAGAAAACATGAGCGGATGATAATATCCTTTGTGATTTGTGTAGCCTTTTTAGCACCGCCTTCAACTCTAGGGTTCGTTTTTTTTTTTAGGTTTTTATTTCATATATTTTTGAAGGCGGTTTTTATATTTTTATTTTAAATAGTTTTTTAGTTTTACTTTTTTTAGGAAGTCGGTTTTATGTTTTTTAAAACTTTTTTTTTATTTCACAGTTTTTTTTAGTAATTTTTTGCTATTAATGTACTCGGCGGAATCGCTCGGCCTTCGGCCTCGCGATTCCGCCTCGCTTTCCAATCCGATCTTGACCCAATTAAAATAGGACCACGTCAGCTTCGATAGCTCAGTGGTGCAGACAGTCAACTGTCGCTATTGAATTTTAAGCAACGCTGGGTGCGGTCAGTACTTAGATGGGTGACCGCTGACCGTTGGAGGCTGACCAAGGTTCGGATTCCTCGTAAAACTGTAAGTCCCTTCCCTCGTAATTTTACTTGGTGGTAGGGTTTAACCTTCCCGGGTTGGTACCACCGCACTGAATTAAACGTCGGTCGAAACGGCTATGTAAATAGTTTGTGTTTTCCGACCAGTTCAGTGTAGTCAGCACGATCAAAGGGGGAAGCACTGACATGGCACTGGTGTTATGGGCTGACATCACAGACGTTGTAGGTGATGTTGCAGAACTTAGTAGAATGGACAGACATAAACGTGTTACGGAAGCCTACTTTTATTATAAAATAACCGTCGGAGGACCTTGGTTGAAAATTGTAAAATTTAGTAGAACGGATAGACATGCATATGTTACGGAACCCTACATTCATTTTGCAGAACTTAGTAGAATGGACAGACATAAACGTGTTACGGAACCCTACTTAACAGTTGCACTCCGGGAGTGCCGGCAGATCCCGTGCCACTCTAACTTAACCCTTAACGCAATGACTTAAGGTTTCATTTTAAAAATGACGCTGACGCGATGTCGCGAGTTATACATTTTTACCCACCTAAAAAAGTGCCAAGAGCCGCTAAAGAAGTTTTCACTTCAAAAACCTCAGGGTTATCCCCTTTCAAATAAAAAAAAAAAAGAATTTTCAAAATCGGCCCACAATTGACGGAGTAATCGCGTAACAAACATCCAAAAAAAGAAAACATACCGTCGAATTGAGAATCTTTTAGGTCTAAAGTAAATTTCTCGTGAAGACAAATGCAACGAGCCCAAACACGATGGGTTTATCATGTGTAGTTTAGGAGTTCCTATGGCCACCTTCTGTCTCCATCATCAAACCAGCTCGATGGTACTCGGTACAGTAGGTACTGGCCAGGTACCATAATAAATTAAACGCCGGTCGGAAAAGATAAAAAAATTTCAAATTTAGAATATTCATGAAACAAGGGTCCGAATATGTATCACTAGTATATCGATTCATGTATTTCAACAGGACAGAGAAAATTTCAAAATATTAGGTATTTAATACTTTTTAGTTTTTTTTTTTTTGTTTTTTGGAAATCGGTTTAATATTTTTTAAAACAGTTTTTATTTCATTCTTTTTAGTAATATTACATAAAAAAGAATAATCGAAATCGAATAATCGAAATCGATTGAAGTGGTACAGAATTATTCGCCATATGTGTCAGACTGCAAATTGCTGAATAAGTCCACATCACAAATGTTTTGCTGAAGGTAACCACACACCATACTAATTTATCAAACTGAAAATTGCCGAATACGACCACATCACAAGTTTTGCTGAAGGTAACCACACACTATAGTATTATGCTGATTTTACGAAAACCACTCAACCAATTTCGATAAAATTGAAATGGGACCACCTCGGAAGTATGACCTAACTAACAAAAAAAGAATTTTCTAAATCGGCCCTCAATTGACGGAGAAATCGCGTAACAAACATACAAAAAAATAAAAAAAAAAAAAAAATAAAAAAAAAAATAAAAAAAAACATACAGACGAATTGAGAACCTCCTCCTTTTTTGGAAGTCGGTTAACAAACATTCAAAAAAAGAAAACATACCGTCGAATTGAGAATCTCTTAGGTCTAAAGTAAATTGCTCGTGAAGAAAAATGCAACGAGCCAAAACACGATGGGTTTATCATGTGTAGTTTAGGAGTTCCTATGGCCACCTTCTGTCTCCATCATCAGACCAGCTCGATGGTACTCGTACCATAATAAATTAAGCGCACCTGGCCGGTCGGAAAAGATAAAAAATTTCAAATTTAGAATATTCATGAAACAAGGGTCCGAATATGTATCACTAGTATATCGATTCATGTATTTCAACAGGACAGAGAAAATTTCAAAATATTATGTATTTAATACTTTTTAGTTCTTTTTTTTTTGTTTTTTGGAAATCGGTTTAATATTTTTTAAAACAGTTTTTATTTCATTCTTTTTAGTAATATTATTAGTAATATTACATATAAAAGAATAATCGAAATCGATTGAAGTGGTACAGAATTATTCGCCATATGTGTCAGACTGCAAATTGCTGAATAAGTCCACATCACAAAAGTTTTGCTGAAGGTAACCACACACCATACTAATTTATAAAACTGAAAATTGCCGAAAACGACCACATCACATGTTTTGCTGAAGGTAAAAAATCAGCATAATACTATGGTGTGTGGCCATAGTATTATGCTGATTTTTCGAAAACCACTGAACCAATTTCGATAAAATTGAAATAGGACCACCTCGGAAGTATGACCTAGCTAACAAAAAAAGAATTTTCTAAATCGGCCCTCAATTGACGGAGAAATCGCGTAACAAACATACAAAAAATAAAATAAAAAAAAAAAATTAAAAAAAAACATACAGACGAATTAAGAACCTCCTTCTTTTTTGGAAGTCGGTTAAAAATAGGACCACGTCGGCCTCGATAGCTCAGTGGTGCAGACAGTCAACTGTCGCTATTGAATGTTAAGCAACGCTGGGTGCGGTCAGTAATTGGATGGGTGACCGCTTTTTTATGTTTATTAGGTAGTTCTTATTGTATTTTAATTTAACTTATTATTAATAAATAAATTATTCTTTCATTTCTAAAAAAAAAAATATATACTTATATATTATTATATTATACCATTGATTTTAGTATACTAAGCTGTAGATTTTTTGAATAAATAAAAAAAAAGTCAACTTCTAGTGGCCGATGCCAAATACGACTTTGGTGACGCCAGCATAAGGTTCAATGTTGAACCGTGCAAGTTGACTGTTCGCAGAAATTATGCGACATCATGAAGGTGCAATAGAACGAAAATTTGGAGATAACACGTGACGTCACCGTCCAGTAGCGTACTTGGTTATCGCGTTGGCGGCTCAAGCCAGAGACCCAGGTTCGAATCCTGACCGGGATGTATTTTTTCCAATGATTTTCGCTTTGCGTTTTTCTTATAAAAATAAAATCTCATTTGGCAAGAATCGGGCGAAGCAATTAAAAATTTGATCACGCGCGACCAGACCGTCCACCTCGTGGCAAACTCGATCAAGTCGTTGAAATCCACTCCAATTTACGTGGACGATCCGGAACAACAACGACAAGATATCACTGGAGACATTGTCACAGGAAACGTGGGTTCCTCGATGGCGAATATCGATCGAAAAGCAGCCTCGAACGGACATGCGACGAATACTTGTAAATCCGAGTCCAAATACAAAATATTTATTTCTTAGAAAACACAATAACAGAGACAAAATTAATCTCGAAACTAAGGTCTAGACTAAGGTGTAAAATTGCATGTATTCACGAAGACTGACGGCAGTAGCCTGATAGTGCCTGCCCTCAATTTTTATCGCGGGTAGAGATTCCTCGTCGACCCGTGGACAGTGTTTGGGCGATTGCTCCTGTTCTGCTAGCCAGGCAGGTGACCACCACAACGCATGGTTCACTACTTCCGCCGGGTAGAGTCCGCGGCTCGCGCGTCTGCTGTGTTAAGTGCAGAGGGCAGGTGTCGCCAGCATTCTGCCGGAATGAGTCCATGGATTTGCGAGACCTTGTTCGCTCGCTTCATAGATTTGCAGCTTGTGGGGTAGAGTGTTGATCCATGAGATCTCAATGTTTGAGTCACGCCATGCGGTCGTACTTTGGATGGCTAATTTTGCCTGTAAAAGCTTGTGAGTATGACACATTTCTTTGGCCAGAAGTAGAGCGCCGCACAGTTCCAGCTTGGGTATTGTTAACTTTTGTTTGATGGGTGCGACTCTAGATTTACCTATTATAAGGTTTACGCTGACAGCAGCGGAGGTATCCAATACTCGTAGATATATGGCGGCGGCATAGCCGCGCTCCGAGGCGTCACAGAAGCCATGTAGTTCACAGAGTACCGGTTCGTTGGGCACTATTTGACGGTTGATACGCAGTTGGCTCAGCCTACTGAATTGTGTTACAATTTTTTGCCACTCTTCTATACACTCAGGAAAAAGTCGCTCGTCCCATCTGAGCTCCCGGGGCCATAGTGATTGAAGGAGAGCCATTGCGGTGAAGATGACTGGTGTAAGAAATCCACATGGGTCATAGAGACGGGCTATGTTTGATAAATTCCGCGGTTAGTCGTAGCGGTGCCGATGTTTGTCACGTGGTATAGAAAATAATCTTCTTTAGAAAACCATTCCATGGCAAGAGCTCTGAAAATGTTGTCGCCTGCTTCTTGGAATCGGAATGGAACTTCCAGATGATCCTTAGGTAAGTGATCCAAGAAGGGATGGTGGTTGCTCGACCACTTCCGTAGCTGGAATCAACCTTGCGGTGACCAGTTCTTCTTGTAGACTACGAGCCGAGTTCAGAGTAGAACCGCCGGACACAACATCGTCGACGAATAAAGCTTCCTTTAGGGTTCTCGAAGCTTCCGCATATTGTGTCTCGTTCAGTACCGCAAGTTCGTGTACAACTCGCATGACCAAGTAGGTGGAGCTCGAGATGCCGTACGTTACTGTAGTCAGTTCTCGTACTGGCGGACTGGGACATCGGGAGACTTGCGCCAGAAGATTGTCTGATACGTGCAGTTGTCATGGTGTACCTTCACCTGGCGGTACATCTGCCTCACGTCGCAAGTGAACACAACCGGATGTAATCGGAACCGCAGTATTATATCTTCAATATTATGCTGAAGCTTGGGGCCTGGCATGAGGATGTTGTTGAGTGAGACCCTGCTCGAGCTGACTGTAGATCCGTCGAACACCGTACGGACTTGGTTGTGCTGGAGGAGTCAACACTTCGTGGTGGGGGAAGAGGTATCGCTCGGTAGAGTCTCGAATACTCGCATATATCTCGGTCTAATTCTGCGGCTTGGTGGAAACGAACGGAGAAGAGAGATAATCCGTTCTCCTTCTTCCTTTACTGAAGTCTGCAGCCGTTCTACGAGTATATTCTCTATTAGATAGCAATTCATCCCTGCTAGCAATTTCTCATGATCCGTCTCACTCGCAACCAACGGGCATCTCAATGCGTCTAGTGCGTCAGAGCTTAGGCTTTACCGCTATTTTTGCGATAATCGCTAATAGAGAACTGGAGGGCTGATCGTATTGTGGCCTTCTCGGAGGGCATAGGCTAGCTGTGGTAGCTGGCGATCAAGGGATTTTACTCGAAAGTCCTGGACCAAAAGAGGCTAGTGTGGGGGCCAACGTCGACCGAGCGTTGGAATGCACCCCCATCCACGCTCATCGCGTTTCACGCCACAGCGCCATTATGATAGGAGGATTAGATTTCTCCAAACTGTATGTAGGCTTCCAGGTATCCCGGTTATGACGTACAGGTGTGAATCGTGGATTCTGACGGTCGCTGTTGTCCAAAGGTTGTAAGTTGCTCAGCGAGCAACGGAGCGAGCCATGCTGGAAATATCGCTACGTGGCAATCCGCTGACGCACCAAAGTAATCGATATTGGATACCTGTGGTGACTAAGCTCAAGTGGCAGTGGGCTGGGTACGTTAGCCGAAAAGACGACGACCGTCGGAGTAACCGTCAGGAAAACGGAGTGTGGGAGGCCAGATGGGAAGATGACATCAAGTATGTTGGCGGAAAGCAGTGGTTCCGTACCGCTGAAGGCGGGACAACGTAGGAAAATTTGAATTATGTCCAGCAGTGGACGCTTACACGCTGACTGACTGACTGACATGCACGCTTAGATCCACGCCCTACCAACAACATCAACACGATACTCGCCTGTGCCTAGCGGCGGGCTCTTCACACGGGGGTCCGCCGACAGCCAATCCCACCAGGTGCCAATAGTGACCGAGGCGCAGGTACTGGTCGTGCGCGGCGAGCGGCGCTCCGGAACGCATGCCGCATCCGGTTGTGCACAGCATTCGCTGCCGCCATGAGCTCGATGTGTTCTGTGGGCCATTCATGTACAACACAAAATAAATCGAAAATCAATAAATGAAAAACTATTTTTGAAAACAAATCGAAAACCTAAATTATTATTTTTTTCGTTTCAGTATATGACTTAAATATAAGCTTGTTTTTAAAAAGGATCTTTTTTTTAATATTTTACTTTTTGTTTTTAGTTCTTTTTTAATTTTTCAGTATACTAGATTGTGTTGTTTGTAACCAATTCCAAAAATGTGCGCAAAATTTCAGCTCAATCGGTTGGGTGGAACAGGTTTAAAACTAAATTCCAAGATTTTACGACACAGAAAGAAGGGCTTATAATACAAAATTCACAATACAATAACACAGCCAAATACAAGAACACCAGCACAGCATTTAAGCAAACATGGCCGCCCCTCACTAGATCGGGTTTACGGGTACCTTGAATTAAGCTAGTTCACGTTCAATACGTTAATAAAATAAATTAAACTGTTTTTTTTCGCCATCTCGTAGCCCTCGTCCATACGCCTCCTCATTTAACACCCTAAATATTCCCGTAGTCTTAAAACTCACGACACCAGGGCGAATTGGCACTCTCGCTGGAAATCGGGGACTATACTCAAGCGATCGAAAAGACATTTTCAATGTCAAAAATAGGTAAAACATTTCCGTTAAACGGTTTTATTTTAAAATCATCAGCTGTACCAAAAACTATAAAATAATGAGGATGAGATTTTGAGTCTGGGTAAGAAATCGTGCAATACTAGCAGTGCTGTCATTTCATGTCGGATGCCAAGGGGCACTTTGTGTCGCTGCGACAGCGGAATAAGTAATAATTTTTTTATGGTTTTTCTTTTGTTAGGAAAGGGGTCGCCAAACTATGTCTAACATGGGAAACTGATGATTTAATTGCGATTATCTCTAAAAATACGAGTTCTAAAATAAAAAAAATTTATAATATAACAGACTTAGATTATTGATAGGTCTCCGCGCGCTCCGACTAGATACCGCCCGTGTACGTGTAAAATGTTTTTTTTAACATTTTCTTACACACGCTACAATATTGAGTTGCCGCCGGGGCGCGCGGAGACCAATTAATAATCTAAGATAACAGACTAAAATAAAAACGTGGGGCACATTTGAAATGCTTCTTTTGTTGGGCTTGGTAACACATTTTTCTAGACAAGTAGTTCTTATTTCATTATACAGTCGCTATACAGGGTTTTATGTGCCCCACGTCTCCAAATTTATTATATATTATTATATAATTATATATAAATATAAATATATATATATATATAAATATTTTAATATAATAATTTATTTTATCTAACGTTAATATAGATTAAATAATATTCAATATAAAGTTTTTATCAAGCTAAAAAAACGGTTTAATAAAACCGTTTATAATTACTAGATGGCGCTATGCTTCAAGTGGCGTCACGTTCTTAACACATTTCCGCGTCATTAAAATCAAAATTACTGCCCACACGGAGAGCTAAGGTATTACACAAAATAAAATCTCACCAGCGACTCTTGAAAACTATCGCAAATGTCTGGAGAGAGAATGTGAAGTCTTTTCAGTCCTTTTTCTTCGTACTTATAATCCACTGGAGCCTCTGTAATATTTGAATAATTAGGTACGATGCAAATCAGTAAAATATTTAAGCGCAGTATAACTATATTTATATCTGTTCTGCCCTGGCACACGCTGAGCCGATTTGGCCAATTTCGCATGAATTAAGTCAGTTTACTATATAAAATATAAATAGGTTAAGGTGTCTTGCAAAATAAATACTTATCTTATCTTACATATATTTTCTTTACTTACCTTCGAGAAAATCCAGAAGATATACTTTTTCAGGTCTCATGTCATAGGTCCAGACAGCTCCCTTCGGCAAACATATCGGCAATAAATATCCTGAAATTTTATATTACTTTAATTATATACCGGCTGTCCAAGTGCGACCGCATTTGATAAACTTAAAAACAATTCAAACAGTAATCTATTTTTCGAGATAACCGGGGGGTTTTCTTTTGTTATGAAAGGGTCGCCAAAACCATGCTTAACATGGGAAACTGACAATTTAATTGCGATTATCTCGAAAAATAAGAGTTCTAAAATAAAAAAATATTATGTAACAAGACACTATTAAATCTTTACCTCGCCTAGTCTACGGCGCGAATGTTGTCTGTCGCCGCTAGATGGCGCTACTAGTAATAACTTCAATGTTCCTGTATCTCACCATCAGAATATGGTTACATTAGCATTATAATAAGCTTTCCTGATTTATATTAATTTGTCGAGTCTAGTCTACTGACCTGAATCTGACCAGAAGTACCTCAAACAAGGGCTGTGCACGTTTGATTGTTTCGGTCGGCTTACGGGCTTGGAACTTTCGAATAACCGTCGCCCGATAGACTGAGTGTGCTTCTTCTTTTTTGTGAAATTACTTGTGCGAGTTATATAAATAAACCGTCTCTGAAGAATCTACTACTACTGACTTTTCTTCATCTGAGTCCGACACTTGTTATAATGGCGCCCAGACTAGTGGCCAAATAAAGAACCAACAACCACAACCAGGTTGATTCGATGAAGGAAGAAAACGAGGAGAGTAGCAGCTGTTCGGACACATAAACAACTCCAATACGTCATCTACGCTCTGGCCCGACTTTCAATAGAATCAAGAAAGTACCTAAGAAGAAAACAAGTCCAAAAGTGGCGAATATGGCACATTCAGCGAAGAACAGTTTCAAGGCCTTATAACCGCCATCAACGCTAAAAGTGGTGGTACTTTTGCATCATGTACTTGCTACTTCGACGGCAACAGAGATCAAGAAACGGTGGAGACTTTCCTGGCTTCAGTAAGCGTATTTAAGCGAATTGAAAATATCAACGATCAAGATGCTCTTATTGGTTTACCCTTGCTACTAAAAAAGGAAGCTGCTGTGTGGTGGATGGGAGTGAGTTCGAGAAACATATTCGTCACGCTTTTGCCCCGAAGAAACCCGCATACGTCATCTATCAAGATATTATGACCCAAAAGCAAGAACAAAGCATTCCTACGGAGAACTTTGTCGCGCACAAGCGCATGCTATTTGCTCAATTGCCTAAACCTGCGCACACCGAGGTGCAACAGATTGATATGTTGTTTGGACTGTTGTATATCGATATCCGAGAAAAGGTTTCTCGCAACAAAGTACATAGTTACGATGAACTTTTGAAGTCTGCTCGTGATGTTGAGCGAACACTAGCAGACAAAAGGAACATAGCGACAGGTGAAATGTCTGAGCAGGAATCAAATAGTAATAGTAATTCGCAACGTTCAACAAAGCAAGTTAAGACTCGCTGTCACTACTGCAGACTTCAAGGACATAGCATTGAGCAGTGCCTGAAGAAAAAGAAAAGTGACAGCCGCTTTGCATCCAAAGAACCCAATACCAGTACCACTGTTAAATCAACGGAAGCTGTCACACAAGCACCTTCCCCTTCAGCACCTAAGTTTTCGTGTTACGGATGTGGAGCCCCTGGATTCGTTCGTAGTAACTGCCAAACATGTCACAAAACCAAAGTGCCCTCGACATCAGCTTCGGAAATAGGATTCTGCGCTATAAATGTCGTTACGGATGCCCGTGTACGACCAGTTGTCTTCATCGACATCAATGGCACTCAAGGTGTAGCGTACATCGACTCATGTGCCAAATCCATCGTCGCATCCTTTCAGCTATACTGCCTGTTAAAGAGCAAAGGATACAAGTTCAAGGAGCAGGAAGTGTTCATTACGCTGGCAGACGGATTCAAGAAGAAACAGCCCGTCCTTATAACCGATTCCAGTCACTCTTTGCAATCGTACAATACGGACAACATTCCTGGTCTTGCCAAACTCCCGATGCAACCGTACACTGCTGGGAGTCGGCTTCATAGAAGATGGCGGCATGATTATTAACCTACCGCAGTTTACATGGCAGTTCATAGAGGATGACTCTAAAACCTATGAATTCTACAGCGAGGACTTTGCTATTTTTAGCGAAGACACGGTGGAGCCCTCACCTGTCCTGACAACCCATTCAGAACCTAACCTGCCGGAGTCCAGCGCCACAGAAGCGAGTCTCCATCGGCCTTATGGACCTCTGATACCAATTGAACTCTCGAGTTCACCCAAAAAGCGACGTAAAACTCTCTTTGATGGCTATTCGCCCCTAATGGACGCCTTGTATCATGATGCGGAAAAGACAATAGAAGAGACAGAAGTCACACTATCTCCGCATTCCATTGCTTTGTTCCCGTCTACTGAAATCCTATCCATGGACTTCGAAAACCCACCTGTCCATTGGATCCTGAACAAAAAAAGAAATTCAACGTTCTTCTGGCCACAAATCCAGACATTTTTGTGTTAAATGGCAATCCAGTGATGGTCGACTCTCATCTTTTAAGTAAATCCAGCCAAGGATTTAGTTTCAAACTAGCCCCACGCCGAGATGGCCCTTATATTATCATACGACAGCATGGCCCAAGCTCTTTCGAAGTGGCACTTCCTGAAACTCCAGAAGTACCTATGGGAATTTATCATGCCTCTGCCCTGCACCCATATCAAGGTACTAATGCTGACCCTCTACCAGCCCCAGTGCAGTCACTTCGTAAACGAGGACGCCCACGAAAGAAGACGTCATCGCCTGGAACCAGCACACCGAACAGACAACCACGTGGACGTCCGCCCAAGTCAACGAGATAAGTTACTGTCTTCCTCGTCGGGTCGACTTCAGAGACAGAGGGGGAGACGGTAACAAGACACTATTAACTCTTTACCTCACCTAGCCTACGGCGCGAATGTTGTGTGTCGCCGCTAGATGGCGCTACTAGTAATAACTTCAATGTTCCTGTATCTCACTATCAGAATATCGTTACATTAGCATTATAAGCTCTCCTGATTTATATTAATTTGTCGAGTCTAGTCTACTGCCCTAAATGTGACAAGAAGTACCTCAAACAAGGGCTGTGCACGTTTGATTGTTTCCGTCGGCTTACGGGCTTGGAACTTTCGAATAGCCGTCGCCCGATCGACTTTGAGTGTGCTTCTTCTTTTTTTGTGAAATTACTTGTGCGAGTTATATAAATAAACCGTCTCTGAAGAATCTACTACTACTGACTTTCCTTCATCTGAGTCCGACACCTGCTATAATTATAATTATTGAGCATTTTTTTAAACTAATTCAACGTGAAAGTGATACGCAAATCCGGTCGAGATTGGACGTCTAGTACAGGTACACTCCATTTCCCGAATACACTGTAAGATGTTTACGTTGCAGCATCGCAGTGTCGAGCAGGGCCGCCTTCTGGATCTGAACCTTGATCCAATCACTCAGCCCGAGCCTCTCATGTTGGTTGTCGAGGCTCTTCGCTATCGGCCCATGCGCCGATACGATTACGGGCACAGCGATCGTTATCATTATTATTTTTTTTATCTTTATTCACACATTTTTTTTAACTAATTTTGTACATATTTAAATATCTAACACATAATATACACCTAACCTAACCTACGTATACAAAACATATACAAAATAAATTGAGTTTCCACCACCACACCACCGGCGGCGGCGCGGAGAACCCACGCTAACGATGGTCGGGTCCGAAGGAGAGAAACCTCCGGATGTATGTCTGTCTATCTGTATGTCTGTCTGTGCGTGTGGCTGTGTGTCTGCTGTATGTCTGTCTGTATGTCTGTCTGAAAGTCTGTATTATTATTAAACTGGAAATTCTGATGAAGAAAATACGCACTTGACTCAACAGGCAGCATCAACTTGAGTAGAGCCAAGCTCTCCGGAGCTCCGAAGTTCGTGTACTCTGGATGGAGGATCACGTCGACCACAGGTATTACGTACGAAGCTCGTGGACATACACTGCCTTCCATGACCTGCTCAAGAGTCAGTCCGCAAGTTTCTTCGTCGCGTACATACTCGACAATGACTACGTTACCCCTGGAAGCAGACCACATTCCATCAGAAACATATGTACTTATATGTAGGAAAGTTCGAAATCGAATGACTGCTGGGCCATAAAAAAAGTGGTATACCAATGCTGTGCGGTCAAATTCAACGTCTCGATTATCCAAGGGTACGATTTTTAGGTTTACGTACCCCGTACGGAAGCCTATAAAGTAAGTCTGTCTGTATGTCCGTCCGTGCGTCATGCTGTATTTTTGGAACCGTAATAGCTAGCCGGTTGAAATTTACACAGAGTATGTGTTATTTTGGCGGATATAACAAGAAATTATAATTGAAACAGTGAACAATTAAGGGAGATCCTCATAAAAGAAACGTGTTTTTGCAATGTTTTTTTTATGGTGTGGAAACCTCGGTTCGCAAGTCCGACTTGCACTTTGCCTTTGTTTTTAGAGTGGCGGCGCACTATGGGGCTTTAGAGGAATTAAGTCCATTTAACAAAGTTCGTGATATATAGTACATATATATATATAATAATAACTATATAAACACTACATTGGAATCCTGACTATGGTTCTGTTTTGACACATACTTTTTTTTCTACAGAGTCGCAAAGTCAGGGAAGGCCATTGTTGCGCAACTGATTGCATTCACGTGAAAGAAAATGCCAATTTTTATTTTCAGGATCCGTTGTCTAGATATCGATAGTCGAAATTCCATATGTTTTTTAGAACTCTTGGACGTATATTTTTGCCTCCATTTGCCTCCAAGTGCTCATGCATACTGACGTTATCCTGAGTATGTACTTTAATAGAAAAAAAAAGTTAAAAAAAACATAAAACCGACTTCCTAAAAAAAGGAAAACTAAAAAACTATTTAAAATAAAAATATAAAAACCGCCTTCAAAAATATATGAAATAAAAACCTAAAAAAAAAAACGAACCCTAGAGTTGAAGGCGGTGCTAAAAAGGCTACACAAATCACAAAGGATATTATCATCCACTCATGTTTTCTTCGTTTTTTTTTTTAGGTTTTTATTTCATATATTTTTGAAGGCGGTTTTTATATTTTTATTTTAAATAGTTTTTTAGTTTTCCTTTTTTTAGGAAGTCGGTTTTATGTTTTTTTAACTTTTTTTTTATTTCACAGTTTTTTTTAGTAATTTTTGCTATTAATGTACTCGGCGGAATCGCTCGGCCTTCGGCCTCGCGATTCCGCCTCGCTTTCCAATCCGATCTTGACCCAATTAAAATAGGACCACGTCAGCTTCGATAGCTCAGTGGTGCAGACAGTCAACTGTCGCTATTGAATGTTAAGCAACGCTGGGTGCGGTCAGTACTTGGATGGGTGACCGCTGACCGTTAGAGGCTGACCGAGGTTCGGATTCCTCGTAAAACTGTAGGTCCCTTCCCTCCTAATCTTACTTGGTGGTAGGGTTTAACCTGACCGGGTTGGTACCACCGCACTGAATTAAACGTCGGTCGAAACGACTATGTAAATAGTTTGTGTTTTCCGACCAGTTCAGTGTAGTCAGCACGATCAAAGGGGGAAGTACTGACATGGCACTTAGTTTACCCGGTGTTATGGGCTGACATCACGGACGTTGTAGGTGATGTTGCAGAACTTAGTAGAATGGACAGACATAAACGTGTTACGGAACCCTACTTTTATTATAAAATAACCGTCGGAGGACCTTGGTTGAAAATTGTGAAATTTAGTAGAACGGACAGACATACATTTGTTACGGAACCCTACTTTTATTATAAAATAACCGTCGGAGGGCCTTGGTTGAAAATTGTAAAATTTAGTAGAACGGACAGACATACATTTGTTACGGAACCCTACATTCATTTTGAAATAAATGTTAAATTTAGTAGAACAGACAGACATGCATTTGTTACGGAACCCTACATTCATTTTGCAGAACTTAGTAGAATGGACAGACATAAACGTGTTAACGAACCCTACTTAACAGTTGCACTCCGGGAGTGCCGGCAGATCCCGTGCCACTCTAACTTAACCCTTAATGCAATGACTTAAGGTTTCATTTTAAAAATGACGCTGACGCGATGTCGCGAGTTATACATTTTTTACCCACCTAAAAAAGTGCCAAGCGCCGCTAAAGAAGTTTTCACTTCAAAAACCTCAGGGTTATCCCCTTTCAAATAAAAAAAAAAAGAATTTTCAAAATCGGCCCACAATTGACGGAGTAATCGCATAACAAACATCTAAAAAAAGAAAACATACCGTCGAATTGAGAATCTCTTAGGTCTAAAGTAAATTTCTCGTGAAGACAAATGCAACGAGCCCAAACACGATGGGTTTATCATGTGTAGTTTAGGAGTTCCTATGGCCACCTTCTGTCTCCATCATCAGACCAGCTCGATGGTACTCGGTACAGTAGGTACCGGTCAGGTACCATAATAAATTAAGCGCACCTGGCCGGTCGGAAAATATAAAAAATTTCAAATTTAGAATATTCATGAAACAAGGGTCCGAATATGTATCACTAGTAAATATCGATTCATGTATTTCAACAGGACAGAGAAAATTTCAAAATATTAGGTATTTAATACTTTTTAGTTCTTTTTTGTTTTTTGTTTTTTTGAAATCGGTTTAATATTTTTTAAAACAGTTTTTATTTCATTCTTTTTAGTAATATTACATAAAAAAGAATAATCGAAATCGAATAATGGAAATCGATTGAAGTGGTACAGAATTATTCGCCATATGTGTCAGACTGCAAATTGCTGAATAAGTCCACATCACAAAAGTTTTGCTGAAGGTAACTACACACCATACTAATTTATCAAACTGAAAATTGCCGAATACGACCACATCACAAGTTTTGCTGAAGGTAACCACACACCATAGTATTATGCTGATTTTTCGAAAACCACTCAACCAATTTCGATAAAATTGAAATGGGACCACCTCGGAAGTATGACCTAACTAACAAAAAAAGAATTTTCTAAATCGGCCCTCAATTGACGGAGAAATCGCGTAACAAACATATAAAAAAAAAATAAAAAAAATAAAAAAAAAAAAAACATACAGACGAATTGAGAACCTCCTCCTTTTTTGGAAGTCGGTTAATAAAAGTAAATCCACCTGCAAATACCTGCAAATGCATCATTTACAACACTTCAAACTTACACATTATAACTCGAACAAATTCGGCGCATATTGCCTCGAGACGGCAAAGAAGATCGTGTCCCTGTATGAATGGTACAATAAGCCATCCACGGTGCACAAAATACTCATACATGGAGAGGCCATTGTGGAGAACTGCATTTTTCCTGTCGGTTTTCTGTCGGAGGAAGCACAAGAATCCCGAAACAAGGACTACAAGAAATATCGCTTGCGACACTCCAGAAAGTGCAGCAGAGTGGCTACTAATGAGGATGTCATGAACCTTATGATGACGTCATCAGACCCTGTGATGGCACACCTTAGGCCCATTTTCAAAAAAGTAAAAGATAGAAATATAGGTGATGATGTAAGCGCACTTTTAGAGGACTAAGTTTTTAATTTTATTTTACTGTATGTATATTCTTATGACTAGAGTTAGTTGACAAGGTCTAAGTTTGAGGCCGCTTGATAGTATTTGAGATAAATGTGTTATTTTTACACCACATATTATCTACAAAATGCATTAAGTGGAATCGAGCGCTCTTGACTGAAGTCAATTTTCATATATATTTCAGTTTTCTGTGGCAACACCGTATTTGATGTCATATGAAGCGGCTATAGGAAACATTAATTTCACAGAAAAAATTAATTGAATATCTCAAATACTTTAGAAGTTATGGACTTCCATACAAGAAGCCCCATAGTGCGGCGCCGTCGGCGGGTGATCAGCACGGTATTGGCTCGGAATCATGATCATAATTATGCTCCGAGGTTGGAATCCGGCCGACACGCACCACAATGAGATTTAACTTTTTATTCTGACTGAAAAAAAATTTATGTGAACACAGAAGCAGCAGGTGTAGGTTCCTTCAGTGTGGCTTCTCAGTCACCCCCTTTTCAGTGAAATTATCGTGTACTGCGAACCGTTTTCAAATTTCGAATTTCCTTCATCGTATTGCTGTCGCTGTGGGCCGCGCCGCTGCCCACGCGCGCACGTGAAAAGGATTACTCCAGCTCAGAAGCAAACTGCCTAAAAAATATTTGTGAAACATCATTCAGGCGAAGTCTTTTTTCATGTCTTTATTCTTCCTCAATTTAAGTGATATACACGGTGTTGCAACTCCAACCGTAAAACCCGAAAGCGGGTGATTCTGTACGTGAAATGGAACAACTTTTGTTCTGCGACATTTTAATTTGAAGAAAAAATTTTTTTTTTCTCCCTACATTTTGAGAATAGTTATTTAAAATTTGTATGGAAAAAATTATTTTTTTTTGTTAAAAAAATTTTTTTTTTGCCACAGAAGTTGTGTAGTTTCACATATAGAATAACCCCCTTATGTCAGTTAAAAATATTACGGGGGCAACTGCAACACCGTGTACATATTTTTACCTTTATATTTTTGCAACAAAAGCCTACTTACTGGATGTCCCTGTCTTTTTTAGGGTTCCGTACCTCAAAGGAGGAAAAAACGGAACCCTTATAGGATCACTTTGTTGTCCGTCTGTCTGTCTGTCTGTCAAGACCTTTTTTCTCAGGAACGGGTAGACGTATCAAGTTGAAATTAATATCAAATACTAAGGTCTACGAAACCTTTGAGGTGTAGAAAATGCAAGCTTCTAGGTCAACGGAATCACTAGATTACGCCCATTTAAGTCACATATTTTGCTACAGGCAAATCAAATCAAAACCTATAGAGTACTTCCCGTTAACCTAGAATCATGAAATTTGGTAAGAAGCAAGGTCTTACAGCACAAGTAAAGGAAAAAATCTAAAATTGTAAATTTATAGTTATGTGACATTAAAAAAATTGTTTGTTTGTTTTCTATGTCAAGGTGCCTTTTTCTCAGGAACGGATCAAGATAACAAATTGAAATTAATACGAAATACTAAGAGCTACGATCTCTTTACGGTATAGAAAATGCAAGCTTCTAAATCAACGCAATCAAAAGATACGGCCATCTATGTCAGATTGCATACTCGCAAACTCACTCCAAACAAATCAAAACCTATAGGGTATTTCCCGTCAACCTAGAATCATAAAATTTGGTAATAAGCAAGGTCTCATAGCACACGTAAAGGAAAAAATCCTAAAATGGTAAACTTGTAGTTATGATATTAAAAAAAAATTGATTGTTTTGTGTGGCAAGTCAAGACCCTTTTTCTCAGTAACGAGTCAAGATATCAAATTGAAATTAATATGGAATACTAACGTCTGCGATCCCTTCGAGTTATTTAAAATGAAAGCTTCTAAATCAATATAATCAAAACATACGGCTATTTATGGCAAATTTTAATACTTGCAAACTCATTCAAATGAAATCAAAACCTATAGGGTACTTACGTTGACCTGGAGTAATGAAATTTGGCAAGAAGCATGGTCTCACATCACAAGTAAAGAAAACATCCGAAAATTTTAGATATTATGTCGTTATGTCCAAAGAGTTTGTATTACGTCGCGCAGCGACGTAATACAAACTCTTTGGTTATGTCATAGTCATAATATAAGAAATATATTTTTGTATAACTTCACGAATGCCGCACAGTCAAACCATTGCTGTAGTGTTTATTTAGGCCTTTGTGATTTTCCAAAACAATTGTTTTTGTACATACCTACATAATACAAATATATTGAGTGATGCTGATGATACGGAACCCTCGGTGCGCGAGCCCAACTCGCACTTGCCGACTTTTTTTTTGTGTAAACCAACATGGGTTGCAGTGTCGAGGGACCAATGGTACAGTCGACAGAGCCAAAAACGTCTCTCCTCGCGAAACCACGCTCAGTGAGGCGCCATGCCAGTGGATTTGCGGACTGTTTCTAGACTGTCTAGCCCGTTGATACGTTACGTTTGAAGACATCCAGGCAGGATCCATTATGGAATAGCGGTGCAGTTTGGCATCAGTTTTAACGCGTTCAAACTTTCGCGCCGCGTAAATTCGTCGGTGAGTTTACATAAACCGTTATTATATCAAATCAAATCAAAAAACGTTTATTGCACATAATTGTTGTACAGAAGGTAGCACTTAATGCCTATGGCATTTTCCACCAGCCTACCGTTATTTACATATAGAACCAGGGTAGGTGCAACAAGACAAGGTAAACAAAACAAAGTCTTATAAAATAGAAAATAGAAGTCCCTTATATTATAGTCCCTTCTCTTAGCATAAAAATAGTTCACTTATTGATACCAGCACCAACTTTTAGTATGTTATTAAACATGCTATTTTATATAAAAAAACCGTCGGGACACAAGCTGTAGAGTGCCTGGATCCCCAGATATGACGTCATAAAAATGGCGGCCGCCGCATTTTGAAAACTGCAAATTATTGGCATATACTGCGAAACTGTAAGGCTTACAGTTTCGCAGTATATGCAGTGAACAGGACTCTTCGTGCTGTGTTCAGGCTGGTAGTCTCACTTGTAGGGTGGTACATGTGAACTACAAACTTTTCGATCAATCTAACTGTTATGTGATGGTATTCCTGCATATGAGTACGTTTCAAAAGCGGAAAAGGGCGTGGAAAACATGGTTGAATTTGAGAGATATAGACGCCGCTTTTGAAACGTAATCATATGCGGGAATACCATCACATAACAGTACGGAATTTATATTGATCGAAAAGTTTCTAGTTCACATGTATCACCCTACAAGTGAGACTACCAGCCTGAACACAGCACGAAGAGTCCTGTTCACTAAAAGGAACAGGTCAATAGAGCATATACCACCGACGCAAGATGCATTACTACAACACCTTAAGCGAGCAGTGCTACAGACTAAAACATGGACAAATTATCTATACTCCAACCCGGAAAAATTTGACCCATGCAACTGAGGTTGGGAAAGTAAAAACAACGGACTGTCGTATAATCCTGTATGGAAAACTATTCCGGACGCCAGTAACAGTTGCAAGGAACTCTTAACTTGTAAATGCAAGAAAAGGTGCACAAGATGTGGGTGCGTGAAGAACGAACTGAAATGCACCCTCCTTTGTGCATGCGAAGGAGCATGCTCCAGAGAAATTATCTAACGTATCTGCTGATTTCACATACTTTTATTTGATTTTCCACAAACATTGAAAAACGTAGTAACTTTGTAGATAATTTTACATATTTAACTATTATACATATATACTGCCGGTTCCGGTTCTGTAGATCTTTTATTCACAGAACCGGGAAAATGTGGAACGCACTCCCTGCCCATCTATTTCCTCCCAAGTACTGCCTGGGGTTCTTCAAAAGGGGCGTGAAAAGGCTCCTGTCAGGCCGGCATGGCATTCGCAATCCCCGTGCATCACAGAATGTCCATGGGCATCGTTAGACACCTACTTGTAGGTGAAACGATGCCACATGTCGCGCTATCCATAAAAAAAAATATATACATTTATATGTGGAAACTTCTCAAGTCTAGATCACATAGTTTAAGTACTATTGTAGTACGTTATTTATTTATGATTTTAAAAAAGTTGAAAATAAAATAATATAAAATAAAAATATATATAAAATGTGCTATATTATACATATATAAAATAAATATAGCTGAATATATAATACTATAAATATATAAAAGTTAAATAAAAGTCAATTAACCAGTTCACCAGCTTATTATTTTTGATTACAGATCCCGCGCGATACCCGTGCGGATAAGCTGGAGCGCCTAGCTAAAAGTGGCATAACTAAGACATTTTTAATCCGATCAATTTACGTTTTTTTTTTAATGAAAAGGTGAAAATGTTGTAAATGTTGTAATAGTTTTGGTATAAAATGAATAGTTTAGAGACTATAGTTAAAATACGAAGAATTTGAAAGTAAAATTTTCACAAAATGTTAAATATTTCTGTAACTGTACTATTCACGTGGTCTAATGTAAAAACAATATTATAGAACACTTAATTACCTTTCATTTGATACCTCACACATGTATATAAGCCTTAAAGTTTCGAAATAATTTTCAGTTTTAAAAATGCGACGGCCGCCGTATTGATGACGTCATATCTGGGGATCCTGGCACTCTACAGCTTGTGTCCCGACGTTTTTTTATAGAAAATAACATGTTTAATAACATACTTAAAGTTGGTGCTGGTATCACTAAGTGAACTATTTTGGCCTTTTTTGAAGCTAAGAGAAGGGACTATTATTGGATACAACGCAAAAGGGATGTGACCTTCACCTAAATCCATCTTAAATCATCGGAAAGATAACTGCCACAAGCACGAGCGATTCAAAATTAGCCTTTCGAGAAAGTTGTCAAAAAATGGACACCGGGGTTTCGTAAGTATAAATTGTAATTTATTTACTTGGTATTATTTGACTGATTTTTAGTTGTTATCGATAACTAGGACATATTTCAGGCATCATTATGAAGCACTAACATAATTATTTCTCTCTATTTGATCAACATGTCTTGTGATGTCAGTGATGCCGTATGACACCGCTAGACCGCTATGTTTTCTTTTAGAAAAATGTCCTAAATTCGAATTATTTGTTTTTAGCATAAAATAAATAATTTAACGATTGTATTAACTATGCTTAGTTAGAGAGATATTTTAAATGTTTTACTGTGAATGCTTGTATTAAAAAAGTACTAATGTATTTTGACAGGGGATTGAAGTTGTATGAAGCGAGGGAGATATCATCGTAGTTCTATGGAAGGTTAATTCTGTTGTAAAAGCAATGTCCACATTCCATGGCATGAACCCAGTTAAAACATTTCAAGGTATTCCGCCACAGTAAAGAAAGTAATACAAGTACCGCGACCTGAAATATTCACACAATATATAACGACCAGAACGCGATCGGCATTCGAGGCAAGAAATGGTGGTGGTCTACCTTCAGTTACCTAATCGATGTATCTGTCTGCAATGCATGGGTATTGATGAGACAAGCTGGTGGTACAATAAGCCACATGGAATTCCGAAGGAGTATTGTCCGAGATTACCTCACTCGCTACCAAAACATACCTCGAGGAACAGGCTGGCCAGCAAGTTCCAAACAATCTCGAAGTCTTAGCCGTGTAAGCGATAATATAAGGTATGACGGCAGGCGCCACCTTTTGGTACCATGCAAGGAAGGGACTGCGTATGAATCATTTAAGAAACAAACAAGGTTGCTACGCATGAAATGTGATTTTTTTTTTATGGAAACTGAATAGAATAGAATAGAATATCCTTTATTGTACTTCAATATAAATTTTACAAAAGGCGGACCTATGGCAATCTCTGCCAGTCAACCTTCTTAATTGAAAACATAATATAAAGGTAGCAACAAAATAAGAAAAATGAAAGAAACTTAATACTAACGAAAGTTAATTAATAAAAGTATACAAGCAGACGTCAGGCATTATATATACAGTTACAGTAAGTAAATTACATAAATATAGGGCATATTAACATATTAAATAAGAATACATAAACATATACTTATACCTATATGTATTAAGTACCTACTAACAATAGATACTCGATAAATAAATTACATAAAATTCTTAGATATATCTATAAATTAATAAATAAAGTCACTTATTCCTTGGAGATATAAGACGCTTTCAAGCGCTTTTTGAACGTGGCCAGAGATGGAGATGTTCTTATTTCTGGTGGGAGATTATTCCACAGGCGCGCTGACATCACAGAAAATGATTCAGAATAGCTAGAAGAGCTGTGTGAAGGGATGAGAAGAAGGAGATTGTCAGCTGACCTTAGCGGTACACCATGCGAAGAGAGATAGGCAAACCTCTCTCTGAGGTAGATGGGGGAATTGGGGTCATTAAGAATTGTAAAGAGAAGGGAAAGGACATGCATGTTCCGACGTTGACGAATAGTGAGCCATTCAAGTTGATCACGGTAAGCAGAAACATGATCATATTTACGCAATCCGAAAATAAATCGGATGCCGAAATTGAGTAAACGATCTAACTGACACGGTTGGCTAACTCACCTACTAGTTGTCTGTTTCTGGGTTGCACTTACCTCGGCCCGCGCTTCCTCACTTCGCGCCTCACGCTACACCCGCTGACGCCTAGCATTTCCTCCAAGGCTGGGCGTCAGCGGGTGTAGCGTGAGGCGCGAAGCGAGGAAGCGCGGGCCGGGGTAAGTGCAAACCAGAAAAAGGCGAGTCTAACTCCGTGATGTCAGCCCATAACACCGGGCGAACTAGGTGCCATGTCAGTGTTTCCCTTCATTTCATGTCGGCTACACTGAACTGGACGGAAAACGCGAACTAATTTACATAGCCGTTTCGACCGACGACGTTTCGTTCAGTGCGGTGGTACCAACCCGGCCGGGATAAACCCCACCACCTAAGGTAAGAAGGGAAGGGACCTACAGTTTAACGTGGAATCCGAACCACGGTCTGCCTCCAACGGTCGAGCGGTCACCCGCCAATAACTGACCGCGCTCAGCGTTGCTTAACAACAGTCGACTGACCGCACCACTGAGCTACCGAGGCTGACGAATCTCCTTATCCCTTATTCCCACACGATAGTTGTGATGTGGGGTTATGTGCTTCATGTAATTTTCACTTTCATTATTGTCTTTAATATTTTTTAATACAAACTAGTAAAAACTTGTTTATTTCATTTTGGCGACCTATCATACATTAAAAAAAAATCTGGATTGCTTAAGTAGGAGTCCAGCGGTGCAATTTGGCATCAGCTGGTTTTTCCAAAATTAAAACTTAGACAAAATTTCTAAGGACTGAAAATGTCGTATTATGTGCACAAGTACCATATTACCATATATAAAAAATCACAATATTCCTACAATTGAGAAAACTCCGTCCATAATGGCATGGGATTAAATTTTATTTTGTTTTTAGTTTTCTATATAAAAAATATGAAAGTTACGCTTAAATTGCTATATTTTCACATTTTGATAATCAAATATATTTCATTTAAAATGAAATAAAAAAAAACCCGCTTGCCAATCGGTCCACTTTGTCCAAGATAATACATTTTTCATTACTTAATTACTTGATGATTTTTTTGAAAAAATAGCTAAGAACCATCCCGATTAAACTACTTTCTAATAAAAAAAATGCCCTGGTAGTCGTGGGACTACCGGGAATCATTGACATGGAATCATAAGCAGCCATAGGTGGAAGGGGGCCGAGTGACTCTATCACCAAAAAAAAAATACAAAAACACAAAAAACTAAAATAATATATATATAAGGTCTTTCAAAATTTGTTCAGAGTACGCTAAGGGGTAAATTAAAATTTTTTTTTTTGGAAAAAAAATTCTTTGTTCTTCAAAAGTGATCTATTTCCGGTACAGAACCCCCCCCCCCCCCCCCCCCCCCCCTTAGCGTACTCTGAACTAATTTTGAAAGACCTTATATATATATATAAAAAAAACTAAAAGTAAAACTCTCGTCGAGACCTATCATTTCCTCCAGGGGGTGAGTAGTCTGGGATCAGTAGTTTCAGAGATATGCCCTAAAAAAAAAAGTTTTATCTCTTCGAGACTTATTATTTTCCATATGGGAATGAACAGGCTGGGATCAGTAGTTTCCGACATATGCCCTCTCAAAGTCTTTTTCCTTTTTTTTCGAAACGGTTGAACCGATTTAAGAAAACGTTATTTCAGAAAGAGACATTTTTGTTACGGAAGGAAATAAATTTCAAGTCGAACCAGTAAGTTATATGCAAAGAGTTTGTATTACGTCGCTAGCGACGTAATACAAACTCTTTGGTTATATGCATTTATTGATTTTCGATGCCTTTTTTGTAAAGGCTATGACGTCATCAATTGTTCATATTATTCATTGACGTTGCCATAGGTGGAAGGCGACCGAATGACTATCACTTGACACCTGGTTTGCTGGGATTGGTTGAGCGCTTCGTGAGATAGTGGTTGCCGAAAGTACATTAAAAATGACGGTCGATTTTTGCAAATGGCACTGGTAAGACATTACATTACATATGGATTCCATGCCATAGCTAACAATAAATAATAAATTATGTAAACTAAATTGTAAATATTATGTTTTTTTCCTCATGACTTGTAATATGAAACATTATTATAAATAAAGGATTTGATTTGATTTGATTCATGTCAAAACCCCATCCAAATCGGTCCATCCTTTTGGGAGCGACGGTGCCACAGCCAGACACCCTTAAGCGCATACACACATGCATACACACACAGATAAACACACACACACACACGTTAAACTTATAACATCCCTCTTACTGCGTCGGGGGTTAAAAAAGGACAACGTAGGGGCATATTATGTTGATAATATCTTTGACACACAAAAAATTTTAAATGGTTGTGCAATTATTAAGAACAATTAAAAGTGAACTTCTCGGTTCTCTTAATGAACTCACAATGAGTAACCTGCAGGAATTGTAGACGCCGCCGCAGAGGCCGTCGTGAGTCCGAAATGTTGGTGTATGATGCTAACACGCGGTACCAGTGATGGATAGCGTGATTCGGTCTCCACTGAAATAAAACAGATAAACTTGAATGTTGGGCTTCATTTTATTTTATTAATTTTTTTGTTATTTTTTTACTTCCGTTCCTAACAACGGGTGAACTAGATGCCATGTCAGTGCTTCCCTTCATTTCATGTCGGCTACACTGAACTGGACGGAAAATTAGCAGTTTCGACCGACGTTTCATTCAGTGCGGTGGTACCAGCACGGGCGGGATAAACCCTACCACCTAATAAGATAAGAAGGGAAGGTTAGGTTAGGTCAGTTTAACTATAAACATAAGGTAAAACTAGATATCGGCCGCGGCTTTGTTCATTTGAAATTTTGAGTATCTTCTCTAAGTGGGTACCGTCAGCACAAAAATGTAAATAATTATTAACACGCCTTCATTAGCTTGAATTTCTAGCGTGTTAAAATGAGCTATAAATTTTTTTTGTTATTGCTGGATATTTGCGGTTAATAAGGGGGATTTAATTGCACGTTCTCGTTCTGTTCTACTTATTCTCTAAGGGGATAAAAGAGAGGGTAAACGTCGCAACCAAGCTGCCAATTATTATAACTCGAGAACCGTGCCGTGCACACGCCTGCCATAGCCGGATGCGCCGCCGTCGTCGTCGTCGCCGCCTCTGATGCACGCCGCAGACCCGAGCACCGCTGCTGAGCTGGCTACCTTCACTACCGTCTTCCGCAAGTTTAGGTCGAGCTTCGACGAGATGGAAGGAAAGATGCGCGAATTCACCGCATCGCTTTGAGTTTTGTCGTGGGCTGGTGGAGGACGTGACGAAGGAGCTGAGCGAATAGTGGAGCAGCTGGAGAGGAAGCAAGAGAAGTATCAGCAAGCCGGCATGCAGAACGAGCTGGAGATAGCAGGCATCAGCAAGGAGCCGGGCGAGAACCTCCAACATATCGTCAGCGTTCTCGCGACGAAGATCGGCGTGAAGCTTCGTCACCATGTCGAGGGGAAGGCCAAGCTGGCTTCTAAAAAGCTGGGAGTACTCAATAAGGTGCGACGGTACTTCAAGCCGGACGAAAAGCTGTTTCTGTATAAATCGCAGATCAGGTCCTGCTTGGAGTACTGCGCGCACCTGTGGGATGGCTCTGCCAAATATCAGCTTGCGCCTCTGGACTCAATCCAGCGTCGAGTCGTGCGACTAGTGGATGACCGCGAAGTGTCCTGCGTTCTAGAACCACTGCAACACCGTAGGGATGTCGGCTCCCTAAGTGTGTTCTATCGCTTATTCCTTGGGAGTGCTCGGAGGAGCTGTTTAATGCGATCCCGGCGTCTACTTTCCACCTTCGCACCACGCGCACTGGGCAGGGATTGCATCCCTACACGCTGGACTTACCGCGGATGCGTACCAATCGATTCTGCAGATCTTTCCTCTACAGAACCGGTAAACTCTGGAACGCTCTCCCTGCCCATATATTTCCGCCCCAATGCTCGCACCTACACTACACTGTTGTGGAGCCCCCTTCCTCGGCCCCTCCGTCCGCGTCCGCGCCCGCGCGCGCGCCGCTCGCCAGTGCACTCGAACATCTCTGACTTCGTTTTAAACTTACCAAGTGCGAATGCATCGTAGGTACGGTGTACCGACCTCCGGCCGCAATTAATGTCAACTCTGCTATCAGTTCGCTGTCGGACATCCTCGCCGCGCTCGTACCTTCCTCCGATTATTTCTCTTTATTCGGTGATCTCAATTATAACCATCTAGATTTGCAAAATGTTAATACAATATCTATTATACGCGCCTGCAAACAGTTTAACCTGACACAAGTAGTCGATGCACCCACGTCCCACCCGCATCACAGACACGACGCGCACACTCATCCACGTCCTGTGTACCAACGCAGCGAAGTATATGGACTCGCTCAAGCTAATACAATAACTACTACACTATTGACCACGCCCTGATACTGACACAATTTAAAATATAGGTTAACGTGACGAGGTCACATGTGATCGTAGCTAGGAACATGAGAGATCTTCAGCGAGATCTCTTCGACGTCGACTGCCGCGAGCTGCCATGGTATCGAGCGATGGACTACAACATAGATTCATGTGTAGATAAAATTAGTAGATCTATTATTTTACTGTTCGATCGATACACACGCGTCGCTAGTTAGTCGACAAAGCAAGCCGGTGATGCAGCCGTGGTACACTCACAACATTAGACAAATGATACTTACTCGTAAGTCGTAACCGCACAGGCACCGGCCGACCTGAGCACGCGCGCTACTATCGCGACTTGCGCAATTTTCGAACCATTCACATCCGCTTTGCGAATTGGAAACCGCCATCGCCTTTAGCAGATTAAATACCGTACACCACTCAGTCGTAAACTCAACTGACCTACTTAGAATTTTGCAAGACGTGCAGAAAACAGACACGCTAACGCAACGCCGATAGGAGTAATTTAATAAAAATAGAACATAATAGTTGTTAAGGCTTATTCAAAAGCCACCGAAATAATTTTCGTTTTAGAAATACCACTAATTAAGAAAAACACATACACATATTACAAGATCATCTCCATCCCCATATACATATCCAATCTCCTTGAAACCTACATCATAGTTCCAAAATACCCTTACCTTCTGGTGAACGGAATGAAATACAAGGCTGCCGTGAAACCCTGCGAGATCCTGGAAAGCGGACAATACCTGTGCCGCCTTGGAGAAGATCAACCCTTCATGGAGCAGACCTGCATTATTCAGTTGATGCAGTACAACCGCAATCCCTCTGCTTGCGAACTACACCGAGTTGATATCGAGGAGGTGGCAATTCAACGACTATCAGACCACCAATGGATGCTGTATTCAAAAGACGACACAGTAGCCTCAGAAAAATGCGACAACGAAGGAACCAGCCATCTGATAAGAGGCACGTACATCCTGTCGGACCTGGAAGCCTGACAATTTAACATAGGCGATATGCAGATAAAACCGGAGCGAACCACTCACACCAGAACGTACGAGCGAACCCCTACCATCACACTGGCCGTGCAGTCTTCAGGACCACAGCTCCAGATAGCGAAGACCAAACCCCTTCCATTCCACGGAACCAACCTAGAAGACCTCAAACTCCTGGTGAACACCCTGAAGAACGAAGAAGGCCACCCCTTCCAGAAACGAACGGTCCGAATTATCTTATGAACAATAATTTTATATGTATCCATTATTATTATAATCATACTAGTTATTCTTTACAAACTTAAACATAACTTCCATAAAATTCTAACGAAAAATTCTCCAAGGACTAAGGCTCCCTTGGATAATTTACCTCTTGGGGAGGGAGGAGTTAAGGAATCTAGTAAACCTCCCTCCAAGTGCATTCCGATATTCCTTACCAAATAAGGTAATACTGAAAGAAATGCAAGATTCGATTTCTTTTTTATTATATAAGGAGCGGTCGCTGCGCCGACCGGCGGATTCTATTGTGTGCAGCTCGCCCGTGCACATCATTCGTGTATTGTTCGTGAAGTAAAGTATTTTTAAAAGACACTAAACGTTTTCACGATCTTAACTAGCCCGCAGCGCCGGTGAGTCGAAGTGCCGCTGCCGCAGCATGCGACGACGGCGACGCCGCCACGCATAGTCGTGAGCGTCGTCTCTCTCTCCACAGCCTCAGGCTCATATTGGGAACTCATATTCGAACTCGGATCACGAGCGCGTTTAGGACCTTTCATTCAAAAGTCTTTAAAGTGTTTCGTACTCCACAAATTATAGACCTTTTTTATTTGTAATTTGAATTGTAAAGACAATAAATTTTCTGTTGATTATAAAGTTAATTTTTTTTTTTCATTTTATCTCCCTACTCACACATTCTCTCTATTTTGCACTCATTAGAAAAACAGATGTTGACGTAAAAGATACGTTACAAGAAGTATGTACTCACAATGAAGGTACTCCAAAACAGCCATCCATGGAAATCGATCTTGCGGCAGAATGCCATCAGCCGGTGGCGGATCGGGGTCATAGTGGCAACATTGCAGCACATGTAGATCTGAACGCATTGTACTAATGTAGCCTGAAAAGATTGTACAATTATTATTCTTTCAACCATATTTGGTGTTATTTATTTTTATAATATTTATTTTGTACTGAGCACCGAGGGCCGCATGGAAGTATGGAAAGGCAAGGCGCTGCACGGTAGGTACTTCCGGTCTCTCACGGGGCCGGATGTAGATCAACTCCCCTCCGTGCACTGGCTACGCTTCGGGGACCTCTTTGGGGAAACCGAGGGTTTTGTCTGTGCAATACAAGACGAAGTTGTCAAGACCAACAATTACAGGAGATTCATTATGAAGGATGGCACCATTGACATCTGCCGCGCCTGCCACAAACCTGGCGAATCCCTCAGACATGTAATCTCCGGTTGTTCGCAACTTGCCAACTCTGAGTATTTGCACAGGCACAACCTAGTAGCCAGGATCATCCATCAGCAACTTGCTTTGAAGTTCAACCTTGTCGGCTCGGAGGTGCCTTACTACAAGTATAACCCACAGCCAGTTCTCGAAAATGCTCACATCACGCTCTACTGGGACCGGTCGATTATCACTGATAGGACTATTATGGCTAATAGACCTGACATAGTGATAATCGACCGGGAGGCGCGGCGCGCAGCGCTCGTCGACATTACGGTGCCGCATGATGAGAACCTTGTGAAGGCAGAAAAAGACAAGATGTTAAAATACATCGATCTGTCTCACGAGGTTACCGACATGTGGCCCGTGGACTCGACGATCGTTGTGCCCATAATCGTGTCTGCGCATGGGCTGATAGCGAAGAGCCTCGACCATCATCTCAAGAGGCTCTCGCTAGAGCCACTTGCTTGGATCAAGGGTCAGATGCAGAAGGCGGTCTTGCTCGACACCGCTCGAATTGTCCGGAGGTTTCTCTCTCTCGGGTCCGACCATCGGTAGCCTGGGTTCGCCCCGCCGCCGGTGGTGGAAATTCCATTTTGTTATTTTGTATTAATTTTAGATTTAGGTTTTATTTGTAAAATTAATATAAAAAAAGAAAAAATGTGTAAATAAACCATTGATTTTATAGGGGGAGTCAGATGTACCGTCAGCGATGTTTTAAAGGTAACATGAAATTAGTCTTCAATTATGTCCTAAGATGGCGCCAGGAGTATCGAATTTGAATTAAATAATTATTATATTTTTAAATCTGCTAATTATAGAACGATGCTAAGTGGGAACAGCATAGTTAAATTTAAAGATTATTTTGTATTAAGTAGAAATTTCAAAATAGTGTATTTTAAGGTTTTCATAATTTTTCCAATAAATATTTTCATGTTTTGTCAGTCAGTGAGCTTGGCGGATAAAATGTATAATTTCGTCGCTTCTGCATCATAGATGTCAGACCAAAGTTAAGTTGTCCTATTTGTCTATAGATGGCATGCCTATTTCTTATTATATTTTTAGTTGCCAAATACCCACCAACCAAACCTGCGTGCAATTCAAATACGTGCGTGCGGTTAGGATAAAGTGGAGATACCATAGAGAAATAATATACGGGGGTTATCCTTTATACGTCTATGGGAGATACCTTCTTTCAAATTATATTTTTTTACGTCACCACCTTTGAAAACGGAAACAAACACGATGGATTCCCAAAATAATTATTTTATAATAATATATTTTTATTGTTTTAATATATTAGATGGAAATTTGAAAAGCTAGAATAAATTCAACAAAATACCAGAACCCCTAAACATTATTTTTATTTATAGATTTCTTTTTGTGTTTTCTTTGTTTTTGACATGAATTTGATGAAACGTCTTTAGCCTGCTGCCGAATGTATTTTACAAAAAGTTGCGTCACGAAAATGATTTGGTTTCATAAGGGACACTATCACTTGAGGCACTGCCATAGGCCCCGCTTAGTGTCCCTTATGAAACCAAATCACGAAAATTATGTACTTTTGGCGACTTAGATCTCAAAAACTATAACAGTTACAGGAAGGTGAGGCATATCGTCTTAAAGCTAGTTCTTCCGACTTGCTAAGACGACATACCCGAGAGTCGCATATCAAGCCCTTCTATATATGGCACTTTGAAAAAAGGCTTCGAAAATCAATAAATGCTTATAACTCCTGAACTACTGGTCAGATCGACTTGCAATTTGTTTCTTTTCGTAGAAAAAAATTGCTCTTTTTGAAATAGTAGTTTTTTTTTCAAAATCGGTACAGTCGTTTCAGAATAAAAAAGGAAAAAGTGTTTGAAAGAGGGCATATCTCGGAAACTACTGATCCACGACTACTCATCCGCTGGAGGAAATGATAGGCCTCGATAGGATTTATTTTTTCGAAAACTACTGCTCCCAAACTACTCGTGTGGTGGGACAAGCAAGATAGGTATCGATGAGATCTTCATCAAATTCACGAATCTGCGGCCGTGTCTCCGACACAGCCCACTCGCTTTTTTTTATTGAAAGCGCGACATGTGACCCCGAGCACAGCATATATATGGCTTATGCTGTGCCCCGAGCCACCCATAAGGTGTCTAACGACGCCGATGGACATTCGGTCGTATGTGGGGGTTGCGAATGCCATGCCGGCCCGACAGGTGCCTTTTCACGCCCCCTCTTTAAGGGCCCGAGACTGTACTTGGGGGGAAATATATAGGCAGGAGAGCCTGCGTGTAGGGATGCAATCCTTTTTAACAAATTGCTGTTTTCAAACCATTTCCCTTTTAAAAGCTGATATTTGGCAGAGCCATCCCACAGGTGCAAGCAGTACTCCAAGCAAGACCTGATCTGCGATTTGTGCAAAAGGACTTTACGTCCATAAAAAAAAAAACGTGCACAAGAAAACTTGATTCTTTCTTGGTTGTTGTTTGTTTGCTTCTTACAGATTTTGAATGTAATATTTACTTGCTTTTATGACAAAGTGGTTCAAAAAAGTTAACTTTAAAGGGAGGAATACGAAAATATGAAAAACTGGTCTCGTTTAAATAGTTAGTGAGAAATTATTATTTAGGTTGACCGCAAAATTAAGTTTGTTTGTAATATATTTATGTATCACAAAATTTATCTTGAGATGAACTTAATTTACATTGTGTGTGTGGCTTTGAAGTGGGATACCTAGCGCTCTCGCTTGCGCACACAGGTTTAGATAGAACGTTACACTTCTTCGTGCGTGCAGCCGGTGTTCATCAATTTATAAGACGTGACATCATCACGTCAAAGAAAGCCACCTCCATAGTTTTTCGATCGACGCGCGACGTTCGCTTGTTTTGGAACACGCAAATGTTTGCGTGGAGCGTGCAGGCAAGCGATACGGGTTACTGCGCGTGGAAAAAGGATGACACAATATCGCTGCGATCTCTTGAGACGGTCGGTTCTGTATTCACGCGATACGCACACTACCATAATCGCGGTGTCTCGTTTTAGTAATAAATAGTTGAAGTATGAAGTACGGAGTCCAGGCACCGAATTAAAAAAAGTTGAGTCCAGGCAAAGAGATACGTCATTGAGTCCAGACATGATACGTCATTGAGTCCAGGGCTATTTTTTCCATCTACGATGCTGCTGGTGGTGTTATACCAAAGAGATTAAAAGAGGGTGGGTTTAATGTATTTGTGTTATACTTTACAGAATATATAAGTCAATGATATTTTATGTATTATATTTATATAAAATAGTAGATTTTACCGACGACGACGAATCAAATAAAAAAAAAAATAAAAAAAATTGTAAATCTGATTTAAATGCAAAATTGATATTAAACCATCGCTTCTCTTATATTCTCTATCTTTTTCTCCCTTCCTTCCTCGCCCATCTCTCACTCACCTCTCTCCCTGTCTTCTCTCCTCGATCCCGCCTTCCTCCCCTTCTTCCCCTCACCCTTCACGGACCCCCTCTTTGCCACCTTCCCTTTCGCCCATTCCCTCCCTCTCTCCCTACTTCCCTTCCTCCCCTCATGCCGCCCCTCCTTTCCATCACCCTCCCATTCCATTCCTCCCCTACTACCCCTCATCCTGTCCGCAACCCCCTCTTACCCCGCCCCTTCCCCCTTCCAACCTCTCACTCGCTCGATCTCCATTCCGCCTCGTTCCCTCTACTACCTCCCTCCCCCACACCTACCCTCATTAACTAACCCTTCCTCCCTCCATACCTCTCCTCTTCTTCTTTTTTTATGGAAACTGACATGGTTGGATACATCACCTACAACATCCGTGATGTCGGACATGTCGTGCCGGCTATACTGAACTGGACGGAAAAAAACGAAAAAAATAACTATTTACATAGCCATTTCGACATACGTTTTATTCAGTGCGGTGGTACCAACCCTAGTAAGGTAAGAAGGGAAGGGTGCTACAGTTTTACGTGGAATCCGAACCACGGTCAGCCTCCAATGGTCGAGCGGTCACCCATCCAAGTGTTGACCGCGCCCAGGGTTGCCTGCACCACTGAGCTACCCAGGCTGACAAACGTACCTCCCACCCACTCCCCCTTCTTTTCTCTCCCCCTTCCTCTTCCTGACCATTATTCATTATTTCTTACCAAAAGCAGTATTTATTGAGTAATCTGTGCCAAAAGCCTAGATACAAAGACATTAACTTAATCTCTTTGCCTAGATATTAAATTTTCATATCCTTACCTTGAGAAATCATGGATTCCCCATACAAAAACTTTCACCCCTATTTCACCCCTTATTTTTAGGTTTCCGTATCCCTGTACGGAAGCCTATTACTAAGCCTCCGCAGTCTGTCTGTCCGTCCGTCCGTCTGTCTGTCCGAGGGCTGTATCTCTTGAACCGTAATAGCTAGCCCGTTGAAATTTTTACAGAATATGTGTTACTATGGCGGATATAACAACAAATAAGCGGAGCTAGGTACAACCAAAGAGTTTGTAAACTCTTTGGACCGGAGTAAAATCGCAAACAGGAAATTACAATCTTATACGTTCAACGCCACATGAAAAATCCAGTATTTCCGTTTGGGCCACGGGGCTCACCGCTCATCGGTGAGCCTTTCCTTACTGAACCATTCAGGTCATGGGGGTCACCGGTGAGCCGCGTGAGAGGTCCTACGTAAACGCTTCCTACAAGCCACAGAGCGCAGCTACAAAGCCAATATGGAAGTGAGCCGCGTGGCCTTGTAGTCGAAGCGGACGGCGTGGTTTTCAAATCCAATAGAAACTTGTAGTTTTTTATTAAGTTTATTGTAACGATGCTATCTTTTTATTAATAGAATTAATAAAACCAGAAAATAATAAGAAAATATTCGTCAAAATAAAAATGAACATAAAATTTTCTTCATTACCAAATAAGAAGACATTATTTATTACGAAAATAATTTATGAAATTGAACAAAAGAAAATATTTATGAAATTTAACAATCACAATCATTATGACACTTCATTATTTAAAATAATCAATCATCTTAACCCTTTGGCTCTCAACCATAAACAATAAAGAATTATCCGTGAGTCTTGTTAAAACAAGGCAAACAAAGGAATGGTTTAGTTGGGCTGCTTTGGCAATAAGTGGATACTTTTTTCGACTTTTCGAATTTCGAAATTCCGAAACTACGGTCCAGAAGATCTGTCTCGATGTTTTCTAACTGCGTTAGCGCTTTTTGTGTTAACTCGAAAACTTCAAAATAATCCATTTTTGGCGAGAAAAGCGTAAAACATCCTCAATTGTCGACGGAGCCGGACCGGGATTGATCGCTGCGTCCGCAGCGCGCGCGCAAGGGGTGGGCCGCGGCGTGACCCCGCGGCCCCAGCCAACAGAAAATTACAAATCCTTCATAGGAGGCCACACGATCCACCCGTGAGCCTTTTGCTATATCTCGAAAATTTGACGGTAAAAGTCGCAAATTTTTATTTTCCTTACAAATTACCGCATTTTATAAACTTTGTGATGAAAATCTCAAGTTGATGAAAATTACGGATATAATGAGTTTGGCTTGGCCCGAACGGAAAAGTACGCTAGGCCCACCGGTGGGTCGTATGGCGTTCAAAGTGTTAATTGTGGGCTGATTTTGAAAATTCTTTTTTGTTTGGTAGGTCATACTTCAGAGGTGCTCCCATTTAAATTTTATCGAAATTGATTCAGCGGTTTATGAAAAATCAACAAAATACTATTGGTGTGTGGTTACCTTCAGCAAAACTTTTGTGATGTGGACTTTTTCAGCAATTTGCAGTTTGACACATGGCGAATAATTCTGTACCACTTCAACCGATTTCGATTATTCGATTTCGATTATTGTTGTTTATGTAATATTACAAAAAGAATGAAATAAAAACTGTTTTAAAAAATATAAAACCGACTTAAAACAAAAATAAACTAGAACTAAAAAGTATAGATCATTATTATAAATTTTCATCAAATATAAAAAATAAATACTAATAACTAAATAATTAAAACCTAACTAACAATGTACAACATTGACAAAATTAACCTAATAAATAAAAAAAAAAAAAAAAAGTATTAAATAGGTACCTAACATTTTGAAATTTTCTCTGTCATTGTATTGAAATACATGAATCGATATTGTCATTCATATTCGGACCCTTGTTTCATGAATATTCTAAATTTGAAATCTTTTCCGACCGGCCAGATGCGCTTAATATATTATAATACGAGTACGAGTACCATCGAGCTGGTCTGATGATGGAGACGGAAGGTGGCCATAGGAACTACTAAACTACACATGATAAACCCATCGTGTTTGGGCTCGTTGCATTTGTCTTCACGAGCAATTTACTTTAGACCTAGGAGATTCTCAATTCGACGGTATGTTTTCTTTTTTTTTATGTTTGTTACGCGATTACTCCGTCAATTATTGTGGGCCGATTTTGAAAATTCTTTTTTCTGTTTGAAAGGGGATAACCATGAGGTGGTTCCATTTTAATTTGGTCGAGATCAGATTGGAAAGCGAGGCGGAATCGCGAGGCCGAAGGTCGAGCGATTCCGCCGAGTACATTAATAGCAAAAAAATAAAAAAAAAAGCTGTGAAATAAAAAACTATTTAAAAAAATATATAAAAAAGGCCTTCAAAAATGTATGAAATAAAAAAAAAATCGAACCCTAGAGTTGAAGGCGGTGCTAAAGCAAGCAAAAATGATACATGAAAGAAAACATGCGTGGATGATATCCTTTGTGATTTGTGTAGCCTTCTTTAGCGCCGCCGCCTTCAACTCTAGGGTTCGATTTTTTTTAATTTCATAAATTTTTTAAGGCAGTTTTCATATTTTTTTTTACATACAATGCTGACATTATTAGAATGAAGAGTGACGAGTATTTGTTTAACTGTTCAACTAAATAAATACGATCTATCCACACAGCACGGAATACCGCACGCGCGCCCGCGGGGGTATTCCGTGCTCTGTGGATCTATCTATTAAAAGCGCACAAACAGGAAATTACAATCATAATAATATTTTGTTCCGTATACCAAATTATTTTCAAAAAATTTTTTTATTTTATTTAATTTGATAAGAAGTTTTAGTTTAATTGTAAATTGTCATATTTTTATTATTCAAATATATTTACCTAATAAAAATTTAGGAATTCACATAAATAATGTTCTTTATAAATATAAATGAAAGCGCCATCTTTTGTCTAGTAGCAGTAATTCTACAGCCTAGTGACAATTAAAGGTACCTACATACATGTTGTATTTCAACTAGATAGCGCCCTTAGTATAGAAGTATTAACAAACATTAACGCCACCTGTTTGTTTTACGACAACATCAAGAAAAATTACTAACGCCCCCTGTTGGTTTTACGATTTACAACGTTACCAAATTTTTTATATGGAGTGGTCTATCTGTCCCGACAGGGTTATAAAATCAATGAAATAAACGAATAAACCAATAATAATAATAATAAGCACCTAATAATAAAATTCTTAATATTGACTACAGCCCCCGCTACCGGCGTGGCGGTACGGTGCGCAACGGCAGCGCACGCACGAGGATCAAGATCCATGAAAGGACTGCGTGTCGTCGCCCCACAGCCGGTGGATACGGAGAGCTCCGTAGCCACGGTCTGCACCCGCCGGCGTGCTTGGAGGTTTGTCTCCCGCCGCGGCGGTATTACCGTTTTTATTTGATTGTATTAATTTTGTGTATTTTTATTACCTTTTCTAGTTATAATATATGTAAAATTAATATAAATGTAATATAAAATGTGAAATAAAGAATAAATAATAATAATAATAGTCTAGTACCACCACCTATCGCTCGTAGCTTGCCTCGCGTCGTCTTGGAGAGCTCCGTAGCCACGGCCTGCACCCGCCGGCGTGCTTGGAGGCTTGCCTCCCGCCGGCCGGCGGAAATTACCGTTTTTATTTTGTATTAATTTTGTGTATTTTTATTACTTTTTGTAAAATGTATGTAAAATTAATATGAAAGTATAAAAACGTGAATAAAGAGATATAAAATAATAATAATATAACCGTTTATTGGATGAAAAAAAGACAAAAACAATATAACAAAACACAGGGTAAAAATAAAACTAGATAATAAACTAAAGAAACAATAACAGATAAATAACAATTTTAAAGAAAAACATAGCTAAGTATCTAACATTTATAGGTAAGTACATACTTTATTTTTCTTTCCTTCATCCAATGGGTGAGGTTATTGCCCTTTGGCAATGTCTTCCAGCTCACCCATTAGATTTAAGGGCACTAATTATAATGGGGCGCACCGAACAAGTGCTAAATTGTACGCACCTACAGAAAAATAAAAAAAATAATAAAAACTCTTTATAATCAATATAATTCTATAAAACAATGGCAACCGTGGACGGGGGTCGAAAGAGAACAGATCACTGTTGCGACAGGTAATGTTCCCTCAGGCGTGATTTGAAAATGTGCACACTCTGTGCACTCTCAGGCAATGCATTCCAGAGCCGCGGAGCATTAACAGAGAATAAGCGAGACATAAATTCAGACCTGTGTTCCGGGATTAATAATAAGTTGGTTGATGTTGACCTCAGGGGGACTCCATGGCCAGCAAGAAGACAGAACATATTTTGACGTGATAACGTTTTATAAATTGATGAACACCGGCTGCACGCACGAATATCACGTCACGTTCCATCTGAGCCTGTGTGTGCAAGCGAGAGCGCGTAACAAGCGATAGAGAGGCACAATCGGCCCAAGCGTCGGCTTGTAAAAGTACCAGGGCCGCAGAAATTAAAACGAGGTTACTCGTACCATAATATCTGGCTGGTCGGAAAATATTTCAAATTTAGAATATTCATGAAACAAGGGTTGTATTACGTTATCTATCACGTAAAACTATCGTCCGTAAACCGACTTTACAGACAACCAATTTTTTTTATGTACGTGGGTGTCACGGGGTTTGTTAGAGATTTGTACAGAAAAGTTAATATGTATAGATTGCGTCGATCCCGTATTTTAAACCACTTGAGTTCTTTCCGGTAGACTGAGACATGGTCATATTTTTTCAGATTAAAGATATATCGAATACAGGCATTCTGCATGCGTTCTAATTTATCTACTAATTCGCTCTTTAGGTCTAGATAGCATATGTCTGCATAATAAAGAAGGGGGAGTATATATGCTTTATATATATATATTTCTACTTATTGGTCGTCGTCACATAAAATTATATATATTATAATATATAAATCCTCGTCCAAGTTTTTTGGAACCTCAGCCATCGATGGGTTTTGGCTGGACAATCTTCAACATCCCCGCCCAAGATCTCCTTCTCCTTGGGAGAGAGCGTAGATGTGGTAGATGTACGGGGTAGTTCTTTAACTTGTGTAGGGGGTAGAAGTTCAACTTTGAAGGGGGTAGATTTTCAACTTAGTCTTCAGTGGTGTTATATATACCTATATAATGTACAAATTTAATGTGTCAAATGATGATGACGAATGATAGATGGCGTTGTCACGGGTTAGAATTTTTTTTATGTATCTATGGTTTAATGGATGATATTTAGACCGGGTGCATGGTGTGCGCCGAGGTTCTAGATGTATGATGATTCCCAGGTCTCAACACAAAAACAGATATCATGCGAGTGGTCCTAGGATTGTTGGGTCGTTAAAATAATAGGTGTTCTCAAATCCTGATGTTATGTATTGTGTAAAACAAATAAACGAATTAAATCTAAAACAGTTCTAAGAATAACATTAAACCAATATAAATTATTATATAAAATATAATTCACAAAATAGAAAGCCAACTTACTGGTTTCTCTCTTTGCGGGGAACTCGAGGGGGAACTCTAACCTGGACGATGGGGGTGCCATCCCTCTAGGTATCCATAACTACGTGTGAGAATTCCATGCCGGAAGTACAGTTCCGACAACGAACTGTGCGGGTGGAGCTTCTCTCCCTAGACACCAGGAAGGCAAGTGGGCCGGATAGGATTCCTGCATTGGTGTTGAAACGGTGTGCTCCCGAGCTGGCTCCAGTGCTAATGCGCCTTTTCCGCCTCTCTTACTCCACTTGCCGTGTGCCGGCAGCCTGGAAAACTGCATTGTCCAAGCAGCCCCCAAAAAGGGCGACCGCTCAAACCCGTCGAACTAATGACCTATTGCGATTACCTCCCTACTCTGTAAGGTGATGGAGCGCATTATCAATGCACAGCTCATGACATACCTGCAGACAAATAACCTCATAAGCGATCGGCAATATGGCTTCCGGCCAAACCGATCTGAGGTGATCTCCTAGCGTACATCGCTCACTTTTGAGGAAATAGCTTACAGGATATGGTGAATCCTTGGCAATTGGTCTAAGGCCGATAAGGTAAACTTCGGGTGGACGGATTCCCTTCTGGTCTATGCGACTGGGCATAGAATTCAGGTATAGTGGACGGATGCTCGTCGGAGGCCATGTCTGTGAATGTCGGCGTCCCACAGAGATCTGTGTTGTCACCCACACTGTTTCTTCTGCATATCAATAAATATGCTGCCACTCGGCAACATACATTGTTATGGGGATGACAGTACGGCACACGGATCCTACACCAGTCACCCTTTAGCCAGACGGGATGAGAAGAGGCGAAGACTTGTGTCTGAACTAGAACAAACGCTTCGGTCTATTTCCGAATGGGGCCGTAGTAATTTGGTCGAGTTCAACGCTTCCAAGACACAACTTTGCGAAGAGAACGGCGTTCACACCAGCTCCTTCCTTATAGGGAACGTCACTAAAATTATGCGACCACCTCGGGGTCCTCGGAGTCAAACTGTTGCACGACCTAAACTTTCGGCGCCATATTGAGGGCATGGCCAAGCTGGCTACTAAAAAGCTGGGAGTACTCAATAAGGTGCGACGGTACTTCACGCCGGGCCAAAGACTGCTTTTGTATAAATCGCTGATTAGGTCCTGCTTGGTGTACTGCTCGCACTTGTGGGATGGCTCAGCTAGATACTAGCTTGCGGCTTCGGATTCGATCCAGCGTTGAGTCGTGCGACTAGTGGGTGACCCCGATGTGTCGCGCGATCTGGAACTACTGCAACTTCGTATAGGGATGTCATCGCCCTAAGGGTGTTCTATCGCTTATTCCATTGGGTATGCTCGGAGGAGCTGTTTAATGCGATCCCGCCATCCCCTTTCCACCTCGCACAACGCGCACTGGGCAGGGATTGCATCCCTATACGCTGGACTTACCACGGATTCTTACCAATCGGTTCTGCAAACCTTTCCTCTACAGAACTGGTAAACTCTGGAACGCGCTCCCTGCCCACATATTTTCCCCCAAGTATAGTCTCGGGTCCTTCAAGAGAGGCGTGAATAGGCACCTATCAGGCAGGCATGGCATTCGCAACCCCTGCGTATGACCGAATGACCATGGGCGCCGTTAGATACTTTATGGGTGCCTCGACGCCACATGCAGCGCTTACTATAACAAAAATATTAAGAAAATACAAAATAAAAAAAATTATAAATATTACAGTACAAAAATATCCTCTAATGAGATCGTCGTCGTCACCTCACACTTTCTGCGTTGCCCTTCTGAATCTCTATCTCTAATGCCCCTCTGAATCTCTAATTCGCCTAACGACATGAGCCTATTTATCATATTGTATTGTATTGTATTGTATATATTTATTGCACTCAAATAAAATACGGGCAAAAGGTAGCACTTAATGCCTCTAGGCATTTTCTAACAGAATACCTTTGGGGCATGATAAGTGCTAGGTGAGTGGCGGAAAGAAATAATATAAGTATTATGTATGACAGAGGTACGGGAATATAAAAGAAAAAGATAAGATAAACTTAAATATGAATAATTTTAATATGGATATTAATATTTTTTTATGGGAAGCACGACATAATGGCGCGTGCAAGTTTCTAAAAATATTTTTTTTACAATTTTGAGTTCAGTGGTTTAATGATATAGTTAAAAATGTGCAAAAAATGACCGTTCCTTAAGTTTCTAAAGCTAAAATTTGGACTTTCATAGGGTTAGTAGATATTAAGCCAAAGATTATCATAAAGGAAACTGCAGGTTTTTGTGACAATATAATCTTTTAGGGGGAAAACATATTATTGTTGTTTTAGTACGGAAACATAATTTGAGCGAGCCTGACTCGCTCTTGGCTGCTTTTTTTACATGTATATATTTACTAACTCTGAATATGGGTTACGTTTTCGTCTCATTTACTGTACGTACATACAACATCTACCGACCTTTCGTTTTGAGTGCAGCTCGTTCAAATATATATTTTGTAATTGCTAAGTATTGTAATGCAATTTGGGGTTGGTCGGATTATTTTGAGCCACGTAAAAGATTTCACAAATCGAATCAACCTCAGAAATGCTAGGCGACATTTTTAAAGTGTCGATAAAGGTAGGCCTGAATATGAACCGGGACAAAACGAAGTTACGGCGACCGGGGTTACGATGCGTTTGAGATTGAGGCACATAAAATGTTAACGGGATCAATAATTTATTGACGGTTAAGTGATCGAACAGGTTGAAGAGTACGCATAAATCGTGGTCAAATTCTGCGGATTAGGTTGGGCTCACTTCAGATAGTTGAAATTCACTCTGATGACTGGCGTGCCTCAGAATCATAAGCGCTTCCTCTCGGTTATGCTGCACGGATGTAAGACCATGGACTCTGGCGGTCATTTGCCCAGCGAGTAATGGAGCACGTCATGCTGGGAATATCGCTACGCTCACCATGGTGCGTAATGAGTAATGAGGCAACCCGCCGACGCACCGAAGTAGTCACACGCACAATTAATGTCGTGGTTGCGCCACCGTTTTTAAATTTTTTCCATTTTATATCGCATTATATAATATTTCATGCATTAACTCCATCTACAATACTGGCACCACTTGAAACTTCATAAACACTTTCGCAAGAAAAAAAAATAGTTGCTTGTTAAGTCACCGCTGAAAAGTAAGGAACAATTCCACCGCCGCGCTCCATAAAAACATGGAGATTCTATAGCTATTCGCAACGCTGCTTCAGTTTTTCTTTAAGAAGTACCTCTCGCGCACCAGTGCAATCTTTTGTGTGAAGTTTCGGACCCAACCAAGCTAACGAAAGAAATTCCAGAAGCAAATAAACGCATTGCCGCTGCCGCAGGAGACCATCATTCCAGCAAGTCAGTGGCGCCATCGTCCAACTAGTACACTGGTTTTCTAAGGTCAAGTGGAATTGTATGCTAAGTATAAGGATGATATTGTATAAATAATGATGGTGTAAAGTTAAGAAAGATATAATATGATAAGTCAATAGATGATACAGATGAGGACTCAGCACTCTACTTCTAATCTATTTGTTTTTGAAATTCGAAACTTTCAAAACTTAAACTATTGTGGTAAGTAAGTATATAAAATTTAGTCACTTACACGCTAATATAGATGCAACCCATAAAGTTGCCCTCATCCTTGGTTTATCAGGGAAAACGATCGATCCAAGCGGGCACTGTTAATTAATTGTAATGAATGACGGCAAGTGTGCGTTACAGCTAAGTCGAAGCGTTTGTTTCTTCCGCGGCAATTGTGTGCATTTTTATTAGAATTCTCACGGATACTCTGCATTGTTGCATTGACAAACAAACTTGAAAACATCCAGCGGATATGTCCCCAGGGCTTGTTATGGAGGAAATCCGCATTGAAGAATCACGATTGTCGCATTCGTTGCGAGCATAGGTCTGGCACATAATGCGCGGGCACGGTCAGTAGATAGATAGAAGTAGATAGAAAATAATTTATTGCTCCAATAAACATTCAGCAGAAATAAGTGCATAAGAAAATTACATAAGGTGCAATGGCGGATGTTACGGTTTGATGCTCTGGAGTGGACTGTATTTTTATCGAAGGATCGTTGAAGAAGCCCAGTAAGATGGTCCAGAGGAAAAGAAAAGCACGAGAACAATTTTTAACACTTTTATTCGGCCGCCATACCAGCCGTGGCAGCCACTGTTTTTCTCCACAATTTTGGCCATGCGCACAACGTATTTTCTTCTAATTATCGCCCGCCACATTCTCCTGCCGTCGCAGTTTGCCTCGATGAACTTCGGTGGGTAGGACGACGACCCCTCTTCACCGGCCTCCTGTCTCCCGCCGGTCTTGTCTCGGCGTGCACCGGCCGATCTCCGTTGCTTGGGGCTCTTGGCGCTGATCAGCGCTACCTCCACAGATCCGTCGCCCCGCCGGAAGCGCAGAGCGCGGATTTCCAGAGCGAAAGTACAGCGAAGACAAGCGAAGACAACAGTAGCGTAGACGGTCTCGCTGACATCGACGAAAATGTGTCGTCGTCCACGACCTCGCTGTGACAGCGTCGTAGCAACGGGCACTTGCACCCGCCGCAACTCGCCACCCAGTTGGCCCACGGCGCCTGCTGCTCGCTCGGCAGCTCCTCGTCGCAGTTGATTCCAGGCGCCACTTCTTCTGGAGTAGCCGCTTCGCTGGCGTGGTAACGGGCGACACCGACCGGGTCGCACAGCGACATGATGAGGCTCAGTGCCTGCCTTTTGGTGTGCGTCAGTCGTACGTCGATCACTTCCGGTGCTGCGCGTCGAAAGCTCAAAGCGTACCCAAGCGGGTCGGCGCTGGTATCCCATCGCATGGCCATAGTCTTCTCATACGGCGTGTGACCTTCGATAGCCACTTGCCGCGGTGCTGACGGCACGTCTATGGTCGTTCCGTGGTTGGAAGCCCAGGCTCGAAGTTCGCGTTGATCTCCGCCACGGCCCGGGAGATCACGCGGGCTTCTTTTGCAAACGTAAAGCTCTGTAGGTAGTCGTCCATGTCGACTAGTCGATAGGAGCTCGACTACAATCTTCCGATACTGCGCCGCGGCTGCCGACGGCCATGGCGCGACGGCAGGTGGCGGCCCGGCAGTTGCGGGCGGCCATGCTGCGGCGGCCGACGGCCATGGCGCGACGGCAGACGGCGGCCCGCGGTTGCTGGTGGCTCGGTGGCTGCGGCCGGCCTTACTGCGGTGGCCGGCGGCCATACTGCGGCAGCAGGCGGCGGCAGGCGGCGGCAGGCGGTCAGGTTGCTGCTGCCGGCGGCTGTTGCGGCGGTGGCGGGCGGTCCGGCGGTTGCCGACGGACATGCAGCGGCAGGCTACTGCCCGGCGGCTGCGAGCGGCCATGCTGCGGCGGCCGGCCGGTCATACTGCGGCGGCTGCAGGTGGCGCGGCTCGGCGGCTGCGGGCGCCCCGGTGGCGGCCAACGGCCAAGCTGGCGGTTTCAGGTAAACGATATTCTGTCTCGATGAAAGTAAGCAACTAAGATGTGTTATTAAGTAATAACTAAGTAAATAAGCAACTAAGGGCGAGGCCGAAGGCCGAGCTTTGTTTAAGTTAACGATATTCTTCTCAACAAAAGAACGTACCTAAGTGCGAGGTCGAAAGCCTAGCTTCGTTCAAGTTAACGATATTATTCTCGATTAAAGTAAGTAAATAAGGGTGAGGCTGAAGGCCGAGCTGCGTTCACGTAGACGATAATCAATATATACGTAGATAATCAATAGATCACGTAGCTTGTCCCGCCCTCGGGCCTAACTTTTAATGACTGGATTATCATTTACTTGAACGCAGCTCGGCCTTCGGCCTCGCCATTACTTACTTTCTTTGAAAAAGTATATGGTTTACCTATATAGCTCCGCTTTCGGCGTCGCAATAGGTAACATAGTTCTTCGAGGAAAATAACGTTTACCTGAAAGAGCTCGGCCTTCGGCTTCGCCAGTAGTTACATACTTTATTCGAGAGGGTTTATCATTAACCTGAACGAAGCTCAGCCTTCGACCTCGCCCTTAATGACTTACTTTTTTCTTTTGAAATACGAATTTCACGCGAGCGAAGCCGCGAGCAAAAGCTATATACAATAAGTATACATACATACCTACTTGTTTATCCAGGTATGAAACAAGACTTGGATGTTAGTAAATAGATGGATATACTAGTATGTAAATGGTTAGTGTTTTCCGTTCAGTTGAGTGTAGCCGGCACGACCGTAGGGAAGCACTGAAACGGTACCTAGTTCCCCAAGGTTTTGTGATATAACTAGAAAGAGTGAAATAAAAAACTGTTTTAAAAAAGATTACACGGACTTAAAAAAACAACTAGAACTGAAAAGTGCTAAATAATATTTTGATTCATATTCGGACCCTTGCGTTGAAGGCGGTACAAAAGCACAAAAGGCGTCCATCTATAAATTTTCAGGTGTGCTTTTGTACCGCCTTCAACTCAAGGGTCCGAATATGAATCAAATATTATTTAACACTTTTCAGTTTACATAACTAGTTGTTTTTTGAAGTCGGTATAATGTTTTTTGAAACAGTTTTTTACTTTTCATTACACTTAAAAAAATATTTTCACTATGGTATTTTTTTTCTTTTTTATTTTACATATGGCATTACTTTACTTTTGTTCAAGATTATGCTTCATTTTTAGAGTTATTCAGGGTAAGGGCTTAATTGGAAGCCAGCTGAAGCTGTCTTCAGGGGGCGGCTATTGTTATTCTTCAGATAATTTTAGGGATTCTCAACCTATTTAAATGACACCACTAATTTGATATGGCAAGCAAATTATCGTAGGTAGGTGGAAAATTTCACTAATAAAAATAAAAAATCCTTTCCAAACCTACCTTCATATAGCGCCTGCGCTCGTAATTAGCTAATGAGTTTTTTATACGTTTGAATTTTTTTTGGGGGGCGGGGGGCGTGGGGCAAATAATTGAAACTTTTTCTGCTCCCTTCATTGTTTTATATGCTTCATTTCACATTCCGCTCCCTTTTTGGAGGTACTTTGTACGCCCCCCCCCCTAAACGGCCCCCTGCTCGGGGGGGGGGGGGGGGGGGGGGAACTAAACCCGCCTCCGCCTTCAACTCTAGGGTTTGATTTTTTTTTATTTCATTCATCTTATAAGTCGGCTTTTGAATTTTTTATAGATAGTTTTTTATTCCACAGTTTTTTTCAGTAATTTTTTGCTGTTAGTGTACTCGGCGGAATCCGCTTTTTTTCATGCTTTTTACTAATATTACTTAAGAAAGAATAATTGAAATCAGTTGAAGTGGTACAGAATTATTCGCCAAGTGTCAAATTGCAACATTTTGAGCGTGTTGCAATATAGTGCTGAGGTATCGACTTGCTTAATACCTTATAACGATTTATTTTTATTACTGAAATAGTCCACATCACAAAAGTTTTGCTGAAGGTAACCACCAGAAATCCCCTTCACGCTAACCAGCATACCTACACCCCAGTAAAATCAACAGAATCTGCACTTCACTGTGTGGTATCAAAGATAGAAAGTGCCATAAGCAACAAAAACTCAACCCTAGGAACCTTCATTGACATAGAAGATGCCTTGACAAAACTACCTTCACCAGTATCAGAGCAGCCCTAGCTAGATTTGAAGTCGATCCAACAATCACAAACTGGGTCGATAACATGCTCAAGCTTAGGGCCGTCCAATTCACTATTAACGACACAACGAGGGGGTGGTAGCTAGGGGCTGCCCCCAGGGCGGCGGCGTACTGTCGCGCCTACTCTGGAACTTAGTAGTTGGTGATCTCATTAGGCAACTGATCGAGAATCGCTACTACACGATAGGATACGCAGACGACCTGGCAATCCTAATAAATGGACTATTTGAGGGAACCCTGTGCAAACATGACTCAGGGCGCCCTCAGGATCGTCGAAAAATGGTGTAAGGACTATTCACTTAATGTTAACTCCAGCAAAACAGAGATGGTCCTCTTCACCAACAGAAGGACTGGACGATATGCAGCTGCCCAGACTCTTCAACACACAACTGACTCTATCGCCAGAAGTAAAGTATCTAGGTGTAATCCTAGACTCCAAACTCAACTGGTCGAAACATCTGGAACATAAGCTAAAGAAGGCGAGCATATCCTTCTGGCAATGCCAGAGGCTCATGGGTAAATCATGGGTCTCCAGCCAAAGATATCTCTCTGGTTATACACAGCAGTCATCAGACCCACGGTAACATATGGTGCAGTAGTCTGGTGGCCCAGAACAAAGCTGAGCACAGGAGTCGAGAAGCTACAGCGACTCCAAAGACTGGCGTGTGTGGCAACAACAGGATGCATGCGCACAACACCGACTACAGCTATGAAGGTAATACTATCTTTAGTACCGCTAGACCTGTACGTACAACAGGAGGCTGCGTCAGCGGCAGTGAGACCAGGCCTTCGTCACTCGCTCAAGGTCGCGAGTTAAATGCCTACCGCTTGGCGTAGCGGCTAATCTACAATTAACAGTGGGCTGCCGCTATCCAGCCAGACCGGGCGCGTGGCGCTTTCGAATTTAGAAAATGTCGAAATCACGTAAATATTTTGCAGTGGACGGGTGCAAAAGTCAACAGACAAATGAAAACTTGTCTTTTTTTTCATTGCCGAGAGACGAAGAAAGGTAAGTGTTTTGTTTAGTAGCATTTTGATTTATTTCTAGTAATTTATTTATTCATATAGTAGGAGGTCATTGATTTAAAATGATATTATTATATTGCCAATAACATTAGTTAGATAACGCCGAACAGCGTGGTGTGTATGGCGTAATTCGTATAAGGATAATATGTACATTGTAGATGATCATTGATCATTAAATTTATTGATCAAACAAAACTATCACTGGAAGGTTGCACGCAATGCACGCTTCGAAGTGAGAAACTAATTGTGACGCTAACGCATGCATGAATTTGTTCGCATGAATTTGCCGTAGCTAAATATCATATCGTTGGTAGCTAGAACGATAAAAGTTGGTAGGTATCATCTTCATTTTATTCCTCACAATAAGACAGCACAAAGACACAGCCCTTAACGCGCTGAACGACGCGCTTTCGAGATAGAGTTACACGACAGAAAGAGAAGCGAAATATAGGCGGTTATCGTGGTTAGGCATGCAGCTCTGTGCGAGTCAATTTGTACTTTATCGCGTCGTCGCAGAGTAGCTATTTCTTTGTGAGTGTTTGTACAGAGCAGCTTCTGTACGGAGTACTCTTTTCTATTCTGTGGTGAGACTCAGAACTCTGGGACTCTGGCACACTAACGCCACACTGCCACACACAAAGATTCTTCAAAAGGTAACAGCGGAGATACCGCTACTGGCGGCCTGCTGTGACCGCATACCCAAACTGTACGTATTTGAGAGATCATACACTATCAACCTGGTCGGAGAGGCCAAATACCAATCAGAGGAGCTACGCATTTATACCGATGGCTCCAAGACGAACACAGGCACAGGTGCTGCAGCGCACTCCCTGGACCTAAGCATTTGTATTTGTATTTGTTTATATTGCGTATATGTATGTATGTACTTTTGAACTTGTATGTATGTATGTCACGAATGTATTTAGTTGTATGTTATTTATTACTATTATCTATGTTTTATTGTTTATTTTTAACCTCTTAAAAAAAAAATTAAAAAATCTCTTATTAAATTTTCCGCACTACCCATCTACCCTACTCACAATCCCAGGTATGACTGGCAGATAATGCCCTTAGGCTTTAAGTCCGCCTTTTGTCACTTTTTGTGCAATAAAGTATATTTTCATTTCATTTCAATTCATTTCATTAACACGTACACCTACTTTGGGCAACACAACTCAATATTCCAGGCATAATGTGTCGGGATCATTGAAGCAGCTACAATAGTGGCCCAGCGGAACATGGAGGGACACAGCATCAAGATACTGTCGGACAGCGCCTCAGTACTAGCGGCGCTGAACGGCAGTATAATGAGCTCAGGACTAATCCGTCAATGTCACCTCGCGCTGGAGGTCATTGCTACAAGAAACAAGGTAACGCTACAGTGGATAAAGGGACACAGCGGATCCCGGGGGAACGATGCTGCTGATGAACTCGCGAAGAGGGGATCCAGCAGCAAACCTGAAGGACCCGAACCTCTAGTACCACTACCACACAACCAACTAAAAAGTTGGATACACAAACGTACGTATCAACTACACACAGACAGATGGGCAGCGGGTAGCGACTGCAGACAGGCGAGGGAGGCAATGGCGAAGCCGGACCTCCGTCTCGCCAAGACGCTGCTCCGTGTCTATAGATCAAAATTACGCATAGTGATAGGTATGCTTACTGGTCACTGCACACTTAACAGACACCTCTATGTAATTGGAGTAACGGACAGTCCACTGTGCAGAGCGTGCCTGCAGGCGGACGAAACACCCGCCCACGTGCGGTTGGAGTGCGAAGAGCTGTCAGACATAAGAGCGAAGGAGCTGGGAGGCCGTACTACACTTCAAGAGGCGTGCCAAGACCCAAGGAGAGTGTGCTGCCTCCTGGAAGAACTCGGCTGGTTGGATTAAGGCCGTAGAACGCGCAAAAGGCCTGCACTGGAGCGGGCTTAGGCGCGGAGAACAAGTCCCACAACAACAACAACAACAACAACCACAAACCATAGTTTTTGTTGATTTTTCAAAAATCGCTTAATCAATTTAGATAAAATTGTATGGCCTACTAAAAATAATTTTCAAAATCGGCCCACAATTGACGGAGTAATCGCGTAACAAACATACAAAAAAAATTCAGTCGAATTGAGAACCTGCTCCTTTTTTGAAGTCGGTTGAAAAGAGCGTCTTGATGCTCCTGCGTTGATATATGACCGGTTCCAAAATTTTCGCGGCAGGAAAATGTACACTTGTCTTCATCATACTATTATGTTTTTTTTTTTATAGAAAGCGCGACATTTGGCGCCGAGCCACCATAAGGTATCTAACGACGCCCATGAGCATTCGGTCGTACGCGGGGGTTGCAAATGCTATGCCGGCCTGACAGGTGCCTACTCACGCCTCTCTTGAAGGACCCGAGACTATACTTGAGGGGAAATATGTGGATATCGTGCTAGTTCTACGCATTTTTAGGGTTCCATATCCGTCGTACGGGACCCTATTACTGTGCCGGCTGTCTGTCTGTCTGTACGTCTGTCCGAGGGGTGTATCTCTTGAACCGTAATAGGTAGCCCGTTGAAATTTTCAGAGAATATGTGTTATTTATTTATTATACAGGATGTTCGGCACATTGACAGACAAAATTTGTTTGCAGGTAAGTGGGGTCATTTGCAAGGTTTTGACCCATGATACCTTTTGTCAGATGTCACGTGGTATCGAGATACGATTTTTTTTCTTTATTTTTGAAAATTACCAAAATCCCAGTTTTAAACCCATGTAACTTTTTTGTTTATGATTTTATCAGCACGAAATAAAATTTATTGAATTTTACGATGTATCCTTGTTTTAGAAAAAAAATTATTTTATTAGGTTAATACCATGAAAAGGTCTTATGACTTCCCAAAATCCCGAGAACGAGTAAAAATATCACAGAATCTTAATTTCTTAATTCATTTAAAAAAAACTGAAAAGTTTATTTCGTGCTGATACAATCATAAACAAAAAAGTTTTAAGGGTTTAAAGCTGGGATTTGGGTAATTTTCAAAAATAAAGAAAAAAAATCGTATCTTTATACCACGTGACATCTGACAAAAGGTATCATGGGTCAAAACGTTGCAAATGATCCCACTTATCTACAAAAAAAATTTGTCGGTCGATGTGCCGAACACCCTGTATAGCAACAAATAATAAAAATAAACGGGGTCCCCATACGAGAAACTAAAAAGTGTATGCGCGCCATCTACCGAAAAGAGCATGAAGCATTTTAACTAATACATAGATGGCGTGAGTGGCACTGACCATGACATGGCGATACGGAACCCTCGGTGCGCGAGTTCGACTCGCACTTGGCTGGGTTTAATGTTCTGTGCTGTGTAGGTACATTCTGATGACCAATTAAAAACCATGTTATGCTTCAAACAGTTAATTTTTTATTTTTTTTAATAAATAATTACATAATGGTATTGTATCCTAACATAAAAATATCTACGGGCGACCGGGGCGCAGCCGGTGACCGACCGTGTAACGTACGACAATATATGAATATCCTTATAAACTCAAGAACTACTTAATCGATTTACATTCGGTCTCGCTCGTACCGTAATAGTAATGAATTACTTATTTAAATGGGGATGCATATTTTTTTACTTTTACTTTCACTGAACTATGGATGCCGGTGTGGGAAGACCACCCGCCAGGTGGGAAGACGACATCAAGTGCGTCGGCGGAAAGCAGTAGTTCCGTATCGCTGAAGGCCGGGAGGACTGGAGGAAAATGGAGAGGCGTATGTCCAGCAGTGGACGCTTACACGCTGACTGACTGAACAATGGATGCACGCAGTACTACAGTCCTTTTCCGTAAAGCAGGGCACAGACAACCGCTTCTTCTGTTGAACATTTGCATGCCCACCAATGATATTATAAGTTAAAAGGAGGTAGATAGGTTATCTGAGCTCCCAAGCGGCAGATTAAATACAAGACCACAGTCCTGTCTGAAGTTAGTTGCCCACCAACTACGCACGCGTTCGGACCGCTAACCACGAGCCGCTAACACATCGAAAATGCCGTCGTGTGTAATGAACTAATGAGTAATGAATGAATGACTAATGAGATTCTGCACTAATACTAATAATTGGAATAAGAATATTCGAGTCGGCGCATCACTTTATAGTTCTTTCTCTCAACTTTTCAAGGACGTGCCATGTGTGAGCACTGAATGTCATATAGATAACCTATCTTTCCTAAAATATCATTGATGCCCACTAATAAAACAACAAGAAGCGCCATCAGCTTTCCACTGCGTGCCAAGTCAGGTACCTACTCTAAATCGAACAACTTAGAGTACCTGAGCTGTCGGTTTCGATATCCGTCACTGCGTTCGCGCGTGCTTGCCCAATACGGTAAAAAAGAAATACACTAAAATCTAAAAATATCGCAGATAGTAGATACTTACGTACCTACTTACCTAACTAGAGATTGTCAAAAATATACCCATGTCAAATAAAAAATTAATAAAAATTTAAATCTACTTTTAATTTTAATTACATGGCGTCGTGATATCCGACATTGAACGACACAACTAACGGAAAAGCCGGTATCTCTTTCTAGCATACGTATATCCTATTGAAGTACCTCACTATCGGTATCTGTCAGTCATGCATTTGTGGTGTGAGTGTGTGTATCGTATTCACCGGTGTAGGTTCTCTCGTCTTCCAAGCTAACCCTGTCGATTATCTACATACAATATTGTAGCTATATACAATAATTCTTAATCACGAAATTACAAATATACATACACTCAAGTCTCAACCAGACACAAATACACTTCAATTCACCTAATGGATAGTGAACTTATGGAAGATTTAGACAACTTCCAACTATTGAAAACAGAAATATGCTCACAACCGGAAGACTGCGCAATCTTATTCAATAAAAATAATTTATAACTTGAAAATAATCACAGCAAATATTCGTAGTATAAATCGTAACCATCAACATAAAATAACCTTAAAAATAAAAACAAAATGTTAACACCCTGGATAACGAAAAACCTAGTAATGTGCATTAGCAAACGCGACAAATTACATCCCAACCTTCAAAGAACCCCAGAAGACGTTCTTTTACGAAACCAATACAAACAATAAAGAAATATATGCTCAAAGGCAATAAAAAAACCCAAAGTCCTGTACTTCAGAAAGAAAATCTACGAAAATATCCGAGATCCCAGAAAGTGCTGGGAAACTGTAAAAGAACCCACTAAATGCGATCAACAATTTTTTTACCGGCACAGGCCACAGTTTAGCCTCTGAACTGCTAGACAACTCAAATACGGATGTACTCAGACCAACTCAGTTATACCTATATGTCCGAATGGCTGACATCGACTTTCTAGACGAAGAGTTAGAGTCACTGCTGCCCATACCTACTCTTTTTGTCGACTCGCCAGAAGAATGTAAAATAAATATTGACCCTTTCAACCTGAAAATTATAACAATTAACATACGAAGCATAAACTGTCATTTCAAACCCTTACAGATATTTTTGCAACGTACTAAAAGTGACTTCGACATAATCGTACTCACTGAATGCTGGTTATCCTCCAATTTCACACCCAAGCAATTAACAGGATACTTTAAGCACAACACCGAAAATAACATATTGCAAAACGATGGTGTCATTGTGTATATCAAAGACAATCTTCAAACAACGGTTTGGGAACCACCATGCTCAGAATCGAACTGTATAGTAATTAAAACAGGTAATGTGGTAGTCATAGAGATCTACAGATCTCCATCATATAGGGATATATCTCCATTCTTACTGTCACTAGACAATATTCTAAATGAATATTCTAGCCGCTCCTCAACGATTCTCACTGGTGACATAAACATTAACACATTGGACATTGCTCGATCACCCAACAATACCTGACCCTCATGGCTGAGCATGGTCTACTCCCAGCCATAAACATTGCCACTAGACAAGAAGAGAGAGAGAGAGAGAGAGAGAGAGAGAGAGAGAGAGAGAGAGAGAGAGAGAGAGAGAGAGAGAGAGAGAGAGAGAGAGAGAGAGAGAGAGAGAGAGAGAGAGAGAGAGAGAGAGAAACTCGCAAGGGAATGGACCTGCAACTACAACACAAAAGACACAATTTTTTTATCCCCAACTTCTCGAGATGAGGTCTCCAGGCTAATAGACAACCTAAAAAAAAATTCAGCACCCGGACTTGACTCAATAACGTCGAATTTATTAAAACACTGCAAGGAAGAGTTATCCCAGCCATTATCACATGCATTCAACCTATGCCTAGAGCAGGGCATATTTCCATCTTGTTTTAAAAAAGCTGCTATTGTCCCAATATTTAAAGGTGGTGATGCATCTAACTGTGGCAACTACCGTCCTATCGCACTACTGAGCACTATCTCTAAAGTGTTGGAAAAAATTGTCAAAATCAGAGTACTGGACTTCCTAAACAAACATAATATAATATCAGAAATGCAATTAGGGTTTAAAGCAAAAACGTGCACAGAAAATGCCCTTCAGGAAATGACATCCTACATTGTTGATACTCTTGACAAAGGCATGCACTGCATAGGGGTATACTTAGATATACAAAAAGCGTTTGACTCCGTGTCGCACAAGATCCTATTAAAAAAACTAGAGACAGTGGGTATCAGAGGTGCGGCATATAACTTTTTCAAGGACTACCTCAGAGACAGATCTCATCTTACTAAATCAGGAAGTGAAACAAGTGACTTAAATGAAGTAAAATATGGAGCCCCTCAAGGTAGTATTCTAGGGCCGATATTATTCCAAATCGATGTCAATGACCTATGCAAGCTCTCCTTGGTAGACGGTAAAATAATAGCGTTCGCCGATGACACAGTTTTACTGTTTAAGGGGAAGTCATGGGAGATTACAGAAAAAGCTGCAGAGATAGGTCTCTTGACTGCAAAAGTATGACAAGAATCTATTAAACTTAAATGTTAAGAAAACTAAATTTCTGTGCTTTGCTATCTCAAACAAAAGCAAACCAAACAATATACACCTAAAAATACATACGTGCATAAACCAAACCCAATGTCAGTGTAACACACTAGAAGTGGTAGACAATGTAAAATATCTAGGTGTGACCATAGATGATAGGCTTTCATGGCACTTACACATAAATAAAACTACCAGCAAACTTTGAAATCTTATTTATTTCTTCAAAGAGATTAGAAATATTTTACCAGAGAAGCACCTTCGTATGGTCTATCATGCACTAGTACACAGCAATTTGAGATATGGGATACTTGCCTGGGGAGGGGCAGCAAAAACCATATTAGATCCGTTGTTCAAAGCACAAAAGGCAATTATTAGAGTAATGTTCAAGAAAAGGTTCAGGTACCCTAGTATACAGCTACTCGAAGATTCTAAACTACTTAGTGTGAGGCAAATATACATCCAGACTATTATCACAAATTTTCACAGAAACAATAACCTCTTCAGCTCACCGGCCCACGAGCATAACACTCGTGTAGCTAGTCAGGTCCGCACTCCACATTGTCGTACAACTTTTTTGCACAAAGGTTCTTCTCATTTCTTGCTCCAAAAATATACTACACTAATACAAACTGGTGTAACATCAAAAATATTAACTTCTTCAAACTAACTGTAGTGAGATGGCTAAGTGAGTTGGGGCTCGAAAGAAGTGAATCCATCGTAAAGGTGGTACTCAATTAAAAAAGAATAAAGAAGAATATTATTAGTATTGATATTGTATTTTTTATTTCTTCTTAAACTCATATTAACTAACAAACTTTAATAATGGCTGCACAGGCTCCTTCTGCCACCCTCCCATTCATTAACTCTTATCCGGATTCAGTTGGGACTAGTGAGTATTTAAGGTACAATAGACAAACAAGCGGACACACGGGTAGAAACACATAGATAAATGCAGATGACAATAAATAATGAATGACAGACATAGATGCACTTAACAGATAATTTAATCATTAATATTAGGAGCACACATTAAATCTGAAGAAAATAACGGTAAAACAATCATCTTAATTTTTTCTTTTCTTTTTTTTATTTACATAAAAACAATTTTTTTTTTCAAGCCAACATTACCAAATATAGCAATTCTTTATGGTGGAGGTTCATGAAACGAAACAAAATATTCTCTAAATTGAGGTATACTTTTTTATATTTTTGACTTTTTTAAAAGTCTTTTTGTTCTGGGTTGTGGTGAATTGTAATGTTTATGTTCATAATAACTAACTAAAAATATTAAATATTATATTATACTTAAAAAGATTATAGTAAAGGAAGGAGAGGAAATCATACTAAGAGGCACTGGGTTGTCAGCCGCCACTCGGGACTAGTCGAGATACGGGCGACCACGCCTTGTTCGACTAGACACGGATTCTAAAAACCCAAAGGGGAGCCAACCTGCTACCTTGAACCACTTGATCTTTCTGTTCTGTATAACCACATGTCACAATAAATACATTTGAATTTGAATTAGAATTTGAATTTGAGTTAGCAGCCCTACAATCTTTCTTCCTAGCTGCAACAGATCCTAAGGAAGTAGAAAAAAATTTAACCCACCTAGAAACAGCAAGCACATGTGGAGTCGATAATATTTCGTCTAAAGTATTAAAACTAGGAGCAGAAAGTCTTAAAAACCCCTTGCATGTCTAGTGCAACTTTCCCGGATATCCAAAAAAACTGCACTTATAGTTTCAATTTACGAAAGCGGTCCCGCAGAAAATATTACGAACTATAGACCTATTGCGCTTTTAAGTAGGTACATTATCGAAAATATTGGAAAAAATTGTCAAGTCTAGGCTAATGTCGGCAATTCGGCTTCTGAGTGGGGCGTAATACAGAAGATGGTATTCTAGAGATCACAAATTTTGTGTAAAAAAAAAAAGAAAAGTGCATTGGTATCTTCCTTGATTTGGCCAAGGCATTCGACACAGTTGTCCTACCTATATTGCTCAGAAAACTAAAGGGAATTGGCATACGAGGTTCTCAGTTAAATTGGTTCGAGTCTTACCTCACAGGCCGCAAACAGGCTGTAAAACATAGAGGTGCTGAGGACTATTGCTATTCTGACTACTACCCCATCACTTAATGGTGTACCACAGGGCAGTGTTTTGGGGTCTGTACGGTTCCTTATCTACATAGACGGACTTTGTAAAACTAAACTGAACCACGGTGTCACCGTGACATTTGCAGATGATACAGTCATCCTTTAAAGGACCGTCCTGGGAAGAAACTAATAAAAGGTCTCAAGTCGGATTAAACACTAAGTCGGATTAAATGCCAAGAACCTACACAACCGCGAGCTATTCAATCTACGTCAGTACTTTCTGCAAAAGACTGATGTTTGTGAGATGCATCGCGATGTCGTCACCAGCGATAAAGGTCTTACTCCGCTGGGCATGGGAAAAGAGGACTGGCGGAAGCCGGTTGTACTGAGCACCGAGGACCGCATGGATGGATGGAAAGGTAAGCATGGTAGATACTTCCGGTCTCTCACGGGACCGGATGTAGACCAACTTGCTTCCGTGCACTGGCTACGCTTCGGGGACCTCTTCGGGGAAACCGAGGGTTTTGTCTTTGCAATACAAGATGAGGTTATCAAGACGAACAACTATAGGAAACACATAATGAAGGACGGGACCATTGACATCTGCCGCGCCTGCCACCAACCTGGCGAGTCCCTCAGGCATGTGATTTTCGGTTGTTCGCAGCTTGCTAACACCGAGTATTTGCATAGCCACAACCTAGTAGCCAGGATTATCCACCAGCAACTTGCCTTAAAGTACAACCTTGTAGGTACCGAGGTGCCTTACTATAAGTACAATCCACAGCCAGTTCTCGAGAACGGTCATGTCACACTCTACTGGGACCGGTCCATTATCACAGACAGGACTATTCTCGCGAATAGACCTGATATTGTGATAGTGGACCGGGAGGCGAGGCGCGCAACGCTCGTCGATATCGCCGTGCCGCATGATGGTAACTCGTCAGTAAGGAAGCAGAGAAGATGTTAAAGTATCTGGATCTGCAGCACGAGGTTACCAAAATGTGGCCCGTCGACTCGACGATCGTTGTGCCCATAGTCGTTTCGGCGCATGGGCTGATAGCGAAGAGCCTCAACGACCACCTTGAGAGGCTCTCGCTGAGTGGTTGGGTCAAGGGCCAGATCCAGAAGGCAGCCCTGCTCGACACTGCACGCATCGTCCGGAGGTTCCTCTCTTTGGGACCCGACCATCGGTAGCTTGGGCTCGCCCCGTCGCCGGTGGTGGAAACTCCGTTTATATGTTTTATATTAATTTTAGGTATATATTTGTATTTTTATACTTTGTATATTTGAAATTAATGTAAATATTGTAAATCTATCTATCTATATCTATATACATCTATATCTATATATCTATATACATATAATAAAATCGTTAAATTAATAATCTCTCTTTGTCTGTACGCGCATCACGCAAAAACCACTGAACGGAATTTGACGAAACTTTGTATAGTGACAGTGTATATCCCGGATTAACATAATAAACAAAAAAAATATAATAAAAATAAAAATTATTATATAATTTAAATGACAAGTTGACAACGGAGAACTGTCATCTCGACGTGAGCTGGCCGGTGACAAAATGTTTGATAAATAAAAAATTAAAAAAATTGAAGTCGAACTTATGTCGCTGTCATTGGTGCAATTTATATTTCTGTTGCCCGCGGCTTCGCTAGCGTGAAATTCGTATTAAAAAAAAAAGTAAGTAACTAAAGGCGGAGCCGAAGGCGGATCTGCGCTCACGTAAACGATATTCTTTCTCGATGAAAGTAACTAAGGGCGAGGCGGAAGTCGGAGCTGAGTTCAGGAAGAAAAAAAAACATTCTTTCTTGAATTAAGTAAGTAACTATGGGCAGGCCGCAGGCCGAGCTGCGTTCAGGAAGAAGCTAAACCATCTTGAAGAAAGTAAGTAACTAAGGCGAGGCCGAAGGCCGAGCTACGTTCTGATAAATAATAAACCATCTCGGAGAAAGCGAGTAACTAGGGCGAGGCCGAAGGCCAAGCTGCGTTCAGGAAGAAGCTGAACCATCTTGAAGAAAGTATATAACTAAGGCGAGGCCGAAGGCCGAGCTACATTCTGATAAATAATAAACCATATCGAAGAAAGCAATTAACTAAGGGCGAGGCCGAAGGCCGAGCTTCGTTCAGGAAGTAGCTAAACCATATTGAAGAAAGTAAGTAACTAAAGCGAGGCCGAAGGCCGAGCTTCGTTCTGATAAATAATAAACCATCTCGAAGAAAGGAAGTAACTAAGGGCGAGGCCGAGGGCCTAGTTGCGTTCAGGAAAAAGCTAAACCATCTTGAAGAAAGTGAGTAACTAAGGCGAGGCCGAAGGCCGAGCTACATTCTGATAAATAATAAAACATCTAGAAGAAAGCAAGTAAATAAGGGCGAGGTCGAAGGCCGAGCTGCATTCGGGAAGAAGCTAAACCATCTCGAAGAAAGCAAGTAACTAACGGCTAGGCCGAAGGCCGAGCTGCGTAGAAGGTAAACCTTCTTGAAGAAAGTAAGTAACTAAGGCGAGGCCGAAGGCCGAGCTGCGTTCTGGATGAAGCTAAACCATCTCGAATAAAGTAGGTAACTAGGCGATATTAAGATTGAGTTAAATTAATTTAAATTTTATTATAAAGTCCACGCTTCTGACGGCAAACATACCGTGCATCCTAAAACCTTGCGGTTATTCCCGGCTGGATGGCAAGAGGCCCGATGGTATCACCTTAGTTCCATGGGCCAAGGGTAGGTATTTGATGTGGGACGCCATTTGTGGGCTCCAAGTCACGTTCGGGCATCTTCAAGACCGGCCGGCGCGGCCGAGGCCTGGGCGGACAGCCTCAAACGCAATAAATATTATAGATATATAATTCAAGATTTCGAATTTGTTGCGTTTGCGGTTGAAACCCTCGGTCCGTGGAGCAGTCATTGAAGCCAAAAGCTTCTTGAAGAGGCTTGGGTCTCTGCTGGTGGACGCAACTGGTGTCCCGCAATCAAGGGCCTACTTTATTCAAACGGTAAGCTTTGCCATCCAGCGGGGTAATGCCGCAAGTGTTCTAGGAACATTTGAAAACGCCCCTTTTATGATAGTTATTTTAATGTTTGTTAGGAAGGTTTTAATTATTTTGTTATTAATATTACTTTTTTATATATTTTATTAAATAAATAGATGGAGTAAACGATATTATATGCTATCGAAGAAACCTGAACGCAGCTCGGCCTTCGGCCTCGCCCTTAGTTACTTACTTTCTTCGAGAAGGTTTATCGTCTTCCTGAACGCAGCTCGGCCTTCGGCCTCGCCCTTAGTTACTTACTTTCTTCGTGAGGGTTTATTGTCTTCCATGATGCAGCTGGGCCTTCGGCCTCGCCGTTAGTTGCTTACTTTATTTGAGAAGATTTATCGTTTACCTGAACGCAGCTCGGCCTTCGGCCTCGCCCTTAGTTACTTAGATTCTTCTTTGAAATACGAATTTCACGCGAGCGAAGCCGCGGGCAACAGCTAGTTTTGAAATAAGTGTTAAATTTAGTAGAACGGACAGACATGCATTTGTTACGGAAGCCTACATTCATTTTGCAGAACTTTGAGATGTCATGTATTGAGCGTAGCAACGATATATTGTTATCTGACGCGGTTGTCATAGCAACTATAGATTGTTATCTGACGCGCTGAAGCGAACATACATTTTTTTCATTTTTTCCCCATATAAAAAGTGCCAAGCGCCGTTAAAGAAGTTTTCACTTCAAAAATAACTGAAACTAAGAAGAAGTGAGAACCAGCTTACGTGTTTTTTTTTGTTTTTCAATATATTTATTGACTTAAAAAAATCCATGAACAGAATGCCATAAATTATATTAATTTATCCTTCAGGTCATTGTGTTTTCATAAATTTCCTCTCTCATTCTGGTCAGGTTCTCGTTCCTGTCGATGATCTCTTGCAATTCAGCGGCGTGCCCCCACGCTTGCACTCGGAGATCGTATCTTCTAGGGAACCGGACCAGGGGGATGCTGACGTTAGCGCTAAGGCTATCGAAATAAATGTCTGGCGTGAGGAAAGTGGTCGGCATGAGTATTTTGATGCATACTATGGTGTAGTTTACCTCGTTTCTCAACTGAAACAATGAGGAAGCAGTTGATTATTGTTATTTGTCTATTGAGCGCAAAGAGAATACATGATACGTCATTGATTGAGCGTCCGTTTCTCTCGAACTGGTACGTGTGATAAGTGGTAAAATACATTTTGAGTTGTAATTATTAAAATTTTTACTTTTATACACACACAATACAATACAGCCTCGCTAGATCAGTGGTGCGGTCTGTCGACTGTTGTTAAGCACACCTGGGTGCAGGCAGTACTTCGATGGGTGACCGATCGACTGTTGCAGGCTGACCGTGGTTCGGATTCCAAGTTAAACTGTAGGTCCCTTCCCTTCTTACTTCACTAGGTGGTAGGGTTTATCCCGCCCGGGTTTATAGCACCGCACTGAAAGAAACGTTGTCCGTCCAAACGGCTATGTAAATAGTTCGTGTTTACCGTCCAGTTCAGTGTAGCGGGCATGAAATGAAGGGAAGCACTGACATGGCACCTAGTTCACCCGGTGTTATGGGCTGACATCGCGGATGTTGCAGGTGATGTAGCCAACCGTGTCAGTTTCCATAAAACATATATTTATACCACATCCTGTATCCCAGCAATCGGGGTAAGCAGTGCAATCGGTGTTGTGCTGCAAGGACTCTGGCAGTTGCAGGACAACACCTATCACCACGTTTCGTAAATTATTTGGACAAGGTAACTATCAAGCAGCAAGTAAGACACGAAGACCTACATGTTGCATGACTTGGAGGAAGGGCCGTGCCAAAGCGAGAGGTGGCTATGCTGCCGCCCTTTAGCACGGCATCTTGTCTTTATATTAGTCGCCTTTTACGACGTGCACGGGGTGAGATGCAGTGGGAGTATTCTTTTTAAGTACTGAACCCACACATTTGCGCAGTCATTGAGATATTATGTTTTATTTTTCTTTATTTATCTCTATGTTTACAATACAGCTAATAGTATACTTGCACGCTGAGACATTCAGTATTTCATGTAGGTACTTACTACTTACTTACTTGCTCACATCATATGGGACTTACGCAGCCCATACACGCTCAATAACACCGTCAGTATTACTGATAGAGCCATAGAACTAGTATTATCCAGGAGGGAACTTCACAGCTTTTATTTTTGCTGCTCTGTAGCGTAGCGACTTACGCGTTTCATACGAGTGTTGCGATAGCAACGCAACAGTATCATCGGTATATCACTTGACATTGCTGCCAAAGCTTTACTTAGAACGACTTTGGAACGCTTTGACAGCTTTAAACGCTATTTGTGGTATATAAACGACATATTTAAGTAGCTAGAATGCTTTTATTGCCGCCAAAATTGAGGGCAAAATTAAACGGTAGTGCGACTTTGGAACACATTGACAGCTGTAAGTAGTGCTCGCAGCACTAATTAAAACGCAATTTTTGGTAGGTACCTAGACGTCACATATATGTCGCTAGAACGCTTGTTATTGATGCCAAAACTAAACGGTATCGCTAAGCAAGAGTTTGATGCCATGCTAGAGAATGGAACCGCTCGTAGATCAGATAGCCCTTGGTCTTCTCCATTACATCTGTTGCCGAAGAAAAATTATGGCTGGAGGCCTCGCGGAGACTATCGAGCGCTCAACGCCCGAATGGTGCCCGACGCTTATCCGGTGCGACATATAGAGGATTTCGCACTGCAACTCTCAGGCGGTTCGGTGTTTTCGACAATTGACCTCGTCAAGGCATATAATCAAATACCTCTAAATCCAGAAGATATACCAAAAAGTGGTCAAGTGAACCGTGTTCACGTGCCGAGGGTTCCGTAACCGCAATGCTTCGCTTTCATCTAATTATATTTTCTACCAGGGTGCGGTCGGACTTTGGATGGGTAGCCGTACGACCATGGTTCGGCTGGCTTGTGGTTCGGATTCCACTTGAAACTGTAGTTTCATCCCTTTATGTACATATTTAGCTGGAAGGGATCAACCCGTTTTGATTGGTACACGAACACTGAACGAATGTCGCTCGAAGAAAACGGCTATAAAAATTATACATGTTTTCCATCCAGGTCAATGTAGCCGGCACGGCCAAAGGAAAGACTGACATGGCACCTCTCTGACACTGACTGACTAACTAACAATTACTCTGGCATACATTTTACATGATAAATAGCATCAAGTCTAACTTTATTTGCATGTTTGTGCACTCATCACGTAAACTAGTTTGAATGGAGTTTGAATGAAACACCAATTTGAATGGAGTTTTCACAAAAATATGGGATGATATGCCACTTTGTTTAATAAAAAAGTTTTTCTGCGAGACAGAAACTGTCGAGTGCAGGAGCCTCCTTTATTGCACTGTATGATTTTATGTGTTAATAAATATTTTCATTTCATTTATTTACAATTCATTTCATCCATATCTCCTACTTCCATCTTAATTATTATTTTACCATATCTATCCTTACCTTTAATAAAATCCAACGTCTGCTTTCTGTCTGTCTGTCTGTCCGCTTATAACTCGAGAACTACTGAACCGATTGTAATAAAAAAAAAAATCTACGGATAGCTTGATTCTTCCCATCAACTATAGGCTACTTACTATCACGCTAAATGGCTTATGAGGTTAGCAGAGAAGTCTAATATGAGAGCCCGGGCGGAGCCGCGGGCACAGCTAGTACCACGAGTCAGTAAACCTGGATACGAAATACGGCATCGTTTGTATGAGAACCGAGGTAGCCGCCAAAGGGGTGTGAAGTCTGAGGCGGGAGCGGCGCATGGAACGCCGTGATTGGCCGAGCGAGTAGGTAGCCACGTGACGCCAGTCTTCCATACGTTTGAACGGGATTCATACAATAAGTCGCTCATTGTGTCGATTCGCGATGAAAAGATGAAACGGATTTAACAATATTTAACCCTTCTTTACATCAAGGGAATAATATAACTTTCTCTTAAATGAACAAAGGCAACGCCCCTTTCACAATTTTGCGAATTTGCAGATTTTCGCATAAACACGATAATAGTTCTAAGTTCTGAGATACCTCGGATACTTTATTATAAATCTACATCAAATTTCCAAAACAATGATTTGTAAGACCTCGTACATTGGTATTATCTTATTGGAGTATTTGTTATTGGAATTTTCCAAAATTAAAAAAATAATGTTAGAAAGTCGAAAAGTTTTGTAACCAAAAAAAATAATTATTATATTATTAACAACTATTTGCTAATTACTTAGCCAACGATATGACAAATTATATTGCAATATGACTTCGCGAAAAATTCGCGAAAATCTACCCTACCATAAAAAATTTATGAGTACCCACCTCGATATTTAATTTTTTTACGGTAAAATGAGGTTTTCCAGGCTTTGCCTTTTTTAACAAACTAACCAGCCATACCCACCTGGATATTTAATTTTTTTAGGGTAAAATGAGGTTTTCCAGGCTTTGCCTTTTTTAACAAACTAACCAGCCATGCAGCTAGAGCCTTATAAAATGTACCATGCGTCTCTCTGTCAGTTTGACGGTGTGAATTCGTTATATAAGGGTTAATAAAATAACAAATGAAAGGCTGTGTAGTCTGTAATAGAAACATATATTTGAAACAGAACAATAATTTACTTAATTATTTATTTATAGATCGGTATCTATATTAAAATTTTCATTTGGTAACTTTTGAACAATTGAATTAAATTTAAAAGCACAATTTACGACATTTACATTGTTACTGTTTACATTGTTGACATTTACATTGTTATTGTTGAACTAAAGAACTAAAGAACTAACATGTGTCTCGAGGGATGGTCGCGCAACAGATGGATAGATCTCACCGAGACCTAAAGTTTGAGTACCAACACGATGGGTCTAGCACCAGTGGTTCTCGAGTTATGACCAAAACAAAAGTTCATGTGACAGATGGATAGATCTCACCGAGACCTGAAGTTTGAGTACCAACACGATGGGTCTAGCACCAGTGGTTCTCGAGTTATGACCAAAACAAAAGTGCATGTGACAGATGGATAGATCTCACCGAGACCTAAAGTTTGAGTACCAACACGATGGATCTAGCACCAGTGGTTCTCGAGTTATGACCAAAACAAAAGTTCATGTGACAGATGGATAGATCTCACCGAGACCTGAAGTTTGAGTACCAACACGATGGGTCTAGCACCAGTGGTTCTCGAGTTATGACCAAAACAATAGTTAATGTGACAGATGGATAGATCTCATCGAGACGTTCAGATTGAGTACCAACACGATGGGTCTAAGTCCAGTGGTTCTGTAGATATGACCAAAACTAATGATCACGTGACAGATGATAATTCCGACCCCTCACTCGCATGATCGCATCGCATTTCGCATTTAGATGCTAGCTAGCTAGCTAGCAGCGGAGCGCAGGCGCTATATAGCATTTAGCATTTAGCAGTACCACAGATAAATAGCACATACTTCATTGCTTTGTGCGTTCCAAAACAAACGAACCAACAAAGTTTTACGAACGAAACAGCAATGCTAATTAAAATTAAATGTGATTATTGCTTAGCATTTAGCATTAATTTTTATTCATCAGGGCGCTTAGCAGTGCTAAATGCTAACGGGGTATTCATTATGAATTAATTTTGTTAATGCTAAGCATAACAAGACTAATTCCCGGTAGACGCATGACCTAAAGAAATTAATTCCTTTAGAGTCGCTCAAAAGTAAAAACCGGTAGGTACTGGTTGAATGAAAAAAGCGCGATAAACGAATATTGAACGAGGAAACCTGCTGAGGTTGACTAGAAGAAATGTCCTTTGGCAATAAGGCAGAATGCATGAAATATCTGTATACATTTAACATACATATTTATCAATAAACAAAAAAAATTACAAGAGCTAACTGCATCCAACACGATAGTCGACCTATGGTGGGTAAGCAGAAAAGAGCTCTCCATACATATTTACGCCGATGTTTGTTACTGAAATTCAAGCGAAAAATGCTATCAAATTGAATGAAAGTACTTACTCGTGAAAGGTGACTCCATCTGTGTTCAAGTTTGAATTTTTCGACGACTTTTTGCACCAAAGCACTGCACAATGAGGCATTTTGTGACAGACGCGCACGTTCGCTCCGCCTGAGCGGCGGACGAAGACTAAGATCGGTCGTCGGCGCTAGACTGACGCGCTGGCGCGTGTGCGCCGACGCGCGGCTACCCCTGTCCTCCTATGTATAGCGCCTCCAGGCTTACTGACTCGTGGCTAGTACATATAATAAAATCGTAAAGGTAAGAAAGTCTGTACATTGAATGTATTCGGAAAAAAACTAACCAGGGTGGCTTAAAATGAGATACTGAACATGTTAGAACAGTTTTTAAAATTTTTGTTTTTTGTTTGTTTGTTTGTCTGTACGCGCATCACGCAAAAACCACTGAACGAAATTAGACTAAACTTTGTATAGTGGCAGTTCATATGCCGGGTTAACATAATACGTAAAAAAAAATAACAAAAATAAAAAAAAATTCAACAATTATAAACATTATTGCGCGTTTAAAATCACGTAGTCCAAAGTACATAATTATATCTTGAGAACTGGCAGCAAATACAATTTGAATAAAATATTCATTCGAAATTTAAAAATAAGTAGTTTTTTTTTTATTTAATTCGTCTCCTCCCGAAACAGGCAAAACTCATTAGAGTATACAGCCATTTCTTTTGTAGCTTTAACGTCTGTTGTATAAATTCTCGGCCCGCGAGAACCACAAAATATATTTTTTTAATTACAACGACGACGCGACCAACTTCCGCCGTCCGCCATCTTTTTTGCATAAGTAGATACAACGAAAATGAAAGTTCTTCTTTTTTATAACTTGAACACAATAGTCTATACATATATATTCTTTCTATACATATAATAAAATCGTAAATGCAAAAATGTCTATTTGTACGCGCATCTCGCAAAAACCACTGAACGGAATTTGATGAAACTTTTTATAGTGACAGTGTACATCTCGGATTAACATAATAATTAAAATCACGTAATCCAAAGTAATGGTAAAAAACAATTTTAAAGTCCACGCTTCTGGCGGCAAATATACCGTGCATCCTAGAACCTCGCGGTTATTGGTATGGTATGGTATGGTATTTATTTGGTCTTTTTGGTATATTTATACACTTAGACGGGTCAGATTTTATAAACAAATTTCTTATTATTCTATTTCGATCCAAGCAAAAATAGGCCATCGTCAAAACACAGAAAATTAAAAAATGCACAAAATATTTAAATACCACAACTGTAACAAATTAAAATCAAACATATGTCACTGTACAAAAAGTTCAAAAGAAACAGTCAATAGATCAACTAAATTAAGATAAAACATTAAAATAAAAACATACAAGTCAAAAAATCACAATCAATATCAGAAATAAAAAATAAAAAAAACTATTATGAATATATCAAAATCAAAGGTGTGACATACCTTATTGAATAAAAATTTCAAGTCATTAAACATAAAATCGTTCAAATAATAAAACAAATCAATAAAAACATTAATAATTAGATCATTTTAAGTGCATTAGTCGCGACGAGTCAAGTAATATTAAAAAATAAGAATATTTACAAAACTATTAATAAAGAATTACTAAATGTAAACTAAAAATGACTAGAAGAATTTATCACTATAAGCTTCGTTCAAATTGTAATAAGATTTCTGGATAAGCATGCTCTTCACTTTGCCCTCAATTAATAATATTCCCGGCTGGATGGCAAGAGGCCCGATGCTATCACCTTAGTGCCATGGACCAAGGGTAGTTCTTTGTTGTGGGACGCCACTTGTGTTCTCACATTGGCTCCCAGTCACGTTAGGACATCTTGAAGAGTGGCTGGCGCGGCCGAGGCTGGGGCGGAGAGCCTCAAACGCAACAAATAGAGAAATATAATTCAAGATTTCGAATTTGTTGCGTTTGCGGTTGAAACCCTCGGTCCGTGGAGCAGTGAAGCCAAAAGAGGCTTGGGCCTCTGCTGGTTGACGCAACTGGTGTCCCGCCATCAAGGGCTTATGTACTTCATTCAAAGGGTAAGCCGTGCCATCTAGCGGGGTAATGCCGCAAGTGCTCTAAGAACATTTGAAAATACCCGTTTTGATAGTTATTTTAAAGATTGTTAGGTAGGTTTTAATTCTATAGTTATTAATATGACTTTTTTATTTATATGAAATAAATAGATTGAGTAAACGATATTATATTCTATCGAAGAAAGGTAGTCTTTAAGGGCGAGGCCCGAAGGCGGAAGAGGGTTTTTGGTTTACCTGAACGCAGCTCGGCCTTCGGCCTCGCACTTAGTTCCTTCCTTTCTTCCAGAAGGTTTGTCGTCTTCCTGAACGCAACTCGGCCTTCGGCCTCCCCCTTACTTACTTCCTTTATTTGAGAAAGGTTTATCGTTTACCTGAAAGCAGCTCGGCCCTCGGCCTCGCCCTTAGTTAGTTACTTTCTTTGAAAAGGTTTATCGATTTCCTGAACGCAGCTCGGCCTTCGGCCTCGCCCTTAGTTACTTACATTCTTCTTTGGAATACGAATTTCACGCGAGCGAAGCCGCGGGCAACAGCTAGTAAATAAATAAAGCGAAGCTTCTACGGGCAACCGGCGGCGGCGGCCGTGTAACGTATGTCAATTTATTTTAATTTTTTTATTTTATTTAAAGCGCATCATGTGGCGCCGTGTCACCCATAAAGTGTCTAACCACGCCCATGATTTCGCTTGGGATGGCTCTGCCAAATACCAGCTTGCGCCTCTGGACTTGCGTCGAGCCGTGCGACTAGTGGGTGACCTCGAAGTATCCCGCGATCTAGAACCACTGCAACTCCGTGGGGATGTCGGCTCTCTAAGTGTGTTCTATCGCTAATTCCTGGGGGAGTACTCGGAGGAGCTGTTTAACCGCTATCCAGAGAAGTCTCCGGTATGGCACCTACCTTCTCGGAGGTGATATTGGCTGGTCGGAGCATGTGCTTTGGCCCCTCCGACTCAGCCACTCATACCGGATTACATTAAAAAAACCACTGAACTACCTAGGCTGACAATAAATAAAGCGAAATTTCTACGAGCGACTCACCGTGTAACGTACTCGTACGTAATATATATTAAATATTTTTATAACTCGAGAACCACTTTATCGATTTACATGCGGTTTTCTTTACTACATTTCGTTACTTCTCAGGATGATTTTAAGCTATCAATCACAACGCTAGGTTATCGGTGGCTTGAGCTGTCACCAAAAAGTCACGCGAAAAATTGAAATTTTGGCTTTTTAAACATTTAACTTTATCTCCAAATGTATGATATTTTGATGAAAATGAATAGTTCTGTGCACAACTACATAAGAGTACCTATATTTGTTATTTTTTTCAGAATTTTCAAACAACCCTTAATAGGTCAAAGTTCGGCGACAAAAGTGCAGTTTTTTGTCAACTTTTAAACGAAATATTTGTTAAAGTAAACTCATTGATTATAGCAAAGTTATATATTTTTTAAATTGGCTTCAAAATACCTATAGAATGACATGAGATTTGATTTATTTAAAAAAACAAAAAATATTTTTGGTTTACTGTACTTTCCACAGGACTATTAGATAAACTTATCTGTAATATATCTAGCGGCAAAAATTACACGTAATTTGGCGTATTTTTTATCGAAATCGGTTAAGTAGGTCCGGAGATATCTGCGTGTGACCGACAGACACGAGTTCACACGCTGACGACGAGGTGGAGCAGTTTTACGAGGATGTATCCAAAGCCTTAGAAACCAACAAATCCCACTTCCAGTACGTGATGGGAGATTTTAATGCCAAACTGGGCAAGCCTCTGAAGGGAGACAGAACAGTAGGTCCGTACGGTATCGGTGTCAGGAATCGACGCGGCCAGATGTTGGTCAACTATCTCGAAGCTAACCAGCTCCACGCCATGAATACCTTTTTCCTGAAAAAGGAAAAAAGGAAATGGACGTGGGCCAGCCCTGACGGTTGCACGAGGAACGAGATCGACTTCATACTGGCGGACAGTAAATCGTCGTGTATAGACGTTACTGTCCTTAACCGCTTCGATACTGGCAGCGATCACCGACTAGTGCGAGGTACGCTGAAGCTAAACCTCAAGATGGAACGGCGCAAACTCATCCACAAACCGTTGGCCAAGCTAAACATACCGGACGAGACGCTCGAAAATTTCGAAGCCAAACTCGCGGATGCTTTTAGCTTAGCGCCACGAGGTGAGGATGCCGACATCGACAAGGTGTATACGGGCTTCGTATCCGCACTAACGGACACTGCAGAGCAGCACTTCAGCAAAAGTCGACAGGCACCCCGTAGCAAGCTATCCGCAGAGACGTTGAGGCTCCTGGAAACACGACGGAATATGAAACCGGAGACCCGGAGTAGTGTCGTGCACAGGAACCTCAACAAGACCATAAGCAAGTCCATTCGCCGTGATATTCGCCGAGAGAACATGAAGATGGTTGAGCGCGTTATAGAGAAAAATCGAGGCAGCAAAGTGTTTGCCCGTGCCTTCTCTACCGGCGCTAACCAAATCTCGAAACTCGAGCGGGCGAATGGGGTTGTCACCGCAAGAAAGCCGGATATTCTTGAGGCGGTGGAGGAATTTTATGGCCAATTGTACTCCGCAGCAATCCCTGCCCCAAGTCCAAGCAAACCAGTCGACTCTGATAGGCGTGCGCCGCTCACTAGACACTACACGGAGGATCTACCCGATATTAGTGTCTATGAGATAAAGGCTGCCTTGAAAGGACTCAAAAAACACAAGGCTCCAGGTGAAGACGGGATAACGACAGAGCTGCTGAACGCTGGCGGACGACCGATCCTGAAGGAACTGCAAAAACTGTTCAATGCAGTTCTTGAAGGCGGTGTAGTTCCGGCCGCATGGCGAAATAGTGTCGTTGTCTTGTTTCACAAGAAGGGGGATAAGGCGAAGTTGAAAAACTATCGACCGATCTCACTTCTTAGCCACGTGTACAAGGTCTTTTCAAGAGTCATCACGAGTCGGCTGACACAGAGGCTGGACCAGTACCAGCCTCGTGAGCAAGCTGGATTTAGGAAAGGGTACGGCACCATGGACCACATATTTACTGTGAGACAAGTGGTGCAAAAATGCGAGGAGTACAACAAGCCGCTCTTCCTAGCCTTCGTCGACTATGAGAAGGCGTTCGACTCAGTTGAAAAATGGGCTGTCGAAAACTCCCTCCTCAGGTGCAGAATCGACCACCGCTACATCGAGGTGCTCCGAAATCTGTATCGGTCCGCGACGATGACTGTGAGGCTTCACGAGAATACCCAACCTATCCTCCTTGGTAAAGGCGTAAGGCAGGGGGATGTGATCTCACCCAAGCTCTTCACAAACGCATTGGAAGATGTGTTCAAGATGCTTGAGTGGGACAACATGGGTATAAACGTGAATGGAGATCTTCTCAGTCATCTGCGTTTCGCCGATGACATTGTTCTTCTGTCAAATTCCCGAGATCAGCTTCAGATCATGCTGGAAGACCTTTATACAGCGTCGATGAAGGTTGGTCTGAAGATGAACCGGGACAAAACCAAGGTCATGGCGACCGAGGTTATGACGGGAGGACAAATTGTTATTGGCGGAGAAGTGATCGAACAGGTTGAAGAGTACGTATACCTCGGTCAAATTCTGCGGCTTGGTAGACAAGGTCTGCTTAAGGAGGTGGAGAGACGAATTCAACTGGGTTGGGCTGCCTTTGGAAAACTAAAATTCGTCCTGAAGTCTGACCTTCCGCAGAATTTAAAGACCCGTATATATGACCAGTGTGTCCTCCCGGTTATGACGTACGGGTGTGAAACGTGGACTCTGACGGTCGCTGTTGTCCAAAGGTTGAAAGTTGCCCAGCGAGCAATGGAGCGAGCCATGCTGGGAATATCGCTACGTGATATGGTGCGTAACGAGGCAATCCGCCGACGCACCAAAGTAGTCGATATTGGACACCGGGTGGCTAAGCTCAAATGGCAGTGGGCTGGGCACGTTAGCCGAAGAGACGATGACCGTTGGAGTAACCGTGTCCTACACTGGCGGCCGTGGACAGGAAAACGGAGTGTGGGAAGACCACCCGCCAGGTGGGACGACGACATCAAGTACGCCGGCGGAAATCAGTGGTTCCGTATCGCTGAAGGCCGGGAGGACTGGAGGAAAATTGGAGAGGCGTATGTCCAGCAGTGGACGCTCACACGCTGACTGACTGACTGACTGACTGACCGACAGACAGACAGACAGACAGACACCAGAGCGATCCCATAAGGGTCCCTTTTTTCGCATTTTACGACGGGACCCTAAAAACGGCAATAACTACTCCATTCGGGCTCTTTGAATTTCCATATATGACATTCGGACTGCGTTATGCCGCTCAAACTTTCCAGAGGTTATAGACGAAGATCCCCGAGGGCTCGATTTCTGTTATGGTTATATTGATGACATACTTATTGCCTCGTATTCAGATACGGAACTCAAAGTACACCTTCGTATATTATTTGAACGCCTTCAACAGTATGGAATTTTAATAAACACAGCCAAAAGCGTCTTAAGCGCTCCTCAAGTAAAATTTCTTGGATATACAGTATAAGCCGCAGGAACATGCCCGTTTTCCGATAAAGTAGCTTCGATTCAAGACTTTGTAATTCCTAAAGCAGGACATTTTTACCGGCGCTTCATACCTCACGCTGCGATACATCAAACACCATTACATGAGGTGCTTTCGGGCCCAAAGGTGAAAGGTTTACATCCGGTCTCTTGGACTCCGCAACTTCAAGAAGCTTTCGTCTCTAGCAAAAGGCTCTAGCGCAAGCGGCCATGTTGACACACCCTGATCCATGTGCACACCTTGCAATTTTCACTGATGCATCGGAAGCAGCAATGGGTGCGGTTCTCCAGCAAAGAAAGAACAATATATGGCAACCACTCGGATTCTACTCTAAAAAATTAAGTCAACCACAGAAGAAATACAGTTCTTATGATCGGGAGCTGCTGGCTATCTACGAGGCCGTTAAATATTTCCGACATATGATCGAAGCACGTGCTTTCAGTATTTTCACGGATCATAAGCCATTGCTTTCTGCATTCACAACTCGACACGATAATTGCTCTCCACGTCAGTTCAGGTACCTAAATTTCATAGGACTGTTTACCACATATATACGTCATATAACTGGCGCAGACAATGCACGACAATGCCGATGCACACTCTCGGGCAGACTCCATCAGCAGCCCCATAATCAATATCAAGACCTCGCACGTGATCAAGAGCAAAATGCGGAGCTCAGAGAGTTATTGGAAAGTAGTTCAGCTCTATAAATGAAAAGGATTATCCTTCCAAATAGTGAGAATTATGTTTACTGTGATGTATCAACTGCAACCCCTAGACCTTTCATAACGACTGCATATCGTCGGCAGATATTTAATTCTTGTCATGGACTAAGTCACCCAGGCCCTAAAACGACTGTTAAGCTAATTACTCTGCGGTTTGCGTGGCCGGGAATAAATAAAGATTGCCGCATTTGGGCTCAATCGTGCGAGCCATGTCAGCGATCTACAATTTCCCGACATGATCAGCACCTTTTGGAGATTTTCAGCTACCTACTTCAAGATTTAGTCACATTCACATAGATCTGATCGGGCCAATGCTTATTTCTTACGGGTATAAATACTACCTTACAATCATCGACCCTTTTACACGGTGGCCAGAAGCAATACCAATAAAAAATATCAACGCGAAGACGGTGGTAAAAATCTATTATCTGGTTGTATATCGCGTTTCGGATGTCCAGATAAAATAACTACCGAACGTGGCGGACAATTCAAGTCGAATCTCATGAACAGATTAAGCACCCTGCAGCCAATGGTCTCGTAGAACGCATGCATCGTCAGCTAAAAGGAGCAATAATGTACCACGCCAATCCGCAATAGACTGAAGCTCTGCCAATAGTTTTGCTGAGCCTTCGAGCAGCTTGGAAAGAGGACCTGCATACGTATGTAGCAGAATTGGTGTATGGAGAACCGCTACGACTTCCCGGAGAACTTTTCCGAACCTCAGCAGCTCCAATAACAGACTACACAAGTTTCGTATCTAGGCTACAGTCCCATGTTGGCCGCTTGAAACCAACTCCAGCTTCTCGTCACACAAATAAAAGCGTCTTTGTGTTCAAAGACCTCGCCATATGCTCTCACGTTTTTATCAGGGTAGACGCACTGTGAAGGTCTCTGCAACTGCCTTATACAGGCCCTTACAAAATTATTGAACGTGGACCGAAAACATTCAAATTAGCAATAAAAGGAAAAACTGAAACGGTGTCAATAGATCGATTGAAACCGGCATATCTAATTGCGGAACAAGACACTCCTGTTCAAAATGGAAGGTCAGAAGAAAAGGACACTACTCAGCAAGAACCACCAACGCAACCACGCGCCACAACACGATCAGGCAGAAAAGTACGGTTCCCTGATTTCTACAGATCCTGATATTGATGCCATCTAAAAAGAAGATAAAGGGGGGCTGGTGTGGCGACAAGACCGGCCGCCTTAAATAGAAATGACTTTGATTATTGATAGGTCTCCGCGCGCTCCGACTAGATACCGCCGGTGTACGTGTAAAATGCGGCAACAAATACTACGCCGAAGTCGGCGTACTCGAGCCAGTCTCAATAGGAAAGACTATGGGATCACACACATACTACAACATTTTCTTACACACACTAGAATATTGAGTGGCCACATTAACGGAGCTGTTGCTTTTAAGTAGCGCGGTATCTAGTCGGACCCAGCGATCCATGGATGGATCACTGGATCACACAGTGTACCGGAAGCCCACCCACACGAATAGGTACCTCCATGCCACCTCACACCACGCCCCCGCGCAGGTACATACGGTGGCGAGGGCCCTGGTACAGAGAGCAGAACGGTTTTTTTTTTATGGAAACTGACACGGTTGTCAACATCACCTACAACGTCCGTGATGTCAGCCCATAACACCGGGTGAACTAGGTGCCATGTCAGTGCTTCCCCCTTTGATCGTTCCGGCTACACTGAACTGGTAGGAAAACACAAACTATTTACATAGCCGTTTCGACCGACGTTTCATTCAGTGCGGTGGTACCCGGCCGGGTTAAACCCTACCACCACGTAAGATTAGGAGAGAAGAAACCTACAGTTTTACGAGGAATCCGAACCTCGGTCAGCCTCCAACGGACAGCGGTCACCCATCAAAGTACTGACCGCACCCAGCGTTGCTTATCATTCAATAGCGACAGTTGACTGTCTGCACTACTGAGCTATCGAGGCTGACAGATCTGTGATGAAAACAGCATTGACAACGAAAGAAAGATGATCACGTGTCCATCATCCTGATCTCCTGGTTGCTAAACTTACTCATTACGGTCTTTCGGATGGTGCATGCGGATTGCTTCAGCAGTTTCTCACTAAACTTTCCCAAATAACAAAATGTTATGAATCCGATGGTACACCGAAGTATTCTCAGAATACACTTCTCACGCGAGGTAGTCCGCAAGGTTCCGTACTGTCACCGTTGCTGTTCACAATATATACAGCGGATTTAGAGAACGCTTTGAGTACAGTGCGGTGCCAATTATATGCGGACGACACGCAATTGTACTTCTCTTTTCCATTGAGCGCGTCTTCTGGTTCCATCGGATTGATAAATCAGGATTTGGATAGGGTCTGGCAGTGGTCAATGAGTCACAGACTGTGCCTCAACCCACAAAAATCTGTATTCATGATTATGGGAAACAGGAGAGTTATTTCTCAAATGAAGACGAGTGTGCAATCCCACTGGTCGAATGCACCCGAAACTTGGGGTTGTACATGGATAGTGAGCTCAGGTTCGATACACACGTAACGAAAAAAATCCAAGCTGCAATGATTCGACTCAGAGCCCTTTACCGTATTCGTGAGCACCTCTCTGTGAACGTAAGGCATACCCTAGTTGAAACCTTAGTGCTGTCTCGCTTCAACTATTGCGACTCTGTTTACGGCCCACGCATAACAAAGAAGACAGCACTGAAGATACAGAGAATTCAAAACTCGTGCATACGATTCTGCAGAGGGGTAGGCAAGAGGACTAGAATATCTCCCATTCTCAACGACCTCAATATTATGAATATGGAGAACCGAAGGCGCCTGCACTTCTCTTGTCAGGTGCATAGAGTGATCCATAGACAAATGCCTGAAAGACTTTATGAGCGACTTGAGTGGCTAGGAGATCACGGACACGCCACGCGGGGCAGTGGTATTTCCCTAAAAATCCCACAGCACCGTGGGGCAGCAGTCGAGGGTGGTTTCAAGGTAATGGCGTCGAGGTGTTGGAATGACCTTCTTCCACCAGTCAGGGCATTGAGGTGTACCAATGTGTTAAAAAAAAAGCTGAAATCGGCACTCTTGCTAGCACAAAAGGGCCAGTGACGATTTAAAAAAAAATATTATGTTTTGTCGTTCTATGTATCTCTTTTCTAATTGTATTTATTGCTGCGTTGTATTTAGTTATATTATTTTATTGTGTTGTTCTTTTTTGTATTATTCTGTTTTTGTTATCCTTTGTGTTATTATAAGGTATTATTTTAAGTTGTTATTATAGTGTTAGTCATTTGTTTGTTTATAGATAGAAAAAGGTACTGTGCTTATGTTAGTGTTTTATTTATTATTATTACTCTGGGCCCATCTGAAAAACAGCGCTATAGGTCGCCTTGTGCACCTATAGCACATGCTGAGATGGGTCCATATGGTCATTGTGTTATTAATTTAGGTTTTGCTTGTATAATTTCATGTTTTTTGTAATGTTTTTTTTGTTATGATCTTTAATGACAATAAACAACATTTTTCTTTTCTTTCTTTCTTTTCACGTGCGCACTCAAGCAAAACGGTTACAGCAGAAAAGCACTGATACCTCACGAAAAGACATCTCAACCCGTGCAACGCGCCGGCAAACAGAGAGCATTTTTACCGTAAGTCCGTGGACTGACGGATAAAATAGGGAGGAGACTGAAGAAACTCAGCATCGGCTTTGTTTACTCCCTACAAAAAAGTATTCGGTGCTACGTTCGGTAGAAGACAAGTTACCTCTCCAGTCTGCAGTCTGGCGTGTACCAAACCCAATGTAGCTGTGGAAAGTCATACATCGGGCAGACGAAGAGGGGCATGGCGACGCGGGTCTCGGAGCACATACGAGCGGCGAGACAACTGGACTCCAACAAATCGGCAGTGTGCGATCACATGGACTCCGGAACGAACCACTGGATTAGGTTCGATCGGGTCAAAATTCTTGCGACTGAAACACGACACGTCCCACGTCTCGTCCGAGAGTCCATCGAAATCAAGAAGCACGACAACTTCAACCGGGAGGACGCCTTCAAGTTATCGCCGATGTGGAACCCAGTCATAGCGCCGCTCAAGAGAAGAAGACACGACGGACACGACCAGCCGGAAGTGGACACCGTCAGCGCCTTCTGTCTCTCCGCCGAGGTCCGGAACGCACCTGAACCCTCGTCTACGGAAACTACCCGCACTGGCTACAGCTACAATCTCCGTCAACGACGGACGGAGATCTGACAGTTCTCTGCCACCACCACTGTTCACCAGGCAGAGTGCTCATGATGATGGGCCATACGCTTGGCCCGAAACGTCGAGCCACATAGCTCGTGAAGAACCGTGAGTAAAGCTGTTTTGTTTAAAAAGAATGTCTAACAACCACGGTAATTTAAAAACCCATAACTTTTTTATGGTTGCCAGAGCTACCTCTCTCTGGATATTGCTACTTCTGTGGGTACAGTACAGTAATACTGACGGTAATATCTAACGTGTCGGGGCTGCCTTTCAATCTACTCACATTCAAGTAAAACCGCAACCAAGACTTCTTTATCGTCCGTACAGATAAGTAGTCCTCGTAGAAAATGAACCGCGGCGCACTGGACCACTTATTGTAGTGGCAATGTGTTCCCTCCAGGTACCATCGGGCTTCCCAGTGCTTAAGTACGGCGGTATCTGTGATAACACAATGGTTTGGTGATAAACAGATTTATATGGTGATGAATATATTCAACTATGGTGATAAATATAATTATCGGCAGATCACTGAAAAGAACAAACAAAAAAATAAAGATAAAACGTATTGTCATCCAACAAAACACCTTATGATAAAACGTGATTCGAAAAAAGACCTGTCAATTATACGTACGACACGACATTTTGAGGTTATTTTTTTGAAAATTTAATAAATATTGTGAGGATCAGTGAGGATGAGTTCAGATGACCCTGAAGGGTCTCTCGGTCTGCCGCCCAACCTCGAAGTGCACGAAGATATCCCATGTGATGAGATATATTCAGACACGGAACTTCAACAACCATCGAAAAATCATGGAGGAAAACGTACACGGCTACCATCCGAAGAAGAAGAAGACGAAGACTTCACAATGGTCAGTAAGAAAGGAAAAAAGGTTTTAAGGAAAACATCTCAGATAGATGAAAATAAGAGAGAGCATGATACATCTAGACAGGTGCAAATTAGTTGCAAGGAAAATTACCGAATCAAATTGGTTTAGCTAAATTACTGAAGACTGCGAATATTCCCGAAATTTTAAAAGTGAAGTATACATCCCCATTTAACGCAGTAATTCACTGTGGTACGAGCGAAACTATCTCAAAACTCATGGAGAGCCAAGTCCTGAAACAAAACGGAATGTCTTGTGTGCGAGTTGATGAAGTGCCATATTCCTACGGAGTTGTAAGGAATATTGATATCGGCATTGAGGAGAAGGAAATTATGGAAATAATGAAGTCGGAAGTAGAAATAGTTTCGGTGAAGAGACTACAGAAGAAAATTACCTACGGAGAATGGTCAGAAAGTGAAGCTATTCGAATTTTTTTTAAAGGAGCAGTGTTACCCAAATTTTTCTACACTTTTGACAGCAGATGTGTTGTGGAGGCGTATACGTTTCCAGTCACTCAGTGCTCTGGATGTTGGCGGTTTGGTCACACACGTAAGATGTGCCGTACAGATAAGAAGGTGTGCCCAAAATGTGGTGGCAAACATGAAAATTGCGAAACGTTGGACTTTGTTTGTATAAATTGCAGAGGTAATCATATGGCACTGTCCAAAGTTTGTCCTGTATTTATCAAAGAAAAGGAGGTTCGAAACATTATGTCAAAATGTAACTGCACCTATAAAATGGCTCTCCAAAAACGCAGCTCTACAAGAAATATGACAAATCCGCAGGTAAACAAGCAACTGTCTACTCAGTCTGACCAGACCCCTCCATCTAGTATGACCCCTCCATCTCTTACGACCCCTCCGGCTATTACGACCCTTACATCTATTACGACCCCTCCATCTATTACGACCCCTCAAAATCGTTCTTCAGCCCCCATACCTTCTATGAGCGCCCATCCCTGCACCTTCGCTCTTCCATCCTCCAAATATGTTCAGCAACATAGATCTACAGATTCAATACAATCTAAGCGAGATTATGCTAGCGTAGTAAAGACAGGCCCGAGTACTAAGAAACAAATGTTTCCTCCGACTTAAGACGAGAGCACAAGCAATAAGGATAAACCAGAGATACCTGAGAGAAGAAATACTTCGGAGAGATGGAACAGAGTTTTGAAGCGTATTCAGGAAATTGTAATGGCTTCAGAAAATTGGGGAGAGAAAATTATAGAAATTTTCAAATTTGCAGTTAAAGAGATTTTCAGTATGCTGACAAAATATATTTCAGAATCTTCGTTGTTAAGTTTATTTACTAACAATGTCTAGACAAAATAAAACTAATAATTTAACAATTCTACAATGGAATGCGAACAGTTTAATGCCGAAAAAGACAGAAGTAGATCAAATATTTAACCAAGAAAAGGCACATATTGGTTTAATAGGCGAGACTTGGTTGAATGAAGAAAAGGTATATAAAATAAATGGTTACAAAATTTTTAGAAAAGATCGACCTGACTCGTATGGAGGGGTTTGTATTTTAACACATAAATCCATTGCTACTAGAAATTTGAAAATTAATAATTTGAACTCTGGAATTGAAATCTTGGGATTGGAATTGCTAAACTGTTTGCCGATAAGAAATATAATTATTGTCTACTGCCCACCATCAACTCAAACGTCGCACTCCGATTGGGAGCACATATTTTCTCAATGGTGTGCTGGAACAATAATCGCCGGAGACTTCAATGCACACCATTCTAACTGGTCCTATAAAACTGATACAAGAGGAGAATACATTTACAACGCTTGCTTAGATAATCAATTTGTATCTATGAATGATGGGCGTCATACAAGAATGAAAATGGTTAATAATAATATTCAATGCTCTTCTCCCGATATCACATTTTGTACTACAGACATAACCTTACTTTGCAACTGGAGAACTATTAATGAAACTCTTGGCAGCGATCACTTCTTTATAAAGGTTACAACAGGAACTGAGACTAATGACACTATTCTGAGAAGAAGAAATTTCAAAAAAGAGGACTGGAAAAAATATCAAGTTAAATTAGAATATTCTTTGATGAATTTGAGGCTTCCTTCCAATACTCAACAAGCGTACGACCTATTATTAGAGAAAATTGGTCAAGCAGCAGAGGAGAGTATTCCTTGGATAAAATTAAATAATAACCCACAATCTAAATTTAGACCAAAGTCATGGTGGAGTTCTTCACTTTCCAAAATTGTAGCTGAAAGAAGACTTGCATTGAGTCTCCTCAGACGCAAGCCCACACCGCAGAACTACGACAAGTATCAAGAGAAGCTGTCAGAAACCCGGCGAGAAATAAGAAAAGCTAGTCACAAAGGCTGGACTGATTTTTGCGATAGTTTAGATAGTCCAACTACACTGTCAGAGATGTGGCGCAAAATGAGATGGATAAAATGAGTTCAAACTGGTAATTCTCACATCGATGATCAGCAAGCTGAAAAACTATTGTGCATTCTAGCCCCGGATACAGTAGAAGACCCACCAATCTCTGTTGATGATACTTCTAGCAACCTGGATGTGGACTTCACAGTGACTGAACTGAATAATGTACTTAAGGTGAAGGACACTGCTACTGGAATAGACAATGTTAGTTATTCGATGATCTCTCATCTTCCAGATGTTGGCAAATTGTTATTAATTAATATGTATAATATAATTTTTAAAACTGGTGTTGTACCATTACAGTGGAGGCGAATTAGAGTTATCGCTATCCCTAAGCCTGGGAGAGATCCATCATTGGTATCATCTCTAAGACCGATCTCTCTTATGTCATGTCCTTGTAAGATGTGTAACTTGATTTTGACAAGGAGACTAGAATGGTTTACAGAAAGACAGAGGCTCTTTTCTCAGTCTACTACGGGGTTCAGACGAGGTCAATCTTGCTTGGACAATCTATCCAGATTAGTTACTAATATTCATACAGGACAAACTACAAATAAACCCACTCTTGCTTGTTTCGTTGATATCGAAAGTGCATATAATAACGTTAATATTCCAGCTGTTATTTCTGTTCTTAAAAAAATTAATTTTGGAAAATTTATATATCAGTATATTTGGAATTTGTTGAAAGAAAGACATTTGCAAATGATTGTTGGAGGAAATAAATTAATATCTCGATGTTGCAATAAAGGTCTCGCACAAGGGGATCCTATGTCGCCTTTATTATTTAATATTGTTAAAGCAGAAATTTGTAGAAATATTACCAACGTAACTATTTTACAGTATGCCGATGATTATGTTCTGTATACAACAAACAAAAATTTGACACAGGCTGCTATATGTTTAGAAGAGTCTTTATCTATAATGGTCAAACACTTGGGTGATTTTGGCCAGGAAATATCTCAAGTTTGTTTATTTGCAAGAGGATGTAGACGATCTATTATAAACATTAATGTTAATGGCAATCCAATAGAAAAAGTATCTAGTGTTAAATTCTTGGGTATGTGGTTAGACCAGTCACTTCGTTGGGGCCACCACATTAATGAAATTTGCTCCAAATTCACAAAATTTATAGATATTTTGAAAGTACTTGCTAGTTCATCCTGGGGTTTACACCCAACACACTTAAGAAGGTTATATATTGCACTCGACTTATATATTGTAGTCGACTGGATTATGGTTCTTTCTTATATGGCAATTGTGCACAATCACATCTAGACAAATTATTTTTTTTCCAAAATAGAGCTTTAAGAATATGTGGTGGATTTATAAAAACGACACCATCCATGTAATGGAAACGATCCATGTAATGGAAAACGAAATTTGTATTCAACCTCTCCATGTAATAAAATCCATGTAATCTACAATATATAAGTCGAGTGCAATATATAACCTTCTTAAGTGTGTTGGGTGTACACCCCAGGATGAACTAGCAAGTACTTTCAAAATATCTATAAATTTTGTGCCTTGGGAGAGGCCTATGTCCAGCAGTGGACCGGTACAGGCTGATGATGATGATGATGATGATGATGATGATGATGATGATGATGATGTAAGGAGACAATATTTAGGCTCCAAACAATACTTAAGATTTATATCCCGTTTTCAAAATCCTGTTGTTGACATTTTAGAAGATTTGTCTGTGATAAAGGAAAATTCTTATTGGAGGAATAGAAAAATTCCTTTATTGGTAAATTGCCACGATTTAATGAAAAATTATACAGTAGAAAATAGTGATATTTTAGGAATGTTTTCTTTAAATATATGGGTATCCAAGATTCCCATTAAAGATTGTACAAACGTTTCAGTTTCGGATGTTAACAAATCAAAAAAAAAAAAAGTTTTAAAAAACATAAAACCGACTTCCTAAAAAAAGTAAAACTAAAAAACTATTTAAAATAAAAATATAAAAACCGCCTTCAAAAATATATGAAATAAAAACCTAAAAAAAAAAACCAACCCTAGAGTTGAAGGCGGTGCTAAAAAGGCTACACAAATCACAAAGGATATTATCATCCGCTCATGTTTTCTTTCATGCATCATTTTGCTTGCTTTAGCACCGCCTTCAACTCTAGGGTTCGTTTTTTTTTTTAGGTTTTTATTTCATATATTTTTGAAGGCGGTTTTTATATTTTTATTTTAAATAGTTTTTTAGTTTTACTTTTTTTAGGAAGTCGGTTTTATGTTTTTTAAAACTTTTTTTTTTATTTCACAGTTTTTTTTTAGTTATTTTTTGCTATTGATGTACTCGCTTTCCAATCCGATCTTGACCCAATTAAAATAGGACCACGTCAGCTTCGATAGCTCAGTGGTGCAGACAGTCAACTGTCGCTATTGAATTTTAAGCAACGCTGGGTGCGGTCAGTGCTTAGATGGGTGACCGCTGACCGTTGGAGGCTGACCAAGGTTCGGATTCCTCGTAAAACTGTAAGTCCCTTCCCTCGTAATTTTACTTGGTGGTAGGGTTTAACCTTCCCGGGTTGGTACCACCGCACTGAATTAAACGTCGGTCGAAACGGCTATGTAAATAGTTTGTGTTTTCCGACCAGTTCAGTGTAGTCAGCACGATCAAAGGGGGAAGCACTGACATGGCACTGGTGTTATGGGCTGACATCACGGACGTTGTAGGTGATGTTGCAGAACTTAGTAGAATGGACAGACATAAACGTGTTACGGAAGCCTACTTTTATTATAAAATAACCGTCGGAGGACCTTGGTTGAAAATTGTAAAATTTAGTAGAACGGATAGACATGCATATGTTACGGAACCCTACATTCATTTTGCAGAACTTAGTAGAATGGACAGACATAAACGTGTTACGGAACCCTACTTAACAGTTGCACTCCGGGAGTGCCGGCAGATCCCGTGCCACTCTAACTTAACCCTTAACGCAATGACTTAAGGTTTCATTTTAAAAATGACGCTGACGCGATGTCGCGAGTTATACATTTTTACCCACCTAAAAAAGTTCCAAGAGCCGCTAAAGAAGTTTTCACTTCAAAAACCTCAGGGTTATCCCCTTTCAAATAAAAAAAAAAGAATTTTCAAAATCGGCCCACAATTGACGGAGTAATCGCGTAACAAACATCCAAAAAAAGAAAACATACCGTCGAATTGAGAATCTTTTAGGTCTAAAGTAAATTTCTCGTGAAGACAAATGCAACGAGCCCAAACACGATGGGTTTATTATGTGTAGTTTAGGAGTTCCTATGGCCACCTTCTGTCTCCATCATCAAACCAGCTCGATGGTACTCGGTACAGTAGGTACTGGCCAGGTACCATAATAAATTAAGCGCCGGTCGGAAAAGATAAAAAAATTTCAAATTTAGAATATTCATGAAACAAGGGTCCGAATATGTATCACTAGTATATCGATTCATGTATTTCAACAGGACAGAGAAAATTTCAAAATATTAGGTATTTAATACTTTTTAGTTTTTTTTTTTTTGTTTTTTGGAAATCGGTTTAATATTTTTTAAAACAGTTTTTATTTCATTCTTTTTAGTAATATTACATAAAAAAAAATAACTAAAAAAAAACTGTGAAATAAAAAAAAAAGTTTTAAAAAACATAAAACCGACTTCCTAAAAAAAGTAAAACTAAAAAACTATTTAAAATAAAAATATAAAAACCGCCTTCAAAAATATATGAAATAAAAACCTAAAAAAAAAAACGAACCCTAGAGTTGAAGGCGGTGCTAAAAAGGCTACACAAATCACAAAGGATATTATCATCCGCTCATGTTTTCTTTCATGCATCATTTTGCTTGCTTTAGCACCGCCTTCAACTCTAGGGTTCGTTTTTTTTTTTAGGTTTTTATTTCATATATTTTTGAAGGCGGTTTTTATATTTTTATTTTAAATAGTTTTTTAGTTTTACTTTTTTTAGGAAGTCGGTTTTATGTTTTTTAAAACTTTTTTTTTTATTTCACAGTTTTTTTTTAGTTATTTTTTGCTATTGATGTACTCGCTTTCCAATCCGATCTTGACCCAATTAAAATAGGACCACGTCAGCTTCGATAGCTCAGTGGTGCAGACAGTCAACTGTCGCTATTGAATTTTAAGCAACGCTGGGTGCGGTCAGTGCTTAGATGGGTGACCGCTGACCGTTGGAGGCTGACCAAGGTTCGGATTCCTCGTAAAACTGTAAGTCCCTTCCCTCGTAATTTTACTTGGTGGTAGGGTTTAACCTTCCCGGGTTGGTACCACCGCACTGAATTAAACGTCGGTCGAAACGGCTATGTAAATAGTTTGTGTTTTCCGACCAGTTCAGTGTAGTCAGCACGATCAAAGGGGGAAGCACTGACATGGCACTGGTGTTATGGGCTGACATCACGGACGTTGTAGGTGATGTTGCAGAACTTAGTAGAATGGACAGACATAAACGTGTTACGGAAGCCTACTTTTATTATAAAATAACCGTCGGAGGACCTTGGTTGAAAATTGTAAAATTTAGTAGAACGGATAGACATGCATATGTTACGGAACCCTACATTCATTTTGCAGAACTTAGTAGAATGGACAGACATAAACGTGTTACGGAACCCTACTTAACAGTTGCACTCCGGGAGTGCCGGCAGATCCCGTGCCACTCTAACTTAACCCTTAACGCAATGACTTAAGGTTTCATTTTAAAAATGACGCTGACGCGATGTCGCGAGTTATACATTTTTACCCACCTAAAAAAGTGCCAAGAGCCGCTAAAGAAGTTTTCACTTCAAAAACCTCAGGGTTATCCCCTTTCAAATAAAAAAAAAAAGAATTTTCAAAATCGGCCCACAATTGACGGAGTAATCGCGTAACAAACATCCAAAAAAAGAAAACATACCGTCGAATTGAGAATCTTTTAGGTCTAAAGTAAATTTCTCGTGAAGACAAATGCAACGAGCCCAAACACGATGGGTTTATCATGTGTAGTTTAGGAGTTCCTATGGCCACCTTCTGTCTCCATCATCAAACCAGCTCGATGGTACTCGGTACAGTAGGTACTGGCCAGGTACCATAATAAATTAAGCGCCGGTCGGAAAAGATAAAAAAATTTCAAATTTAGAATATTCATGAAACAAGGGTCCGAATATGTATCACTAGTATATCGATTCATGTATTTCAACAGGACAGAGAAAATTTCAAAATATTAGGTATTTAATACTTTTTAGTTTTTTTTTTTTTTGTTTTTTGGAAATCGGTTTAATATTTTTTAAAACAGTTTTTATTTCATTCTTTTTAGTAATATTACATAAAAAAGAATAATCGAAATCGAATAATCGAAATCGATTGAAGTGGTACAGAATTATTCGCCATATGTGTCAGACTGCAAATTGCTGAATAAGTCCACATCACAAATGTTTTGCTGAAGGTAACCACACACCATACTAATTTATCAAACTGAAAATTGCCGAAAACGACCACATCACAAGTTTTGCTGAAGGTAACCACACACCATAGTATTATGCTGATTTTTCGAAAACCACTGAACCAATTTCGATAAAATTGAAATGGGACCACCTCGGAAGTATGACCTAACTAACAAAAAAAGAATTTTCTAAATCGGCCCTCAATTGACGGAGAAATCGTGTTACAAACATACAAAAAAATAAAAATAAAAAAAAAAATAAAAAAAAAAAACATACAGACGAATTGAGAACCTCCTCCTTTTTTGGAAGTCGGTTAAAAAGAATAATCGAAATCGAATAATCGAAATCGATTGAAGTGGTACAGAATTATTCGCCATATGTGTCAGACTGCAAATTGCTGAATAAGTCCACATCACAAATGTTTTGCTGAAGGTAACCACACACCATACTAATTTATCAAACTGAAAATTGCCGAAAACGACCACATCACAAGTTTTGCTGAAGGTAACCACACACCATAGTATTATGCTGATTTTTCGAAAACCACTGAACCAATTTCGATAAAATTGAAATGGGACCACCTCGGAAGTATGACCTAACTAACAAAAAAAGAATTTTCTAAATCGGCCCTCAATTGACGGAGAAATCGTGTTACAAACATACAAAAAAATAAAAATAAAAAAAAAAATAAAAAAAAAAACATACAGACGAATTGAGAACCTCCTCCTTTTTTGGAAGTCGGTTAAAAATAATACGCTTGAACTGCAAAATAAAACATAACACATGCTGTCAAACGAATATAAACAGTTTTATCATTTGTATACGGATGGCTCTAAGGACGGAGCCGGGATCGGAGTTGCATTTTTTGACCCCCAAATTAATTTAGGTATTAAATTAAAAATCGAAGAAAACATTCCTATCATGACAGCAGAATTAATTGCAATCTCTGAGGCTTTGTCTTATGCTGTTTCCGTTGCACACGAAAACATTGTAATTCTTTCGGATTCTAAAAGTGCATTACAACACCTGATGTAATGCACTTTTGTGCATTACGGCTGTGCGAAGGGTATAAGAGGAAGAGCCATTGCGTACAATATCCTCGAAATCTTCAATTCATTGGTAAATAACAACAGGACTATTAAATTTCAGTGGATTCCAGCTCACGTGGGTATTGTAGGCAATGAAACAGCGGACAAATTAGCAAGAGAAGCTATTTATGTTGAATGCCCCACTGTAACATGTAAACCATTCTGTATGAATCGATTGCCAGAAGTAAAAACGCTATGTAAAAAATTATGGAAAGAGTATTTTGACAGTCGATCCGTACAGAGTGGAATATGGTACAAAACCTTACAATCCGAACTTCCGCAGGTTCCCTGGTTCCAGGTGTGTAATTTACGAAGGCCTGAAATAGTGCTAGCTCTAAGACTTCGTTCTGGCCACTTTCCATTGGATAAATTTAAATTCCTGATGAAAAAGAGAGATTCTCCAAATTGTGATCGGTGTAACAAGGAGGATGACATGTACCATTTGCTGATGGAGTGTGGTCAGAACGAGAAATTACGGACGGAATTACAGACGTCACTTAGGGTGGACAGACTCAATTTGTTTTTTAGCGTACATAAACTGTTGGCGAGCCCAAGTGAGAGGGATTTAGTAATTTTGTTGAACTTCGTGGAGCGTTCTCTATCCCTTAGGGACTCTGTGCCCTAAGGGATGGAGAAGATGAGTACTATGGGGCTGATATTAACAAATTATTGTTAAAAGCCCTAAAAATAAACTAAATAAAAAAAAAGATAAAACGTAAAACAAAAACTTTATTTAAATAATATACATAACTTTACTTATTTTACACGATTCTTCGCCGTTTTGGGGTCAATATTGACCTTCTGGCAGGTGAAGGGGTTAATCAAGAAAATATAAAAAAAGTTATTAAAATAACTAAAGAAATGAAAACCTACTTATCAAATATTAACAAGTGCGAGTCGAACTCGCGCACCGGGGGTTCCGTATCGTCATCGTCTTGTCATGGTTAGCGTCACTCACGTCATCTATGGCGTGTAAATGCTTCATTTTAGTTACTTAATTCATGATTAGTTAAAATTCTTCATACTCTATTCAATAGATTGCGCGCGCGCATACACTTTTTGGTTTCTTCAATGGGAACCCCATGATTTTTTTTTCTTTTTATTCTTTTTATTCTTTGTTGTTATATCGGTCATATTAACACATATTCTGTGAAAATTTCAACGGGCTACCTATTACGGTTCAAGAGATACATACAGCCCTCGGACAGACGGATGGACTGACGGACAGATGGACGGACTGCGTAGGCTTAGTAATAGCGTCCCGTACCGCATACGGAACTCAAAAAAACTATCAAAAGGGGCGTTTTTGAAAGGTACCAGAACACTGCGGCCAGCTGGATGGGGAAGGCTTAGTTTTTTTTTTACACTCCAAAGGTAAATTTAAGAATAAAATACAGAAAGTAGACACAAAACTACGACCAAATTGAAAACATATTTGCAATTTTACAATAATTACACACAACACCTTATATATATATATATATATATATATATATATATATATATATATGTATGTATATTATTTTATTATATTTCATTATACTTACCTAAACATACCTATTTAGGTATGGACGACATAATTTGTTAGGTACCTCTAATCTTATTTAGATCTGTGATGTGATGATCACTGTAGCAAATCGAAGCAACTTGATAGGTAGACTTTTATTTCACCGCATACACACTCACACACCCACACCCTTACCACACTCTTACCACACTCTCTCACACACACACACATACACGCACATACACGCAAACGCACTTTACCTTTAGTTCAGTCAGTTAGATGTGTTTATACAATTAGTTAGTAGGAAGTGTCATAACATAATCATAACAGTTCTTACTACGATAAGAATTATGTATAATTGTTAAATGTATATATTAATAAAGAAATTTGATTTGTTTGATTGCGGGACGTCGTCTGTTGCGTGCGTCCAACAGCAGAGGGCCTCACCTCTTCAATAAGCTTTTGGCTTCACGGACCAATGACGGTTGCAACCGCAAACGGTTTCAACTAAATCTAACATGTTAACAAATAATAAAATCAAATCAAATCATTTATAAATAATAATGTTCCATATTACAAGTCCAAGTCACCTATCCATACTATAAAAAGTCGGCAAGTGCGAGTTGGACTCGCGCACCGAGGGTTCCGTATCATGAGCATCACACAATATATATTTATAAGTATTATGTACAAAAAGAATTGTTTTGGAAAATCACGAACCGCCTAAATAAACACTACAGCAATGGTTTGACTGCGGCATTCGTGAATTTGAAATATACAAAAATATATTTCTTATATGACATATCTACAATTTTCGGATTTTTTCTGTACTTGTGATCTACAAATAGACTATGCCCGTCATGTAAGGAGTTCGTAGGCACGGCCAAACATTTGTTATGCGGATGCAAAATACTACTTGAGCGAGGCCAGTATTTCTACCGTCATGATAAAGTCCTCCAAATCATCAGAGAGGCCATCAACCTGTCAATTGCACGGACAAGGAAAGGGCAAACCAGTAGCGGCTTCCAGAAGGTCAACTTTGTGAAACCTGGAGCCAATAAGCTGCCCAAAGATAGGACTTAACCTTCTTCAATTTTGGGAGCAGCAAAGGATTGGGAATTGTTGATGGACACACATGAGAAGCATTACCAAATGCCTTCGGAAATCTGTACCACAGCATTAAGACCGGATATACTCATATTCTCAAAAGCGACAAAGCATGTAGTACTTGTTGAACTTACAGTTCCATGGGAAAGTAACATACCGAAGGACCACAACATCAAACTTAACAAGTACTGCAACTTAGTAGACCGGATTGTGAGAAACGGATTCAAGATATATATTATTAGATATATACAATAGGTTTTGATTTCATTTGAGTGAGTTTGCAAGTATTAATATTTGCCATAAATAGCCGTATCTTTTGATTATATTGATTTAGAAGCTTTAATTTTCTATAACTCGAAGGGATCGCAGACGTTAGTATTTCATATTAATTTAAATTTGATATCTTGACTCGTTACTGAGAAAAAGGCTCTTGACACAAAAAAAAAACAAGATTTTTTTTTATATCATATAACTACAAGTTTAAAATTTTAGGATTTTTTCCTTTACGTGTGCTGTGAGACCTTGCTTCTTACCAAATTTTATGATTCTAGGTTGACGGGAAATACCCTATAGGTTTTGATTTGATTGGAGTGAGTTTGCGAGTATGAAATCTGACATAGATGGCCGTATCTTTTGATTGCGTTGATTTAGAAGCTTTAATATTTTGCTTTAAGCTTTTGTATAAATCAGGTACTGTAGATATAATGTTATCTTTATCTTATTCATTATTATCCATTTATTATTATCATATTATTAACCTACTGTAAAGTATTGGATTATATTATCTGTATTATGTTCTTTATTTCACATTTTTATATTTTCACATTCATATTAATTTTACATATATTATAACTATAAAAAGTAATAAAAATACACATAATTAATACAAACATTAAAAATAAAAATGGTAATACCGCCAGTGGCGGGAGGCAGGCCTCCAAGCACGCCGGCGGGTGCAGGCCGTGGCTACGGAGCTCTCCGGGACGACGCGAGGCAAGCTACGAGCGATAGGTGGTGGTACTAGACACGTAGGCCACCACCACCCCCATCTCGGAGAGCTCCGTATCCGTCGGACCGCTGGGCGACGACACGCAGCCATTTCATTCTGTATTATTATTATTAACCTAACCTAAGAATTGGATATTATCTGTAAATAGGAGGTTTTTGAGTGAATAAATAAATAAATAAATAAATAAATAAATATTCTACACCTTAAGGAGATCGTAGATCTTAGTATTTCGTATTAATTTCAATTTGTTATCTTGATCCGTTCCTTGTGCTGTGAGACCTTGCTTTTTACCAAACATGATTCTAGGTTAACGGGAAGTACTCCTTAGGTTTTGATTTGGTTTGCCGGTAGCAAAATATGTGACTTAAATAGGCGTATCTAGTGATTGCGTTGACCTAGAAGCTTAATTTTTTGACACCTCCGAAGAAACGTAGACCTTAGTATTTGGTATTAATTTCAACTTGATACCTCTACACGTTCCTGAGAAAAAAGGTCTTGACAGACAGACACCCAGCCAGACAGACAGACAGACGGACAACAAAGTGATCCTATAAGGGTTCCGTATTTTCCTCCTTTGAGGTACGGAAACCTAAAAATTACCTAATATTACCTTATACACCGATGTGAATGCACAATAGTTTTCGCGATTTTGTTGTGCGACGCTTGCGGGGAGCTTTCCTTAAAACTCAATTTTTTTTTTTATTATTAATCATAGTTTTTTCAGTTGAAGACACCGGCCGTTGTTTTCGTTTCTTCTTCTACTTCGAAAAGGTTTATCCCGTTCCAGAACGCAGCTTGGCCTTCGGCCTCACCCTTAGGTACTTACATTCTTCGAAAAGGTTTCTGCGCTTCGTGAACGCAGCTCGGCCTTCGGTCTCGCACTTAGTTACTTACTTTCTTCGAGACGGTTTATCGTTTACCTGAACCCAGCTACGATGCCACAGACAGATACACCTATACACACATACACCCATTAAGACATCCACACACACGTTAAACTTATAGGAACCCTCCGCTTGCGTCGGGGGTTAAAAAAAAATGGACATAACATACACTAAGTAAGTAAGTAAGAACCCATAATAACTTTAATAAATAAAACAATAAAAAAATCTAAATACACTGACTATCTAATTCGATACGGGTGGCTGAATCAGAGGGGCCAGACCAGAGCACATATTCCGACCAGCTGGTTATGTAACTTGGTCTGCGCCAACTGCCTGGCCCACTGGATTAAAAAAAATACTTAGAAGGTTGTAAGCTGTACCCTGAGGTTGTAAGCAAGGCCCTAGCTTAAAACATCAAACCTACAACCAAAGCAAAGTCCTAGCTTCCAGTCTTAGCTATCCAGTATAGCCAGCAATCCAGGGAAGTCTCCAGTATGGCACCTATCTTCTCGGAGGTGATATTGGCTGGTCGGAGCATGCGCTTTGGCCCCTCTGACTCAGCCCTATTAATCATATCAAAACACTGTAACTCACCGTCAAACGGAATACGCCTGTGTTGCGCAAGTGGCACGGGAAAGGGTGCATCGTGTGACATCAAAATTTGAACAATCCAGTCGACGTAAGGCCACACGTAGACGAAGCGCGGCGGTGCTTTGTTCCGCCTAGCGAGAAACGAAAGTATGAAAAGGGATTCTGTGACCTAGGTAGGTACTGACCGCACGCGTGCTCCGAGAAAGTTTATTTAAGGAATGTTGACGTAATTACCTACTGCTGTGATTTAGTGGATATTACGTTATGAAAAAATTATATAATTACTTAAATAACAATCTTCACACTTCGAAAGAACGCGTTTTGCCATCACGCGAGCTGACCTACCTGAATTATAATTTACTTTTTTTTCTCCCCGTTCTCATTGTTCGTGCTCCCAATTTCTTCTTCATCCATATTAAATCGCTATTTGTACACACAAAATGAAGTCGGCTAATAACTTAAAGAGTAATTAACGAATTAACACGCGATTGACTAATACGCGCGCATATTACGAGTACGGCATCGATAAGCGTGCTCTCACGTCAAGGCCAACACTCGTACTGGGAGCGCGCGGGGTGTGAAGCGACAGTCGGGAGGGGCGCACATCCGCCCTCTTCCCCAGCACCCGATTCCTCGGAGCTCGCGCGCGGACAGTACCACAGCGCTTGCATCATGCATGACGTAGTTGGTTACACCAGTGATGTCAACTTCTTCCTAGTACCAACTTGATGCTATGCCAGTGTCTTTTTATGTGAACCAACATGGGTGGTTGTGCCGAGAGACCACTAGTGCAGTCGATAGAGCCAAAATCATGTCTCCTCGCGAAACCACGCTCAGTTAGCTTCACTTTGGCAAGGCAACATGCTGTTCAGGAAAAAAATGCAAATAAAAAAATCGGAAATATAAAGAAAGTTGTGTAGGTGCCTACGCCGAATAGTATCAAACCCACGAATTTCGCTTACTAACCCAGGTCTTTACCGATTGACCACGTTTTTTGTGGGGTCAGTAGAGAAATTCGTTTTGGTTTTAGCATCTGCGGCTTGCGGTTTTGTCGGTTGGTCTGATGTCCGCTCACTGTTCCCAAAATAAGGTTCTACACACCAAAAATATGTGTTACGGTACGGAGAGCCCACTGTGTAGGGGATGCTTGACGAAGGACCAAAGGGCCGGGCATGAATTGTTTTTTTTTTTAATGGAAACTGACACGGTTGGCTACATCACCTACAAAGTCCATGATGTCAGCCCATAATACCTTAGTGAATTAGGTGCCGTGTCGGTTCTTCCCTTTGGTCGTGCAGGCTACACTGAACTGGGCGGAAAACAATAACTACTTCCATAGCCGTTTCGACCGACTTTTAATTATGTGCAGTGGTTAAACGCGCGGTGGACCGGGTAAAACCCTAACACCTAGGAAGGTAAGAAGGTAAGGGACCTACAGTTCTACGTGGAATATGAAACCACACTCAGCCTCCAACGGTTGAGTGGTCACACATCCAAGCACTGACCGCACCAAGGTGTGTATATGATCACGACCGACAGTCGACCGACCGCACCACTGAGCTACCGAGGCTGACAGGGCGAGGCTTGATAGAGTTCAGTGTACTTGACAACCAAACGAATGGCGATAATCAATTCTCCTTCTTCCTTTACTGAAGTCTGCAGCCGTTCTGCGAGTCTATTCTCTATTGATCTCAATTTCTCATGATCCGTCTCACTCGCAACCAACGGGCATCTCAATGCGTCTAGTGAGACAAAGCTGCAGCTTTACCGCTATTTTTGCGATAATCGGCGCTAATAGAGAACTGGCGGGCTGATCGTCTTGTGGCCTTCTCGGAGGGCATAGGCTATCTGTGGTAGCTGGCGATCAAGGGATTTTACTCGAAAGTCCTGGACCAAAAGAGGCTAGCGTGGGGGCCAACGTCGACCGAGCTTTGCAGTGCACCCCCAACCACGCTCCCAGCGTTTCACGCCACCGCGCCATAATGATAGGAGGATAAGACTTCTCCACACTAGTATACAGGCTTCCAGGTATCCCGGTTATGACGTACGGGTGTGAAACCTGAACTCTGATGGTCGCTCTTGTCCACAGGTTGAAAGTTACCCAGCGAGCAATGAAGCGAGCCATGTTGGAAATATCGCGTGCTATGGTGCGTAACGTGGCAATCCGCCGACGCACCAAAGTAATCGACATTGAACACCTGTGGTGGTTAAGCTCAAGTGGCAGTGGGCTGAGCAAGTTAGCCGAAAATACGACGACCGTTGGAGTAACCGTCAGGAAAACGGAGTGTGGGAGGCCAGGTGGGAAGACGACATCAAGTACGTTGGCGGAAAGCAATGGTTTCGTACCGCTGAAGCCGGGAAGAGTGTATGAAAATTGGAATTATGTCCAGCAGTGGACGCTTACACGCTGACTGACTGACTGACTGACTGACATGCACGCTTAGATCCACGCCCTATCAACAACGTCAACATGATACTCGCCTGTGCCTAGCAGCGCTCCCTTCACACGGGGGTCCGCCGACAGCCACTCCCACCAGGTGCCAATAGTAACCGACGCGCATGCGCTGGTCGTGCGCGGCGAGCGGCGCCCCGGCACGCATGCCGCATCCGGTTGTACACAGCATTCGCTGCCGCCATGAGCCCGATGTGTTCTGTGGGTCATTGATGTAACACAAAAATATAAAAACCGCCTTCAAAAATATATGAAATAAAAACCTAAAAAAAAAAACGAACCCTAGAGTTGAAGGCGGTGCTAAAAAGGCTACACAAATCACAAAGGATATTATCATCCGCTCATGTTTTCTTTCATGCATCATTTTTGCTTGCTTTAGCACCGCCTTCAACTCTAGGGTTCGTTTTTTTTTTTAGGTTTTTATTTCATATATTTTTGAAGGCGGTTTTTATATTTTTATTTTAAATAGTTTTTTAGTTTTACTTTTTTTAGGAAGTCGGTTTTATGTTTTTTAAAACTTTTTTTTTATTTCACAGTTTTTTTTAGTAATTTTTTGCTATTAATGTACTCGGCGGAATCGCTCGGCCTTCGGCCTCGCGATTCCGCCTCGCTTTCCAATCCGATCTTGACCCAATTAAAATAGGACCACGTCAGCTTCGATAGCTCAGTGGTGCAGACAGTCAACTGTCGCTATTGAATTTTAAGCAACGCTGGGTGCGGTCAGTACTTAGATGGGTGACCGCTGACCGTTGGAGGCTGACCAAGGTTCGGATTCCTCGTAAAACTGTAAGTCCCTTCCCTCGTAATTTTACTTGGTGGTAGGGTTTAACCTTCCCGGGTTGGTACCACCGCACTGAATTAAACGTCGGTCGAAACGGCTATGTAAATAGTTTGTGTTTTCCGACCAGTTCAGTGTAGTCAGCACGATCAAAGGGGGAAGCACTGACATGGCACTGGTGTTATGGGCTGACATCACAGACGTTGTAGGTGATGTTGCAGAACTTAGTAGAATGGACAGACATAAACGTGTTACGGAAGCCTACTTTTATTATAAAATAACCGTCGGAGGACCTTGGTTGAAAATTGTAAAATTTAGTAGAACGGATAGACATGCATATGTTACGGAACCCTACATTCATTTTGCAGAACTTAGTAGAATGGACAGACATAAACGTGTTACGGAACCCTACTTAACAGTTGCACTCCGGGAGTGCCGGCAGATCCCGTGCCACTCTAACTTAACCCTTAACGCAATGACTTAAGATTTCATTTTAAAAATGACGCTGACGCGATGTCGCGAGTTATACATTTTTACCCACCTAAAAAAGTGCCAAGAGCCGCTAAAGAAGTTTTCACTTCAAAAACCTCAGGGTTATCCCCTTTCAAATAAAAAAAAAAGAATTTTCAAAATCGGCCCACAATTGACGGAGTAATCGCGTAACAAACATCCAAAAAAAGAAAACATACCGTCGAATTGAGAATCTTTTAGGTCTAAAGTAAATTTCTCGTGAAGACAAATGCAACGAGCCCAAACACGATGGGTTTATCATGTGTAGTTTAGGAGTTCCTATGGCCACCTTCTGTCTCCATCATCAAACCAGCTCGATGGTACTCGGTACAGTAGGTACTGGCCAGGTACCATAATAAATTAAACGCCGGTCGGAAAAGATAAAAAAATTTCAAATTTAGAATATTCATGAAACAAGGGTCCGAATATGTATCACTAGTATATCGATTCATGTATTTCAACAGGACAGAGAAAATTTCAAAATATTAGGTATTTAATACTTTTTAGTTTTTTTTTTTGTTTTTTGGAAATCGGTTTAATATTTTTTAAAACAGTTTTTATTTCATTCTTTTTAGTAATATTACATAAAAAAGAATAATCGAAATCGAATAATCGAAATCGATTGAAGTGGTACAGAATTATTCGCCATATGTGTCAGACTGCAAATTGCTGAATAAGTCCACATCACAAATGTTTTGCTGAAGGTAACCACACACCATACTAATTTATCAAACTGAAAATTGCCGAAAACGACCACATCACAAGTTTTGCTGAAGGTAACCACACACCATAGTATTATGCTGATTTTTCGAAAACCACTGAACCAATTTCGATAAAATTGAAATGGGACCACCTCGGAAGTATGACCTAACTAACAAAAAAAGAATTTTCTAAATCGGCCTTCAATTGACGGAGAAATCGTGTTACAAACATAAAAAAAAATAAAAATAAAAAAAAAAATAAAAAAAAAAAAAAACATACAGACGAATTGAGAACCTCCTCCTTTTTTGGAAGTCGGTTAAAAATAGAACAATAAATGAAAAACCATTTTTGAAAACAAATCGAAGACCAATTTTTTTTTTCGTTTTGTGTATGGCTTAAATATAAGCTTATTTTTAAAAAGGTTCTTTATTTATTATTTTACTTTTTGTTTTTAAGTTCTTTTTACAACAATACTAGATGGTGTTGTAACGAACTCCAAAAGGTTGTGCAAAATTTCAGCTTAATCGGTTGGGTGGAACTCGTTTAAAATTAATTCCAGGATTTTACGACACAGTTCAATTAGGTCTTGTAATAAAATATTCACAATACAATAACACAGCAAAATACAAGAACACCAGCACGGCAGTCAAACAAACATGGCCGCCCCTCGCTAGTGATCTACCGGATCTACGGCGGGCAACCGGGCGGCATATTACCAAAGTCTAGTATGCGAGTTGCTCTGATTGGTCGTTCTCAACTTTGGCGGAAACTATAAACTTCGGAAGTATTTATGAAAATAAACTTTTCTTAGGTGGTTAAAATAAAATAACCATAACCTAATTTTAACACCCTAACATTGCCTAAGAAAAAAGTAAAACAAAACAAATTTTGGCAAAAGGGAGACGAATTTCGAAAGTATTTCCGGAAGTAAAGTTTTCTTAGGTGGTTATAAAAAAAACCATAACCTAATTTTAACACCCTAACATTGCTTAAAAAAAAAGTAAAACAAAACTAATTTTGGCAAAAGGGACACGAACACATGGCCGAGAGCCACCAAAGCACATAATGCGACCAAACGAATATCGGATTGAGTAGGATCGCTGGGGGTGCCGGAGGCGGAGCCAGACTCGTCTCTCCACCAATCAGAGCAACTCGCATACTAGACTTTCGATATAAGCAACCGGGCGTGCCATTGATTCATCCTATATCTATGTCTCATCGTTAGTATTTCCTTGTTGTCGTTTATTGTTTGGTTTGGGTTCTGCTTTGCCCATAGATAGCTGATGTATTCATATACATAGTATTTGTAAATGTAATGTATTTGTACATGTTTTTTATATTTTATATTCAAATGTATACAAATAAGTTAAAAAAATGTGTAAATAAATGTATGAAATAAATACAACTTTTTTTTCACCATCTTGTAGCCTTAAAACTCACGACACCAGGTCGAATTCATACTCTCCCTGGAAATCGGCGACTATATACTGAAGCGATTGAAAAGAAATGTCAAAAACCCTGCGATTTTTCTTACCGGCTCTTCTTTGTGGGTGTAATCGAACCGGATTGTAAAAACTGTGTACCTACTACCATACGAATGGTGAATCAACAATAAATAAGTAAAAAAATCGGTTAGTAGTAGGGTCCCGTACCGGATACGGAACCCTAAAAACTGTGGGTCCCTTCCCTTTTTACCATACTAGGTGGTAGGGTTTATCCCCCCCGGGTTGATACCACCGCACTGAATGAAACTTCGGTCGATACGGCTATGTAAATAGTTCGTGTATTCCGCCCAGTTCAGTGTAGCCGACATGAAATGAAGGGAAGCACTGACATGGTACCTAGTTCACCCGGTGTTATGGGCTGAAATCACGGTTGTTGTAGTAGGTGATGTAGTCAATTATGTCACTTTCCATAAAAATAAAAAAAATTAACTGTAACCGACCTGGGTAATAGGTCGTTCGTTCTAACCTGAGGCGTACAAATACATTCACGCATGACGACGGTGAGCATAGAATTCTGCGAGTGTAGTAGTGCTCAGGCCATGCTTATGCGCATGTCAAGCATTTGTATTAGAGAAATGCACGTGTGTGCGGCCTCAGGTTAGGCCGTCAAAGCTATACAAGGTGTTATACATCAAAAATCTCACCAGCGACAATTGAAAACTATCGCAAACGTTTGGAGGTAGAATGTGAAGCCTTTTCAGTCCTTTTGCTTCGTACTCATAATTCACTGGAGCCACTGTAATATTTGAATAATAATAATTAGGTACGATGCAAATCAGTAGAAATTTTAAGCGCAGTATATATCTGTTCTGCCCTGGCACACGCTGAGCCGATTTGGCATTTCGCATGAATTAAGTTAGTGTAATATATAAAATTTAGGTAAATAGGTTAAGGTATAATGCAAAATAAATATTTATCTTATCTTATATACAGGATGTTCGGCACATCGACGGACAAATTTTTTTTGTAGGTAGGTGGGGTCATTTGCAACGTTTTGACTTGTTTTGACCCATGATACCTTTTGTTAAATGTCACGTGGTATCGATATACCTACGACTTTTTTTTCTTTATTTTTGAAAATTACCAAAATCTAATCTTTAAACCCTTGTAACTTTTTTGTTTATGATTTGATCAGTTCGAAATAAAATTTATTGAATTTTACGATGTATCCTTGTTCTAATAAAAATATTATTTGATGAAGTTAATACCATGAAAAGGTCTTATGACCTCCCAAAGTCCCGAGAACGAGTAAAGACATGACAAAATCTTAAATTCTTAATTCATTTTAAAAAAAGTGACAGTAATTCATAGCTTCATTTTCGTTTTAAAAGTTTGCTAGTTTACGCCCTTTCCAAGGGTTTTTTGTTATTGACAGCGCGACATATTGCGCCGAGCCACCTATAAGGTGTCTATAGACGCCCATGGACATTCGGTCGTATGCGGGAGTTGCGAATGCCATGCCAGCCTGACAGGTGCCCATTCACGCCCCTCTTGAAGGACCCGAGACTGTACTTGGGGGGAAATATATGGGCAGGGAGAGCGTTCCAGAGTTTACCGGTTCTGTAGAGGAAAGATCTGCAGAATCGATTGGTACGCATCCGCGGTAAGTCCAGCGTGTAGGGATGCAATCCCTGCCCAGTGCGCGTGGTGTGAAGTTGGAAAGGGGACGGCGGGATCGCATTAAACAGCTCCTCCGAGTACTCCCCATGGAATATAAGCGATAGAACACACATATGGAGACGACATCCCTATGGTGTTGCAGTGGTTCTAGATCGCAGGACACTTCGGGATCACCACTAGTCGCACGGCTCGACGCTGGATTGGATTCCGATTTCCCCCAAAGGTGAGTGACGTACGCTAGGAGATCACCAGCAGATCATTTTGGCCGGCAGCCGCATTGCCGATCGCTGATGACGTCATTCGTCTCTAGGTACTTCATGAGCTGTGCATTGATAATGCGCTCCATCACCTTGCAGTGATGAGAGGTAATCGCTATAGGTCGGTAGTTTGACGGGTTTGAGCGGTCACCCTTTTTGGAGACCGCTTGTAGAAACGCAGATTTCCAGACCGCCGGTACACGGCCATTGGAGTAGGAGAGACGGAATAGGTGCGTCAGCACTGGAGCCAGCTCGGGAGCACACCTTTTTAACACAAATGCAGGAATACTATCCGGCCCACTCCCATTCCTGACGTCTAGGGAGAGAAGCTCCGCCCATACAGTCCGTTGTCGAAACTGCGCTTCGGGCATGAAGTTCTCACACCTAGGTATGGATGGGGGAGTGGCACCCCCATCGTGCAAATTGGAGTTCCCCGCAAAGAGAGATACCAGTAGGTCGGCTTTTTCCTTTGCGGAGTGGGAAAGTGAGCCTCCAGGACACTGCAGAGGTGGAAGAGAGGAGCGGCAGAAATTCGTCTCGACTTTGGCGAGAGAGCAGAACTCACGACTTCCAGTTGGGTACTGGTAAGGTATACCACATGTCATAAAAATAATTCACTATGTGGTCAAAATTAAGGATAATTTGCAAGAATTTAAACATTAATAATGGAGAATTGAACAAAATGCCCGCGCGACCGGTACATGTTCTAAATTTGAAAATGCTCCCGAAAACGCCACCGATAAGTGCCCGTGTTGTCGTTCTGTTCTGTCTCTGTCCCTAAATTTGACCACATAGTTAATTATTTTGTAAGACATGTGGTATACTGTTGGAAAGGGCGTAAACTAGCAAACTTAAGAATTAAGATATTAAGATTCTGTCGTATTTTTAATCGTTCTCGGACTTTGGGAGGTCATAAGACCTTTTCGTGGTATTAACTTCATCAAATAATATTTTTTCTAGAATAAGGATACATCGCAAAATTCATAAATTTTATTTCGTGCGTGTGTGAATCATAAACACAAAAGTTACAAAGGTGGGATTTTGGTAATTTTCAAAAATAACGAAAAGAATCGTATCTTGATACCACGTGACATTTGACAAAAGGTATCGTAGATCAAAACGTTGCAAATGACCCCTACTACTTTACTACTACCCCTACTTGCCTACAAACAAAATTTGTCGGTCGATGTGCCGAACAGCCTGTATATTTTCTTTACTTAGGTACCTGAGAGAAAATCCAGAAGATATACTGTTTCAGGTCTCATGTCGTAGGTCCAGACGGCTCCAATCGGCAAACATATCGGCAATAAATATCCTGAAATATTACTTTAATTATACAGGGTGTCCCAAAACTCAACGTCAAGCGGGAACCAGGGAGTAGGCCAGTTTATGAGTGCCCAGGGAAAAATAAAAATAAAAATCGGAGTCATTTGTTTTTTATGATAATATGAGCATTTTTTGAGAAACGTTGAAAATTGACCTTTTTAGTCATGTTTTTAAGTTTACACTGTTATTAATTATATTCATTTTTAACCGACTTCCAAAAAAGGAGGAGGTTCTCAATTCGTCTGTATGTTTTTTTTTTTTTTTTGTATGTTTGTAACACGATTTCTCCGTCAATTGAGGGCCGATTTAGAAAATTATTTTTTTGTTAGTTAGGTCATACTTCCGAGGTGGTCCCATTTCAATTTTATCGAAATTGGTTCAGTGGTTTTCGAAAAATCAGCATAATACTATGGTGTGTGGTTACCTTCAGCAAAACTTGTGATGTGGTCGTTTTCGGCAATTTTCAGTTTGATAAATTAGTATGGTGTGTGGTTACCTTCAGCAAAACTTTTGTGATGTGGACTTATTCAGCAATTTGCAGTCTGACACATATGGCGAATAATTCTGTACCACTTCAATCTATTTCGATTATTCGATTTCGATCATTCTTTTTTATGTAATATTACTAATAATATTACTAAAAAGAATGAAATAAAAACTGTTTTAAAAAATATTAAACCGATTTCCAAAAAACAAAAAAAAAAGAACTAAAAAGTATTAAATACCTAATATTTTGAAATTTTCTCTGTCCTGTTGAAATACATGAATCGATATACTAGTGATACATATTCGGACCCTTGTTTCATGAATATTCTAAATTTGAATTTTTTTATCTTTTCCGACCGGCCAGGTGCGCTTAATTTATTATGGTACGAGCAAAGAGTTTGTATTACGTCGGCGACATAATTCAAACTCTTTGGGTACGAGTACCATCGAGCTGGTCTGATGATGGAGACAGAAGGTGGCCATAGGAACTCCTAAACTACACATGATAAACCCATCGTGTTTGGGCTCGTTGCATTTGTCTTCACGAGCAAATTACTTTAGACCTAAGAGATTCTCAATTCGACGGTATGTTTTCTTTTTTTGGATGTTTGTTACGCGATTACTCCGTCAATTGTGGGCCGATTTTGAAAATTTTTTTTTTTTTATTTGAAAGGGGATAACCCTGAGGTTGTTGAAGTGAAAACTTCTTTAGCGGCGCTTGGCACTTTTTTAGGTGGGTAAAAAATGTATAATTCGCGACATCGCGTCAGCGTCATTTTTAAAATGAAACCTTAAGTCATTGCATTAAGGGTTAAGTTAGAGTGGCACGGGATCTGCCGGCACTCCCGGAGTGCAACTGTTCAGTAGGGTTCGGTAACACGTTTATGTCTGTCCATTCTACTAAGTTCTGCAAAATGAATGTAGGGTTCCGTAACAAATGCATGTCTGTCTTTTCTACTAAATTTAACATTTATTTCAAAATGAATGTAGGGTTCCGTAACAAATGCATGTCTATCCGTTCTACTAAATTTTACAATTTTCAACCAAGGTCCTCCGACGGTTATTTTATAATAAAAGTAGGGTTCCGTAACACGTTTATGTCTGTCCATTCTACTAAGTTCTGCAACATCACCTACAACGTCCGTGATGTCAGCCCATAACACCGGGTAAACTAAGTGCCATGTCAGTGCTTCCCCCTTTGATCGTGCTGACTACACGACGCCGTTTCGACCGACGTTTAATTCAGTGCGGTGGTACCAACCCGGGCAGGTTAAAGCCTACCACCAAGTAAGATAAGGAGGGAAGGGACTTACAGTTTTACGAGGAATCCGAACCTCGGTCAGCCTCCAACGGTCAGCGGTCACCCATCCAAGTACTGACCGCACCCAGCGTTGCTTAACATTCAATAGCGACAGTTGACTGTCTGCACCACTGAGCTATCGAAGCTGACGTGGTCCTATTTTAATTGGGTCAAGCAAAAAATTACTAAAAAAAACTGTGAAATAAAAAAAAAGTTTTAAAAAACATAAAACCGACTTCCTAAAAAAAGTAAAACTAAAAAACTATTTAAAATAAAAATATAAAAACCGCCTTCAAAAATATATGAAATAAAAACCTAAAAAAAAAAAAGAACCCTAGAGTTGAAGGCGGTGCTAAAGCAAGCAAAAATGATGCATGAAAGAAAACATGAGTGGATGATAATATCCTTTGTGATTTGTGTAGCCTTTTTAGCACCGCCTTCAACTCTAGGGTTCTTTTTTTTTTTAGGTTTTTATTTCATATATTTTTGAAGGCGGTTTTTATATTTTTATTTTAAATAGTTTTTTAGTTTTACTTTTTTTAGGAAGTCGGTTTTATGTTTTTTAAAACTTTTTTTAAGTTTACGGATTAACAGTAGGTTTAAAGACTTACATATTAAGTCGACGTTTCGCCCGCTAACGTCACGGGCTTCATCAGGAACTGCGGGAGTTCCTGGAGCCGACGTCTGGTGTCCGTTGTACCAGACGTCAAACTGCTCTTTTTAACCGACTTCCAAAAAAGGAGGAGGTTCTCAATTCGTCTGTATGTTTTTTTTTTTTTTTTATTTTTTTTTTTATTTTTTTTATTTTTATTTTTTTGTATGTTTGTAACACGATTTCTCCGTCAATTGAGGGCCGATTTAGAAAATTCTTTTTTTGTTAGTTAGGTCATACTTCCGAGGTGGTCCCATTTCAATTTTATCGAAATTGGTTCAGTGGTTTTCGAAAAATCAGCATAATACTATGGTGTGTGGTTACCTTCAGCAAAACTTGTGATGTGGTCGTTTTCGGCAATTTTCAGTTTGATAAATTAGTATGGTGTGTGGTTACCTTCAGCAAAACATTTGTGATGTGGACTTATTCAGCAATTTGCAGTCTGACACATATGGCGAATAATTCTGTACCACTTCAATCGATTTCGATTATTCGATTTCGATTATTCTTTTTTATGTAATATTACTAAAAAGAATGAAATAAAAACTGTTTTAAAAAATATTAAACCGATTTCCAAAAAACAAAACAAAAAAAACTAAAAAGTATTAAATACCTAATATTTTGAAATTTTCTCTGTCCTGTTGAAATACATGAATCGATATACTAGTGATACATATTCGGACCCTTGTTTCATGAATATTCTAAATTTGAAATTTTTTTATCTTTTCCGACCGGCGTTTAATTTATTATGGTACCTGGCCAGTACCTACTGTACCGAGTACCATCGAGCTGGTTTGATGATGGAGACAGAAGGTGGCCATAGGAACTCCTAAACTACACATGATAAACCCATCGTGTTTGGGCTCGTTGCATTTGTCTTCACGAGAAATTTACTTTAGACCTAAAAGATTCTCAATTCGACGGTATGTTTTCTTTTTTTGGATGTTTGTTACGCGATTACTCCGTCAATTGTGGGCCGATTTTGAAAATTCTTTTTTTTTTTATTTGAAAGGGGATAACCCTGAGGTTTTTGAAGTGAAAACTTCTTTAGCGGCTCTTGGCACTTTTTTAGGTGGGTAAAAATGTATAACTCGCGACATCGCGTCAGCGTCATTTTTAAAATGAAACCTTAAGTCATTGCGTTAAGGGTTAAGTTAGAGTGGCACAGGATCTGCCGGCACTCCCGGAGTGCAACTGTTAAGTAGGGTTCCGTAACACGTTTATGTCTGTCCATTCTACTAAGTTCTGCAAAATGAATGTAGGGTTCCGTAACATATGCATGTCTATCCGTTCTACTAAATTTTACAATTTTCAACCAAGGTCCTCCGACGGTTATTTTATAATAAAAGTAGGCTTCCGTAACACGTTTATGTCTGTCCATTCTACTAAGTTCTGCAACATCACCTACAACGTCCGTGATGTCAGCCCATAACACCAGTGCCATGTCAGTGCTTCCCCCTTTGATCGTGCTGACTACACTGAACTGGTCGGAAAACACAAACTATTTACATAGCCGTTTCGACCGACGTTTAATTCAGTGCGGTGGTACCAACCCGGGAAGGTTAAACCCTACCACCAAGTAAAATTACGAGGGAAGGGACTTACAGTTTTACGAGGAATCCGAACCTTGGTCAGCCTCCAACGGTCAGCGGTCACCCATCTAAGCACTGACCGCACCCAGCGTTGCTTAAAATTCAATAGCGACAGTTGACTGTCTGCACCACTGAGCTATCGAAGCTGACGTGGTCCTATTTTAATTGGGTCAAGATCGGATTGGAAAGCGAGGCGGAATCGCGAGGCCGAAGGCCGAGCGATTCCGCCGAGTACATTAATAGCAAAAAATTACTAAAAAAAACTGTGAAATAAAAAAAAAGTTTTAAAAAACATAAAACCGACTTCCTAAAAAAAGTAAAACTAAAAAACTATTTAAAATAAAAATATAAAAACCGCCTTCAAAAATATATGAAATAAAAACCTAAAAAAAAAAACGAACCCTAGAGTTGAAGGCGGTGCTAAAGCAAGCAAAATGATGCATGAAAGAAAACATGAGCGGATGATAATATCCTTTGTGATTTGTGTAGCCTTTTTAGCACCGCCTTCAACTCTAGGGTTCGTTTTTTTTTTTAGGTTTTTATTTCATATATTTTTGAAGGCGGTTTTTATATTTTTATTTTAAATAGTTTTTTAGTTTTACTTTTTTTAGGAAGTCGGTTTTATGTTTTTTTCGAAGATTGTAGCTGTGGGTAGGTTGCACAATATTCGGCAGCGGTGTTAGATCGCGATCCGTACATCGTACGAAGTCCCGGCTGCACACAACACTCACTTTGTCTTCAGACGCTGGCTTGGCGGAAGATCTTGCAGATGTGTACTGTGACAGCACGGGCAGCCAAGAAGGTGATAAGTTCATACTGTCGTCCCTGTTGAAATTTCTGTGCCTGGTGATTTCGATGGCTTCCCTGACTAGGCGTGGAGTGTAGTGTCGTTCTACCGCTAGTACCGATGCTTCATCAAACCGGATCCAGTGGTTATTATCACCAAGCAATAGATGTTCCGCAATGGCCGATTTCTGCAGGTCACCATTCTTGACTGCTCTTATGTGTTCGCACATTCGCTCATGGACGCTCCTCTTCGTTTGGCCGATGTAGCTCTTCCCACAGCTACATGGAACTTTGTAGACGCCTGGGGCTTGCAATGGTATCTTATCTTTAACGGATCTAAGCATTTGAGACACTTTAGGCAGAGGCTTATAGAATGTTCTGATTTCCATTTTCCGAAGTAATTTACCAATCTGGTCTGTAACACCTTTTACGTATGGTAAATAGGCGGGCTGTCTACTAACCTCTATTCGTCTTTGCCTTTTACCTTGGATTTGCCTTGGACCTTCCATTTTGCTGCATTGCAGCAAAATGGATTTAAAACGAGGGCTTGCAGTATTAAAATCCAAGGTAAAAGGCAAAGACGAATAGAGGTTAGTAGACAGCCCGCCTATTTACCATACGTAAAAGGTGTTACAGACCAGATTGGTAAATTACTTCGGAAAATGGAAATCAGAACATTCTATAAGCCTCTGCCTAAAGTGTCTCAAATGCTTAGATCCGTTAAAGATAAGATACCATTGCAAGCCCCAGGCGTCTACAAAGTTCCATGTAGCTGTGGGAAGAGCTACATCGGCCAAACGAAGAGGAGCGTCCATGAGCGAATGTGCGAACACATAAGAGCAGTCAAGAATGGTGACCTGCAGAAATCGGCCATTGCGGAACATCTATTGCTTGGTGATAATAACCACTGGATCCGGTTTGATGAAGCATCGGTACTAGCGGTAGAACGACACTACACTCCACGCCTAGTCAGGGAAGCCATCGAAATCACCAGGCACAGAAATTTCAACAGGGACGACAGTATGAACTTATCACCTTCTTGGCTGCCCGTGCTGTCACAGTACACATCTGCAAGATCTTCCGCCAAGCCAGCGTCTGAAGACAAAGTGAGTGTTGTGTGCAGCCGGGACTTCGTACGATGTACGGATCGCGATCTAACACCGCTGCCGAATATTGTGCAACCTACTTACAGCTACAATCTTCGAAAAAGAGCAGTTTGACGTCTGGTACAACGGACACCAGACGTCGGCTCCAGGAACTCCCGCAGTTCCTGATGAAGCCCGTGACGTAGCGGGCGAAACGTCGGCTTAATATGTAAGTCTTTAAACCTACTGTTAATCCGTAAACTTAAAAATGAATATGACCTTTTTAGGTACTACGACAACAAATTTGCAAATATAATTGTTAAAAAAAATTTATTGGTAGCCTAAATAACTCTGCTATTGATCAGTATCCCAAACAAATCCGGAATGCCTGTAGTTTTACCAAAAAAAATATTCAGTTCTATTTTTTTCTAAAAAAATAAATGACTCCGATTTTTTTTCTTATTTTTCCCTGGGTAGTCATAACCTGGCCTACTCCCTGGTGCTTGACGTTGAGTTTTGGGACACGGTGTATACCGGCTGTCCCAGTACGACAGCATTTAATAAAGTTAAAAAAAATTCAAACGGTAATAAATGTTTCGAGATAATCGGGGATTTTTCTTTTGTTAGGAAAGGTGTCGCCAAAACCATGTCTAACATCGGAAACTGACTATTTAATTGCGATTATCTCGAAAAATACGAGTTCTAGAAAAACAAATAAAATAATTATTGAGCATATTTTTAAACTAATTCAACGTGAAAGTGGTTGGCAAATCCGGTCGAGATTGGACATCTAGTACAGGTACACTCCATTTCCAGAATAGACTGTTAAGCAAAGAGATTAAAAGGGACTATAGAAAGGACATTGCGAATATTTTCATATAAACTTTTTGAGCTCAAGATTATAATACGCCATCTAGCTTTGAATAGCAAAAACATGATGTAATATAGAACACATAATTAGAACACATTTCATCTATCGGTCGATAGATGAAGCCAATAGTCTAATAGGACGAGAGCCAACGACCAAAATGATAGTTGATTTTATATGAGCGATAAAATCGTTAAATTTAATTTACTATTCCGTTTTGATCAATTGACCCAAATTCACTTGTAAAAATGATTTTGAGACTGTTTGAGCTATAATATTAGGTGCTGAAATTGAAAATGAAATTGCCGTTTCTACAAACTGACCACTTGTATGTCAGCCTCGATAGCTCAGTGGTGCAGACAGTCAACTGTCGCTATTGAATGTTAAGCAACGCTGGGTGCGGTCAGTCCTTGGATGGGTGACCGCTGACCGTTGGAGGCTGATATCATCGTAAAACTGTAGGTCCCTTCCCTCCTAATCTTACTTGGTGGTAGGGTTTAACCCGCCCGGGATGGTACCACCGCACTGAATGAAACTTCGGTCGAAACGGCTATGTAAATAGTTTGTGTTCTCCGACCAGTTCAGTGTAGCCGGCACGATCAAAGGGGGAAGCACTGACATGGCACCTAGTTCACCCGGTGCTATGGGCTGACATCACGGACGTTGTAGGTGATGTAGCCAACCGTGTCAGTTTCCATAAAAAAAATAAAAATAAAAATAAAACTTTGAAAGTGGCTACCTTTTTTTTGCGTAGGAATTCCAATTTCAAATATTTTCTGTTATAAAGGCAAATTATTCTTTTTTCAATATCAGTTGTTCATTTGTTTTCCCACCGTTCGGTTTTTTTTACATCGCTGGTTCTGTGACCATGGAAAAATCTAAATTGCGCGTTATTTTCGAATATGAATCCCGTCGCAGCACCAACGCAGCACAGACGGCATCATCGACGTGTATGGACCAGACAAGTGAACGTACTGACTGTGCGTTTTTGGTTTGATCGCTTCCGTTCTGGAAATTTTCATCTCAATGATGAGCCCCGTGGCCGACCGGAGACGAGAGTCGATAACAATGAATTTAAAGCCATAGTTGAAGCAGATTAATCACAAACCAAGTCGGAATTAGCAGCAGCCTTCAATGTAAGTTATAAAACGATACTGATTCATTTACGTCAAATTGGAAAGATAAAAAAGCTCGGAAATTGGTTACTGTATGAACTCACTGAAAAACAACAACAAAATCGCGTCGAAGCTTGTCTTAACTTTTTGAATAAGCACAGAAATGGGGGGATTCTGAATTGGATTGTCACTTGTGATAAAAATTGGATCCTGTATGACAATCGAAAACGTCCGTCACACTGGTTGGACACAGGGGAGGCAGCCAAACCATGTCCCAAACGCAAATTGAGTCAAAAGAAGTTGCTTGTCAGTGTATGGTGGACCTGTGCCGGGATTATTCATTACAGCTTCTTGCACGTCTGGTCAGTGATGGTGGCAGGGACCGCGGGTTCGAGGCTCGCAAAAGACGGAGAAATATATTTTGTATTTTCAACTATTGTATATGCCTCTCTATCGCGCTCTCGCTTGCACACACAGGTCTCTATCGCGCTCTCGCTTGCACACACAGGTTTAGATGGAACGTTACACTTCTTCGTGCGTGCAGCCGGTGTTCATCAATTTATAAGACGTGACATCATCACGTCAAAACAAATCCGACGAGGCAGTGAAAAACGCCTTTAAAGAGTTCATCGATTCCCATCCCCAGGATTTCTATAGTAGAGGCATCAATGAACTTCCAGTAAAATGGCAAAAGTGCATTGATAATAATGGCCAATACTTCGATTAAACAAATATATATTTTTCATAAAAAAAAAATTTAGATTTTTTCTATATAGGTAAAACGGCAATTTCATAGGCAAGGACCTAATATTTGTTTTGCCTCATTTGGCATTTTTGTAAAGGTTGGTACGCCCACCGCTACTGACGTCTGAAAAACATGTTCTGGTTATCTTAGATCGGTAATTCAACAACATTCCGAAAATCAAACGGAATACCATGACAGGGTTCGGTCAAATTGGTTGCCATTTTTAAAAAATACTGTCAGGAGACGCTACACGAAAAACATTTAGTATCGGGTTGAGGACAATTGAACGAAATACTATGAGACAAAAATATTGGTTGTGGGATCTCGTACTATAATAGTAGTAAAGCTACTGTATAACAGAGGGCGCTTTTTATTTTTTCAATATGGCCTAGTTGATCGTTGTTCTAGAATCATCTATGGAAATTATGTATTATATTCAAATATTGAATAAATATACACAATACTTATGAAAATAAACTGATTACATGTTCAGTCGTATTTTTATATCGAGATTTGCAATACCGCAATGCGCAACTCGGCATATTTTCTTAGATTTTCTTCTTTCTCTAGCACACGAATACGACCTCACATGCGGACTGCTGGCGCTAGACTGAACGACTTTGTACCACTAGGATCTAAGTAGTAGATTACGATTTTGTTCTTGTTGTCCGGTCTATATGGAAGAGGGTGAGTTTAATGTCTTTGCTGTTAAGACATTCTCGTTTACGTTGCAGCATCGCAGTGTCGAGCAGGGCCGCCTTCTGGATCTGACCCTTGACCCAATCACTCAGCGCGAGCCTCTCATGGTGGTCATCGAGGCTCTTCGCTATCGGCCCATGCGCCGCCGATACGATTATGGGCACAACGATCGTCATCATTACTATTTTTTATCTTTATTCACACATTTCTTAAAACAAATGTACATATTTAAATATCTAACATATACATATACAAAACATATACAAAATCTGTCTGTATATGGTATGCACCTTCGCAGAGAGCGAACGAGCGCAGAATGCGCAGAGTTCTTCGCAAGCGGAGAACTCACTCAGCGTTGAGCGCCCAGGTAGGGCACCTGGTATATATATTATGGTATATAGGCAGTCTGCCTGTATGTCTGTCTGTCTGGCTTTGTGTCTGTGTGTCTGTCTGTATGTCTGTCTGCATGTCTGTCAGTCTGTCTGTATGTCTGTCTGTATGTCTGTCTGTATGTCTGTATGTCTGTCTGTATGTCTGTCTGTATGTATGTCTGTATGTATGTCTGTCTGTGTGTCTGCCTGTATGTTTGTCTCTCTGTCTTTGTGTCTGTCTGTATGTCTGTCTGCATGTCTGTCAGTCTGTCTGTATGTCTGTCTGCCTGTCTGTATGTCTGTCTTTCTGTGTGTCTGTGTGTCTGTATGTCTGTCTGTGTGTCTGTCTGTATGTCTGTCTGTCTGTCTGTGTGTCTGTGTGTCTGCCTGTATGTCTGGCTGCATGTTTGTCTGTTTGCATGTCTGTGTGTCTGTTTGATTGTATGTCTGTCTGTATGTATGTCTGTATGTCTGTCTGTCTGTCTGTCTGTATGTCTGCGTGTCTGTATGTCTGCGTGTCTGTATGTATGTATGTCTGCGTGTCTGTATGTCTGTCTGTATGTCTCTCTGTACGTCTGTCTGTATGTCTGTCTGTATGTCATTCTGTATAACTGTATGTCTGTATGTCTGTCTGTATGTCTGTCTGTGTGTCTGTCTGTCTGTCTGTATGTCTGTCTGTATGTCAGTCTGTCTGTATGTCTGTCTGTCTGTATGTCGGTCTGTATGACTGTATGTCTGTCTGTATGTCTGTCTGTATGCCTGGCTGTATGTCTGTATGTCTGTATGTCTGTCTGTCTGTATGTCTGTCTCTATGTCAGTATGTCTGTATGTCTGTCTGTCTGTCTGTGCGTCTGTGTGTCTGTCTGTATGTCTGGCTGCATGTCTGTCTGTCTGTATGTCTGTCTGTATGTCTGTCTGTATGTCTGCGTGTCTGTATGTCTGTCAATTGGTGTCAGTTTTTTTATGAATTAAGAAATTAAGATTCTGGTATAATTTTTACTCGTACTCGGGACTTTGGGAGGTAATAAGACCTTTTTATGGTATTAATTTCATCAAATTATATTTTTTCTAGAACAAGAATGCATCGTATAAATTTTATTTCGTGCTGATACAGTCATAAACAAATAAGTTAAAAGGGTTTAAAGCTGGGATTTTGGTAATTTTCAGAAATAAAGAAAAAAAAATCGTATCTCGATACCACGTGACATCTGACAAAAGGTATCATAGGTCAATATGTTGCAAATGACCCAACTTACCTACAAAAAAAAATTTTCGGTCGATGTGCCGAACACCCTGTATATTGTATATTATATGTTATATCCTTATATATTATATTTTATGTTTTTTCTTGTTATGAATACCTATTCTTTTGGCAACTTTTTTTTTATTTTTTATTATTAGGTTTAACCACACAGAATCATTCTGTACATACAAATCTTAAAAATATATATTACATGGATAGAAGTATCTGTACTTAAGGCTAAACACAACATGCACAAATTAAGATACTAAGTAAGCTAAAATTAAAAACTTAAGCTTAAACTAATAAAAGAATAAAAAAATAAAATTTTAAACAACATATACACAATTACAGTAACTAACATACGAGCAACTAAGTTACTCTTATGTACATAAAAAAAAAATTAATTAAAATAAAACAAAAAGCACTTTAGATACATTTTCGGAGATAATTTTTGAAAGAATGTAGCGAAGTAAATGATGTGAGGTCAAGTGAATGGGCACGGTAAATAACATTGTAATTGCGGCAAATACGAGAGAGGGGCGAAAATTTTCCTAGGTTCGTTTTATGTTTTTTAACTATAAGAGGAATGAAATTGGACAGTCTAGCGCTAGCCCTTGGAAATTTAAAACAAATATTTTCTAATAGAAATGGACAGTTTATTAAATTGTTTAGAATTTTGAATAAAATAGTTGTGTCGGATGTAAGTCTCCTAAGTTCAAGCGAGCGAACCTTGTAGAAGACTAGTCTATCACTATAATGAGGCAGCGACCGAGCACGATTGTCTGTAAACGATAGGTAATACAGAAAACGTTTCTGAACCCGCTCGATACGTTGCACATGGACTTGATAGTGAGGACTCCAAACAGGACTAGCATACTCTAAAACACTACGGACAAGAGAATTGTATATAGGATGATTTTAGGTTTACTGTTTTTGAAATGTTTGCAACTACGTTTAATAAAACCTAACATTTTTAGGGAACGTTTAGTGATGGAATCGAGGTGTGCCGTGAAAGTAAGTTTGGAATCAAAAATTACGCCTAGATCGCGAACGGTATTTACCCTTTGGAGTATAGTACCTTCGATGGAGTACTGTGTGGGTAAAGGTAGCCGTTTACGGGTAAATGATATTTGTAAGCACTTCTTACAATTTAAAAACATTTTATTGTCAAGACACCATTTCGAAACACGGTCCATATCGTTTTGAAGTAGCAGGGAATCATTTGTGGATTTTACTACCTTGGAAAACTTACAGTCATCCGCAAAAAGTAAAATGTAGGAATCCATAACGACATCACACAGATCATTTATGTAGACAAGGTACAGAATAGGGCCCAGATGAGAGCCTTGTGGAACTCCAGATGGCACATCTGAACCAACGGGACTCATAGCCGTCGAACACAACTCTTTGTACACGACCATCAAGGTATGATCGAAACCATAATAATAATGAACCGTGGATTCCAAAAGTACTTAATTTGTTGATTAATATATAATGATTTACCTTATCGAATGCTTTGCTGAAGTCTGTATAAATAACGTCTACCTGCTGACCACTATCAACCGCCTGGAATAGAGTAGTAGCATAGCAAAGTAAGTTTGTAGTTGTTGATAATTGGGAAAGAAAACCGTGCTGTTTAGGAGTTAGAAGTTGTTTAAATTGAACGTTTAAAGCTGGGCATATAAGCTTTTCGAATATTTTAGCAAAAGTGCTGAGTAACGAGATGGGCCTGTAATTTGTGATATCTTGTATGTTGCCGCTTTTCGGGATCGGTTGTACCCTGCTTCCAGGCTGTTGGAAAGGCAGAAGATGCTATAGACTTGGTAAAAATTGTCGTCAGTGGAGGGGCTAGGCTCTGAGCACACCTCTTAATAAAGATGGGTGGTATTTTATCAGGGCCAGCACCTTTAGACTCATCAAGGTCTTTAATAGCTTTCTCTACAGTGGCGATGGTAATGTCTACGGAACACAAAGAATTATTTGATAAATTCTTTATGCTTGAATCCACCGTGGGGGAAGTGTCTGTAACATACACTGACGAAAAATGCTGAGCGAAAAGTTCACCTGTGCTCCCGCCATCTTGTCTCGCCATTCTCGCAAAATTGTTTTCATCTAGTTATAAATTTTGGAAAATGTGGAACTTTTTTACTGGCTGAAAAGTTTTAGCTTTAGTTGTAAATGTACTTGCATAGCGGTTAAGTTTCCGATTAAAATAAAATGTACACGACAGGATAAAAAAACGGCGCAGGCCGTGGCTACGAAGCTCTACGAGACGACGCGAGGCAAGCTACGAGCGATAGATGGTGGTACTAGACTCGTAGATCACCACCGTCCCCATCTCGGAGAGCTCCGTATCCGTCGGACCGCCACCGCGCGACGACACGCAGCCATTTCATCGAACATGATTGTCGAGCGTGCGTCGCCGTTGCGCACTTTACCGCCACACCGGTAGCGGGGGCTGTAGACGGAGCATGGAGCCCCGATAGCCCCAAGTAGACCGATTATATGTGGCGGACGTCGTCGTCGTCCCGTCGTGGTTGGTGTGGCAGAAGCGCGACGTTGTTCGCCGTCGTCGCCGCCAAACGTCGGCGATCGAGCGAAGAACCTTAGTGAAGGGTGTGCGCTGGTCGTTCAAGAAGTGGTAGTTATACGTCAGTGGACCCGGGAAAACCGCGAAGAGGGCGAGACGGTGTTGTTGGTCAGACGCGCGGCGCGGCAGTGGCAAACTATGCGACGGCGGTGGCAGCGGCGCGTAGCACGTAGCGTCTGGTGCCCTTCTTCAGGCTCGGCAGTGGTCGGCGTGTCCCCGGTAGTCCTCTGCCTGGGCTGTCAGCTGTCAGGCCGCCACAAATGTTCAATACTGCATACATACTTGTATGTATGGGGCCGGGGTATCTGAACCGTGTGGGGCCGGTACTTTAAAAGAATAGCCCCACTGCATCTCTCCCCGTGTATGTCGTAAAAGGCGACTAAGGGATATGACTCCCTTCTTATATCACTAGGTGGTAGGGTTTAACCCGCCCGGGTTGGTACCACCGCACTGAATGAAAGGTCGGTCGAAACGGCTGAGTAAATAGTTTGTGTTTTCCGTCCAGTTCAGTGTAGCCGGCAGGACCGAAGGGAAGCACTGACGTGGCACCAAGTTCACCCGGTGTTATGGGCTGACATCACGGATGTTGTAGGTGATGTAGCCAACCGTGTCAGTTTCCATAAAAAAAAAATACACTTACTGGACATTCTGATGAAGAAAATACGCACTTGACTCAACAGGCAGCATCAACTTGAGTAGAGCCAAGCTCTCCGGAGCTCCGAAGTTCGTGTACTCTGGATGAAGGATCACGTCGGCCACAGGTATTACGTAAGAAGCTCGTGGACATTCACTGCCTTGCATGACCTGCTCAAGAGTCAGTCCGCAAGTTTCTTCGTCGCGTACATACTCGACAATGACTACGTTACCCCTGGAAGCAGACCACATTCCATCAGAAACATATGTATATGTAGGAAAGATCGAATTCTATTGACTGCTGGGTCATAAAAAAAATGTCCTGGTAGTCGTGGGACTACCGGTAGACATAGATATGGAATCATGAGCATTTATTTTATTTTTTTTATTATAAAAAGAAAGTAAAAAAAAAAATTATAAATAATTGACCGAGATATGATACCCTCTCAAAAAAAACTCTCGTCGAGACCTAACATTTCCTCCAGCAGATGAGTAATCTGGGATCAATAGTTTCAGAGATATGCCCTAAAAAAAGAAAGTTTTATCTCGTCGAGACTTATCATTTTCCATAGGGGAGTGAGTATGCTGGGATCAGTAGTTTCCGAGATATGCCCTCTCAAAGTCTTTTTCCTTTTTTTTGGAAACGGTTGTAGCGATTTTGAAAGAAAAAAAACATTTCAGAAAGAGAAATTTTTTTTTACTGAAGGAAACAAATTTCAAGTCGATCCGACCAGTAGTTTAGGAGTTATAGGCATTTATTGATTTTCGAAGCCTTTTTTGTAAAGGCTATGACGTCATCAATTATTATTGTTCATATTATTCACTAGCTGAGCCCGCGGCTCCGCTCGCGTGAAATTCGTATTCCAAAGAAGAATGTAAGTAACTCAGGGCGAGGCCGAAGGCCGAGCTGCGTTCAGGTAATCGATAAACCTTCTTAAAGAAAGTAACTAACTAAGGGCGAGGCCGAAGGCCGAGCTGCTTTCAGGTAAACGATAAACCTTTCTCAAATAAAGGAAGTAAGTAAGGGCGAGGCCGAAGGCCGAGCTGCGTTCAGGAAGACGATAAACCTTCTGGAAGAAAGGAAGGAACTAAGTGCGAGGCCGAAGGCCGAGCTGCGTTCAGGTAAACCAGAAACCCTCTTCCGCCTTCGGGCCTCGCCCTTAAATACTTCCTTTCTTCGATAGAATATAATATCGTTTACTCAATCTATTTATTTCATAAAAATAAAAAAGTAATATTAATAACTAAAGAATTAAACCTACCTAACAAACATTAAAATAACTATCAAAACTGGCATTTTCAAATGTTCTTAGAGCACTTGCGGCATTACCCCGCTGGATGGCAAGGCTTACTCTTTGAATGAAGTACATAAGCCCTTGATGGCGGGACAGCAGTTGCGTCAACCAGCTCAAGCCTCTTTTAGCTTCACTGCTCCACGGACTCCACTGATCCTCGTTTCAACCGCAAACGCAACAAATTCGAAATCTTGAATTATATTTCTATATTTGCTGCGTTTGAGGCTCTCCGCCCCAGCCTCGGCCGCGCCAGCCGCTCTTGAAGATGTCCTAACGTGACTTGGAGCCAATGTGAGAACAAAAGTGGCGTTCCACATCAAACAACTACCCTTAGTCCATGGCACTAAGGTGATAGCATCGGGCCTCTTGCCATCCAGCCGGGAATAACCGCGAGGTTCTAGGATGCACGGTATATTTGCCGTTAGAAGTGTGGACTTTATAATAAAATTTAAATTAAACTAACTCAATCTTAATATTAATTAACTTTATTCGAGATAGTTTAGCTTCTTCCTGAACGCAGCTCGGCCTTCGGCCTCGCCCTTAGTTACTTGCTTTCTTCGAGATGGTTTTTCAATTATCCGAACGTAGCTCGGCCTTCGACCTCGCCTTAGTTACTTACTTTCTTCAAGATGGTTTAGCTTCTTCCTGAACGCAGCTCGGCCTGCGGCCTCGCCCATAGTTACTTACTTTCTTCGAGAAGGTTTATGGTCTTTCAGAATAGAGCTCTGCTTTCGGCCTCGCCCTTAGTTACTTACTTTCTTCAAGAATGTTTTCTTCTTCCTGAACTCAGCTCCGCCTTCCGCCTCGCCCTTAGCTACTTTCATCGAGAAAGAATATCGTTTACGTGAGCGCAGATCCGCCTTCGGGCCCGCCTTTAGTTACTTACTCTCTTTTTTTTAAATACGATTTTCACGCGAGCGAAGCCGCGGGCAACAGATAAAATGACAGCGACATAACTTCGACTTTCAATTATTATTTTTATTTATCAAACAATTTGTCATCGGCCAGCTCACGTCGAGATGACAGTTCTCCGTTGTCAACATGACATTTAAAATTGTTTTTTACCTTTACTTTGGATTACGTGATTTTTATTATATTTTTTAATTATTACGTTAATCCGGGATATACACTGTCACTATAAAACGTTTCGTCAAATTCAGTTCAGTGGTTTTTGCGAGATGCGCCTACAAATAGACATTTTTGCATTTACGATTTTATGGTATGTATAGAAATAATAGATATGTATAGACTATTGTGTTCAAGTTATAAAAAAGAAGAACTGTCATTTTCGTTGTATCTACTTATTTTTAAATTTCGAATGAATATTTTATTCAAATTGTATTTGCTGCCAGTTCTCAAGATATAATTATGTACTTTGGACTACGTGATTTTAAACGCGCAATAATGTTTATAATTGTAATTTTTTTTTTTATTTTTTTTTTTTTACGTATTATGTTAACCCGGCATATAAACTGCCACTATACAAAGTTTCGTCTAATTCCGTTCAGTGGTTTTTGCGTGATGCGCGTACAGACAAACAAACAAACAAACAAACAAACAAAAATTTTAAAAACTGTTCTAACATGTTCAGTATCTCATTTTAAGCCACCCTGGTTAGTTTTTTTCCGAATACATTCAATGTACAGACTTTCTTACCTCTACGATTTTATTATATGTATAGATATGTATAGATTGACAATTCATTACCATAGGTCGAAGGGGGCCCAGTGACTCTATCACCTGACACCTGGTCCGCTGGGATCGGTTGAGCGGATCGTGAGATAGTGGAATGCCGAAAGTACATTAACAAAAAATGACGGTCGATTTTTTCAAATGGCACGGGTGAGACATTACATATGGATTCCATTTAAAAAAGTGTTATATCAATGCTGTGCGGCCTAATTCAATGTCCAGTGCCCACGCACGTGAAAAGGACAACTGCAGCTCAGAAGCAAACTGCCTACAAAATATTTATGAATCATCATTCAGGTGAAGTATTTATTTTTTCATGTATTTATTCTTCCTCAATTTAAGTGATATATAAATATATTTTTTTTGCGATTAACAAAAGCCTGCTGGATGTCCCTATATCTTAATTTTAATTTTTGACATTGAAAATGTCTTTTCGATCGCTTCAGTATAGGCCCCGATTTCCAGAAAAGAGCGAATTGGCCCTGGTGTCGTGAGTTTTAAGGTTAGGTGAATGAGGCGAGGGAGGAGGGAGGCAGGGGAGGGAGGAGGGAGGGTGGGGAGGGAGGAGGAAGAGGGTAAGGAAGAGGGAGGAGGGGAAAGAGTGAGTGGTAGGAAGGAGGTGGGTGGGGAAGATGAAAGGAGCGGGGGGGGGGGTCGCAGGGAGTGCGGATGGGGGAAAGAGGGGGAGTAAGAGGGAGCGAAAGAGAAGGGAGAAGGGAAGGAGGAAATTAGGGAGAGAGGTAGGCAGATAGCGAGGTTCGTCGCTTCAGCCAAACCAGGATATTTTCACGCCCACAGTCGGCGACTCGTTATATGCTTATATTTGAATACGTCCTAAAAGTCATTTTCAATGTACCCGAAGGTCATGTAATGCATGAGATCTGTGAATTTTTTTTTATGGTTTTCTGTGTAAAAAATATGAAAGTTAGGCCTAAATTGCTATATTTCACATTTTTATAATCAAACTAGCTGTTGCCCGCGGCTTCGCTCGCGTGAAATTCGTATTTCAAAGAAGAATCTAAGTAATTAAGGGCGAGGCCGAAGGCCGAGCTGCGTTCAGGTAAACGATAAATCTTCTCAAATAAAGTAAGCAACTAACGGCGAGGCCGAAGGCCCAGCTGCATCATGGAAGACAATAAACCCTCACGAAGAAAGTAAGTAACTAAGGGCGAGGCCGAGGGCCGAGCTGCGTTCAGGAAGACGATAAACCTTCTCGAAGAAAGTAAGTAACTAAGGGCGAGGCCGAAGGCCGAGCTGCGTTCAGGTAAACCAAAAACCCTCTTCTGCCTTTGGGTCCTTTCTTCGATAGCATATAATATGGTTTACTCCATCTATTTATTTAATAAAATATATAAAAAAGTAATATTAATAACAAAATAATTAAAACCTTCCTAACAAACATTAAAATAACTATCATAAAAGGGGCGTTTTCAAATGTTCCTAGAACACTTGCGGCATTACCCCGCTGGATGGCAAAGCTTACCGTTTGAATAAAGTAGGCCCTTGATTGCGGGACACCAGTTGCGTCCACCAGCAGAGACCCAAGCCTCTTCAAGAAGCTTTTGGCTTCAATGACTGCTCCACGGACCGAGGGTTTCAACCGCAAACGCAACAAATTCGAAATCTTGAATTATATATCTATAATATTTATTGCGTTTGAGGCTGTCCGCCCAGGCCTCGGCCGCGCCGGCCGGTCTTGAAGATGCCCGAACGTGACTTGGAGCCCACAAATGGCGTCCCACATCAAAGACCTACCCTTGGCCCATGGAACTAAGGTGATACCATCGGGCCTCTTGCCATCCAGCCGGGAATAACCGCAAGGTTTTAGGATGCACGGTATGTTTGCCGTCAGAAGCGTGGACTTTATAATAAAATTTAAATTAATTTAACTCAATCTTAATATCGCTTAGTTACCTACTTTATTCGAGATGGTTTAGCTTCATCCAGAACGCAGCTCGGCCTTCGGCCTCGCCTTAGTTACTTACTTTCTTCAAGAAGGTTTACCTTCTACGCAGCTCGGCCTTCGGCCTAGCCGTTAGTTACTTGCTTTCTTCGAGATGGTTTAGCTTCTTCCCGAATGCAGCTCGGCCTTCGACCTCGCCCTTATTTACTTGCTTTCTTCTAGATGTTTTATTATTTATCAGAATGTAGCTCGGCCTTCGGCCTCGCCTTAGTTACTCACTTTCTTCAAGATGGTTTAGCTTTTTCCTGAACGCAGCTCGGCCCTCGGCCTCGCCCTTAGTTACTTCCTTTCTTCGAGATGGTTTATTATTTATCAGAACGAAGCTCGGCCTTCGGCCTCGCTTTAGTTACTTACTTTCTTCAATATGGTTTAGCTTCTTCCTGAACGAAGCTCGGCCTTCGGCCTCGCCCTTAGTTAATTGCTTTCTTCGATATGGTTTATTATTTATCAGAATGTAGCTCGGCCTTCGGCCTCGCCTTAGTTATATACTTTCTTCAAGATGGTTCAGCTTCTTCCTGAACGCAGCTCGGCCTTCGGCCTCGCCCTAGTTACTCGCTTTCTCCGAGATGGTTTATTATTTATGAGAACGTAGCTCGGCCTTCGGCCTCGCCTTAGTTACTTACTTTCTTCAAGATGGTTTAGCTTCTTCCTGAACGCAGCTCGGCCTGCGGCCTGCCCATGGTTACTTACTTAATTCAAGAAAGAATGTTTTTTTTCTTCCTGAACTCAGCTCCGACTTCCGCCTCGCCCTTAGTTACTTTCATCGAGAAAGAATATCGTTTACGTGAGCGCAGATCCGCCTTCGGCTCCGCCTTTAGTTACTTACTTTTTTTTTTAATACGAATTTCACGCTAGGGAAGCCGCGGGCAACAGAAATATAAATTGCACCAATGACAGCGACATAAGTTCGACTTCAATTTTTTTTATTTTTTATTTATCAAACATTTTGTCACCGGCCAGCTCACGTCGAGATGACAGTTCTCCGTTGTCAACTTGTCATTTAAATTATATAATAATTTTTATTTTTATTATATTTTTTTGTTTATTATGTTAATCCGGGATATACACTGTCACTATACAAAGTTTCATCAAATTCCGTTCAGTGGTTTTTGCGTGATGCGTGTACAGACAAAGAGAGATTATTAATTTAACGATTTTATTAATGTAAGAAGCAAAGACATTAAACCCAGGGTGGGTCCATATAGACCGGACAACAAGAACAAAATCGTAATCTACTACTTAGATCCTAGTGGTACAAAGTCGTTCAGTCTAGCGCCACCAGTCCGCATGTGAGGTCGTATTCGTGTGCTAGAGAAAGAAGAAAATCTAAGAAAATATGCCGAGTTGCGCATTGCGGTATTGCAAATAAAAATACGACGGAACATGTAATCAGTTTATTTTCATAAGTATTGTGTATATTTATTCAATATTTGAATATAATACATAATTTCCATAGATGATTCTAGAACAACGATCAACTAGGCCATATTGAAAAAATAAAAAGCGCCCTCTGTTATACAGTAGCTTTACTACTATTATAGTACGAGATCCCACAACCAATATTTTTGTCTCATAGTATTTCGTTCAATTGTCCTCAACCCGATACTAAATGTTTTTCGTGTAGCGTCTCCTGACAGTATTTTTTAAAAATGGCAACCAATTTGAGCGAACCCTGTCATGGTATTCCTTTTGATTTTCGGAATGTTGTTGAATTACCGATCTAAGATAACCAGAACATGTTTTTCAAACGTCAGTAGCGGTGCGCGTACCAACCTTTACAAAAATGCCAAATGAGGCAAAACAAATGCCTATGAAATTTTCATAGGCAAGGACCTAATATTTGAGGAGCAACAGATCAAAGAGTCTTTTGTGCATTTATTAAAAATAAATCGATAAAAAAATATTTTGGTAGACCTCAATAGCTCCTTTATGTGTGTTTTTACAGAATTCACATCAAAAAATAATTAGTATTATTAAAAAAATATTGAATGTTGGCGACCGCGTCAAATCGTATTTTGTTCCTAAGTTTTGAGGTTAAGATCGCGGCATGATCACCTACGTTTGGGTATCCTGCTCTTATGGAATGGATCAAAGATCGCATCAAAGAGTATTATGTTTGAAATTATAATTTAAAAAACACTGATTTATGAAATGAAACGGTATATTTGTTATTTTATCATCATAATCTACTCGCTAAAACAAATATATTAGTAAAAAAAATCATCTTTCTATGATTTTTAGTTTTCAAGACACATGTTTTTTGCTAATTTCTCGAAACTAGGATCACGACACAAAATACTGTTTGATCAGTTGCTCCTCATTTGTTATATAGGCATTAATTGCCGTTTTACCTATATAGAAAAAATAAAAAATTTTTTTTATGAAAAATATATATTTGTTTAATCGAAGTATTGGCCATTATTATCAATGCACTTTTGCCATTTTACTGGAAGTTCATTGATGTCTCTACTATAGAAATCCTGGGGATGGGAATCGATGAACTCTTTAAAGGCGTTTTTCACTGCCTCGTCGGATTTGTTTTGACGTGATGATGTCACGTCTTATAAATTGATGAACACCGGCTGCACAATCGAAGAAGTGTAACGTTCCATCTAAACCTGTGTGTGCAAGCGAGAGCGCGATAGAGAGGCATATACAATAGTTGAAAATACAAAATATATTTCTCCGTCTTTTGCGAGCCTCGAACCCGCGGTCCCTGCCACCATCACTGACCAGACGTGCAAGAAGCTGTAATGAATAATCCCGGCACAGGTCCACCATACACTGACAAACAACTTCTTTTGACTCAATTTGCGTTTGGGACATGGTTTGGCTGCCTCCCCTGTGTCCAACCAGTGTGACGGACGTTTTCGATTGTCATACAAGATCCACTTTTTATCGCAAGAGACAATCCGATTCAGAATCCCCCCATTTCTGTGCTTATTCAACAAGTTAAGACAAGCTTCGACGCGATTTTGTTGTTGTTTTTCAGTGAGTTCATACAGTAACCAATTTCCGAGCTTTTTTATCTTTCCAATTTGACGTAAATGAATCAGTATCGTTTTATCACTTACATTGAAGGCTGCTGCTAATTCCGACGTGGTTTGTGATTAATCTGCTTCAACTATGGCTTTAAATTCATTGTTATCGACTCTTGTCTCCGGTCGGCCACGGGGCTCATCATTGAGATGAAAATTTCCAGAACGGAAGCGATCAAACCAAAAACGCACGGTGCGTTCACTTGCCTGGTCCATACACGTCGATGATATTGCATGCCGTCTGTGCTGCGTTGGTGCTGCGACGGGATTAATATTCGAAAATAACGCGAAATTTAGATTTTTCCATGGTCACAGAACCAGCGATGTAAAAAAAACCGAACGGTGGGAAATCAAATGAACAACTGATTTTGAAAAAAGAATAATTTGCCTTTATAACAGAAAATATTTGAAATTGGAATTCCTACGCAAAAAAAAGGTAGCCACTTTCAAAGTTTTTTTTTTTTTTATGGAAACTGACACGGTTGGCTACATCACCTACAACGTCCGTGATGTCAGCCCATAGCACCGGGTGAACTAGGTGCCATGTCAGTGCTTCCCCCTTTGATCGTGCCGGCTACACTGAACTGGTCGGAGAACACAAACTATTTACATAGCCGTTTCGACCGAAGTTTCATTCAGTGCGGTGGTACCAACCCGGGCGGGTTAAACCCTACCACCAAGTAAGATTAGAAGGGAAGGGACCTACAGTTTTACGAGGAATCCGAACCTCGGTCAGCCTCCAACGGTCAGCGGTCACCCATCCAAGTACTGACCGCACCCAGCGTTGCTTAACATTCAATAGCGACAGTTGACTGTCTGCACCACTGAGCTATCAGATTCAGATTCAGATTCAGATATTTATTTCGCCATAAAGAACACACAACAATAACAATATTACATTGAGACATATGCATATTCAGTATGGTTCGTCATCATTTTTTATGATGTTATCGAGGCTGACATACAAGTGGTCAGTTTTTTAGAAACGGCAATTTCATTTTCAATTTCAGCACCTAATATTATAGCTCAAACAGTCTCAAAATCATTTTTACAAGTGAATTTGGGTCAATTGATCAAAACGGAATAGTAAATTAAATTTAACGATTTTATCGCTCATATAAAATCAACTATCATTTTGGTCGTTGGCTCTCGTCCTATTAGACTATTGACTTCATCTATCGACCGATAGATGAAATGTGTTCTAATTATGTGTTCTATATTACATCATGTTTTTGCTATTCAAAGCTAGATGGCGTATTAAAATCTTGAGCTCAAAAGGTTTTTAAGAAAATGTTCCCATTGTCCTCTCTATAACCTGGTTTTTTAATCTCTTTGGTAAGAAGATAAGATAAGATAAGATAATATAATAATAATATAATGTATAGATAGATATATTTCATTTTAAATTAAATTAAATCGCGCCCGGGCGCCGAGTGGTTTGGGCATCGGCTTCTCATGCGGGAGGTCCTCGGTTCGAATCCGGTCGGCGTGTACCAATGAGTTTTTTCTGACGAAAACAATTGTTTATTGTTTATTGTATAATTTCATCCACAGGCAAAGAGACACAGGTAGGTAACCTACGCTTGGACATGTCGAAAATTCCGCCAGTTCTAAATTCAATGCGAAGAAGAACTGACATACAAACTTCGCAAGTCACAATTTACGTGCAAATTACGCAAATTACGTGCATACCTACACCTGCTGCTTCACCGTTCGGAACCGGTGTAAAACTGTAGGTCCCTTCCCTTGCCCCTTACTAGGTGGTAGGCTCAAATGGTAGCGGACTGGGTTGGTACCACCGTACTGGATGTAAGATGGCCGCATAGCAGCCTCGGTTGTGTTCTCCTCTAGTCCAGTATAGCCAGCAATCCAGGGAAGTCTCCGGTATGGCACCTACCTTCTCGGAGGTGATATTGGCTGGTTGGAGCATGCCCTTTGGCCCCTCCGACTCAGCCACCCACACCGGATTACATAAAAAAAAACAAATCGGACCACTTTTCAAAATACATTTTTTTTATTACTTAATTACTTGATTACTTGTTTGCAAACATAGCTAAGAACCATCCCGATTAAACCAATTTCTAATAAAAAACAACCCCATTCAAATCGGTCCATCCGTTTGGGAGCTACGATGAAGCAGATAGACGCACCCTTACACGCATACAGACATACACACACTTAAAACACCCCTCTATTTGCGTCGGGGGTTAAAAAATGACAATATAGGGACATAGATTATCTTTTTTAACCGACTTCCCAAAAGGAGGAGGTTTTCAATTCGACTGTATGAATTGTTTTTGTTACGCGATTACTCCGTAAATTTTGGGCCGATTTTGAAAATTCTTTTTTGATTGGTAGGTGGTCCCATATAAATTTTATCGAAATTGGTTCAGCGGTTTTTGAAAAATAAAAAAAAACTATGCTTTGTGCAAAACTTTTGATGTGGACTTTTTCAGCATAAATAAAACATAAGCATGTCGATACGTCAGCACTATACCACAGATGAGATACTAGTTTTTTTTTTTTTCATTTATTTAAAGGGTTTGTTTCATTAAATGAAAATGCCAACCCTCTTCATACAACAACAAACATAACACAATAAAATAATAGACAACAACAACTTTGACTTTATTGCAACATCTCAATATTCTTTGCTTTACACATGGCAAATAATTCTGTACCACTTCAATCGATTTCGATTATTTTTTTTTATGTAATATTATTAAAAATAATGAAATAACAACTGTTTTAAAAAACATAAAACTGACTTAAAAAAAATAGCACAAAAAGTATTTTTTTTATGGAAACTGACACAGTTGGCTACATCACCTACAACATCCGTTCCCTCCTAATCTTACTTGGTGGTAGGTTTTAACCCCCCGGGTTGGTACCACCGCACTGAATGAAACGTCGGTCGAAACGGCTATGTAAATAGTTTGTGTTTTCCGACCAGTTCAGTGTAGCCGGCACGATCAAAGGGGGAAGCACTGACATCGCACCTAGTTCACCCGGTGTTATGGGCTGACATCACGGACGTTGTAGGTGATGTAGCCAACCGTGTCAGTTTCCATAAAAAAAAAAACGTGATGTCAGCCCCTACACCCGGGTGAACTTGATGCCACGTCAGTATTAAATATTTTGAAATTTTCTCTGTCATTGTATTGAAATATATGAATCGATATAAAAAAACTGTGAAATAAAAAACAATTTAAAAAAATATAAAAACCGACTTCAAAAATGTATGAAATAAAAAATATCGAACCCTAGAGTTGAAGGCGGTGCTAAAGCAAGCAAAAATGATAGATGAAAGAAAACGTGTAGATGATATCCTTTTGTGATTTGTGTAGCCTTCTTTTTCACCGCCTTCATTCTCTAGGTTAGATTTTTTTTATTTCATACGTTTTTAACGTCGGTTTTTATATTTTTTGAAATAGTTGTGCAAAATGGGACCACCTCAGGGTTATCCCCTTTCAAACAAAAAAATAATGTTCAAAATCGGCCCACAATTGACTGAGTAATCGCGTAACAAACATCCAAAAAAAGAAAACATACCGTCGAATTGAGAATCTCCTAGGTCTAAACTTTAGACGAGCAAGTAAATTGCTCGTGAAGACAAATGCAACGAGCCCAAACGCGATGGGTTTATCATGTGTAGTTTAGGAGTTCCTATCGCCACCTTCCGTCTCCATCATCAGACCAGCTCGATGGTACTCGTACCATAATATATTAAGCGCCAAGCGCATCTGGCCGGTCGGAAAAGATTTCAAATTTAGAATAGTCATGAAACAAGGGTCCGAATATGTATCACAATATCGATTCATGTATTTCAATACAATGACAGAGACAATTTCAAAATATTAGGTATTTGATACTTTTTAGTTCTATTTTTTTTTTAAATCGGTTTTATATTTTTTAAAACAGTTTTTATTTCATTCTTTTAAGTAATATTACATAAAAAAGAATAATCGAAATCTATTGAAGTGGTACAGAATTATTCGCCATATGGTGTCAAACTGAAAATTGATGAAAAAGTCCACATCGCAAAAGGTTTGCTGAAGATAACCACACACCATAGTAAATTATAAAAGTGAAAATTGCTGAAAAAATTGGTTCTCTGTAAAGTCGGTTTACGGACGATAGTTTTACGTGATGACGTCATAAAGTATATAATAAAGTGCGAAGTCAGATACAAAATCAGTTTATAATACTTTATCGTGCTTAGAAGTTTAATTCTTAAATCGCAAATGTAAGTACTTTAAAAACAAATTTTTTTTTTCATATTAATTCATCTCCTCCCGAAACAGGCAAAACTCATTAGAATAGACAGCCATTTCTGTTGTAGCTTTTAACGTCTGTTGCATAAATTCTCGCACCGCGAGAACCACAAAAATGTATATTTTTAATTACAACGACGACGCGACGTACTTCCGCCGTCCACCATCTTTTTTTTTTAGTAAAAAAAACTTTAAAAACTAATAATATTAAGAAGAAAAGCTGTCAGACTGACAGGGGGTAAATTTTTTTTTTGAAAATTTTAAAAAATGAAAATATTTTAAAACCGGTTACCCGACAGCCTCGGCAGTGGATTACCGGCGACACCGCCTCAGCGCCTCACCACCCCGCTGTGTCAGAGGAGGGACAAGTGGCGTCGCGCGTCCCAGTCAACACGCCTCGCCCTCCTCGCGGTGTGGCCGGATCCAGAGACAAGACCTGCTGCTTCTTTCGCAACCAGCGCACCCAATCCACCACGGTTCGCTGATCCATCGCCTGCGTCTGCCGGTGAGGATGACGAACCAGGGACACGCCCCGCCACACCAGCTACGACGGGACGAAGTCCGCCGCCACCCGTTATCTTGGGGCTATCGCGGCCCTGTGTCGCGCTTGCAGCCTCCGCTACCGGTGCAGCGCCGTGCGCAACAGCGACGCACGCAAGAGGGCCAACAAAGATAGAAGAGCTGTATGACGGCGCCCCGCAGTCCGACGGATACGGAGCTCTCCGGGATGGGGGTGGTGGTGGCCTACGTGTCTAGTACCACCACCTATCGCTCGTAGCTTGTCTCGCGTCGTCCCGGAGAGCTTCGTAGCCACGGCCTGCACCCACCGGCGTGTTTGGAGGCCTGCCTCCCGCCGCCGGCGGATATTTACCGTTTTTATTTAGATTTTTAATAATTTTGTGTATTTTTATAAGTTTTTGTAGAATATAAAATATGTAAAATTAATTTAAGTACATGATAAAAATGTGAAAATAAAGATTAATTATCAATATAATTTTGTGTATTTTTATAAGTTTTTGTAGAGTATAAAATATGTAAAATTAATTTAAGTCAAATACATTAAACCCACCCCCTTCCATATAGACCGGACAACAAGAACAAAATCGTAATCTACTACTTAGAACCTACTGGTACAAAGTCGTTGAGTCTAGTATCACTAGTCCGCATGTGAGGTCGTATTTGTGTGCTGGAGAAAGAAGAAAATCTAAGAAAATATGCCGAGTTGCTCATTGCTTTATTGCAAATCTCGATATAAAAATACGACTGAACGTGTAATCAGTTTATTTTCATAAGTATTGTGTATATTCATTCAATATTTGAATATATTAAATAATTTCCATAGATGATTCTAGAACAACGATCAACTAGGCCATATGGAAAAAATAAACCACCTATAACCTGGGAATCTTCAAAAGGCGTGTCAATAAATTAGACAACCTTTTTGTCCACCTCATAGCCGGCATGGCGCCTCTCTGAGCGTGGTTTTGCGAGGAATGGTGTTATTGGCTGTGTTTGATCTTCCGTTGAAGTATTGGTCACAGACACCCGCGCCGGCTGTCTATAAAAATAAAAATAAAAAAAAACAGCGCCCTCTGTTATACAGTAGCTTTACTACTATTATAGTACGAGATCCCACAACCAATATTTTTGTCTCATATTACGTTCAAAACCGCATAAAATCCATAGTTCCTCAACCCGATACTAAATGTTTTTCGTGTAGCGTCTCCTGACAGTATTTTTTAAAAATTTGACCGAACCGTGTCATAGTTATTCCGCCTGATTTTCGGAATGTTGTTGAATTACCGATCTAAGATAACCAAAACATGTTTTTCAGACGTCAGTAGCGGTGCGCGTACCAGACCATTACAAAAAACCGCCTTAAAAATGTATGAAATAAAAAAAAATTTAATCCTAGAGTTGAAGGCGGTCGGTTATTTTTGCTTGCTTTAGCACCGCCTTCAACTCTAGGGTTCGATATTTTTTTATTTCATACATTTTTGAAGGCGATATTATATTTTTTAAATAGTTTTTTATTTCACAGTTTTTTTTTAGTAATTTTTTGCTATTAATGTACTCGACGGAATCGCTCGGCCTTCGGCCTCGCGATTCCGCCTCGCTTTCCAATCCGATCTTGAAATGGGACCATACGGGAAGCACACGCTTTCAAATAAAAAAAGAATTTTCAAGAGGGAAAAAACATAAAAAAAAATACTGTCGAATTGAGAACCTCCTCCTTTTTTTTAAGTCGGTTAAAAATGGCAAATGAGGCAAAACAAATATAATATTATAGCTCATTCTCAAAATCATTTTTACAAGTGGATTTGGGTCAATTGATCAAAACGGAATAGTAAATCAAATTTAATGATTTTATCGCTCATATAAAATCAACTATCATTTTGGTCGTTGGCTCTCGTCCTATTAGACTATTGGCTTCACCTATTGACCGATAGATGAAATATGTTCTAACATGTTCTAATTATTTTACTTCATGTTTTTGTTATTCAAAGCTAGATGGCGTATTATAACCTTGAGCTCAAAATGTTTATATGGAAATCAAAGAGTTTGTATTACGTCGCTGCGCTCGTAATACAAACTCTTTAATGGAAATATTCCCATTGTCCTCTCTATAACCTGGTTTACCGCTGAAGTGCTAGATGTCGCTCCATGAAATCTTCACCAACTGTTCCAAAATTCGATTCATAAGTACACGACCGATTAGCCGTGTGGTTTAAGACGTCTGGTCGGTCACAATATATTGGTGGGGTTCGAGGCTCGCAAAAGACGGACAAATATATTTTGTATTTCCTACTATTGTATATGCCTCTCTATCGCGCTCTCGCTTGCACACACAGATTTAGATGGAACGTGACACTTCTTCGTGCGTGCAGCCGGTGTTCATCAATTTATGACGTGAAAGACGTGACGTCATCACGTCAAAAGAGCACATCACAAGTTTTGCTGAAAGTAATATATATTATTTTGTTGATTTTTCGAAAACCGCTAAATCAATTTCGATAAAATTTAAGTGGGATCACCTCGGAAGTATGACCTAACAAAAAAAAAAAGAATTTTCAAAATCAGCTCACAATTGACGGAGTAATCGCGTAAAAAACTTACAAAAAAGAAAACATTCACTCGAATTGATAACCTCCTCATTTTGTGAAGTCGGTTAAAAATTTACGGGTTGCAAAGAGACTTCCCCTGGTGTATGAGAAAAGTGAACTTCCCGGTTCTCATAATGAACTCACAATGAGTAACCTTCTGGAATTGCAGACGTTGCCACAGAGGCCGTTGTGAGTCCGAAATGTTGGTGTATGAGGCTAACACGCGGTACCCGTGATGGGTAGCGTGATCCGGTCTCCACTGAAAGAAAACAGATAAACTTGAGTTTTTGGCTTTATTTTTTTTTTGTTTTTTTTTTACATCCTTGATGTCAGCCCCTAACACCGGGTGAACTAGGTGCCATGTCAGTGCTTCCCTTCATTTCATGTCGGCTACACTGAACTGGACGGAAAACACGAACTATTTACATAGCCGTTTCGACCGACATTTCATTCATTGCGGTGGTATCAACACGGGCGGTGTAAACCCTACCACCTAGTAAGGTAAGAAGGGAAGGGATATACAGTTTATCTATAAACATAAGGTAAAACTAGATATCGGCCGCGGCTTCGTTTATTTGAAAATTTTGAGTATATTCTTTAAGTGGGTACAGTCAGTACAAAAATAAAAAAAATATTAACACGCTTTTTATTAATGTTTTTAAGTTTACTCTGTTATTAATTATATCCCTTTTTAAGATTCCGGATTAACAGTAGTAGGTTTAGACTTACATAAGTCGACGTTTCGCCCGCTACGTCACGGGCTTATTCAGGGACTGCGGGAGTTCCTGGAGCCGACGTCTGGTGTCCGTTCTACTAGCCCTCAAACTGCTCTTTTTCGAAGATTATAGCTGTGGGTAGGTTGCACAATGTTCGGCAGCGGTGTTAGATCGCGATCCATACATCGTACGAAGTCCCGGCTGCACACAACATTCACTTTGTCTTCAGACGCTGGCTTGGCGGAAGATCTTGCAGATGTGTGCTGTGACAGCAGGGGCAGCCAAGAAGGTGATAAATTCATGCTGTTGTCCCTGTTGAAATTTCTGTGCCTGGTGATTTCCATGGCTTCCCTGACTAGGCGTGGAGTGTAGTGTCGTTCTACCGCTAGTACCGACGCTTCATCAAACCGGATCCAGTGGTTACTATCACCAAGTAATAGATGTTCCGCAATGGCCGATTTCTGCAGGTCACCATTCTTGACTGCTCTTATGTGTTCGCACATTCGCTCATGGACGCTCCTCTTCGTTTGGCCGATGTAGCTCTTCCCACAGCTACATGGAACTTTGTAGACGCCTGGGGCTTGCAATGGTATCTTATCTTTAACGGTTCTAAGCATTTGAGACACTTTAGGTAGAGGCTAATAGAATGTCCTGATTTACATTTTTCGAAGTAATTTACCAGTCTGGTCTGTAACACCTTTTACGTATGGTAAATAGGCGGGCTGTCTACTAACCTCTATTCGTCTTTGCCTTTTTCCTTGGATTTTAATATTGCAAGCCCTCGTCAACAACCTCCCTGGTAAACCGTGCACACAATGTATGTGATGAAGAGCACCTTCAAATGGAGCTGAAGCAGGTAAAAAGTGCATTGCAGCAAAATGGATTTAACACCAGACGTCGGCTCCAGGAACTCCCGCAGTCCCTGAAGAAGCCCGTGACGGAGCGGGCGAAACGTCGACTTATGTAAGTCTAAACCTACTACTGTTAATCCGGAAACTTAAAAATGAATACGCTTTTATTAGCTTGAACTTTTAGCATGTTAAAATGCACTACTGATGTTTTCTGTTATTGCAGGATATTTGCGGTTTAAATAGTCGTGAGCGTCGTCTCTCCACAGCCTCAGGCTCATATTGGGAACTCATGAAATGGGCCACCCGTGCAGTGTGGGTTACCACACCTAATTGAACTAATATGCAGTGCGCTTTCTAATTTGGGTTCAATAACTACCACGAGCTCGTTTAGGACAAAGTTATTTTAAAGTATTTCGGACTCCACAAATTATAGACGTTTTTACGTCAAATTATTATTTGTAATTTAAATTGTTCAGACAAAAATTGGTTGTCTGTAAAGTCGGTTTACGGGCGATAGTTTTACATTATAATTTCATAAAGAAACACAGCTATAAGAATTACCGTATTTTTTCGTACGGCACCCCTATCGCTACCGTACGCCGTACATTTGTCGATTTCTAGCCTCGATTACCGTACGATACGGCAATTACCGTACGTTTGGCAACACTGCCGCTTGGGCCGATTGTGCCTCTCTATCGCTTGTTACGCGCTCTCGCTTGCACACACAGGGTCAGATGGAACGTGACACTTTTTCGTGCGTGCAGCCGGTGTTCATAAATTTATAAGACGTTACGAAATCAAAAATTTTTTGTTGATTTTTTTTTGTGTAATCTGGTATGGGTGGCAGAGTTGGAGGGGCCAAAGCGCATGCTCCGACCAGCCAATATCACCTCCGAGAAGGTAGGTGCCATACCGGAGACTTCCCTGGATTGCTGGCTATATTGGACTAGAGGAGAACACAACCGAGGCTGCTATGCGGCCATCTTACATCCAGTACGGTGGTATCAAAACAGTCGGCTACAATTTGAGCCTACCACCTAGTAAGGGGCAAGGGAAGGGACCTACAGTTTTACACCAGTTCCGAACGGTGAAGCAGCAGGTGTAGGTATGCACGTAAATTTTTTCGTCAGAAAAAACTCATTGGTACACGCCAACGGGATTCGAACCGCGGACCTCTCGCATGAGAAGCCGATGCCCAAACCACTCGGCCACCCGCCGCTTGATTATAAGTGAATTAATTTTTTTTTATTTGTCTCTCCCTCCACACATTCCCTCTATGCTGCACACATTAGAAAAACAGATGTTGACGTAAAAGATACTTTACAAGAAGTATGTACTCACAATGAAGGTACTCCAAAACAGCCATCCATGGAAATAGATCTCGCGGCAGAACGCCATCACCCGGTGGCGGATCGGGGTCATAGTGGCAAGATTTCAGCACGCGTAGATCTGTACGAATTGTAGTAATGTAGCCTGAAAAGATTGTACAATTAATATTCTTTCAACAATATTTGCTTTCAGTCATTTTAAAAATATTTATTTGTACATTATAAATAAAAAAAATCTGTCAAGTGCGAGTTTTACTCGCGCACGGAGGTTTCCGTATCTATCCGCTATCAATAACCGCTCAAGTTGCCTAGAGAGAAGAGAAATCGGAGAGAAACCTCAATGAGGCCGTTGGCAATTGAGCGGATAATATCCGCCTATCTTTTGTCTTTCAACAATGCAATATATAAAAGCCTGTGGCGCCATCTATTATTCAGTAGCGTGACTAATAGATTTTTCGTACGTTTGTTGTATGGGAGCCCACCTTAATTTTTGACATATTCTTTTTTTTATTTGTTGTTATATCCGCCATAGTAACACATATTCTGTGAAAATTTCAACGGGCTACCTATTACTAAGGTCAAGTGGAATTGCATGCTAAGTATAATATTGTATAAATAAAGATAGTGTAAAATTAAGAAAGATATAATATGATAAGTCAACAGATGATACAGATGAGGACTCAGCACTCTACTGTGGTAAGTAAGTATATAAAATTTAGTCACTTACACGCTAATATAGATGTAACCCATAAAGTTGCCCTCATCCTTAGTTTATCAGGGAAAACGATCCAAGCGGGCACTGGAAATGAATTGTAATGAATGACGGCAAGTGTGCGTTACAGCGAAGTCGAAACGTTTGTTTCTTCCGCGGCAATTGTGTGCATTTTTATTAGAATTCTCACGGATACTCCGCATTGTTGCATTGACAAACAAACTTGAAAACATCCAGCGGATATGTCCCCAGGGCTTGTTATTGAGGTAGTCCGCATTGAATAATCACGATTGTCTCATTCGTTTCGAGACTAGTCTGGCACATAATGTGCGGGCGCGGTAAGTAGATAGATTTATTTATTTATTTATATTGTTGTTTATTTAGCATCTATTGGCAGTACACTGCGCTCAGATTTGTCATATTTACATTGTAACATTCCGCCAGTTCGATTATCACAGCGAAGAAGAACTGACAAGAAACTTCACTGGAAATTTTTTCAATGTCCACTTAGTATATACAAAAATGTTTCCATAAAAAAAATATATATATATATACGGTTTTTTTTTTTATTGAATCTGACACGGTTGGCTACATCACCTACAACATCCGTGATGTCAGCCCATAACACCGGGTGAACTTGGTGCCACGTCAGTGCTTCCCTTCGGTCGTGCCGGCTACACTGAACTGGACGGAAAACACAAACTATTTACATAGCCGTTTCGACCGACCTTTCATTCAGTGCGGTGGTACCAACCCGGGTGCGTTGAACCCTACCACCTAGTAATATAAGGGAGTCATATCCCTTAGTCGCCTTTTACGACATGCACGGGGAGAGATGCAGTGGGGCTATTCTTTTAAAGTACCGGTCCCACACGGTACAAAGTACCGGCCCCACACGGTACAACGGCCACTAGTGTGACGGTTAGTCTTACTTTTAGTTAATGATTAACTGTCACACCAGTCAGTGTGACACGGAGGAAAAAAATTATTCTGGTCCACGCTGGTGTGACAAAATGGTGTGACGGTTAGTCCGCACCCAAACTGACCACCACCCCCTAGCATGGCTGACAAAATTAAAAGAACCTAAATTCACCCGCTGTCGCCTTACAAGTGTACGACTTTGAAATTATACATAGGTAAGGCGCAACCACAGAGCATCAAATACCTACCGCCCGCGCCCCCTACTAGAGGCGCCCTAAGCGATGATATTTGAAACCCAATAACCGTACGCTGAGCTGCTAGCGCTTCGTATGTGTGTGTGTGTGCTAGTATCGACACTACACACAAAGAGGAGCAAGTTAGGCACACGCACAAAACAAATGCACACGCACAACACACATATGTAAGTCATAGGCCACGCCCACAGGCTTCAACGGCGTTGTAGAGAAATCGCGCTCACGGCGCCTCTAGTAGGGGCGGGCGCGCGCATTTCATGCTCTGTGGGCGCAACTAACCGAGTAGCAGACGCCTTATCGCGCATAGAATTAAACCTAATGGAGAGCGAATCTTTAACCGAGTGCGCAACCGAACACGATGAGACCAGCAGCATAGACACAATTCACTCTAATGCCGACGATAATGAGGGTGGGATCCCTTCGCGCAACGAACACTCACACCCGCGCATGAATCGTATCTCCGTGTACCCTTCCACCAAAAATAAACATGAACAAAAGAATAATGACCATTATTTTTACCTCACACCCGGGGACATACAAGAACAATTTCTTAGATTTTGTGAAAGAATATCTAGATAAGAAAGAATAAATATGCAATCGTAATCGAAGACGAATTATTGTATATAGAAATTTCAGAAGCCTATAGGGAATGTATCGATAAAAACTCGTTAACTCGTCTACTACTCGCGGAACACACAAAAACAGGCGAACGGACTCGCGTCCACATTATGCAACTAAGCGCCACTCCTTTCAGATTACGACTCGTTTGCATTGTATGTAGCTTTTATTCCGTCTTTGCCGGCGGCTCCGCCCGCGTCATTGTTATATTTTGCTACGGTAAACAGTTTTTAACTCCCGACGCAAACGAAGGGCTGTTATACGGTTGACGTCTGTCTGTCTTTATGTCTGTGTCATCGTAGCTCCAAAACGGGTGGGCCGATTTGAATGAGGCTTTTTTTATTAGAAGGTTGGTTTATCGGGAATGGTTCTTAGCAATGTTTGATGAAGAGCAGGTCAGCCAATTTGAAGATCATCGGCACTTTTCCTAATTTGGTGAATGGATTTGATCTGTCTGTGGCATCGTAGCTCCAAAACGGATGGGCCAATTTGAATGCGGTTTTTTTTATTACAAAGCTGTTTTAACCAATATCGTTCTAAGCTGTGTTTGATTAAATCAGGTCAGCCAATTTGAAGATCATTGACACTTTTCCTAATTGGTGAAAGGATCTCCTCTGCTTTGCAATTGAACACGATTCACGATTAGATCACGATTTGAATGCGGTTGTTTTATTAGAAAGCTGGTTAGGAATGGTTCTTAGCCATGTCTATAATCAAGTAATCAAGGTACAAAAAAGTCTCTTAAAAAGTTTAAAATAAAAGTTAAATTACAAATTTAAAAAATCCTTGACACATCATCAACCCCTAAAAAGTAAAAAAATATTTACCCCTAAGTAAAATAAAACTCAGAGCTGCGCGGTACGGGTGACGCGGCGACGACGGCGACCCGAACGAATTCTGTTTTGTAAAATGTTTGGAGTAATATAGTAAATTTGTACATATCTAACTAAATATAAACGGAATTTCAGTTAAATTCGCAATGCCAATCTACCTTTGGCACGAGCCCAGGCATACTAGTCGATAATGCCTTAAGGCCTTGAGTTCGACTTTTGCTACCTTTTGATTGTTCAAGAAAGAATATTTTCATTTCATTTCACTTTCAAATCAATTAAAATTACTTTGATACACAAAATATACTAAAGGAAATTAACAGCGTAGAAGAACAGATGAGCATAATCCGCGCAGCCCACTTAGAATATAAACGACATAGAGGAGCAGATGCGACCCTGGCGGAAATAAAACGTAAATATTACTGGGCAAAATTAAAGAAGATGGTCAAAGACTATGTGAGCAGGTGCGAAACATGTTTACGCTGCAAAATACAACAGGCACCCCGATAACGCACCAGTCGAAGTGACCGACACTCCTACAAAACTTTCAGGATCGTCCACGGTCCTTTGAAGTCCTAGGTTCTTGAAGTCGTTGCAGTGGGTGTGCTGTTTAGTTAGGTGTGCATTCAATGTGTTGACTCCGTCGGTGTCTTCTTTCTTCTGTGTCCTTGTTTGATATTTTGGTTTGAATCTTTGGAAGAGTATGTAGACTACTGCTAGACTCAAAACTGACTAGATGGGGCCTAAGACTCCAAGAATACGACTATGACATTGTCTATAAAAAGGGTCAGCAAAACACAAACGCAGACGCATTATAACGTGTAAAAAACTCGTCCTTAGAAGAAGCTCTACAACTGAGACAAGAACTCTTTGCTCTACTTGCATCTGGTGGATGTGAGTTACGCAAGTGTTGCAGCAACCACAAGGAATTTTTGTCGGACATTCCTCACGAACATCGTGAAGTACTATTAGACTTCAACATAGAAGGTGGTTACACTATCAAGGTGTTAGGGTTGAAGTGGAACTCTGAAAACGAATGCTTCATGTACGATGCAAAAATCGATGATAAGGTTTATACAAAACGTGCTCTACTTTCTAAAATAGCGCGGTTATTCGATCCGTGTCGATGGTTAAGTTCTCTCACATTCATGACTAAGTCCCTAATGCAGGAGTTATGGTTACGTCAGTTGGATTGGGATGAGGAGGGATGAGGTGCCTCCACAAGATTTTATAAAAAAAATGGGTATCCTTCACAAAGCGTTTTAGCAATCTTCGGGAAATACGAATACCTTGACATGTGTTTCCTCACGGCACGAAAGGGCTTCAACTTCACGCCTTCAGTGATGCATCAGAAAAGGGTTTTGCAGCAGTCGTGTACATTCGTGTCACAGATTTTCATGGCGGTAACAAGGTGTTTCTTTTCATTGCCAAACCAAAGGTTGCTCCATTGAAGCAACGGTTAACAATTCCTCGTATGGAACTCAATGGTGCTCTTTTAGCGGAAAAATTGGTAAAATTTTTACACGGTTGGCTACATCACCTACAACATTCGTGATGTCAGCCCATCTGGATGGAAAATACGAACTATAAATAGCCATTTCCACCGACGTTTCATTCAGTGCGTTGAAACCAACCAGAGCGGGATAAACCCTACCACCTAGTAAGTTAATTAAGAAGGGAAGGGACCTACAGTTTTACCTGGAATCCAAACCACGGTCAGCCTCCAATGGTCGAGCGGTCACCCATTGTGACGAATCATACCCTACCTCAATGAGCAATAGGATTTATGAAGGCAAGCTAGTCAATTCGTATATAAATTTTAGGAGTTAGGAGTACCGCTCTTCAATCTAGCAAAAGAACCGAGGTACATATAAATTGTAGTAGGGTGAAGGTGATCAGGCGCTGAGAATACAACACAATAGAAATAGGAACGAAAGTAAGCAACATCGGGCTTATTAGCAGGAAGTGACCGAAGATAAGTCTTGTGACGGGGCGGTAAAATATGGAACGAATTGACTTTATTACATCTTATTTATGAATTCGTTGCATAGTTCTGAAAGTATGTACGGAACTATTTAAAAGCAATGGAACGCATTGTTATTAATAGTAAGAACGCTGCATACAAAGTAATACCATCTTGCGGTGAAACTATGAAACAGGATCGATTTAATTTAAGGGTGGTTGTTTCGGACGTCGGGTTCACATTTTGGGGTACCCTGTACTTTCCAGAGGATTATTAAACAAACTTATCTATAATATATCTAGCGGAAAAAAATACACGTAATTTGGCGTCAGTTTCATCAAAATCGGTTGAGTAGATCCGGAGATATCTGTGTGTGACCGGCAGACAGACAGACAGACAGACAGAAACCAGAGCTATCCCATAAGGGTCCCTTTTTTTGCATTTTGCGACGGGACCCTAAAAAAAGGAAAGTGGAAATAATATGTATGTGCAGTCGCAACATTTATGAAAAGTAAAAAAATCGTTTCGACGCGGCACCCGTGACTGACTCACAGATAAAAAATATAACATACTTAACTGAAGATAGTTTATTTCAAATAAAGTATGCACACAACTAACAAATAATAACATTAAATTAAAAACTATACTAAATCTAAAATGTAACTAACTAAAACTAAATAAATAAATAAAATAAACCTACCTATAAAACCTACTAACAGACCTATAAAACCTACTAATAAACCTATAATACAAAAACTAGTAACCTTCCTCCAGGTGAGACGTTGTGGGCAGCACGGTTCCGAGGACGCTAGCGGCATTACCTCGATGGATGGCCACACTGATACGCTCTCTCATCTCTCAGGAACTCGAGCGATCGTTGTTAAATTAATTTAAGCACATGATAAAGATGTGATAATAACTAATAAAAAATATGAGAAAATAACGACTATTAATTTTTGTTTATTTTATATTTAAAAAACCTAAAAAGCCAATAATATTAATTATCAATATAAACATCGTGTTGGGACTCAAACCTACATAACGCCATCTACATGTACAACGTTGCAACAACTACCTAACTACGAAATCAAGTAAATACCGCTCAAGTATTTCATTTACTATTGACGCTAGATGTGGACGCTAGATGTCGCTCCATGAAATCTTCACATACTGTTGAGCAAATTTGCTGCGATAGGTACACGATCGATTAGCCCGCGTGGTTAAGACGTCTGGTCGGTGATGGTGGCAGGGACCGCGGGTTCGAGGCTCGCAAAAAACGGACAAATATTTATGTTGTATTTCCTACTATTGTATATGCCTCTCTATCGCGCTCTCGCTTGCACACACAGGTTTAGATGGAACGTGACACTATTAGGGCGTGCAGCCGGTGTTCATCAATTTATAAGACGTGACGTCATCACGTCAAAATATCGCAGATAGTAGATACTTACGTACCTAACTAGAGATTGTCAAAAATATATCTATGTCAAATAAAAAAATTATAAAAATTTAAATCTACTTCTAATATTAATGACATGGCGTCGTGATAGGTTTAGGTTTAGTTTTATTATTAACATTAGTAGGCAAATAAATTTTGCACTAGAAATCGTTATCTTTCGAAATGTAACGACAATGAAAAACAATTAAACACAATGGAAACAATGACAAACAGTGACAAGGGCTGTACAGAACCAGATCAAAGACACAAACAATTAAGCTATCTCATGACTACTACTATAGTATCTGCGCTCCAGTCTGAGAATAGCGGTCATTCACCCCTTCCCACCAATGTACTCGTATTTGCGGAAGCGATACTTCCCTATGTTCTGCGTATGGAGCGAAATTACTGACGCTAGCTTATTGTGGTAGCCGGGCGGCCGCCACCGCCCGCCACCGCCCGCCGCCGCCGTTATGATACACACGCCTCTGCGCATGTGTGCGTGCTAAGAGGAAGGGGTGAATGACCGCTATTCTCAGACTGGAGCGCAGATACTATACTACTTACATAATACTACTGCTATCTGCTTAATTTAGGGTTAATTATTTAATGTAGCGTAAATAAACTAGTCAATGTAATTTTTAAAACATGGTACAATACCATCAATCCGCCAATATCCCTATCCTAAATCACAGATAAGCTATCCGACATTGAACGACACAACTAACGGAAAAGCCGGTATCTCTTTCTAGCATACGTATATCCTATTGAAGTACCTCACTATCGGTCTCTGTCAGTCATGCATTTGTGGTGTGAGTGTCTGTATCGTGTCCACCGGTGTAGGTTCTCTCGTCTTCCAAGCTAACCCTGTCGATTATCTACATACAATATTGTAGCTAGTGGTTCATATATGTCTTCCGCCCAGTTAATGTGGCTGTGGTGTAGACTGACACTCTCAGCTATCACTAAATGACAGCCAGCGACGTGTATATGTGCGAGCAAGACGGGGAGCGTAAAATCGCAAGCGCGTCATCCGTGACCGACAACAAGATGCCGAAAAAAACAATCTGCATGAAGGAATTTGTTAATTTTCGTGAGTTGTGATTGGAAAATAATTGTATATTGAAGGCATTTTCTTTATTGCTTTCATTTGAGAACGATTTACAGTGATGTGTTTAATAGTTATACCTAAAAAATAATTTGTACGGTGATAAGATACTAAACAAATACTCGAATGATGGAAAATTCAAATCGCGTGGTAGCAACCCTAGCAGCAGGAGGCCCGAACATTTGTTAGGTGCTTTGGCACAGATTATTTAATAGTTACTTCGTAACAGATAAATCACTCCATAGAAAATGTTCCTACCTTCGGGCTTTAATAGCCTACTGCTTCACGTCGCCAATCGCTGCGTGCGAAAATGTACCTTAACGATCGAGTGTAAAGTGGTTATTGCTTTGCAGCTGCGCGCAGTTGCGTGGGCGAGCGTCTATGTATACTTCGCGCGGCTGACGAATTTCCACTGAAATAGACCGCCGCGGGCCGTTGGGCGGTAGGTAGTTAGCGCGCGCAAGTACATAGAGTGCGTGAGGCCTGGTTTTGGCCTGATTATGCGTTTATTAGTTTTATGAAGTCAATGTGCATGAGTCGTTGCAGCAATTGAATGTCTGCAAGGGCCCTAATTCACACAAATACTCGCATACCCAAAGGTTGGCTGGAAGAAATCACTTAAAGTGATAAGTTTGCCTTTGCGCGGTACTGTTCTCTTGTTTCTGTGTGAATTATTATTAATTTCTATTGCTCTTCTGTATGCTATCTTTTGTTTTCTGTATCTCTGTTTGTGTTTTTGTGTGCAATAGAATAGAGCATTCCTATTCTATCCTTATCCTTACCTATAATAAAATCCAACGTCTGCTTTCTGTCTGAGTGTCTGAGTGTCTGAGTGTCTGAGTGTATGTCTGTCTGTCCGCTTATAACTCGAGAACCACTGAACCGATTTTAATAAAAAAAAATCTACGGATAGCCTGATTCTTCCCATCAACTATAGGCTACTTATTATCACGCTAAATGGCTTATGGGGTTAGCAGTGAAGTGAAATATGAGAGCGGGCGGAGCCGCGGGCACAGCTTGTTCTATTCATAAATAAACTAAAAGCCGCGTCGGATGCATTACCGAACATCTTCTAATTGGTTGAAAACTGTAAGCATTTAGCAAACTAGGACTTTTTTTTTTATTGAAAGCGCGACATATGTCGCCGAGCCACCCATCAGGTGTCTAACGATGCCCATGGACATTCCGTCGTATGCGGGCGGTGCGAATGCCATGCCGACCTGACAGGTGCCCATTCACGCCCCTCTTGAAGGATTCGAGACCGTACTTGGGGGGGAATATATGAGCAGGGAGAGCGTTCCAGAGTTTATCGGTTCTGTAGAGGAGAGATCTGCAGAAGCGATTGGCATTCGCATCCGCGGTAAGTCATAGTTTGCATAAAGTGCATACCTACACCTGCTGCTTCACCGTTCGGAACCGGTGTAAAACTGTAGGTCCGTTCCCTTGCCCCTTACTAGGTGGTAGGCTCAAATTGTAGCCGACTGGGTTGCTACCACCGTACTGGATGTAAGATGGCCGCATAGCAGCCTCGGTTGTGTTCTCCTCTAGTCCAGTATAGCCAGCATTCCAGGGAAGTCTCCGGTATGGCACCTACCTTCTCGGAGGTGATATTGGCTAGTCGGAGCAGGCGCTTTGGCCCCTCCGACTCAGCCACCCATACCGGATTACATAAAAAAAAAAAAAAAATCCAGCGTGTAGGGATGCAATCCCTGCCCAGTACTTATATACTTACTTAAATTATTCATCCGCACAAATAAATATATATACTTGTTACTTAGTATATTATTTTATTTTTTATCCATTTATTTACACATTTTTTATATTAATTTTACATATTTACAAACTTAAAATCTAAAATTAATACAAAAACAAATGGTGTTTCCACCATCGGCGGCGGGGCGAACCCAGGCTACCGATGGTCGGGTCCCAAAGACAGAAACCTCCGGACGATGCGTGCAGTGTTGAGCAGGGCTGCCTCCTGGATCTGGCCCTTGACCCAACCACTCAGCGAGAGCCTCTTAAGGTGGCGTCGAGGCTAGCCCATGCCCGACTATGGGCACAATGATAGTCGAGTCGACGGGCCACATCATCAATATCAATATCAATTATCATCAATCAATATATCATCATCATCAATCAATCAATCATCAATAATCAATAATAATTATATATCTGTAAGGGATGGTCATGGAGTAAGTTACTATGTTTTATGAGATATTGAGTTTGTAGACTCTATGTATGATACTAAAGCTAAATTGACGATTTTTAGAAATCGTTTCTGTATGTATGTATATTCCACCAAAACTCTTAATGATTATCTGAATTTGATGAAACTTCGTACAAGCACATTTGCCTATACGGGACAAAGGATAGGCTAAATAAAATTCAGTTCCGGTTACGCTAAGATATGGCTCCCATGTAAACCGAAATGTTACGCGCGCCGTTTACCGCGAGTAGGTATATGAACGAGCCGGAGACGCGCGCGACGCAGGGCGACGGCGCGGCGGCGGCGGCGCACTATAGGCCGCCCATACAAGGGGTTGTCCGAAAATGCTTGTAGTTCATGTCATCCTGGAGTATGGAAATATTTCTTTTTATATAATAGATAGAATGAAGTTTTATGCCCCGAGAGATTTTTTTTGCGTTCAGGAAAACGATAAACCATCTTTAAGTAAATAAGTAATTAAGGGCGAGGCCGAAGGCCGAGCTGCGTTCAGGAAGACTATAAACCTTCTCGAAGAAATTAAGTAACAAAGGGCGAGGCCGAAGGCCGGGCTGCGTTCAGGAAGACTTAAACCTTCTCGAAGAAAGTAAGTAACTAAGGGCAAGGCCGAAGGCCGCTCTGCGTTCAAGAAGACCATAAACCTTCTCGAAGAAAGTAAGTAACAAAGGGCGAGGCCGAAAGCCGAGCTGCGTTCAGGAAGACGATAAACCTTATCTATGAAAATAACCTTATCTATGAAATGGTTTGTACTATTGTTGGCCTATTGTTGTACTATTGTTGTTACTATTGGTTGGCCTCGCCCATAGTTACTTACTGTCTTCGAGAAGGTTTATTGTCTTCCTGAACGTAGCTCGACCTTCGGCCTCGCCCTTAATTACTTACTTTCTTCGAGAAGGTTTATAGTCTTCCTGAATGCAGTTCGGCCTTCGGCCTCGCCCTCAGTTACTTACTTTCTTCTTTGAAATACGAATTTCACGCTAGCGAAGCCGCGTGCAAAAGCTAGTTCACTAATAATATCTAAGGGATGGTCACGGAGTAAGTTACTTTTTTTTATGAGATATTGCGTTTGTAGACTCTATGTATGATATTAAAACTAAATTCACGGTTTTTAGAAATCTTTTCAGTAGGTATGTATGTAATGTATGTATGTATCTATGTTCCTTCATAACCGATAATCCGAATTCGATGAAACTTAGTAGAAGCACATTTAACTATAAGTGACACAGGATAGGCTTAATAAAATTCACTTCCGGTTACGCTAAGATGTGGCTCTCATACAAAGATTCGGTAGCCGGCTTACTTACTTTCTTCTTTTTAAATACGAATTTCACGCGAGCGAAGCCGCTGGCAAGAGCTAGTGCAATAGGTAATTATTACCGTACAATATACCTACGTAAACCATAATAATTAGAAAAAAAAATTTACTGAATACCCTTGATGTCCCACTGCTCAATTGAGCAATCTAGTTGAGTACAGGAGCGGAAATTAAGAAGAAGTGAGAACCAGCTTACGTGTGTTTTTTTTTTATTTGGTTTTTCAGTATATTAATTGACTATAAAAAAAATCCATGAACAGAATGCCATAAATTATATTAATGTATCCTTCAGGTCTGTTGGTTTTCATAAATTTCGTTTATCATTCTGGTGATGTTCTCGCTCCTATCAGTGATCTCTTGCAATGTAGCGGCGTGCCCCCACGCTTGCACTCGGAGATCGTATCGTCTAGGGAATCGGACCAGGGGGATGCTGACGTTCACACTAAGGCTATCGAAAATAAGTGTTGGCGTGAGCAAAGTGGTCGGCATGAGTACTTTGATGCATACTATGGTGTAGTTTATCTCGCTTCGCAACTGAAACAATGAGGAAGCAGTTGATTATTTTTATTCCTTCATTTACACACACATACATATCACACACGCTGAGTCCCGACAATCGGGGTAAGCAGAGTAATCGATGTTGTGCTGGAAGAACTCTGGTCAATTACAGCGCAACACCGACCACCGCGTTTCGCAAAGTATTCGAACAAGATTAAATCGGTCAAGCAGCAAGTAAGGCACGAAGACCCACCTGCTGCATGAGTCGGTGGAAGTACCGTGCCAAGGTGAGAGGTGGCGAGCCTGTCGCCCTTCAGCACGGCATCTTGTCCTTATCCCTTAGTCGCCATTTACGACATGCATTGGGAGAGATGCAGTGGGGATATTCTTTTTAAGTACCGGCCCCACACGGTACAATTCATACAATTCAGAATTCATTCCTTCATTTACACATTCGCTCAAAAATAATTTTGTACACATTAAAAACCTAACCACATATTAAAAACCTAACATTACAAACATATACAAGATTAATCTTAAGAAAATGGAGTTTCCATAAAAAAAAATTATACATACCACACCCTGTATCCCAACAATCGGGGTAAGCAGAGTAATCGGTGTTGTGCTGCAAGGACTCTGGTAGTTGCAGGACAACACCTATCACCACGTTTCGCAAATTATTTGGAGAAGATAAATATCAAGCAGCATGTAAGACACGAAGACCTACATGTTGCATGACTTGGAGGAAGGACCGTGCCAAGGCGAGAGGTGGCTATGCTGCCTCCCTTTAGCACGGCATCTTGTCTTTATCTTAGTCGCCTTTTACGACGTGCACGGGGTGAGATGCAGTGGGAGTATTCTTTTTAAGTACTGAACCCACACATTTGCGCAGTCATTGAGATATTATGTTTTATTTTTAACCGACTTCCAAAAAAGGAGGAGGTTCTCAATTCGTCTGTATGTTTTTTTTTTTTTTATTTTTTTTTTTATTTTTTTTTTGTTTTTTTGTATGTTTGTAACACGATTTCTCCGTCAATTGAGGGCCGATTTAGAAAATTCTTTTTTTGTTAGTTAGGTCATACTTCCGAGGTGGTCCCATTTCAATTTTATCGAAATTGGTTCAGTGGTTTTCGAAAAATCAGCATAATACTATGGTGTGTGGTTACCTTCAGCAAAACTTGTGATGTGGTCGTTTTCGGCAATTTTCAGTTTGATAAATTAGTATGGTGTGTGGTTACCTTCAGCAAAACATTTGTGATGTGGACTTATTCAGCAATTTGCAGTCTGACACATATGGCGAATAATTCTGTACCACTTCAATCGATTTCGATTATTCGATTTCGATTATTCTTTTTTATGTAATATTACTAAAAAGAATGAAATAAAAACTGTTTTAAAAAATATTAAACCGATTTCCAAAAAACAAAAAAAAAAAAACTAAAAAGTATTAAATACCTAATATTTTGAAATTTTCTCTGTCCTGTTGAAATACATGAATCGATATACTAGTGATACATATTCGGACCCTTGTTTCATGAATATTCTAAATTTGAATTTTTTTATCTTTTCCGACCGGCGCTTAATTTATTATGGTACCTGGCCAGTACCTACTGTACCGAGTACCATCGAGCTGGTTTGATGATGGAGACAGAAGGTGGCCATAGGAACTCCTAAACTACACATGATAAACCCATCGTGTTTGGGCTCGTTGCATTTGTCTTCACGAGAAATTTACTTTAGACCTAAAAGATTCTCAATTCGACGGTATGTTTTCTTTTTTTGGATGTTTGTTACGCGATTACTCCGTCAATTGTGGGCCGATTTTGAAAATTCTTTTTTTTTTATTTGAAAGGGGATAACCCTGAGGTTTTGAAGTGAAAACTTCTTTAGCGGCTCTTGGCACTTTTTTAGGTGGGTAAAAATGTATAACTCGCGACATCGCGTCAGCGTCATTTTTAAAATGAAACCTTAAGTCATTGCGTTAAGGGTTAAGTTAGAGTGGCACGGGATCTGCCGGCACTCCCGGAGTGCAACTGTTAAGTAGGGTTCCGTAACACGTTTATGTCTGTACATTCTACTAAGTTCTGCAAAATGAATGTAGGGTTCCGTAACATATGCATGTCTATCCGTTCTACTAAATTTTACAATTTTCAACCAAGGTCCTCCGACGGTTATTTTATAATAAAAGTAGGCTTCCGTAACACGTTTATGTCTGTCCATTCTACTAAGTTCTGCAACATCACCTACAACGTCCGTGATGTCAGCCCATAACACCAGTGCCATGTCAGTGCTTCCCCCTTTGATCGTGCTGACTACACTGAACTGGTCGGAAAACACAAACTATTTACATAGCCGTTTCGACCGACGTTTAATTCAGTGCGGTGGTACCAACCCGGGAAGGTTAAACCCTACCACCAAGTAAGATTACGAGGGAAGGGACTTACAGTTTTACGAGGAATCCGAACCTTGGTCAGCCTCCAACGGTCAGCGGTCACCCATCTAAGTACTGACCGCACCCAGCGTTGCTTAAAATTCAATAGTGACAGTTGACTGTCTGCACCACTGAGCTATCGAAGCTGACGTGGTCCTATTTTAATTGGGTCAAGATCGGATTGGAAAGCGAGGCGGAATCGCGAGGCCGAAGGCCGAGCGATTCCGCCGAGTACATTAATAGCAAAAATTACTAAAAAAAACTGTGAAATAAAAAAAACTGTTTTAAAAAACATAAAACCGACTTCCTAAAAAAGTAGAACTAAAAAACTATTTAAAATAAAAATATAAAAACCGCCTTCAAAAATATATGAAATAAAAACCTAAAAAAAAAACGAACCCTAGAGTTGAAGGCGGTGCTAAAGCAAGCAAAAATGATGCATGAAAGAAAACATGAGCGGATGATAATATCCTTTGTGATTTGTGTAGCCTTTTTAGCACCGCATTCAACTCTAGGGTTCGTTTTTTTTTTTAGGTTTTTATTTCATATATTTTTGAAGGCGGTTTTTATATTTTTATTTTAAATAGTTTTTTAGTTCTACTTTTTTTAGGAAGTCGGTTTTATGTTTTTTAAAACAGTTTTTTTTCTTTATTTATCTCTATGTTTACAGTACAGCTAATAGTATACTTGCACGCTGAGATATTCAGTATTTCATGTAGGTACTTACTACTTACTTATTGCATACATCATATGGGACTTAAGCAGCCCATACATGCTAAATAACACCGTCAGTATTACTGACAGAGCCATAGAACTAGGATTATCCAGAAGGAGGGAACTTCACAGCTCTTAGCGTCCAATAATGGTCGCCAAACTATTTTTATTTTCGCTGATCTGTAGCGACTTACGCGTTTCGTACGAGTGCTGCGATCACAACGCAACAGTATAATCGCTATACCACTTGACATTGCTGCCAAAGCTTTACTTAGTAGCGCGGCTTTGGAAAACTTTGACAGCTTTAAACGCTATTTATGGTACATGACATATTTAAGGCGCTAGTATGCTTGTTATTGCCGCCAAAACCGAGGCCAAAATTAAACGGTAGTGCGACTTGGGAACGAGTTGACAGCTGTAAGCAGTGCTCGCAGCACAAATTTAAAAGCAATATTTTTTTGGGTTATACTTTCGTTATGTCCGTCCGTCAGTCCGCGGCTTAGCTCAGAGACCCTTAGTACTAGAAAGTTGTAAGTTGGTATGGGTATACATATTAATAACGCCGACAAAGTGGTGATATTAAAATTTTGAAAGATTTTTTTTTAGGGTAACTCCCCTACACGTAAATTGGCGATGCATTTTTTTCACGTCTACCCCATCGTGTGGGATGTCGTTGGATAGGTCTTTGGAAAATATTGGGAATTTGTGAAAAGCATTTTTCGATTTAGGGATCGGTACGTTCGGTAAAAGACAAGTTACCTCTCCAGTCTGCCGGCGTGTACCAAATCCCATGTAGCTGTGGAACACCGAGCTGTGGAAAGTCATACATCGGGCAGACGAAGAGGAGCATAGCGACGCGGGTCTCGGAGCACATACGAGCGGCAAGACAACTGGACTCCAACAAATCGGCAGTGTGCGATCACATGGACTCCGGAATGAACCACTGGATTAGGTTCGATTAGGTCAAAATTCTTGCGACTGAAACACGACACGTCCCACGTCTCGTCCTCTCGGACGTCCATCGAAATCAAGAAGCACGACAACTTCAACCGGGAGGACGCCTTCAAGTTGTCGCCGATGTGGAACCCAGTCATAGCGCCGCTCAAGAGAAGAAGACACGACGGACACGACCAGCCGGATGTGGACACCGTCAGCACCTTCTGTCTCTCCGCTGAGATCCGGAACGCACCTGAACCCTCGTCTACGGAAACTACCCGCACTGGCCACAGCTCTAATCTTCGTCAACGACGGACGGAGATCTGACAGTTCTCTGCCAAACGTCGCACCAGGCAGAGTGCTCTTGATGATGGGCCATACGCTTGGCCCGAAACGTCGAGCCACATAGCTCGTGAAGAACCGTGAGTAAAGCTATTTTGTTTAAAAATAATAGTAAAACAGTTTTCATCAATGATGAACTTCTTTCAGAGCAGCGCTATAACTGAATTCAGTTTGCATCGCGAGTCAGTTTCGATAGCTGACCGCCATTTGTAGTTTGTCTGCTCTTCTGGCCCTTCACCTGGAGCTTGTCAGCGACATGATCGCACTGCCAGTACATAGCGGCAATTCATCGTTTATACCTAGACGTTCATACTTTATAATCGTTTTCAAAATATCAAATAACATAAAATTATAAGTACATCAACACCGATCTATACATTCAATTAATCATCAACTTCAAATAATTTTATACGCGGTTTTCAATACATAGCATTTTTAATTTCACCTCACGTATGAGGAAATTTATACCACTCTCGGCCAAGTACAATCTTAAATTCGCGTTCTACAAATCCTAGTGTCCTTTCAATCCTAGTGTCTCTCTCCTCACTCCTACACATTTCCATGTTGAACGATCTCTCACGATGTTGCCTCATCCTCAGATCACTGAGGGTCGCCACCATCAGGTTGCAGCGATACGAGCGCATAGGGCGATTGGAACTACTCTTCTGCAATCAATATTACCTACAAAGGATATATTACAGAGCTCCAGCCTCAATGGAAATGACCTACATGTAGCGAGCTGAAGGATGGAGCGCTGGATCACGAAGGAAGACGGGCTACCTCCACTGAGATGGCCGCTCGGCCGGGTCGTCCAGCTGTTTCCTGGCTCCGATGTAGTCGCGCGGGTTGCTGACACCAAGACTCGGGGCGGCACCCTCAGAAGAGCAAGTCATCCGGAGGTGGAACATTCTACGTTGGACCCAATACTCCAAGGCCGGGAGGATGTTGACGCGACCACTAGTGGTCGTCGTACCGACGACCACTAGCCAGCTCGGGACTGCGGGGGGTGCGCGGGCGACCGGTGGCTGCAGCCGCTCCCCTACGCCGCCGCCTCCACAGCCTCATTCTGCCAAGCACCGCAACGGCGAGCGCACGCACCGCGCTCTTACATTCATCTTACAATCATGTCATTACTTTACATCATTCATTAAAACCAAATAACAGTCCACCACCGCATTTTACTGAAGAGCTCCCCTAACTGCCTTCGGCGAATCATCAATGGAGAGTTAGGCGCCACCACAGCTGTAGTAAAGCAGTGGTCACAGCACTAATTTAAACGCAATTTTTGGTACCTAGACGTCACATATATGTCGCTAGAACGCTTGTTATTGATGCCAAAACTAAACGGTAGCGCGGCTTTGGAACGCGTTGACAGCTGTGTAAGGCGGTGCTCGCAGAATCAATTTAAACGCAATATCATGGAACCTAGACGTCACATGGTAAGTCGCTAGAATGTTTGTATTTGCTGCCAAAGCTTTACACGACTAGTAGCACGACTTTGGAAAGCTTTGGCAGCTGCCAAAAGGTTTCGGCAGCACCAATTTAAACGCTATTTATTGTACCTAAACGTGCCTTGTAGATCGCTAGAAAGTTGTTATTGGTGCCAAAACGCGTTGACAGCTGAAAGGCGGTGCTGGCAGAATTAATTTTAACTAAATTTTATGGTACCTAGACGACACATTTAAGTCCCTAGAATACTTGTTATTGCTGCCAAAGCTAAACGGTAGCGCGGCTTTGGAACGCTTTGACAGCTGTCAAAGCGTGTGCTCACAGCACCAATTTTAACGCTATTAATGGTACCTAAATGTCACATGTAAGTCGGTAGAACGCTTGTTATTGATGATAAAACTAAACGGTAGCGCGACTTTGAAACGCTTTGACAGCTGTCAAGCGGTGCTCGCAGCACCAATTTAAACGCTATTTTATGATACCTAGACGTCACATGTAAGTCGCTAGAGCTACCTCTCTCTGGATATTGCTACTTCTGTGGGTACAGTACAGTAATACTGACGGTAATATCTAACGTGTCGGGGATGTCTTACAATCTACTCACATTCAAGTAAAACTGCAACCAAGAGTCCTTTATCGTCCTTACAGAAAAGTAGTCCTCGTAGAAAATGAACCGCGGCGCACTGACCATCTGATTGTAGTGGCAATGTGTTCCCTCCATGTACCATCGGCCTTCCCACTTCTTAGATAAGTCATTACCTGTGATAACACAATGGTTTGGTGATAAACAGATTTATTATGATGATGAACATATTGTGATTTTTATATGTTATCCGATATGGGTAGCTGAGTCGGAGGGGCCAAAGCGCAGGCTCTGACCAGCCAATATCACCTCCGAGAAGGTAGGTGCCATACCGGAGACTTCCCTGGATTGCTGGCTATACTGGACTAGAGGATAACACAACCGAGGCTGCTATGCGGCCATCTGACATCCAGTACGGTGGTACCAACCCAGTCGGCTACAATTTGAGCCTACCACCTAATAAGGGGCTAGGGAAAGGGGGTGACCTACAGTTTTACACCGGTTCCCAACGGTGAAGCAGCAGGTGTACGTATGCACGTAATTGTTTTCGTCAGAAAAAAATCATTGGTACACGTTGACCGGATTTGAACCGCGGACCTCTCGCTTAAGAAGCCGATGCCCAAACCACTCGGCCACCCTTTGGTGATAAATATAATTATGTGGTATGTCGGCAGATCACTAAAAAGAACAAACAAAATAAGATAAATAAAATGTCTTGTCTTCAAACATATACATAAAACATACAACAAAAATTTAATTTAAATAATATACATAACTTTACTTATTGTACATGATTCTTCGCCGTTTTGGGGTCAATATTTCCCCCTGTCAGGTGAAGGGGTTAATCAAGAATATATAAAATGTTATTAAAATAACTAAACAATTAAAACCTTCCTATCAAATATTAAAATAACTATCAGAAGGGGCGTTTTTACCCAACTGCGTGACGCAAAGGAGGGTAATGTGTTTATCGGCCTATGTATGTATGTATGTATGTATGTTGGTTCCTTTGTGGCACTATAGAGACCAAACGTGTGAGTAGATGGTTATTGCGGGTTCTGGGACACCTATCGAAGCAATGACAAGGTTCCATCTCCCATACAAATACCCTTGTAAAAGTTGGAACCCTGTCACAGTGAAAGATTGGAAAGATGGGAGCACAAAACCCACTGCGGGTTCTGGGACACCTAACCCCACCTACGCCCCGCCCATCCGCCCGCCCTCGCTCGCTTCCGCCCGCCCTCGCTCGCTTCCGGTTTCCGGTTGGAGATCCTCAGGAGGGTCTCACGCTGCCCGCCCTGAGGGTTCTAGCCCGTCTAATGAAACATAACATGGTTCCATCTCCCATGCGACTACTATGAAAGTTAGAACTATGTCATAGTGGAAAATTTGAAAGATTGGGTGTATAAAATCTGCTGAGACTTCTGGCTCACCTACCATGTAACAAGGTTCCATCTCCCATGCGACTACTATGAAAGTTGGAGCGTATCATAGTGGAAAATTTATAAGATGGGTGTATAAAATCTGGCGAGGACGAAATCTACTGCGAGATCTAGACCTCCGCCGCCGAGCGCCCCTGCCCCTCCGCGCTCGTTTCCGCTAGGCCCCCGCTCCCGCTATGAAGGCTCTGCGAAGCGACTAGGGATGTTTCTACATTGTACATTTCTGGACCACGTAGATCGACCTTGACTACGCGCGCTCATGCGAGCGGATGTGGGAGATAAGGCGGTGAGCCGGGATGTTGCGGAGAGAGATAAGGTTAATAAAAATTCTAATATAGTGTACATATGCAATTTATTCGTAACTAGCTTTTGCCCACGGCTTCGCTCGCGGTAGAATAGTAAATCCGATTTAAACGCAAATAAGTATTATAATAAACGATCGCTTCTCTTATATTCCCTCTCTCCCTCTCCCCCTCTACCTTTATCCTTAACCCCTCCCCCTCTTCCCCTCTCCCTATCGATAACTGTTTTATCGTTTTATGTTTTATTTGTTTTACTGCTAGTATTGATAGTCTGACTATGGGTATACAACATCAACTTAACTCAGTACTGCACCTGCTAAGTGTAAATCGGCCTTAAAACTCTGTTAGATGGCTAAATGTTTTATGGATATAAGTAAATCAACAGCTTTCGAGTAGAAAGGATTTATTCAGAAGTGACATTCAGTGACATGACATTTTTGACATTAGTTGAGGCATAGATTACACTTTTCAACATGCCCCCTTAATCGAATGCCGAAACAAACAGTAAACATAAAATACATTTACAACTAAACTAATTTAGCTAATGACAATTCCGGCACAACCTTTTTTATTTTGCCTTTATACAGTGGTTTTGTCATTATATCCGCTACCATTTCATCAGTCGACAGATATTCAATTTTTATCTGTCCACTTTGAACAATATCTTTTATACAGGGTGGCCCAGTTATAGTGGTCCAAAAATTTTTTTTAGATGGAGGACATCTTGTTGACTCATTTAAAAAAAACATTAGTTCCGCGAAAATCAATAGTTCAGAAGTTATGATTTTTTTAAACTTTTTTTGAAATTTCTCTATTTTAGTCACATAAGCCGCTCTAGTTGGATATCTATTCCACAAAATCGAATAAAATTTGGTATGGAAGTAGAGGAGACATGTAGCTAGTACGTAATGAATAGTTTTTAGGTTTACTCCTAGACTGTACTGTTGCTATAGCCCTTTCAGCGAATTTTTGTTCAGTTTACATTCAAATTGATCAATTTTTGAAAAATCACTGTGAAAAAAAAATGTACTACAGAAGATTTGCCCATACCCTTAAAAACTACCTATACATATCACAATTCTCCAGACCAAAAATTGTAGTGGTGTTACAATTGTAACATATTCAAAATAAACATCATTTGTACAAATTCACTACAATAAAAAGTGAAGATTACCTTAATTTTTTAAATCTTATTTTTTAAAAACATTACTAACCAGTTTTTTATGTGTAGATTAGCGCTGTTGGAGACAGGTTTGTGAATAATGTGAAATTGTAGTGGAACTAACGTTTCGAAAAAAATATGATTTTAAAAATTAAGGTAATCGTCACTTTTTATTGTAGTGACTTTGTAAAAATGATGTTAATTTTGAATATGTTACAATTGTAACACCAATACAATTTTTGGTCAGGAGAATTGTGATATGTATAGGTAGTTTTTAAGGACATGGGCAAATCTTCGGTAGTAAATTTTTTTTTCACAGTGATTTTTCAAAAATTAATCACTTTTAATGTAAACTGAACAAAAATTCACTGAAAGGGCTATAACAACAGTACAGTCTAGGAGTAAACCTAAAAACGATTCATTACGTACTAGCTACATGTCTCCTCTACTTTCATACAAAATTTTATTCGATTTTGTGGAATAGATATCCAACTAGAGCGGTTTATGTGACTAAAATAGAGAAATTAAAAAAATTTTTTAAAAAAAATCATAACTTCTAAACTATTGATTTTCGCGGAACTAATGTTTTTTTAAATGAATCAACATGATGTCCTCCATCTAAAAAAAAATTTTGGACCACTATAACTGGGACACCCTGTATAATGATATCTTATGTCGATATGTTTTGTTCGCTTGCTACCCATACTACCATATGCAAGTTTTTGTGCTGACTGATTGTCATTATAAATTGTTATCGGACAATCATTATGTCCGTACAGTTCTTTGAACAAATGATTCAAATAGATGCACTCTTTGGCTCTGGTTCCCCTGTTCTTGAACGGGTTTCTTGTAATCTGCCCGCTACACATGGAATACAGACATCATTGCTCTTTTCAGCATTTTTATAGCTGATGCCGGTTACAAGATCTTCAATAGTGCGCATTCCACCTCTGTTCAAATGACCTAGGCGTTTATGCCATAGTTCTCGTGGCAACTTCCTTTCCTTGTCGTTGTCTACCGTTGTGGCTGCCTTGGCATGAATCACTTCTTTTTGCTGCAATTCATATAGCCCAGCTACCTCTTTAGCTTTGCCACGACTGTACCATTATTATTTGAAATGGTGCAGCCTTTGTCGTCAAACTTGACAGTTAATCCCTTTTCTACCATTTTGCTGACCGACGACAAATTTGTTGTTAATTCCGGAACATGTAGCACATCGTTGATTCCGCTGATATGATTACTGATTTTCAGCTCAACGTCTCCTCGACCCTGACTCGTTATTGTTTCATTGTCTGCAAGAACGATCTGAAGTCCTTCCTTGGTCTCCTTGTACTTTTTCATAGTACGAGCATCATTGGACATGTGTGTTTTAAAATGTATCACACTGATCAAAAATTTTTCTGAGATGGAAGAATTATAATTTAGTAATAACAATAACATTCGATTGTTTTCTATATTTTTATGACTATTGATTGTTTCTATTGTGTTTTGTACTTGTTTCTGATATTTTAACCGTATTTCACTATAGGAAACTAAGTCAGCTTATCCATATTTGTCATTGTAATACCGACCTAGATTGTAAGAAACACATTCTGAAAAATATTTTTTTTTTCTAATAAAAGTAATAATCCTACTCGTTTTTAGGGTTTCGTACCTCAAAAGAGGAAAAAACGGAACCCTTATAGGATCATTTTGTTGTCCGTCTGGCTGGCTGGGTGTCTGTCTGTCAATACCCTTTTTCTCAGGAACGGGTAGAGGTATCAAGTTTAAATTAATACCAAATACTAAGGTCTACGTTTCCTCAGACGTGTCTAAGTCAACGCAATCCCTAGATACGGCCATTTAAGTCACATATTTTACTACTGGCAAAACAAAACCTATAGAGTACTTCTCGTTAACCTAGAATCATGAAATTTGGTAAGAAGCAAGGTCTCATAGCACAAGTAAAGGAAAAAATCCGAAAATTTAAATTTGTAGTTATATGACATTAAAAAAATTATGTTTGTTTTATATGTCTAGACCTTTTTCTCAGTAACAGATGAAGATATCAAATTCAAATAAATATGAAATACTAAGTTCTATGATCTCTTTAAGGTGTAGAAAATACAAACTTCTAAATCAACACAATCAAAAGATACGGCCATCATTTTAGATTTCATACTCGCAAACTCACTCAAATCAAATCAAAACCTATAGGGTATTTTCCGTTAACCTAGAATCACGAAATTTGGTAAGAAGCAAGGTATCATCGCAGAAATAGAGGAAAAAATCCGAAAATTGTAAATTTGTAGTTATATGACATTAAAAAAAATTATGTTTCTTTTGTATGTCAAGGCCTTTTTCTCAGAAACAGATGAAGATATCAAATTGAAATAAATATCAAATACTAAGGTCTACGATCTCTTTAAGGTGTAGAAAATGCAAGCTTCTAAATAAATGCAATCAAAAGATACGGTCATCGGACTTAGGTCAGATGTCATACTCGCAAACTCAGTCTAATCAAATCAAAACCTATAGGGTATTTCCCGTCAACATAGAATCATAAAATTTGGTAAGAAGCAAGGTAACAGCAAGGCACAAGTAAAGGAAAAATCTGAAAATTGTTTTATAGTTATGTCATATAATAAATAGGTATGTTTTTATATATTTCAACTACACGAATGTCTGACAGTCAAACCATTGGTGTATTTTTTATTTAGGCGTTTCGTGTTTTTCCACAACACAATACTTTTTGTACGGAACCCTCGGTGCGCGAGTCCAACTCGCACTTGGCGATTTTTTTGTTCTGACTTTTATTCGAGGTGCCAATCTATAAATTGGAATGGTTATTGGGGCGCCAACATGTCCACACTTCTTTATTAGTGCCTTTGAAGCAGTACGAGTATACTCGTAGTCGGCCCTACCATAGAAACCAACTACGAGTATGCTCGTATTTGGCAGTCAATGGGTTAATATTATTAGTTTTTAAAATGCTCACATTTGCGATTTAAGAATTAAACTTCTAAGCACAATCCCGACCCTTAAAAAGTCAAATATAATTTCCATTTACTTACTTAAAGGGGTCGGGGGCCGCTAAGTAAATTCCCGCGCTGCTCTGAGTTTTTATATTTTACGCGACGCATCTTCTTTACGCATCTAACCTAATGTTGAGGCGGCGCATGTCGTTTTTGTTACGTTTGTATTTCCGAAAATAATTCTTAGGTGGTTATAAAAAAAACTAAACACCCTAAAAAAATTTCAATACCGTAATATTGCTTAAAAAAGAAAAAAAAAATTTAAGGGATTCGATCCCATGGTAAAAAAATACAAATCCTACACTCTTACCACTGAGCTACGAAATCATATAAACGACCAAACGAATATAGGATTCCCTTGGATAGTTTTCGGCTTTCTTAGGAAGACAACTGTCACTGAGAGACAGAGAATTGTCCCGCAGACACTCATCCTTTCAATTTAGTCTGTCCTGGTACTTTAGAACCGTTCCCAGTAGTCTTACCACTTTATGACGTCATCACGTAAAACTATCGTCCGTAAACCGACTTTACAGACAACCCATTTTTTTCGCACAATATAATAGTACACTGCTGGTACCTACTAGAACACCTACAAAGCCTTATCTTATTATTTTCTTATATAAGAGTGTTGCATGCATAGTGCCATTCAGTTTTTGTTGCGAGCTAGTGCGGAGTTGCGGACTGTGACCACATGCCGGTCTCCATGCCGGGTACGGGACCGGCGTGAGGTCATAGTCCGCGCGGTCCTATCAGGCCCTCACTTCTATATTTCGGGTCATTTCGGGTATTGCATTTTGCGGGCCAAGTCCGCGGTCCGTGCGACACTTCTGCTATGAGCTGGGACGGAAGGACGGACGGACACGCGCGCGACATTTTTTTTTTATGTAATCCGGTATGGTTGGCTTGTCGGAGCAAAGCACATGCTCCGACCAGCCAATATCACCTCCGAGAAGGTAGGTGCCATACCGGAGACTTCTCTGGATTGCTGGCTATACTGGAGTAGAGAAGAACACAACCGAGGCTGCTATGCGGCCATCTTACATCCAGTACGGTGGTATCAATTCAGTCGGCTATGAGCCTACCACCTAGTAAGGAAAGGGACCTACAGTTTTACACCGGTTACGAACTGTGAAGCAGCAGGTGTAGGTATGCACGTAAATTTTTTCGTCAGAAAAAAACACAATGGTACACGCCGACCGGAATCGATCCTCGGACCTATCGCATGAGAAGCCGGCGCCCAAACCACTCGGCCACCCGCCGCTATATAAACACATTTTAAGAGTCCCGCACCGACCCGTTCGGAAGTCTAATAGAACAGGTAGGTTCGACTTACAGCTAACTACTAGCAAACTAGTTCCCATCAACTTTGACTTTGACTTTGACTTTGACTTTTTTTCCAATTTTGATATTTGTGTACCTTGATATTGCGCGAGTTTTCAAAAAGGCGGAGAGATGGCGCGCTTAACTCGGTTTTAGGGGGATCCTCGCCCTTTCCCCACAGATGTGGTCGAAATTCAAGGCCGCTTTCACTGGCCCTTAGAAAAAAGCCTTCGAAAATCAATAAATGCTTATAACTCCTGAACTACTGGTCAGATCGACTTGCAATTTGTTTCTTTTCGTAAAGAAAGCTTTTTTTTTAATAGTTGTTTTTTTTCAAATCGGTTTCGCCGTTTCGGACAAAAAAGGACAAAGTGCTTGAGAGGGCATATCTCGGAAACTACTGATCCTCGACTACCCATCCGCTGGAGAAAATGATAGGTCTCAACGAAGTTTTTAGTTAAATTTATAATTTTTTTTTTTTAATAACATTGCATTGTCTTAGGAACTGAATCAACACTAAAAATTTTAACTTTTTGGGATAAGAGGAAGTGGTTCTAATTTGGCTTGCAAGAATTGACCCACACATACTAACAAACCAACATACAGGGCAAGTTAAACAAAAGCTTTAAAATATTTTTAACCTACATTTAATTGCTCTCATTTTATACTACTGATTCGCGACTACTCATCCGCTGGAGGAAATGATAGGCCTCGATAAGATTTTTTTTTTTAAACTACTGCTCTCAAACTTCTCGTGTGGTGGGACAAGCAAGGATAGGTATCGATGAGATCTTCATCAAATTCACGAATCTGCGCGGCCGTGTCTCCGATACAGCCAACTCGCTTTTTTTTGCGTTTGCGGTTGAAAGCCTCTCAGTCCGTCCAGCTTAGGCTTTACCATCTGCTGGTGGACGCAACTGGCGTCTTGAAATCAAGGTCCTACTTTATTCGAAGGGTAAGTCTTGCTGTCCAGCGGGGTAAATTCCCGCGCAGCTCTGAGTTTTATATTTTATTTACTTAGCGCTCCCCCAATTCCTTTAAGTAAACGGAAATTATTTTTGACTTTTTAAGACTTTTCCAGCTTTTTTAAATAAACTGCATACAAATCGGCCCACTTTTTAAGATAATAATTTTTTTGATTACTTAACTACTTGATTAATTGATTACAAACATAGCCAAGAACCGTCCCGAATAAACCAACTTTCTAATAATAAAAAAAAAACGCATCCAAATCGGTCCATCCGTTTCGGGGCTACGATGCCACAGACAGATACACCTATACACACATACAAAACCGTCCTTTTGCGTCGGGGGTTAAAAAAAATAGACATACACTATGTAAGTAAGTAAGTACCCATAATAACGTATGTTTCTTTAATAAATATAACAATAAAATAATAAAAATACACTGACTATCTAATTCGATATCGGTGGCTGAATCAGAGGGGCCAGACCAGAGGACATGCTCCGACCAGCTGGTTATGTAACTTGGTCAGCGCCAACTGCCTGGCTTAAAAGGTTGTAAGCTGTGCACTGAGGTTGTAAGCAAGGCCCTAGCTTATAACCTCAAACCTAAAACCAAAGCAAAGTCCTAGCTTATAACCTCAAACCTAAAACGAAAGCAAAGTTCTAATATCAAAAAACTGTAACTTACTGTCCAACGGAACACGCCTGAGAAGCGCAAGTGGCAGGGGAAAGGGTCTCTCGTGTGACATCAAAGTTTGAACAATCCAGTCGACGTAAGGCCACACGTAGACGAAGCGCGGCGGTGCGTTGTTCCGCCTACCGAGAAACGAAAGTATTAAAAGGGATTCTGTGACCTAGGTACTGACCGCGCGGATGCTCCGAGGAAGTTTAAGGAATATTGACGTAATTAACTAGTGTAGTGATTTAGTCGATATTACATTATCGATATTACATACATACATACATATCACACAAGCTGAATCCCGACAATCGGGGTAAGCAGAGTAATCGGTGTTGTGCTGCAAGAACTCTGGTAAATTGCAGCACAACACCGATTACCACGTTTCGCAAAGTATTCGAACAAGATTAAATCGATCAAGCAGCAAGTAAGGCACCTGCTGCATGACTCGGTGGAAGTACCGTGCCAAGGTGACAGGTGGCGAGCCTGTAGCCCTTTAGCACGGCATCTTGTCCTTATCTCTTAGTCGCCTTTTACGACATGCACGGGGAGAGATGCAGTGGGGCTATTCTTTTTAAGTACCGAACCCACACTGTACTATATTAATTGATTATAAAATAATTATATAATTAGTTATCTATCAATCTTCACACTTCGAAAGAACGCGTTTTGCCATTTCGCGGGCTTGGGTACGAATTATAATAGACTTTTTTTTCCGTTGCTTGTGCTCGCAATTTCTTCTTCATCCATATTAAATCGCTCTTTGTACACACAAAATGAAGCCGGTTAATAACTTAAAGAGTAACAAATTACCACGCGATTGACTAATACGCGCGCATATTATGAATATGGAATCGATAAGCGTATGGTCTCACGTCAAGGCCAACATACGTACTAGGAGCGCGCAGGGTGTGAAGCGACGGTCGGGAGCCCCAGCCCCGATTCCTCGGAGCTCGAGCGCGGACAGTACCACAGTGCTTGCATCATGACGTAGTTGGTTACACCAGGTATGTCAACTTCTTCCTGGTAGCAACTTGATGCCATGCCAGTGTTTTTTATGTAAACCAATATGGGTGGCTGTGCCGAGAGACCACTAGTGCAGTCGATAGAGCCAAAATCATGTCTCCCCGCGAAACCACGCTCAGTTAGCTTCGTTTTGGTCGTTGCGATATTTTTCACAGCCGGTTCTACTGGCCTTCAATCAACGAGGTGGTAGTTGGTACCGATCGGGTAATAAAGGCATACGTACGGAAAAACATCCTTAATATAAATATAAATTGGAACCTTGGAGCAACATGGTGTTCATGAAAGAAATGCAAATACAAAATTCAGAAATATGAAGAAAGTTATGTAGGTGACTACGCTACGCCGACACCGAATAGTATCAAACGAACGAATTTCGCTTACTAAGCCAGGCCTTTATCGCTTGACTACGTTTTTAGTGGGGTCAGTAGAGAAATTCGTTTTGGTTTTAGCCTCTGCGGCTTGCTTGACTTGTCCCGATCTTTTTTGTTTTATAGAAATCGCAACATGTGACCGACGATGCCCATGGACATTCTGTGATGCACTGGGATTGCGAATACCATGCCGGCCCGACAGGGGCCTTTTCCCGCGCCTTTTGAAAAACTCCAGGCTGTACTTGGGAGGAAACAGATGGACAGGGAGTGCGTTCCACATTTCCCGGTTCCGTGGTCTTGTACCTACAGAAGCGGTTGAGTTGAGAACAGACGTTGGTCTGATTTCTGCTCACTGTTCACAAAATAAAGATCTACACACCATAATATGTGTTACGGATAGCCCACTGTGCAGGAGATGCTTGACGAAGAACGAAAGGGCCGGGCATGATTTTTCTTTTTATATGGAAACTGACACGGTTGGCTACATCAACTACAAAATCCGTGATGTCAGCCCATAATAGAGTGTTTTCATTTTACGAAGGCACGAAGGGTACGAGGTAGGAAGTGGTGCGAGAGGCGACCGCGCGGAGCTCAATAGAGAACGAACTCGGTGCCCGGTCGGTACACAAGTTCTAAACGTCTCCGCATCGCTCCGTCGAACCGAGTTGTTCCCTTCTGAGCTCCGCGCGGTCTCACACCACTTCCTACCTCATACCCCTCGTGCCTTCGTAAAATGAAAACACTCTACCTTAGTGAATAAGGTGCCGTGTCAATGCTTCCCTTCGGTCGTGCAGGCTACACTGAACTGGACGGAAAACATTAACTATTTACATAGTCGTTTCGACCGATTTTTAATTCAGTGCGGTGGTTAAACGCGCGGTGGACCAACCCAGGCGGGTAAAACCCTACCACCTAGGAAGGCGAGAATGTAAGCGACCTACAGTTCTACGTGGAATATGAAACCACACTCAGCCTCCAACGGTCGAGCGGTCACCCATCCAAGACTGACCGCACCAAGGTGTGCTTATGATCACGGTCGACAGTCGACCGATCGCACCACTGAGCTACCGAGGCCGACAGGGCGAGGCTTGATAGAGTTGACAACCAAACCAAGGGAGATAATCCGTTCTCCTTTTTCCTTTACTGAAGTCTGCAGCCGTTCTGCGAGTATATTCTCTATTAGATAGCAATTCATCCCTGCTAGCAATTTCTCATGATCCGTCTCACTCGCAACCAACGGGCATCTCAATGCGTCTAGTGAGACAGAGCTGCGGCTTTACGGCTATTTTTTCGATAATCGGCGCTAATAGAGAACTGGCGGGCTGACCGTCTTGTGGCCTTCTCGGAGGGCATAGGCTAGCTGTGGTAGCTGGCGATCAAGGGATTTTACTCGAAAGTCCCGGACCAAAAGAGCCTAATGTGGGGCCAACGTCGACCGAGCGTTGGAATGCACTCCCCAAAGGGATAAGACTTCCCCAAACTAGTATGTAGGCTTCCAGGTATCCCGGTTATGACGTACGGGTGTGAATCGTGGACTCTGACGGTCGCTGTTGTCCAAAGGTTGAAAGTTGCTCAGCGAGCAATGGAGCGAGCCATGCTGGAAATATCGCTACGTGATATGGTGCGTAACGTGGCAATCCGCCGACGCACCAAAGTAGTCAAAATTGGACACCTATGGTGGCTAAGCTCAAGTGTCAGTGGGCTGGGAACTTCAGCCGAAAAGACGATGACCGTTGGAATAACCGTCAGGAAAACGGAGTGTGGGAGGCCAGGTGGGAAGACGACATCAAGTACGTTGGCGGAAAGCAGTGGTTTCGTACCGCTGAAGCCGGGAAGAGTGTATGAAAATTGGAATTATGTCCAGCAGTGGAGGCTTACACGCTGACTGACTGACTGACATGCACGCTTAGATCCACGCCCTATCAACAACATCAACATGATACTCGCCTGTGCCTAGCAGCGCTCCCTTCACACGGGGGTCCGCCGACAGCCACTCCCACCAGGTGCCAATAGTACCCGATGCGTATCCGCTGGTCGTGCGCGGCGAGCGGCGCCCCGGCACGCATGCCGCATCCGGTTGTGCACAGCATTCGCTGCCGCCATGAGCTCGATATGTTCTGTGGGCCATTGATGTAACACAAAATAAAACAATAAATGAAAAACCATTTTTGAAAGCAAATCGAAAACCTAAATTAATATTTTTTTCGTTTTAGTATATGGCTTAAATATAGGTAAGCTTGTTTTTAAATAGGTTCTTTAAACGCCCTGCTTCGCTTTTATTTAATTATATTTTCTACCAGCGTGCGGTCAGGCTTTGGCCGGTGTGACGAATCACAACCCTCCTCAATGAGCAATAGTTAGCAATGGGAGATATAAAGGCAGGCTAGTAAAATGGTATAAGACGTAGGAACGAATAACACGAATAAGTGAAATAGCAAAGAGTCCGCGGTGCGTATAAATTGTAGCGGGTTGCATGTGGTTAGGCGCTGAAAATACAACAATTTGGGATTGCGAGCGGAGGTGGCTAGCAACACCGTGTTAGCGGGAATTGGCCAGAGATAAGTATTATAGGTCGGCATGCAGTAAGATATGAGACGAATTGATTGTATTACATCTACTTTTGTGAATTCGTTGCATTTTTCAGAGATTAGTTACTGAAAGTTTTAGGGAAAAATGGAACGTATTGTTAGATAAATTGTTTCAGGCAACGGGATTGGTCGGCCAATGGGAAGCGCGGAAATAAAGTTGGAGGTCGTTCCTGATTGGTCGTAGGAGTGAGAGTGGGAATAGGAAAGCGAGGCTATTTAAGGGCGTGTAACGCGGGAGGAGCACCTTTTAGTACACCTGCGAGCCTCCAGGAAACAAGTGGCCCGAGCGACGATCGATCACCTTTAAGCCGCATCGACGCGCCATTGTTTTTCGGCAGCAACGTTTCGGTGAGTCTCGGGAGCCGCGCTATATTTTAGAGTTTTCTAGCTGCAATTCGACCGGTTTTATTAACTTTCATTGTATCGAAGTCTTGTTTTTGGTGGCTGGGCTCGTCTTGGAAACAAGACTGGCTTTTCAGAAATTATTTGCTAGTGTTAGGGATGTGAAATATTTTTTTAAAGACCATCATTGGAGCACTGTGTGAAATGCGAGCTATGCTGAAATATGCATGCACGCATACTCATATAGGGTTCTTTTTCCCTTTATTGGAGCGCTGTGTGAGGAATGCGGGTTTTGCTGAAATATGCATGCACGCACACTCATGCAGGGTTCTTTCATGGAATGTTGTGAGGGAAGCGGGTGTTGCTGAAATATGTATATGCGCACGCTCTTACAGGGTTCTTCGTTGTGTGTGGGGTGAGGCTTTTGCTGAAATATGCATACGTGCGCACTCATACGAGGTTCTTATCCTTTCAATGGAATGTTGGGTGAGGAATGCTAGCTATGCTGAATAAGCATACACGCGTGCTCACACAAGATTCAGTTCATTCTCAATGGTATCACGAGACAAGGCCTCGTGATAAGAAGACGTGAAATAGGGTCGATGCGCAACTGGAATTCTGGCTAAATTATCAAATTATAACGTGGGTAGTTATGTTCTTCAAACACTAAATTCATATTGGTAGGTTAGCTGTGTAGCTGTGGGAATTAAATGTCTCTAATTCTGCAAGGGTTTGAGGTTTCATTTCGTAGGAAATATCAGTATTATAGTATGTAGCACTTAGTAAGGTACCAGAAAGACTAGGTAAGTACCCCACAGTGGTTCTCCTTAGTCCTGCTAGGCTATGAGGTCCCAATTGTTATGACCTGTTAGTGCGTTACCTATACTAGGCTAGGTACCAGAAATACTAGGTAAGTACCCCACAGTGGTTCTCCTTAGTTCTACTAGGCTATGGGGTCCCGATTAATATGCCCTGTTAGGTGGTACATACTAGGCTAGGTACCAGAAAGACTAGGTAAGTACCCCACAGTGGTTCTCCTTAGTCCTGCTAGGTTATGAGGTCCCAATTAATATGACCTGTTAGTGCGTTACCTATACTAGGCTAGGTACCAGAAAGACTAGGTAAGTACCCCACAGTGGTTCTCCTTAGTTCTGCTAGGCTATGGGGTCCCGATTAATATGACCTGTTAGTGCGTTACCTATTTTATCTGGACGAAGTTCGTGGCTGTACTCTAAGGACCGGTGCGAGCTGAGCTGACCGTCTGAATAGGAAACCTACGACAGTTTTGTTTTCGATAGGCGGAGTCCGTCGGACGAAGTACCCCGAGGTTAGGATAGGAATCACACACTTACACACGCACGCACGCCTTTAGGATTTGAAGTCCGTAGGGGCTCTAAATCGTCCACATTACGCCACGAATTTCATTTTAAATCTCTTCCTAAGAGAAACAGTTTCTCCAGTATAGGAAACAAAGGGGGCCATTAGGTATACAAAATAGAGCTGCTGGAAGTAAAGCAGTTCTATATGAATGATGGCCACTGTGAGGGGTATGGAGAGCCCAGGAGTGAGGGGACCCTGGACTCGTGGAGCTCCTTACTTCCCCTTCGGGGGAAATTGTTTGAATAATAAAATTTACTCATTAACATAATTTCTGGGAGGAGAGAACACAGACAATTGCAATGTGATGGAGGAGACACAGTGATATAGAAGAGGCGGACTTAGGCAGAAAATTACATATGTAGTTAGAATATAATTCGATGAACAAAGGTCAGGATAGAAAGCTAGGGATTGAGTTAGTACTCTGGATTATACGGTTACACAACGCTCCCTCGGAGAGAGGGAGATACAGGGTCCATTTACACTTAATTCAGAGTATACGTATTTATGTAATGTTTGAGTTTACCTAGAGATCACTTGAATGCTAAACACAGGCCATGTTTTATTTTAGAAGTTATAATGCGCGGGGCGGGTCTCGGCGTGTCGCCGCCGCAGCGGTTCGTCAGTGTTCTCCCTCGCACCCGCACCGTACTTGTATAGTGTATTCGCGTGGCGGGTCGCCAGCTGCGGCGACGACACGCCGAGATCCGTCCCGCGCATTATACTCGCGGTAGCGTGGAATTTCGGAATAATTATTCGTTCGACGACACCTATCGGGTGAAGTATAAATACGGAAATATACTTTGGCGGGAGGCTAGTACGTCGCAAAGGGTAGCCGTACGACAGTGGTTCGGCTGGCTTTGGTTCAAATTCCACATGAAAGTATAGTTTCATCCCTTTATGTACATATTTAGCTGGAAGGGATCAACCCGTTTTGTTTAAGTCGCCGTTTGTGACCTTTAGGGCCAATAGGGTTTGACGACTAACGGACAGATGGGGACACCTTCCGGAGCCGGTGCGCTCTAAGAACGCCTCGCTGGGTTCCCTCGAGTGGGATTGGACCGCAGTATTTGCGCGTCTTCGGTCCGGCCGCTGTCATGGCGGCCGACAGAATGCAATCCCTGTGCGTGCATCGGACTCCGATGATAACTTGCTCTGACGAGCGATGACAACACGATGCGAGTGCCATATCCGCAAGGATGGTGCGCTCGGGAGGCGGTGGGTTTGAAGGTACACCAACACTGAACGAATGTCGGTCGAAGAAAACGGCTATAAAAATTATACATCCCTCTTAATCTTACTTGGTGGTAGGGCTTAACCCGCCCGGGTTGGTACCACCGCACTGAACGAAACGTCGGTCGAAACGGCTATGTAAATTGTTTGTGTTTTCCGACCAGTTCAGTGTAACCGGCACGATCAAAGGGTGAAGCAAACTGACATGGCACCTGGTTCACCCGGTGTTATGGGCTGACATCACGGACGTTGTAGGTGATGTAGCCAACCGTGTCAGTTTCCATAAAAAAAAACATGTTTTCCATCCAGGTAGCCACGTCGAAAGGAAAGACTGACATGGCACCTCTCTGACACTGACTGACTAACAATTTACTCTGGCATACACGTAACATGGTAAATAGTATCAAGTCGAACTTTATTTGCATGTTTGTGCACTCATCACGTAAACTACTTAACCAATTTGAATGGAGTTTTCACAAAAATATGGGATATGCAACTTTGTTTAATAAAAAAGTCTTTCAGCAAGACAGAAACTGTCGAGTGCAGGAGACTCGTTTATTGCACTGTATGATTTTATGTGTTACTAAATATTTTTATTTCATTTATTTCCGATTCATTTCATCCATATCTCCTACTTCCATCTAAATTATTATTTTGCCATATAAATAAATAAAGCGAAGTTTCTACGGGCGACCGGCGCGGAGGCGGCCGTGTAACGTATGCCAATTTATTTTAATTTTTTTATTTTATTTAAAGCGCAACAAGCGGCGCCGTGCCACCCATAAAGTGTCTCACAACGCCAATGATTTCGCTTGCGATGGCTCTGCCAAATACCAGCTTGCGCCTCTGGACTCTGGACTTGCATCGAGCCGTGCGACTAGTGGGTGACCTTGAAGTGTCCCGCGATCTAGAACCACTGCAACTCCGTGCGGATATCGACTCTCTAAGTGTGTTCTATCGCTAATTCCTGGGGGAGTACTCGGAGGAGCTGATTAACGCGATCACCGCGTTTCTCTTCCGACCCACGCGCACTGGGCACTGATTGCATCCATACACGCTGAACTTATAGCGGATGCGTGCCAATCGGTTCTGCTCATCTTTCCTCTACAGAACCGGTAATCTCTGGAACGCTCTCCCTGCCCATATATTTATCCTTTATACAGTACTTGTACAGTCTCAGATTCTCCAAGGGCGTAAATAGGCGCCTGTAAGGCCGGCATGTCATTCGCAACCCCCACATACGACCGAATGTCCATGAGCATATACATTATATGAATTTCCTTATAACTCGAGAACCACTTTTTCGATTTACATATTTATGGTTTTCATTGTTACATTCTGGTATGTAAATCGTTCTTTTTTTCCGCCCAGTTCAGTGTAGCCGGCACGACCAAAGCATATGTTTTTCTGTCGTACCTAGGTCCCATGTAAATAACTTCGTTTGGTAGATACTTAATCCAATTTTTTTAAATGGAAACTTACACGGTTAGCTACATCACCTACAACATATAAAGTGTCAGCCCATAACACCGGGTGAACTAGGTGCCATGTCAGTGCTTCCCTTAATTTCATGTCAGCTACACTGAAATGTACGGAAAACACGATCTATAAATAGCCATTTCGACCGACGTTTCATTCAGTGCGTTGGTACCAACGAGAGCGGGATAAACCCTACCACCTAGTGAGTTAATTAAAAAGGGAAGGGACCTACAGTTTTACGTGGAATCCAAACCACGGTTAGCCTCCAACGGTCGAGCGGTCACCCATCCAAGTACTGACCGCGCTCAGGCGACCGACCGCACCGCTGAGCTACCGAGGCTGACAATAAATAAAGCTAAATTTCTACGGGTGACCAACCATGTAACTTACGTAATATATATATGAAATGTTCTTATAACTCGAAAACCACTTTATCGATTTACATACGGTTTTCACTGTTACATTTCGTTACTTCTCAAGATGATTTTAAGCTATCAATCACAACGCTACATTATTGGTGGCTTGAGGTGTGACCAAGAAATAACCCGAAAAATTAAAATTTTGGCTGTTCAGACATTTAACTTTATCTCCAAATGTATGACATTTTGAGGAAAATAAATAGTTTTGTGCACAACTACATAAGAGTACCTATACTGTTTATTTTTTCAGAATTTTCAAACAACCCTTACTAGTTTGGCGACAAAAGTTGCAGTTTTTTGTCAACTCATAAACGAAATACCTATAGAATGACATGACATTTGACTTATTTAAAAAAACAAAAAATATTTTACCCTGTACTTTCTAAAGGACTATACTTATATATAATATGTGATTACACGTAATTTGGCGCCAGTTTCATCAAAATCGGTTCAGTAGGTCCGGAGATATCTGCGTGTGACCGACAGACAGACACCAGAACGATCCCATATGGGTCCCTTTCTTTGCATTTTGCGACAGGACCCTAATAAAGAATAAAGAACACTGTAACCAACCTACATAGGTACAAGGTGAAATGAACTACTAGATGAATGTATGCTTCAAGTGGCGTCAATTCCTTACACATCAAGAAACTCACCAGCGACTCTTGAAAACTATCGCAAATGTCTGGAGAGAGAATGTGAAGTCTTTTCAGTCCTTTTTCTTCGTACTCATAATCCACCGGAGCCACTGTAATATTTGAATAATTAGGTACACTTAGGGAGCCGACATCCCTACGAGGTTGAAGTGGTTCTAAATCGCAGGACACTTCGGGGTCACCCACTAGTCGCACGGCTCGACGCTCTATCGACTCCAGAAGCGCAAGCTGGTATTTGGCAGAGCCATCCCACAGGTGCGAGCAGTACTCCAAGCAGGACCTGATCTGCGATTTATACAGAAGCAGCTTTTGGTCCGGCGTGAAGTACCGTCGCACCTTATTGAGTACCCCCAGCTTTTTAGAAGCCAGCTTGGCCTTCCCCTCGATATGCCGACGAAAGTTCAGGTCGTGCGACAGTTCGACTCCGAGGACCCCGAGGTGTTCCGCTTAATTTAAGCGAAGTGCCTTGGAATTAAGGAGCCGGTGTGAACGCCGCTCTCTTCGCACTGAACGCGCAAACTTGTGTCTTGGAAGCGTTGAACTCGACCAAATTACTACGGCCCCATTTGGAAATAGAGCCGAGTGTATGTTCGGGCTCAGACACAAGTCTTCGACTCTTCTCATCCACAACATCCCGACTGGCTGAAGGGTGACTGGTGTAGGATCCGCGTGCCGTACTGTCATTTGCATAACAATGTATGTTGCCCAGAGACAGCATATCATTGATATGCAGAAGAAACAGCGTGGGTGACAACACAGATCCTTGTGGTACGCCGGCGTTCACTGAAATGGCGTCCGACGAGCAACCGTCTACTAGGACCTGAATACTACGCCCATATAGGAAGTCGGCGACCCAGTCACGGAGGCCAGAAGGAAGTCCGTAGGCAGTTTGCCCACAAGCGACTCGTGCCAAATCCGGTCAAATGCCTTGGCAATATCAAGGCCAATTGCCAAGGATTCACCATGATCTTCAAGCGATTCCCCGCAAAGGTGAGTGACGTACGCTAGGAGATTACCAGCAGATCGTTTTGGCCGGAAGCCGTTTGCCGATCGCTGATGAGCTCATTCGTCTCTAGGTACTTCATGAGCTGTGCATTGATAATGCGCTCCACCACATTGCAGAGAAGGGAGGTAATCGCTATAGGTCGGTAGTTTGAAGGGTTTGAGCGGTCACCCTTTCTGGGGACCGCTTGCACAAACGCAGATTTCCAGGCCGCCGGCCCACGGCCATTGGAGTAGGAGAGACGGAATAGGTGCGTCAGCACTGGAGCCAGCTCGGGAGCACACCTTTTTAACACCAATGCAGGAATCCTATCCGGGCACACTCGCTTTCCTGACGTCTAGGGGAGAAGCTCCGCCCGTACAGTTCGTTGTCGAAACTACGCTTCCGGCATGGAGTTCTCACACCTAGGCATGGATGGGTGAGTGGCACCCCCATCGTCCAGGTTGAAGTTCCCCGCAAAGAGAGATACCAGTAGGTCGGCTTTCTCCTTTGCGGAGTGGGCAAGTGAGCCTCCAGGACACTACAGAGGTGGAAGAGAGGAGCGGCAGAAATTCGAATCGACAGATTTGGCGAGAGACCAGAACTCACGGCTCCCAGTTGGGTACTGATAAGGGTATAGCACATGTCATAAAAATAATTCACTGTGGTCAAAATTAGGGATAATTTGCAAGAATCTAAACATTAATAATGGAGAATTGAACAAAATGCCCGCGCGACCGGTACATGACCTAAAATTTGAAAATGCTCCCGAAAACGATCTTAATACGGTAAGCGACCACGGATAAGTGCCCGTTTTGTCGTTCTGTTCTCTGTCCTTAATTTTGACCACATAGTGAATTATTTCTATGACATGTGGTATACCGTTGGAAAAGACGTAAACTAGCAAACTTTTTAAAAGAAAATGAAGCTATCAGTTGCTGTCAGTTTTTTTATTAAAATGACTTTGGGAGGTCATGTGACCTTTTCATGGTATTAAAACTTCATCAAATAATATTTTATTTCGGGCTGATGCAATCATAAACAAAAAAGTTACAAAGGTTTAAACCTGGGATTTTGGTAATTTTCAAAAATAAAGAAAAAAAATCGGATCTTGATACCATGTGACATTTGACAAAAGGTATCACGGATGAAAACGTTGCAAATGATCCCACTTATCTAAAAAAAAAAATATTCGGTCGATGTGCCGAACAGCCTGTATATTTTCTTTACTTACCTGAGAGGAAATCCAGAAGATACACTTTTTCAGCTCTCATGTCGTAGGTCCAGACGGCTCCTTTCGGCAAACATATCGGCAATAAATATCCTGAAATATTACTTTAATTATATACCGGTTGTCCCAGTGCGACCGCATTTAATAAAATTAAAATTAAATTCAAACAGTAATAAATTTTTCGAGATAATCGGTGATTTTGACACTTGGATGAACATATTTATAATTATATTACACTTAATTACTCATTATAATAATTAAAAACACAAATTAAAATCTTAACATTGGATCAGCGTTGTTTACTTGCCGCCTACCCGCACAAACATGTTATATACGTCACTGGAACGAGTCCTTCATCGCAGGAGAGTTTTGCTGCAGCTGCGACGGACGGCACTATGCGAGTTTTCTCCCCAAACAGAGATTATTAACCTGTTTGGTGTATTAAAAAAAAATTACCAGGGTTAAATTACAAAAGATGCGTCGCTATAACCCTAACCTAATGTTGAGGCGGTGCATGTCGTTTTTGTTAAACTCCCATAGTGCAGCTTGGCAGCTACCACAGCAGCTGCGTCAAAGCTCTCCTGCGATGAAGGCATCGTATCACTGGACCCGCGGAAACCGCGAAGAGGGCGAGACAATGTTGTTCTTTTTCTGTGGTTGTTGGTCAGACGCGCGGCGACGCGCGGCGCAGCGGCGGTGGCAGCGGCGCGCAGCACGTAGCGTCTGATGCCCCTCTTCAGGCTCGGCAGTGGTAGGTGGCAGGTAGGTCCCCGGCAGTCCTCTTCCTGGGCTGTCAGCTGTCAGACCGCTGAGCGGTGTTGGGGACGCCAAGCAGCAGCGGTGGTGGTGGCCGCACGGTGCTCCCATCCATAGCGGCAGCTGTGCCGCTGTTCCTGGGTACGCATTTGGCGCGAGGTCGACTTTTTTCCCCCTCACACTAAATTTTTGAATTTTTCGGATAAGAGAAAAATGTTTTATGGCCTGTCATTTGACAGAATTTCTTCTATTATAATTTTTTTTTATTTACACATTTGCTTAAAACAAATTTTGTACCTATTAAAAACCTAACATTAAAAACATATACGAAATTTACCTTAAAAAAACGGAGTTTCCACCACCGGCGGCGGGGCGAACCCAAGCTACCGATGGTCGGGCCCTAGGGAGAGAAACCTCCGGAAGATGCGTGCAGCGTCGAGCAAGGCTTCCTTCTGGATCTGGCCCTTAGCCCAACCACTGAGCGAGAGCCTCTTAAGGTGGTCGTCGAGGCTCTTCGCTATCAGCCCATGCGCTGATATGACTATGGGCACAACGATCGTCGAGTCGACGGACCACATTTTGGTAAACTCGTACTGCAGATCCAGATACTTTAGCATCTTCTCTGCTTATTTACTGACGAGGTTACGATCGCGCGGCACGGATATATCGACGAGCGTTGGCGCCTCCCAGTCCACTATCACAATATCAGATCTATTCGCGAGAATAGTCCTGTCTGTGATAATAGACCGGTCCCAGTAGAGTGTGACATGACCGTTCTCGAGAACTGGCGGTGGAGTGCACTTATATTAAGGCACCTCAGTACCCACAAGGTTGAACTTTAAGGCAAGTTCCTGGTGGATAATCCTGGCTACTAGGTTGTGTCTATGCAGACACTCGGTGTTGGCAAGCTGCGAACAATCGGAAATCACATGAACTCACCAGGTTGGTGCCAGGCGCGGCAGATGTCAATGGTGCCGTCCTTCATTATGTGTTTCCTGTGATTGTACGTCTTGACAACCTCATCTTTTATTACAAAGACAAAACCCTATGTTTCCCCGAAGGGGTTCCCGAAGGGTAACCAGTACGTGGAAGCGAGTTGGTCTACATCCGGTCCCGCGAGAGAGCGGAAGTACCTGCCGTGCAGCTCCTTGCCTTTCCATGCGGTCCTCGGTGCTCAGTACAACCGGCTTCCGGCAGTTCTCTTTCCCCATGCCCAGCGGGGTAAGACCTTTATCGCTGATGACGACATCGCGGTGCATCTCACAAACATCAGCCTTTTCCAAAAAGTACTGACGGAGATGTGCAGGTTCTTGGCATTTAACATACCTCGACCCCCACACTTTCGCGGGATAAACAACCTCATGACCGATGATCGTGGATGATGCATCCGGGACGTCGTCATCAGCGTCTTGACCTTTCTGTCCAGTGAGTCCAATTCGGTCTTAGTCCACCTGAGAATACCGAACGTATAGACGAGCATAGGTATTACCCATCGATTATAGGCACGAATTTTATTGCCGCCTTCGATATTCCCTGATATTTTATAAGTTTCGTCTTCGGAGAGAGCCTGAACATTCACGGACTCCGACAACTGTGTGCCGCCGGAGCTCATGACTACACCACGTTCCACATGGATGGTCCTACACTTCTCCAAGCCGAACTCCATTCCAATGTCGTTGCTGAAGCTTTCGGTTATCTTCATCATCGACATTAGTTCGGGGTCCGACCTGGCCAAACAGTTTGAGGTCATCCATATAAAATAGGTGCGGTATTCGAGTACCTCCTCTTCGAATACAGTAGCCCAGCTCTGAGTCCTCCAGCAGAGTTCTAAGAGGGTTCAGAGCCAGACAAAACCAAAGCGGACTCAGACTGCCTCCCTGGAAGATCCCCCGCCGTATGGGAATCCGGTCGTCTGCAACCGGAATCCGCTCACCACCCGGAACACGAAGGATAGTGCTCCACTGTCCCATACATGCGCCAAGGAACTGACAGATGTTCTTGTCAGTTTTATATGATTCCAGTATCCTTAGCAACCATGTATGAAGCACGGAGTCAATATTAAACTGGACATTATGATGAAGAAAATACGCACTTGACTCAACAGGCACCATCAACTTGAGTAGAGCCAAGCTCTCCGGAGCTCCGAAGTTCGTGTACTCTGGATGGAGGATCACGTCGGCCACAGGTATTACGTACGAAGCTCGTGGACATTCACTGCCTTGCATGACCTGCTGAAGAGTCAGTCCGCAAGTTTCTTCGTCGCGTACATACTCGACAATGACTACGTTACCCCTGGAAGCAGACCACATCCCATCAGAAACATATGTATATGTATGAAAGGTCGAATTCGAGTGACTGCTGTGCCATAAAACAAAATGACCTGGTAGTCGTGGGACTACCGGTAGACATAGACATAGAATCATGGGCATTTATTTTATAAATTTTTTAATTATAAAAAAAACTATTTTTTTTATAAATACTTGACCGAGATATGATGCCTTCTCAAAAAAAAACTCACGTCGAGACCTAACATTTCCTCCAGCGCATGAGTAGTCTGGGATAAATAGTTTCAGAGATATGACCTAAAAAAAAAAGAAAAACATTTATCCCGTCTAGACTTATCATTTTCCATATGGGAATGAGTAGGCTGGGATCAGTAGTTTCCGAGATATGCCCTCTCAAATTATTTTTCCTTTTTTTTTTAAACGGTGGAACCGATTGGGGAAAAAAACATTTCAGAAAGATTTTTCTACGGAAGGAAACAAATTTCAAGTCGATCCGACCAGTAGTTTAGGAGTTACAGGCATTTATTGATTTTCGAAGCCTTTTTTGTAAAGGCTATGACGTCATCAATTGTTCATATTGTTCATTAACGTTGCCAGGTCGTTGTTAGGTCGAAGGGGGCCCGTGAGGACTCTTTCACCTGACATCTGGTTTTCTGGGATTGGTTGAGCGGTTCGTGAGATAGTGGAATGCTGAAAGTACATTAAAAATGACGGTCGATTTTTCCAAATGGCACGGTTAAGACATTACATGTGGATTTCATGTCTAAAAGTGATAAATCAATGCTGTGCGGCCAAGTTCAACGTCTTGATTATCCAAGGGTATGATTTTTAGGTTTACGTACCCCGTACGGAAGCCTATTCTAAGCCTACAATGTCTGTCTGTATGTCCGTCCGTGCGTCCCAAGGCTCTACCTTTGGAACCGTAATAGCTAGCCGGTTGAAATTTACACAGAGTATGTGGTATTTTGGCGGATATAACAACAAATAATAATAGATCCGAGTCCGCGATATAAGAAGTCTTTTTGCAATGTTTTTTTTTATGGTGCGGAAACCTCGGTTCGCAAGTCCGACTCGCACTTTGCCTTTATTTTTAGAGCAGCGGGTGATCAGCACGGTATTGGCTCGGAATCATGATCGTAAGCTCCGAGGTTAGAAATCCGGCCGACACGCACCACAATGAGTTAAAAAAAAATCTGACTGAAAAAAGATTTACGTGAACACAGAAGCAGCAGGTGTAGGTTCCTTCAGTGTGGCTTCTCATTCACCCCCTTTTTTTATGAAAACTGACACGGTTGGCTACATCACCTACAACATCCGTGATGTCAGCCTATAACACCGGGTGAACTAGGTGCCACGTCAGTGCTTCCCTTCGGTCTTTAGACCTAGGAGATTCTCAATTCGACGGTATGTTTTCTTTTTTTGGATGTTTGTTACGCGAATACTCCGTCAATTATGGGCAGATTTTGAAAATTCTTTTTTTGTTTGAAAGGGGGTAACCCTGAGGTGGTCCAATTTTAATTTGGTCAAGATCGGAGTGGAAAGCGAGGCGGAATCGCGAGGCCGAAGGCCAAGCGATTACGCCAAGTACATTAATAACAAAAAAATTCAAAAAAAAACTGTGAAATAAAAATTTATATAAAGAAATATAAAAACCGCCTTCAAAAATGTATGAAATAAAAAAAAATCGAACCCTAGAGTTTAAGGCGGTGCTAAAGCAAGCAAAAATGATGCATGAAAGAAAACATAAGTGCATGCTATCCTTTGTGATTTGTGTAGCCTTCTTTAGCACCGTCTTCAACCCTAGGGTTCGATTTTTTTTTATTTCATAAATTTTTGAAGTCGGTTTATATATTTTTTTAAATAGTTTTTTTAAAGATAATTAATTTTTTGATTACTGAATTGTGCATAAAGAAAAAAATGTACATATAATAAAATAAACTAATAAAAAACAGACTTATAAAAATAGGTACACTTAGATGTGAAAATATAGAAATATACTTAATCTACCACTTATACATATTTATATATATGCGATTGGCGACGTGAAACAGTAGGCTATTAAAGCCCGAAGAACATGTTCTATGGAGTGATTTATCTGTTACGAAGTAACTATTAAGTAATCTGTGGTTAGGGTTCTCAAAGTTGAGTTGAATTACTTGATTACTTGTTTGCAAACATACCTAGCTAAGAATCATCCCGATTAAACCAATGTTTAATAAAAAACAACCCCGTCCAAATCGGTCCATCCGTTTGGGAGATGCCACAGATAGACACACCCTTACACGCATACAGATATACACACACACTTATATAACACCCCTCTTTTTGCGTCGGGGGTCAAAAAAGGACAACATAGGGACATAGATATTATCTTTTACACACAAAAAAATAAAAATGGTAGTGCAAGATTTACGGGTTGGAAAGAGACTTCCCCTAGTGTATGAGAAAAGTGAACTCACAATGAGTAACCTGCTGGAATTGCAGACGCCGCCGCAGAGGCCGTCGTGAGTCCGAAATGTTGGTGTATGATGCTAACACGCGGTACCCGTGATGGGTAGCGTAATCCGGTCTCCACTGAAAGAAAAGAGATAAACTTGAGTTTTGGGCTTTATTTTTGTTTTGTTTTTTTTTACATCCGTGATGTCAGCCGGGTGAACTAGGTGCCATGTCAGTGCTTCCCTTCATTTCATGTCGGCTACACTGAACTGGACGGAAAACAAGAACTATTTACATAGCCGTTTCGACCGACGTTACATTCAGTGCGGTGGTATCAACACGGGCAGGTAAACCCTACCACCTAGTAATATAAGAAGGGAGTCATATCACTTAGTCGCCTTTTACGGCATACACGGGGAGAGATGCAGTGGGGCTATTCTTTTAAGTACCGGCCCCACATGGTACAAACCTTATGTTCAAAATTTTTTAAAAACGGTTTCGGACTCCACAAATTATAGACGTTTTACGTTAAATTATTATTTGTAATTTAAATTGTTCAGACAATAAATGTTTCTGTAAAAAATATATGTAAAGTATATATTATTATATACAAACAATTTTTACAAGTAGGTAAATCTATTAAGTTACATACATACATACATAACTCACGCTTTTGTATCCCGACAATCAGGGTAAGCAGAGTAATCGGTGTTGTGCTATAAGTTCACACATACATAAACATATATAACGTCACGCCTGCCTGCCTCCCAGTGGGGCAGGCAAAGACAACAGACCCAACCCACGCAAACAACCTAACCTCCAAGCGCACAGTGTCAAATATGACCATAAAATCGGACACGTCCTTTTTATTCCAGAAATTTATAGAAAATTTATAGATTTAGTTATTTAAAATGCTAGAGTAAAACTCCCCCGCCTCTGCGACTTTTAGTTTAGGAGAAATAAATTTTTGAAAATTACACTTTTTTAGTTTCGAAGTCCAGCAGTGAACACATACACACTGACTGACTAACTGACCAGTCCACATACATCCACTGCTGGGACCATATCATTATTTTGCGGAAAAATAAAAGATTTTGTAAAGTGCCCTATTGCCCGAAACTTGATAATTGCACTAAAATGAGCATAACTTCTTAAACCCATGGAATTAGGCGTCGGTTTTTTTTTAACGGACAGAGGAAACAGTGAACTATTTTCGTTAAAAATATCTCCGCCTACTACTATGGGATCTAGGAGAAAAAAAATAAAATAAAAAAAATAAAAAATTAATATAATTCGATTTCTGTAAACTTTCACAGCCTCGAATAACTTTTCAAATGTGGATATTCGAAAGGGTCTTTGATAAGGCTGAGTGAAATTTAAATAAGTAGCTTAGTTTTAATTGTAGAATTATTTTTCGTTTTTCCGAAACTAAAAAAGTGTAATTTTCAAAAAATTATTTCTCCTAAACTAAAAGTCGCAGAGGCGGGGGAGTTTTACTCTAGCATTTTAAATAACTAAATCTATTAATTTCTGGAATAAAAAGAACGTGTCCGATTTTAAGGTCATATTTGACACTGTGAAGCGCCACGATCCTGACCCACTTTTGCCGCCTCTTCCACTCTCATAATGTTCTTCATACATGCTTGTCGGTTACGGGTCCTACGCACCTGACCCTTTTCGAGCAAATGCCCGATCTGGTCCAGGTACGTGCGTCTAGGGCGACCCTTCCCGACTCTTCCACTAACATTCGCTCCATAGATTTCTTTCATTAGTTTCCTATCATCCATTCTACAGACACACATACTTCCTCTCAACGCGCGCATTTCAACATCATTTATCCTGCTCTCGTGCTTCGCCTGCCATACCCAACTTTCACTCCCATAAGTACTCTGGTAAATTAAAGCACAACACCGACCACTACTTTTAGCACAGTATACGGACAAGATAACTATCAAGCAGCAAGTGAGGCACGAAGACCAACCTGCTGCATGACAAGGTGGAAGGACCGCGCCAAGGTGAGAGGTGGCTAGCCTTTCGCCCTTTAGCGCGACATCTTGTCCTTATCCCTTAGTCGCCTTTTACGACATGCACGGGGAGATATGCAGTGGGGTTATTCTTTTTAAGTACCGGCCCCACACGGTTATTAAGTTAATAATAAAATAAATAAATGTTTCCGTTGATTATAAGTGAATTAATTTTATTTTATTTCTCTCTCCCTCCACACATTCCCTCTATGCTGCACACATTAGAAAAACAGAAGTTGACGTAAAATATACACAAGAAGTATGCCAGCCTCGATAGCTCAGTGTTGCAGACAGTCAACTGTCGCTATTGAATGTTAAGCAACGCTGGGTGCGGTCAGTACTTGGATGGGTGACCGCTGACCGTTGGAGGCTGACCGAGGTTCGGATTCCTCGTAAAACTGTAGGTCCCTTCCCTCCTAATCTTACTTGGTGGTAGGGTTTAACCCGCCCGGGTTGGTAGCCGGCACGATCAAAGGGGGAAGCACTGACATGGCACCTAGTTCACCCGGTGTTATGGGCTGACATCACGGACGTTGTAGGTGATGTAGCCAACCGTGTCAGTTTCCATAAAAAAAAAAAAAATGTACTCACAATGAAGGTACTCCAAAACAGCCATCCATGGAAATAGATCTCGCGGCAGAACGCCATCACCCGGTGGCGGATCGGGGTCATAGTGGCAAGATTTCAGCACGGGTAGATCTGTACGCATTGTAGTAATGTAGCCTGAAAAGCAATTAATATTCTTTCAACAATATTTGGGTTTAGTTATTTTTAAAATATTTATTTGTACATTATAAATAAAAAAAAACACATATTTTACATGATATTCCGACTTATTGGTCCAAATCCTCGTCCAAGTTTTTTGGAACCTCAGCCATCGTTGGGTTTTGGCTGGACAATCTTCATCATCCCCGCCCAAGATCACCTTGGGAGAGTAGGGTAGATGTGGTAGAAATACGGGGTAGTTCTTCAACTTATGGAGGGGGTAGATCTTCAACTTTGAAGGTATCCCCTAAATTTTCAACATAGTCTTCAGTGGTGTTATTATTGTATATATTGTACTGATTACCACTGGCCATCAGTACAATTAAATCATTAAAAATTATTTAGAATTTTGAAAAACCTTCTAAACACAGAAAACGATTGATTTTGTGCGTGAGTCTCGGCCACAGAGCATCAAATACCTACCGCGCGCGCCCCCTACTAGAGACGCCCTAAGCGATAATATTTGAAACCAAAAAACTACACGCAGTGCTGCTAGCGCTTCGTATGTGTGTGTGTGTGCTAGTATCGACACTACACACAAAGAGGAGCAAGTTAGGCACACGCACAAAACAAATGCACACGCACAACACACATATTTAAGTCATAGGCCACGGCCACAGGCTTCAACGACGTTGTAGAGAAATCGCGCTCAGGGCGCCTCTAGGAGGGGCGCGCGCATTTGATGCTCTGTGGTCTCGGCCGAGAGACGAGTGTTTTTGTATTCTGAATTTTGCACGTTCTTTCAATAAAAGCTTGAAACCTCTTTGATATTTTGATTTACAACTGGAGTTCAACAAGAGTTACGGCAGATGCCAAAGAGGATAGTGATAAGAACAATATCTGGAGCAAAAAGCTTCAGTACAAGTGGTGGAGGCTGAATGGTCGACCCGCCCATTCTTCAGAGCAGCCAAGCGTGTTGCTGGTTGCTGAGCTACGTCGGAGGGAACCCGCCCACGGAACGGAATCGAATATACAAAAGCTATGTGTTTTTACCTATTTTATTGAACTAACTTTTTTTTCAATATGTCGTGCTCTAAGTTTACCGGTAGGCAGTACGACGATGTGGACGAGTTCTTGGACGAATTCGTGGTACTCGCCGCAAGATTAAACTGGAACGAGGAGACTAAGAAACATTCGTTCGCTTCATACTTGGACGGGCCGGCTTTGATGCTGTATAAAATCAACCGCAACCTCGGATTCGACACCATAAGGGCGCGTCTGCGAGAAGAGTTTCCAGCTGAAGCTGACCCCATGGTGCTCTTGGTGACATCCTCCCAAGGAGACACCAACGTGCTAGATTTTTATAAACTGAGTGTGGCAGCAAAAGCTGGAGTGGTAAACGAGCCACAAATAGTGAAATACATTGTTCGCGGGTTGAACCGTGAATATAAAAAGCGTATTGCGGGGTCAGGAGTAGAAACACTGACGCAACTCAAGAAAGGACTTAAGGTAATTCAAGAAACTTTTTTTCCTGCTAACGACCAGTCCACGACTTATGTGCTTCATCCTCCTTCAACTTCTTCCTACGTGTTGCAGGTACCTCCTCAACAATTACAAATATCGACTGAACGATTTTACGATGCGCAGGAAAATCAACACTACAACTTGCGATCGCGAGCGTAGGATTAACGAGCTCCGCACGACCTGGCAGGAGGCCACTCAGGACTCCAACGGAGGGACGAGACGTCCACCTAAACGGTTCCCGGCGGTACCCTCCATGAAATGCAACAGCACGTCGACATCGCCTAAAAACGGTAGGACTCTAAACATTCCCCATTCTATCAAGCATCCTAGTGGCTCGGTACAAGAGCTACCTGCCTTGTTGGACACCGGAGCAATAATAAGTTGTGTGACCTATTCTAGAACTATTTGATTGATCGAAGTATTATTCGACTAATTGAAGATGAAAAGTTTCATCTTAGAGGAGCGTCGGGCGAGACCTTGCATATAGGCCACGCCATGTTGCATTTGCAGTTCAAGATGACAAAGTTCACCATCGTTTGTGTAGTTGTACATAATTTGTCCTCTTCTTTAATATTAGGAGTTGATTTTTTTACTTTTAGCAAATGTGTTATTGATTTTAATGAAAAAATAATTCACTTTAAGACATGGAACATTGCGCTCGGGCTTGCGGAGTGTAACCCGATTGAGGATGGTCGCGTAGTAGATAAGAAAATTCGCTCTTATCTAACGAACGCGAGCACTCAGGTGGGACACATCTGTTCAATTGATAAGACAGCTTCCATGTTTCCCTCTTACACATTATTTCCAGAACTGAAAGGTCATGAAACGTCGAAGCTTCAGGTCCTTTTAGACACATATCGCGATCGTTTGGCCTTCAATGATACAGAAATAGGTAGATTCAAATAAGCGGAAATGACTATTAATATAGTAGTAATAATTTTTTTTTTGGTGCGTTCAATTTGATACCTGATTTTGATAAGTTACGTGTGACTGAGCAAAAAACTCAAACACTTTTATTATCTATCAGCTCTACTTTTGAACTATATATGGGCTGATTAAGTATTGTAAAAAAATATGGTTTACTGTTGAACTGTCAAATTTTTTATTGTCAAATGTTACGCTACCTAGTTGTTTGTTTAGCTTCAGTATCAGTATGCTCTTGGATAAGATGGCTAGTTCACGTAGACGCTGTTTAAATAATCCGGATGTGCTCTGTTATATTTGTGAAGAATAAACATTGTCAGCAGAGCGTATTTTGGCTATTTTGGTATTAGAATTCAAGATAAACACTGGGCTGCATACAAGACATGTACTGAGCATTTGCGACAGTTGGCAAATGGAAAGAGAAACTCTCTAAATTTGTTTACAGAATTTTAAATTTAGATCACTATGTGGAAGAAGAACCTTCTAACCTCAGCCCTGTCCAGAGAGAAAATAGTGATTGTGATAGCGACTTTGAAGAAGCAGCGTCATGTCCTCAACTTTTCACTCAAAGCGATCTAAGTGATCTCATCAGGGACCTGGCTCTTTCCAAAGAATGCTCTCAATTGCTGGCTTCGAGGTTGGAGGAAAAAAATGCCAGACAGGTGGGACATTCACATGATGGCAGACTAATGCTGGAATCTGATGCGAGACTGTCCTCACAAATCGTATTCAAGAAAATATTTAAAAAGAAATTTTCTTTCAGTAGAGTAAAGCTTGGAAATGTATACATTTTCTATTAAAATAGTATTTTCATACAAACCTATTTTTAATTATCTCAAAAACTAGAGCTGATAGAGAAAAACTACATTCTAAATTATTATACTGCATACAAAAAATACCCCAAACAGGTCTAACACTTTTGGCACCAAAGCCTTTGTAGGCCTGTGTTATCGATCAACAAGTTACTGAGATTTAAAAAATAATATAATAAAGGAATCAAAAAGCCCTTACGCTTCAGGAGTGGTTTTGATTAAAAAGCCCGACGACTCGTGGCGTTTTTGCATTGACTATAGAAAATTGAACAAGAATATCATTTCAGATAATTATCCTTTGACAAGAATCGATGATCTACTCACTTGTTTAAAGGGAGCTCAGTATTTCGACACCCTAGATCTATTGTCAGGATATTGGCAGGTCCTCGTAAGGGAGGAAGATAAGGAAAAAACCGGTTTTATAACATCGAATGACTTGTATGAGATAAATGTCATTCCCTTCGGCATTAAGTCATGCCCGAGTTTTGTTCAAAGAGCGTTAGATAGAGTTTTAGGTGGAATAAAATATAAAGGGGCGAATTTAACTTTGAAACCAAACAAATGCCACTTTGGTTTTACTGAAGCGACTGTCTTGGGTCACAAGGTTTCTGTGGCAGGGAGGTCCCCCTCACCAAAAAATATAGAAAGTGTACTTCACTTTCCTACCCCAACTACAGTAAAACAGGTGAGGTCGTTCTTAGGATTACCTTCTTTTTATAGAAACATTATTAATAATTTTGCTAAGACCGTGTTTCCTCTCACCGCTTTGTTAAAAAAAAAACACAAAGTTCGTATGTAAAGAAAAACAGGTCGAATCTTTGAAAATTCTAAAAAAGTTAATTACTTCGACCCCAATCTTGAGTCACTTTTCGGATGACGAAAATCCCTGGTTCCCGCTTGACGTTGAGTTTTGGGACACGGTGTATACCAGATATATACATAAGTAAAGATAGACTAAATATACCTAGTTTTATGGTTCCTTACTTTAAAAGAAAAAAGTGGTCAAGTGAACCATGTTCACGTGCCGAGGGTCCCGTAACCGCTGCTTCGCTTTCATCTAATTATATTTTCTACTAGGGTGCGGTCAGGCTTTGAATGGGTGGCCGTACGACCGTTGATGTTGGTCATGGTTCGGATTCCACTTGAAACTGACCACTTTAATCCCTTCATCTTACTATGTACATATTTAGCTGGTAGGGATTAACCCGTTTTGATTGGTACACCAGCACTGAACGAATGTCGGTCGAAGAGAACGGCTATAAAAATTATACATGTTTTCCATCCAGGTCAATGTAGCCGGCACGACCAAAGGAAAGACTGACATGGCACCTCTCTGACACTGACTGACTAACTAACAATTACTCTGGCATACACTTTACACGATGGATGCGATGCGTGCCAATCGGTTCTGTTCATCTTTCCTCTACAGAACTGGTAGTCTCTAGAACGCTCTCCCTGCCCATATATTTCCCATTTATACTGTACTTGTACAGTCTCAGATTCTCCAAGGGCATAAATAGGCGCCTGTAAGGCCGGCATGGCATTCACAACCCTCGCATACGACCGAATTATATGAATGTCCTTATAAGTAACTGGAGAACCACTTTATCGATTTACATATTTTTATGGTTTTCATTGTTACATTCTGGTATGTAAATCGTTCTTTTTTCCGCCCAGTTCAGTGTAGCCACCACGACCAAAGCATATTTTTTCTGTCGTACCTAGGTGTCATGTAAATGACTTCGTTTGGTAGATAATCCTAATAATTTTTTTTATGGAAACTGGCACGGCTGTTTACATCACCTACAACATATATGATGTCAGCCCATAACACCGGGTGAACTAGGTGACATGTCAGTGCTTCCCTTAATTTCATGTCGGCTACAGTGAACTGGACTGAAAACACGAAATATAATTACATAGCCGTTTCGACCGACGTTTCATTCAGCCACCGCACCAGGTGGTACCAACCAGGGCGGGATAAACCCTACCACCTAGTTAGGTAAGAAGGGAAGGGACCGTTTTACATGGAATCCGAACCACGGTCAGCCTCCAACGGTCGAGCGATCACCCATCCAAGTACTGACCGCGCTCATGGTTACTTAACAACAGTCGACCGACCGCACCACTGAATAAAGCGAAATTTCTACGGGCGACCGACCGAGTAACGTACGTATATATATATGAAATATTCTTTTAACTCGAGAACCACTACATCAATTTACATACGATTTTCACTGTTAGATTTCGTTACTTCTCAGGATTGTTTTAAGCTATCAATCACAACGCTACGTTATCGGTGGCTTGAGCTGGGACCAAAAAGTCACGCGAAAAATTGAAATTTTGGCTGTTCAGACATTTAACTTTATCTCCAAATGTATGACATTTTGAAGAAAATGAATAGTTTTGTGCACAACTACATAACTACATAAGACTACCTATATTGTTAATTTTTTTCAGAATTTTCAAACAACCCTTAATAGGTCAAAGTTCGGCGACAAAAGTGCAGTTTTTTTGTCAACTTTTAAACGAAATATTTGTTAAAGTAAACTTATTAATTTACAGCAAAGTTGTATATTTTTGAAATTGCCTTAACAATACCTACAGAATCACATGACACTTGATTTATTTAAAAAAACAAAAAATATTTTTGGTTTACATTTTAGGGTACCCTGTACTTTCCACAGGATTATTAGAAAAACTTATCTATAATATATCTAGCGGCAAAAAAATACACGTAATTTGGCGTCAGTTTCATCGAAATCGGTTTAGTAGCTCCGGAGATATCTGCGTGTGACCGACAGACAGACAGACAGACACCAGAGCGATCCCATAAGGGTCCCTTTTTCGAATTTTGCGACGGGACCCTAAAAATGTTCAGTCACCGCTGAAAAGGAAAAAGAATTTCCAAAGCCGCGCTGCATAAAACCATGGAGATTCTATAGCAACCCGCAACGCTGCTTCAGTTTTTCTTTAAGGCCCTATTCCGCCGATGCGAACAATGAGCGTTTTGGCTTATATTATGTGATATGTGCCATTTATTGGAATAATTTTCGAAAACAAATACTCATATTTTTCAATCAGATTTTTTTTTCTTCAAAAATATATGAATTATAACATGCTGAGTGATTTATTTCGTAGAACATGTAACTTTTGCCAAAAAAAAACACAACAGAGGACCATAAATAACGTTTTTTTAGAAGAAATTGTTAAGAAAATCAAGATACTTAATACAGAAAATATTCTGGAGAAGCCCAAGAAAAAGATGAGAACGAGGGTTTATCCTAATTGTTTTTTCGTTTTTGTATAGGTTGACCCTGGAAACAGCTGCTAAAAACACCATGTTTACCAATTGTTTACGACAAGGTGGGGTTTGAAGGGGGTTTGTTAAGTTAATAAGCCACATTTTGAGTAGATTTTTTGACGTGATGACGTCACGTCTTATAAATTGATGAGCACCGGCTGCACGCACAAAGCGTGTCACGTTGATATTCAAAGTTACCATGGAAACGTCTTAAGAAGTAAAACTGTCAAGATCAGACAACAGAAGTTTTGATGGCCAGTCACAAGATGATTAATCTTTCTACTGGAAATAGAAATTACTGATCTTTGATCTATGTACTACGATTATTCACGTCATCACGTAAAACTATCGTCCGTAAACCGACTTTACAGACAACCAATTTTTTTTTATAAAGTTCTCTTTATTCTTGGCTTTCGTGATCAATTTTTATATTTTTACTGTGTGGCCTGGTTTCTCTGAAATAAATTTTTGAATATTTCAAAAATCTCGTTTTCTCCTAAATTTTGCATATCGCAGCCTTAAGAAGCAACTCTCGTGCACCAGTGCGATCTTTTGTGTGAGTTTCGGACCAAACCAAGCTAACGAAAGAAATTCGAGAAGCAAACGAACGCCTTGCCGCCGCCGCAGGGACCATCATTCCAGCAAGTCAGTGGCGCCATCGTCCAACTAGTACACTGGTTGTCTAAGGTCAAGTGGAATTGTATGCTAAGTATAAGGATGATATTGTATAAATAATGATGGTGTAAAATTAAGAAAGATATAATATGATAAGTCAATAGATGGTACAGATGAGGGCTCAGCACTCTACTTCTAATCTATTTGTTTTTCAAATTAAAAAAATTATCCACTTTCAAAACTTAAACTAATGTAGTAGGTATATAAAATTTTGTCACTTACACGCTATTATAGATGCCCATAAATTTGCCCTCATCCTTGGTTTTATCAGGGGAAACGATCGATCCAAGCGGGCACTGGAAATGAATTGTAATGACGGCAAGTGTGCGTTACAGCGTAGTCGAAGTGTTTGTTTCTTCCGCGGCAATTGTGTACATTTTTCTAAGAATTAATAGAATTCTTAGGTACTCTGCATTGTTGCATTGGCAAACGAACTCGAAAACATCGGGCGGCTAGGTCCCCAGAGTTTTTTTATCGAGGAAATCCGCATTGAATAAACACGATTGTCTCATTCGTTCCGAGACTAGTCTGGCACATAATGTGCGGGCACGGTCAGTAGATAGAAAATAATTTGTTGCTCCAATAAACATTCAGCAGAAATAAGTGCATAAAGAACATTTACATAAGGTGCATTGGCGGACTTTCCCTTACAGTCTTACCGTCAACTTTTGGATATTTAAGATTCGATTTATAAAGTGGAATGGTCCGTGATGTCAGCCCGTAACACCGGGTGAACTGGGTGCCATGTCAGTGCTTCCCTTCGGTCGTGCCGGCTACACTGAACTGGATGGAAAACACAAACTACTATTTACATAGCCGTTTCGACCGACGTTTCATTCAGTGCGGTGGTATTAACCCGGGCGGGTTGAACCCTACCACCTAGTAAGGTAAGAAGGGGATAAGGGACCTACAGTTTTACGTAGAATCCGAACCACGGTCAGCCTCCAACGGTCGAGCGGTCACACATCCAACAGTCGGCTGTCTGCACCACTGAGCTATCGAGGCTGACGTTTGCTACCGCAACCACGCTAAATCTCGTTCATCTGACACTGTGTTATACACCTTCCTTCCTTTTAATTCCTGTGGTAGGTTATGTAGCCCTATGTTACGTTCCATAAACAAAATCAACAAACATATTGGAGTTGTAGAAAGGATGTATAGGGTTCTTGAAAATGTTGCCACTTGGGGCAACGAGAACCTTGTTGCCTCCAACGTTCGCAAGACGCAATGCTGTGTATTCTCTGCTATGGTCGACTCCTTCCCTTTCCCTGCAAGTTTCCAAGGCAGTGTCGTTCCTGTCTCGGAGCACCTAGACCTAGTAGGGTGCAACATTTCCAAGGACGTGGGCTTTAGGCAGTTTATTGAGTCCAAGGTCAAAACGGCATCAAAAAAACTAGGGATCCTGTACCGAAATAGGAGGTTCTTCTCACCGGCACAACTACTCATGTTGTACAAATCGCAGATTAGGTCGGTGATGGAATACTGTAGCCACATTTGGGAAGACAGCCCAGATAAGGCTACAGTAGGATTGGATTGGATTCATACATTCAATACAGCGCCGAGCCGTCCGTCTGCGGTCAGAGAGCCGAAACTGATAATGATCTGATGTCTCTGTGTCATAGACGATTTGTAGGGTCACTCAGTCTGTTCTACAGGTACTATCATGGACGCTGCTCGGAGTAACTTGCTTCCCTTATTCCTTACCATCCAACCTATCTTCGCAGCAAACGCCGCAGAGAAACTCAGCACTGTTTTGTTGTTGTCATTGGGCTTTTGAGAACTCATCGGTTCTCAAAATCGTTTCTTTGCCGCAGCGCCAGGGTGTGGAACTGTCTTCCGGCGAGTGTGTTTATCGAATCATTTAAACTGGGTGTCTTCAAACGTCGTATCAACGGGCTAGACAGCCTAGCAACAGTCCGCAAATCTGCTGGCATGGCGCCTCACTGAGCGTGGTTTCGCGAGGAGAGCGGTTTTGGGCTCTGTCGACTGCACCATTGGTCCCTCGACACAGCCACCCATGTCGGTTTACATAAAAAAAAACAATATTCGAGTCATGGCGCCCATAATAGACAATTCCGTTACATATTTTAGATGCAGATTAAATATTGCCCTTTTACCAAGGTAATTCTAGTGGGTTTCATATATAATATTATTGAAACTGACACGGTTGACTATATCACCTAAAACATCCGTGATGTCAGCGTAGGTGCCATGTCAGTGCTTCCCTTCATTTCATGTCGGTTCACTGAATTGGCCGGAAAACACGAAGTATTTACATATTCGTTTCGACCGACGACGTTTCATTCAGTGCAGTGGTAACAACCCGGGCGACATAAATCCTACCACCTAGTAAGGTAAGAAGGGAAGGGACCTACAGTTTTACGTGGAATCCGAACCACGTTCAGCCTCCAACGGACGAACGGTCACCCATCCAAGTACTGAGCGCGCTCAGGCAGTCGACCGACCGCACCACTGAGCTACCGATGCTGACAAGTACCTACATACTAACTAACTAGAAGATATATGGAAATGTCATGTTGAGTTAGGCTGGATCAGAGCGGCCAAAGCACATGCCCCGACCAACCAACATCACATTGGTGATATTAGTTGGTGGTTGGTATATTATAATACGAGAAGGTAGGTGCCATACTGGAGACTTCCCTTTGAATTGCTGACTGTACTGGACTAGAGATTTTACATCGGTGGTACCAACCCAGTCGGCTACAATTTGAGCCTACCACTTGAGGCAAAGTAAGGGACATGCAGTTTTACACCGGTTCCGAACGGTGAAGCAGCAGGTAGGTATGCACGTCAATGTTTTCCTTCAGAAGTCTCATTGGTTCACGCCGACTGGATTCGAACCTCGAAACTCATACATACATACATACCACACACGCTGCATCCCGACAATCAGTGTAAGCAGTGTAATCGGTGTTGTGCTGCAAAAACTCTGGAAAATTGCAGCACAGCATCGACTACCACTTTTAGCGAAGTATTCTTTCCCCACTCCTACAACCCACGGATCTTCAAATGGCGTTGAAGTTAATAGCCTTTCCCCAGCAACATTAGTTCACGTCTAAGCCGGACTGGCACCTCCTCGGCGGCGAAATTGGCTGCGCCTGAGGGTTCGACCTCGGGCAGAGCCACCCAGTTCGGCAGCAATAAAAAAAAAAAAAACAAAATAAAAAAATTCGGGCAAGATAACGATCAAGCAGCAATTAAGGCACAAAGGCCCACCTGCAGCACGACTCGGTGGAAGGACCGTGCCAAGGTGAGAGGTCGCTACCTTTCGCCTTTCAGCAACGCATCTCGTCCTTATCCCTTAAGGCGGTGACAAACGCCAAATACGCAAAACATGCAAAAAGTGCGACAAAGAAGGTCCAAAACTGACCAATTGACACACATTCAGAAAATTAAAAAAATACCAACCTATATTTTGGTTCCTTACCAACAAAGTGCATTGCTGGTTTTTTTAATAATGAGTAAAAGTAAGTAATAAACATAAAATTAAAAATATATAAAAAAAGCATGAATTTTTGAAAATCTGAGTATGTGTGTATTATTACAATTTTACAATACCACCGATTCAAAGGTCACAAAGCTCCGAGAAAACTCTATTCAATTTTTTTTATTATTTTATCCACGAAAGGAGATAAAAATAAAAAACAAAAAACGCCTACATGAAATTATTGACGTAATTCTTCAGTCGGAAGGGTAAAATTTTTGCCTTCGTCAATTTAGCAGGCACTTCAATACTAGATACAATTTTAGTTCCGGGCTCGCTTGCTCGCTCCTGCCCTGCTGCGCCCGCGTGTCGGTCGTCATTTCTGTCTTCTGTGTTTGGATCGAATGGAAAAAAGATAGGTGGTTAGGTATATTTGTACCGTGTGGGATGGTAATTTAAAATAATAGCCCCACTGCATCTCTCCCCGTGCATGTCGTAAAAGGCGACTGAGGGATTTTTTTATGTAAACTGACACAGTTTGCTATATCACCTATAACATCCGTGATGTCAGCCCATAACACCGGGTGAACTTAGGTGCCATGTCAGTGCTTCCCTTTGGTCGTGCCGGCTACACTAAACTGGACGGAAAATACAAACTATTTCGGGATATGACTCCCTTCTTTTTTTCCGTCCAGTTCAGTGAAGCCGGTACGACCGAAGAAAAGCACTGACATAGCACCTACTTCACCAGTTGTTACGAGCTGACATCTCGGATGTTGTATTGTAGGTGATGTTGCCACCGTGTCATTTTCCGTACCAGTATACAGTACGACCGTATCAGTAATATCTCTCTTCTGTGGTATCTATCAGTATACGCTCCGGTACGTAACTTGACGGGGCGTTATATGCATGGCTTTCGTTGGTATAACCACAGAATAACTAATAGGTACTGTGGTATAACCATAGAATACTTATAATACTGGCGTATAGAAGCAACGCTCCGCCTCGAAGCGAGTTTGCTTCCCCCCGCGCCCCGCAGCCCGCGAGCGCTGTCTGGTCGACTTCTGGCGGACGGCTAGTCAGGCTGGCACCGACTGTCGAGAGGAGAGCGAGCGCACCTTCGAGAGGGAGTAGTAGCTACTTACACGTACTGATGGGCAAGGATTCAATCCCATTTGGGACCGAATCCTTATTCGAGACTTTATAGGGATTTTATTGGGAAAGTTGGGGAAGGTTCCTCATTCGATCCTACGAAATAGGATTTTATTTTAATATTAGATTTCAACATCGTGAATGAGTTGTTTTCATTAGTACTAGGCATAATATGGTAGTAAGTATGTAGATCATTGTTTTACTGGATGAATTCCTATATCTAAATAAATAATGTCTCGACAGGTTTTAATTTGAATGCATGATTCCCTAGTTATGTTCAAAAAATAATCGATATCTGTGGTCGTTTGAGCGCGCGTACATTTCGCTGTGATGTGAGAGAGGAAAAAGGTCGGTAATAGAGTCTGTTCAGAGACCGTGACAGTGTGAAAAGTTAGGTACCGATTGTTTGGTAGATCTACCAATTTCGGTCATGTTTGACCAAAAAACATACAGTCGAATTGAGAACCTCCTTAAAAAATAACGATTTGAGGTCATAATCTACCGATATTTGTTAAATCAATACTAATTATAAAACTGTAAGGGATGGTCATAGAGTAAGTTACTTTGTTTTATGATGAGATACTGAGGTATAAGACTCTATGTATGATACTAAAGCTAAATTGACGATTTTTAGAAATATTTTCTGTGTATGTATGTTCCACCATAACTCTTAAACCGATCATCTGAATTCGATGAAACATCGTACAAGGATGTTATATCCTGTACTATACGACACAGAGGATTAGCTAAATAAAATTCAGTTCTGGTTACGCTAAGATGTGGTTCCCAAACTGAAATGTTTCGCGCGCCATTTAGCGCGAGTGGGTATAAGATATGAGCGAGCCGGCGGCGTGGCGGAGCGGGCGGCGCGGGGGAGCGGGCGGCGCGGCGCAGCGGGCGGCGCGGCGCGCGGGCTATAAAAGTGCCTATAAAAGCGCACTGCCCATACTGTAGAAAGCCAAAATTGTAATTTGATTCGATCCAAATTTTTTTATCCTATTCTTATGGTACAAGTTAGGATACATGTAAACTAAATATGACGTCACCGATACGAAACATGTACCTTTTCGAAGTAAGTAACTAAGGGAGAGGCCGAAAGCGGAGCTTCGTTCAAGTTAACGATCTATTTCTCGATGAAAGTAAGTAAATAAGGGCGGGAATATCGTTTACGCGAACGCAACTCGGCGTTCGGGTAGGGCATTAACTTAGTTTCTTTGAGAAGGATTATCATTTACTTGAACGCAGCTCGGCCTTCGGCCTCGTCGGCCTCTTTGAAAAAGTATATGGTTTACGTATAGGGAGCTCCGCCTTCGGCGTCGCCATAGGTAACTTAGTTTCTTCGAGAAAAATAACGTTTACCTGAAAGGAGCTCGACCTTCGGCCTAGTCAGTAGTTACATATTTTGTTCGAGAAGGTTTGTCATTACCCTGAATGCAGCTCAGCTTTCGACCTTCTCGCTTTATAACTTACTTTCTTCTTTTGAAATACGAATTTCACGAGAGCGGGCAAAAGCTAGTAAACTATACATAATAGTTACTAAAAATAATACTGTTTTATGTAATCCGGTCGCCAGTCGAAGGGGCCTAAGCACATTCTCCGACCAGCCAATATCACCTCCGAGAAGGTAGGTGCCCGTGCATACCGGAGACTTCCCTGGATTGCTGGATATACTGAACTAGAAGAGAACACAGCCGAGCCTGCTATGCGGCCATCTTACATCCAGTACGGTGGTACTAACCCAGTCGGCTACAATTTGAGCCTACAACCTCGTAAGGGGCAAGGGAAGGTACCTAGTTTTACACCAGTTCTAAACGGTGAAGCAGCAGGTGTAAGTATGCACGTAATTTTTTTCGTCAGAAAAAACTCATTGGTACACACCGACCGGATTCGAACCTCGGACCTCTTGCATGAGAACCCGATGCCCAAAAACTCGGCCACCCGCCGCTTAACTTGTGTAATGTAATCAGAGATGTAATGTCATCAGATCAGAGCGGATAGTCCAAGCGATCCCTTGCAATGACCACTCACAAATACGACTCGTGAAAACTCGTCACAAACTTGCGTGGCTCATAACGAGATCCTCGCCCTTAATGATTTAGTTTCTTCTTTTGAAATACGAATTTCACGCGAGCGAAGCCGCGGGCAAAAGCTAGTTAAAAACATACTTTATTCGAGAAGGTTTATCATTAACCTGAACGCAGCTCAGCCTTCGGCCTCGCCCTTAATGATTTAGTTTCTTCTTTTGAAATACGAATTTCACGCGAGCGAAGCCGCGGGCAAAAGCTAGAAACATACTTTATACGAGAAGGTTTATCATTAACCTGAACGCAGCTCAGCCTTCGGCCTCGCCCTTAATGATTTAGTTTCTTCTTTTGAAATACGAATTTCACGCGAGCGAAGCCGCGGGCAAAGGCTAGTTAAAAACATAAAATCCTTTCGATCTTAAAATAGGATTAAATCCGGGACTTTATGATAAAATTTCGCTCATATTACAGAACAACTTCACATACTTAACCTTAAAACATAAAATCCTCATTCGGTCCTAGAATAGGATTAAATCCGGGCTTTTATGATAAAATCCCGCCCATAAAGATTCAATCCCGGGATCGACCCATCAGTACTTACACGTACGCGCGCGGTTCTTTCGCACTCACAGCACAGAACAACGATCGGGCCGGCCGCGCCCGCGCGCGCGGTGGACTTCAAACCTCCTTGTTCGCACTTACTTAGAGATGCAAGGCGCAATTTTGCACAAAAATTTCACTTGAAATTTTGCAGTGAAATTTTGCACTTTCTGCAAAATTACTGTGAAATTTTCATTCTTATGTGAAATAATGAAATTTATGTTACACAAATCAGATATCAATTTGGTTTCTTATTCTTCTTCTTGAGTCAATTTTAATGTCCTACTACTGAGCGCAAGCCTTTCCCATGAACATGGAAGGGAATTGTTATACATTTCCACGTGACAAGCTGGATTGGAAGCGGTGTCCACAACAATTTTATATGTACTGCTGTGCACAGGTTTCCTCACGGTGTTTTCCTTCACCGGAGCGAATCTTAATCATATGAACATTTAAAAAAAGTGGCCGCCATTTTGAACTTTTTAGTTACTGGACCGATTGCTTTCAAAGTCGATATCTGGGTGTCTGTGTGGGCTCTGAATACGAATCCGTTGTCAAAATTTAAAAAAAGCGGCTGCCATTTTGAACTTATTAGTTACTGGACCGATTGCTTTCAAAGTCGATATCTGGGTGTCTGTGTGGGCTCTGAATACGAATCCGTTGTCAAAATTTAAAAAAAGCGGCTGCCATTTTGAACTTTTTAGTTACTGGACCGATTGCTTTCAAAGTCGATATCTGGGTGTCTGTGTGGGCTCTGAATACGAATCCGTTGTCAAAATTTAAAAAAAGTGGCCGCCATTTTGAACTTTTTAGTTACTGGACCGATTGCTTTCAAAGTCGATATCTGGGTGTCTGTGTGGGCTCTGAATACGAATCCGTTGTCAAAATTTAAAAAAAGCGGCTGCCATTTTGAACTTTTTAGTTACTGGACCGATTGCTTTCAAAGTCGATATCTGGGTGTCTGTGTGGGCTCTGAATACGAATCCGTCCACTTTTTTTAAATTTTGACTACAGATTCGTATTCATAGCCTACACAGACACCCAGATATCAATTTTGAAATCAATCGGTCCAGTAACTAAAAAGTTCAAAATGGCGGCCACTTTTTTTTAATTTTGACTACAGATTCGTATTCCGAGCCCACACAGACACCCAGATATCGATTTTGAAAGCAATCGGTCCAGTAACTGAAAAGTTTAAAATGGCGGCCACTTTTTTTATTTTGATTACAGATTCGTATTCAGAGCCTACACAGACACCCAGATATCAATTTAGAAAGCAATCGGTCCAGTAACTAAAAAGTTCAAAATGGCGGCCACTTTTTTTTATTTTGATTACAGATTCGTATTCAGAGCCTACACAGCCACCCAGATATCAATTTTGAAAGCAATCGGTCCAGTAACTGAAAAGTTCAAAATGGCGGCCACTTTTTTTTATTTTGATTACAGATTCGTATTCAGAGCCTACACAGACACCCAGATATCAATTTTGAAAGCAATCGGTCCAGTAACTGAAAAGTTCAAAATGGCGGCCACTTTTTTTTATTTTGATTACAGATTCGTATTCAGAGCCTACACAGACACCCAGATATCAATTTTGAAAGCAATCGGTCCAGTAACTAAAAAGTTCAAAATGGCGGCCACTTTTTTTTAATTTTGATTACAGATTCGTATTCAGAGCCTACACAGACACCCAGATATCAATTTTGAAAGCAATCGGTCCAGTAACTAAAAAGTTCAAAATGGCGGCAAGTATACATTGAAAATTTCACTTTAGCTTCACATACGATTCGGCTTAAAAATAATAAAAATGGAATACCTATTGCAAAGTTTCCAAAATTTAGTGAAACTTTCACTGCAAAATTGTCGTTTAGTTAGCGAGTAAAAATAAAACATGTGCATATAAGTTGATGTTTTTCTTTTTTTCTTGCCCTCCAATAATGTTAAGAGGTACATATACATAGATAGTCATAATTAAAAATGTTTCCTTTTAAATTACATCAAATATAATTTATAATATTGTCCACTACAAACTTCTCATAAAGAGTGCCAACCCTGTACCCAAGTTATCGAGGTCGCACCAATACACGCAAAGGCGCCCGCGTACGTGAGCAGTAGGTACACATTTTCGGCCGCTTCATAGAAAATGTGACTAGTGTCACGGGTGTGGTATAACGCTGTCTGCGCTTGAGATGCAAGGACTATAGAACCGTGCCTAAATAAAAGTAGCCTAGCAACAGCGGCGCGCTGCGGAGCGGGGGCGGCGGCGGCGGCGGCACTGTGGTGGCGCGGAGCGGTGACGACGCGGCGGCGCGGCGCGGCGCGGAGGAGCGGCGGCGCGGCGCGGAGGAGCGGCGGCGCGGCGCGGAGGAGCGGCTTGTTATTGCTTGCTTGCATGCGTGAGTGGCACGCTGCTACTGAGTTACCGCACCGCACCGCACCCCACCGCACCGTGCCATGCTGCCGCCGCGCGCGCCGCGCGCGCCGGCCGGTACCTATGTTGCTATGATATTTGCCATACATACCTAAATGCCTATCTACCTATTACCTACCTACCTATTTTTATTTTAGTTTTCATCGATAGTCTATTTAGAGGTTTATAAAAAGTGGTAAGTACATGAACTAAAATAATTTGGAAGAAATTACAATAAAATGTTATTTAGGTAAAATAATAAAAAATAAAAAATTAGAATCACGCATCAGTTACATAAGCCACAATCATTTTAATAATTAAAATAATAAAAAAGCAAAAAAAAAAAACATACGAAAGTGGGATTCGAACCCCGAACCATCAACTCTTTAGGCTGATAGCGACAAACTACGCTAAATGTGACTTGAACGTGCGAAGCGAAATTAGCAGTCGCATGGTACATTATGTAGAATTCCCGAATGCTCAAGGTCGTTGGCGTTTGTCACGGCCTTAAAACGAAACTCTCGCAAGAGGAACCGATCCCAACACCACTCGGCCACCCGCCGGCCGCTCAGCAGTTATCACCACCATAAAGGTATTCTGGTAGAAAATTCCTAGATGCATTAAGTGTTGCCTTTTGTCCATATTTTTATTTGAGTGCAATAATTAAATACAATGAATACATCGTAATAGGTTTTTAATATACCTAGCGCCTACAGATTAAGACCTAGCAAACATTTTGAAAGATAACTTCTATAGATGACTGCTCCTTTTCAGGCACTTCAAATGGAACATTTTCTCGAAAGTTTGGGAGACAAGTTTGTAGGAGAGAGTGTTTGTATATAAATATCATCAAGCTGTATTCCGACAATCGGGATAAGCAGAGTAATCGGTGTTGTGCTGTTGTGCTGCGAGAATTCAGTTGAATTGCAGTATATCAACACCGTATTGCATCCCTATACGCTGGGCTTACCACGGATGCGTACCAATCGATTCTGCAGATCGTATAATAGCCCCACTGCATCTCTCCCCGTGTATGTCGTGTACCGTGTGGGGCCGGTAATTTAAAAGAATAGCCCCACTGCATCTCTCCGCGTGTATATAGTAAAAGGCGACTAAGGGATATTACTCCCCTCTTATATTACTAGGTGGTAGGGTTCATCCCGCCCGGGTTGGTACCACCGCACTGAATGAAACGTCGATCGAAACGGCTATGTAAAATATAGTTTGTGTTTTCCGTCCAGTTCAGTGTAGCCGGCACGACGGAAGGGAAGCACGTTTCCGTATCCCGTACGGAAGCCTATTAAGTACTAAGCCTCCGCTCTCTGTCTGTCCGTCCGTCCGTCTGTCTGTCCGAGGGCTGTATCTCTTGAACCGTAATAGGTAGCCCGTTGAAATTTTCACAGAATATGTGTTACTATGGTAGATATAACAACAAATAATAAAAAAATAAAATGTTAAAAATTAAGGGGGGCTCCCATACAACAAACGTGCGAAAAATCGATTAGTCACGCTACTGAATAATAGATGGCGCCACAGACTTTTATACATTGCATTGTTGAAAGACAAAAGATAGGCGGATATTATTGATAGCGGATAGATACGGAAACCTCCGTGCACGAGTAAAACTCGCACTTGACAGATTTTTTGTTTAGTTGTGAAATATGCGTAACCGTAGCTAAAAATTTTTTATTTTTTGTTGTCATGCATGAAGTACAATTTTATTTGTTTATAATTTAGGTACTTCCTTTTTCATACTTAAATACATATGTCAATTTTGAAAAATTGACAAAAATAAAAAAATAAAAATTCTTACTTTTCAAGTATTGCGTACACGAAAACCATTTTAACTACTCACACTGCAAGATAAAGACGACTCTTGTAGCCCTCCTCAATACGCGTCATTTGACACCCAAAATATTTATGTAACCTTAAAACCCACGACAGCAGGGCGAATTCGCACTCTCACTGGAAATCGGGGGCTATAATGAAGCGATCGAAAAGACATTTTCAATGTCAAAATGATGACGAACCATACTGAATATATGCCTACGTCTCAATGAAATATTGTTAACGTTGTGTGTTCACAGGGAATATTGCAGTCATCTTTGGGAGGGTTTCCCTGAGTACGTTCTTTCAGCCTTGGATTCTTTTCAAAGACGAGTGATTCGTCTCATTGGCGACTCTGTTCACGAACGTTCAACCACTGATGCGCAGATCCGTCATCGCGTTATTGAGCATGTTTTACCGGTGTCGCAGTGGGCTACCGTAGCTTTGCCATACTCAAGTTAGTTCCACCACCTAGCCGATTTGTCTTTTGGTTAATCCTTCCTTACCTATAATAAAATCCAACGTCTGCTTTCTGTCTGAGTGTCTGAGTGTATGTCCGTCTGTCCGCTTATAACTCGAGAACCACTGAACCGATTTTAATAAAACAAAATTGTACGGATAGCTTGATTCTTCCCATCAACTATAGGCTACTTATTATCACGCTAAATAGCTTATGAGGTTAGCAGTGATGTAAAATATGAGAGCGGGCGGAGCCGCGGGCACAGCTTGTAATGACCAGAAGTCAACTGCGAATGTTCGACACAGTTCTAACGATGATTCTCTCCACGAACCAGGTCAGTGGTAATAGTTTATCGTTTAGGACAGCGGTCTCCAAACTTTATTACAGGATCCTCCTGATAGGCAACATTGACTTTTTAAAAAATATTTCATATATAATATGATGGGTGACCGCTCGAGCGTTGGAGGCTGACCGTGATTCGGATTCCACGTAAAACTGTAGGTCCCTTCCCTTCTTATATTAGTAGGTGGTAGGGTTCAACCCATCCCGGTTGGTACCACCGCACTGAATGAAATGTCGGTCGAAACGGCTATGTAAATAGTTCGTGTTTTTCGTCCAGTTGAGTGTAGCCGACATGAACGCCCTTAACACCGGCAGTTCACTCGGTGTTATGGGCTGACATCACGGATGTTGTAGGTTATGTAGCCAACCGTGTCAGTTTCCATAAAAATAAAATTGTAAGCCAAACACATTTATCAGGTAAATAAATTATATTTTTTCTAAAAAATATTAGCTAGTCAAATATTTCTAAATAAATAGTAAACTAAAAAGGTGTGTAGTTAAATTCATACATACATATCACACACGCTGAATCCCGACAATCGGGGTAAGCAGAGTAATCGGTGTTGTGCTGCAAGAACTCTGGTAAATTACAGCACAACACCAACCACCACGTTTCGAAAAGTATTCGAACAAGATTCAATCGATCAAGCAGCAAGTAAGGCACGAAGACCCACCTGCTGCATGACTCGGTGGAAGTACCGTGCCAAGGTGAGAGGTGGCGAGCCTGTCGCCCTTTAGCACGGCATCTTGTCATTACCCCTTAGTCGCCTTTTACGGCATGCATGTACATTTTTAAGTACCGGCCCCACACGGTAGTTAAATTACTCGAATAATATGTTTTTTTTATTTATTTAGAAAATCTACAGCTTAGTATATACTTATATGTTATTTTAATCTAAAATCTGATATTTGTCCCGAATTATAGATTTTCCTTAAAAGCTAATAATTTAATTTACATATTCATTCCGGATCCTCATACTATTATTATACTATGAACAATTTAAAGTGCGGATGTGTGTGTATACGTGTAAGTGAGTGTGAGTGTAGTGTTTGAGAGTGTGTGAGGGTGAGTGTGTGAGTGTGTGGGGCGTTGTATAAAAAGAGAAGAGAAAAAGAGAGAGAGAAAAAAATTGAAATAAGAAAAATAAAAAAATCAACAATAAAATACCTACAGCCATCTCGGCGGCGGAGGCGGCGGCGCGTGCCAGGTAGTGTCGATGCGGGCCGCAGTTTGGAGACTCCTGGTTTAGTATATGAAGAGACAGGCCTTAACAATAGTCCTTGAGCATTCTGGGCCAAAGTATATCACGACTTGCCGAATAACCGTCTACGAAATTACCTGTGGTCACCGTAGCAGCGACGCCATGATGTCGATCTGTCAAACGGTATTCAAGAGCGATTCGTGGCCAAGCAGGGTTACCAGGTGTTCACGTTTACCGTGGACAGTCCATGCTTTTGATGTTCTGTCCACGGTAAATTATATAAGGTGTTTCGTTAGTCATGTCATTAACTTCGGGAGGGTTACATACACACTCAAATTAACACTTTTACGTAAAAAAAACATATGTTTATAGGAGCATTTTTTCTCCTAACAAAAAAATTAAATCAAATAAGTAGCTGTAAAAACCAATCATAGTGACCTTGTGACTCGCTTACAACAAACAGCTGTTCTGCGTTTGAACATAGTACGGTCATTGACCCCGTACAATGCATGTTACCTACTGTTACACACAGGTTAATGTTTAGGTAGCAAACATGTTTTGTTAAATTTCTCGAAAAGTAATGCTAAAGACATATATTTTTTTTTGCGTAATGTGTTTATTTGAGTGTGTATGTAACCCTCCCGAAGTTATTGACTTGACTAACGAAACACCTTATATATGGGCCTAGCAGCCCTGTGGCAAAGCAGTAAAGGCCTTGCCCGGTAAGCGGAAGGTCGCGGTCGCTTCTCGTGGGTTTTCATTAGTTTCTCTCTCTTTTCGAGTTTCGTAAGTGCATTTATGAGCACCGTATGTGGGGGCGGTACTTAAAAATAATAACCCCAGTGCATATCTCGCCGTGCAAGCCGTAAAAGGCGACTAAGTTATACACACTTACACGGCACCAAAGAGTTTGTATTACGCGCAGCGACGTAATACAAACTCTTTGCACGGCACCTATAATAGTTCACCAAGGTGTTATGGGCTGACATAACGGATGTCGTAGGTGATGTAGCCAAAGCATTTTTTTAATGGAAACTGACACGAGTTTTCATTAAATAAAAATTCTTGAATGGCACCAATAATCGTAAAATGTTGATAAATTTGTTGTACGTATAAGGCATGAGAGAAAAAAACCGGTCAAGTGCGAGTCGGACTCGCGCACCGAGATTTCCGCACCACAAAAAAAACATTGAAAAAAAAAACACGTTTCTTGCATGGGAACCCCCCTTAATTTTTTACTTTTTCTATATTTTATTATTTATTGTTATATCCGCCATAATAACACATATTCATTGAACATTTCAACGGGCTACCTATTACGGTTCAAGAGATACAGCCCTCGGACAGACAGACAGACAGACGGGCGGACAGACAGTCGGCGTAGGCTTAGTCATAGGCTTTCGTACATACATATGTTTATGTTAATGTTTTAGTATCATGTATAGAGTTTACAAACGCAGTATCTCATAAAATAAAGTAACTTACTCCATGACCATCCCTTACAGATTTATTACTAGTATTGATGATATTGATGATGATATGATGATTGATGATTGATGATTTTATTTTTTTATTTTTTTATGGAAACTGACACGGTTGGCTACATCACCTACAACATCCGTGATGTCAGCGAATAGCACTGGGTGAACTTGGTGCCACGTCAGTGCTTCCCTTCGTTCGTGCCGGCTACACTGAACTGGACGGAAAACACAAACTATTTACATAGCCGTTTCGACCGACCTTTCATTCAGTGCGGTGGTATCAACTCGGGCGGGTTAAACCCTACCACCTAATAATATAAGAAGGGAGTCATATCCCTTAGTCGCCTTTTACGACATACACGGGGAGAGATGCAGTGGGGCTATTCTTTTAAAGTACCGGCCCCACACGGTAATACTGATAATGATATTGTGATATTGCACGGTGTCCAACCTATTATGCGCTTGTATACAGTCGAGATACCGGTATCTTTAGCTTGACGTGGACAGAAAAGCGCATTCGAAGTAGGCTTGCCAGATCTGATGTTAGCCTTCCCGGGACATATTTCTTTTACTAACCGGAGTTGTGCTACTTATGACAACTTCTTCTCCTGTCTTTATATATTTCATGTATCACTCAGCCATCTCAAAAGGTCAGCGATCGAAACAGTAAATGATGAAACAGGTGTTAAAGCGGGCAGATGAGAATTGTGTGAGGGTAGGTTGGGTTGGTTTTCTTGCTAGGTACATGGTAGGTATGTACTTCTTATCAATGTATCTCCTATGGTTAAGTAATTGGTTGATTTTCGTGTGTTGGTATTAGTTAGTTTTTGATGTTTTCTTTCTTTTAGGTTAATTTATTAATCATGAACGCACTTAATACGGATAACTTTATGTAGAAAACTTTATTGGTCTCTGTGTAATTAATGTTAGTACTTACTCCTTTTTACGATGACTGTATGTTTTCCCAATACAATAAAATAAAATAAAAATAAAAAATATCTACTCCCTGCAGCAGTCCTACACAAATAAGGTGGAGAAATGTAATATAATATTTTTCTGTTATAATTTTTACGGCGAACTTTTAGAGTGTAATATTTTTATAGCAAACAACTTTAGTAAGCAACACTACACTAAAATGAAAGTAGAATCTTCTTTTAAATTAATTATTAATATTTCTTGCGAGTATGTACAAACATGCTCGTATCTTTCTTCCCGGGACAAATTGCACTCTCCGGGACAAAATAAATCCCACCAAAACATCATCAATCAATCAATACTAATAATAAATCTGTAAGGGGTGGTCATGGAGTAAGATACTTTGTTTTAGGAAATATTGAGTTTGTAGCCTCTATGTATGATATTAAAGCTAAATTGACGATTTTTAGAAATCTTTTCTGTATGTATGTATGTATGTATGTATGTATGTTCCGCCATAACTCTTAAACCGATCATCCGAATTCGATGAAATTTTGTACAAGCACATTTAACTATATGGGACACAGGATAGGCTATATAAAATACATTTCCGGTTACGCTAAGATGTGGCTCCCACACAAACCGATATGTTCAATCCGCGCGCCTTAGTACTATACATACATAGGTATTTACCGAGCGAGCGGCAGTTGGCGGCGCGGCGGCGCGGAGGCGGCGCGGGGGAGGCGCGGTCTATAAACTCAACAGCGAACCGAGCAGCCACACTATATTCCTCTTTTACGCAAAAACTACTGAACAGATTTTGATGAGCCTTTACAGTACTATAGCTTATACATCAAAAAGGCTATAATTTATAAAAACATTGTGTAAATTTTCCCAAATATCGATAAATGTCAAGTAAGTCGGAAAAAATCCTGCCTTCTGAGAGCTATCTCGGCGTGCGCTGCATAAACCGTTAGAGTTACACGAAGATAGTGTATGGTGAGGTTGTTTCTCTAAAATAGTTCTAAAAAAAAATCCGCGACAGCATATATCCTACCTTTTACGTGGAAGCCACTATAGCCAAAATAGTGAACCAAAAATACATTTAATTGGATACTGTATTTACAATGCATATTTTATAGTTTTGAATTAATTCTTATGAAAATACATACTTTTATCGCTTCTGGTATTTAAAGTAGATAAACTTTGGCGGTTACACTAAGTAATTTGGACAAATAGTTTAAAAGATACGACGATGACAAAGCGCTTCTCTGAGCGGGGGGCAGCGGGGCGAGGCGAATATGTTTGTATGAATTTCCTCCATAAAATTTAAGCCGATCATCTAAATTCGATTAAAATTACTACACGCATATTTAGCTACTAGCTTTTGCCCGCGGCTTCACTCGCGTGAAATTCGTATTTCAAAGAAGAAAGTAAGTAACTGAGGGCGAGGCCGAAGGCCGAGCTGCGTTCAGAAAGACTATAAACCTTCTCGAAGAAAGTAAGTAAGAAAGGGCGAGGCCGAAGGCCGAGCTGCGTTCAGGAAAACGATAAACCATCTCTAAGTAAATACATAAGTAATTAAGGGCGAGGCCGAAGGCCGAGCTTCGTCCAGGAAGACCATAAACCTTCTCGAAGAAAGTAAGTCATTAAGGGCGAGGCCGAAGGCCGAGCTGCGTTCTGGAAGATAATAAACCTTCTCGAAGACAGTAAGTAACTATGGGCGGGGCCGAAGGCCGAACTGCGTTTAAGAAGAGGATAAACCTTCAGCAAGAGCATAAACCTTCTCGGTGAAAGTAAGCATAAGTTATGGGTGAGGCCGAAGGCCCAGCTGCGTTCAGGAAGAGGATAAACCTTCTCGATGAAAGTAAGTAACGTAGAGCGGCCTTCGGCCTTTCCCTCAGTTACTTACTTTCTTCGAGAAGGTTTATAGTCTTCCTGAACGTAGCTCGGCCTTCGGCCTCGCCCTTAGTTACTTACTTCCTTAGATAAGGTTTTTGGTCTTCCTGAACGCAGCTCGGCCTTCGGCCTCACCCTTAGTTACTTACTTTCTTCGAGAAGGTTTATAGTCTTTCTGAACGCAGCTCGGCATTCGGCCTCGCCCTCAGTTACTTACATTTTCGAGAAGGTTTATCCTCTTTTTAAACGCAGTTCGGCCTTCGGCCTCGCCCATAGTTACTTACTGTCTTCGAGAAGGTTTATTGTCTTCCTGAACGCAGCTCGGCCTTCGGCCTCGCTCTTAATTACTTACTTTCTTCGAGAAGGTTTATAGTTTCCTGAACGCAGCTCGGCCTTCGGCCTCGCTCTTAATTACTTACTTTCTTCGAGAAGGTTTATGGTTTCCTGAACGCAGCTCGGCTTTCGGCCTCGCCCTTAATTACTTATTTACTTAGAGATGGTTTATCGTTTTCGTGAACGCAGCTCGGCCTACGGCCTCGCCCTTTGTTACTTACTTTCTTCGAGAAGGTTTATAGTTTCCTGAACTCAGCTCGGCCTTCGGCCTCGCTCTTAATTACTTACTTTCTTCGAGAAGGTTTATGGTTTCCTGAACGCAGCTTGGCCTTCGGCCTCGCCCTTAATTACTTATTTACTTAGAGATGGTTTATCGTTTTCGTGAACGCAGCTCGGCCTTCGGTGTCGCCCTCAGTTACTTACTTTCTTCTTTGAAATACGAATTTCACGCGAGCGAAGCCGCGGGCAAAAGCTAGTATAATATAAAAAGATGCCAAGTGTCGCACGCAACCTTTCCACCGTAAAAAGTTGTAAGATCCCATGCAGAGCCAAGTCTTTTCATATCATTGAAGCCCGAATTCAACAATGTGCCATAAATTATATTTTCTACTTAATAATAATCAATATTTAGTTACTCCTCTTATATTTAACATCTTCATTTCTATAAAAAAAACACCTTGACTTGGCAATCGGACAGCTAAAATATTATAACAATAATATGAACGAACCTAATACCAGTTTGTTACATACGTACATATACTATCACACACGCTGAATCCCGACAATCGGGGTAAGCAGAATAATCGGTGTTGTGTTGCAAGAACTCTGGTAAATTACAGTTTCAGGTGTTTATCTCTATCCACAACAAAAATACAGGGAGGCCAAAAGTACCCTGAGTTGCTTCGAGAAAAGGATGGTACGGCCGTGTTTGCTGGACTTGGCGGGGGCACTGCCGTGCCCCCAGATTATCCTTCGCCCGGGACACGTGACATTGGAGCCTAGCCCGGGACAATCCCGGAAATCCCGGTCACCTGGCAACCCTAATTCGAAGTCTCCTCGCACAAGGAAGTGATTGGTGCGCAGTCTAGGCACGACTTGGGACAAATTAAATGCTCTGACCAACCGACTTACCCCGTGCTACTAATAGCACGAAGGCAACAAAATCAAAAGCGACAAGCGACGCGAAACGCAATCCAAAGAGTTCATAATTTTTAGGGTTCCGTATCCCGTACGGAAGCCTATTACTAAGCCTGCGCCGTCTGTCTGTCTGTTCGTCCGTCCCGCCGTCCGTCCGTCCGTCCGTCCGTCCGTCCGAGGGCTGTATCTCTTGGACCGCCATAGGTAGCCCGTTGAAATTTTCACAGAATATGTGTTATTATGGCCGATATAACAACAAATAAGAAAAAGTGAAAAATTCACGGGGGTTCCCATAGAAGAAACCAAAAAGTGTATGCGCGCCGCGCCATCTACCGAATAGAATATGAAGCATTTTAATTAATTATGACATTTTAATAATATGAAGCATTTCATAACACGCTATCTAGATGGCGTGAGTGCCGCTAGCCATGACATGGCGATACGGAAACCTCGTTGCGCGAGTTCGACTCGCACTTGGCCGATTTTTTTGTGTGACACGTTTGGCTACATCCGCGATGACAGCCCATAACACCTTGGTGAACTAGGTGCCATGTCAGTGCTTCCCTTTGGTCTGAACTGAACTGAACTGAACGGAAAACACGAACTATTTACATAGCCGTTTCAACTGAACTTTCATGGAGTGCGGTTGCATCAACCCGGGGCGGGTTAAACCATACCACCAAGTAGTTAAGAAGGGAAGTGGGTCTTACAGTGGAATCCGAACCACAGTCAGCATCCAGCGATCGAGCGGTCACACATCCAAGTACTGACCGCGCCAAAGTGTGCTTATGATCACGACGACAGTTGACCGACCGCACCACTGAGCTACCGAGGCTGACATTGTGTTTGGAATGTCTAATTTTGAAGAGTGTGTGTTTTTTTTATGTTATCCGGTATGGGTGGCTGAATCGGAGGGACCAAAGCACATGCTCAGACCAGCCAATATCACCTCCGAGAAGGTAGGTGCCATACGGGAGACTTCCCTGTATTGCTGGCTATACTGGACTAGAGGAGAACACAACCGAGGCTGCCATGCGGCCATCTTACATCCAGTATGGTGGTACCAACCCAGTCCGCCTGAGCCTACCACCTAGTAATGGGCAAGGGACGGGACCTACAGTTTTACACTGGTTCCGAATTGTTCCGAACGGTGAACCAGCAGGTGTAGGTATGCACGGAAACTTTTTCGTCAGAAAAAAAAACTCATTGGTACACACCGAGCGGTTTCGAACCTCGGTCCTCCCGCATGAGAAGCCGATGCCGAAACCACTCGGCCACCCGCCGAAAGACTCAGCAAAAGTAAGCTCACCAAGGGTATACTACAGATAAACAAAGGTAAAATCAGACTGGTGGTAGGAACTTTGACTGGACACTATGCACTAAATAAGCACCTTATTAGGTACCGTGTAGGGCCGGTACTTAAAAATAATAGCCCCACTGTATCTCTCCCCATGCATGTCGTAAAAGGCGACTAAGGGATAAGGACAAGATGCCGTGTTAAAGGGCGACAGGATCGCCACCTCTCACCTTGGCATGGTACTTCCACCGAGTCATGCAGCAGGTGGGTCTTCGTGCCTTACTTGCTGCTTGATCGATTGAATCTTGTTCGAATACTTTGCGAAACGTGGCGGTCGGTGTTGTGCTGTAATTTACCAGAGTTCTTGCAGGACAACACCGATTACTCTGCTTACCCCGATTGTCGGGATTCAGCGTGTGTGATATATATGTAATGTATGTAAGCACCTTATTCATTATAGGTAAAACGGATAGCCCTATGTGCCAGTGGGATGTGGAGCAGTGGCTGTTCCCCAGGTGAAGCAAGTGAGGCGCCGCCTCACTTAATTATCTTAAAGGTAAAGAAAAAAAAATCAACATGGATGTTTATTTATTGCTAGACTTTGGGCACGTCCTGTCCTCGAAATTAAAACTGCAATACAACATTAATAAAATGCTATTATGTAGGTGGTGCCTCACTCAAATTCATTGGCCAGAGCCGCCACTGAATGTGGAGTTGCGTGGGGGCTGAAGAAACGCCATCCAACGTGCTGCCACAATGCGAGGGGGTGGCAAATGAGCCGGCAAACAACCTCAAAAACCCGAGGACACTTCAAGAGGCCTGCAAGGACGTCAGACGCCTGCAGTACTTCTGGAAGGACCTGGGCGCGGTCCACACAGAGCGACTTACATGCGGAAAACGCCCATCAAGAAGAAGAAGAAGATGACGTAAAGGGCGATAGGACGCGATCCCGCCGTCCCCTTTCCACTTCCGCACCACGCGCACTGGGGATTGCATCCCTATACGCTGGACTTACCGCGGATCATACCAATCGATTCTGCAGATCTTTCCTCTACAGAACCGGTAAACTCTGGAACGCTCTCCCTGCCTATATATTTCCCCCCAAGTACAGTCTCGGGTCCTTCAAGAGGGGCGTGAGTGGGCACCTGTCAGGCCGGCATGGCATTCGCAACCCCCGAATACGGCCGAATGTCCATGGGCGTCGTTAGACAACTTATGGGTGGCTCGGCGCCATATTATGTCGCGCTATCAATAAACAAATATATTTTATCCCTAAGGTAATTTATTCTTTTAATTAATAAAATTAATTCCATAAAATCATAAATTTATGTTATTAATTTAAAAAAGTTTTTTAAATTTTTTTATCCCCCCAATAAAATAATTAATTTAATTTAAATTAAATTTTTATAAATAATTTTAATTAATATTGTGAAGTCAGCTTATAAGCTTTCCCTTTTTTATAAGGAAACTGACACGGATGGCTACATAATACAATACAATACATAAGGGTACACCGGTAATGTCAGCCCATAACACCGGGTGAACTAGGTGCCATGTCAGTTGTTCCCTTCATTTCATGTCGGCTACACTAAACTGGACGGAAAACGCGAACTATTTACATAGCCGTTTCGATCGACGTTTCGCTCAGTGCGGTGGTACCAACCCGGGCGGGATAAACCCTACCATCTAGTAATATAAGAAGGGAGTCATATCACTTATCGCTCCCTTGATCCATGGCATGTTTTTTGGAGTTATGTATAAGAAGGGTCGTCTGGTACTTATAGATCAGTGAGATCTGTGGGGTGTTGTAATACGAATGTTTTATAGCATAGAGTATGGATTGAGTGAAAGTGTTACACGGCTCCAGTTATTGGCAATGGGAGCGCCCGGTAAGCCAACTAGTTCACCTTTGTTTTATGCACTGGCGACTAGAATCTGGGAAAACTGAGTTTGCATATTGGGGTGGCTAGAAATCAGAATGTGTGTCTTTTAGGGTTCCGTATCCGGTACGGGGGACCCTATTACTAAGCCTACGCCGTCTGTCTGTCTGTCCGTCCGTCCGTCCGTCCGTTCGTCCGTCTGTCCGAGGGTTGTATCTCTTGTACCGTAATAGGTAGCCCGTTGAAATTGAAATATGTTTTAGATAGATAGATAGATTGTCTCTGCCTACCCCACCGGGAAACAGGCGTGACGCTATGTATGTATAGATAGACAGATACAAATACTTTATTGCTCAAAAAAAAAAATTTACATTAACAGATTTACAGTGTTAATATGGCCGATATAATAACAAATACGAGTAATAAAAATAAGAAAACTAAAAAAATCCACGGGGGTTCCCATAGAAGAAACCAAAAAGTGTATGCGCACGCGCCAGCTACCGAATAGAGTATGAAGCATTGTAACGAATTATGAGTTTGAACTAATATGAAGCATTTCATAAACACGCCATAGATGGCGTGAGTGGCGCTGGCCATGACGTGAACTAGGTGCCATGTCAGTGTTTCCCTTCGGTCTTGCCGACTACACAACACTGAACTGGACGGAAAACACGAACTATTTACATAGCCGTTTTAACCGAACTTTCATTCAGTGCGGTGGTATGAACCCGCGCGGATTAAACCCTACCTCCTAGTAAGGTTAAACTGTAGGTAAGGGACCTACAGTACTACCCTTCTTACCTTTCTTATTCCGGCCGGGTTGGTACCACCGCACTGAGCGAAACGTCGGTTCAGTTCAGTGTAGCCGACATAAAATGAAGGGAAGCATTGACATGACACCTAGTTCGCCCGGTGTTATGGGCTGACATCACGGATGTTGTAGGTGATGTAGACAACCGTGTCAGTTTCCATAAAAAAAAGGGTAAGAAGGAAAGCGACCTACAGTTTTACATGGAATCCAAACCACGGGCTGTCTCCAACGGTCGAGCGGCCACACATCCAAGTACTGACCGCGCCCATGTGTGCTTAACAACAGTCGACCGACCGCACCACTAAGCTACCGAGGCTGACAAAAAGCTCACATACATTTATAAGTGTAAGAGTTGGTGCTCTCGCATTTTAATTACTGTGACACTGTCCTGTTTTCAATAAACAAAACCAAAATAAAAAACAAAAAAAATCACATGCAAATCGGTCCACTTTTTAAGATAATACATTGGCGTGATTACAAACCTAGCTAACAACCATCCCGATTAAACCAGCTTTCTAAAAAAATCCGCATCCAAATCGGTTCATCCGTTTGGGAGCTACGATGCCACAGAGAGACACACCCATACGCACATACAAACATACACACACACTCACGTTAAACTTATAACACCCCTCTTTTTTCGTCGGAGGTTAAAAACTAGCTTGTGAGGCCTCCGCGCCTCTTAGACAGTGTTTTCCGTCACTGTAGTACAGCGGTTTCCAAATAGTGGTATCGTACCCCCAGGGGTACGTAGGCTCAAACGAAGGCGTACGCGTGGACGCACTTAATGGCTACGTTTACCTCTACAAAAGAGACAGGGTCCCACTAATCTCGTTAGTGAAAATGGTCTCCAATGGTTGAGTGGAACCCATTTCGTTTTAAGTAATAGCTGTGCCCGCGGCTCTGCCCGCTCTCATATTTCACTTCACTGCTAACCTCATAAGCCATTTAGCGTGATAGTAAGTAGCCTATAGTTGATGGGAAGAATCAAGATATCCGTAGAATTTTGTTTTATTAAAATCGGTTCAGTGGTTCTCGAGTTATAAGCGGACAGACAGACACTCAGACAGACAGAAAGCAGACGTTGGATTTTATTATAGGTAAGGAAGGATATTGTGATTACTAAGTAACTATTACAACCTAATAAATGATTTATACGATCGATACACATTATTACCTATGTAAAAATAACAACCATATGAAAAATGTTTCATTTTAAACATTTTCATCAGGGGTACTTGACTTGAGTCTCCGAAAATTCACTGAGTGGTACCGATTAAAATATAGGTACTGCATCGCTTTAAGGTCTTTGCTTACGCTGAAGCTTGGTCCGGGTCGCCTCTCACCTTCAATTTTGGAGACTGACCTGCTCCAATTGTCTTCAAAGTGTTATGGTTTACGCTTATAGGAAAAATTTTGTATTTGTGATCATTTTTTAGAAATAGTGATGATTCTTACTATGTAGGCAGTGGCAAAAACTTTTGTAAATGTAGACTAAGTGGACGTAAAAAAAAAGTATCCAGCGAAGTTTCTTGCCAGTTCTTCTTCGCTGTGATAATCGAACTGGCAAAATGCTAAATGTTAAAATATGACGAGTCCGAGTGCACTGTACTTTTTTTTTATGTATTCCGGTATGGGTGGCTGAGTCGGAGGGGCCAAAGCGCATGCTCCGACCAGCCAATATCAGATCCAAGAAGGTAGGTGCCATACCGGAGACTTCCCTGGGTTGCTGGCTATACTGGACTAGAGGAGAACACAACCGAGGAGGCTGCTACGCGGCCATCTTACATCCAGTAGCGTGGTACCAACCCAGTCGGCTACAATTTGAGCCTACCACCTAGTAAGGGGCAAGGGAAGGGACCTATAGTTTTACACCGGTTCCGAATGGTGAAGCACCAGGTGTAGGTATGCACGTAAATTTTTTCGTCAGAAAAACTCACTGGGCAGACTTAAAACCAGCCGCAACTATCTACTCGTTAGGTTTTGCATCGTGCTGTGTCTGCTCCCTTTCAGCTACTTAAAAAATGTTTTTTACATTTCTATAATCTGGTTTTGTTATTTTATAGTTATAGTAAAAGTTAGTTAGTTAGTTGTAGTATAAAAAGAATAGCCCCACTGCATCTCTCCCCATGCATGTCGTAAAAGGCGACTAAGGGATAAGGACAAGATGCCGTGCTAAAGGGCGACAGGCTCGCCACCTCTCACCTTGGCACGGTACTTCCACCGAGTCATGCAGCAGGTGGGTCTTCGTGCCTTACTTGCTGCTTGATCGATTGAATCTTGTTCGAATACTTTGCGAAACGTGGTGGTCGGTGTTGTGATGTAATTTGCCAGAGTTCTTGCAGCGCAACACCGATTGCTCTGCTTACCCCGATTGTCGGGATTCAGCGTGTGTGATATGTATGATATGTATGTATAGTTATAGTTTTAGCTGAATAAACGTTTTTCTTTTTTCTTTCTTCTTTCTTTCTGGTACACGCCGACCGGATTCGAACGGCGGACGTCTCGCATGAGAAGCCGATGCCCAAACCACTCGGCCATCCGCCGCCGCCCTAAAAAACCGTCTATGGATGATGAATAAAGAATAATGAATAAAGAATATAATTTGAGAACCGCTGCTGTAGTACATACATAAAACGCGCTCTGCTCCACAAAGCAAGTGCCATAACGAACATTAGACCAACACCGCCTCGGTTATAAAGTATTGCGCAAGGTGTAAACAGGCTTTCACCGGTACTGTATAATACGGTTATTGGCTGGCGCGGGTAGCAACAACAACTATTAAATAAATAAGAGTAAATTAAATATTAGTATATTTGTCGCCAGTTTAACAAAGCACTTATTTACTGTAGTATATTTGTCGCCAGTTTAACAAAGCACTTATTTACTGTAGTATATTTGTCGCCAGTTTAACAAAGCACTTATTTACTGTAGTATATTTGTCGCCAGTTTAACAAAGCACTTATTTACTGTAGTATATTTGTCGCCAGTTTAACAAAGCACTTATTTACTGTAGTATATTTGTCGCCAGTTTAACAACGCACTTATTTACTGATACGGTTGGCTACATCACCTAGAGCATCCACGATGTCAGCCGATAACACGGGGTGAGCTAGTTGCCATGCCAGTGCTTCCCTTCATTTCATGTCGGTTAATTTAATTTAAACAGTTTTACTGACTGTTTCAAGTTGTATTTTGTTTTACTGTTTTAATTAATTAATTTAAAATATTAATGAACTGGACGGAAAACACGAACTATTTACATAGTTAGTGGAATCCGTACCACGGTCAGCCTCCAACCGTCGAGCGGTCACCCAACCAAGTACTGACCGCGCCTGACCGCACCACTGAGCTACCGAGACTAACGAATTTCCTTATCCCTTAGTCGACTTTTACGACATGCGACGGGGAGAGGTGCAGTGGGGCTATTATTTTTAAGTAGGTACCGACACCACACGGTACAGAACCGAACCACCAGGCCGGAACATGTGCTTTGGCCTCTTTGATTCAGACACCCATACCGGATTAAATAAATAAAAAAAAATAATAAAAAATACCTATTTTCAAACAATGCTATATCTAAAGGCTGTAGAGGAATTCTAACTAGTTTATTAACAAGTTTCGGGTTCGCTTTGTTTTCTCTCATAGGCCTTGCCTCCAGGAAGGAAGGCAACCAGAGAAGAATTTTAACAAGATGTGAATTTATTAATTTCCGTAATGCAAGTTCTTACCGATAATGTGGTTAAGTCTCGTTTTTAACATGGCTGTGTTTACATCACCTTGTTCCTGTCAAAACTAGGTAACGTGTCAGTGTTTTTTTTTTTTTTATGGAAACTGACACGGTTGGTTACATCACCTACAACGTCCGTGATGTCAGCCCATAACACCAGGTGAACTAGGTGCCATGTCAGTGCCTCCCTCTTTGATCGTGCCGGCTACACTGAACTGGTCGGAAAACACAAACTATTTACATAGCCGTTTCAAACGACGTTTCATTCAGTGCTGTGGTACCAACCCGGGCGGGTTAAACCCTACCACCTAGTAATATAAGAAGGGAGTCATATCCCTTAGTCGCCTTTTACGACATACACGGGGAGAGATGCAGTGGGGCTATTCTTTGAAAGTACCGGCCCCACACGGTACAAGGCTTGCCTGGTCGTGTCGGCTAACCTGAACAGGACGGAAAAATTGACTAATTTTCCGAACCCGACCGACCTTCATAATATTATGCGGATGGTTTAACCTAACCAAGGGCCGAAAAACAGTTTAATTTTTTTTTATTCAGGAAGATTTTGTCCGCGGCTTCGCTCGCGTGAAATTCGTGTTTATAAAGAAGAAAGTAAGTAAGCCCGCCACCGCACCTTTATTTCGGCGCGCGAAACCATTCGAGATCGGATATGAGAGCCACATCTTAGCGTAACCGGAACTGAATTTAATATAATTAGCCTATCCTGTGTCACGTATAGTTAAATGTGCTTTTACTAAGTTTCATCGAATTCGTATGAACAGTTTAAGAGTTATGGGGGAACAACTTTATAAAAATTATAAAATAAAAAATAAATTTAACGGGATGATGGTCATGCCATCTGGACGCTTACCATCGTCCCGGAATAGGTCCACTGGCTCCAGTGTTGAGGGAAAGCCTGCTGATACGAGTGATCTTTTTAATATGTCGTTGAGCATATGGTCATTGATTCTACCCGCGCTCTTCTGGCAGCATAACCCGTGGTGCCCGAATTCGTCAGCAGTGTCGCCACATACACACCTGTGGAGAGCATTTGTTTTAGCGCCAAGACGCAGGGAGATGGCTATGCGGAGGGAGTGCGGATCCAGGAGCATGCCCGTTGCTGGTGAGGGTATAGCATGCAACCAGGACCCGGACTCTCTCTCACGCCACGCCAAAAGGCGCGCCTCGTCTGCCGGTGTTTTTTTTTTCAGTGTTCAAATATTTTTTATTCTGGTTCGGTACTTAAAAAGAATAGCCCCACTGCATCTCTCCCCGTGCATGTCGAAAAGGCGGCTAAGGGATAAGGACAAGATGCCATGCTAAAGGGCGACAGGATCAATACCTCTTTCCTTGGCACGGTACTTCCACCGAGTCATGCAGCAGGTGGGTCTCCGTGCCTTACTTGCTGCTTGATCGATTTAATCTTGTTCGAATCGACTTTGCGAAACGTGGTGGCCGGTGTTGTGCTGTAATTTACCAGAGTTCTTGCAGCACAACACCGATTACTCTGCTTACCCCGATTGTCTGGATTCAGCGTGTGTGATATGTATCAAATATTTTTTCAATGACGGGTTTATCCCGTTGGTTTATCCCATATTTTCTGACTATTAGGTTCGTTGGGGGCATCGGTGCTAGAGGATAAATTCTTCCAGATCTCAAAAGCCTCTGTTTCACCGATCATTGGCTCCTCGGTGTTCTGTTTGGTTTTAGCGAGAATGTCTGTACAGTGAGTGCGGGTGCTGTGAACGGATGATAAGTATGCCGGGGAAATAAATTAACAGGCACAATGAAATAAATTAACAAAAATTAAATGACAAGTCCGCCTATGCACTGCACCTTATGTAAATTTTCTAATGTACTTGTTACTGTTTAATGTTTACTGGGGCAATAAAGCATTTTCTGTCTATCTATCTATGAAAAATAAAAAAAATATATCAATTACGTCTGTACTGTATTAGTATACCTATACATAGACATACGCTTGTAAGCACACACACACACACACACATTCTAAATGTATTTATTTATTTATTTATATATTTGAGAATTCCACAGCTTAATGATAATAACAAATTAAAAAATCAACAATATAAAAACTGAATAGCCAAGAATAGAATTCCTCCGGTTTACATTTTGATAATACACGGTAAATAAAAACGATAGAAAATTACAAAATTAAGAGATTGAATAAATTTAAAATTAAATTAAATGAAATTGAAATTAATTACAAAATTAAAAGTCAAACGTTAAAAGTTAAAATTCGTTTATTAATAAATAAGAAAATAAGAAACAGTGAATGCAAATTTTGTACAAACTACATTAAATTAAAACCATGATAAGCTGTGAATTAAAAATTTAAATAAAATCTCCTTACTCATAAACAAATAAAGCAAATTTTTTTCCAATTAAAATTATATTATAAAGCGAGTACGTGCTTCTAAAACATAAAATATTATTAACGCAAAAGTGTCGTGACGATCGAAGACTTTCACTTTTTTCGGCCTAGCTCTCATTCGCCAAGTGTCTGGAGTGTAACTTACGATAAGGAACTTCATTCCAAAAAGCAAAAAAGTAAAATAAAAAACCTCTTTTTTTTATACGGGCTACGGAACCCTAAAACTGCTAGTCGCTATCTCAGATGCAGCACGTACGGTGCGCAAAACTGCCGACCTCGGTACGTGACCTGTCGCCAGCTTCGCAGCCGCGTCGGCAACACGTGTTATCACGCGTTGACAGTTTATCCTATCAGTTTATACCTATCATGTTTTTTCATGGAAACTGACGCGGTTGGCTACATCACCTACAACATCCGTGATGTCAGCCCATAACACCTTGGTGAACTAGGTGCCGTGTCAGTGCTTCCTTTCATTTCGTGTCGGCTACACTGAACTGGACGGAAAACACGACGAACTATTCCACGTAAAACTGTAGGTCCCTTCCCTTCTTACCTTACTAGGTGGTAGGGTTTATCCCGGTCGGGTTGATACCACCGCACAGAGCGAAACGTTCAGTGGAAACGTCAGTCGAAACTGCTATGTAAATAGTTCGTGTTTTCCGTCCAGTTCAGTGTAGCCGACATGAAATGAAGGGAAGCACTGACATGGCACCTAGTTCACCCGGTGTTATGGGTTGACATCACGGATGTTGTAGCTGATGTAGCCAACCGTGCAGTGGCGTGGCGTGATTTGACTGAGGGAAGCCGGAGGTGTAGGTTAGATATAATAGTGTGCGTACTGACTGGGTGCATGGCGGGAATCGGATTGTATGAACGCCACGCCACTGCAACCGTGTCAGATACCATAAAAAAATTTGCTAGCCGTTTCAACCGACGTTTCATTCAGTGCAGTGCTACCAATCCGGTCGGGTTAAACCCAACAACCTCGTAAGGTAAGAAGGGAAGGGACCTGCAATTTTACGTGTAATCCGAACCATGGTCAGCCTCCAACGGTCGAGCGGTCTCCCATCCAATTAATGACCGCGCCCAAGTGTCTAAGAATCTGCCTACTGTTTTTCCTACTAAATAACTTGACAATTGGATACACTTTGTATCTTTACATTTTTAATATGACTTATTACATTTCTTTGTAATAAGCTGCTACTAATTGTTGTTGAATTGACTTTTTTTTTTTTATGGAAACTGACACGGTTGGCTTACATCACCTACAACATCCATGATGTCAGCCCATAACACCGGGTGAACTCGGTGCCACGTCAGTGCCTCCCCTCGGTCGTGCCGGCTACACTGAACTGGACGGAAAACACAAACACAACAAAAACACATAGCCGTTTCGACCGACCTTTCATTCAGTGCGGTGGTACCAACCCGGGCGGGTTGAACCCTACCACCTAGTAATATAAGAAGGGAGTCATATCCCTTAGTCGCCTTTTACGACATACACGGGGGGAGATGCAGTGGGGCTATTCTTTTAAAGTACCGGCCCCACACGGTACACGGACTTGCTATATTTAAGTATCAAATTGACGATGGCACTATACAGTATACACCAGATATAGGTACCTAATGTAAATAGGCCGGGGGGTCAGATTCTTCAGTATTCATGTTTATGCTGTAAGTATTAATGCTCTTGTGAGCGGTAGTATGGGTTAATTATTTGTAAGTTTATATATTTATTTGTTCTAGGTACTTTCACAGAGAAGTTGACACAGCACACAGCTTATCTACACAACAGTTTACAGGGAGCAGTCAACTCTCCAAAATAAAGTACACAACATGCTAACTAACTAACTTGCTAACCAAAAAAAATTTTGACTATATGTTCAGTATAAAACCATAGACAACCTGAACCTCTCGTGCTCAGGGCATGAGGAGGATTTATTTTATTCTTAGTCAGTTTGTTTGGTTTTATTTAGGTTTATTTGTTATTTTAGGTAGTTTGTTGTATGTTTTTATTGTATACAAGCTGTGCCCGCGGCTCCGCCCGCTCTCATATTTGACTTCACTGCTAACCTCATAAGCTATTTAGCGTGATAGTAAGTAGCCTATAGTTGATGGGAAGAATCAAGCTATCCGTAGAATTTTGTTTTATTAAAATCGGTTCAGTGGTTCTCGAGTTATAAGCGGACAGACAGACAGACAGACAGAAAGCAGACGTTGGATTCTATTATAGGTAAGGAAGTCAGTTTTATCTTATGATTTAAAGCTTGTTGTTATATCGGTCATAATAACACATAATCTGTGAATGTTTGACGGCTGGTACAACGGACACCAGACGTCGGCTCCAGGAACTCCCGCAGTCCCTGAAGAAGCCCGTGACGTAGCGGGCGAAACGTCGACTTAATATGTAAGTCTTTAAACCTACTCTGGTAATCCGCAAACTTAAAAATGAGTATAATCTGTGAAAATTCAACGGGCTACCTATTACGGTTCAAGAGATACAACCCTCGGACAGACATATGGAGAGACAGACAGACAGACAGACAGACACCGTAGGCTTAGTAATAAGGTCCGCTACGACGGATACGGAACCCTAAAAAATGATGACGAACCATACTGAATATGTCTATGTCTCAGTTTTGTGTTCTTTATGGCGAAATAAATATCTGAACCTGAATCTGATAGACGCCGCCGCGCCGTAGGCTTAGTAATAGGGTCCCCTACGACGGATATGAAACCCTAATAAAAAGTGATGATGGACCAGATAAAGAATATAGATATGTCTCAATGAAATATTGTTAATGTTGTGTGTTCTTTATGGCGGCGAAATAAATGTCTGAATGTGAATCATCACCATATTTCTGGCTCATTACGCCCTTGACAGTTTGCAGAATAAATGCGAGCTGTCCTCACAAATGTTTCCCTGAACCGCTTTGCCCACCGCGTGTGGAGGTCGTGATGGCACCGCTTCTGTTATGATTCAATGTTTATTCAGTAAAGTGCCTTAGTAATTGCTTTTATTATAATCCTTACTCAGACGGCGCGCGAAGAAACTAGTAGAAGTGCTACAAACACAGATGTTTGCCCGTAAGTAGAAGTGCTACAAACACAGACGTTTGCCCGTAAGTAGAAGTGCTACAAACACAGACGTTTGCCCGTAAGTAGAAGTGCTACAAACACAGATGTTTGCCCGTAAGTAGAAGTGCTACAAACACAGATGTTTGCCCGTAAGTAGAAGTGCTACAAACACAGATGTTTGCCCGTAAGTAGAAGTGCTACAAACACAGACGTTTGCCCGTAAGTAGAAGTGCTACAAACACAGACGTTTGCCCGTAAGTAGAAGTGCTACAAACACAGACGTTTGCCCGTAAGTAGAAGTGCTACAAACACAGATGTTTGCCCGTAAGTAGAAGTGCTACAAACACAGATGTTTGCCCGTAAGTAGAAGTGCTACAAACACAGATGTTTGCCCGTAAGTAGAAGTGCTACAAACACAGATGTTTGCCCGTAAGTAGAAGTGCTACAAACACAGATGTTTGCCCGTAAGTAGAAGTGCTACAAACACAGATGTTTGCCCGTAAGTAGAAGTGCTACAAACACAGATGTTTGCCCGTAAGTAGAAGTGCTACAAACACAGATGTTTGCCCGTAAGTAGAAGTGCTACAAACACAGATGTTTGCCCGTAATTAGAAGTGCTACAAACACAGACGTTTGCCCGTAAACTAGTATAAGTGCTACAAATACAGACGTTTGCCCGTAAACTAGTAGAAGTGCTACAAACACAGACGTTTGCCCTTATACTAGTAGAAGTGCTACAAACACAGACATTAGCCCGTAAACTAGTAGAAGTGCTACAATCACAGACGTTTGCCCGTAAACTAGTAGAAGTGCTACAAACACAGACGCTTGCCCGTAAACCAGTAGAAGTGCTACAAACACAAACGTTTGCCCGTAAACTAGTAGAAGTGCTACGAACACAGACGTTTGCGCGTAAACTAGTAGAAGTGCTACAAACACAGACGTTTGCCCTTAAACTGGCAGAAGTGCTACAAACACAGACGTTTTTCGGTAAACTAGTAGAAGTGCTACAAACACAGACGTTTGTTCGTAAATTAGTAGATGTGCTACAAACACAAACGTTTTCCCGTGGCTACGAACTGCGCTGAGTCTAAGAATGCAACAAACCGTCTTTGCAATATTGTACAACAACTTTTTATGGTTCCGTACCTCAAAAGGAAAAACGGAACAATTATAAGGTCATTCCAGTGTTCGTTCGTCTGTCACAGAGGTTTTTCTCGAAATTTAAGTAACGTGGAAATTTAAATTTGGCATAATGATTGATAATGATAACGCGTCCATATATCGCTCGTGAAAAACTAGATAAACATTTATTTTACATTAATATGGGGGGCCAATTTCATACCAATACAAAAAAAATTAATTAATATATCGTGTGGGTTATATATAACATCATATATCATTCAAAAAAACTATTTAAAAAAATATAAAAGCCGCCTTCAAAAATGTATGAAATAAATAAAAAAACAAACCCTAGAGTTGAAGGCGGTGCTTTTCAAATTTTCAAAATCAGCCCACAATTGACGGAATAATCGAGTAACAAACATAAAAAAATACAGTCGAATTGAGAACCTCCTCCTTTTGGGAAGTCGGTTAAAAAGAGCCAACTGTAAGGATTCTAAAAATATTTTTTTATAATTTTAAGTTCATTGGTCTTAATGATATATAGCTAAAAAGTGCAAAAAATGACCGTCCTCCCCCACCACTGTTCCCCTGCGTTTCTAAAGCCGTTATTTTTATTTTGGTTACGCTAAAATGTGGCTCTCATACAAACCGAATTGTTCCGCGCGCCGAAATAAAGGTACGGTAGAGGGCTTGCTTACTTTCTTCTTTTTAAATACGAATTTCACGCAAGCGGGTAAAAGCTAGTATGTACTTATATATAATACTAGCTGTGCCCGCGGCTCCGCCCGCTCTCATATTTCACTTCACTGCTGACCTCATAAGCCATTTAGCGTGATAGTAAGTACCCTATAGTTGATGGGAAGAATCAAGATATCCGTAGAATTTTGTTTTATTAAAATCGGTTCAGTGGTTCTCGAGTTATAAGCGGACAGACAGACATACACTCAGACACTCAGACAGAAAGCAGACGTTGGATTTTATTATAGGTAAGGATAAGGATAGGTACTTTAACATACTACATACAAGTACGTACTAGTTAATTAAAAATCGTACATGAATAAATTCATTTCCTAATTCTATCAATAAACATTAGGCAACTGACAACACTAAATGTTTATAATAATTTATTTGTTCACACCGGAATTAAAAGCGGCGACTGGCCGAGTAGTTTCGGCATCGGCTTCTCATGCGGGAGGTCCGAGATTCGAATCCGGTCGGCGTGTACGAATGAGTTTTTTCTGAAGAAAAAAATTTACGTGCATAACTACACCTGCTGCTTCACCGTTCGGGACCGGTGTAAAACTGTAGGTCCCTTCCCTTGCCCCTTACTAGGTGGTAGGCTCAAATTGTAGCCGACTGGGTTGGTACCACCGTACTGGATGTAAGGTGGCCGCATAGCAGCCTCGGTTGTGTTCTCCTCTAGACCAGTATAGCCAGCAATCCAGGGTAGTCTCCGGTATGGCACCTACCTTCTCGGAGGTAATATTGGCTAGTCAGAGCGTGTGCTTTGGCCCCTACGACTCAGCCGCCCAACCGGATTACATAGAAAAAAAAACAATACCTATTTATATAACACAATAACCGAATGCCGCCTCTAGTATTGAATATCATTGTTATTAATAAATAGATGATATTCAATGCAAGCTTGTCCTCGCTTGCTTACTTCGTTTCCTTGTCTGTCTGTATTTGCATGGCTTTTCCTATGACGAACCTTGGCATAGAAATTATTCACTTCAATGAAACTCTTCTCTGATACTCTGATACTCTGATACTTCCGGGTCGCCTCTCACCCTCAAATATTTTAGGTGAGAGGGTCGTGAACGGGTGCTGTTTGTGGAGACTGGCCTGCTCCAATTGGCTCCAACGTGTTATATGAATTGTTTAAGAATAAGGGAAGCAAGTTCCTGCGAGCAGCGTCCATGATAGTACCTAGGTAGTTGACAAATGCTCTTTACACCTGAATCACTTAATTAATAAGTCACTGTAGTCAGAACGTGTCCTACACTGGCGGCCGTGGACAGGAAAACGGAGTGTGGGAAGACCACCCGCCAGGTGGGACGACGACATCAAGTACGCCGGCGGAAATCAGTGGTTCCGTATCGCTGAAGGCCGGGAGGACTGGAGGAAAATTGGAGAGGCGTATGTCCAGCAGTGGACGCTTACACGCTGACTGACTGACTGACTGACTGACTGACTGTAGTCAGAACTCTCAGCAAAATTATTAATCTTGCTCTCAAGCTGTGTTTTCGTTAGACTGTAAGCGGTGTTATTATGTGGCTAGTCACTAAAGTACCTACTTGTAAAAATATGTATAGAAAGACAAGTAATCCTGCGAAGTTTCTTGAAAATTGTTAGCAAAATAAAATAAAGTAACCGATTTACATATTCCAAATATAATAAGTGAGGTATCTCGGAACTTAGAGACCTTACAACTCCGCAGGGGCGTTGAATCTTTGTGTGTTCTATCGTCTGTACCACGGAGAGTGTTCGAGGGAGCTGCACGATGCTCCCTCCATCCCCATTCTAACATCGTTCCACGCGTAACAGGTTGGGAATGCATCCACACACTGTCGACTTAGGACAAATCGGTCCTGTAAATGCTTTATTTACAGGGTTGCCAGCATGTGAAATGCACTCCCACTTGCATCTTTTCCTCTAATGTACAGTCTGGGGTCCTTCAAACATTATGTGAAGGTGCACCTAGCCGGCCGACATGGTATTCGCAGCTCCCGTAAATTATCTGTATGCCCTTGGGCGCCGTCGGACTACACCTCTGTGTTAGTCTGGCGCGCGCTATATATATGTTTTTTTAATGGAAACTGATACGGTTGCCTACGTCACCTACAGCATCCGTGATGTCAGCAAGCATAAACGCATCTTACATGCAACTCATCATCTTAGATATACCAGCGTCATTAAGTATAATATTACAACTATAATATGCAACAATATGCAAATGTCGCCGTGGGTTAGCGGAAGTCACTTTTGGCCTTAAGGTGACTCTGTGACCTCGCTACGGTCGTCTGAAGGAGTTCTGCGTGCGGGAAATATCGTTAGGATGATGTCCACGCAACTATTATACAAAGTATTGCTTTCTTATAGGTATATACGTAACTATTTAAAAAAATATAAAAACCGCCTTCAAAAATGTATGAAATAAAAAAATAAAAATCGAACCCTAGAATTGAAGGCGGTCGGTTATTTTTGCTTGCTTTAGCACCACCGCCTTCAACTCTAGGGTTCGATTTTTATTTTTTTATTTCATACATTTTTGAAGGCAGTTTTCATATTTTTTTAAATAGTTTTTTATTTCACAGTTTTTTTAGTAATTTTTATTTGCTATTAATGTACTCGGCGGAATCGCTCGGCCTTCGGCCTCGCGATTCCGCCTCGCTTTCCAATCCGATCTTGACCAAAAAAAAATGGGACCACCTTGGAGCTAGACTGAACTGAACACAAAAAGAATCATCGAAATCGGTTCACAATTGGGGAAGATATTGCTGAACATACATAAAAAAAATACATACAGCCGAACATAGAACCTCCTCCTTCTCCACGTCGGTGCTGTGCTTTAATTTAAAAGAGCACTTGCAGCACAGCACCGATTACTCTGATCACCCTGATTGTTGGTATATATGTATGTATGTATATTACTTTAAGGCATTTAGCAATTTTTTTATGGAAACTGACACGGTTGGCTACATTACCTACAACATCGGTGATGTCAGCCCATAACACCTCGGTGAACTAGGTGCCATGTCAGTGCTTACCTTCATTTCATGTCGGCTACACTGAACTGGACGGAAAACACGAACTATTTACATAGCCGCTTCGACCGACGTTTCATTCAGTGCAAGAGTGCAGGGATAGACGTCTGGACTTTATAGCCGCAAGGCTGGTATTTCTGGATGTCTATAAACAAAACGTAAGAGAGAACAAAATTATATTAAATCCAATTCATTGTTTCATTGAGTGCGGTGGTACCAACCCGGGCGAGTTAAACCCTACCATATATTAAGGTAAGAGGGAAGGGACCTACAGTTTAACGTGGAATCCGAACCGCGGTCAGCCTCTAACGATTGAGCGGTCACCCATCCAAGTGCTGACCGCGCCTAGGTGCGCTTAACAACAGTCGACCGCACCACTGAGCTACCGAGGCTGACAAAGGAACCTGGCAAGCAACATAGAGTCTGTGTGCAACTTTGCGCTAATGTTGCATTCGACACAGCGCGGCATAAAATTAAATTGCCGTAAACCACCGTACTGGATGTAAGATGGCCGCATAGCAGCCTCGGTTGTGTTCTCCTCTATCCCAGTATAGCCAGCAATCCAGGAAAGTCTCCGGTATGGCACCTACCTTCTCGGAGGTGATATTGGCTGTTCGGAGCATACGCTTTGGCCCCTCCGACTCAGCCACCCATACCGGATTACATTAAAAAAAACTAAAAACGCCAAAATATTCATAAAAAAACGTTCGATGCAAAAGACATCAACGCATAGGTGAAAGGAAACCCAAGAAATGAAATGCATTGTACTAGAAAATTATGAAAAACTCGAGAATCACTTAATTGATTTCGATGAAATTGTCACCATGCCATCTGACATATCAAGCGACTAGAGAGAAGCACTGAGATGGCACCTAGCGGTACGAGACCCGAAAGACAAGGCGACTCCTTTCGTGAACACTCGGCTCGGAGGAAAGTGGTATGAGTGAATGTTTTTGTGGTTTAAAAAAAAAACTAACCTAATGATGAGGCGGCGCATGTCGTTTTTGTTACGTTTCGTTTCGGGCCGAGTGTTCACGAAAGGAGCCGCCTTGTCTTTCGGGTGTCGTATTCGGCACCTAGCTGTGACATAGATCAGAACAAGATGTAATGGGCTGAAATCACATGATAGGTAAGTAGCCAATCATTATTATTTTTTTATTGAAAGCGCGATATGTGGCGCCGGGCCACCCATAAGGTGTCTAACGACGGCCATCGGCATTCGGTCGTATGCGGGGGTTGCGACTGCCATGCCGGCCTGACAGGTCTCTCTTGAAGGACCCGTGACTGTACTTGGGGAAAATAATGCAGGCAAGGGCAGCGAGAGCGTTCCAGAGTTTACCAGTTCTGTAGCTTCCATAATACCATTGGTAGAGTGGTAGGTATACACATATTGGGCCTTCAGATGGTTTCAACTTGCAGGCTGTAGGTAAACCTTCACGATATTATTGCCACGGATACAAATATATATTTAGTTTGAAATTACTTATTGCTCAACAACATTTTACAAAAAACGGACTTATTCCTTATAGAGATTTCTTCCAATCAACCTTTGCATGTTTGAGAGGTGCGTACGTTGATTTTATTTATTTATTATTTAATTATATATAACCATTAAAGCCAAAGACAAATCGACGTATATAACACAGAAAACAAACGGACGTAAGTACCTAGTATACACAAAAGAAAAATAATTTTGGGATATGGAGCCTTAATCCAGCGTCGTGCCGTGCGACTGGTGGGTGACCCAGTGGTGTCCCGCGACTTAGAACCACTGCAACTCCGTAGGGACGTCGGCTCCCTGAGTGTGTTCTATCGTTTATTTCATGGGGAGTGTTCGGAGGAGCTGTTTATCGCGTTTCCGTCGTCCCCATTCCACCTCCGCACTACGCGTAGTGAGCAGGGGATGCACCCCTATTCAATCAACCTACCACGGATGCGCACCAACCGGTTCTGTAGGTATTTTATTCACAGAACCGGGAAAATGTGGAACGCACTCCCTGCCCATCTATTTCCTCCCAAGTACAGCCTGGGGTTTTTCAAAAGGGGCGTGAAAAGGCTCCTGTCAGGCCGGCATGACATTCGCAATCCCCGTGCATCACAGAATGTCCATGGGCATCGTTAGACACCTACTTGTAGGTGAAAAGATGCCACATGTCGCGCTATCGATAAAAAAAAAATATGGAATAAAAAAGTCATGCATAACTCTTAAAATAATTGAACTAATACACTTACTTTTATTAATATTTGTAATGATTAATTCTTTTAACAATTGTTATAATACACTCTTTAATACTCTTGATACTTGAACTAATACACTTTAATTAATTCTCTTAACAATTGATATAATATCTTAAGAGGCTCTCCCTGAGTGATTGGGTCAAGGGCCAGATCCAGAAGGCAGCCCTGCTCGACACTGCACGCATCGTCCGGAGGTTTCTCTCTTTGTGACTCGACCATCGGTACCCTGGGCCTGGGTTCGCCCCGCCGCCGGTGGTGGAAACTCCTCTATTAATTTTAGATTTTAATTTAAAAAAAGGTAAAATTTATATAAAAAGAAATGTGGAAATAAATGAATAATAAGAACTAATACACTTACTTTTAATAATATTTGTAATAATTAATTCTCATAATAATTGATATAATACACTCTTTAATTATCTTAATAATTGAACTATTACTTTTAATGATACGCCTTGTTTGGCAACCAAAATCTTTGTTCAAAATTTGCACACCACTCGAAGCTTTCTGAAAAAATATCAAAAAGCGCTCGACCTCCGTGAACCCAGCCTGAACTCTGCTCATCTGCGGAGCTGCGCGGGCGCCGCCGAAGGTTTTATATATCGCGGACGCCTAGTGGGGGATCTCAGTCGGTGCCCGGCCGTCGCATTGGTCGGACGTCGGTCGCTCGCCGCGCGCTCCGCTGTCCACGCCGCGCGCAAGAATTTTCCTCCCCGGAAAAACACATTCAGGAGAAAATTGTGCTCGCGGACGTGCGAGGGAGAGACAGGATAAGTGCCGAACTCCCAAACTCTTCGAGTGCAGTGCCTGTGAACAAAAAGTGAATGTATTCAGAAAGTGGGGGAAGGTGGCTTGCCAAATAACCGGCGGTAACCGTTCGATATCGAGGCCTTTAGCTTTCCCGCTTACACAACTGTCGCGCTGAAATGACCGATTTTCATGGCTGCCCCCAGTGACGTACCACTTGTGTTTTCATTGACCGGACCACCTCTGGGATAATTTTCGAGCTGCTCTTCACACTGAGTGAGTACAAGTTACTTACTTACACAACGCCAGTTCTTACGCAACTGAAATTTGAGAGTGAGTTTTTAGCGGTATTCTGTTGGCACGCTGCTGGTTGTAAGTAATTTTACGAAAGGTCAGTTCATCTTGACAGCTTTTAGGAATTATCTAGTTTCCTACATCTTGAAATTTTTTAAATTCACATTTTTGTTAATTTATTCACACGTTCTTACGATAAACTAGTTTTATGACTGAGCAAGCGATTTGCAAAAAAAATAGAAACAAACAAATTAAATCAATCCCTCTAAGACCAAAATGTAGTCTTCGATTTTGTGTTTACGATTAGTAATTAAGCAGTTAGGCTAATATTAGATAAACAATGATCTTAAAATCATTCAGTTTGTCGTACATCGGTTTAAATAATCTTTATTAATCTCACAGAACGTTATAAACATTCGCTTATAGATATAGGGACATCTATGTGGTTACAAATAAGCAATTATAAAATAGAAAGTTGAAACTATTTACGCTAAAATTATTGTAGGTACAATAGACAAGGCTAAGCAATCTTATAAATATTCTGAAGACATATGTACCAAGAGAGAGACAGAAAGACACACATAAGCTTTTCAACTGAGTATAAAATTTACATCAGATCTACGTCATATTTGTGGGTGTTTTTTTTTAAACTGACACGGTTTGCTACGTTACCTACAACATCCGTGATGTCAACCCATAACACCGGGTGAACTAGGTGCCATGTCAGTGTCTTGTTTCTTTACCTACTGTGATTTACACCCCTAAAAAAAAATAGTACTCAAGTATTATTATTATAACAAATCTATAAGTTAAAACAGGCTATTAGGAAGTGCAATGTGATTAGGTAAGGAATGTTTAACTGGTTGCGTTGAACTGGTTCGGAGTGTTGAAACGAATGTGAAATTAGGACTCGCGCAAAACTTGTAACTATTACGTTCAATGAAGTAGAGAATATAATTAGTACAGATAGTTAAATAATGTGAAAGTTTATTATCTACACTATAATATAATAATAAAAATATTATAAAGAGGTAAAGTTTGCAAGTTTATCCTAAGAATATCTTAAATCGGTACATGATCGTTGCTTACACTAATTTTGAATGTAAATACTAATTTCATTTTAAAAATTCTTTGATCAATATTTAGAAGGGACCTTCAGGACGAACATGGACTATGCGAGCGAAGCCGCGGGCAAAATCTAGTTGCTATGCAACATTGTATCTTGAACCGGAATCTACGTAAAGGACGTATATAATAATATTACAAAAAAATAAAATAAACAAACAAATCAATTCGTCTCATTTAGACCAAAATTTTGTCTTCGATTATGTGTTTACGGTTAGTAATTAAAGCAATTAGTTATTATAATAACTAATCTTATTTAATTTTCGTCAGTGTCTCTATACTAAATATCTAAAATTTAATTAGTTTAATTCGCAATAAAGACACACAGTGTTAACAATAATGCATTGACATAACTTCTCCTTCGGTATTTTTCGTCAAAAGTAATATCGATTACTTCTCCCCAATTTTTTCCAAAATATCGACTAACAACTAAACAAGCACCACAGAGTATCGACGCGCATCGCCAGCATTCAGAGTCGTATAGCCGCGGAGTTCGCCTGAATTGGCATTTTACTATTATCGAGAAGATGCAACTCACAGGTTGGGTAATCGCTAGTAGGTAACTGGGCTTTGAACATCTCGCAAAGAGCAAACTGGGTCAGATACTCTGCCTTTCTCGGTTAAATGCACCTCAGTGGAATTCGTGTGGACGGCATTGCAGTGATGGGTTAAATAGCGGTTCGCACTGGTTTCTCATGCGAAAGGTCGCCAGGTTCGAAGCCCGGTTGTAGGCATTTTTTTTTTTCAAATTTTTCAAAAAATACATACACACAATTTGAGCTGTATCTCGCCAGTCGGCGTAAGCAGATTAATCGATGTTGTGCTGCAAGAACTCTGGTAAATTGCAGTAGAACTAACCACACCATACGATTAGCGACGTGTTTGCGACAAATTATATCAGTTGCTGACTAAGGCCCACTTGCACCAACACAAATTTAATATGTAAACCAGTTTAACTCGTTAAACTAGCACCCGTTGTATGTGTGAACCGCGTTTAAATCCATAACTCGCTACTTAACTTTAAACTCGTGTTGGTGCAAGACGCGCTTAGAGTAAGGCGCCAGGACTCACCTAAACCATGACCTGCTGTTTGAGTTTTGAAAAACCGGCCAAGTGCGAATCGGACCCGCGCACCGAGGCTACCGCGCCACACAAAATAAAAAAAAAAAAAAAAGACGTTTCTTGTATGGGACATGTTACTTATATGGGACACACAAGCTGTGTTTTCGATAAACTGTGGGCGATGGTATTATGTGGCTAGTCACTAAAATACTTTTAATAATATGTATGTATGAAAAATATATATATATACCTTGTTATAAGTTAATTAGCGGTTCTTCTTTGTGGGTGCAATCGAACCGGATAGAACAAATTGTGACAGGTTCGAGTGCATTTTTACTGCCATATGAATGATCAATAAACTATACAAAAAAGCGGATAGACCGATTTGGATTAGTTTTTTTAAAGCTTAACATAAAAGTGAAATTACAAATTTGAAAAACCCCCGATCCTTAAAAAGTCAAAAATAATTTCCGTTTAGGAATCGGGGGACCGCTAAGTAAATAAAACATAAAAGGTCAGAGCTGAGCTGCTGATCCTTCCTTCCTTACCTTTAATAAAATCCAACGTCTGCTTTCTGTCTGTCTGTCTGTCCGCTTATAACTCGAGAACCACTGAACCGATTTTAATTAAAAAAAATCTACGGATAGCTTCATTCTTCCCATCAACTATAGGATACTTACTATCGCGCTAAATGGCTTATGAGGTTAGCAGAGAAGTCAAATATGAGAGCGGGCGGAGCCGCGGGCACAGCTAGTATATAATATAATTTATATACCTACTCGGAATATAACGAAGTGAAAAGGATAAAAAAATATATGTACATTATGTAAATTTTTATTATATTTATAATCACTGAATAAATTATTTTGATGTTGATTTTTTATTATACTAGCCCGCCAACTAGTTCAGTGTCTGTTTTGGAACCCCCAGCCCATTACGCTTTGTTACCGCTGATTTGAATTGCTTACGATAAAATTATTTCAACGAATATATTATTGTTTATAAATATCAATAATAATACTATAATATATTTTACGACAATAACTGTCAAAACAACTAACATTCACTATAGTTACACTATTCCGCTGTACAGTAGGCAGGCTTATTGCGCATTGCGATTTATTTCAATTTACCTTGTACCCAACACTTTAGCATTGCTATCGGCTAGGCTTCCGTACAGTATTTTCCTTCACCAGAGGGTATATTTACTATGGGTATATAATTTTTAGGTTTCCGTGCCCCGAACGGAAGCCTATTACTAAGCCTACGCCGTCTGTCTGTCTGTCTGTCTGTCTGTCTGTCTGTCTGTCTGTCCTACTGCTGTATCTTTGGAACCGTATTAGCTAGCCGGTTGAAATTTCCACAGAATATGTGTTATTATGGCGGATATAACAAAAAATAATAAAAAATAGAAAAAATCAAAAAATTACGGGGTTCCCATAGAACAAACCAAAAAGTGTATGCGCGCGCGCCATCTACCGAATAGAGTATGAAGCATTTTAAATAATCATGACATTTAATATGAAGCATTTCATAACACGCCATAGACGGCGTGAGTGGCTCTAACCATGACATGGCAATACGGAACCCTCGACGCGCGAGCTCGACTCGCGCTTGGCCGGTTTTTTATATTAGTTACTCAATTTACGAAATTCAACCTTGTGACCAATAAATGTTTCAATAAATGTTTTTATATATATTTTTTTAAAGTTAATTCAAATAATAACACGTAGCCAATAAGCATGCGTTAAGTTATTAAATCTCGATTGAATAGATAAAGTGGATTTTTTTTTCGGCGCAGTGTACTTGAGTTTTTCGGTTTTTCCTTTGTGACACAGTATAGCGAACGGAGACTGCATTATTGGTCAATGGTATTTTTTTTCTTGTGTAAAAAAAAATTATCTGTTTAGTGACAACGTGATATTATTGTGTTGGAATTATTACAAGGTTATTTTTTTCTCATTAGGCTAGTAGCTAATATTTTTGTCACCTCGGAATTAAAATACGAGTATTTATTAATAATAGATTCAGACGGTCGAGCTGTGCGATATTTTCTACCTGTTTATTAATTTATTTTATTTTAATTATATTTTTTTATACTTTAGGTACCCTTCGCGGTCATTTCGGGGACAGATTAATTGAGATTTTTTATATATTATAGTTTTTAGTTAATTGTCTATTATGTAATGGTATTTTTTTCTGTTGAATAAATAAATTCATCTCACATATTTTAAAGTTAATATTTTATTAGTGTTTAGTTTTGTATTACTGCTATGTGTTTTTTCTTCAATGTTTGTTACCTATTATTTGGTTGCAATAAAGAATTTCTATATTTATTGCTAATTTTAATTGTGTAAATATGTTTTGACTGTGTAACTTATGTCCCTATTAATACAAGTAAATCGTAATAAATATTTAAAAGATATTTTTTTTTCAATATAGGTCAATTAAATACATAAGTTAGGTGTTTGTCAGTGTTTTCACACGGCGGCGTTATGGAGTCATCTTTGTCGAAATGTTTTTCAAATTATTATTTTTTATGGCACCTGAAATAGTTTATTAAAATTTTAAACAAAACGTACTACCAGTAAAATAAAATAAAAATAATATAAACAAGTAAATCTATAACTGAATAAAATGCGAAAATGTGGAACGCACTCCCTGCCCATCTATTTCCTCCCAAGTACAGCCTGGGGTTTTTCAAAAGGGGCGTGAAAAGGGTCTTGTCAGGCCGGCATGGCATTCGGAGTCCCCGTGCATCACAGAATGCCCATGGGCATCGTTAGACACCTACTTGTAGGTGACTGACCGCTCGACCGTTGGCGGCTGACCGTGGTTCGGATTGCACGTAAAAACTCTAGGTCCCTTCCGTTCTTACCTTACTAGGTATTAGGGTTTAACCCGCCCGGGTTGCTACCGTTACACTGAATGTAAGGTCAGTCATGAAAGGTAAATAGTTCGTGTTTTTCGTTCAGTTCAGTGTAGCGGGCACGACCAAAGGGAAGCAATGACATGGCACCTAGTTCAGCGCGATGTTATGGGCTGACGTCACGGATGGTGTAGGTGATGTAGCCAACCGTGTCGGTTTAATAAAAGAAATTAAAGAGAGAGAAAAGCTGCCTCAGTCACTAAAAGTGATTAAAAGTGAATAGTAATATTGTTTTTAGGTGCCGAATAAAGGACTTACTGTTGAACAAACATTATTAAAAGGTAACTGAATACCTTGATGACGAATTTGCTGATTAATTTATTGTACAGTTTATTGTATATTTGACTATTTTTAACCGACTTCAAAAAAAAGGAGGAGGTTCTCAATTCGACAGTATTTTTTTTTGTTTTATGTTTGTCCCCTCAGAACTTTCGACTGGGTGAACCGATTTTGATGATTCTTTTTTTATTTGAAAGCTAGTGCTTCCCGTGTGGTCTAATTTCAATTTGGCCAAGATCGGATTTGAAAGCGAGGCGAGTACATTAATAGCAAAAAATTACTAAAATAAAAACTGTGAAATAAAAAACTATTTAAAAAAATATAAAAACCGCCTTCAATAATGTATGAAATAAAAAAAAAATCGAACCCTAGAGTTGAAAGCGGGACTAAAGCAAGCAAAAATGATGCATGAAAGAAAACATGAGTGGATGATATCCTTTGTGATTTGTGTAGCCTTCTTTAGCACCGCCTTCAACTCTAGGGTTAGATTTTTTTTTTATTTCATACATTTTTATTTGAGCATATTTGTGTGACCGATCGTCATTGAGGAACATTTGACGAGTAATGTAAATGACCAACATGAACCTAAACATCATTTTTATATGTGTGTGAAATTTTACATTACGATAAATACAATACAATACAATATTGTCAAATGTCCTTTTTATTACGTTTCATCTGTAGAACGAGTTAAAATCCTTTATATCGTCTGGCGGAGCGTATTCTTTGTCTCAGCAGCGGTCTGAGGTGAGGAGCGTTGATAGATGCAAGCGGCGGCTACCACAGTACAAACACACACAATAGACCGTTAGCCTTGTTCGCTCTGAGTGGCTGAATGTCAAATTACAAGTGTCAATATACGCAGTCACCGGCCGGTTGGGCAACTTGAGTCGCGACCGCAGCGCTGTACTAGCACGCTGGACGCCTTCTCTATTCATGGAGAATGTCCGCCGCCCCCATTCCACCTCCGCACTACGCGTACCGGGCAGGGGATGCACCCCTATTCAATTGACCTACCACGGATGGTTGGACGGACGGCTCCTGTCAGGCCGGCATGGCATTCGCAATCCCCGTGCATCACAGAATGGCCATGGGCATCGACATCTACTTGTAGGTGAAGCGATGCCACATGTCGCGCTACCCATAAAGAAAATCTCTATCTCTATCACTAACTCTATCTCTATCTCTTCTCTACTCTCTTCTCTAATCTCTTCTCTACTATCTTCTTTATCTTTATCTCTACTTCTTATAAAAGGGAACGTTTGTAGTATATGTTCATTTCATTCCGTAAAAAGTTTGATTGTTTGTTATTAAAAAAAATTCAAAATAATATTTTATTATTTACAACATAAATATTAAAATACAATAAGAACTACCTAATAAACATAAAAAAGCTCCTCTAGAGTTCGGCATGTCGGGAATGTGCCCATAATGCTCGCAGCATTCCCTCTCTGCACAGCGAAGCTGATTCTCTCACTTAAAAACTTTTCCGAATTTTGAACGCTGGTTGTTTCCCCAATTTTTTTTCCGTAAAATAGTTCCTATTGAAGCACATATCTCGAGTAGAAAAGTCGATATTAATTAATGTTTCGTTCCCGGTACGGAAGCCTATTTACTAAGCCTACACCGTCTGTCTGTCTTTCTGTATGACAAAACTACAATTTGGGACATGAAAAATCAGGGACGGAATAAAAAAAAAATTTTTTGGTTTTCAAATCAAAATTGTTTAATTGTCTCTCGTATCTCCGGCAACGAGTTAGTCTGGGTATACAGAGGGGCAACGCGGCCGCCATCCTGGGAACCATCCCGGGGACGACGCTCCTTGAGGAAATCTATAATTTATAAGTTAGCTTTTTGTTTTTTTTTTAGTTTTCAGTTATACTTTTTTAATTAGTTATATTTGTCATTAAATTTTATTTGATAGGTAGCTATAGTTTATTTAATAATTTTAATTTATAAATTGTGAATATACATTTTGTAAGTAATTATCCAAATAAATATTTCCGTTATAATAAAATACATTTACATTTTTATTTCTTTACTTGCTTATTTATGTCCTATGCGTTAAATTTTTTTTTTATTTCGGCGTTTGAAGTATGACAAATTTTTAACACTTAATTTTTTCCTCGAAGTTTTAAACAATAACTACTTACTTTGCAAAAACTGTATATCTCCTGAGATACGCGCGTATAACCGAGCGGTTAGTATTATCCCACTTTGTTGTGAGTGAATGTTTTCCGTATAACCGGTCTGAATAGGAAAAGTTGCAGTCAACGACCATTGTGGACTCTGCATACTCGGCAGCGGGCATTTTCACACAATATTTAAGTAAATAAATTATTGTAATTAATTTATAGGTAGTTTTAATTTTTTTTTTTTAGGTTTAGCTTATAAATTATTTTAGTTTAGTTTTTCATATTTCTTAATTTTAGTTTAATTTTATTGTTATATTGTATGATTGTGTCATGATTTTGATTAAAGCAATGAAAATAAAGTAATAAAATAAAAAAATATTTATGCATCCTCGGGACATCACTCATAATAAGTATCAATATCAATTACTAGGTAATTATAAATCTGTAAGGGATGGTCGTGGGAGTAAATTAATTAGTTTTATGAGATATTGCGTTTGTGGACTCTGTATAATACTAAAACTAAGTTGGCAATTTTTAGAAATCTTTTCTGTATGTACATAGTGCGCGAGTCCGACTTCGCACTTGGCCGGTTTTTTATGTGTCCTGTGGATGCCTGTGGGTGGTACCAGAGCCGACTGTCATTGTCTCCCTCTACGGACAATGACAGTCGGCTCTGGTGGTACCAATGCGGGTGTGGTTTTACCAGTACCACCGTACAAAGTTAGTTACGGCAAACGATCTAAATTACATGGATTTGGAACGATGGATCATGAATTAAATGTACTTAACAAACGTGAATGAAAGTGGGTCGCTTGCGCATTAACCGATAACTTATTATGTACCGATATTAGAGTTTTTCTTGAAGACAATGTCAACCCTTTTCTATTCGCGGGGCCTCCGGACCAGACAAGAAGAGACGACGTTTTGACAGCAATAAAAAAAAAACAGCATTTTAATATGCACATCTTGAAGTAAAACCTGATAGAAACGGGTTTTGATGCTCAGACGACGGCTGGGAAATTAATTGATTATTTTTATTGCCCCCCCCACACCCTCCCAATGCGTCGTTTGCTAATTTGAACAATGTGTTTTTTATAATACCTACACAATGAAAAAAAAAACCGACCATAGTCTGCCGAATATATTACAATAATTTCATACAAACATCGAAAACTATAATTTTAATAAATATAATAGAGTTTTTATAATGTTACCATCCAAAATATATCCGCAGCACTCGTCGTAAAAAAACACTGTTTTGTTATTGACATAGGACTTTTGAGGACCCATCCTTACCTTTAATAAATTCCAACGTCTGCTTTCTGTCTGTCTGTCCGTTTGTCTGTCCGCTTATAGGTAACTCGAGAACCACTGAACCGATTTTAATAAAACCTTCAATAAAATGCAAGGTCTGCTTTCTATCTGTCTGTCCGCTTATAACTCGAGAACCACTGAACCGATTTTAATTTAAAATAATTCTACGGATAGCTCGATTCTTCCCATCAACTATAGGCTACTTATTATCACGCTAAATGGCTTATGAGGTTAGCAGAGAAGTCAAATATGAGAGCGGGCGGAGCCACAGGCACAGCTAATGGTTCCTCGCTCGCACCGCCTAGGGTGGGGTGTTGTCTACCGGCGAGTGTGTTTCTCAATAATTATGTGGACACAGTAAACATCGAACAAATTGGCAAAAGAAGCTATTTATGTTGAATGTCCCAATAATGTGTAAACCATTCTATATGCATCGATTGCCAGAAGTAAAAACCCTATGCCAAAATTTATGGAAAGAGCGTTTTGTTGCATTTTAGCAGTCGATCCGTACAGAGTGGGATATGGTCGTTATGATGGATATGGCCTTGCAATCAGAACCTCCACAGGTTCCCTGGTTTCATTCGTGCAATTTAAAAAAGCCTAAAATAGTGCTATAACTCAGTGGTGCAGACAGTTGACTGTTGCTATTGATTGTTAAGCAACGCTGGGCGCGGTCAGTACCTACTTGGATGGGTGACCTCTCGACCGTTGGAGGTTGACCGTGGTTCGGATTCCACGTAAAACTGTAGGTCCCTTCCCTTCCCACCTTATTCGGTGGCAGGGTTCAACCCGCCCGGGTTGGTACCACCGCACTGAATGAAACGTCGGTCGAAACGGCCATGTAAAAATAGTTTGTGTTTTCCGTCCAGTTCAGTGTAGCCGGCACGATCGAAGGGAAGCACTGACATGGCACCTAGTTCACCCGGTGTTATGGGCTGACATCACGGATGTTGTAGATGATGTAGCCAAACGTGTCAGTTTCCATTAAAAAAAAATTTATAGCGCTTCTGTAGTCCGAAAATCTATTGGTAAGGTTTCTCGCCAAGCGTGGTTTCGCGAGGTAAGGTGAATTTGGCTGTTTCGGGTACCTATGGTCTCACAGTACAGCCACCCATACAGGTTTTTATAAAAAAATATTTACACGAACACATTGAAATAATTTCCACCATGTAGCTGTTATAGTCTGTGCGCTCCAGTCTGAGAATATCGGTCATTCACCCCATCCTACCAATGTACTCTATAGTTAGAATAGAATGCCTCGCGGCATTAAGCTCGCCTGTTGTACCTAATTTTTATAAATTGGTGTTCAATAAAGAATATATACATACATACATACATACTCGTATTTGCGGTAGCGATACTTCCCTATGTTCTGCGTATCCAGCGAAATTACTGTCGCTAGCTTATTGTGGTAGCCGGGCGGCCGCTGACCGTTCTTACTATGTTATGATATGATACACACGCCTCTCTGCGCATGTGTGCCTGCTGAGAGGAAGGGGTGAATGGCCGATATTCTCAGACTGGAGCGCACAGACTATAGACCATTTCCTCTGTGACATGGGCGTCGTTAAACACCTTATTGCCGGGCCGGCGCCACATGTCGCGCTTACTATAAAAAAAAAAAAAATTTAAGATTCGGAAAATTTTTTTGACAACAGAAATTTCAGCAAAAATAGAGGAATGTTTGGATTTTTTTTCTATCGAGCGAAGTTAAATAAACTTGCTATTTCAACATCGAGGTTCACTAAAGATTTTTTTTTTTTTTTATGGAAATTGACACGGTTGGCTACATCACCTACAACGTCCGTGATGTCAGCCCATAACACAGGGTGAACTAGGTGCCAGGTCAGTGCTTCCCCCTTTGATCGTGCCGGCTACACTGAACTGGTCGGAAAACACAAACTATTTACATAGCCGTTTAGACCGACGTTTCATTCAGTGCGGCGGTATCAACCCGGGCGGGTTAAACCCTACCACCAAGTAAGATTAGGAGGGAAGGGACCTACAGTTTTACGAGGAATCCGAACCTCGGTCAGCCTCCAACGGTCAGCGGTCACCCATCCAAGTACTGACCGCACCCAGCGTTGCTTAACATTCAATAGCGACAGTTGACTGTCTGCACCACTGAGCTATCGAGGCTGAGATAATCCTGTAGACTGAGAACTTAGAACATTCCCTATACTTATCTGAAACTTTTCATGTGTCTGCATCAATCCTACGGTACAGATGACCCGAGTTGTAAGTAGAGGCATAACGACATAAGTTACGTAACGACACTGAAGAAGAGGGGGGGGGGGGGGGGGGGGGGCGGTAAGGCGGTCGCCCATGTGACCACGGTGCGTAAAATTGCGTAAAACGCACTTCCGTTTACGCTATGCGCGTGCGACGATCACTTTTACACAATGATAGGTGTTTGGTAGTTAATAGTGTTTTGTATTATTTGTATGTCATTAAAGGCCCTGTATAATTAATAGATACTTAGACATAATGCATTCTTCTCTACATGTTGAGTAACCGTGTCCTACACTGGCGGCCGCGGCCAGGAAAACGGAGTTTGGGAAGACCACCCGCCAGGTGGGACGACGACATCAAATACGTCGGCGGAAAGCAGTGGTTCCGTATCGCTGAAGGTCGGGAGAACTGGAGGAAAATTGGAGAGGCGTATGTCCAGCAGTGAACGCTTACACCCTGACTGACTGACTAACATCTTTGGTCTGCGCAAGTGCGACCATATTTCTGAATATCCCAAGCGTTTACAGTGGTTCGATATTCGAAGTAGCAGGAATAGCCACGTTCTCTCTCTTCTCTTCCGCACAATTATTGATCCTGCTGCTCTGCACCTAAATACCTGAGTGAGCGGTTTGAGTTCCTCCGTGATATCTCTCTCTCTCTCTCTCTCTCTCTCTCTCTCTCTCTCTCTCTCTCTCTCTCTCTCTCTCTCTCTCTCTCTCTCTCTCTCTCTTGAACTGTTGAACTGTAGAACTGCAATAAATCTCTGCACATTATGTATATGTTCTAACGTGGTGGTTGCTGTTGAATTGCAAGCATTTTCTATTCTATTCTATTCTAATCTATTCTAATCTATTCTATTCTGTTCTGTTCTGTTCTGTTCTGTTCTGTTCTGTTCTGTTCTGTTCTGTTCTGTTCTGTTCTGTTCTGTCCTGTCCTGTTCTGTTCTGTTCTGTCCCTTCCCTTCTTACCTTACTCGGTGGTAGGGTTTATCCCGCCCGGGTTGGTACCATCGCACTGAATGAAACGTCGGTCGAAACGGCTATGTAAATAGTTTGTGTTTTCCGTCCAGTTCAGTGTAGCCGGCACGATCGAAGGGTGGTAATGAACGAATGTAGGTAATGTAGCCAACCGTGTCAGTTTCCATAAGAAAAATTATAATAATAATGCGTGGCAAGGACCGGCTTTAGCCTTTAGCTTTAGCCCGTACCGCATACGGAACCCTAAAAATGAATGCGTGCAAGCATTGAACTGGTCTGCGGGGAAATATATTATTATTTTTAAACATAATATTATGAATATCCGAGTGCAGGATTTACATAATTTTGTATTAAAACCAATTGTAATCGAGCAACCTGTATCTGTGTGATTTTAAAAGTCATATGTTCGGTGTAAAATTACATCATAATAGAATACGTAACTAATACTTTAGTATTTTTCTTGAATGATAGATAATATATAATATATATATATATCTTTTATTTGTTATGGAAACTTGACACACTTGGCTACATCACCCACAACATCCGTGATGTCAGCCCACAACAAGCTTGTCTGCACTGTGGAATTAATATATTCTGAAATAAAGTTATTATTACCATTCATTTATTTACACATTTCTTTTTATATAAATTTTACATAAAAAAAAATTTAACACCAGGTGAGCTAGTAATTTCATATTATATTATCTTTATCTCTATTTCTACTTCTTATAAAAGGGTACCTCTGTATGTATGTATGTATATTTGAGGTAAACTCAAATATACATTAATTTTTCTTTTGTTAGATAGGTAAGTTATGCTTTAGGTTAGTTTTAGTTATTAGTTTTAGATCATTATTAATTGTTTTGATTACTTAATTAATTGAATAAATAAAATTATTAATAATGAAAAAAAAAAAAAAAACATACCATACATACATACTAAACAGATATTGACGCTGTTTGCGCCAATGTAAAGAGTAGTTCTTGCGGCTCACTATAGTTTATATACCATCACGCTAAATAACAATAGGGCCGAGCAGTATCAAAAAAAGAATAGTATGAACGCAATTTAGTGTCGAATGGTAGCGTCGGATGGAGAGGGGAGTGAAAGACGGGGTGAGGGGAGGAGGGAGGGGGGAGGCGAGGGAGGGAAGGAGGAAGGGAGGGGGAGGGAGGGAGAGAGAGAGAGAGAATATAAGAGAAGCGGCCGTTTATTATCATGTTTGCGTTTAAATCGGATTTTATATTAAACCGATTCTGCCGCGAGCGAAGCCGCGGAAAAAGCTAGTGAAAATACATTTACCTACGTATGGGCATGTAAGTATATACTTATTATTTCTTTTTTCTCGGTATAGATAGCTAAATAATATATTTTTTGACGTGATGACGTCACGTCTTATAAATTGATGAGCACCGGCTGCACGCACGAAAGCGTGTAGCGTTGATATTCAAAGTTACCATGGAAACGTCTTAAGAAGTAAAACTGTCAAGATCAGAAAACAGAAGTTTATTGATGGCCAGTCACAAGATGATTAATCTTTCTACTGGAAATAGAAATTACTGATCTTTGATCTATGTACTTACTACGATTATTCCACGTCATCACGTAAAAATATCGTCCGTAAACCGACTTTACAGACAACAAATTTTTTTTTAAATAATAACACAGTCTCGGTCCTTCGAGAGGGGCGTGAATGGGCACCTGTCAGGCCGGCATGGCATTCGCATCCCCCGCATGCGACCGAATGTCCATGGGCGTCGGTAGACACCTTATTGGTGGCTCGGCGCCACATTTTTTTTTATGGAAACTGACACGGTTGGCTACATCACCTACAACATCCGTGATGTCAGCCCATAACACCGGGTGAACTTGGTGCCACGTCAGTGCTTCCCTTCTGTCGTGCCGGCTACACTGAACTGGACGGAAAACACAAACTATTTACATAGCCGTTTCGACCGACCTTTCATTCAGTGCGGTGGTACCAACCCGGGCGGGTTAAACCCTACCACCTAGTAATATAAGAAGGGAGTCATATCCCTTAGTCGCCTTTTACGACATACACGGGGAGAGATGCAGTGGGGCTATTCTTTTAAAGTACCGGCCCCACACGGTACTACACATGTCGCGCTTAGTATAAAGAAAAGTGCATAGAATGACAGATAGTTGGTTCACGAGACGAGCTGATTCGATCGGGAAGAGTGCGATCGTGTTGATCGACAACCCCAACAAACAAATTGGTGCTAACCAGAGGCGGACTTGCCTTAAGGCCGACTAGGCCCGGGCCTAGGGCGGCCAGATATTAGGGGCGGCCAATCTACTCCTGCTGCTGGAAGCAGTGAGGCACAGGCACAGAATATAAAAGGTGCCGGCCGGAGTGCGGCGGCGACGCGGACATTTACGCTTAAATAATAATTTAGCTATGACGAAAAGATAAATATTGATGTAAAAATAAAACCTGATAAATAAAATATTTCTGGCAAGTTCAACCGAACGCAATACTGAATATCATACAACAACGTCACATTTGTACCTACGCTGTTAACTTTGAATGAAGTTTGAAGAAAGGGGCGGCTGCACTGAATTGGGGCGGCTGGTACTAAACGGCCTAGGGCGGTCAAGGCTGCTAAACTGCCTCTGGTGCTAACGGCAGGTTGTTTAGATCTTAAAGTGGCATATTGGATTAATATAACGCGTCACTACTGTAGAGCTCTTGTCCCACCCTTATAGCACTTACTAACGCTATTGTAAAGTCACTAAAGAACCTTAACCTGTACCGTGTGGGGCCGGTACTTAAAAAGAATAGCCCCACTGCATCTCCCCCCGTCGCATGTCGTAAAAGTCGACTAAGGGATAAGGAAATTCGTCAGCCTCGGTAGCTTAGTAGTGCGGTCAGTCGACTGTTGTTAAGCAATGCTTCGACCGTTGGAGGCTGGCCGTGGTTCGGAGTCCACGTTAAACAGGTCCCCCCTTCTTACCTTACTAGGTGGTAGGGTTTATTCCGACCGGATTGGTACCACCGCATTGAACGAAACGTCGGTCGAACGAAACGGATATGTAAATAGCTCGTGTTTTTCGGCCAGTTCAGTGTAGCCGATATGAAATGAAGGGAAGCACTGACATGTCACCTAGTTCACCCGGTGTTATGGGCTGACATCACGGATGTTGTAGATGAGGTATCCAACCGTGTCGGTTTCCATAAAAAAAAAAGAATGGGCCTCTATTAAACAGCTCTTATAACGTCTGTCTTAACACCATAATGTTAGTTGGGAGTGCTAATACCTATAGTATATCGGAATGATTTTAGCAAAATGTCGTGGCACCGTAAAATGACGCAACCGAAACCAGTCCGACGGACAAACCGGACGATAATTTTTATTTTAATTACGATGTGGCGAGACAAGGTTGACTTAAGCCATAGATGGAATTATTCCAAAACAGTTTAGAATTATTCGACTTTTCGTATACATTAGTAATATTAGAACTGCTTACGGTGCGGCAGCTTTTCATCTACTCCCTTCTGTGCAGCAAGGCCACCAAAACAGGAGATATATCTTCAATGCACATTTATAAAACCCGAACGCGCGGAAGTGGCAAGCAGTTGGTCCCCGCAATGCAAACAAGTTTCGGGCAGAGATTCCGATACTTTCTTGGCCCTTACATACTGAATAAGGTCGATCCCAACGCACTATTTAGAGAAATGAAACGAGGGCAAATACAAATGATGGTGAAAAATTTTCTAATAGGAAGAGGCTATGAGGAGACAGAACGCATTTTAAAGATCCTGACCTGAATCACACAAAAAAAAAAAAAAAAAACTCACCCCACACTGACAGACACATACATACACATACTTACTCTCAAAACCTAACACATATACTCACACACAAGACCTAATCCCCTCTCACAAACACACACCACTGACACCCTCATGTATCCACCCATACTAACAAGTTTTATTAGTTTTATTTTGTTTTATTACAATATATTACTAGAACATGCCCGACCAAAAACTACGTTACCCGCATACCTAAAATATTACCGCTAACTACCCATTGTAAGCTGTCCTCTACGGCACAGTCTACCCAGACTAGTGTAGAGGACAGAGACCAATAATTTTGTGTACTTTATTAGTTCAATAAACGTTTTTGATTTTTTGATTTTTGATATTTAAGTCAACGGTTTCCAAAAAGCCACCGGTATGCTCTGATGGATGGAATTTTATAATATATGTCAGTCAGTCAGTCAGTCAGCGTGTAGGCCTATCACAGACGGGCTATAATATATATTAACTAGCTTTTGCCCTCGGCTTCGCTCGCGTGAAATTCGTATTTAATAAGAAGAAAGTAAGTTAGACCGCTACCGTACCTTTATTTCGGCGCGCAGAACAATACGGTTTGTATGAGAGCCATATCTTAGCGTAACCGGAACTGAATTTTATTTAGCCTATCCTATATCCCGTATAATCAAATATGCTTGTACTAAGTTTCATCAAATTCGGATTATCAGTTTAAGAGTAATGGAGGAACATACATACATACAGAAAATATGTCTAAAAATCGTTAATTTTGTTTTATTATCATACATAGAGTCTACAGATGAAGTATCTTATAAAACAAAGTAACTTACTCCATGATCATACCTTACAGATTTATTATTAGTATTGATTGATTGATATTGATGATGATAGTTATTTTCGAGTGACCACAGACGCAGCTATAACATATATTTTTATTACGTCATCAAATATGTGGACAGATATAGCACAATATTTCGGTACAACGACCGCAGAGCTAATGATTGCAAAAATATATATTATAGCATAGCTACTGTCTGTGGCAGATTGCTATAACATAAAATATAGCTAAATATATATATTACTAGCTGTACCCGCGACTTCGTCCGCGTGAACTTATCACGACGCCATATACCAGGTTCAATTGTATTTTTAAACCATCCGGGACCCACTCAAATATACACACAAAATTTCATCCAAATCGGTCCAGCCGTTTAGGCGAGTTAGGTGACAAACACACGTACAGAAGAATTATATATATAAGGATAGCTCCGTCTGTGATGTGCTTAAGCGACCACTGCTGGACATACGCCTCTCCAATTTTCCTCCAGTCCTCCCGGCCTTCGGCGGTACGGAACCACTGATTTCCGCTGACGTACTTGATGTCGTCGCCCCACCTGGCGGGTGGTCTTCCCACACTCCGTTTTCCTGTCCACGGCCGAGCGATGCGAGAGAGCAATGGAGCGAGCCATGCTGGGAATATCGATACGTGATAAGATAATATGGTGCGTAACGAGGCTATCCGACGACGCACCAAAATAGTCCATATTGGACACCGAGTGGCAGTGGGCTGGGCAAGTTAGGCGAAGAGACGACGACCGTTGGATTAATTTATCGTTAATAAGCGAAATTCGTATTTAAAAAAAGAAAGTAATTAAGCCCGCTACCGTACCTTTATTTCCACCATGAAAGTCAAATCTTAGCGTAGCCGGAACTGAATTTCCTGGATCCTGGAGTCCATCCTGTGTCTCGTATAGCTAAATGTGCTTCTACTAGGTAAGTTACATCGAATTCGGGTGACGGGTTCAAGAGTTATGGAGGAACATACATACATACATATTAATATTGATGTAAAAATTGAATATTATCAAATGTTAATATTGATGGTACATCTCACAGATAAAGCAGAATTTCGCAGCAGAGTCAACATCGTACGTGCGGTAATAAAGTTTGGGACCAATCGTTCATCATCACGCGTGTTACGAGACGTAATGACATTTATATAGATAGCGGAAGAAGTAAATAGAATGCAACATTCAGCAGTTCTTTAATTCTGAAAATGTCGCCAGTGGCCGTATTCTCTAACTTCCTACCGTCAACGTCGGTGACGCTGACTAGTTATGTCTCTGTCTAGTTCATATAATTAGACAGAGACATAACTAGTCAGCGTCACCGACGTTGACGTTAGGACGTTAGAGAATACGGCCACAGCAATACGCTTTCGTACTAACGTATATGTAAGCCGTTCGATTTTCGAACGCTTCAAGTCGTTACAAAATTTTTACGTCACACAGACTAATAATAATTCTTCACGCGACCAAACTTCCAAACAATGGCCGAACGTGTGTGGCGTCGTGCGATTTTTTTCCCAACTTCCGCGACATACGCCGCTTTTAAAGTTCAATTTCGAATGGGTATTAGAAAGGCGATCGTGACAGACGAAAATAATATAGGAATAGAAGCGCAGAATACAGAAGTGAACCCGGCCGCCGCCGGTAATGTCTTGTGTTGCACAATTTTGTCTTTTTTGTCTGCCCTTACAATAGTTAGGTAATCGGTTTATTATTATTTTGTTATTACAATACTTTCAAGTAATGATCATGAATCACGACTAGGCTAGACGATCGTGCTTATTGTGCATTTAACCATTTTTATGATAGCAAATACCGGTAGCGAAAACCTGTACCGATTACCGAATCAAGGCAGATAGAGTCATTTTACTATTGATGTTGCGGCTATGAGTATTTGAAACATTTGGTTAGAATCCAATGGCTGTAATCGAAGATTATTATTGTCTTTATCATGTAAACAAACATTTTTTTGTTAAGGTGTTAATAACTAATTTTGTGTTAAGGTGTTACTGTAGCTACAAAATTGTGTATAAAGTTCTTTAAAATGTAATTTAATTTTTATTATTAGTGTAGGCTAGGCTTAATTAAAAACAGCAGATACTCGCAAGTGGCCATATGCTGTGCCTACGCCTTTTCAATTATTGTACAAACTGTATTTCTGTGTTAATGTGTGAAGTTAATGTATAATTGAATAAATGACTATATTCTATTCTTCTATTCTATAATTTTTTCGGTGCCCCGTCAGTTGTCCATCTAAATCAAAGGATGTTGATAATAATTATTTTAAAACATTTTATTATCAATGTTATTTGTAGAAATTATGTAGATTATTTTAATAACTTTGTTATCAATACTTTTCTCTAACATGCCTTACACATACAACAAAGTTATCAACATTTTACGATTATTGGTGCCATTGATAGATTTTTTTTAAATGGAAACTGTCAAGGTTGGCTACATCGCCTACAACATCCGGGAATTCCGTGATGTCAGCCCATCACTTAGTTTTGGTATAAAAACATTTTTTATCAACTTTACTATTTGTTATTAACATAGTTTCTGCTATTTATTAGGTGTAAACTTGGCTTTAGATATAAAACAATAACCGACTTAAAACTAGGACGAGGTTAGCACGGAGTAAAAGTATTAAGTGAGGTATTTATTAGTTCGTCCGTGGAGATCGACCCTATTAAATTTAACTTTAGGTATACGGAATCTGAATCATGGCCATTCTCAACGGCCTGGACGGCGGTCACACGTTCAAAGTCAGACCGCGCGACGGTGTATACCACCGAACCATCGAAGCTGATAAATCTCGATATTGCCTAAATTACAAAACCGACTCAGAGAGTTTTAGAGAATCGTGCAGTTCGAAGAGCTCTTCTGTCGACTACAAAGGGGTGTTCCGCGAGAGTATGGCGGGTTTTGCGAATGCGAACAGGGGAGGAGAGACGATAGAAGTGAGTCCATCACTAGCAGCGGCCATAGTACGGCAGCTACGTTCGCTTAAGTCAAGAGCTACTCAATGAAATCACATGCGATTTTTTACTGACGCTTCCTGGCATATCTAACCATGGTTATGTTACATGTGTCAAAGCGAGTGTTCACTGACGCTTCCCGGCACATCTAATCATGGATACGTTACATGTGCCAAAACGGTTTTTCACTGACGCTTCCTGGCACATCTAATCATGATTATGTCTCATGTGCCAAAGCGGGTTTTCACGGACGCTTCCTAGCACATCTAATCATGATTATGTCGTCATGTGCCAAAGCGATTTTTCACTGACGCTTCCTGGCACATATAATCATAATTATGTCTCATGTGCCAAAGCGGTTTTTCACTGACGCTTCCTGGCACATATAATCATAATTACGTCTCATGTGCCAAAGCGGTTTTTCACTGACGCTTCCTGGCACATCTATTCATCATTATGTCTCATGTGCCAATGACGCTTCCTGGCACATCTAATGATGATTATGTCTCATGTGCCAAAGCGGTTTTTCACTGACGCTTCCTGGCACATCTAATAATGATTATGTCTCATGTGCCAAAGCGGTTTCTCACTGATGCTTTCTGACACATCTAACCATGGTTTTGATACATGTGCTAAAGCGAAGCGCAGTCGGGGTAGCAGCTAGCAGAGCAGTAGATAGGTACAGAGCAGAGTATATTATTATAGTGTGCTTACTGACATTTCGTGTTTCAACACGCGTGATGTAACGTTTCGCACGGTATGGCCGCTAGGTGGCGCTGACAGCGGTTGCGCGTTGTGTTTGCTTGTTCTCGGGTAATTATTATCATGTTACGACCGAATGTGTGACTTAATCCTCATTATACAGGGTGCGCAATACAATAGGACATAACGTTATTTTGGGTTTTCTCTAAGTGAATAAAAGTGTGTGAATTCTGAAATTTACAGCCGCGTAAATTTCAAGAAGAGATTAAACCGAAAAACGAGGTAATTTACTTTCACAAAATATGTTAAGATTTACCTTTGCTTGTACGACGCGATTATCTAAATTATCATTTTGTTGTTATATCCATCAAAATAACGCACATTCTGTGAAAATTTCCACCGGCTAGCTATTACGGTTTCAAAGATACAGCCATCGGGCGGACGGACGGACGGACGGACGGACGGACGGACGGACAGACAGACAGTTAGACGGACAGACATACGTTGTAGTTGTAGGTTTAGTAATAGGCTTCCGTACGGGGTACGGAAACAAAAAGATAGCCGGGAGGCATATTTCCAAAGGGAGTATATATCTACTACGGGAGTTCGCGAAAGCCCTTTTTTATTTGTTTATTTTTTTAAGGGATTGTAATTTTGAGACATTTTAGTTTTTAATTCAAACCTTTTAAAGCTTAAAACCGAAAAGCAATTATTTGGCGCTTAGAGCCTTCTTGCCTTTATTTATCAGCGGCGTTGTACCTAGTTTAAAATTTTAAATTTCGAAGCGTGTGCGCCGAATTTGCGCGCGCATTCGAAAGCGTATCGCGTAAACTGTCAAACGGTCTACATTAGTTTAGAGCGTGGTAGAGCTCACGCTAATGACTTGCTTTCTTCTGTGAAACAAGACTAGCGCAAGTGGCTATATACGAGTATTGGCCAATTTCCACTAAACTGCGAAGAGAGCAAGTTTAATCGCTTTTGTATATGTGTTTGTACTAAACATTCTATATAGGTAATGCAATTTGAATGAGTAAACCGGTTGAAAATTGCCGCATCGGAAATTGTAAAAATTTGCTCGCATGTTTTGGTTTTCAAATACAGTACCTACTAGGTACAGACAGATTGGTTATAAGAAAATCGGTCAAGGGCGAATTTTACTCGCGCACTGAGGGTTCCGTGGATCCGCTATACCATACCTGTCAAAATAACATATTCGTCTCTATGTTGTCTTTCTATAATGCAAAATATAAATACGTGTGGCGCCATCTATTATTCAGAAGTGTAAATATGTACTCATCGATTCTTAGCATGTTTCTTGTATGCGGACTCCCTCCCCCCTCCCCCCCCCCCCCCCTCTCCCCTAAATTGTTAATTTTTTGCTTTTTTTACACATCCGCCATAATAACACATAACTGTGAAAATTTCAACCGGCTACCAATCACGGATCAATCTATACAGTCCTAGGACAGACGGACGGACAGACAGACAGTGTAGGTTTAGTCATAGGTTTCCGTATGAATACAGAACCCTAAAAAATACTGAATCCAATAGGTAAGAAGGGATGGGACCTACACTTTTACGTGGAATCCGAACCGCGGTCAGCCTCAATGATCGAACGGTCATCCATCCAAGTGTCGAACGAGCGCACCATTGACAAAGCTGCCTAGGCCGAAGGCCTAGGCTGGCGAACTAGCTTAACATACCCCTACGTACCCACCGACGTACACCAAGTAACTGATGGTTTTGTCGTCTCTTTACCCTCGATTATCTCGAAAAATAGAAATTCTTTAGGAAAACATTGTATTGTTTTCTGAAGCTTATTCAACGACAAATTCCGCAGTGGTAAGCCAATCTAGGGTAGGGGTGTCTTCAAACGCCGTATCAACGGGCTAGAAAGCCTAGCAACCCTAGCAACAGTCCGCAAATCTGCTGGCATGATTGGCATGCATGGCATGGCATGGCCGTACCATTGATCCCTCGGCACAGTCACCCATGTTGGTTTACATAAAAAAGAAACGGTCGAATTGGGAGGCCCCGTATATTAGAATATCAAATGAAATAATGTAGAGTTCTTGAGATTCAAAAGACAGACCCAGGCCTTACATAAATTGAGAATGTATTGAAGACTAGCATTCGAAAAGTACAACGTTAGCCAGATTTGTATGGATTGACTACTCTCACAATTAGAGCCACTGCTCAGTACCCAAAGTAGACAGCGTGATTATATATATCATAAAATGATCTCAATGAGTTGCTGAATCTAATGGAATTTTCATGCAATTCAGATTTGTAGTTTTTTTAGTAAATCGCAAACATTAAGATGAGTAAAGAGACACATAGAATTTTTGAATTTTGTCAAGTTTCCAAACAACATTTTCTTTTTCTGATTACACAGAAGGATATTACCTTTGGTTGCCATCCTAATAAAACAAAACATTAAGTACATAATCGACTTAGATCCTTTGTAGCAATTATTCTTTTTGCATTTTATCATTGACTTAAAAAACTGGATGACGATTGATATGCCACCTCCGCACTACGCGTACTGGGCAGGGGATCCACCCCTATTCAATCGACCTACCGCGGATGCGCACCAACCGGTTCTGTAGGTCTTTTATTCACAGAACCGGGAAAAGTGTGGAACGCACTCCCTGCCCATCTATTTCCTCCCAAGTACAGCCTGGGGTTTTTCAAAAGGGGCGTGAAAAGGCTCCTGTCAGGCCGGCATGACATTCGCAATCCCCGTGCATCATAGAATGTCCATTGGGCATCGTTAGACACCTACTTTTAGGTGAAACGATGCCACATGTCGCGCTATCGATAAAAAAAAAGTTGATCACAAAGATAATGTAATCGCGATTGTCCACAGAACGGATAACCAAGTTCCAATTTTAAAATTCACCTCGAGCACGTGCGTGCGTTCCAAAACCACGCGCGGTCGATTAAGTCTCTTACGTAACTCGTCAAAGCAAAAACTCAGCAATTTCAATATAACCCTAGTTATCGCATGCGCTCGAAAGTTGGTATAGTGCATTTTTTTCGTGACATAATAAGTTTAGTCTTCAATGGGTCAGATCGGCGCGGCGTTCCGATGTTCTGTGTAATTAGTGTGGTAATACGCGTTATGTGTTCCAAGAGTTCTGGGAGGTAAAGGCGACAGGTCTGTGTTTATACGAATACAAAGAAATCATGTAAGTTTTGGAACGCTCTGAGATTTAAATAGATACTTACATAAAAATACTTTATTGGTCCAAAGGCATTTTACAGAAACAAGAATTTACATGAGGTGCAAGGCCGCAATTATATGAGATTTTGCTTCCAAGCAGATTTGTCCCAGTCAACCTTTGAATGTTTGGGAGAGAATGTTGTGAAAAAGTATGAGTAGGTAGTAGCAAAAGACACTTGAGTGTGGGAATGTAAAATAAAATAAATGTCATATAATATTATATATATATTTTTTTTTATTGATGCTGACACGGTTGGCTTCATCACCTACAACATCCGTGATGTCAGCCCATAACACCGGATGAAATTGGTGCCACGTCAGTGATTCCCTTCGGTCGTGCCGGCTACACTGAACTGGACGGAAAACACAAACTATTTACATAGCCGTTTCGACCGACCTTTCATTCAGTGCGGTGGTACCAACCCGGGCGGGTTGAACCCTACCACCTAGTAATATAAGAAGGGAGTCATATCCCTTAGTCGCCTTTTACGACCGATATACCTATTATATATCAGTTTTTTAGTAGTTATACATACTAGTTTTTAAATTTTAAACTAAATATTTAGTTGTCTTCATGCAGCACTCAAGAAAATTACATCAACCCGGAAGATGGAAGGAAATTTTTAATAATTACTAGAAGTGCATTTGGGTAGCTAAATCTACTAGCTATAAATTAGACATACGCACATACATATCGTCACGCCTGTTTCCCGGTGAGGTAGGCAGAGACAACGGATCTCCACGTGCCACAATCCTGACACACCTCTGCCGCCTCTTCCACTCCCATAATGTTCTACATACATGCTCGTCGGTTACGGGCTCTAACTACGCACTTGATTTTTTTTTTTTATGTAATCCCTTATATGGGTGGCTGAGTCGGAGGGGCCAAAGCGCATGCTCCGACCAGCCAATATCACCTCCGAGAAGGTAGGAGCCATACCGGAGACTTCCCTGGATTGCTGGCTATACTGGACTAGAGGAGAACACAACCGAGGCTGCTATGCGGCCATCTTACATCCAGTACGGTGGTACCAACCCAGTCGGCTACAATTTGAGCCTACCACCTAGTAAGGGGCAAGGAAAGGGACCTACAGTTTTACACCGGTTCCGAACGGTGAAGCTGTAGGTGTAGGTATGCACGTAAATTTTTTCGTCAGAAAAAACTCATTGGTACACGCCGACCGGATCCGAACCTCGGACCTCTCGCATGAGAAGCCGATGCCCAAACGACTCGGCTACCCGCCGCTTATTAGGGTTCTTAGGGATACTTTTTAGGGTTCCGTATCCGGTACGGGACCCTATTACTAAGCCTACGCCGTCTGTCTGTCTGGTTTAGCGTTGATTCCCTGGTGCTTCCGTACTTGTGTAGTTAAAGCACCTAACACAGGAATAAGTAGCGAAAGCTGCGAGTGGTGAGCCACTTAGAGCTCCGTAACCAATGTGGAGAATTGGTAGACATGCGAATAATGTAGATCGGTATGTCGGTGCTACACACACTTATATGTGGATGTGGGATGGATTTCTCACGAGCTAATGACGCTGACGTAAGTCTGTCATTCGAGACCGGTGGATCCCCGGTACACATTAGGTGGTGGTCATATGCACTTCCACGCATATACATAGCTGGTGAAAACAAAAGCCTTTGGGCTAGTACAAAACGCTGAGGCCCTGGGCACAGGTTGCGGTTGGATAGGGTGCTGACCCCAGTGGCAGTGAAGGCTTCACCCCCGGCTCTCGACTTCGGTCGGGGGTTCCTTCGGGTGGACGGGTGGTGGCTCGGATCGGCTGGGGAAAGGTCGCAGCCTGTGTTTCCCATGGGATTTTTTCGGAAGAACGGACGTTCGACAGAGCAGCTATGGGGCCTCGATCTGGCATACATGATCACTGTACTCGCAAGAGTGCAGGTAGTAGACGTCTGGATTTTGTAGCCGAAAGGCTGGTATCTCTGGACGTCTATAAACAAAACGTAAATCAATAAATGATAGAAAAGAAGATTGTCTGTCTGTCTGTCCGAGGGCTGTATCTCTTGAACCGTAATAGGTAACCCGTTTTCACAGAATAGGTATGTGTTATTATGGGCGATATAAGAACAAAATAAATAATAAACGTAAGAAAAGCAAAAAATTCACGGGGGTTCCCATAGAAGAAACTAAAAAGTGCACGCGCGCCATCTACCGAAAAGAGTACGAAGCATTTTAACTAATCATGAATGTTAACTAATATGAATTGCCTAGACTAACGCACACATTTAACAAATTATTTCGAGATGTGGACATCTTCCATCTAAGCAGAACAGCATATAGGAACCAAATGAAAACAACATTAAACGCTTTATAGATAGATTAGACATACACACATATAATACCTTATTCCTGAACATCTCCCACGCATTATTGACGTGATGACGTCACGTCTTATAAATTGATGAGCACCGGCTGCACGCACGAAAGCGTGTAGCGTTGATATTCAAAGTTACCACGGAAACGTCTTAAGAAGTAAAACTTCAAGATCAGACAACAGAAGTTTATTGATGGCCAGTCACAAGATGATTAATCTTTCTACTGGAAATAGAAATTACTGATCTGTGATCTATGTACTACGATTATTCCACGTCATCACGTAAAACTATCGTCCGTAAACCGACTTTACAGACAACCAATTTTTTTATTAATTATTCTGCCTATTATATATATTACCATACTTATGTAAAATATTTATACTATACTTACGATGGCAGTGCTGTGAAGAGCGAACTCGAACTTTAACTTTAGCTTTAACACTGGTTTAATATAAACCTAAATATCTAAATGCGTTTTTTACCTAAATGTAGTGAATTGTGTACTTGCTTAATATATAAGATATCTACGCATTGCTAAGTGCTCCTTTACTTAATCATTGCATTGGTTTGTTATTTTTCACCACCAATCTAGCATTATATTAACTCTCTTTCTTGCAATGCAACTTAAATGTTCTCCGTTTATACCATGTATACATATATCAATATTGCTTGAATCTGTAATTGTCTTTAATATTGTACAAGTTTTTACTACTCAATTGATGTAACTGTAAAGATGTTGATTCTATAATAAATAAATAAATAAATAAATAAATGAAGCATTTCATAAACACGCCATAGATGGCTTGAGTGGCGCTGACCATCACATGGCGATACGAAACCCTCGGTGCGCGAGTTCGACTCACACTTGGCTGTTTTTTTAGCACACGCCCGACCTGGTCTAGGTACGTGCGTCTAGTCTAGGGCGAACCTTCCCGACCCTTACATTCTCATTCGTGCCATTAACCTCTTTCATCAGTCTCGCCTCAGTCGTTCTTTCAACACATGTTACTTTTATGTTATATTGTTTTAGCCTTAATTATTTATTTTTTATATTATTATGAAATAAGAAATAAGAAATATTTATTTTTCCCCTACAACATTACATTATTACATACATTATAACATTACATTATTTCATTAAATGACACACATTAAAAAATGAGAGAAGAGAGGGAAAAAAAGGACTGGACACAGCCTACGCTGAATCTAGTGAAGATTTCACTAGACTCAGCGCTGTATTTAAGTCCAACCCATGAAGAATTTCAAGGATTAACAATTAAATGACGCACAACTTCCGCTCTAGCTTACAATTTTAGTGATAAGTAAAATGCTTTTATTATACATATACCATATATAAATACACACATACATATATAAATATATACATTTAAATATGTGAACATACAATTTGGACAGATTAATATAATATTGGTAAGGTACCTACTAAAGTTGCTTGTACATACATATTATTATCAATTTCGAGAGTAGAAGATAATATATAAGAAAAATAAGAAATAGTAAAACACGTACAGTGAGGTAGCATACTTAATTGTTCCTCTGTTGTGTAAGCAGATACTAGAACTGAAACTAGAACAGAATACTAAAATTGTAATTCATGTGTATTTATTGTTTATTGTTTATTGTATAATTTCATCCATAGGTAGGTAACCTACGCTTGGACATGTCGAAAATTCCGCCAGTTCTAAATTCAATGCGAAGAAGAACTGACAAACTTCGCAAGTCACAATGTTTTGTTAATATGTACCTTATACTATAAGTATTATAATTCAAATGATTTACAATAATTAATGCATACTACCGCTCACAAGAACATTAATATTTACAGCATAAGCATGAACACTCAAGAATCTGACCACTGTGCCTATTTACATTACCTATATCTGGTGTATAGTGCCATCGTCAATTTTGATACTTCATATATCAAGTCAAATAAAAACAATTAGTTTACGTTTATTACTTTTAATTAACAAGCACGTACTTATCAATCAATACTAATAAATAATATTAGATCTGTAAGGGATGGTCATGGAGTAAGTTAATTTGTTTTATGAGATACTGAATTTGTAGACTCTATGTATGATACTACAACTAAATTGACGATTTTTAGAAATATTTTCTGTATGTACCTATGTATGTATGTTCCTCTATAACTCTTAAACCGATCATCCGAATTTACTTAAACTTAGTACAAGCATATTTAACTATACGTGACACAGGATAGGCTAACTAAAATTCAGTTCCGGTTACGCTAAGATTTGGCTCTCATACAAACAGAATTGTTTCGCGCGCCGAAATAAAGGTACTTTTTTTTTTAACACGAATTTCGCGCGAGCGAAGCCGCGGGCAAAAGCTTATGTAGAATATTATATGTAGTTTGTTATCATAGTTATATTCCTTATATTATATTTTACATTCCCACACTCAAGTCTTTTGCTACTACCTACATATATCTCACAACATACAACTCTCAACATCCCAAGGTTGACTTGGGAGAAATCCCTGTAAGGGATAAGTCCGTCTTTGCCCCTCATGTAAATTAATTATCGTTTATTAGTGTAAAATGTTTTGTAGCTATAAAGTATTTCTATCTATTTATCTAAATGAAGAAAATGTTTTGATTCTTTGTCCCATAATCTCGACTGCAAAACCCATAATGCATTAACATAATGTATGAAGATAACCTTTTTTTTTTCAAACGTTTAAACAATAGGTTTATTGAATGTAATGGTTGCTTCATTCGCTCCGCAAGTGAAAGTGTCTGCACTCACACAAACTGTTACACATTCACACGCACACAAAGGCTTGAGTTGTTACACATTATAGTTTTAGTCAGTTTGTTTATATTAAATTACATATAAGATAAGAGACCATGAGGTGAGTTTGTTTGGTTTCCAAATTGAAAAGATTTATTTTTATTTTTATTTTTTATGGATACTGACACGGTTGGCTACATCACCTACAACATCCGTGATGTCAGGCCATAGACCACGTTGGTGAACTTGCCATGTCGGTGTTTCAGTTTGGTCTTGCCGGCTACACTGAACTGGACGGAAAGCACGAAATATTTACATAGCCGCTTCTTAGTATAAATACTAGCTTTTGCCCGCGGCTTCGCTCGCGAGAAATTCGTATTTAAAACTCGGTTTGTATGAGATCCACATCTTAAAATAACCGGAAGTGAATTTTATTTAGCCTATCCTGTGTCCCGTATAGTAAAATGTGCTTGTACTAAGTTTCATCGAATTCGGATGATCGTTTTAAGAGTTATGGAGGAACATACATACATACAGAAATGATTTCTAAAAATCATAAATTTAGTTTTAGTATCATACACTGAGTCTACAAACCCAATATCTCAAAAAACAAAGCAACTTACTCCATGGCAATCCCTTACAGATTTATTATTAGTATATATATAATTTTATTCTTCCGGATTTTTTCGGAGTCGTCGGCGATTGTACTCGCCGGTCTGCCACCCGTCCTCGCTCGAGTGCCTCCCACCCAAGATAGAGGACGGGCCCACCGATCAGTCTTGAGTTACATAATATTATTGTCTTCACTGTCAGGAGGCAGATTTCCACTCAGAAATTTGGTCATTATTTTTGTGGTTTCAATTGCAGCCTGTTGTTGGAGTATTTCTAATTTTATACCAGCATCTAAATTTTTTATGTGTTTCTCTGTTGATTTATTTATAATTCCTGTAGTGCCAATAACTATTGGGACGATTTCGACTCTTGTATTCCACAATCTTTGGACCTCAATTTTTAGTGCGTAGTATTTAGTAAGTTTTTCATTTTCCTTCCTAGTGAGGTTATAATCGGACGGTACTGTGATATCGATAAGGTAAGTTCTGTTTTTATTTTTGTCTACATATATGAGGTCTGGTCGATTGTTAGGTAATATATATATATATATATATATATATATAATATATATATATATATTGATATTGATTGATTGATATATAAATAAATTATAAATCTGTACCATGCATGACCATCCCGTCATGGAGTAAGTTACTTTGTTTTATGAGATATTGCATTTGTCGACTCTATGTATGATACTAAAACTAAATTGACGATTTTTAGAAATATTTTCTGTATGTATGAATGTTCCTCCATAGCCGATCATCCGAATTAGATGAAACTTAGTACATACATTTATCTACACGTGACACAGGATAGGCTAAATAAAATTCAGTTCCGGTTACACTATTAAGTGGCTCGCATACAAACCGAATTGTTCCGCGCGTCCAAATAAAGGTTTACTTACTTTCTACTTATTTCACGCGAGCGAAGCTGCGGGCGAAACCTATTAAACAATATAATGCTATTATAATTTACAAGCTGTGCCCGCGGCTCCGCCCGCTCTCATATTTCACTTCACTGCTAACCTCATAAGCCATTTAGCGTGATAGTAAGTAGCCTATAGTTGATGGGAAGAATCAAGCTATCCGTAGAATTTTGTTTTATTAAAATCGGTTCAGTGATTCTCGAGTTATAAGCGGACAGACAGACACTCAGACACTCAGACAGAAAGCAGACGTTGGATTTTATTATAGGTAAGGAAGGAAGGAAAGGAAGGATGTAAAACAAAATACAAACACAAAAACTTAACTCATCAAAATATCGAAATTAACTCATCATATTGCAAATTATATTCTTACACAACACAAAAATTATAACGTTGAATATTCATTTATTATTCATACCAAAATTATTACGAATCTATGCCTGCCCAAGCGATTGGGCATACTGACACGAATACTACGAAATCTTTTGCCAGGTATAGCAAACAGTATGCTTCATGTTATAAAGTCATTTCTTATGAATTGTAATCCCATAAGGGGGAGGTTCTGTAACAATCAAACTAATAATAAACCTGTAAGGAATGGTGATAGAGCCGAAGGGTTAATGTACATATAATATGTAAGTTTATTATATACATATATATACTTATTAAAGTATCTATGTAGTATTCGTACATAGTTTATCATACATATTTCTTTAATCTAACACATTGTCACAAACTATTCTTGTTCGCCTGCATGTACTTCTCCCACATCCCAAAGGTTAGTTAGAATAGAATGCCTCGCGGCATTAAGCTCGCCTGTTGTACCTAATTTTGATAAATTGGTGTTCAATAAAGAATATATAGATACATACATACATACATACATAGAGTAAGTTACTTTGTTTTATGAGATACTGTGTATGTAGACTCTATGTATGATACTAAAGCTAAATTTACGATTTTTAGAAATCTTTTCGGACAAAGAAAGAAGAAAGTATTCGGACAAGATAATTCTCAAGCAGCAACTAAGGTACGACGAACCATCTACTGCCTAACTCGGTGGAAGGCCCGTGCCAAGGTGAGAGGTGGCTATCCTGTCGCTCTTTAGCACACGTAATACAACATAGGCCACAACTAATACAACAGTATACCGCGTGGGGCCCATACCTACTTAAAATAATAGCCCCACTGCATCTGTCAACGTACATATCGTAATAGGCGACTAAGGGAGAAGGGCAATATGTCGTGCTAAAGGGCGACAGGTTTTTTTTTATTGAAACTGACACGGACGGCTATATCACCTACAACATCCGTGATATCAGCCCATAACACCGGGTGAACTTGGTGCCACGTCAGCCTTCCCTTCGGTCGTGCCGGCTACACTGAACTGGACGGAAAACACAAACTATTTACATAGCCGTTTCGACCGACCTTTCATTCATTGCGGTGGTACCAACCCGGGCGGGTTAAACCCTACCACCTAGTAATATAAGAAGGGAGTCATAGCCCTTAGTCGCCTTTTACGACATACACGGGGAGAGATGCAGTGGGGCTATTCTTTTAAAGTACCGGCCCCACACGGTTTGCTACTTCAAACCTTGGCATGAACCTAGTCACGCAGCAGGTGGGTCTTCATGCCTTACTTGCCGCTTGATAGTTTATCTTGTCCATACTTTGCTTAGCGTGGTGGTCGATGTTGTGCTGTAATTCACAAGATTACTTGCAGCCCAACGCGTGATTACTAGGTAATGTAAATAGGCAGAATGGTCAGATTCTTCAGTATTCATGTTTATGCTGTAAGTATTAATGCTCTAGTGAGCTGTAGTATGGGTTAATTATTTGTAATTTACTATAATATAATACTTCTATGGTACTAACAAAACATTGTAACTTGCGAAGTATGTTTGTCAGTTCTTCTTCGCATTGAATTTAGAACTGGCGGAATTTTCGACATATCCAAGCGTAGGTTACCTAACAATGAATGAAATTATACAATAAACAATACTCTGTTTACCCCGATTGTCGTGATAAAGCGTGTGGTGTGTATGTATGTACAAATACAAGGCAGCAATATCAATCGAAGCAGCCTGTACATACCAGCTACTCGCGTGTTGGTCTGCCTGGCACTGATCTTCGCAGTAATGGTAATTGAATAGTGTACGCATGTTCCGGTCTAGGATTACTTACTTTCGTTTTCGATGAACAATATTTCTCAATCTTGTAACAATCTTGAGAGATTCACTACAATTTGTAATCGCTTAATTTCATATTACATTTTTAGGGTTCCGTATCCGTCGTACGGGACCCCATTACTGAGCCTACGTAGTCTGTCTGTCTGTCTGTCTGTCTGCCTGTCTGCCTGTCTGTCCGTCCGTCCGTCCGTCTGTCCGAGGGCCATATCTCTTGAACCGTAATAGGTAGCCCGTTGAAATTTTCACAGAACATGTGTTATTTATTATGGCCGATATAACAAAAAATAAAAAAAAAACAAGAAAAAGTAAAAAAATTCACGGGTCCCCCATACAAGAAACTAAATAGTGTATGCGCGCCATCTACTGAAAAGAGTATGAAGCATTTTAACTAATCCATAGAAGGCGTGAGTGGCGTTGACCATGACATGGCGACACGGAACCCTCGGTGCGCGAGTTTGACTCGTATTTGGCCGGTTTTGAATTTATGCTTGATAAATTAAACTTGAATGCTTCGAGGAAAAATATAGACTGGCCTGCTCCAATTGGCAGCATATTATCTAAATGGTATACCTATGTATATAAGTCAAAATTAGTTCAGAGTACGCTAAGGGGGGGGGGGGGGGGGGGGGGGGGGTTCTGTATCATATAGGGAGTAAAACCTATATAAAATTTTTTGGACCTTGGGCTTTTTTTATGTAAAATATTTTTTTATGTATTTAAATAAAAAATTTGGTGGTTGATTTTTATAGCCTAATCGATTCAGTTTCATAACAGTAACAAAAAAGCCTTCGTTACCACTAACACGTGTAATTTGGTACAAAAAATCAAATTCTTTCTATTCCATACTAATAAAACTAAAATTGTGGTTTTTCACAATTTCTGAAAGAAAGAGATCTATGTGTTGTGTGAGAGATCTTTTTGGTTCCTGGCATGAAACTGAAACGAACACTAAAATAATTTTTTTTTACATTTTACATTAAAAAAATTATTTTTGTAAAAAAAAAAATTCTTTGTTCTTCAAAAGTGATCTATTTCCGATACAGAACCCCCCCCTTAGCACAGAAGCGCGCGCAAGTACATAAGAGTGCGTGAGGCCTGCCCTTAGCGTACTCTGAACTAATTTTGAAAGACCTTATATACTACTTACCCGACTGCATAATTAGTTAACGCTTGACTAGGTACGATTTATACCTAAATTTTATTAACCCATTGACAACTTGATTCTTCAAGTATCTTAATATTTATACATTTTTATTATTATTTTTTTGACAATTATACGTATGTTTAATGTACTAACATAATTAAGTTGATACAAATTACGTATCAAAGTTTGACAAAGGCTCATAACACCTGATGCACTTATTAATACGTCTTTGTAATCAGAACTCGAGGTTCGTATTCCTCGTAAAACTGTAGGTCCCTTCCCTCCTAATCTTACTTGGTGGTAGGGTTTAACCAGCCCGGGTTGGTACCACCGCACTGAATGAAACGTCGGTCTAAACGGCTATGTAAATAGTTTGTGTTTTCCGACCAGTTCAGTGTAGCCGGCACGATCAAAGGGGGAAGCACTGACATGGCACCTAGTTCACCCGGTGTTATGGGCTGACATCACGGACGTTGTAGGTGATGTAGCCAACAGTGCCAGTTTCCAGAAAAAAAAAACTCTCAGCAAAATTGTTAATCTTGCTCTCAAGCTGTGTTTTCGATAGGCTGTGGGCGATGTTATTATGTGGTTAGTCACTAAAACACGTGTAATAATATGAATTAAAAAAAATTGGCAACCCATGCTTGCATAATACGCAAGCATGGGTTGCCAATTTTGTCGAAAATTCCGCCAGTTCAATTTCAATGCGAAGAAGAACGACAAACAAACTTCGCAAGTCACAATGTTTTGTTAGTACCTTATAATAAGTATTATGGTTACTTACAAAAAATTAACCCATGCTACCGCTCACAAGAGCATTAATATTTACAGCATAAACATGAACACTCAAGAATCTGACTACTCTGCCTATTTACATTACCCATATCTGGTGTTTATTGCTATCGTCAAATTATGATACTTCAATATATCAAGTCAAATCAACAGTAATAATAATTAGTAAAAGTGTATTACAAAGTTTAATAATTTAATAAGTCAGAAATGTAATATGCCCATTTATAATTCAATTTAAAACTCAAACTCAAAGCTTCATAATATGGAAACAAAGTAATGTATAGTTATTATGTACAATAACTAAAAATAAAACAGAAAGATGAAAGAAAAAAACAAAACACAAAATAAAACATAGAATTAAATAATTATAACAAAAAAAAACATATTGTTCTCAAAAAATATGCGACATATGCTAGTATGCTCTTATTCCTAAGGTAGACCATTAGGACTAAAAATAAATTGACGATTTTTACAAATCATTTCTTTATGTATGTATGTTCCTCCATGACTCTTAATCCGATCACACGAATTCGAAACTAAGTACAAGCATATTTAACTATACGTGACACAGGTAGGCTCTAAGTAAAATTCAGTTCCGGTTACGCTAAAATATGGCTCTCATACAGACCGAATTGTTCCGCGCGCCGAAATAAACGTACGGTAGCGGGCTTACTTACTTTATTATTTGAAATGCGAATTTCACGCGAGCGAAGCCGCGGGCAAAAGCTAGTAACTAATAAAGTATTTCTTTGCCATCTTTCAAATTTTATACCTTCAGCGTCAAAAGACGCCAAAACCCATCGCGGATTTCCCCACCGTCGGAAACCTATTTTGGGTCGAGGCAGTAAAATTGATTTCTTCAGCGTGATGACGAAACTCCGCGCAAGCCTCGAGGCAAGAGGCCTTTCGACACGCGCCGGACACTCGAGTTGTGAAAATGATAATTTATTTCTCGTTGGGAACTCAATTTTGAAATATTATTACCGACCGTTCGGGCGCGCTGAATGACGGATATAGTCCCTTTTCTTGATATAGTTCCCTTTAGTCTTGCCGTATGGGAGAGATAGAGGCGGGACTAAATTAACCAATTTAGTACCGGACCAGATTAAGAATGGATGAGTTGGTGAAATGCATCTCGTACGCCAACGATTTTGTAACCGCAAGGTTGATATCTCCGGACGTCTAAAACAAAACGTAAATCAAACATAATGATAGTAAAGAAGTTGTACGCCAACGATCAAGAGATACTTGCGTCGGTGGACGAGTTGCAGGACATGGTAACTGTATAGTAGAAGCATTTGAAATTTAGTACCGGACAAGATTAAGAATGGATGAGTTTGTGAAATGCCTCTTTTACGCCGAAGATCAAGAGATACTTGCGTCGGTGGACGAGTTGCAGGACATGGTAACTGTTATGGTAGAAGCATTTGAAATTTAGTACCGGACCAGATTAAGAATTGGTGAGTTTGTGAAATGCCTCTTGTACGCCGAAGATCAAGACATACTTGCGTCGGTGGACGAGTTGCAGGACATGGTAACTGTTATGGTAGAAGCATTTGAAATTTAGTACCGGACCAGATTAAGAATTGGTGAGTTTGTGAAATGCCTCTTGTACGCCGAAGATCAAGACATACTTGCGTCGGTGGACGAGTTGCAGGACATGGTAACTGTTATGGTAGAAGCATTTGAAAGGAAGGAAACGAAAGTGAATGTAATCAAGATGAAAGTAACGGTATTGGAGAGGAATAAAATTGTATTGTGTCCAAATGCAGTGTACAAAATTTGTCGAAGGGAGTTGTTGCTTTCTGCAATCTCTACTAAATCATGTGTCGCCAGTGCGGTGAGTAGAGGGGAGGGAGGAGTGGGGGGCACGGCGTGGTAATCCACCAATCACGCACCATTTAGATACCCCCACGTGCGCTTGGTAGCAAATGTCCAATATCGCGTCCACTTAGATTTATTTATTTATTTACTTTATTTTTAATCTAAGAAGATGTGTTAACACATGTATGGCTTGTATTTAACTAGAATGCACTTATGTGTATTGTTAATAAGTATTCTTATTATTATTTTATCTTCAATTCTCACACTCAACTCTTTTGCTACTACCTACTTATATTCCACTATATCACTATATTATCGAATCTCAAACATCCAAAGGTTGGCTGTGTAAGAAATCTCTGTAAGGGGTAAGTCCGCCTTTGCACCTTATGTAAATTTTCTAATGTACTTCTTACTGCTTAATGTTTACTGGAGCAAGAAAACATTTTCTATCTATCTATCTAACATTACCAGGCTTAACCTAATGCGTTCCCTAGCTTACGTCTTATACATATATATTTATGCTAATTCCTTATTTAAGTATATGACTACATAAGTCTTGTATTTATTCAAACTATTGCTAAATATGTCGAACTCTGGTTCTGTCGAGTTAATTTTATTTATTATATTTATAGCTCTATTCAGAGGAGAATACAACTGCAAGTTGGTCCTCGAGGGAATTGGTTGCATTAGGTCCTGGCTTCTGGCTCTTAAGTAGGTAGGTAATTGTCTGGTGAGTAAAGCTTAAATCTCTGTAAAAAGTCTGGGTTGCTTATTCTGCCATTCGGTATGCGGTAAACGTACGACATGAGGGCTAAATCTCTTCTCCATGACGTATGTCCCCATTGATCAGCACATGCCCAGTTTGCTTGGACTAATCCTTTATACCTATAGCTTATTGCTTATTAACTCCCCTCTTCTCTCTTTTCCTCTTGTCATTCAGTTGATGGTGTTGTGTTGTGAACCAGTACCACTGATTAATGTACATAATATGTAAGTCTATTATATCTATATGTGTATTAAAGTATTTACAGTAAAACCCATTTAATACGATTCTCAAAGGGATGGGCGCAAAAATCGTCTTAAGCGGGAAGAGTTAAAATCACGCAAAGTACACACTTTAAAATCTGTTTATTGTATTTCTGACATAAATCAATCTTCGCTCTGTTGTCGCAGGTGTTTCGCAGACTCACGCAATACAGAGCTTTCTATGCAGTTTAGTGTGTTACGAGCATCATCACTGGAATCAATCGAACAAAGATTTTGCCTTAGTTGGACAACATCTTCTATCACTAAGTGAGAGTGCTTGTCGTTTAAGAATACACACACGTGTTAATTTCGATACAGTTCGACAGTTCGCGGCGGGTGACGATGTGCTACACAGACAGAACATGCGCGGGCGGCACCGGAATTCGTACTAGCTCCGACCGAGCTTTGCTCGGCGCGCGGCGCTAGGAGCGAGCGCGGGGAGCTGGCGTATTAACCGGGTGTATGTAGTATTCATTTGTAGTTTATCATATTGCTTTATTGCCTAATATATTGGCACAAACTATTCTTGTTCGCCTGCAATTACTTCTAAAACATCCCAAATGATTGGATTAGAATGTCTCACGGCATTAAGCTCGCCTATTGTGCCTAATTGATAATAAATTGGTGTTCAATAAAGAATACATACATACATACATACATACATGCATACATGCATACATGCATACATTCATACATGCATACATAAATACATACATACATACATGCATACATGCATACATGCATGCATGCATACATACATACATACATTATACATATATACATACATACATACATGCATACATATATGCTCCGTGGCAAACACTACACACACTTTTGCAAAAACTCTTCACCTGGTCGCGGTCGCCGCGGTGTATGCCCGGTCCATGATTTAGTATACTTATTGTGTGGCCTGCACTCGATGCAGCGCGAAGCGAAATGCGCAACTAATGTCTACCAATAAGGAAACAGCCGCGGCGGGCGGCTGTGGCGGCTGCGTGGGCGCATGTGCGTGCGGTACCTTTGCGCATTTATACCTACATAATGTGCCAATATAAATATGTTTGTATATATTGTCAGCTTCGGTAGCTCAGTGGTGCGGTCGATCGACTGTTGTTAAGGAACGCTGAGCGCGCTCAGTACTTGGATGGGATGGGTGACCGCTCGACCGTCGCATCGGAGGCCGACTGTAGTTCGGATTCCACGTTAAGGCGCTTAGTGCCGTCAGTATAATCCGTTTTATTCAGCATTAGTGCGTAGGAAAAATCTGAAAAAAATATATGTTAATATGTATGTTATTATCTTTGCGCTAACGGACAATTATTTCTTAATCTTTAATAATAAGAAAGTTAGTTTTGATAATATGATTTATCGGTTTACTCAAGCATATTTTGCTTGGATTGAATTGGTTCTTTTTTAATAATATTCACCAAATCATTCTCTCTCGCGGTGTGGCGCGGCACCTATTTTGCCGTCTCTGGGACCGACGCAAGGCTCCTATCTCTGTGTTCCCATTCTGCTGTGGCGATGTTTTAGCGTGCGTTAGACTCCGCACAAACGGCCAAGGCCATTGACGACTCAAAGCGCCTTAAACTGTAGTTCCCTTCCCTTCCTACCTTACTAGGTGATACGGTTTATTCCGCCCGGGTTGGTACCACTGCACTGAATGAAAGTCGATCGAAACGGCTATCTAAATACGAGTAATTCGTGCTGAAATAAAGTAAAATAAGACTCCGCTTAAAAACTTTGGAAATAGTTATTTCTCTAGCCATTCTGAGATAGAATCACGATTTTCTTTTCAACTTACTCCACATAATGTTCGAGATTATCTTTTGTTCTGTTTTCGTCACATTTGAAAGTTCACGAAGCATTATAGGAGGTGAAGCGAGTTTTCGCTTCACTTTAGGAACGCTTTCAAATGAGATGATCATGTCTGAACATATTATTATGCAAAGAAATTTAAAAAAAAATATTTGATATTTTAATTTTAGTAAACAAAAAAACAATCGTAAATAAAATAATTCTTTTTTTTTATGTAATCCGGTGTGGGTGGCTGAGTCGGAGGGGCCAAAGCACATGCTCTAACCAGCCAATATCACCTCCGAGAATGTAGGTGCCATAGCGGATACTTCCCAGGATTGCTGGCTATACTGGACTAGAGGAGAACACAACCGAGGTTGCTTGCGGCCATCTTACATCCAGTACGGTGGATACCCATTTTACAGTCTGATATTTGGTTTATTACAAACACAATAGAAAAAAATAAGTACCTAGTAGTAGTAGATGAGATCTGTTAGTTTATTTATTAAATCTGAAAAATATAAAATTTGTATGAAACGTTCATAACTTGAATTTTTTACCAATTTCGAGCATTTTTTTTTCATGATTTTCCTCTTAGTAAAGTAATTGTTTCGGCGCTGTATAAATAAAGGCAATGGCTGACTGCCCTGGAGCTCTGAATTATCTAGGCTAATTCGCCGAAGGAGATGAGCCTTGGCACATGGATCGCCTGACTATTCCAATTGTTTTAAATTATTTGTAGCAAAACCTTTATACATTTTTGTTTTACTTTATACAATTTTTTTACAAATCTTTTACGACAACTTACAATGTCAGTCAAGTTGCCCCACCTGTGAAGGGAGTGGGGTTACGGTTTTTTTTTTATGGAAACTGACACGGTTGGCTACATCACTTACAACATCCGTGATGTCAGCCCATAATACCGGGTGAACTAGGTGCCATGTCAGTGCTTCCCTTCATTTCATGTCGGCTACACTGAACTGGACGGAAAACACGAACTATTTACATAGCCATTTCGACCAGTAAGAAGGGAAGGGACCTACAGTTTAACGTGGAATCCGAACCAAGGTTAGCCTCCAACGGTCGAGCGGTCACCCATCTGACCCCGCGCTCAGCGTTGCTTAACAACAGCCGACCGACCGCACCACCGAGCTACCGAAGCTTTCGAGGCTGTGCCTCCCTACCGTGGCAGTAGGTCGATGTCCTCTACTGAGCGCAGGTCAGTCTTCTTCCATGGTGGTGGTTCCATTTACATCCGTTGTACTTTCTGACGGCTGCATTATGGGTATTAGGCTGCGAGGATATTCGTATCGGCCATCTGGCGGTCTGCTGTGCAGCGGTGCGACCAAAGAGTTTGTATTACGTCGCAAACTCTTTGGGTGCGACGTAGCTGATGCGGATGAGGTCCGACTGGTCGGCCCTCGTGAACATCGCTTTCGCCAGTCGACCGATGAATTCCGAGAGCGGCTACCATTCGAGGTCCCTTGCCATTGAGTCGTTCCTTACGTAGCGGGGTGCACTGACAATGATACGCAGGCAGATATTTTTTTTTTATCGATAGCGCGACATGTGGCATCGTTACACCTACAAGTAGGTGTCTAACGATGCCCATGGCCATTCTGTGATGCACGGGGATTGCGAATGTCATGCCGGCCTGACAGGAGCCTTTTCACGCCCCTTTTGAAAAACCCCAGACTGTACTTGGGAGGAAATAGATGGGCAGGGAGTGCGTTCCACATTTTCCCGGTTCTGTGAATAAAAGACCTACAGAACCGGTTGGTGCGCATGCGTGGTAGGTCGATTGAATAGGGGTGCATCCCCTGCCCAGTACGCGTAGTGCGGAGGTGGAATGGGGACGACGGAATCGCGTTAAACAGCTCCTCCGAACACTCCCCATGAAATAAACGATAGAACACACTCAGGGAGCCGACGTCCCTACGGAGTTGCAGTGGTTCTAAGTCGCGGGACACCACGGGGTCACCCACCAGTCGCGAGGCACGACGCTGGATTGAGTCTAGCGGCGCAAGCTGGTATTTAGCTGAGCCATCCCACAAGTGCGAGCTATTCTCCTGTTCTTTATTCTTTATTATCCATAGACAGTACACTGCACTCGTATTCGTCATATTTTAACATTTAACATTTGGCCAGTTGGCAGCAAAGAAGAACTGGCAAGAAACTTCGCTGGATACTTTTTTTTTACGTCCACTTATAGTCTACATTTACAATAATGTTTGCCCACTGCCTACAAAGTACGAGTCATCACTATTTCTAAAAATTTATCACAAATACAACATTTTTCCTATAAGCGTAAACCATTCATATAACACGTTGGAGATAATTGGAGCAGGCCAGTCTCCACAAACAGCACCCGTTCACGAGCATCACGCCAGGGCCAGCCATCGCCACCCTCAACCATGTCAGCCTCGATAGCTCAGTGGTGCAGACAGTCAACTGTCGCTATTGAATGTTAAGCAACGCTGGGTGCGGTCAGTACTTGGATGGGTGACCGCTGACCGTTGGAGGTTCGGATTCCTCGTAAAACTGTAGGTCCCTTCCCTCCTAATCTTACTTGGTGGTAGGGTTTAACCCGCCCGGGTTGGTACCACCGCACTGAATGAAACGTCGGTCAAAACGGCTATGTAAATAGTTTGTGTTTTCCGACCAGTTTAGTGTAGCCGGCACGATCAAAGGGGGAAGCACTGACATGGCACCTAGTTCACCCGGTGTTATGGGCTGACATCACGGACGTTGTAGGTGATGTAGCCAACGGTGTCAGTTTCCATAAAAAAAAAAAACATATTTGAGGGTGGCTATGACCATCCCTTACAGATTTATTATTAGTATTGATGATGATTGATTGATATTGTTGTCGATACCTACATAATTTTACATAATATTGTATTTATTGTTTGTATATTACGAGTGATACACGACTGGTTTAACTTATTAGCACAATTTTTTTGTATGTATTGTTTTTTATGTAGTCCGGTATGGGTGGCTGAGTTGGAGGGGCTAAAGCGCATGCTCCCACCAGCCAATATCACCTCCGAGAAGGTAGGTGCCATACAGGAGACTTCCCTGAATTGCTGGCTATACTGGACTAAAGGACAACACAACCGAGGCTGCTATGCGGCCATCTTACATCCAGTACGGTGGTACCAACCCAGTCGGCTACAATTTGAGCCTAACACCTAGTAGAATAAAATCAATATCAAGAATAAGCAGGAATTCAAACTAGGCTGGGATTTGTACTGAACACAGACACACACACACACACGCACCCTCGCGCGAACACAGACGCAAGTATGACGGCGGCTTGAGAATACGTTCACTTTCAAACAGCTGCAATGGAAAGGGATGTGACACCATTTTCACCATATATAATCGATATTGTTTATCATGGATTACGACGAGACGGAAGTTAACTGTACCGTGTGGGGCCGGTACTTTAAAAGAATAGCCCCACTGCATCTCTCCCCGTGTATGTCGCAAAAGGCGACTAAGGGATATGACTCCCTTCTTATATTACTAGGTGGTAGGGTTTAACCCGCCCGGGTTGGTACCACCGCACTGAATGAAAGGTCAGTCGAAACGGCTATGTAAATAGTTTGTGTTTTACGTCCAGTTCAGTGTAGCCGGCACGACCGAAGGGAAGCACTGACGTGGCACCAAGTTCACCTGGTGTTATGGGCTGACATCACGGACGTTGTAGGTGATGTAGCCAACCGTGTCAGTTACCATAAAAAAAAATAAAAAAAAAATTACTTTCTCCATACAAAATCGTCTTTCGGCATTTATGTTCTTTACCACCCTAAACCACATCCGATTTTTACAATTTTTTTTTTATCGTAATAAGGACATTCGAATCTACACGTTCCTGTCTTTTAATTTTTTTTATATCTAAAGTGATGGGTGATGGATGGCTCAATAATGCTTAATGAACTTCATGACATCAAAAAATAAAAAATTCAAATGTTTTTGGTCGAAATACATATTTTTAGCTCCGGTGTTGTAGGTATATATTTTCATTTAAACAAAAATGACAGGAACGTAGATTGAACTGTCCTTAAGACAAGATTTTTTATTAAATCGGATAAGGTTTTTAAGGCGCTAGAAAACATAAATGCCGAAAGACGATTTTGTATGGAGAAAGTAAACTTCCGTCTCGTCTTAAGCATTCACATGGTAGTATAACCAGGCCTCACGCACTCTATGTACTTGCGCGCGCTAACTACCTACCGCCCGACGGGCCGCCGGCGGCGGTCTATTTCAGTGGTAATTCGTCAGCCGCGCGAAGTATACATAGACGCTCGCCCACGCAACTGCGCGCAGCTGCAAAGCAATAACCACTTTACACTCGATCGTTAAGGTACATTTTTGCACGCAGCGATTGGCCACGTGAAGCAGTAGGCTATTAAAGCCCGAAGGTAGGAACATTTTCTATGGAGTGATTTATCTGTTACGAAGTAACTATTAAGTAATCTGTGATATAACACTACTCTCGAACTTCTCATATTTATCCATTTGGCATCAAAGTACACTCGGATAAGTCAGGGAAGCATATCAATAAATTCAAAATTGGTCTCAATTTATAATGAAATAATTATTATATAATTTATAACAAGTCACAGTCGCAAGGAAGAGATTTTTATTTTAATTTAGTTATAAACCATTTTGTGAGTACTGATTGACTGACCTCCGACTTATATATTATTTCTTCCAATACAATAATGTAATTAAATTAAAATAGAAACTAAAACTACCTATCAAATTAAAATTACCTAAACTAAAACAAAACAAACAAACTTTAAAGATAATTAGCCACTCGAGAGACTACCACGCTCCGGGTTGACCTACCGCCAGAGTCATAGAGCAATACCCTCAACGGCCTCTATTTAGTTATTAGGTTGATTATACTCAGTTTTTTTTATTCCTATTTGTATTTAACAAATTTGATTAAGGTAATAAAACATAATATTAAAATGTTAGGATTCAAGCAAAAAAAAAAGCCTGTCAATACAAACTTAATATTTTGATATGTTATGTTATCGAAAAAAAAACTTATAATGTTCGGGACTTTTTAGTTCAATTGACATATTATAAATATCAATTCTTTTATAGTTTTAGTTTTAGGTAATTTTAATTTAGGTAGTTTTAGTTTTTATGTTGTTTGTTTTAAGTTTAGGTAATTTTAATTTAGGTAGTTTTAGTTTATATTTGTAGTTTAATAATGTACCTTATTTAATATTAAAACTAAGTGTATTTAAATATCAATTTCATTTATATCGTTTTATTTTTTCCGACTATTTGATTCTTACTATTTTTACTATTCGCATGCCTCTCTATTCCAATTCCTATCAAAATTAGCGTCTATAAAATCGACGACAGTTATTTTGTGCGTTTTGCCGCTGGCATGTCACAACACTAGTACTATCGAAACCTCCTGTACGGTTGGGCAATAAAGTTTTATGGCTTTGCGCCATTGCGCCGTGCGCAGATTCGCTTCCCTAAGCCATATAACTTTATTGCCCAACCGGACACGAGGTTTTGATAATACTTTAAGCGTGTTTAACTCGCGGAGTAGTGTTATGGGGGGGGGGGGGGGGGGTGGGGGGTATTTACACGGGTCGATTTTAGCCGTGCGGCCGGTCGCTCCACAAATCGCCTCACTAAGCCGCAGTGCCACCCCATTTACACAGGTGACTGAAATCGCAAGCGACTAGGTCATTATCTTCGAAAATGTTGAGCAGAACAGGTGGTTTTACGTGCCGATATCTAAATAATTAGTAAATTAATTATTTTTTTAATTTTAATTTCATAATTTATTATGCGGCGGGCGATCACCTGCGACTGACCATTTACACGGTCGATTTTAGTCATCAGTCGCATGCGGCCGGTTGCCGCGCGGCCAAAAGTCGGATGTAATCTACTCTGGGGCTTGCGACTTTAGTCACCTGCGGCCTAGTCGAATTGTCATTTAGACAGTGCGGCTTTAGTCACCCGTGTCAACCCCGCATTATTGGCTGTGATTGTCCGATCGACTCCACCATCGCCATTTTGTAAATATTTCACCTTGCTTCCGCCATATCGATAAACCCATCCCATCACTATGTTACACTTTATACTTTCCGAACCACAACCTTGCCTGCTACGCCGCGCCGCCGCCGCCGCCGCCGGCGCAGCTCACGTCTGTGTTGGTGCCAGTCCGTACGTGGTGTGCGCATGTGTCGGTGCGATGTTGTAACTGTGTGTAATCGAGACAGTAGATTTAACGGAAGGCGCGTTTACATGAGAGGGAAAAATTTCCGCTTGTGTTTCAGCACTTCAAAAAGGTTTAGGCAGCTGTGTATGAACTCGAAATTACTATAATATGTTGTAATATTGTATAGTATATATGTTTTATGGAGAAACATCTAATTTTCTTTTTAATCGGATAAGGTTTTTACGGGACTAGAAACATAAATGCGGAAAGACGATTTTGTATGGAGAAAGTTAATTCTGTCTCGTCTTAAGCATTCACATGGTAGTATAACACTTGAACTTGTCATATTCATCAATTTATCAAAGTATATATAAGTCAATAAATATAAGTCAATGACAATAACAGATATATAAGTCAATGAGTACACTTGGATAAGTCAGGGAAACATATCAATACATTCAAAAATTTGTCTCAATTTATAATGAAATAATTTTAAAGAAGTCACTATCGCAATGGAAGAGCTTTTTATTTTAATTTAGTTAATAACATAATATTAATAAAATGTTAGGATTCAAGCAAAACAAAAAAATCCTGTTAAAACAATTTTACAACTTAATAATTATATTTTGATACATATCACACGCTGAATCCCGACAATCGGGGTAAGCAGAGTAATCGCTGTTGTGCTGCAAGAACTCTTGTCAATTACAGCACAGCACTGACCACCGCGTTTCGCAAAGTATTCGAACAAGATTAAATCGATCAAGCAGCAAGTATGGCACGAAGACCCACCTACTGCATGACTCGGTGGAAGTACCGTGCCAAGGTGAGAGGTGGCGATCCTGTCGCCCTTTAGCACGGCATCTTGTCCTTATCCCTTAGTTATATTTTGATATGTTATATTATCGAAAAAAATGTTGACATTTATGACATAATATATTATGTTTAAATTTATATGTCATCTTTTTATGAGTAAACTGTTGGTCTAATGACATATTTTAGTCATAACATTACATAGTTTTACTCACAATTATTCTTAGCAGTTTTAGTTTTAATATAACAAAGGTAGAATTAGTCATATATTACATGACTTTAGGTATATGTGTACTTAATCACAAAATGTACATACTTACTTACATTTTCGAATACATACCACACGATACTTTGCAATACAGATTATATACGAGTACAAGCTGTGCCCGCGGCTCCGCCCGCTCTCATATTTCACTTCACTGCTCATAAGCTCATAAGCCATTTAGCGTGATAGTAAGTAGCCTATAGTTGATGGGAAGAATCAAGCTATCCGTAGAATTTTGTTTTATTAAAATCGGTTCAGTGGTTCTCGAGTTATAAGCGGACAGACAGACAGACACTCAGACAGAAAGCAGACATTGGATTTTATTATAGGTAAGGAAGGAAGGATAAGGATAACGCCATAAAATAAAATGCAATTTATTTCTTTTTAAAAAATTGCGGAAGACTGAAGCCTTGTCGTGACAAAAAATAGAAAAAGAAAAAAAATTAAGGGACGTCCGCATACAAGAAACGTGTTTTTTAAATTTTTTCTTTTATGGAGCGAAAACCTCGGTGCGCGAGTCAGATTCGCACTTGGCCGATTTTTTTATATAAACAGACGCAGCCATTGATTTATTTTTATTTTTATGGAAAATGACACGGTTGGCTACATCATATCAGCCCATAACAGCGGGTGAATTAGGTGCCATGTCAGTGCTTCCCATCATTTCTTGTCGGCTACACTGAACTGGACGGAAAACACGGACTATTTACATAGCCGTTCCGACCGACGTTTCATTCAGTGCGGTGGTACCAAACCGGCCGGGATAAACTCTACCACCTAGTGAGGTAGGAAGGGAAGAGACCTACAGTTTTACGTGGAATCCGAACCACGGTCAGCCTCCAACGGTCGAGCGATCACCTTCGACCGCGCTCAGGGTTGCTTAATAACAGTCGACCGACCGCACCACTGAGCTACCAAGGCTGATAATTTGTAATGCTACGAGTGTGATAAGTATAAGTGTGATTGCTACTCACCCACCTACACTAAAGTTTATATATTAATCACACCTCCGTATAATCTTGTTAGATTGTATATTCACTGTATGTGGGTTGAGCTTACTGTTTTGTTAAACTATAGCGGAGGTAGTGTAAGTAACATATTTGTTTTTGTTGCAGTATTTTTAATTCAATAACTTCTCGACATTTCATTCTATTGTTTTCAATGATAATGCAAGTTACGATAAAATTTGTAATTTTATAGGTACTATTCTGCTTAAAAGGGGGTGGTGGTTAAAGGATAATAAAAGGTGGTTATTCTGCTTAAAGGTGGGTTCTTCGTGCCTTACTTGCTGCTTGATAGTTGTCTTGTCCGTATACTGTGCTAAACGTGGTGGTCGGTGTTGTGCTGTAATTTGCCAGAGTCCTTATAGCACAACACCGATTACTCTGCTTACCCTGATTGTCGGGATACAGCGTGTGTTATGTATGTATGTATTCTGCTTAAAATGCAGAAAATATATATTTTTTTTATTTTATTCTTAGGGTTTTTAACAATTATTTGTTAATATCAGCCCCATAGTACTCATCTTCCCTATCACGTCCTTTAGTGAATTTACAATAGCGTCAGTAAGTGCTATAAGGTATAGTGCTACAAGAGCTCTACAGTAGTGACGCGTTATATTAATCCAATATACCACTTTAAGATCTAAAACAACCTGCCGTTAGCACCAATTTGTTCGTTGGGCAGAGTCCCTAAGGGATAGAGAACGCTCAACGAAATCCAACACAATTACTAAGTCCCTCTCACTTGGTCTAGCCAACAGTTTATGTATTCTAAAAAAACAAATGAGTCTGTCCACCTTAAGGGGGGGTACTAGGCAAAAGCACTTCGTATTTCCCTAACCATACCCATATTTCAAGTGATTTAACTATAATATATATGCCTATAGTTAGGTAAAGATTCAAGGTATAATGTGAATACATTATTTTTCATTTAATTTTATAAATTCCTTTTGAAATATGTGGTTGAAAAGTGGTAAAATCGTTAAAAAATGCCTTTGCTATTTCCCTAGCCATTTTTTACAAATGCATCTAATACGAAAAATGCTTCATTGAGCTTAGAGTCAATAAGACTAAGAATCATCTAAATAAACTCAAACGCTTACAGAATAAATGGTTTTTCACTTAACTATCTTTGAACATTCTATATTTTGGGCCGTTGCCGTGCGCGAGCGTTTTTTGTATGGACGTATTTGTGACGAAATAGCAAATGCATTCTCGAACGTTTTTACCACTTTTCACCCACTTATTTTTCAGATAATTTACAAGATTTAATTACAATAATCTATCACACATTATACCTTGAACCTTTACCTAACTATAAGCATATAAATAATAGTTATATCTATTGAAATATGGCTATAGTTAGGATAATATGATGTGATGTTTTGCCTAGTACCCCCCCTTAAGTGACGCCTGCAATTCTTTCCGTAATTAAAATGTAATGACATTAATCCAGAAACTTAAAAATTAGTATAATTAATAATAGAGTAAATTTAAAAACATTAGCATGAAGAACTTTTTCTGTTTTTTTTTTTGGGTTGTGAATGCTATGCCGGACTGACAGGTGCCCATTCTCGCCCCTCTTGAAGGACCCGAGAGTGTACTTAGAGAAATATATGGGCAGCAAAAGCGTTTCAGAGTGTTGAGGAAAGATCTGCAGAACCGATTGGTACGCATCCGTGGTAAATCCAGCATGTAGGGATGCAGTCCCTGCCCAGTGCGCGATGTGCGCAGGGGTCGGCGTGATCACGACAGCTTCGCCGATCTTAACCGAGGTTAAAATGCTTCATACTATTTTGGGTAGATGGCGCGCATACACTTTTTATTTTCTCCTATGGGAACTCCCGACTGTAGACTGAGTTCATTCATCTGAATTATAGTGAAATAAAAATTGGTGCGAGGAGATGCATAGTTTCGGAGAAAAAAAAAAGGAAAACATATTTTTCATACAAAATATATTTTTGATAATAGTTGTATTTTTTTTTATGAACTAGAACATTTATTTTGAAAATAAATTCCCTTTTCTAAATTGCTGCAGGGTCGTCCATATCGGACAAGGACCGAGAACACAAGTGAGAACAACTTGTGAGTTTGGATTGGTCATATGCTCGCGAGAAGTCTCGGCGAGACTTCTCGGCGAGACTTCTCGCGAGCCTTCTCGCGAGAGTCTGTAGCCGGCATAACACATATTCTGTGAAAATTTCAACCAGCTTCCCTATTACGGTTCCAAAGATACAGCAGGACAGACGAAAGACAGACAGACAGACGGCGTAGGCTTAGTAATAGGCTTCCGTACGGGATAAGGAAACCTAAAAATGAGTATAAGTTCTCCATAGTTCAGAAAAAATTTATTCCGAGAGGAACAAGGTATAGATGGACAACACGGCCAACTATCATCCATCATACATTCGAACAATTTGTAGAGATGATAGATCAGACTGCGATAGGAAGTTGCGAATATTCGCGAAGACTCAGTTCACGGCACCGGAACGCATCTAAACGGCGCCATCTTTTAGCTGCAACGGAAAGATGTTCCATTTCCAAATAGCAATTTGATGAAACGTCAAAATTTCACATCCCACCGCCGCCGCTTGCGTCAACCGCCCAAGGACCATAACCCAGATGCTCGTTGGCTCTTCGCTTCGTGTCGACAGCAGCGTGCCTTGGATGTTCGAGAGGGTAATTTACGAGACAATGGGAAGCGGCGAGGACGCGTTAGGGCCGCGGAAGATGGCGGAAGTGTCGCAAGGACTGGCGCGCCGCCGTAGGAACCAAGTTTGTGGAAGGAACCAAGATTTCAAGTCTGTAATTTGCTTAGCTGTGTTTTTTTATGTAATCCGGTATGGGTGGCTGAGTTAGAGGGGCCAAAGCACATGCTCTGACTAGCCAATATCACCTGCCTACCACATAGTAAGGGGCAAGGGAAGGGACCTACAGTTTTACACCGGTTCCGAACGGTGAAGCAGCAGGTGTAGGTATGAACGTAATTTTTTTCGTCAAAAAAAAACTCATCGGTACACGCCAACCGGATTCGAAACTCGGACCTCTCGCAAGAGAAGCCGATGCCTAAACTACTCGGTCACCCGACGATTTAGTAGATTTTTATTCATATGACGTCGTTGGAGGATCAATAAACATTCATAGTAAACAGTTGGTTGCTATCTGCACATACTCATCCGCGTGACAGCGCGTGCGTGACGCGTTTGTGCTGTCGGAAACTGTCGCGAGCGTCGTCACCGGAGCCTCCGCGCCGCGCCGGCCGCTCACGCGCCGCGCACATTCAAAATCTCATCCATGGGCACCATCCTACTGATATTATAAACGCGAAAGTTTGTGAGGATGGATGGATGTATGGATCTTTGTTCCTCTTTCACGCAAAAACTACTGAACGGATTTTGATGAGACTTTACAGTACTATAGCTTATACATCAGAATAACATATAGGCTATATACCATCACGCTAAATAGCCTTAGGTCTCAGCAGTATCAAATAAAGTATAGTATGGACGGGAGAGAGAGAGAATATAACAGAGAATAAAAACAAAAGCCTATCAACGTCACATAAAGACTTCAATTTCGAATTCTGTTCTTTTTTTTAAATCCACGCGGACGAAGTCGCAGGCAAAAGCTAGTGTCCTAAATGTTAATACGAATTTGTCGGTTTCGGTAGCTCAGTGGTGCGATCGGTCGACTGTCGGTCGCGATCACAAGCATACTTGGGCGCAGTCAGTATTAGAATGTGTGACCGCTCGACCGTTGGAAGCTGACCGTGGTTCTGGTTTCCACGTGTAACTGTAGGTCCCTTCCCGTCTTACCTTACCAGGTGGTAGGGTTTAACCCTCCCGGGTTGATACCACCGCACTGAATGAAAGGTCGGCCGAAACGGCTATGCAAATAGTTCGTGTTTTCCGTCCCGTTCAGTGCAGCCAGCACGATCAAAGGGGGAAGCACTGACATGGCACCTAGTTCACCCGGTGTTATGGGCTGACATCACGGACGTTGTAGGTGATGTAGCCAACCGTGTCAGTTTCCATAAAAAAAATGCTCAGTGGTGCGGTCGGTCGACTGTCGGTAGTGATCACAAGCATACTTGGGCGCAGTCAGTATTAGAATGGGTTACCGCTCGACCGTCGGAGGCTGACCGTGGTTCGGATTCCACGTGTGACTGTAAGTCCCTTCCCTTCTTACCTTACTCCGTTTAATCCGGCCGGGTTGATACCACCGCACTGGATGAAAGGTCGGCCGAAACGGCTATGCAAATAGTTCATGTTTTCCGTCCAGTTCAGTGCAGCCGGCACGACCAAAGGGAAGCACTGACAAGGCACCTAGTTCGCCGAGGTGCTATGGGCTGACATCATGGATGTAGTAGGTGATGGAGCCAACCGTGTCGGTTTTCATAAAAAAAAAATTAAGGGAGGTTTGCAAAGAACGATGAATCGAATCGAATTCATGACGGAAATATTATTTCAAGCGCATAGGTCTTTGAGCAGACCTCACATATTTTGCTCCAAGTCTATCAGTGTCGGCTAAAAGTTGCTATTATTCATACTTATTTGCTATTATAACTGAACGCCTCCATTGTGACGAGCTGAGCGCTAGAAAGTGTGTGATAAACTTCAAAATAGGGATGCCAAATAAATCTGCGCCATGTCGATATATTCTTCATTTATCTTTTCAAGCATAATGATAAGATACACTTTATACATATTGGTCTGGCCAAGGAGATAAGGATAGGGAACGAACCTGGTTCCTTCGTGCGCCGGCGACTTTGAGCGTCGCCTCCTCGCTCACCCTGGTGCATACATTTTGGAAGGTACAGATTCACAACGTAAAACAAAAAAATGGAAGCAAAAATTATTGTTTACAATATAATCAAAAGATGGCGTTACCAGTAATGAATGAATGAATTATTTGAAATTTAAATTTATTAAAAACGTTTCTCTGCTAATGAAACAATAATTCTTAATGGAATTACCATTGTATCATTTAAACATTATTTTATTTTATGTTTTAACTTCAAAATCACAATTTTTCAAGATTTTAAATTTTAAAAGTGTATTGAAAATAATGGCTCCATCTAGTAGCACTGCAGTAGAATTAAAAAAAAATTTAACTCTATCTAGTGGTAGTAGAAAATTTTTCCAGTCCAGTCCAGGCCAGGCCCGGTACCGGCGTTACTCACTCGCCGATGTGAGTGTGAGAAACGATCTCACACAACCAATCAGAAGGCGTTCGGTGAGGCATCCGGCCCCGCTATTGGTTGAAATATGCGAGTAGTTAGCGAGTGAGTTGACGCGCCGGTAGGTAGACCCCCTGGATGTGCGGTCTGTGCAACGGTCTTGTTGCCCTACCGTTTGATGGCTTCCCTTGTGTGTAACTGGCTAGACACAATCCTGCACCTTTGCACACGCTGACTTTCTGCTGTCGCAGTACATCGCACCGCGCGGTATAATATTCGCAGTGCGCGGTATGCCTTAGAACATTAAAAAAATTGCAGCAATGTGCCCTTTACATATAATATTGATCGGCTTGCGACATATTGGCAACGACGATGAGATCAACCGTTAAAAGTTTATTGCAACATATTAAAGATCATCCAGCTAAACTATCTTGTGAATGTGTTAGTAAAAGCTAGGGTTGACATTCGTCCCGGTACACCGGGACTTGTCACCGGTTTAGAATCTCAGTCCCGGTCGTCCCGCCTGACCACCAAATGTCCCGGTCGGAAACCAAAAGCCAGTTAGTTTTATACATATTATTATAAAAAAAAATCTTCAAAGGGTTTAGTGTTTCTTCTTATTTCATAACACTCCTTACAGAGCGTTTCAGGCATCATACCTAAGTCCGCAGATTTCAGTCGCAGATACTGATGTCAATTATGTGTATACATAGACAACGAACGTTCAGTGGAGACTTTTGGCTAACTATCTGTGAACTTACAGAGCTACGTGCATCGTTCTGAATGGGACACTTTTCTGGGACCCATAATTTATTGGCTATGGACATTTAAAATCTCATTGCGTACCTAATTATCTAATATAATTTATGCATAATCTATTCTTAAATGTAAAAGATACCTATGATCTAAAATGTAATTTAATATTCATAGAACAGGTGCTGCATTTCCCCGCTCAAAAACAACCAACATTTCTTAGGTTTTGATATAGTGTCCCGGTCATTACCTGCCTGCACCTTTATGGCAACCCTAGTAAGAGCATACCTTAAGTGAGGATCGCCGTTGCTGATCAAGTTTGATCTCTATTTTCAGCGGATTCAACGAACTCTTAGATGAAGTAATGAAATTACCATAAGAATTTACTTTAAAAATGAAACGTTTCGAACGCATCAGTTATTTATTTGATATATTGTTCCAATTTTAAAAATATGGAATTTTTTGTGAAAATAATTAAATTAGTGAGCTAAATCTATGTCTTGTAATCGCTAATGATTGTCTATACAGGTACAGTTTTGCTACGTTTCCGAATGTTAAAGCAGCATATGTTCATACATTGTACACAGGCACGCACATTTTTCAAATTAGAACTTATTTTTCACTAACAAATCTGTTGGATGTGGGACAAACGTCAAATCGTACAAAAAACATTTAAAAAATTACATCCCACCCACCCCTTTGTAGTCTACACAAAAATACCTACAATATACAGATCTTCAATACCACTCCTACAATCCACAGATCTTCAAATCGCGGATTAATAGTCTTTCCACAGCGACATTAGTCTACCTCCAAACCGGACTGGCTTCGACCTCGGGCACAGCCACCCAGTTCGTAAACAATACAAAAAATCCCCATTTTATATCCAAGTTAAATGTTCAAGCCAACCGCGCCGTGTACACACACCTTAAGTCTTCGTGGAGGACGCATTAAAGTCTGAACATCATTAAAGTCAATGGTATGGTGTGTAAACCAGTCTTGCGCAAGAGTTGATCTATGGACATGCGGTGGACCGTCTGGCGAAGAGGTCTAAAGTGATGCTCATTGAATTCCTCTGCCTTCCTAGTATTTCCTCTATCCCTGTCACTATCGCTACGTATTATAAAATGCAACATCTAATGTCTTGGTTGAATAGCTTCACTAAATACTAACACGAGCGGAGCTGTGATTTTTTTTTATGTAACCCGATATGGGTGGCTGAATCAGAGGGGCCAAAGCACATGCTCTGATTAGCCAATATCACCTCCGAGAAGGTAGGCGCCATACCGGAGACTTCCCTGGATTGCTGGCTATACTGGACTAGAGGAGAACACAACCGAGGCTGCTAAGCGGCCATCTTAGATCCAGTACGGTTGTACCAACCCAGTCGGCCACAATTTGAGCCTACCACCTAGTAAGGGGCAAGGGAAGGGACCTACAGTTTTATATCGGTTCTGAACGGTGAAGAAGCAGGTGTAGGTATGCACGTAAATTTTTTCGTCAGAAAAAACTCATTGGTGCACACCGACCGAATTCGAACCTCGGACCTCCCGCATGAGAAGCCGATGATGCCCAAACCACTCGGCCACCCGCCGCTTACAGCGAGTTGTCGATAAGGCACGCCGCTATCGCGGCTGACACTGCACATCCCTAGCGAGCATGCGCGCAGATATATCTCGAGAAAGATTACTGTAGCGAGAGTGCAAGTGACGTGTATGAGGTGGAAACTGGATACCTACATCTACATGTCTCTGTTCGGCAAAGTCTCCAGGAGCTATGAGTGTACATCAAATTGTTACTAATAATAAATATGTAAGGGATGGTTTTTTTTTACGTGATGACGTCACGTCTTATAAATTGATGAACACCGGCTGCACACACGAAAAAGTGTCACGTTCCATCTGAACCTGTGTGTGCAAGCGAGAGCGCGTAACAAGCGATAGAGAGGCATATAAGGAGAGTAGGAAATACAAAATATATTTGTCCGTCTTTTGCGAGCCTCGAACCCGCGGTCCCTGCCACCACTATTGTGTGACCGACCAGACGTCTTAACCACCCGGCTAAATCGTTCAGGTACTAGCAAAGCGAATTTGGTCACCAGTAGGTGAATATTTTCATGACGTTGACTCTTTTGTCAATATAGTAAATGAAATACTTCAGCGGTAGTTTACTTGAAGGTGTTGCAACGCTGTAGTATGCGCTTTGATATGTAGGTAGATGGCGTAAATTAAAAGTTTATATTGATAATTAATATTATTAGTTTTTAAAGTACTCACATTTGCGATTTAAGAATTAAACTTCTAAGCACGATAAAGTATTCTAAACTGATTTTGTATCTGACTTCGCACTTTATATACTTTATGACGTCATCACGTGAAACTTTCGTCCGTAAACCAACTTTTCAGACAACCAATTTTTTTTTTATAGAAACCGCGACATCTGGCTCCTTTTCACTTACGAGTAGGTGACTTACGATGCCCATGGACATTCTGTGATGCACGGGGATTGCGAATGCCATGCCGGCCTGATAGGAGCCTTTTCACGCTCCTTTGAAAAACCCCAGGCTGTACTTGGGAGGAAATATATGAGCAGGGAGTGCGTTCCACATTTTCCCGGTTCTGTGAATGAAAGACCTACAGAACCGGTTGGTGCGCATCCTCGGTAGGTCGATTGTATAGGGGTGCATCCCCTCATGGAGTAAGTTACTTTGTTTTATGAGATACTGAGTTTGTATACTCTATGTATGATACTAAAACTAAATTGACGATTTTTAGAAATCTTTTCTGTGTGTATGTATGTATGTTCCTCCATAACTCCTAAAGATCATCCGAATTCGTTGAAACTTAGTACGAGCACATTTAACTATACATGGCACCGGATAGGATATAAAATATAGGAAATAAAATTCAGTTCCGGTTACGCTAAGATGTGGCTCGCATACAAACCGAATTGTTCCGCGCGCCGAAATAAAGGTACGGTAGCGGGGTTACATACTTGCTTTCTTCTTTTTAAATCCGAATTTCACGCGAACGAAGCCGCGGGAAAGAGCTAGTAATAAATAATGCGAGCAAAGGCATTTATGGTGTACTGATTGAAAATTATGGCCGAGAATGTCACAACACATGACATTGAAATCATTACACCTTGACCGACTTATATCAGAGGTGTCGACGAAAGTGCACCTATCGAATACACCAAGAACATTATTTCTTGGAATACACGATTAAAGTGTAGAGCGATTAATTTTTAGCCGGTGAACGCAGCTCGGCCTTCGGCCTTAGTGACTCACTTTCATCGAGAGAGTAAATTCCAAAGACGTAGGTTTCCGGCAATCAATCGAGTCTAAGGCTAAAACTGCATAAAAATTGGGAATACTTTTCCGTAATCGGTGCTTCTTCTCACCGGCGCAACTATTGCTCATGTACAAAACGCAGATTAGGCCGGTGATGGAGTACTGCAGTCACATCTGGATGGGTAGTCCCCATTATCTGCTTGCGTCCTTGGACTCGATACAGCGCCGAGCCACCCGTCTTGTTGGTCGAAACTTACAGATGGTCTGGAGTCTCTGATTCACAGACGATTTGTAGATTCGCTCAGTCTGTTTTACAGGTATTATCAATTTATCACGGATGCTCCTCTGTGGAACTAGCATCCCTGCCACCCGTCCTATCTCCGCATGACTCGTCGCATAGAGATTCAACACCCTTTAGTTGTTGACATTGGGCTTTTGATAACCCATCGGTTCTCTAAATCGTTTCTATCTCATTCGTGAAAATGTCTATGAAATTACTTGTATGTAACAACGTATTGGATGCAACGTGACCCAAGCAAGGTTTTGGAAAAAATCTATTTATTCCTTGATTATATAATAATTATCTACGTCGATAGCTTTTTACTTTTTTAATTTCAATTCTTAATTTTGCAATAAAACAATAAAAACCGAACCTTCGATTATGTTACAAATTTCCGTGCAATGCATCCTAGCCCAACCGGAAAAAATGGTGTGTCTCTATTTTGCTTGCACCAGTGGAATTTGCACGGCGTTTGTTTACGTCGTACGGGGCCTTTAGCGGATGCAAGATCTTGTACACCCGCATTCGAACAACAAACGCGGTGTTTGTGGGCTACGATCTGTTGCAATATTGTTAAAATCCTTGAAAGTGCGCAGACCAGGTCACGGACCTGTTCTCTCACAGCGCTACTTGGTTTGTGCATCGCGTATTGAAACTTCAGGGTCACCATGCAAGATTGGCGACGTACCTTGCTAGATATTACTTTTGGCACTCAATAATTTTATCGTAATGGTTACGCGGTATATGACCGAAAGAGACTTACATTCGTCCACGTTTCGTCGACTCGCGGAACTACGACGACCTGGAGGACACCCGACACGCCGTCCAGTCAGATCAGCATCAAGCTCTGGCACCCATAGACAAAGTGAGCTACGTGTGCACCGACCTTTTCAAGCAAGAGATGTCGAACCTACCCGCATCGGCTGAAGTACAGTTCCCTCAAAACTGAAATGCCGCTCGACCTACCCGCGCAGTCAACGAATTTTAGGTCATCACTCGTAGATCATAGAGTAGATATTGCTTCACCGCACATGCGAGAACTCAAGATGAGAGCGACAATAAAGTCTACCCTATTTGTTGACGTTGAAATCCGCGGGTAGGTCGAGCGGCATTAAAGTTTTGAGAGAACTGTACCCGCTCATCGCTACAATCTACGTCAGCGGCGACCGGCAGTTGACATCTGACTGAATGACGTGTCGGGTGTCCTCCAGGTCGTCGCAGTTCCGCTAGTCCTGCCTTCCTGACGATGTGCCTAGAGCGAGGGACGAAACGTGGACGAATGTAAGTCGCTTTGTAATATATATATTTTTTTTATGTAATCCGGTATGGGTGGCTGAGTCGGAGGGGCCAAAGCGCATGCTTCGACTAGCCAGTATCACCTCCGAGAAGGTAGGTGCCATACCGGAGACTTCCCTGGATTGCTGGCTATACTGCACTAGAGGAGAACACAACCGAGGCTGCTATGCGGCCATCTTACATCCAGTACGGTGGTACCAATCCAGTCGGCTACAATTATTTGAACCTACCACCTACTTAGTAAGGGGCAAGGGAAGGGACCTACAGTTTTACACCGGTTTCGAACGGTGAAGTAGCAGGTGTAGGTATGCACGTAAATTTTTTCGTCAGAAAAAACAACTTAAAAATAGAATTAATATATTTATATATACACGGTGTTGCAGTTGCCCCCGTAATATGTTGTAACTGACATAAGGGGGTTATTCTATATGTGAAACGAAACAACTTCAGTGGCGAGAAAAAAAATTTTTACACAAAAAAAATTTTTTTTCCATACAAATTTTAAATACCTATTCTCAAAATGTATAGAGAAAAAATTTTTTTTTTCTTCTAATTAAAAAGTCGTAGAACAAAAGTTGTTCTATTTCACGCACAGAACACCCCCTTTCGGGTTTTACGGTTAGGGTTGCTGCAACACCGTGTATATTTATATTAGACTTCGAATATTAATAAACAGTGTAATTTCTATCAACTGCAATGGTGACAGCTATATTTGACAGCTATATCAATGATATTTGCCTATCTGTCAACGATCACGGCTTGTCAACGCCGCCGTCCAGGTTCTCGAGTCATTCAGCCGAAAAATGCAAAATGTTAATTAAACCCGCCGAGACAATGGCGCAGAGTTACGGCGCGTAACTCGACAACGTGTGAACGTACTTGCTTCAAACTTGTATTGTTGCGACACGACATTGTTTTGAGCAATTACGCGGCATTCTGCAATATCTAGGTAAGTGCGAAGCTGAATTTGTTGACCGCTGTCGATTTGAACGTTTTGTTTTTTTTAATTATTGGCTTGGATACTTGGATACCGGGTCCTTCTATATAGAGTTATATTTTTCATACAAATGGATGTAGTTATGCAAAAGAGATCCAACCCACAACAAGTCCGAAATTGAGTAAATATACCAAATTTCACTAAATCCACCGCTTCATTTTTTGGTAAAAGATCCAGCGCCTTCAGTCACTATTTCTCGCAAAATACGTACACAGTAACAAAGTTACCAAATTAAAAAGAAACCAAGAACGAACTAGCAAAGTGAATCCAGACAGTTGAACATTATTTACAATAAATAATACGATAAAAACCAACAATCTAACTATCTTAAAAATGTAAATCTAAACCTAAAAAAAATCAATAAATCTTATTTTTATTATTAAACGGTTTTATTTAGCTTGACTCCGTATATTTGTTTGTTTGTTTGTTACTATCTTTGTTTCAAATCTTGCGACAACTTTTTCAACTACTTCTACTGAACCGATTTTTATGAAACTTTGCACACACATTGAGTTCTCGTGACAATACAATATTATGATAATTTCAACTTGGCAACGAGGGTCTGATGATGGAGTCAGGAGAAGGACAGTGGAACTCTTCAACCGTTACTAGTAACCCCCTCGAGTTTGGGCTCATATGGTTGGTTTGGACGAGTGTTCCATACTTCTAACAATACACTTGGTGACGAGGGTCTGATGATGGAGTCAGGAGGTGGACAGTGGAACTCTTCAACCGTTACTAGTAACCCCCTCGAGTTTGGGCTCATATGGTTGGTTTGGAAGAGTGTCCCATACTTCTATCAATACACTTGGTGACGAGGGTCTGATGATGGAGTCAGGAGGTGGACAGTGGAACTCTTCAACCGTTACTAGTAACCCCCTCGAGTTTGGGCTCATTTGGTTGGTTTGGACGAGTGTCCCATACTTCTACCAATACACTTGGTGACGAGAGTCTGATGATGGAGTCAGGAGGTGTACAGTGGAACTCTTCAACCGTTACTAGTAACCCCCTCGAGTTTGGGCTCATTTGGCTGGTTTGGACGAGTGTTCCATACTTCTACCAATACACTTGGTGACGAGAGTCTAATGATGGAGTCAGAAGGTGGACGGGGAACTCTTCAACCGTTACTAGTAACCCCCCTTGAGTTTGGGCTCATATGGTTGGTTTGGACGAGTGTCCCATACTACTACCAATACACTTGGTGACGAGGGTCTGATGATGGAGTCAGGAGGTGTACAGTGGAACTCTTCAACCGTTACTAGTAACGTCCTCGAGTTTGGGCTCATTTGATTGGTTTGGACGAGTGTCCCATAGTTCTACCAATATACTTGGTGACGAGGGTCTGATGATGGAGTCAGGAGGTGTACAGTGGAACTCTTCAACCGTTACTAGTAACCCCCTCGAGTTTGGGCTCATTTGGTTGGTTTGGACGAGTGTCCCATACTTCTAACCAATACAGTTGGTGACGAGGGTCTGATGATGGAGGCAGGAGGTGTACAGTGGAACTCTTCAACCGTTACTATTAACCCCCTCGAGTTTGGGCTCATATGGTTGGTTTCGACGAGTGTCCCATACTTCTACCAATACACTTGATGACGAGGGTCTGATGATGGAGTCAGGAGGTGTACAGTGGAACTCTTCAACCGTTACTAGTAACCCCCTCGAGTTTAGGCTTATTTGGTTGGTTTGGACGAGTGTGTCATACTTCTACCAATACACTTGGTGACGAGGGTCTGATGATGGAGTCAGGAGGTGTACAGTGGAACTCTTCAACGGTTACTAGTAACCCCCTCGAGTTTGGGCTCATATGGTTGGTTTGGACGAGTGTCCCTTACTTCTACCAATACACTTGGTGACGAGGGTCTGATGATGGAGTCAGGAGGTGTACAGTGGAACTCTTCAACCGTTACTACTAACCCCCTCGAGTTTGGGCTCATAGGGTTAGTTTGGACGAGTGTCCCTTACTTTTACCAATACACTTGGTGACGAGGGTCTGATGATGGAGTCAGGAGGTGTACAGTGGAACTCTTCAACCGTTACTAGTAACCCCCTCGAGTTTGGGCTCATTTGGTTTGTTTGGACGAGTGTCCCATACTTATCGAACGCAAAAGTATGAAACAGACATACCATCTGTTCAAATTGATTTTGAAAGAGACGGCGGACACCTTATCCATCCTAAAGCCATACAGTTTCCAGCAAAGTTTAATTATGGAACAGCTGAGAGACGGATGTTACCGATAATTTTGTCATGGGCCTCCACTGTCCATAAAATGCAGGGCAGTACTGTTGACCGTGCTGTCGTGTATTTGGGCTCCAGACTATTTGAGGAGGGACAAGCGTATGTTGCATTGAGTCGCGTAAAGTCTTTAGAAGGGTTATGTATTGAGGAGCTTGATTGTGAGTAATTGACAGGTAAGAAACCGAGTAACAAAGATGCATTGAGAGAGTTGGAAACGATGACGAGTTTACGTAATGAATCATACGAGCCAAAAATCAAACTAAAAACGAGTAAATAAAAAAATAGGTAAAAAAACTTTTAAGTTAAACGGTTTTATTAAAAATAAAAAACTAGAAAAAAAACAACTGTACAAAAAACCAGAAAATAATAAGGACACAAGCCTGGGCCTTCTTAAGATTTTACGTCTGGGTAAGAAATCGTGCAATACTAGCGTGCTGTCTTCTCATGTCGGATGCCAAAGGGCACATTGTGTCGCTGCGTCAGCGGAATAAGTAATAAATTGAGACTTTTAACAGACTAATATAAAAACGTGGGGCGTATAATATGCGTAATAAATAACATGCGCCCCACGTTTTTATATTAGTCTGTTAAAAGTCTCAATTTATTACTTATTCCGCTGACGCAGCGACACAATGTGCCCTTTGGCATCCGACATGAGAAGACAGCACGCTAGTATTGCACGATTTCTTACCCAGACGTAAAATCTTAAGAAGGCCCAGGCTTGTGTCCTTATTATTTTCTGGTTTTTTGTACAGTTGTTTTTTTTCTAGTTTTTTTTACTGTTAGACTTAGGAACAAAATGAAAAAGATGCGATTTCTAGATGTAACTTGAAAATCGTTTTCTATCGGTTGAACTTTTACGTATCGTGTTTTTGGCAGTAATGAATCTAAGACATAATATTTTCTTTTTAAAATAATTTTATATTTCGACGTACGTTTTTCATCGCCAAAACGCTTTTAAAATATTTAATGCCAAATGTTATCGTGTGAAATATTATAGGTTATCAGCAACAAAATAGGTAAGGACATCGGACCTTCCCCGCACCATCGTAACACGATGTTTGTATAAACGTACAAATGCCATTCGTTACCAAGCAATCAGAGCGCGATACCGCCCGATACCACCCAATCAGAGCGCGCGCCGTCCCCTCCGCTACCCGCGGAGCTCGGCGACGCTGTTTCTCATATAAGCATTGGATAGTCTGACTTCCATACCTATTTAAATTTTCTTGGCCCACACAAAAGGTTTGTCATTGTCAGTTTTAGATTTCCATTCTATCGCATCCTTGCTCTTAGATGTTGACACTAGGTGCCGTGTGTACTACATCGTGGTGTGTGTCTGTATTTTGGTCGTCGATCGGTCGGTTAAATTATCTTTGGTCGATGCTGAATCACGCTGAATGTCAGATGTCAGCCATTATAACAAGAACTGCATTCTATCACGTGCACATAATTTCTTATCATACACACGTTCAAGTCTTGGTGGCTGCGCTGCAGTTGGTCCGATGCACGCGGTAGGACGCACACGTCAATGCTGACATACCTACATAGTATATCAATCAATATCAATACTAATCAAAAGCCTCAGTTTGTCAGCCTCGATAGCTCAGTGGTGCAGACAGTCACTGTCGCTATTGAATGTTAAGCAACGCTGGCTGCGGTCAGTACTTCGATGGGTGACCGCTGACCGTTGGAGGCTGACCGAGGTTCGGATTCCTCGTGAAACTGTAGGTCCCTTCCCTCCTAATCTTACTAGGTGGTAGGGTTTACCCCGTCCGGGTTGGTACCACCGCACTGAATGAAACGTCGGTCTAAACGGCTATGTAAATAGTTTGTGTTTTCCGACCAGTTCAGTGTAGCCGCCACGATCAAAGGGGGAAGCACTGACATGGCACCTAGTTCACCCGGTGATATGGGCTAACATCACGGACGTTGTAGGTGATGTAGCCAACCGTGTCAGTTTCCCTAAAAAAAAAAAAAAACTAATAATAAATCTGTAAGGGATGGTCATGGAGTAACTTACTTTGTTTTATTTGGTTTTATGAGATATTGCGTTTGTAGACCCTACGTATGATACTAAAACTAAATTAACGATTTTTAGAATTTTTTCTGTATGTATGTATGTTCCTCCATAACTCGTAAACTGATTATCTGAATTCGATGAAACTTAGTACAAGCACAGTTCCGGTTACGCTAAGATGTAGCTCTCATACAAACCAGTTCCGCGCGCCGAAATAAAGGTAACGCAGGAACGCAGCTCTGTCCTATTTCTTACTTACTTTCTTATTTTTGACGTGATGACGTCACGTCTTATAAATTGATGAACACCGGCTGCACACACGAAAAAGTGTCACGTTCCATCTGAGCCTGTGTGTGCAAGCGAGAGCGCGTAACAAGCGATAGAGAGGCACAATCGGTATAGTCTAAGTTACCATGGAAACGTCTTAAGAAGTAAAACTGTCAAGATCAGACAACAGAACTTTATTGATGGCCAGTCACAAGATAATTAATCTTTCTACTGGAAAAAGAATTACTGATCTTTGCTGTATGTACTACGATTATTCCACGTCATCACGTAGAACTATCGTCCGTAAACCGACTTTACAGACAACCAATTTTTTAAATACGAATTTTACGCGAGCGAAGCCGCGGACAAAAGCTAGTATTTTATAGTCAGTCAGTCAGTCAGTCAGTCAGCGTGTAAGCGTCCACTGCTGGACATACGCCTCTCCAATTTTCCTCCAGTCCTCCCGGCCTTCAGCGCTACGGAACCACTGTTTTCCGCCGACGTACTTGATGTCGTCGTCCCACCTGGCGGGTGGTCTTCCCACACTCCGTTTTCCAGTATTTTATAAGTGAGAAGTAAATCGCACGTAGTTCTAAAATAAGTTTTACTTTGAACGATTAAATATTATTTATGTAGGACGCGCGTCCGTTCTGTTGAAATGTTTGTATATAGTCTAGCAGAATCAATATTTCTTCCGCGGCGCGAGACCGGATGGCTGTGTGAGGTTTCCTTGGACTTTGTTTATTGTAGAACTGTAAAGAATTCAAAACTATAACTATAGAATGAGCGCCAATGTCGGCCCAATTCATCTCTCCCCGTGCATGTCGTAATAGGCGACTCGTTCGCGCATTCTTGTTCACTAAAAAGAAAGAAAAGAAAAATATTAATAACTGTCATTATAGATCAAAGATCATACATAAGAAAGAAAAGAAAACATTACAAAAAAACATGAAATTATACACGCAAAACCTAAATTAATAACACAATTAATGACCAGTACCTGGGCGACCGAGCTTCGCTCGGCGTCTACACTTATCTAGATAAACTTAAAAAAATAACATTATCTAAATACCCAAATCGTTAAAGCCGTTTTCGAGAAACCAATTGTATCTTATATACAATTGGTTTCGTTAGTCATGTCATTAACTTCGGGAGGGTTACATACACACTCAAATAAACACTTTACGAAAGAAAAAAACATATGTTTATAGGAGCATTTTTTCTTCTAACAAAAAAATAAAATTAAATAAGTACCTAGCTGTAAAAACCGATGATAGTGACCTTGTGACTTACTTACAACAAACAGCTGTTCTGCGTTTGAACATAGTACGGTCATTGACCCCGCTATAAGGACTCTGGCAAATTACAGAACAACACCGACCACCACTTAGCACAGTATACGGACAAGACAACTATCAAGCAGCAAGTAAGGCACGAAGAACCCACCTGCTGCATGACTATGTGGAAGGACTGCGCCAAGGTGAGAAGTGGCTACCCTGTCGCCCTTTAGCGCAGTATCTTGTCCTTATCCCTTAGTCGCCTCTTACGACATGCACGGGGAGAGATGCAGTGGATTACACCTACTTGGATTATATCTAAACTGAGACACAGCGGACTCGGTGCTTGGATACCCTTTTGGTACTTGGTACCCCCCCCAGTACTTGGATGGGTGACCGCTCGACCGTTGGAGGCTGACCGTGGTTCGAATTCCACGTAAAACTGTAGTAGGTCCCTTTCTTCCTTACCTTACTAGGTGTTAGGGTTTAACCCTCCCGGGTTGATACCACCGCACTGAATAAAAGGTCGGTCGAAACGGCTATGTAAATAGTTCGTGTTTTCCGTCCTGTTCAATGTAGCCGGCACGGCTGAAGCGAAGCACTGACATGGGCACTTAGTTCACCAAGGTGTTATGTGCTGATGTCGCGGATGTTGTAGTTTATCACTGCAAGTGATTTCTTCCAGTCAACGTTTGGGTGATGAGGAATAAAACACAGAGAAAGAAGTATGGATAGTGCAAGCGAAAGGGAGGAGGAATACGTGTTTTATTTTTATGAATATAACCTAACATGTAACATGTTCATACCGTAAATGTCAAGTAAATGTTTATTTTTAACCGACTTCAAAAAAAGGAGGAGGTTCTCAATTCGACTGTTTTTTTTTTTTTATTGTATTTTATGTTTGTCTCCTCAGAACTTTCGACTTGGTGAACCGATTTTAATGATTCTTTTTTTATTTGATCGTGGTCCCTTTTCAATTTGGTCAAGATCGGATTGGAAAAGGCCGAGCGATTCCGCCGAGTACATTAATAGTAAAAAATTACTACTACTAAAACTGTGAAATAAAAAACTATTAAAAAAAATATAAAAACCGCCTTCAAAAATGTATGAAATAAAAAAAATCTAACCCTAGAGTTGAAGGCGGTGCTAAAGCAAACAAAAATGATGCATGAAAGAAAACATGAGTGGATGATATCCTTTGTGATTTGTGTATCCTTCTTTAGCACCGCCTTCAACTCTAGGGTTCGATTTTTTTTATTTCATATATTTTTGAAGGCGGTTTTTATATTTTTTTAAATAGTTTTTTTCACAAAATAATAAAAAGTAATGCCAATAACCAAAGAATTAAAACCTACCTAACAAACATTAAATTAACTACCACAAAAGGGGCGTTTTCAAATGTTCCTAGAACACTTGCGGCATTACCCCGCTGGATGGCAAGGCTTACCCTTTGAGGGACACCAGTTGCGTCCACCAGTGTAATGTGATCGCATCGCATGGTTTTATTTTTAATGGAAACTGACGCGGTTGGCTACATCACTACACAACATCCGTGATGTCAGCCCATAACACCGGGTGAGCTAGGTGCCATGTCAGTCGCATGTCAGTGCTTCTCTTCGGTCGTGCCGGCTGCACTGAACTGGACGGAAAACACAAACTATTTACATAGCCGTTTCGACCGACGTTTCATTCAGATCGGTGGTACCAACCCGGGCGGGTCGAACCCTACCACCAAGTAAGGTAAGAAGGGAAGGGACCTACAGTTTTACGTGGAATCCGAACCACGGTCAGCCTCCAACGGTCGAGCGGTCACCCATCCAAGTGCTGACCGCGCCCAGCGTTGCTTAACAATCAATAGCGACAGTCGACTGTCTGCACCACTGAGCTATCGAGGCTGACATATAGGTACAGGGATATTTTGTGTATTTCATAATACAGAGTCCCTAGCGATAAGCACGGAGGAAGTGCGTATGCTCCACATATTACTGAATAGACTCTTTATTTAAACATCCGAGTCATGATATCTCGTAATATGTTATTTTCCGTTCCTAGAATGTTCCAGTAAAATATAAAGGTGACTCTGGTACCGTGGGAGGGAGGGAGGGCTTTGATTTGGGACGCGACATGTGCGGACACCTTCGCCCCCAGTCATTTGGCGGGCTCGTCTCGGCTGGCCGGCTTTGCCGCAGCAAAGGCCCAAACTCAAAAACATTCAAAATACCAAGATCTTAAAAGAGATTACGAGTTTGTGGCCTTTGCTGTAGAAACTCTTGGTTCGTGGAGTACGGACGCGGTCAGCTTCTCAAATAAACTGGGAAAGCTCCTCATTGATGCGTCCGGAGACCGTCGTGCTCGAGCTTATTATAAACAAAAAATAAGTATAGCTATTCAGAGGGGGAACGCTGCATCCGTCATGGGGACCATGCCCTTGTTCCCCATGTCGGAATACTTTTATTTGTAAGTATTTTTATTGTTTTAGATTAGTTTAGTTTGTAGTTTTGTAAATATTTTATTGTAAAAAAAATATCTAACAAAATAAATAAAATATTTCACCATTCAAAAGAAATGTTTTGTTTAAAAAATATGAAGACATTATATTGTTTCCGCCAGAACGTGCGTATCATACGTGCTGTTCCGAACGGACAGGGCTATTCGTAGGTACGCCAAGCAGAGATTATTATCTAAGAACTCGTAGGTATGCCAAACAGAGATTATTAAGATAAGATAATAGTTCTTTATTTCTTAAAATGTAAGTAGGCAGAATATTAACAATAACACAATGTAGGTACAAACATCTTAAGAAAACGGTCTAGGCGCAGCGTCTGACAGCCAGCTTGCGCCAGTTGTCGCTGAATTTAAGCATAGCCGGTTGACATAGTGATTCATTCAGTTCATAAGTGGAAAAACTGAGAACACAAAACCAAATCAATACAATGATACAACAACTAAAATATACAACTAATACAAAATAAACTAGCACAATTTCAACTTCAATAAACTTAAACTTAAACTTATTAACTATTATTAACTAAGAACTGGGAGTGTCCTATTTAATTCCCTGCGAATAGACCACAGAGCATCAAATACCTACCGCGCGCGCCCCCTACTAGAGACGCCCTAAGCGATAATATTTGAAACCCAAAAACTACACGCAGTGCTGCTAGCGCTTCGTATGTGTGTGTGTATGTGCTAGTATCGACACTACACACAAAGAGGAGCAAGTTAGGCACACGCACAAACAAATGCACACGTACAACACACGTATGTAAGTCATAGGCCACGCCCACAGGCTTCAACGGCCTTGTCGAGAAATCGCGCTCAGGGCGCCTCTAGGAGGGGCGCGCGCATTTGATGCTCTGTGGAATAGACCTACTAGGCGGGACAATGCTATTCGCAGGTATGTAAATAAACGTGTATAATGTTTAAGAATGTAAAGACAGGCCGTTTTGATGGTTAAAAAAAAATAACCAGGGTTAATCTTCTATAAATTAACCCTAACCTAATGTTGAGGCGGCGCATGTCGTTTTTGTATATACAGGAGAAACATGCAGGTATACCTACGAATAGACAATTCCGTACGGACAGGGCTATTCGTAGGTATACCTTCATGCAGGTATACCTACGAATAGACACTTCCGGTCCGAACTGACGAATAATTCCGAGATATTTCAGCAGCCAGTTCATCCCAGCAACTCAACCAGACCAGTCAGCTTGCCTTGTACTCCTGCCTACCGTCCCGGTAGAATATATTTTCCTTTTTATTAAAGTTACGATTAATTTTTTTTTTTAATATCATTTTATTTTCAGAAAAACATAAATGTAACCTATAATATAAAAAAGTAATACTAATAACTAAAGAAATAAACCTACCTAACAAACATTAAAATAACTATCAAAAGGGGCATTTTCAAATGTTCCTAGAACACTTGCGGCATTACCCCGCTGGATGGCAAGGCTACCCTTTGAATGAAGTAGGCCCTTGATTGCGGGACACCAGTTGCGTCCACCAGCAGAGGCCCAAGCCTCTTCAAGAAGCTTTTGGCTTCACAGCTCCACGGACCGAGGGTTTCAACCGCAAACGTAACAAATTCGAAATCTTGAATTATATTTGAATATTGCGTTTGAGGCTTATTATTATTTTTATTAAAGTTAAAAGTTAATAAATAATTATAAATTTAATAAGTACAAAGAAGTTTCATCATTTAACTAGAGTAAATCTCCACCCAATTACCACCACGTAACACCAGCAGAGGGCCAAAGGCTCTTCAAGAAGATTTTGACTTCACTGCTCCACGGACCGAGTGTTTCAACCGCAAACGCAATAAATTCGAAATGTACCTATTTATTTAATAATATTATGTAGATAGTTAAACACATGCATTAATTTAATTGACTACTTATATAGGTATGATGCAATTGACAAACATACATAATTACAAAAAGAAAGAAAGAATAGTACATACGTAGCCTTTCGCGGCCACTTTCTACGTTATGAAAGCAAAATACCTAACCTACATACGTTGCATAGCAGAGATTGTAAATTAACGCACCTTGAACATATTGTTGAATATTTTCAGAGTTAAAGTATACAATATACATATCACACACGCTGAATCCCGACAATCGGGGTAAGCAGAGTAATCGGTGTTGTGCTGCAAGTACTCTCGTAAATTACAGCACAACACCGACCACCACGTTTCGCAAAGTATTCGAACAAGATTAAATCGATCAAGCAGCAAGTAAGGCACGAAGACCCACCTGCTGCATGACTCGGTGGAAGTACCGTGCCAAGGTGAGAGGTGGCGAGCCTGTCGCCCTTTAGCACGGCATCTTGTCCTTATCCCTTAGTCGCCTTTTACGACATGCATGGGGAGAGATGCAGTGGGGTTATTCTTTTTAAGTACCGGCCCCACACGGTATGTATGTATGTTCCTCCATAACTCTTAAACCGATCATCCGAATATTTTGATATCTTTTAAATATATATTACAATACAAACATTATCAATACTAATAATAAATCTGTAAGGGATGGTCATGGAGTAAGTTACTTTTTTTATGAGATACTGCGTTTGTAGAATCTATATAATACTAAAACTCGTCGTAATAATAATACTAAATCTATATAATACTAATACTAAAAAAATCGTCAATTTATGACGATTTTTTTAAATCATTTCTCTATGTTTTTGTTTTTTATGGAAACTGACACGGTTGGCTACATCACCTACAACATCCGTGATGCCAGCACATAACACCGGGTGAACTTGGTGCCACGTCAGTGCTTCCCTTCGGTCGTGCCGGCTACACTGAACTGGACGGAAAACTATTTACATAGCCGTTTCGACCGACCTTTCATTTAGTGCGGTGGTATCAGCCCGGGGGGCGGGTTAAACCCTACCACCTAGTAATATAAGAAGGGAGTCATATCCCTTAGTCGCCTTTTACGAAATACACGGGGAGAGATTCAGTGGGGCTATTCTTTTAAAGTACCGGCCCCACACGGTATGTATTTATGTTCCTCCATAACTCTTAAACCGATCATCCGAATTCGATGAATCTTAGTACAAGCCCATTTAACTATTCGTGACACAGGATAGGCTAAATAAAATTCAGTTCCGCTTACGCTAATATGTGACTCTCATACAAACCGAATTGTTTCGCGCGCCGAAATAAAGGTAAGTAGCGGGCTCACTTATACTTTCTTCTTTTTTAATACGAATTTCACGCGAGCGAAGCTGCGGACACAAGCTAGTATTTTCATATAATACAATATTAGCGACTACACCCGCGTATAAATCGGAGATGCCTGATAATAAAATAATTGGTTGTTGCACAATGCGCAGTCACTTTATTACAAAAGTTTGTTGTTGTTCCAATACTAATTGCATTCTAATTAGATACTAATTAGAACGAGACTGTTTTGCAGAAAAAAAATTGGCTATAAACGGTGTTTACCAAACAGGTACGTACGAACTCGAAAGGTGAATTTATTGCGTCACGTAATTTCTTCCAGTCAAACTTGGACATAACACTTTCGTACTGTTTTGTGCAATATGTTTGTATGTTAATAAATATAAATAAATAATCTTAAAACAATACACTTTATTGCGTGGCAAGTGTGCGCTTATTGCCTTAAGTAATTTCCTCCAGTCAACTCAGTGGACCTACTTACATGAAATCCGAACCATGGAGCAGTGGGTGAAGGTATGCACGTAATTTTTTTCAAATCAGAAAAAACTCATTGGCACACTCCGCCACCGTGTACCGTGTGGGCCCGGTACTTAAAAAGAATAGCCCGTGCATGTCGTAAAAGGCGACTAAGGGATAAGGACAAGATGCCGTGCTAAAGGGCGACGGGTTCGCCACCTCTCACCTTGGCATGGTGCTTCCACCGAGTCATGCAGCAGGTGGGTCTTCGTGCCTTACTTGCTGCTTGATCGATTGAATCTTGTTCGAATACTTTGCGAAACGTGGTGGTCGGTGTTGTGCTGTAATTTACCAGAGTTCTTGCAGCACAACACCGATTACTCTGCTTACCCCGATTGTCGGGATTCAGCGTGTGTGATATGTATGTATATGTATGTTGTATCATTATTCATTCTTTACAGAGCCAACACAATACACCTAATGTGTTAAGATACTTGATTTTCTAAAATGAACTTTATTCCTTTACAGGTAAGTGCGCGAATGCCGAATCAACAATTTGTCTGTCCAGACACAAATTCCTAAAGGTTTGAATGAAATGTTTTAAATAATGTCAACAAATTAACGGTTTAGAAATGCTTTTTGCTAAATAAAATCTACAGACCATGGGTATTATACGGATAGCCCACTGTGCAGAGGATGCCTGGCAACGGATGAAACGGCCGAGCATTGTTGGAGTGCAGTGTGCTTGACGTAACCAACGAAGGGACATACTGCGTTCTCCATCTTCCGTTGCAGCGGTCTGCAGACACCCCGGTCGACTTGTCGCTTTCATGGAAGACGTAGGCTGGCTGGGGTAGCTGGAGATTGCGGGGTTTTGCACGAAGGTCCCCAACCAAGCGGGAATAGTTTGCAGGCCTAGAGCCAACCTCAAACCAAACAACAACAACAACAACAACAACAACATGATTTTGCCCACGACTTCGCTCGCATAGCCTATCTCCATCCTGAAGGTATATTCTAAATATTAATAAATAAATAAATAAATAACCGTTTACTAATATTTTATAGTAAGGGCGACCTGTGGCGCTTCACCACCCATAAGGTGTCAAGCGACGCCAATGGACATTCGGCCGCATGCGGGGGCCTGCGATTGCCATGCCTGACAGGTGCCTGATCACGCCTGTCTTGAATGAACCGAGACTGTACTTGCGGAGAAATATATGGGTAGGGAGAGCGTTCCAGAGTTTACCGGTTCTGTGGAGGAAGGATCTGCAGAACCGATTGGTACGCATCCGCGGTAAGTCCAGCGTGTAGGGCTGAAATCCCTGCCCAGTGCGCGTGGTGCTAAGGTGGAAAGGGGACGGCGGAATCGCGTCAAACAGCTACTCCGGGCACTCCCCGTGGAATAAGCGATAGTACGCACTTAGGGCGCCGACATCCCTAAGAAGTTGCAGTGGTTCTAGATCGCGGGACACGTCGGGGTCACCCACTAGTCGCACGGTTCAAATAATTTTCAAAATCAGATGAGTATTTTCGGAGACTACCTCCTACATCCAAACTTAAAAACGTGGCGATCGGTGTTGGGCTGTAATTTACCATAGTTCTTGCAGCACAACACCGATTACTCTGCTTACCCCGATTGACGGGATACAGCGTGTGTTGTGTTGTATGTATTCCACTAACCTGTCCTCTATTCTTCTTCGCTTACTCACGTCACCCAAAGGTTGACTGGAAGAAATCGCCTATAGTGATAAGTCGGCCTTTGTGCGCTATTGTTCTTATGTTCCTCTGTGTATTAACTACCGCGGTCTCGCCTTTAATTTATGCCATAGGACAGGCGTAATTAATCATGACGAGTGAAAGAAACTAAACAGAAGAATCGTTCAGCAACTCGGTTGTCGTTACATAATAAACTCTATAGATCTATGCAGCGACCAGACCAGCGAAGAATTCAAATTTGTTTAGCGCGCTAAAATATTGAATTTTTTTATGGATAGCGCGACATGTGGCATCGTTTCACCTACAAGTGGGTGTCTAACGATTCCCATGGACATTCTGTGATGTACGGGGATTGCGAATGCCATGCCGGCCTGGCAGGAGCCTTCTCACGCCCCTTTTGAAAAACCCCAGGCTGTACTTGGGAGGAAATAGATGAGCAGGGAGTGCAATCCACATTTTCCCGGTTCTGTGAATAAAAGATCTACAGAACCGGTTGGTAGACAAATTGTTTTTTTTAATGGAAACTGATACAGTTGGCTACATCACCTACAACAACCGTGATATCAGCCCATAACACCGGGTGCTAGGTGCCATATCAGAGTTTCCCGTCGTGGCGGCTACACACTGAACTACACTACACACACCTGTCGCCATTGTTATAGTTTAGAGAAATTCTCGTGGCAAGTTTGGACAAAGAGGTATTTTGTTTAACTCACAGATTTTAAAACACTACGCTCTATAAACAATAGATCTACCGTCTACTCGACTTCACTTTGTGGCAGAAGAGTTTGAGGAGATTTTTCTAAAGTTAGTGTGTTTGCTTAATATGTTGGCTGTCGTATTGAGCAAACAAAGGTTAGTTTTTCCTCTGTGGTCACGTAAAACTACTAGCTTTTGCCCGCGGCTTCGCTCGCGTGAAATTCGGATTTAAAAAGAAGAAAGTAAGCCCTTTATTTCGGCGCTCGGAACAATTCGGCTTGTATGAAAGTCACATCTTAGCGTAACCGGAACTGAATTATATTTAGCCCATTCTGTGTCTCGTATGGCTAAATGTGCGTGTACCTACTAAGTTTCATCGAATTCGGATGATCGGTTTAAGAGTTATGGAGGAACATACATACATACCAGCCAGTTGTCAGCCTTGATAGCTCAGTGGTACAGACAGTCAACTGTCGCTATTGAATGTTAAGCAACGCTGGGTGCGGTCAGTACTTGGATGGGTGACCGCTGACCGTTGGAGGCTGACCGAGGTTCGGATTCCTCGTAAAACTGTAGGTCCCTTCCCTCCTAATCTTACTTGGTGGTAGGGGTTAACCCGCCCGGGTTGGTACCACCGCACTGAATGAAACGTCGGTCAAAACGGCTATGTAAATAGTTTGTGTTTTCTGACCAGTTCAGTGTAGCCGGCACGATCAAAGGGGGAAGCACTGACATGGCACCTAGTTCACCCGGTGTTATGGGCTGACATCACGGACGTTGTAGGTGATGTAGTCAACCGTGTCAGTTTCCATAAAAAAAAAAAACATACATACAGAAAAGATAATAAAAATCGTCAATTTAGTTTTAGTATCATACATAGAGTCTACAAACGCAGTATCTCATAAAACAAAGTAACTTACTCAATGACCATTCCTTACAGATTTATTATTAGTATTGATATTGATATTGATGATTGATCTAACATAATAGTATATTCTTAAAAATTACTATATAACTCAGCGGAGGCGGCGGCGCAAGACAAAATTAAACATGTTGAGGAAGTCGTAAAGTAAAAAGGTTGGGAACCCCTGCTTATTGATAAATGAGTTTGCCTGCGTCCACTGATGGGTTTTTCTTAATAATTAATATTCCCCGCCCATATATTATGTATATAATGCTTCGTCAATTTTACACGCGATTTCATTTGTGTATTACTAACCATAACATCAATACTAATAATAAATCTGTAACGCTAACGGATGGTCATGGAGTAAGTTACTTCGTTTTATGAGATACTGAGTTTGTAGACTCTAATGGTATGATACTAAAACTAAATTGACGATTTTAACACATTTAACTGTACGTGACACAGGATTGGCTAAATTAAAATCCGAAAGTACGGTAGCGGGCTATTAAGCCCGCGTGAAATACGTATTTAAAAAGAAGATAGTAATTATACTATCTTCTTTTTAAATACGTATTTCACGCGAGCGAAGCCGTGCGAAAAAGCTAGTATCTTAATAAATTTACTTGTATCATCAGCAGCCCCTATCGGTCCACTGCTGGACATAGGCCTCCTACCAAGGCACGCCACCACCGTAGGCGCGGTCTTCCACTCTTCACATCCATCCACTCCCGGCTAAAAATGGTTTACCCGACCACGGCGAAGCCCTAAAAGAGAATTATGATTTTGACAGCGTATGTATGTACATATGTTTTTATGTGTGTATGTTTTTTTATGGATAGCGCGATAAGTAGGTGTCTAACGATGCCCATGAACATTCTGTGATTCACGTCTGTTCGTTTGTTCCCTCAAAGAGCCTAAAATATTTAACTGATTTCAACATATTGCCACAGAATAGAAAAGAGTACTCCGTACAGAAGCTGCTCTGTACAAACACTCACAAAGAAATAGCTACTCTGCGACGACGCGATAAAGTACAAATTGACTCGCACAGAGCTGCATGCCTAACCACGATAACCGCCTACATTTCGCTTCTCTTTCTGTCGTGTAACTCTATGTCGAAAGCGCGTCGTTCAGCGCGTTAAGGGCTGTGTCTTTGGGCTGTCTTATTGTGAGGAATAAAATGAAGATGATACCTACCAACTTTTATCGTTCTAGCTACCAACGATATGATATTTAGCTACGGCAAATTCATGCGAACAAATTCATGCATGCGTTAGCGTCACAATTAGTTTCTCACATCGAAGCGTGCATTGCGTGCAACCTTCCAGTGATAGTTTTGTTTGATCAATAAATTTAATTATCAATGATCATCTACAATGTACCTATTATCCTTATACGAATTAGGCCATACACACCACGCTGTTCGGCGTTATCTAACTAATGTTATTGGCAATATAATAATATCATTTTAAATCTATGACCTCCTACTAATATGAATAAATAAATTACTAGAAATAAATCAAAATGCTACTAAACAAAACACTTACCTTTCTTCGTCTCTCGGCAATGAAAAAAAAGATAAGTTTTCATTTGTCTGTTGACTTTTGCACCCGTCCACTGCACAATATTTACGTGATTTCGACATTTTCTAAATTCGAAAGCGCCACGCGCCGGTCTGGCTGGATAGCGGCAGCCCACTGTTAATTGTAGATTAGCCGCTACGCCAAGCGGTAGGCATTTAACTCGCGACCTTGAGCGAGTGACGAAGGCCTGATATTGCACCGCTGCTATGACCAGCAGGGCCTCCTTGACTTAATCTATTATTTTTCATAAATCGGAGCAAGTGTTTTGGTCCCTCTGATTCGCCACTCATGCCGGATTACATAAAACATGCTTTCGTTATATTACACCTCTTTCCTGTTGGACCTAGGTACCACGGCAATGCTTCCCTTGGCAGTGCCGACTACAATGAACTGAACGAAAAACAGGAACAACTATACAATTTATACTAGCTTTTACAGCCTATGCCCAACCTTGAAGGTCCATTCTAAATATTGGTCAAATATTTTTAAAATCGGATGAGTATTTTCGGAGATTACCGCCTCCTACATCCAAACTTACAAACTTTACCTCTATAAAAGATTAGTGTAAAATAAACATACGAATTTACATATAGAGCCTCTGCCTGCACTAAAAAATTGCATATCACACACGCTGAAACCCGACAATCGGGGTAAGCAGAGTAATCGGTGTTGTGCTGCGAGAACTCTGGTCAATTACAGCACAACACCGACCACCACGTTTCGCAAAGTATTCGAACAAGATTGAATCGATCAAGCAGCAAGTAAGGCACAAAGACCCACCTGCTGCATGACTCGGTGGAAGTACCGTGCCAAGGTGAGAGGTGGCGAACCTGTCGCCCTTTAGCACGGCATCTTGTCCTTATCCCTTAGTCGCCTTTTACGACATGCATGGGGAGAGATGCAGTGAGGCTATTCTTTTTAAGTACCGGCCCCACACGGTACTAAAAAAATCTGTCTCGCAGTTTGTCGACAGGATTTCGTAAAATGGTAGGGTTTAACCCGCCCGGGTTGGTACCACCGCACTGAATGAAAGGTCGGCCGAAACGGCTATGTAAATAGTTTGTGTTTTCCGTCCAGTTCAGTGTAGCCGGCAGGACCGAAGGCCCTGACGTGGCACCAAGTTCACCCGGTGTTATGGGCTGACATCATGGATGTTGTAGGTCATGTAGCGAGCCGTGTCAGTTTCCATAAAAAAAAAACAAGCTCCTACATTATGTTACATCCATATCAAGCCGGCATCGAACCGAGAACCTTATACCTAAAAATCCAGCACAGCGACCGACTGAGCCTCCACTTGCCCACCTGTGCGAGGCGTTCTCAGGAGTTGTCTCTTACCGAAATTTATAGCCGGTGTCCTGCACTCCTGCCTGCCGAAACGACGTAAAGCTGCGGTTACATTGGTTCTGTTTGGATTACTCCTGATATAAGAGTTTTATTAATTTTTTTATCGACGCTGATATGGGCATCACCTACACTATATCATAAATAAATTATATATTTATTATTATTTAAGTATAGTCCATAGTAACTATGGACTATAAGAACTGTTCTTCGTAGTAACTTTTATATTGGCTTGCGTATCAAATTCACATGTTTTATTGTAATTTCTTCTTTGGTGATTTTTTGCTTATTTCAGTTATTTTTGTTTTCACTCATATTCATTCATGGTTACATTTTTACTTTAATCACTAGTTTATTATTTAGTTTTTAATCTATTTCATCACATTCTAAGTTATCTACATGGTTTGTAGTCATCCATCTGTTTTATGTTTTTTTTTCTTATCTGTATCAACCTTCACCGGTGTATGTGTTTAATCATAAGTATTACTGTAATGTAATTAATTTCACTGTTGGTTGGTCTTAATAAATAAATAAATAAATAAATAAGTAAAGTTAAAAAAAGTTTTGTTGTATTGTACTGTATTGGTTATTATCTGATATTCATCGTACATCTGGAACCTCGGCGCACACAATTCACCCGGCCTAAATATCGCCCATTAAACCTTAGATACATTCAAAAAATTCAAACCCATAACAACGCCATCTATCATTCGTCATCACCAATTGACTATTAATCTTACATGTATATAAAAAAAAATTATCTGACTACGACAATAGGTTGAAATATAATAAATATGTGTTTTGTCAATTCTAATATACATTATAAATATAATAAAAATAACTAGAATCTCAACTATCTACTATCTCTCTCACTCTCAACTATCTCTCTCAAAAATTACTAGAATCTCACTCAAGTCTTTTGCTACTACCTACTTATATCTCACAACATACGACTCTCAAACATCCAAAGGTTGACTGGGAGAAATCCCTGTAAGGGATAAGTCCGCCTTTGCCCCTCATGTAAATTACTTATCGTTTGTTACTGTTAAATGTTTTGGAGCAATAAAGTATTTCTATCTATCTATCTAGAATCAATATTGGTATAAGAAATATTGTTTATTGATCATTCATATGGCAGTTTGACTGCACTCGAACTTGTCACAATTTGTTCTATCCGGTTCGATTACACCCACGAAGAAGAACCGACAAGAAACTTCGCAGGGTATTTTTTTATAGGTACATATAATTACAAGTAGTTTAGTGACTAGCCTCATAATAAAATCGCTTACAGTCTATCGAAAGCACAGCTTGAGAGCAAGATTAAAATTTTTTTACGTGAATTTGATGAAACGTCTTTGAGATCGGTTAAGGGGGTGCGACTAAAAAAATTAACACTTATTTTGTACTTTGCGACGCTTAGTACTCAGCAACCAGACTACGTATGTCGGATGAAAGATCCATCTGACGACTTCAAATACGTAATACATTTTTATTTTGTCAAACATTGTGACTTACGAAGTTTGTTTGTCAGTTCTTCTTCGCATTGAATTTAGAACTGGCGGAATTTTCGTCATGTTCAAGCGTAGGTTACCTACCTATGGATGAAATTATACAATAAACAATAAGCAATTCCATCCCTTCTGGCCCAAATTAGCCCTTCAAGTTGGCATGTTTTGAAAAATGCGAAAACACGCAAACTTCAAACACCTCTCGCGCTTTACTTAGTCGTTAACGCTGCATAATCGAGACAAACTCTACCGAATAGACAACCCGCCGTGTTTACATAAAATGACAGTTATCAATGTCTACTTAGGTCAATATTATTAGTCCAGCTCCAGTGTGAGCTCGCCCTACAACCGGTCCGTACGCCGCCGTTGCCGAAACGCGGAAACACCGCGACGCAGTTGGGATAAAAATATTTTTTTTATTTTTATTTATTTTTTTATTAACCGGGAGTTCTGAGTAGTGGCATTGTCCTGCGTTGCCCGGGGCAACGACCCGGCTCAGACCGCACGGCCACGGTGCGATCGACTATTTAGAGATGTGACACCTGCGTTTTTTTTTTATCAACTATTAGAGATGTGCTTATTTAGGTTTCCGTATCCCGTACGGAAGCCTATTACTAAGCCTACGCCGTCTGTCCGTCCGTCCGTCCGTCTGTCCGAATAATAAACAACAACCGAACAAATAATAAAAAAAAAAGAAAATGTTAAAAATTTAAACAAACAACAAACGTCCAAAAAATCGATTAGTCACACTATTGATTAATAGATGGCGCCACATGCTTTTATACATTGCAATGTTGTAAGACAAAAGATAGGCGGATATTATTGATAGCAGATAGATACGTAAACCTCCGTGCGCGAGTAAAACTCGCACTTAACAGATTTTTTTATCTAGCGATCGCTCTTACACTGAATGAAATAAAAATAATTTGGAAGTTTTTTTGTCACATTGTACAATTTACTTAACTTAATAATGAAAATACAAAATAAACTTTGAAGTTGTTTATTTATTTTGTTAATTCAATGCTTCGTTTTTTCATGAGGAGTGCTCGGAGGAGCTGTTTAACGCAATCCCGCCGTCCCATTTCCACCACCGCACCACGCGCACAGGGGAGGGATTAAATCCACACACGCTGGACTTACCGTGGATGCGAACCAATCGGTTCTGCAGATCTTTCCTCCACAGGATCGGTAAACTCTGTAACGCTCTACCTGCCCATATATTTCTCCCCAAGCACAGTCACAATCTTCAAGAGGGCTGTGAATATGCATCTGTCCGGCCGTCATGGCATTCGCAACCCCCGCATGCGACCGAATGTCCATGGGCGTCGTTAGACGCCTTATGGGGAGCTAGGCGCCATCAGCATTATGTAAACATCATTATGCTGTATTTTAACTTTACTTTATTCGTCATTTCCGTTTCTAGTATCTCACGTATGCCATCCTATATACACCTTGGCACTTAATTTAAAAGATGATGAAAAATACGAAGTAGATATTCTACGTACATATTTGGCTTTATCGAATAAAGCGACGAAAAAACTATTATTTATTTATTCAGAAACAGCTATTTATTTCGTCATATATTTACTAAGAACACACAACATTAACAATATATTTTTTTATGGAAGCTGACACTGTTGTCCACATGTCCTACAACATCCGTGATGTCAGCCCATAACACCGGGTGAACTAGGCGCCATGTCAGTGCTTCCTTTCATTTCATTTCGGCTACACGAACTACCTTTTTACATACCTAGTCGTTTCAACCGACGACGTTTCGTTCAGTGCGGTCGTACACCGCCTAGTAAGGCCTAAACCCTACCACCTAGTAAGGTAAGAAGGGAAGGGACCCACTATAGGGAATATAGGTAGTAACTTTTGATTCTTACACAAACATTTTAGAAAACATTTCAATTAAATTTTTCTGCCAGACCAAGCTCTTAATTCATTCGTTTTCTGACGTTTAATAAAAAAAAATACTAAAAAAACTGTGAAATAAAAAACTATTTAAAAAAATATAAAAACTGCCTTCAAAAATGTATGAAATAAAAAAATTAAAATCGAACCCTAGAGTTGAAGGCGGTCGGTTATTTTTGCTTGCTTTAGCACCACCGCCTTCAACTCTAGGGTTCGATTTTTATTTTTTTATTTCATAAATTATTGAAGGCGGTTTTTATATTTTTTTAAATAGTTTTTTATTTCACAGTTTTTTTAGTAATTTTTATTAGCTATTAATGTACTCGGCGGAATCGCTCGGCCTTCGGCCTCGCGATTCCGCCTCGCTTTCCAATCCGATCTTGACCAAAAAAAAATGGGACCACCTTGGAGCTAGACTGAACCGAAGACAAAAAGAATCATCGAAATCGGTTAACAATTGGGGAAGATATTGGTGAACATACATAAAAAAAAATACATACAGCCGAACATAGAATCACCTCCTTTTTTGAAGTCGGTTAATAAAATAAAATAATCTACTCTCGCAGCGAGCATCACTACAAATACGTCACTGTGGTCAGTAGCCATTCGTCACGCGGGGATCCTGCGGTTTTTTTTTTTCTTGAGTTATTAAAGAGATGAATTGCCGAGTGCTGCGTTGGCTGGTGCGGTCGTAGAGTTTACACGCTGATAAATGTGTTTGAATTTAGAGGACGGACAATTTGAATATATTTTGAATTTGGATCGCGTTTGAGAGGTTATTAGGTTTCCGTATCCCAGACGGAAGCCTATTACTAAGCCTCCGTCGTCTGTCCGTCCGTCCGAGGGCTGTATCTCTTGAACCGTAATAGGTAGCCCGTTGAAACTTTCACAGAATATGCGTTACTATGGCGGATGAAACAACAAATAAGGAAAATAAGAAAAAGTTAAAAATTAGGGGGGCCCCCATACAAGAAACATTTTATTAAAGTAGATTAGTCACACTATTTAATAACAGATGGCGCAAACGACTTTTATACATTGTATGCATTGTTAGGGGTGCTGTCAATTTCCCACCGTAAAGTGCTATCGACCTCATTGAGGCGTCTCTAAAAGATAGGCGCTTCTTAATCTTTGGTCGTTCCAAAAAAAGAATTTTCAGAAGTTTGATGTTTGACAGATCACTTTTAAAAAATAAAGTGACGTTACTATGGTAAAACCTGTCAGTGGGCAAACATGGAGACCTGTCATAACATAACATAAACATATATCTGATAATTGAAATTCGAAGACCATGCCACCTGAGCGGATAGGCGGATATGATTGATAGCGGATAGATACGGAAACGTACGCGCGCGAGTAAAACTCGCACTTTGCAGATTTTTTGAAATTATCTAAGTACTTTCGATACGTTTATTAGGTGCATTTTGAATCGACACCGCCGCGCCGTGTACTTTGGGACAACTTTTTTCTTTTTACTCCTGGGGTTTCGCCGTTCGAATATAAGATTACGGTTCATCTTTGAATTAATTCAGATATTGTAAAGTTGTGAATGGATCTCATTTGAATGGGCTTAGAGTGTGTGAATGTATTGGCATGATAAAAATATAAATTCAATACTTTTAATATAAGTATCTTCATAACTAATCCAAAATTCAAAATGTCTTTATTTTATTATCATACATATATAACATCAGACCTGTTTCATAATGAGACAGGCAGAGGCAACGAATCTTCATGCGCCACGGCAAGGAAAATACTAACGTAACTAGTTTTTTTTTTTTTTATTGCTACCGAACTGGGTGGCTCTGCCCGAGGTCGCAACCTCAGGCGCATCCAATTTCACCCCCGAGGAGGTGCCAGTCCGGCTTGGAGGTGGACTAATGTTGCTGGGGAAAGGCTATTAACCCGCGATTTGAAGATCCGTGGATTGTAATTCCCTGGGAGCCCGTTCCCACCTTTGCAGTGCGGCACAAGAACGATTTAGAGAATCGTGCAGTTCGAAGAACTCTTCTGTCGACTACAAAGGGGTGTTCCGCGAGAGTATGGCGCGTTTGGCGAAGGCGAACAGGAGGAGGAGGGATAAGGAAAGCGAGTTCGTCAGAGCAGCGGCCATAGTAGTACCGATAAAACAAGCTCAATGACCCAACGATACGTCTAAGTTGATACAAATTACCTATCAAAATCTGGCAAAGGCTCTTTTACACCTAATTACACAATTAATAAGTCTTTGCAGTCAGAACTCTCAGTAAAATTGTTAATCTTGCTCTCAAGTTGTGTTGTCGATAGACTGTAAGCGATGTTATTATCTGGCTAGTCACTAAAATATTTGTATGTAACTAGCTTTATCCCGCGGCTTCGCTCGCGTGAAATTCGTATTTAAAAAGAAGAAAGTAAATAAGCCCGCTACCGTACTGTTATTTCGTTGCGCGGAACCATTCGGTTTGTATGAGAGCAACATCTTAGCGTAACAGAAACTGAATTTTATTTAGCCTATCCTGTGTCATGTATAGGTACTAAGTTTCATCGAATTCGGATGATCGGAAGAGTTATGGAGGAACATACACACATACGTACAGATAAGTTTATAAAAATCGTCAATTTAGTTTTAGTATCATAAATATAGAGTCTACAAACGCAATATCTCAAAATTTAAAAAACCCCCGACTCTTAAAAAGTCAAAAATAATTTCCGTTTACTTACTTAAAGGAGTCGGTAGACCGCTAAGTGAATTCCCGCGCAACTTTTGAGTCTTTATATTTAATTTACTTAGCGGTCCCCCGACTCCTTTAAGTAAGTAAACGGAAATTATTTTTGACTTTTTAAGAGTCGGGGGTTTTTTAAATTTGTAATTTAACTTTTATTTGAAGCTTTTTAAAAAAAACCGCATGCAAATCGGTCCACTTTTTAAGATAATTATTTTTTTTATTACTTAATTACTTTATTACTTGATTAAAAACATAGCTAAGAACCATCCCGATTAAACAAGCTTCCTAATAAAAAAAACCGCATCCAAATCGGTCCATCCGTTTGGGAGCTACGATGCCACAGACAGACACACACACACACACACACACACACACACACACACACGTCAAACTTATAACACCCCTCCGTTTTTTTCGTCGGGGGTTAATAAAACAGAGTAACTACTCCATGATCAGATATATGATTAGTATTGATTGATGATGATGATGATAATGTTTATGAAAATAAAACCCCTGCCAAGTTTCTTGTCGGTTCTTCTTCGTGGGTGTGATCAAACAGGATAGAACAAATTGTGGCAAATTCGATGGCAGTCTAACTGCCATATAATAATTATTAGTAGGTATACAATTCAATAAAAGAAAATTGATTAAACTAAATATAATAAGGCAATGCATTCAATAGTGCGACAATTAATTTTACATTTGGAAAAAACTGTACAGTTATAATTAAAATTAAAAGAGACTAAAAAAGACTTTGTACCGTGTGGGGCCGGTACTTTAAAAGAATAGCCCCACTGCATCTCTCCCCGTGTATGTCGTAAAAGGCGACTAAGGGATATAATTCCCTTCTATATTACTAGGTGGTAGGGTTTAACCCGCCCGGGTTGGTACCACCGCACTGAATGAAAGGTCGGTCCAAACGGCTATGTAAATAGTTTGTGTTTTCCGTCCAGTTCAGTGTAGCCGGCACAACCGAAGGGAAGCACTGACGTGGCACCAAGTTCGCCCGGTGTTATGGGCTGACATCACGGATGTTGTAGGTGATGTAGCCAACCGTGTCAGTTTCCATAAAAAAAAAAAAAAACTACTTATCAAAATAAACTACCTAAGAATTAACAAATATAGTAAGTAGATCATACATTTTGGTGGCTTAAAGTTGACTGGAAGAAATCTCTGTAATGGATAAGTACGCCTTTGCACCTCGTGTAGGCAAATAAAATATTGCGCTTGCTTCTGTAATATGTTTTTTTTTTCAATAAAATATTTCCTAACTATCCATACATACATACATAGCGTCACGCCTGCTTCCCGGTGGGGTAGGCAGAGACAACGGATCTCCACGTGCCACGATCCTGACACACTTCTGCCGCCTCTTCCACTCCCATAATGTTCTTTATGCATGCTCGTCGGTTACGGGTAGATACTACGCACTTGACCCTTTTTGAGCACATGCCCGATCTGGTCCAGGTACGTGCGTCTAGGGCGACCCTTCCCGAGTCTTCCACTCACATTTGCTTCATAAATTTCTTTCGTTAGTCTCCTATCATCCATTCTTTATGACCGAACCACCGAAGCACTCCTTTCTCAATTCTTGGCACTACTTATATATTCTTTCAGCCCACAGCTCTCTCGCACTACACTATTTCTCAATCTATCTATCTAACTAATTTATGACATCCTGTACAAGGAAACGGAAGTCCTGCATTGTGCAATTAGTCAATAGTTTTATCTTTCACTGTTTTATCCTTCATTAAGCATATTTTCATACACAACATACGATCAAGATAATACACAAACACAATAAATCATAAAACAAGTTGGAATTAAATAAGAAAATATTTCCTCATATTAATGCATGACCTTAGTCAAGGCGTCTTCAACGAGCTAGGTACCTGCGATTGAAGCTCTAGGTATGCTTGGATTCTAATCTCTGCTATTACATATATGATTGAAATAATAATAATTTAATGCATTTTATATTAGACATGCATTATATTCATTTATTATATTGAGTATCTACTTTATGGATAAACAAGCTGTGCCCGCGGCTCCGCCCGCTCTCATATTTCACTTCACTGCTAACCTCATAAGCTATTTAGCGTGATACTAAGTAGCATAAAGTTGATGGGAAGAATCAAGCTATCCGTAGAATTTTTTTTTTATTAAAATCGGTTCAGTGGTTCTCGAGTTATAAGCGGACAGACAGACATACACTCAGACACTCAGACAGAAAGCAGACGTTGGATTTTATTATAGGTAAGGATGGATTAGAAGTAAAAATAATAATCTTCAATCAATAAAATATAAAAAAACCGGCCCAGTGCGAGTCGAACTCGCGCACTGAGGGTTTCGTATCGCCGTGTCATGGGCAGCGCCACTCACGAAATCTATGGCGTGTTTTATGAAATGCTTCATATTAGTTAAAATTCATGTTTAGTTAAAATGCTTCATACTGTTTTCGGTAGATGGAGCGCATACACTTTTTTTTTATTTTACCCGATCTAGTTGGCTGCGCTCGCGGTGAGATCCTCAGGGATAGCCAATTTCAACACCGACAGTGAACGCGGCCTTGAAAGCGGACTAAAGTCGCTGGGAAAAGGTGCGGAAAGGTCCGTGAACTGTAGGAGTACCTATAGGGACAAATATTCCCCGGAAGCCCATTCTACGCCCTTGGATTGCGACACAAGCACAATTTAGAGAATCGTGCCGCGTGCCGTTCGTCTCTTCCTTTCATTCAAGGTCAACCTCTCGCAAAAGGTCCCTTTGCAGTCGACAGAGGTGTGCTTTGAACCGCATCTTTCTTGTTTCGCACTGCAAAGGTGTGGAATTAGCTACCGGACTCCGCAGAATATCTTTCCCTACTCCTAAAGAATCCACGGCTTAAGTCAAAATCTAAATTAAAATTAATAATCATTTATTAATAAGAACATAATATACAAACACAACACTACTAATCCATAATTTGTTAAAGTGTTACTAGGTACATAGATAGAAGTGTGCAATTTATTGATCAACCACCTATAATACAGCCATCAATGGCCAGTTTAGGTGGGAGTGATCATATAATAATGTCTATCTAAAACCTGCAATTCCTAATGTAAAAAAATCTCTGAGAATAATTTGATTTGTATATGTTTTAGTATTAACTAATAAAAACTTTTTTACTTTACTTTTACTTTAATTTACGTATATAAGGTCTTTCAAAATTAGTTCAGAGTACGCTAAGGGGGGGTTCTGTATCATATAGGGAGTAAAACCTTTAAAATTTTTTTTGGACCTTGGTCTTTTTTTTATGTAAAATATTGTTTTATGTATTTAAATAAAAAAAATAGGTGCTTGATTTTTATAGCCTAATCGATTCAGTTTTATAACAGTAACAAAAAAGTCTTCATCATCATCATTATGAACACGTGTAAGTTGGTAAAAAAAATCAAATTCTTTCTATTCCATACTAATAAAACTAAAATTGTGGTTTTTCACAATTTCTGAAAGAAAGAGATTTATGTGTTGGAAGACTTTTTTGTTCCTGGCATGAAACTGAAACGATTACTATAATTTTTTTTTTTACATTTTATATTAAAAAATTTTTTTTTTTTAGTAAAAAAAAAATTATTTTTTCTTCAAAAGTGATCTATTTCCGATACAGAACCCCCCCTTAGCGTACTCTGAACTATATTTTTTTTTTTTTATGGAAACTGACACGGTTGCCTACATCACCTACAACATCCGTGATGTCAGTCCATAACACTGGGTGAGCTTGGTGCCACGTCAGTGCTTCCCTTCGGTCGTACCGATAACTAATTTTGAAAGACCTTATACTCGTATAACAATAACCAGAATAAGTAGGTGCAAAGACGTAAGCATTGCATTTTATTACAATTTCTGCTTCCACGCTAGTCCTGGGACTGTGATGTGTGAAGTAGAGTTTAACGATGCATTAATTTATGAACAGAATAATAATAGACAGCTCTTCAGTTATACATATTTACCTTGAGTTACATATAATTAAAAAAAAAAGTCATATATATGGAAATATTACATAAGCAGCCTTTTCCCAGCCTCTATTCCACCTACAGACCGAACTGGAACTCCTCGGGGATGTATTTTCCCACTCAGCGACCAATAAAGAGAAGGCATTATGAAGAGAAGGGATATTACTAGGTGGTAATATCCCTTCTTATATTACTAGGTGGTAAGGTTTAAACCGCCCGGGTTGATACCACCGCACTGAATGAAAGGTCGGTCGAAACGGCTATGTAAATAATTTGTGTTTTCCTTCCAGTTCAGTGTAGCCGGCACGACCGAAGGGAAGCACTGACGTGGCACCGAGTTCATGCACCCGGTGTTACGGGCTGACATCACGTATGTTGTAGGTGATGTAGCCAACCGTGTCAGTTTCCATAAAAATAAAGGCACTTGGATAGCACGAACTTGCGAAGAAAGTGCAAGGTTGTGATTCGGCTCAGGTAGCGACACTTTCGGACGGCGGCGTTCGGTATTCGAGTCGCGATATGCTTACGTGTTCTGGATCTTGGATATTTTGATATGCGTCGGTCGAAAGAGACAGTTAAGGCGGATTTTTCGTTTTCACTGCCAGCTGATTGCGCACAGCCGCACTGGACGATAACGGCACGGCATTGACCACGGCACCGGCACGGCACGGCAACGGCACGTCAAATTAGTTTTTCCAAATATATTGAGTGGGGTATCAAATTAAAGATAATTAAATTTGCGCACAGCCGCACTGGACGATAACGGCACGGCATTGACCACGGCACCGGCACGGCACGGCAACGGCACGGCAACGGCACGTCAAATTAGTTGTTCCAAATATATTGAGTGGGGTATCAAATTAAAGATAATTAAATTTGCTCACAGCCGCACTGGACGATAACGGCACGGTATTAAAATTGCGCACAATTAAATTAATTAAATTTGAATTACAATTGAATTTAATTACAATTAAATTTCAATTACAATTGTTTTCAATTACAATTGTTTTCAATTACAATTGAAAACAATTAATTAAAATTGAATTGCGCACAATTAAATTTGAAATTGCGCGCAATTAAAATTGCGCATAATTAAAATTGCGCACAGCCGCACTGGACGATAACGGCACGGCATTGACCACGGCACCGGAACGGCACGGCAACGGCACGGCAACGGCACGTCAAATTAGTTTTTCCAAATATATTGGGTGGGGTATCAAATTAAAGATAATTAAAGTACGATTTCGAAAATATATAGTTTGCTATATTAAACTTATGTGTACAGTGAAATAGAGCAAAATTGTGCGGCGCATGCATTTGTTATTTTTAGTTACACGATTTTCATTACTAGATTTTGACCCCACACAGTACAGGTTCGAATCACGGTTATAAATAGTTTTAGAAGACGATTTATAATTTAAACCAAACCTATGTATGATTGTTTCAGCTCAGCTAACCATGGAGGGCGGCGGCATGTCGCCGCGGTGGCTCGCCGCGTTCACCATCATCTGCTCCGCCGCCTGCGCACATTCTATGTCAACTAAGGTGAGTCACACGACGCTCACCGTCGACCTGACGCCGTCTACCGTTGGACAATTTTTTTTTAATTTTTTTTTCATCGAAACTAACACGGTTGGCTACATCACCTACGACATCCGTGATGTCAGCCCATAACACCGGGTGAACTAGGTGCCGTGTTTGTGCTTCCCTTCAGTCGTGCCGGCTACACTGAACTGGACGGAAAACACAAACTATTTTACACAGCCGTTTCGACCGATGTTTCATTCAGTGCGGTGGTAACAACCCGGGCGGGATAAACCCTACCACGTAGTTTTTTTTTTGTGTTTCTGGTAAGAATTTCCCAAGAAATTTGTAGGTGCCTACCTTTCTTACCTTACTAGGTAGGTGGTACGGTATAACCCACCCGGGTTTGTACTTGCATAGAATTGAAAAAATATATATATACATATATATCATCATCAGCCTGTATCGGTCCACTGCTGGACATAGGCCTCTCCCGAGGCACGCCACCACACGCAGTCTTCCGCTCTTCTCATCCATCCACTCCCGGCTACCTTTTTTAGGTCATCTGTCCATCTAGCCGGGGGGCGTCCCACATATATATATATATATATAAATATGGAAAAAAAAATGAAGCAGAACTGTACAAATAAAATATAAAAGTGAGAAACAAATAGCTAATAACATAAAATATAAATTACCTCTCAAAGGTGGCTAATACATATACTCACTCATAAACTCATAAACATTGAACAAGCAAATATTATGCAATATCCAGTAGGTATGCCCGCTTTAATAACGTGTAGTGTGTTAGATGAAAGTGAAAAATAAATGCTTTTACCGTCAGAGAACTAACGCTTGAGTGTAAAATTTGAAAACACTAATCTCTAGCTTGTCCAGTACCTGCTAAGTACAGCAGGTCTATTCTTGTAAATTCTGACAGCGGAATCAGCGCTGTTGTGGCGCTGAGAGCCACTTACTATAGTGGCTCTCAGCGCCACATCAGCGCTGATTCCGCTGTCAGAATTTACAAGAATAGACCTGCAGGTCGACGTAAAAAATACAGTCGAATTGAGAACCTCCTCCTTTTAGAAGCAAGCACTGAGATGGCACCTAGTTCACCCGGTGTTATGGGCTGACATAACGAATGCTGTAGGTGATGTAGCCAACCGTGTGAGTTTAAAAAAAAAAACCTAAGTTGCACTCCGGGAGTGCCGGCAGAAGTGAAAACTTAAACATCAACGTTGTGCATTTTTGAATATTTTGGAATGGTTAGGGAATAATTTCGCACGAATTGTTTTATTTATCAGTATAAAAGTATTCTATCATTTATGTGGTAAAATACAATATTCATTTATTGCGCTATCGTAGACAATCATGACAATTTATTATATTACTTATAAAAATAATTCTTAGGTGGTTATAAAAAAAACTAAACACCCTAAAAAAATTTTAACACTGCACCGTTACATTGCTTAAAAAAGAAAAAAAAAACAAAAAAAATTTGAGGGATTCGAACCCATGGTCAAAAAATACAAATCCTATTGCCATTGAGCCACAAAATCACATACACGACCAAACGAATATCGGATTCCCTTGATTCGCTTTCGGCTTTACTGTCACTGAGAGACGAACAGAATTGATCCCGAGCCGCTCGTAACTTAACCCTTAATGCAATGACTTAAGGTTACATTTTAAATAATAAAATCTGACGCTTTTTCGATGAGGCTACGGATCTGACGCGAGTTTAACATTTTTTACCCATCTAAAAAAGTGCCAAGCGCCGCTAAAGAAGTTTTCACTTCAAAAAATTGGAATGCACTCCCCGCATCCTTTCCTCTAATTTACAGTCTGGATTACTTCAAACATAATATGAAGGTTCACCTAGCCGGCCGACATGGTATTCTCAGCCCCCGTAAATATCCGAAAGCCCGTGGGCGCCGCCGTCGGTCTACAGTCTACATCTCTACGTTAGTCTGGCGCGCATCATATGTCGTGCTTCCCAGCTCACCCCAGGCAAATGATTCCACATGCGAGCCGCAGCCCGCATTGGCTGTAAATGAGTCCGTGTAAAGCGAACTCGAGTGAGTTGGTATTTATTGAAACTGACACGGTTGGCCACATCACCCACAACATCCGTGATGTGAGCCCATAACACCGGGTGAACTTGGTGCCACGTCAGTGCTTCCCTTCGGTCGTGCCGGCTACACTGAACTGGACGGAAAACACAAACTATTTACATAGCCGTTTCGACCGACCTTTCATTCAGTGCGGTGGTACCAACCCGGGCGGGTTAAACCCTACCACCTAGTAATATAAGAAGGGAGTCATATCCCTCAGTCGGCTTTTACGACATACACGGGGAGAGATGCAGTGGGGCTATTCTTTTAAAGTGCCGGCCCCACACGGTACAATGGTATTGCATTGCTAGAAGTAGATTGCCAGATGATGTCAGAGATAGAACATACTCAACGTCTGTCAAACAATGACTCAATAAATTCTTTATCACCTCGCATTTCCTCCGCGTGAGTGAAGTTTTTTTTTCGGAAACGTATGTTTTTGCCTCGCGCCTCGCCGCCGACAACACGATGAATAATTTAAGACGCGCATCGCGACTTTCACTATAGTATATTTCTTGATTCGAGCGAACTTCGTAAGGGTACTCGGTAACGATGCATGGGTTCACGATACATTGGGAATTTTTTTTTATTGTTACCGCGACTTGTGGCGCCGAGCCACCCATAAGGTGTCTAGCGATCCCCATGGACATTCGGTCGCATGCGGGGGCTGCGAATGCCATGCCGGCCTGACAGTTGCCCATTCACGCCTCCCTTGAAGGAATTGAGGCGAATGGCTCGAATTTATAACGCGCACTGGGCAAACGTAATATTATGCAGGATTTCCCCGGACTGGTGTAATTCCTTTGCTATTCTACGCTTTGTAACAAACATAATTAGTATGAGAAGTAGGGTTCTAGGTACGCCTGTTGCGGAGATATAAATTTTTAAAGTTATTAATGTAGTGTAATGTTGTAATGCTCTAATCGGGCGTGCGCGGGGCGCGGGGCAGCGGGCAGCGGGAATACGGACGGGACGGGACGCGAGTGAACGCAAACAGATAGCCCGCCCCGCCCGCGTACCGCTCGCGCCCTGACCTGACCCGCGTCATTCCGCCTGGCGTTTCACAGTCGCGCGGTCTAAATGCGCCCACACATTGTACCTAGTTTAGTTTGTTAGGAAATCCTAAAATTTTAATGAAAACACATATTTAAAAAATTCTTTCACCAGTGCTTTTGTTACAAGACGTAGAATAGCCTCCTTAAAGGAACTACACCTGTCCTGGGACACTCTGTATAGTATTATTTAAATTTACTCAAACCATCAAATTCAAATCAACATATTTTTAACAAGCGGACCTTTATTCCTCTCCATTTTCTCCATAAATAAGAAAGAGATGAATATAGTTACTGTGTAGAGCGGGTATGAACTAGGGACGTTGGGCTCCTTCTACCTACCGTTCGAATTATCATAATTTTGCTCACTGGGGTCAATCACCTTAAAAACCTAAATGTTACTAGACTGAAGTATATACCAGAGGCGGCACTGATGATTTTTTTTTTTTAATGGAAACTGACACGGTTGGCTACATCAACTACAACATCCATGATATTGTCAGCCCATGACATCGGGTGAACTAGGTGCTATGTCAGTGCTTCTCTTTGCTCGTGCCGGCTTCCCTGTACTGGACAGAAAACAGGAACTATTTACATAGCCGTTTCGACCGACCTTTTGTTCGGTGCGGTGGTACTAATCCGGGCGGGTTAAACCCTACCACCTAGTAATATAAGAACGGAGTCATATCCCTTACTCGCCTTTTACGACATACACGGGGAGAGATGCAGTTGGGCTATTATTTTAAAGTACCGGCCCCACACGGTACAAAATACTGTATCTCTTGAACCGTAATAGGTATCCCGTTGAAATTTTCACAGAATAGGTATGTCTTATTGTGGTCAATAAAATAACAAATAAGAAAAAGTAAAAAATTATACAAGAAACTAAAAAGTGCGCGCCATGTACCGAAAAGAGTATGAAGCATTTTAACTAATGCGCGCCATGTACCGAAAAGAGTATGAAGCATTTTAACTAATACACAGGTGGCGTGAGTGGCGCTGATCATGACATGGCGATACGGAACCCTCGGTGCGCGAGTTTGACTCGCACTTGGCCGGTTTTTATATTACTGGCTACCTCTAAACTCTTCTCTAGCTCTTCCCTCAGCCTCTAAAGAGGCAATCGAATTTATGTAAAAATCCTACAGCGGCCCGCTTTAAATCAACCGCGACTCGCTGTTGGTAGAGTGTTTTCATTTTACGAAGGCACGAGGGGTATGAGGTAGGAAGTGGTGTGAGACTGAGACCGCGCAGTAGGACCGCGCTGTAGGACCGCGCTCAGTAGGGAACGACTCGGTTCGACGGAGCGACGCGGAGACGTGTAGAACGTGTGTACCGCCGACCGGGCATCGAGTTCGTTCTCTACTGAGCTCGGTGCGGTCGCCTCTCGCACCACTTCCTACCTCGTACCCCTCGTGCCTTCGTAAAATGAAAACACTCTACAGTACAGTCAGTTGATTGATGCTGTGAGGAAAATGTAATCGATGCTGGCTGGATTTTCGTACAGTCAGATCGCTATCTTTTGAGTTAGTGAGCGAGAAGATATGATTTTTTGTGGCAATAATTTGTGTTCCAAATGAGTCAAGTGCGTAGGTACCTACTATAAGTCGAAGAGCATTTTATCGCTGAGTGTACCTAATTTTTTTTTATGGAAACTGACACGGTTGACTACATCACCTACAAGATCCGTGATGTCAGCCAATAACACCTCGGTGAACTAGGTGCCATGTCAGTGCTTCCCTTCATTTCATGTCGGCTACACTGAACTGGACGGTAAACACGAACTATTTACATAGGTAGCCGATTCGACCGACGTTTCATTCAGTGCGATGGTACTAAATTTGTATTTATATCATTTCACGAATGAAGAATCTAAACTTTTTTTTTATTTTTTGAATATGGAATTGATTTCCCTATACTGGCAGAGCGGCACGGTTTGCCTTCTCAATCATTTATTTTATTTACCATGTGGGGCCCGATCTTAAAAATAATAACCCCACTGCAGTACCGTGTGGGGCCGGTATCATGTGGCATCGTTTCACCTACGTGCTGCTTGAGAATTATCTTGTCCTAATACTTCGCTAAACGTGGTGGTCGGTGTTGTGCTGTAATTTACCAGAATTCTCGCAGCACAGCACCGATTACACTGCTCACCCCGATAGTCGGTATACAGCGTGTGGTATGTAGCGTAGTAGTATACCAGCGATATGCCAACCGGAAATGGAACCCAAGCCTTCGACAAGAGAAGCAACGCTGTAACCACTAACACACCACGCGGTTGTAGGCTATGTAATGTAATATATAATGATCACCGTTGGGTACCTCTAATAAGTGATTCAGACGGTTGGATCTCGGAAAATATTGAATAACAATTGCTATGTTTTATGTAATGTACTGCTTACGTATACAGTTAGTGTACATATTCTTGTTACTCTTACCCACTTGCTACTTTGATTATATAACTATCACCGCTGCTTCACCGCTCGGAACCGCGTGTGAAACTGTAGGTCCCTTCCCTCGCCCCTTTTTTTTTTAAGGTTCCGTATCCGTCGTACGGGACCCTATAACTAAAGCTCCGTCCGTCTGTCTGTCCGAGGCTCGTGGTCCGAGGGCTGTATCTCTTGAACCGTAATAGTTAGCCCGTTGAAATTTTCACAGAATATGTGTTATTTATTATGGCCGATATAACGTAAAATAATAAAAATATGCGCGCCATCTACCGAAAACAGTATGAAGCATTTTAACTAATCATGAATTTTAACTAATATGAAGCATTTCATAAAACACGCCATAGATGGCGTGAATGGCGCTGACCATGACATGGCGATACGGAACCCTCGGTGCGCGAGTTCGACACGCACTTGGCCGGTCGAACTCGCGCACCGAGTTCGATCACACGGCGACATGTCAGGCGACCTGGCGAGACTGTCGCCCTTTAGCACTGGCATTGTGTCCTTATATTTTAGTCTCCTTTTACGACATGCACGGGGAGAGATGCAGTGTGGATATTTATTTTATTTTTTTTATGTAAACCAACATGGGTGGCTGTGTCGAGAGACCAATGGTACAGTCCACAGAGCCAAAAACCCCTCTCCTCGCGAAACCACGCTCAGTGAGGCTCCATGCCAGCAGATTTGCAGACTGTTGCTAGTCTGTCTAGCTCGTTGATACGACGTTTGAAGACACCCAGGTTAAAGGATTCGGGAAACACACTCGCCGGGGAGACAGTTCCACACCCTAGCGGTGCGACAAAGAAACGATTTTGAGAACCGATGGGTTCTCAAAAGCCCAATGTCAACAACAAAAGGGTGCTCGCTCAGTTTCTCTGCGGCTAGTGCTGCGAAGATAGGTTGGATGGCAAGGAATAAGGGAAGCAAGTTCCTCCGAGCAGCGTCCATGATAGTACCTGTAGAACAGACTGAGTGACCCTACAAATCTCTACCACTCTAGGTGTCGGCAAGTCATCGTCTGAGATTAATCAATTGATTGATCTCGATGGCTTAAACCTACATTTCTCCTCTTCTCCTATAGTTATGGACCCATCTGATAACGCTCACACACTTAGACAGTTGAATTCAGTCTTAATTTCCGATTCTGATCAATTTGGTTTCACCAGAGTCACTGACTGTGAAGTAAAACGTATCATCCTCTCTATTAAGAGTAAGGCTGTAGGTCCTGATGACATGAGTCGGGAACTGTTTTTGCCGATATTAGACAATGTTGTACACATATTCACCCACATAATCAACTATTCGCTAGTGTCGGCAACTTTTCCTGAACTGTGGAAGAAGGCCTATATGATACCGCTCCCTAAGATCAGCTCCCCCACTCAGTTCAAGGATTATCGTCCTATTTCCATACTTCCTTTTTTATCTAAAGTACTTGAACGTGTGGTTCACTCTCAACTCTCCATGTATCTTTCTGCAAACTGCCTGTTAAATTGATATCAATCGGGATTTCGACCATCTCATAGCACAGTCTCTGCACTTGTCAAAATAACCGATGATATCCGCCATGCAATGGATGATCGGAAACTTACTCTGCTGGTTCTACTTGATTTCAGCAGTGCTTTCAACACTGTTGATTTCGAAATCCTTCTTGCTATTCTGCGTTCCTTGAACATTTCACAGTCAGTACTCGATTGGTTCTTTTCCTATCTCAGGGGTCGTCGCCAGTGCGTTCGTGTCAACAATACCACTTCTAAGTGGTGCGACATCACTGCCGGCGTACCACAAGGCGGTGTGCTCTCTCCATTACTATTTTCCATTTTCATCAACAATATTGTTGTCTCTCTTATGTGTTCCTACCATCTATATGCTGACGACTTGCAGCTCTACCGTCACTTCCGTCTCGAGGACACTCATACTGCCGTAGCCCTCATGAATATAGACCTTGAGTCTGTACTCGATTGGGCTGCGCGCTTCGGCCTGCTCATTAATCCTGCTAAGACACAAGTCATAATCATCGGATCACCTAAATTGTTGGCAAAGCTGGACAGGGATACTCGCCCCGTCGTTGTTTTCAATGGCATAGCTATCCCCTACAGCAAGTGCGTTAAAAATTTAGGGCTTATGATCGATGAATCTCTTACATGGAGTGTGCAGGTTAATGAGGTCAGTCGTAAGGTCTTCGGGAGCATGCACTCTCTCAAGCGTTTGCAAAACTTCATTCCCACTGGCACAAAAATTACGCTCGCTCAATGTCTCTTATTGCCAATTCTAGATTATGCTGATGTGTGTTATCTTGACCTAAATGAGGATCTCCTCAACAAACTTGACCGTATTCTTAACTTGTGCATTCGCTATATTTTCGGATTGCGCAAGTATGACCATATATCTGAATATCGAGCTCGCCTTCAGTGGCTCGATGTTCGTGGTCGCAGGAACTCTCACGCCCTCTCTCTTCTCTTCCGCACACTTAATGATCCTGCTGCTCCCAAATACTTGAGTGAACGATTTGAATTTCTTTCTTCTCACGGCCTGGCTTTAAGATCTGCTGACAACTTACTCTTGGCAATACCGGCTCACTCAAGCTCGTTCTACACGGACTCTTTCACAGTACAAACAGCTCGCCTCTGGAATAATCTGCCTGTGCATTTACGCTCCTCTACGTCTATGAATGTATTTAAGATAAATTTAAACAGACTTCTCCTTTCCTTACCGAAGTAAATGCAATTTGTATTACATAAGTACATATCTTACGCCCCTTCTCTTAATCTCCTGTCATTCAGTTGATTGTGTTGCACAACGGTACCACCGATTAATGTACATATAATATATAAGTTTATTATATACATATATATTATGCTTATTAAAGTATCTACGTAGTATTCGTACGTAGTTTATCATACATATTTCTTTAATCTAACACATTGTCACAAACTATTCTTGTTCGCCTGCATGTACTTCTCCCACATCCCAAAGGTTAGTTAGAATAGAATGCCTCGCGGCATTAAGCTCGCCTCTTGTACCTAATTTTGATAAATTGGTGTTCAATAAAGAATATATACATACATACATACAAATCGTCTGTGACTGAGAGACTCCAGATCATCAGACAGATATTATTTTTGAGTGCGGGCCCCTCACGTACACTTATCAAGAAAATGGACTAATTTTGACTGTAATAAATCTCTGTAAGGGATATGTCCGCCTTTGCATTTAACGTAAATGTTCTAATTTACTCATATAATACTGTTGAATGTTTCTTAGAGCAATAAATTATGAATTATATTTTTTTTATTCTTACCAATATTTGGTTTTCATATGTTTTTTATTTATATATAATGTATATATCTTATATATTATATACATTATAATATACACATCTTACACATCTTCTAATATATTTCTGCTTTTTCGTCATCAGGTCATCATTTAGGCCATCGTCATTCTTGACTCACCTCAAAGTTATAAATATTTTAATTAACTATTCTATATGTTTTTACATATCTCGTGACGACAAAAGTCGATATACATATATTAGATGATGAGTAAACTGTGTATTTTTTAACCGATTTAAAAAAAAGTAGGAGGTTCTCAATTCGACTGTATTTTTTTTATTTTTTTTTATGTTTGTTGCCTCAGAACAAGCAAAAATGATGCATGAAAGAAAAAATGAGTGGATGATATCCTTCGTGATTTGTGTAGCCTTCTTTAGCACCGCCTTCAACTGTAGGGTTCGATTTTTTTTTATTTCATACATTTTTGAAGGCGGTTTTTATATATTTTTTAATAGTTTTTGTAATGTTTAAATATAAAGGATATATAAAAATATTAGTGCAATAAACCATTTTCGATCTATCTATCTAACTATACCGGGGCGCACTCGAAAATTGTTTTCGTGAATTGCGGTCGGCAAACCCGCATGATCGATATAGTAACGGCTTAGGTCATTATGCCTAAGTATTATTTTGTTGTGGATCTAACGGGACGAATAATGTAATTCTAAAATAAATTCGAACTGAAATAAAAACATCTACAGGTTATTGCCAGCCTCGATAGCTCAGTGGTGCAGACAGTCGACTGTCGCTATTGATGGTTAAGCAACGCTGGGCACGGTCAGTATTTGGATTTGTGACCGCTCGACCGTTGGAGGCTGAGCGTGGTTCGGATTCCACGCTAAACTGTAGGTCCCTTACTTTCTTACTTTACTAGGTGGTAGGGTTCAACCCGCCCGGGTTGGTACCACCGCACTGAATGAAACCTCGGTCGAAACGGCTATGTACGTACATAGTTTGTGTTTTCCGTCCAGTTCAGTGTAGCCGGCACGAACGAAGGGAAGCACTGACATGAAACTAGCTCACCCGGTGTTATGGGCTGACATCACGGATGTTGTAGGTGATGTAGCCAACCGGGTCACTTTCCATAAAATAAAAAAATTGCATCCAATCTATTAAGGGAGCGTTCCCATACCACTTTTGGACCCCACCAGTTTTCACGTGGTATTTCAAAACATATCGCTACGTGATATGGTGCGTAACGAGGAAATCCGCCGTGGGCTGGCCACGTCTCGTCAGCCGAAGAGTCGACGATCGTTTGGAGTAACCGTGTCCTACACTGGCGGCCGTGGACAGGAAAACGGAGTGTGTGAAGACCACCCGCCAGGTGGGACGACGACATCAAGTGCGTCGGCAGAAAGCAGTGGTTCCGTACCGCTGAAGGCCGGGAGGACTGGAGGAAAATTGGAGAAGCGTATGTCCAGCAGTGGACGCTTACACGCTGACTGACTGACTGATTTCAAAACTATCTGTTTTGCAATGTACCTATTTATGTGGATGAAGTATAAATTCGATCGATATTCGATATCGATATTCGAGCATTCAGTTAGATAAAGTCAACCATAATATACTCTCAATAAATTGCCGACTACCTTTTATTGATTATCTATCTCTATTTCATTTTAAAAATTAAAGATAATGAAACATTTTGTTCCTGAATCGCCCCTTTGATTTTTTTAAAACATTTTTACTCGAAAAATCAAAAGCCCTTTGATGAAAAATGTCCTGTTTTTTCAACTGAACCTTCTGGCAGCCCTGTACACAGATACGTCGGTACGGCACCTGAAAGCCTTTTTAGATCCTGCGGATCCCTCGTTCCTGCGATCCTATTCCTTTCGGAAACACTCGGGTTGACTCGGCTCGAAAGCGAACCCATTGAAGCCGACATTCGTTTGGTCGTTTATGTGATTTGGTGGCTCAGTGGTAAGAGTGTAGAGTTGGTTTATTTTTTCGATATCGACCATGGATTCGTGTCCCTCAAAATTGTTTTTGTTTTTTTTTTTTTTTTAAGCAATGTTATATATATGTTATAATGTTATAACCACCTAAGAAAGCTTTATTTTCGGAAATACAAACGTAACAAAAACGACATGCACCGCCTCAACATTAGGTTAGGGATAATTATATAGAAGATGCGTCGCTTAGCGACGCATCTTCTATACACGGTGTTGCAACCCCAACCGTAAAACCCGAAAGGGGGTGATTCTGTACGTGAAATAGAACAACTTTTGTTCTACAACTGTTTAATTTGAAGAAAAAAAATTTTTTCCCTCCATACATTTTGAGAAAAGGTATTGAAAATTTTTATGGAAAAAATAACTTTTTTGTTTCAATTTTTTTTTTTCGCCACAGAAGTTGTTTAGTTTCACATATAGAATAACCCCCTTATGTCAGTTAAAAATATAACGGGGGCAACTGCAACACCGTGTATATTAACCCTGGTTATTTTTTTTTAAACCACCAAAACATCACTCATCTCATACCACTTGCCGATAAGTATAAGATATCGATATCGAAGATAAGTATGCACGAAAGGAGTAGGATGCGCAGGTTCGAGGATCTAAAAAGGCTTTCAGGTGGCGGACCGCACGTCACCTGGTCACCGCAAATTTCGGCGTATTCATCTCAAATTTGACGCGTGACAGGCAGTTCTGCAAAAATCGAAGGAAGTAGGTACCTGTTCACGCTAAATCGAATGTCGTGTACAGTCATAAACGCGCATTTCAAAGAACGAGTCACAATAAAAAAAAGGCCAAGTGCGAGTCGAACTCGCGCACCGAGGGTTCCGTATCACCATGTCATGGTCAGCGCCACTCACGCCATCTATGGCGTGTTTATGAAATGCTTCATATTAGTTAAAATTCATGATTAGTTAAAATGCTCCTTACTCCTTTCGGTAGATGGCGCGCGCGCATACACATTTTAGTTTCTTCTATGGGAACCCCCGTGAATTTTTTACTTTTTCTTATTTTTATTATTTGGTGTTATATCGGCCATAATAAGATATATTCTGTGAAAATTTCAACGGGCTACCTATTACGGTTCAAGAGATACAGCCCTTGGACGGACGGACAGACAGACGGCGTAGCTTAGTAATGGGGTCCCGTACCGGATACGGAACCCTAACAATTGGGTAATACCACCTGCCAGGATGTTCGTCTTGCTTGCTGCTTGCGTTTAAGGCTGCGTAGCAGGTAAAATTCCTCTCTTTCCGAGAGCGCTAACCATCAATATTACTCACCTGACATACTCCGTTTTAATATATGTAAAACTTTATCTATCAATCAATGCAGATCGATTGTTAGGGTTCCGTATCCGTCGTACGGGACCCTATTACTAAGCCTACACCGTCTGTCTGTCTGTCTGTCTGTCTGTCTGTCCGTTTGTCCGAGGACTGTATCTCTTGAACCGTAATAAAACCGGTAGCCCGCTGAAATTTTCACAGAATATGTGTTATTATGTCCTGTGGTGTGGAACTAGCATCCCTTATTCCCTGCTACCCTTCCTATCACCGCATGACTCGTCGCAGAGAGACTCAGCACCCTTTTGTAGTTGACATTGGGCTTTTGAGAACCCATCGGTTCTCTAAATCGTTTCTTTGTCGCACCGCTAGAGTGTGAAACTGTCTTCCGGCGAGTGTATTTCCTGAATCCTTTCACCTGGGTGTCTTCAAGCGTCGTCTTATTAACGGGCTAGACAGCCTAGCAACAGTCCGCAAATCTGCTGGCATGGCACCTAACTGAACGTGGTTTCGCGAGGAGAGGTGATTTTGGCTCTGTCGACTGCACCATTGGTCTCTCGGCACAGCATGTTGGTTTTCATAAAAACCCCCGCGTACGACCGTATGTCCATGGGCGTCGTTAGACACCTTATCGGTGGCTCGGCGCCACATGTCGCGCTTTCTATAAAAAAAAAAGATCCGGGCAACTATTTTAACATTCGTACTTTGAAATTGTTTTTATGCCAAATAAACAGACGCATTTTTTTAAAGATTTATTTCGATTTTTGTTATAGAATAATTGCCTAGGACAGAGCAAATTTATATATATCCGAGTTTACCCCTTACATACAGACACACTTGTCAGTTCTTCTTTGCTGTAATAAATCGAACAGGCGGAATGTTACAATGTAAATAATTATCGCAAATCTGAGGGATGATTCTCAGAAGATCCATTGGCCAGATCCATGATGGATCTAGTGAGATATGTATTTCTCATTAGATCCAGTTTTGAAGGTGTGGATCTACTGAGAACTGCCAATAGAGGCTAAATAAACAATAAACAATAAACACGTTGCTGTTTTATAATAGTATAAGTACCTGGGCGACCGAGCTTCGCTCGGCGTCTACGCCTATCTAGATAAACTTGAAAAAAATTACATTATCTAAATACAAAATTTCATCCAAATCGTTAAAGCCGTTTCCGAGAAACCAATTTATATATATACAAGTTTAGCTCACTTAAAGTAATAGGATATATTACTTTTGTGCGAGATACGCTCAGTCAGACGCTCGCTCAGACGTCATGGCAGAGAATTTTGAACTGACTAAATTGTCCTTGTTTTGGTTGAAGACTAAAATGGAAATTTCAAACGATTAAAATGAAACAAAATCCCACCGTTTGTATTAAGTCACAAATAAAAATTTTGGTAAACTATTTAACCTTTTAAGATTTAGCCACTAAAGTCTCCCTTTACAAAATCAACTGATTAACACATTTTGCATTCACGAAATGTGACACCTTTATAAAAATGGTCGTTTAAAAAATTTACTGCTGTTTTCGTCGAGATATGAGAATTGTCTTTTTTAGGGTTCCGTATCCGTCGTACGGGACCCCGTTACTAAGCCTACGACGTCTGTCTGTCTGTCCGTCTGTCTGTAAGAGGGGTGGTATCCCTTGAACCGTAATAGGTAGCCCGTTGAAATTATCACAGAATGTGTGTTATTATGGCCGATATAACAAAAAATAATAATAATAAGAAAAAGTAAAAAATTCACGGGGTCTCCATAGAAGAAACTAAATAGTATATGCGCGCCATCTACCGAAAAGAGTATGAAGAAGCATTTTAACTAATACATAGATGGCGTGAGTGGCGCTAACCATGACATGACGATACGGAACCCTCTGTGCGCCAGTTCAACTCGCACTTGGCCGGCTTTTTTGTGAATTATGAAGAATTTAAAAGGATGCAAGGGGCGTTAACTCTTCTAACAGGTTATAATAAATTCGAGCTAATATACCTACAAATTATGTTAAAATTTGTGTTTCGGGGCAAATTTGTTATCCCGACCCTTAAACCTTATCCGATTTTTACGATTCTTTTTTTATTGTAATAAGGACAATTTCATTAATGAGCTTCATGACATCAACTAATTATAAATTCGAAAAATTCGTTCGAAAAACCAATGTTTAACTCTGGCTTAGTACTCGTATTGGCGTAGTATCGTATCTTATTTCAAAAAAACCCGGCAAAGTGCGAGGCGCCACTCACGCCATCTATGTATTAGTTGAAACGCTTCATACCCTTTTCGATAGATGGCGCGCATACACTTTTTAGTTTCTTTTATGGGGACCCCCGTGATTTTTTTACTTTTTCTTATTTTTATTATTTGTTGTTATATCGGCCATAACAAATAACACATATTCTTAGAAAAATTCCAACCGGCTACCTATTACGGTTAAAGAGATACAGCTCTCGGACAGACAGATAGACATATGGCTTAGTAATAGGGTCCCGTACGATGAATATGGAACCCTAAGAAATCGAAATTATCAAAATCGGTCAAGGTTTAGAGGTTGGAAAAACATAAATCCCGTAAGACGATTTTGCATAGAAAAAAAAAACTAAAACCTCTGTGTCATCACGTGCCTATAGTGCGACAAGGCTTGAAATGAACGTGGCTGACAGCGGAACTAACGCCGGCACAGTGTTGCCAGATTACCGTCTCGCGTTTCACTCGTTCACGCGTACGTTAATATCTCTTCTTAGTCTGTGGCGTTGTTAGCAGAAATCGAAGACTATCTGTTATTTTATTAGTGAGCTAGTCTTCCTAAAATGCAATACATAAAATTTAAAATAAGTAAGTACCTACCTACCATATAGTGACTATACACATACATTTTCCCCTAGTGTAAGGAAATTTTCAAAATGTATAACCCTAATGCTACCTAAAGCGCGCTCGCACAAACGTCATCCACGTTCATTTCAAGCCTTGTCGCACTATACCACTGTCTGCTGTCGAGGTCTCACTGACACGTAAGTCTTTTTCTCCTAGAAAAGAATGTGCTAGCTATGAGATAAGAATTAAACATAGCCTAATCTTGACCCAGATGCACTCTCGTGGCGCAACTCCATTGTCTACCGACTTTTTCGCTGACCCGTGACCGCGCGCTGACTGGCGACCGTCGCCAACGAAGCGCCCTCTCAAGGTTCGTTGATAGAAAGTGTGTTTTTAATTTTCGAACAATTCAATTTTTTGACATTGGAAATGTCTTTTCGTTCGCTCCAATGTAGGCTCCGATTTCACGAAAAAGTGCGATCCCCTTATATCTCTGACAGTTGTAAAGATATGATATTCAAAAAGGGCTCAAAAGACGCGTATTTATAAGAGCTGTAAGGTGCAAAAATAATTATTCGAGAAAGTCAAAAACGAAAAAAGTTATGACCGAAATAGTGAAAAAAAAAAAAAAATCCGAATGTTTGATTTTGGCGCCCGATATTTTGGAAACGAAGAATGATATAAAAAATTTGAGAAAAACTCCTCTGGACAATTTAGTCAGCTACCATTTGAGCCTAAAACAGAAGACCGGGTTAAAGGTTTGCCCTGTAGCTCAACCTTTTTGTAAAAAGTTAAAAAGTCAGAACGACATTTTTAGGGTTCCGTAGTCAACAAGGAACCCTTATAGTTTCGCCATGTCCGTCCGTCTGTCTGTCCGCGGCTTAGCTCGGAGACCCTTTGTACTAGAAAGTTGTAAGTTGGTATGGGTATACATATTAATAACGCCGACAAAGTGGTAAAATAAAAATTTTGAAATTAATTTTTTTTAGGGTACCTCCCCTACACGTAAAGTGGGGATGATTTTTTTTTCACTTCTACCCCAACGGTGTTATGGGCTGACATCACGGATGTTGTAGGTGATGTAGCAAACCGTGTCAGTTTCCATAAAAAAAATTAAAAAAATACTATGCTACATTAAAAAAAAGAAAAAAATATTATGTTATATTTTATTAAGTTTATTTATATCTTTTATTTTTATATAGCCATATTATTTATAAACCCATATTTATTGATATCTTTCGCAAGTTACGGGTTGCATATTATGTCGAGTGGTGATATGCGTGATTATTAGGTAGAATAGAATAGAATAGAATATACTTTATTGCTTTCCAATAAAAAAATTGTACAAAAGGCGGACTTATTACCTAAGGCAATCTGTGCCAGTCAACCTGACTTAATTATGAACACTTATTATAAGGGTAGGTAGTGGCATACGTTTTTGTAAAGCCGCGTCTTCTGCGCATGTTTTTTCGAAACAATACACAAAAAACATGAAACAAAAACATTATTTCTCTATGGTTTTCATACAAATGTGTATGGCCACGCCCCAATGATTCAGATTCAGATTCTTTATTTCATCATTGGCCGCTCAGACATGTCAATACATTTCAAAATAACATATTATGTACAAATATCATAAATCATAAAAATTAAAAACAAAATTAAAAACAACCAGCACAAGAAATAAAACCAAAATGTAATTATTAAAACAGGCTAATTCATTAATCACATTGTTGTCTCAATCAACTACTTTTTGGAGATACTCTTCTATTGAATAGTGAGGCTTCTTTGTTGTTTGTTCTTTCTTGCTTGTTTCGATGTTTCTGTGTAATGTTTCGAAAAAACATGCGCAAGAGGCGCGGCTTAAAGTAGAGTAAAGTTACTGTGCTAAGGTGCACATTGAAAAGAATTCCAGTGATGTTTCTTGTTTCTTGTTAGTTGTACCGTGTGGGGCCGGTACTTTAAAAGAATAGCCCCACTGCATCTCTCCCCGTGTATGTCGTAAAAGGCGACTAAGGGATATGACTCCCTTCTTATATTACTAGGTGGTAGAGTTTAACCCGCCCGGGTTGGTACCACCGCACTGAATGAAAGGTCGGTCGAAACGGCTATGTAAATAGTTTGTGTTTTCCGTCCAGTTCAGTATAGCCGGCACGACTGAAAGGAAGGCTGACGTGGCACCAAGGTCACCCGGTGTTATGGGCTGACATCACGGGAGTTGTAGGTGATGTAGCCAACCGTGTCAGTTTCCATAAAAAAAAAAAATATTGTTCTTCTTCGCTGTAATAATCGAACTGGCGGAATGTTGCAATGTAAATAGACAAATTGAGCGCAGTGTACTGCCAAGAGATGATGAATAAACAATAAACAATAAACAACAATTGCTATGACCATTAACCTGGTAAACGTGGCGTGTTTTAAGTATTTATTATCCGACTGCGTGAAGCTAAAAGGAGGGTTCTGTTTTTTTAGTGTATATGTCTTCGATCAAAAGCAAAGCCTGGATATGTATCTCCTCATTCATCTCGAGATTGGGATTCCCTGAACTAACACGAATTCGATGTAAAATGTCTTCTGACATTGTCATCCTATAGATTGCTCTATTTCCGGCTCTCGACTCTATTTCCGAATGGGGCCGTAGTAATTTGGTCGAGTTCAACGCTTCCAAGACACAAGTTTGCGCGTTCAGTGCGAAGAGAGCGGCGCGCACACCGGCTCCTTCATTCCAAGGCACGTCGCTTAAATTAAGCGAACACCTCGGGGTCCTCGGAGTCGAACTGTCGCACGACCTGAACTTTCGTCGCCATATCGAGGGGAAGGCCAAGCTGGCTTCTAAAAAGCTGGGCGTACTCAATAAGGTGCGACGGCACTTCACGCCGGACCAAAAGCTGCTTCTGTATAAATCGCAGATCAGGTCCTGCTTGGAGTACTGCTCGCACCTGTGCAGCGTCGAGCCGTGCGACTAGTGGGTGACCCCGAAGTGTCCTGCGATCTAGAACCACTGCAACACCGTAGGGATGTCGGCTCCCTGAGTGTGTTCTATCGCTTATTCCATGGGGAGTGCTCGGAGGAGCTGTTTAATGCGATCCCGCCGTCCCCTTTCCACCTTCGCACCACGCGCACTGGGCAGGGATTGCATCCCTACACGCTGGACTTACCGCGGATGCGTACCAATCGATTCTGCAGATCTTTCGTCTACAGAACCGGTAAACTCTGGAACGCTCTCCCTGCCCATATATTTCCCCCCAAGTACAGTCTCGGGTCCTTCAAGAGGGGCGTGAATGAGCACCTGTCAGGCCGGCATGGCATTCGCAACCCCCGCATACGACCGAATGTCCATGAGCGTCGTTAGACACCTTATGGGTGGCTCGGCGCCATATTTCGCGTTGTCAATAAAAAAAAAAAAATTGCGTCTGCAGACTCTAATATGATAATAAAACTAAATTGACGATTTTTATAAATATTTTCTGTATGTTTGTATGTACATATGTATGTATGTTCCTCCATAACTCTTAAACCGATAATCCGAATTCTATGAAACTTAGTACAAGCAAATTTGATTATATGGGACACAGGATTAGGCTAAACACTAGGCGAGTACTTCGAATGGCACGATTCTCTAATTCGTTCTTGTGCCGCACTGCAAAGGTGTGGAACGGGCTTCCGGGGAATATCTTTCCCCACTCCTACAATCCACGGATCTTCAAATCGCGGGTAAATAGCCTTTCCCCAGCGACATTAGTCCACCTCTGGCACCTCCTCGGGGGTGATATTGGCTGCGCCTGAGGCTTCGACCTCAAACAGAGCCAGCTAGTTCGGAAATAATAAAAAAAAAAAAAAAAAAATTCAGTTCCGGTTACGCTAAGATGTGGCTCTTATACAAACCGAATTGTTCCGCGCGCCGAAATGAAGGTACGTTAGCGGGCTTACTTTCTTTCTTCTATTTAAATACGAATTTCACGCAAGCGAAGCTCCGGGCAAAACGCTAGTAAAGAAAAAACAATTAAAAACACAGCAAGATCAGCCCAGACTCTTTCCTCCACGAATTAGGTAGACCATGAACTATCGAACCGGGAAACGCAGAATAATAAAATAACCTTTTTTTTATAACTTTATTGCGCTATATAAATCGCGACATTCGGTTTATGACCCCCTATAATGTTTCAATAGCAGATTGATGCTCGGACGTATCTATATAGATTTTCGCACAATCGTGCAAAAACTTGTTCGTAAATGTTTTATTTTTTCGTCCGTCTGAGGCGCACGCAAACAAATTGATATGCGATGACCTACGACGAAATGTGGTTTAATTATTATTATAGAATTTATGAGCGGTTTGTTTCCTGGAAGTAGGTCTTGAGGCGACAATTAAAAAAACCGGCCAAGTCCACGCTTGCCAGAACCGATTTTATCATTCCCGGGACATATCTACTAACTGCAGTCCAAAAGGGGAAAAATGAAAGACCAATATTTTTCTGTTATAATTTTAACGGCGAACTTTTAGCGTTTTTTCGGATTCCGTATCCGTCGTACGGGACCCTATTACTAAGCCTACGCCGTCTGTGTGTCTGTCCGTCTGTCCGAGGGCTGTATCTCTTGAACCGTATTTGGTAGCCCGTTGAAATTTTCACAGAATATGTGTTATTATGGCCGATATAACAACAAATAAGGAAAATAAGAAAAAGTTAAAAATTCACGGGGTCCCCATACAAGAAACTAAAAAGTGTATGCGCGCCGTCTACCGAAAATAGTATGAAGCATTTTAACTAATCCATAGATGGCGTGAGTGGCGCTGACCATGACATGGTGATGCGGAACTCTCGGTGCGCGAGTTCGACTCGCACTTGACCGTTTTGTTTTATAAATAACAACTTTAGTATGCAATACACTTATTGTGGTGTACGCTCATACAATATCAATTAATTGCACATCGTATCGACCAATATTTCACTCCGCGCCGACTTTTTGCGCGACGTAAAGTAAAGTAGTATGTATGTGTGTACGTGAATAGGTATGTATATATTTTTCTTCCCGGGACAAATTGCACTCACCGGGACAAAAATATCCTTCGCCCGGGACACGGGACATTGGAGCCTAGCCCGGGATAATCCCGGAAATCTCGGGCACCTGGCGAGCCTAGGCCAAGTGCGAGTCGCACTCGCGCACCGATTTTCCACACTACCAGGTAATTGGCCGGTTTTTTTTTATTATTTTTTCTTTTAAAGTTTGCACTATAATCACACGAAGTTTGACGTTTGTATGTATTACCGTTTTCGACAGAGCGAAAAAAAAATCATTGAAAAAAAATCAAGTTTCCTGTATCCCATTTAATGTTTTTTTTTTTTTTTTTTTATGTAACCTGACACGGTTGGCTACATCACCTACAACATCCGTGATGTCAGCCCATAACACAGGGTGAACTAGGTGCCATGTTAGTGCTTCCCTTCATTTCATGTCGGCTACACTAAACTGGACGGAAAACACGAACTATTTACATAGCCGTTTCGACCGACGTTTCGTTCAGTGCGGTGGTACCAACCCGGCCGGGATAAACCCTACCACCTAGTAAGGTAAGAAGGGAAGGGACCTACAGTTTAACGTGGAATCCGAACCACGGTCAGCCTCCAACGGTCGAGCGGTCACCCATCCAATCACTGACCGCGCTCAGCGTTGCTTAATAACAGTTGACTAACCAACCGCGCCACTGAGCTACCGAGGCTGACGAATTTTCTTATCCCTTAGTCGACTTTTACGACATGCGACGGGGAGAGATGCAGTGGGGCTATTCTTTTTAAGTACCGACCCCACACGGTACCCGACCCCACACGGTACATGTTTTACCTGTTTTTTATTTGTTAGGATATGGCCGATAATAACACGTATTCAACAGGCTTCGACGGCTCAAAAGATCAGAAAGGGCTTAGGGAACGCCATGCTTGATATACACTACCCTGCGACCTACCACCTATACGCTGGACTTACCGCGCATGCGTACCTATCGATTCTGCAGATCTTTCCTTTACAGAACCGGTAAACTCTGGAACGCTCTCCCTGCTCATATATTTCCCCCCAAGTACAGTCTCTAGGTCCTTCAAGAGCGGCGTGAATGGGCACCTGTCAGGCCGGCATGGCATTCGCAACCCCCGAATACGACCTAATGTCCATGGGCGCCGTTAGACACCTCATGGGTGCCTCGGCGCCATATGTCGAGCTAACAATAAAAAAAAACCACGGACGCGCCCCAACCGGTTCTATATGTGTTTTTTTTATTCTTAGAACCGGGAAAATGTGGAACGCACTCCCTGCCAATCTATTTGCTCCCAAGTACAGCCTGGGGTTTTTCAAAATGGGCGTGAAAAGGCTCCTGTCGGGCCGGCATGTTATTCGCAACCCCCGTGCATCACAGAATGTCCATGGGCATCGTTAGACACCTACTTGTAGGTGAAACGATGCCACATGTCGCGCTATCCATAAAAAAAACACACTAGGGAAATAGAATCGTAGACTCTTTTAAATCTTTCATCTATGTCTACAAATAAATTAAAATATAAAAAAGATATTAATATTTTAATATTGGTGGAAAGACGACCCGCCAGTTGACACGAAGACATCAAGTGCATCGGCGGAAAGCTGTGGTTCCGCACCGCTGAAGGCCGGGAGGACTGGAAGAAAATTGGAGAGGCGTATGTCCAACAGTGAACGCTTGCACGCTCACTGACCGACTGACAAATCAATTAAAGATTGAGGAAAGAACGTTTTGGGTTACATCCTCAATTTAAATGAAAAAAAAACTCTGCTATATTTTCACGCGTCTGCGTAAACAAAGTAGTTAGCGGCCTCAATTAGTTATTTAGATTTTTATACGCCCGAGATTAAAAAACAATTCTATACAGTTCAGTCTATATTGACAACCTTGATAGCTCAGTGGTGCAGACAGTCAACTGTCGCTATTGAATGTTAAGCAACGCTGGGCGCGGTCAGTACTTGGATGGGTGACCGCTGACCGTTGGAGGCTGACCGAGGTTCGGATTCCTCGTAAAACTGTAGGTCCCTTCCCTCCTAATCTTACTTGGTGGTAGGGTTTAACCCGCCCGGGTTGGTACCACCGCACTGAATGAAACGTCAGTCGAAACGGCTATGTAAATAGTTTGTGTTTTCCGACCAGTTCAGTGTAGCCGGCACGATCAAAGGGGGAAGCACTGACATGGCTGAATGCCCCTCGATGGCGGTGGTGTCAGGCATGTGTAGCACACTGTAGACACACTGGTGGTGCGATGTCAGCACATTCGGTGTGGCTTAAAAAGCTAAACTTCTATAATCTATGCTTAAAATTCTTATTATTAATCCTAATTGTCTTAATGTTGATAAAGCAATATTTTTTTTTAATCATACACAGAATTTCTCTATTTTTATTTGTGTTTTATTATCTGTTTAAATTATATGTCTATATTTTATCATCATCTCATTATTTCTTCTCTGCCACTGCACACTCTTTCATGATAACCCAAAGGTTGGCTGGGGGAGAACGCCTACGGTGTTAAGCTGTACCTTTTTCTTTTTTAATTTTTTTTTCAAGTGCAATAAATATATTTTTATTTGATTTGATTTGAAAATTAGCAGAAATCCCTGCTATAAATATAGTAAACCATAACAAAATGTTAAAAAAATTATTAAAACATTTTTTTCTGTAATAATAAATACAATTATTTTATATTAAATAAAGAAATAGAAACATTTCATGAAAAATATATTTTCTTTAATAACGATAATAAATTTAATTTATAAAAAAAAAAATTACATTTAAAATGAAAGTAGATAAACTAGGCATAAATGATATCAAAGAAAGAAAATTACTTAATTTATAAAAAAATTCTATTAGCTCGCCGTTCGAAAATGAATTGTTGCCAAATTCCAATCAATCTTTGCGCGTACTGAATGATAAACGCTTACAATGAGTTTAAGGCCGACTTGGTATAAACGAGACCACGCTTCACCGCGTTTTGGTAATCGCTGATTCGAATTCATAATTATACTCGTATCTAGTTAATTTGTTTTAATCATTACAGACGAAAGATCGACTTGGGCAACAGCCGCCGCTGCCGTGGCGAATCATTTTGTTTGTTTGTCGATGTTTAAATCGTTATTTATGTTTTATAAGGTCTTTCAATAGAAGGTAACGCTACGCTAAGGGGTGTATGTGTATCAGATACTGATCACGTTCCCATACAAAGTTTTTTTTGACGTGATAACGTCACGTCTTATAAATTGATGAACACCGGCTGCACGCACGAAAAAGTGTCACGTTCCATCTGAGCCTGTGTGTGCAAGCGAGAGCGCGTAACATGCGATAGAGAGGCACAATCGGCCCAAGCGTCGGCTTTTACACATTTATGTAAAGTACCAGGGCAGCACAAATTGAAAGGAGGTCACTCGTACCATAATATATTAAGCGCATCTGGCCGGTCGGAAAAGATTTCAAATTTAGAATATCCATGAAACAAGGGTTCGAATATGTATCACAATATAGATTCATGTATTTCGATTCAATACAACGACAGAGAACCAAATATTAGGTATTTATGACGTTATCACTACGTATGACGTAAACTATCGTCCGTAAACCGACTTTACAGACAACCAATTTTTACGATATAAAAGACCTATTAAGGTGAAATACGCGCACTTCACGTATTAAATTTGAGGAGTGAGTAGGTTTTTTATATCGTATAAAAATTGGTATGGGAACGTGATCAGTATCTGATACACATACACCTCTTAGCGTAAAGTTACCTACTAATGAAAGACCTTATATAGATAGTTAAAATATAGCTAATTAAATTGCGTACTTTTTTTTAAATTCCCAACTTCAAAAAGGCGACAACGGTATCTAACGGTTACTCATTCGTCTGTCCGTCTGTCTGTATGTCTGTCTGTCGTCACAGTGTTATACATAATTACTTCTGAACGGTCGATTTGATCAAGTTGAAAATATAGAATATAATCTTTCCTTGTAAAGTCTAGTAAATATTTTCAAAATTTATAAAAATTTGCGCAACCAGTCGAATGTGACATTGAAAAAACAATTTTAAAAACAACCTGCATCTCTCGCCGTGTATGTCGTAAAAGGCGACTAAGGGATATGACTTCCTTCTTATATTACTAGGTGGTAGGGTTTAACCAGCCCTGGTTGGTACCACCGCACTGAATGAAAGGTCGGTCGAAACGGCTATGTAAATAGTTTGTTTTTTCCGTCCAGTTCAGTGTAGCCGGCACGACCGAAGGGAAGCACTGACGTGGCACCAAGTTCATCCGGTGTTATGGGCTGACATCACGGATGTTGTAGGTGATGTAGCCAACCGTGTCAGATTCGATAAAAAAAAAAATACCGTATGTACGTTACGCGGTCGTGGGTCGCACGTAGAAACTTCGCTTTATTTATTAGGAGATGATTGCAATAAATGTATGAATTGTATTACCAGTGAATAGGTTGCATCTTGAGCACGGAAGTAATAGAGCCTTCTGATTCGCAGAGATAATTCGCACAATTCGCAATAGACATTATCGGCGATGCGGCGCCCATTCCGGTGGTGTTATGGCTCATGTTGACATCGGAAATGCTCGTCTTTTATAATTCACAAAGTATCTAAAATAAAAAATTAAACACAAAAGTGATTTTAAAAAATTTACGTTTCATACTATATCGTAAGTACTGTAAAAAAAACGCTTCATTTGGAAATATTTTTTTTGCGTACGCGCCGCCGTGTGGGGCCGGTACTTAAAAAGAATAGCCCCACTGCATCTCTCCCCATGCATGTCGTAAAAGGCGACTGAGGGGTAAGGACAAGATGCCGTGCTAAAGGGCGAAATCGGGCACGTTTCGCAAAGTATTCGAACAAGATTCAATCGATCAAGCAGCAAGTAAGGCACGAAGACCCACCTGCTGCATGACTCGGTGGAAGTACCGTGCCAAGGTGAGAGGTGGCCAGCCTGTCGCCCTTTAGCACGGCATCATGTCCTAATCCCTTAGTCACCTTTTACGACATGCATAGAGAGAGATGCAGTGGGGCTATTCTTTTTAAGTATATCTATATCTTAATTTTATTATAATGATGCATAATTATTACTCTAATAACAATAAACTATAACTAAATCTTAAAATTAATTGTCGGCCTCGGTAGCTCGGTGGTGCGGTCAGTCGACTGTTGTTAAGCACCTGGGTGCGGTCAGTGCTTGGATGGGTGACCGCTCGACCGTTGGAGGCTGACCGTGGTTCGGATTCCACATAAAACTGTGGGCCCCTTCCCTTCTTACCTTACTAGGTGGTAGGGATTATCCCGCCCGGGTTGATACCATCGCAAAGAATGAAACGTCGGTCGAAACGGCTATGTAAATAGTTCGGGTTTACGGTACAGTTCAGTGTAGCCGACATGAAATGAAGGGAAGCACTGAAATGGCACCTAGTTCACCCGGTGTTATGGGCTGACATCACGGATGTTGTAGGTGATGTAGCCAACCGTGTCAGTTTCCATTAAAAAGAAGAGCGAGCTGGGGGCAGGCTCTCACACAATGCGAGACGGTCACACAAGGCAGATGATATCCTCCAGAGTCCAGTCCGACCACCTCCGCTACTTTTTTTTTTTTATGGTAACTGACACGGATGGCTACATCACCTACAACATCTGTGATGTCAGCCCATAGCACCGGGTGAACTTGGTGCCACATCAGTGCTTCGGTCGTGCCGGCTACACTGAACTGGACGGAAAACACAAACTATTTGCATAGCCGTTTCGACCGACCTTTCATTCAGTGCGGTTGGACCAACCCGGGCGGGTTAGACCCTACCACCTAGTAATATAAGAAAGGAGTCATATCCCTTAGCCGCCTTTTACGACATACATGGGGAGAGATGCAGTGGGGCTATTCTTTTAAAGTACCGGCCCCACACGGTACACTTTGCTTAATACGCTGGCTGCTTATTGTTACTGTTTATTGTATAATTTCATCCATACCATAGGTAGGTAACCTACGCTTGGACATGTCGAAAACTCCGCCAGTTCTAAATTCAAATGCGAAGAAGAACTGACAAACAAACTTCGCAAGTCACTATGTTTTGTTAGTACGTTATAAGTATTATATTAACTTAATTTCCAATAATTAACCCACACTACCGCTAGCAGCAGTGGTTCCGTACCGCTGAAGGCCGGGAGGACTGAAGGAAAATTGGAAAGGCGTATGTCCAGCCCAGCAGTGGACGCTTACACGCTGACTGACTGACTGACTGACTACCGCTCACAAGAACATTAAGAGCGTGTCATGCAAAATGACAGGCGACGGTGCTGCCACTCAAGTAAATAATATATATCTCTTAAACAAAGCCATAACTGGAAAAAACAAGCCATGAAGCTGTAGTTGATTTTGATTCTGATATTCTAAGATGCTGAAAACAGTTTTGTATAGCTCAGTTTATGCACAATCATTATAACGGATTTCGATGGCCACCGTAATCCGTTATAATGATTGTGCATAAACTGAGCAATACAAAACTATTTTCAGTATCTTAGAATATCAGAATCAAAATCAACTACAGCTTCATGGCTTGTTTTTTCCAGTTATGGCTTTGTTTATGAGATATATATTATTTACTTGAGTGGCAGCACCGTCGCCTGTTATTTTGCACGGAACGCTCTTAATATTTACAGCATAAATATGAATACTCAATGGTGATTTGGAACGTTGAAAAGTGGACTGTATGATGATTGGATTTCTGACCTTAGTTTCATTCCATAGGTGTGATTCTGTCGTTATTTCTGCTTACGGTTTCGGTAGTTTCCAGGGTAGACCCTTTCTTGTATGGAATGTCTCTTGAATGGTTCTTGCTCCGAATAATATGATTAATTTCCTTTTGTCACCGGTTGGTTGTTGCAAGTCAGGGTGATCGTATGTGAATGTAATATGATATGGAGGTAGGTCAGAAAAGGATTTTTTTTCTCTACTCATGAAGTTTTCGACCTACCTACAATAATCTCATTGCCATAAACAATTTAGTGATGCCAATGATATAAAGTTAAAATCCCTAAAATGTGAAGAATAACCACTCAAGAATCTGACCACTCTGCCTAGTGCCCATTTACATTATCTATAACTGGTGCATAGTGCCATCGCCAATTTTGATACTTCATATACCAAGTCAAATAAAAAAACAATTAGTTTACTTTTATTACATACAAACTGCGTTACCACTTTGAATCGCCAGCTCTGTGCGCTGAGCAAGAACGCCCTGGTGCATTTCTCGCCGGATTGCCTCGATAAATAAGCAATAATAATGCAACAAGAACACGTTTGGGAGTATTTTTTAGTTCTACGAGGAAACTTCTAAGGGAAAACCCCGGATCCTGGTGAAACCACGAGGAAACACATATGAAACTTAAGAAATCCCAAAAACAAACAAAAAAACCGGCCAAGCGCGAGTCGGATAAGCGCATGGCGGATTCCGCATCACAAAAAAAAACTTTTGATATTTTTTTCAATTTTTGATGATTTGGATGACTTTAAAAAAAATGACAGAAAAACCAGGAAACTCCTAAACATATATAACATGCATCAACAAAAATCAAATATTTTTTATTATGTATTGTTATTTTCGCCACAATAACACATAGTCTGTGAAAATTTTAACTGGCTGGCTATTACGGTTCCAAAGATACAGACATCGGGCGAACGGATGGATAGACAGACAGACAGACTGCGTAGGCTGAGTAATGTCAATGCAGACGACATGAAATAAAGGGAACCACTGACATGGCACCTAGTTCACCTGGAGTTATGGGCTGACATCACGGATGTTGTAGGTGATGTAGGCAATCGTGTCAGTTTTCATAAAAAAAATATTAAGCTTCCGTTCGTTGGGGGTACGGAAACCTAAAAAGGATGAGCATAACATATGCTTTCTTTGTTCATATCATTATCAACCCTCGAGTTATTGACTTCGTGACTCACACAGTTCACTTACTCACTGAAACGCTAGTGTCAAGTTCAAGAGCTTTTTACTTAGGCTGTGCACACACTTCCCGCAAACAGTATCCTTACAAAGGGTAATGTCGCTTACTTAAAACATTCCTTCACGATGCGCTGTTCAATTGTTCTTTGTATGCACAGGGCGGCAGTCGACAGTTCGAATCCTTTAACCTGGGTGTCTTCAAATATCGTATTAACGGGCTTGACAGCCTAGCAACAGTTCGCAAATCTGCTGGCATTGCACCTAACTGAGCGTGGTTTCGCGAGGAGAGGTGTTTTTGGCTCTGTCGACTGCACCATCGGTCTGTCGGCACAGCCACTCATGTTGGTTTACCAAAAAAAAGTTGCATCAACTTAAAATCACTCATTAGGAGCATCCTTTATTAATTGCCATCTAACCTGTCTCCGCAGTACTCCTCTTTTCTCTAAGGTGTTTCTCTGTCGCACAGTAGGATGTGGTATTTTCTGCCGGTGGTTATTCCCCGAATCCTTCAACCTGGGAATCTTCAAACGTTTTATCAAAAGGCAGGGTGGTTTTGGTTTGGTTTTACTTGTTACAATTTATGCCACTTAATGCGTGGCAAGGGTGGGCTTAATGCCTAAGGCAATTTCCTCCAGTCAACCCGGTGGACTTTTTACATGGAATGCGAACCATGGAGCTGTGGGTGAAGGACATGGTCCGCAAATCTGCTGGCATGGTACACCATGGTGGTTTTGCGAGGCTACGTTTGGCTGTATCAAGCAGCTTTGTGCCCTTCGGCACAGCTACCCATACTATGATTTTCTTAATATAAAAACACTTGCAGCGCCCTCACCATATACTATGGCGGTAAACGATGTTCGTTCAATTGTTTGTCAAAATTGAAAGAAAAAAAAAAAAGAAAAAGTATTTCTTATAGGCCAACTAGATATCCTTAAGATAATCAACAAAAGCAACTTTCGAGCAGGCAAAGCCTCGATGCATCTAAAATCCTGATAAAAAAAAAGTAAACCTAGGATATAAGATGAAAAGAACAAGGATGCAAGGATGTAACGATTCCGGGGTCTGGATTCTGGATTTTATAAATTAATTAGGTAACTTTTAAAATTTACGAAATTTATATTACTAGAAAACCTGAACTAAACTAACCTACAAATAAAAGATATGGATTTTCGACAATTTATTTGCTTTTATTATTTCCGAGTAACGAAAAAGTTCAGACCAGTGTTCTGAACAAAATCCTACGTACGTCCTTTGGAAAAGAAAATCAAAGGAAAGCTTCTAACTACATACATATCTCTGATATAGCTTATAGTTTGAGATGAAAACGAGAGAAACAATAGGCTGAGGGTGTGAAAATGCTGACAGTGGCGACATAGCCAACCAAGTTGTATTCCATATATCGAAGAGATTAGCCTAATAAAATACATGTCTAACAGTAGACACATTCATAGTTTACTTTAGCCCAATCGCCACCGCGTTTTCTCAAAAAATTATAACCGCCAGTGCAACAACCGTTGCGCAAACAGATCGGACGCACTACGAGCGTGTCCGGGAACGAGACACGACCAATCAGAGCGCTCCGTTTGGCGAACGGTTGCGCAAACGATTAATTGAACTTAGATTCGGGTCGAAAATGTTCAGGGTTGCTTATAAGTTTTAATGCTAAGAAATATACAACTAGACGGGCCATCAACTTGCGAAGAAGGTGAAAGAGGCCAAAGATGAAATTAATTGACTTATTTTAAAATTAAGTTCAAAACCATTATTTTAAATCTAAGAAACATCTATTTATCAGCCTGTATCGGTCCACTGCTGGACATAGCCCTCTCCCAAGGCACGCCACCACACGCGGTCTTCCGCTCTTCTCATCCACTCCCGGCTACCTTTTTTAGGGTATCTGTCCACCTAGCCGGGGGGCGTCCCACGCTACGTATGCTTGTACGTGGCCTCCATTCGAGCACCCGTCTACCCCATCGGTTGTCGGGTCTACGACAGATGTGCCCAGCCCACTTATTTTATTTATTTATTTATTTTTAAACACACATGTTTAGGGTCACGTATCCGGTACGGGACCCTATTAGTAAGCCTACGCCGTCTGTCTGTCTGTCTGTCTGTCTGTCCGTCCGTCCGTCTGTCCGCCTGTCTGTCCGAGGGCTGTATCTCTTGAACCGTAATAGGTAGCCCGTTGAAATTTTCACAGAAGATGTCTTATTATGGCCGATATATGTAATAAATAATAAAAATTAGAAAAAGTCAAAAATTCACGAGGGTTCCCATAGAAGAAACCAAAAAGTGTACGCGCGCGCGCCGTCTACCGAATAGAGTGAGAAGCATTTTAACTAATCATGACATTTAACTAATATGAACCATTTCATAACACGCCATAGATGGCGTGAGTGGCGCTAACCATAACATGGCGATAAGGAACCCTCGGTGCGCGAGTTCGACGCGCACTTGGCCGGTTTTTTTAAACATATGCTAACATTACAGGGTTAAATTAACCTAATGCGTTCTAGTTACATAATATACTAATTCCTTATTCAGGTTTATGCCTGTATTATTCTTATATTTTTATTCAAACTATTGCTAAATATGCGTGTAAAAGTTGCAACCTTTTTATAGTTGACGATTAATAAAAGACGAAATATTAAGTAAAATGTGTATTTTTTTTATTATGTATAAAAACATCTATACATATAATAAAATCGTAGAGGTAAGAAAGTCTGTACATTGAATGTATTCGGAAAAAAACTAACCAGGGTGGCTTAAAATGAGATACTGAACATGTTAGAACAGTTTTTAAAATTTTTGTTTGTTTGTTTGTTTGTCTGTACGCGCATCACGCAAAAACCACTGAACGGAATTAGACGAAACTTTGTATAGTGGCAGTTTATATGCCGGGTTAACATAATACGTAAAAAAAAATAACAAAAATAAAAAAAAAATTAACAATTATAAACATTATTGCGCGTTTAAAATCACGTAGTCCAAAGTGCATAATTATATCTTGAGAACTGTCAGCAAATACAATTTGAATAAAATATTCATTCGAAATTTAAAAATAAGTAGATACAACGAAAATGACAGTTCTTCTTTTTTATAACTTGAACACAATAGTCTATACATATCTATTCTTTCTATACATATCATAAAATCGTAAATGCAAAAATGTCTATTTGTAAGCGCATCTCGCAAAAACCACTGAACGGAATTTGACGAAACTTTTTATAGTGACAGTGTATATCCCGGATGAACATAATAATTAAAAAATATAATAAAAATCACGTAATCCAAAGTAAAGGTAAAAAACTATTTTAAATGTCATGTTGACAACGGAGAACTGTCATCTCGACGTGAGCTGGCCGGTGACAAATTGTTTGATAAATAAAAATAATAATTGAAAGTCGAAGTTATGTCGCTGTCATTGGTGCAATACAATTTATATATCTGTTGCCCGCGGCTTCGCTCGCGTGAAATTCGTATTTAAAAAAAAGAAAGTAAGTAACTAAAGGCGGGCCCGAAGGCGGATCTGCGCTCACGTAAACGATATTCTTTCTCGATGAAAGTAACTAAGGGCGAGGCGGAAGGCGGAGCTGAGTTCAGGAAGAAGAAAAACATTTTTGAAGAAAGTAAGTAACTAAGGGCGAGGCCGAAGGCCGAGCTCTATTCTGGAAGACCATAAACCTTCTCGAAGAAAGTAAGTAACTATGGGCGAGGCCGCAGGCCGAGCTGCGTTCAGGAAGAAGCTAAACCATCTTGAAGAAAGTAAGTAACTAAGGCGAGGCCGAAGGCCGAGCTACGTTCTGACAAATGATAAACCATCTCGAAGAAAGCAAGCAACTAAGGGCGAGGCCGAAGGCCGAGCTGCGTTCAGGAAGAAGCTAAACCATCTCGAATAAAGTTAATTAATATTAAAATTGAGTTAATTTAATTTAAATTTTATTATAAAGTCCACGCTTCTAACGGCAAATATACCGTGCATCCTAGAACCTCGCGGTTATTCCCGGCTGGATGGAAAGAGGCCCGATGCTATCACCTTAGTGCCATGGACTAAGGGTAGTTCTTTGATGTGGGACGCCACTTTTGTTCTCATTGGCTCCAAGTCACGTTAGGACATCTTCAAGAGCGGCTGGTGCGGCCGAGGCTGGGGCGGAGAGCCTCAAACGCAGCAAATATAGAAATATAATTCAAGATTTCGAATCTGTTGCGTTTGCGGTTGAAACCCTCGGTCCGTGGAGCAGTGAAGCCAAAAGAGGCTTGAGCTGGTTGACGCAACTGGTGTCCCGTCATCAAGGGCTTATGTACTTGATTCAAAGGGTAAGCCTTGCCATCCAGCGGGGTAATGCCGCAAGTGCTCTAAGAACATTTGAAAATGCCCGTTTTGATAGTTATTTTAATGTTTGTTAGGTAGGTTTAATTCTTTAGTTATTAATATTACTTTTGTATTTTTATGAAATAAATAGATTGAGTAAACGATATTATATTCTATCGAAGAAAGGAAGTCTTTAAGGGCGAGGCCCGAAGGCGGAAGAGGGTTTTTGGTTTACCTGAACGGAGCTCGGCCTTCGGCCTCGCACTTAGTTCCTTCCTTTCTTCCAGAAGGTTTAACGTCTTCCTGAACGCAGCTCGGCCTTCGGCCTCGCCCTTACTTACTTCCTTTATTTGAGAAAGATTTATGGTTTACCTGAAAGCAGCTCGGCCTTCGGCCTCGCCCTTAGTTAGTTACTTTCTTTAAGAAGGTTTATCGATTACCTGAACGCAGCTCGGCCTTCGGCCTCACCCTTAGTTACTTACATTCTTCTTTGGAATACGAATTTCACGCGAGCGGAGCCGCGGGCTCAGCTAGTCTATAATAAAATCCAACGTCTGCTTTCTGTCTGAGTGTCTGAGTGTATGTCTGTCTGTCCGCTTATAACTCGAGAACCACTGAACCGATTTTAATAAAACAAAATTCTACGGATAGCTTCATTTTTCCCATCAACTTTGCTACTTATTATCACGCTAAATAGCTTATGAGGTTAGCAGTGAAGTGTAATATGAGAGCGGGCGGAGCCGCGGGCACAGCTATATATTATAAAAACTAAATATACATGTCAAACTCTGGCCCTGGCGAGTTAATTGCAATTAACTCCCCTTCCCTTGCCCCTTACTAGGTGGTTAGGCTCAAATTGTAGCCGACTGGGTTGGTACCACCCTGCTGGATGTAAGATGGCCGCATAGCAGCCTCGGTTGTGTTCTCCTCTAGTCCAGTGTAGCCAGCAATCCAGGGAAGTCTCCGGCATGGCACCTACCTTCTCGGAGGTGACATTGGCTGGTTGGAGCATGCGCTTTGGCCCCTCCGACTCAGCCACCCATACCGGAATACATAAAAAAATAAATTTGGAGAGCACAACTGCAGGTCGGTCCTCGAGGGAAAATGTTTCATTAGTTCGTGAGTCCCGGCAACGTGGTACGGGCTGATATCACGGATGTAGTCGGTGATGTAGCCAACAGTTTCCATAAACAAAAATCCCAGACTGTACATTAGTTAGAGGAAAGGATGCACGTGGGAGTGCATTTTACCATTTAGAATGCGGTAAACATACGACATGACGGCTAAAGGTCAAACCGCATTGGCGGCACTGAGACGCAGCGGCGCGGCGTGGCACGTCGCGGCCGCGTTTGGTAACCCGCATTGCGACTGCAGCGACGCGACACTACGCGGCAAATTTGTCCTGCAGTCGTTCTTCAACCTCTGAGCAGAACGTACGGAAGTGACGTAGACGTAGACGTGATTATAATAGCGTCCATTGCTGCCAGATCTGGAGGGTTTCTCCAAAACCGGAGGGTTTTTCGATTATGTACGGATCTGCTACATCGATGGTGGGAAGGATTCTGGATTTCTTTCGTAAAAATATAGTGGTTTTCTGGAGGTTTTAAAGTTATAGAAACAATATGATGTCGTAAAGTTATAGTTAGATGATAAAAATAAAACCTTGTTTGGAGGAATTTGGGATAACCGATCTGGCAACACTGAATGTGTCGTGCCAGTGCCGCTTGCCATACCGCATTGACGCGGCAGCGGTGATGCGCGGCGCGGCGCGGCGCGACAGTTTTGCCTAGCTGGTCAACTTTGCCGCGCAGTGTCGCGCCGCGCAGCGCCGCTGCCGCGTGAATGCGGGTTGCCCCATACGATTGCATACAAAGAATATTTTGGCCGCGTCGTGTTGCCAATGCGGTTTGACTTAAAATCTCTTCTCCATACCGCTGCCGTTACCGCAGCCTCCCCGCTCCTGTTTTTAACCGACCTCATAAAAAGGAGTAGGTTCTCAATTCGACTGTTTTATGTTTGTTATATCTTTGCGATTAGTATAACAGTACTTGTCTACCTACACCTATCTAGATAAATTTGAAAAATAAAACATCTAAATACAATATTTAATCCAAATCGTTAGAGTCGTTTCCGAGAAACCAAAGTTTAGCTCACTTAAAGTGATAGGATATATTTATTTAGTTTCGCTCGCGTTAAATTCGTATTGAAAAAGAAGAAAGTAAGCAAGCCCGCCAACATACATTTATTTCGACGCTCGGAACAATTCGGTTTGTATGAGAGCTACATCTTAGCGTAACCGGAATTGAATTTTATGTAGCCTATCCTGTGTCTCGTATAGTTAAATGTGCTTGTACTTAAATTTCATCGAATTCGGTTGATCGCTTTAAGAGTTATGGAGAAACATACATACATGCAGAAAATATTTCTAAAAATCGTCAATTTTGGTCTACTACCATACATGGTCAGTATCTCATAAAACAAAGTAACATACTCCATCACCATCGCTTACAGATTTATTATTAGTATTGATTGGTATTGGGAAGTCCGATATTATGTATATCTCTGTCGCACGTATTTACTCACATCCGCTGCGACTGTAGTCAGGCCTCACGCCCTCTATGTACTTGCGCCCGCAAACTACCTACCGCTCAACGGGCCGCGCGGCGGTCTATTTCAGTGGAAATTCATCAGCCGCGCGAAGTATACATAGACGCTCGCCCACGCAACTGCGCGCAGCTGCAAAGCAATAATCACTTTACACTCGATCGTTAAGGTACATTTTCGCACGCAGCAGCGATTGGCGACGTGAAACAGTAGGCTATTAAAGCCCGAAGGTAGGAACATTTTCTATGGAGCGATTTATCTATTACGAAGTAACTATTAAGTAATCTGTGATGTAGTGCATCCTGCAGGTCTATTCTTGTAAATTCTGACAGCGGAATCAGCGCTGATGTGACGCTGAGAGCCACTTACCAAAGTGGCTCTCAGCGCCACAACAGCGCTGATTCCGCTGTCAGAATTTACAAGAATAGACCTGCAGACATGGTGTGCATGGTGGCAGTAAAATGTATACAGTTTACATTCGACCATGCCTTTTCTGGATATTTAATTCTTTTGTTTTAATGGCATTTCGCGTTAGTGATCAATTGTATGAAATCAATCATTCCGTTTCGTTGTTGGATTGTGCAATTTACGAAGAACTGGCAAGAGGAATATAGAGATACATGCTTCCGAACATTTCCGATGTATTAATTTGATTGGCCGAGTGGTCTGGGCGTCTCGGCTTCTCTCGCTAGAGGTTCGACGTTCGAATCCGGTCGGCGTATACCGATGAGATTTTTTTTTCTTCTGTTTATTGTTTATTGATGATAGTCAAAGTCAAAAGTATAGAGCATTATTAAAATCCATCTTGCTATAGTAATAGTGAATATGTATACATTTACAGTAAATTCTAAGCAGTATCAGCAGTGCATCATTTTAAATAATAAAATTAAGTACCTAATTAAAAATACATTGAGAATACAAATTCGATCATCATAGAGATTAAATGACATAAAATTTAAAATTTAAATGCAAAAATACAAAACTTTGTGTAATAAAAATAATGTAAATTATCATTCATATGGCAATGTAGCCGACATGAAATGAAGGGAAGCACTGACAGACATGGCACCTAGTTCACCCGGTGTTAAGGGATGTTGTAGGTGATGTAGCCAACCAAAGAGATTAAAAAAGTTTAATGTCTTTGTAGCCAACCGTATCAAGTTACCATAAAAAAAACTGCACTCGAACTTGTAACAATTTGTTCTACCCGGTTCGATTACACCCAGGAAGAAGAACCGGTAAGAAACATGGCAGGGTTTTCTAACGAAAAAAATATGTGCTGCTTCAAAGTTCGGAACTGGTGTAAAACTGTAGGTCTCTTCCCTTGCCCCTTACTAGGGGTTCACTTTCTATTTCGCTACATCACCTACAACATCCTTGATGTCAGCCCATAACACCGGCTGAACTAGGTGCAATGTCAATGCTTCCCTTCATTTAATGTCGGCTACACTGAACTGGACGGCAAACACAAACTATCTACATAGCCGTTTCGACCGACGTTTCGCTCAGTGCGGTGTTAGCAACCCGGGCGGGATAAACCCTACCACCTAGTAAGGTAAGAAGGGAAGGGACCTACGGTGCCTAAATTGTCGGGATAAAGCGGTGGTTATGTAAGCAATATTAATGTAACTATTTGGTTTCAGGTACGTTCCATTATCTTCATAGTATGAAAAGTTTGGTAAGTCAAATTAATACAGTGTAAATTGTCCATAATATTCCCCCCACAAGTACAGTCTCTGGTCCCTCAAGAGGGCCGTGAATAGGCACATGTCAGGCCGGCATGGCATTCGCAACCCCCGAATACGAACGAATGTCCATGGGCGTGGTTAGACAAGATTATGGGTGACCCCGGCGCGCCACATGTAGCAGTTTTAATAAATTTATTTTTGTGGCAACACTAATCTGATATACAAAACACGTATATGAAATAAATGAACATATTATTTTTATCTAACAAATTTAATCACTTATGAGTATGTATATAAAGTGTTATATTTGCGTATAATATAATTATTTATATGAATTAAATATGTTTTATTATTATTCTATATATATTTGGATACCTACATTACCTACCATACGTACATTTTAAGCGGCGGGTGGCCGAGTGGTTTGGGCATCGGCCTCTCATGCGAGAGGTCCGAGGTTCGAATCCGGTGGGCGTGTACCAATGAGTTTTTTCTGACGAAAAAAATTACGTACATACCTACACCTGCTACTTCACCGTTCGGAACCGGTGTAAAACTGTAGGTCCCTTCCCTTGCCCCTTACTAGGTGGTAGGCTCAAATTGGAGCCGACTGGGTTGGTACCACCGTACTGGAAGTAAGATGGCCGCATAGCAGCCTCGGCTGTGTTCTCCTCTAGTCCAGTATAGCCAGCAATCCAGGGAAGTCTCCGGTATGGCACCTACCTTCTCGGAGGTGATATTGGCTGGTCGAAGCATGCGCTTTGGCCCCTTCGACTAAGCCACCCATACCGGATTACATAAAAAAAAAAATATATATATATGTATTTTTATATACTTACATATATTACAAAACACAATTGTAATATTCTAATCTAATATATTTTGACTTTTGTCGTCATCAGTTATTATAATACTTATAAAACATTATAGATAATTAAAATATTTAGAACTTTGAGGTGTGTAAAGAATGATGATGACGGATGGGATGATAGATAAATATGTATAATGTCATATATAGCATAATAATATTATTGCGTTAAATTAAAAATATATTTTTTCCATGTCTGTTTTCGTGTCTACCTAACTAAACACATAGATGTATTTAAATGTGTTTATTACAAAACTAAACACTAGATATCTTGTTTACTGACTATTTCGCGAATCCTTTTGCGTGCATAACGGACTTTCCAGAAATAGAAAATAACAAATTGGTTTTGAATTTAGAATTTGCTTCGAATGCAAACAAAACACTGATCTATAGTACCTATAGATGAGCCATTCTCAGACATCACTCCCGAAAAAAAAATGTCATCGACAAAATAAGCTTATAAGCTCCTTTCAAAATTACTTTTTTTTTAAATGGAAACTGACATGGTTGACTACATCACCTACAACATTCGTGATGTCAGCCCATAACACCGGTTGAACTAGGCGCCGTGTCAGTGCTTCCCTTCATTTCATGTAGGCTACACTGAACTGGTCGGAAAACACGAATTATTTACATAGCCGTTTCGACCGACGTTTCGTTCAGAGCGGTGGTACCAACCCGGCCGGGATAAACCCTAACACCTAGTAAGGTATGAAGGGAAGGGACCTACAGTTAAACGTGGAATCCGAACCACGATCGGCCTCCAACGGTCGAGCGGTCACCCATCCAAGTACTGGCAGCGCCCAGGGTTGCTTAACAACGGTCGACCGACCGTACCACTGAGATACCGAGGCTGACAAAAGGGTACTCTTAACTATGGACAAAAATGACCGTAAACGCACACAATTGCCATGTCAGCCTCGATAGCTCAGTGGTGCAGACAGTCGACTGTCGCTATTGATTGTTAAGCAACGCTGGGCCGATCAGTACTTGAATGGGTGACCGCTCGACCGTTGGAGGTTGACCGTGGTTCGGATTCCAGGTAAAACTGTAGGTCCCTTCCCTTCTTACCTTACTAGGTGGTAGCGTTCAACCCGGCCGCGTTGGTATCACCGCACTGAATGACACGTCGGTCGAAACCGCTATGTAAATACCTAGTTTGTGTTTTCCGTCTAGTTTACTGTAGCCGGCACGACCGAAGGGAAGCACTGACGTAGCACCTAGTTCACCCGGTGTTATGGGCTGACATCACGGATGTTGTAGGTGATGTAGCCAACCGTGTCAGTTTCCTTAAAAAAAAAAACATTGCCAATCCGCAGGCAAGGTGAATGACTACGCAGAGGTCACACAGAGCATGGAAGATGCCCGCTTAGCTTTGTTTATCCTGCCTACGTATAAATATTCATTTTGTATCGATTGTATTGACTCATTCAATATAATTAATAATACTCTATGGACGTAAATGTAATGGGTGGTAGGTGGAAGAGAGACGCAAAAAAGTTGTGTACTTACGTCAATCGCACGAATGTGGATAGAGTGGCCAACTCACTTAATAAAATGGTCTATTCATCAATCAATCAATACTAATAATAAATCTGTAAGGGATGGTCATGGAGTAAGTTACTTTGTTTTATGAGATACTGAGTTTGTAGACTCTATGTATGATAGTAAAACTAAATTGGCGATTTTAAGAAATCTTTTCTATATGTATGCATGTATGTATGGTCCTCCATAACTCCTAAACCGATCATCCGAATTTGATGAAACTTAGTACAATCACACTTACCTAAACGAGACACAGGATAGGCTAAATAAAATTCAGTTCCGGTTACGCTAAGATGTGGCTCTCACACAAACCGAATTGTTCCGCGCGCCGAAACAAAGGTACGATAGCGGGCTTACTTACTTTCTTCTTTCTAATACGAATTTCACGCGATCGAAGCCGCGGGCAAAGTTGATACTCATAATAAATCTGTAAGGGATGGTCTGGTCATGGAGTAGATAAGTTACTTTGTTTTAAAGGAGATATTGATTTTTTATTGAGAGACACTTATGTATATTATAAATATTCACAGCGGTGAAAATTCGTGTGATCTTAAATAATGAACCTCTTTTTGGTATCGTTAATGATTGGCAAAACAATTTACCTATGGAAACTTTACATCAGCTTTGACAAATTGAACGTCAGATTGAGGCACCTTCGTGCATTTTTCATGCAGAAAAATGCACTTGTGCAATGTTCACAGTTGGGGTTCCAACTTCCAAAAGCCGGATCGCGCTGGCCCACCCGTCGGCCATATCCTAATTTGAATTAAATAGTGCAGTATGTCTGCATATTAAATTCCTTTTATAAATTGCTGCAATTAATAAAAATTAAAATGCGTACATAAATTTTCGTCAGCCTCGGTAGCTCAGTGGTGCGGTCGGTCGACTGTCGGGCGTAATCATAAGCATACTTGGGCGCGGTCAGTACTTGGATCGGTGAGCAGCCGACCGATGGAACACGACCGTGGCTCGGATTCCACGTAACACTGTAGGTTCCGTTCTTTCTTACCCTACTTGGTGGTAGGGTTTAACCCCGCACTGAATGAAAACACGAACTATTTAAAATAGCCTTTTCAACCGATCTTTCATTCAGTGCGGTGGTACCAACCCGGGCGGCTTAAAACCTAGCACCTAGTAAGGTTAGTTGGGAAGAATTTTAATTACCGTGGTTCTTAGACATTATTTTAAATCGAACATCTTTACTCACGGTTCCACTCCGAGCTATGTGGCTCGACGTTTCGAGCCAAGCGTATGGTCCATCTTCATGAGCACTCTGCCTTGTGCGACGGTTGGCAGAGAATGTATGGTTAAATGTTCTTGTACTAAGTTTTATTCTCTGCCAACCGTCGCTCATGAGATGGGCCATGCGCTTGGCCCGAACCGTCGAGCCACATAGCTCGGAGTGGAACCGTGAGTAAAGCTGTTCGATTTAAAATAAAGAATTTTATTTTTTTTTATTCACAACCGATACGGGTGATATGCCCAAAAATTAAAAAAAATATCATACACAGCCAATTGTCCTCGCGAAAACAAGCTCAAAGAGGCGCCATGAAATTATTTTCAAATATCTGCTGAAATAATTTTTTTTTCTTCCAAATCAAACCTGCATACAGTTATCAAAGTTCGTCGACCATTTGTAAGTGGACGCGCCTTGTCTACAATTTCAAGTGTACAATGATCTAAGTGCCACCGTATATGGTTGCTAGTGTTTTGACACCAGAGCCAACGACCACTCGAGATGGTGTCCCGTTCCGTTATGTTCTTTATGCACTACACTCTTGTCCAGAGGTGTAAACTTGTTCTAATAAGTTTAATGCCTTATTTTTTTATATAGACATGAACTCGCCGTTTGCATAGGCATATTTTAATGTATTTGCAAAAAAAACTGTGGGAATGTTTTACTGCAAACAATTGGCTATGGGTAGAAGTTGTTTCTTTGCGGTGAGGTGCTAACCGACAGAGCAATGACATTGCGTGTTATTAAAGTAAAAATAAAGAATGTTTTTTTTTAAATTACTCTATTAAGGTGACGTGAGGCTGCGTCTGACTCGAATTTCAATAAGTTTACCAACAATATTAATCACCTGAAAGAGTCCAATTTATTAATATATGTAATACTTCATCTATCAGCGCAGATCGATAGCTTTTTGAAAACATGATTTGAGTAACTTTGCTCGATAGAAAAAAAAAAATGAAAAAATGCCTCTGAATTTAGTTATAAAAACTTATTTAGGGCAACGTGACCAAATCAAGGCTTTGGAAAAAAAATATTTTATTTGTTGAATGTTTATCTAAATCCGTAGCTTTTTACTTTTTTGTTTCGATCCGTAGTTTTGGAATAAAAAAATAAAAACCTAATTTTCGCTTTGATTGATTTTGTTGCATCCTACTCCAACCAGCGAATGCGGCGCGCCTTGAAAGAGGAGTACGGGTGAATACGGGTTGACAGGGCCCTAAATAGAATGATGCATTGAATGGCATATTACGTAGGTATGTATAGATTTTATTAAAATATTTTTTTTCATTAATATAAGAATTTATGTATTAAAAAACAATTTTTCATGTCTCCATTTTATGCTCACTTAAATATTAAGTGAGCTAGAGCTGAGCTAAGGCTTAAATACTTACTTACAACATTAAAACATTAAAATAAATTAAATCAGGTACATACACATTTGATACTAGAATAAAACATTGAAAAACTATTAGTTATTTGTAGCTGATTCTATGTTCGACAAGGATATTGAAAACAAAACAAAAATAACAACTCTTCAATTCAAACTTATTAGGTACAATAGGCGAGCGTTCTATTCTAAATAACCTTTGGAATATAGCAGAAGTATATGCAGACGAACAAGAAATTTTTTTGGCAACTCTAAAGAAATATGATAAACTACAAGCGAATACTACATAAATAATTAAATACGGATATATATATATTACATAACATTTAATACCTACATACATACATAGCGTTACGCCTGTATCCCGGTGGGGTAGGCAGAGACAACGGATCTCCACGTGCCACGAACCTGACACCTCTGCCGCCTCTTCCACTTTCATAATGTTCTTCATACATTATGCTCGTCGGTTACAGGTACTACGCGCTTGACCCTTTTTGAGCGCATGCCCGATCTGGTCTAGGTACGTGCGTCTAGGGCGACCCTTCCCGTCTCTTCCACTCACATTCGCTCCATAAACTTTCGTTAGTCTCCTATCATCCATTTTTCCAACATGACCTTATATATAATATATATAAACAATATTATGTACTATATATTAAACTGTAGATACGTCCCAGCATTTAATTGTATTTATGACAACAAAATGCAGCGGAATACGGAACAATATTAAAACTAGGTTTTGCTCAAAACTAATAAATCGATTTGTAAACCTTGTAATCGCCTAACTAAATAATGAAAAACATATGGACCTTTGTCACTTTGAATCTCGATTGTCTCATAGTGTTAAGAAAGTGCGTGTAATTTTTCTCGTTATTATGAAAAGGTTCTATAAATGTGTATATGTACATTTTAATGGCAGTTAGCACTATGCAACGCAAACATAGCCCACTCGACGGCTCATGTACGATTTGTATTTGTGTAGCTGAGTGTACAAAGTTTGGAGATGAGGTACAGTCAACCGCACGAGCGTATTAATTTTTCTGTCTTCTTTGGAATTGGCGATTATAATTCCTAATTGCGAGTTTCTTTCAAATTCTAAGTTTAACTGAATTTATAAAACACGAGTTATTTATTTATTTATTTAGGTCCATCCTGCTCTATGCAGATTGCATGTCAATCTTTAGTTCGCCTTCCCTTACCCGACCAGGTGATAGAGTTAAACCTGTTCGGAGGATTGATACCACCGTACTGAATGAAGGCCGGTTGAATGGATATGAAAAAAAATGTGTGCGTACGCGAGATAGAAGTTATACTTCTCTCCCCCTTCCCCCCCCCCCCCCCCCTCAATCCCTATCTCCCCCCTCCCCCTCTCTCTCTCTTTCTCCCTATCTCCGCTTAAATAATATGAAAAATTCCTTAGTGTGAAAGTGTTCATACCTTTATTTCCCACCTTTAGGGGTGGGATTCTTTCATACAATTTATGAAAGGACCACCCCTGAGATATACCCTACTCATTAAAAAAAGAATCATTAAAATCGGTTGAGAATTGACGGAGAAATGGAGTAAAATACACAAAAAAAATACATACAGACGAATTGAGAACTTCCTCCTTTTTGGAAGTCGGTTGAAAAGACTTGTATATAAGGCCTTTCAATAGTAGGTAACGCTACGCTAAGGAGTGTATGTGTATCAGATACTGATCACGTTCCCATACGATTTTTTTTACGATATTAAAAAACCTACTTTTAAGGTGAAAGCGCACTTCACGTATTAAATTTGAGGAGTGAGTAGGTTTTTTATATCGTAAAAAAAATTGGTATGGGAACGTGATCATTATCTGATACACATACACCCCTTAGCGTAAAGTTACCTACTAATGAAAGACTTGTATATGCATTTGTAACGAGAGTTCTATAGGCGTGCTTGCGTTTCGGCCCGCGACTGCATCGCGTCCGGCGTCGAGCGAAGGTCGTGCGTGAGGTTGTTGACAGTTTGTCATAGTCGGCGGGTTCTCAGCTCGTGACTTACCGGTTCGTGCCCCGGGGCGGACGAACTTTTTGGAGGAGTTTTGTCTTTGGAGCACGCACGGGCGTGCCCAGGATTTTGAGGGGGGGCGTTCAGATTTGATAAAAAGACATTGAAATGATGGAACGATACTAAAAAAAATTCTAGGTGGTCGAACCATTGCATCCCTAGGAACCTTACCACCAAGTAAAGGGCAAGGGAAGGGACCTACAGTTTTACACCGGTTCCGAACGGTGAAGTAGCATTAGGTAGTTATGTATGTATTTGTTTATATTGCGTATATGTATATGTACTTTTGAACTTGTATGTATGTAAATCACGAATGTATTTAGTTGTATGTTATTACTATTATCTATGTTTTATTGTTTAGTTTTGTACTCTTAAAAAAAAAAAATCTCATTTAATTTTCCGCACTACCCATCTACCCTACTCACAATCCCAGGTATGACTGGCAGATAATGCCCTTAGGCTTTAAGTCCGCCTTTTGTCACTTTTTGTGCAATAAAGTATATTTTCATTTCATTTCATTTCATTTCATTTCAAGTAGCTGGTGTAGGTGTGCACATACATTTTTAGGGTTCCGTAGTCAACAAGGAACCCTTATAGTTTCGCTATGTCCGTCCGTCAGTCCACGGCTTAGCTCAGAGACCCTTAGTACTAGAAACTTGTAAGTTGGTATGGGTATACCTATATATTAATAACGCCGACAAAGTGGTAAAATAAAAATATTTAAATAATTTTTTTAGGGTACCTCCCCTACACGTAAAGTGGGGATGAATTTTTTAGTCAGAAAAAACTCATTGCTGCCTGTCAGCCGAACCAAGAGTCCAAATCATGGCCGCGCCTACCACCCGCCGCGCCGCTTGCACAGGGGATTATACACCTTTATTCAGTACGGTGCTATCCGGACGAGTTTACTCATTCATTCATTACTCACTCAGCTCCTTGGAGATGGTTTACGTTGAAATCACATCAAGTCGAACATGGTGTACGTATGATCGACGTCATTGCAATGTTTTTAAGCGCATTTCTCCGTATTCATACACGTGTCGTTTATCTACGAACAATCATACGCACGAACGAAAAACTTCAAAGAAAACCATTTTCGAAGTATATGACGTGCTCTAAACTAACTTAGAACTTGTAAAATTCGTTAGTGGATTAATGTTTGAATTTCGAATTTCTAGAAAGAGTACGGCATTCGTCCACCGTTCTTTGATCTCTTCTTATAAAAGGGAACGTCTGTCTGTATGTATGTTTGAGGTAAATTTACCTACACGTGCTGCTTCACCGTTAGGAACCGGGGTAAAACTGTCGGTCCCTTCCCTTGCCCCTTACTAGGTGGTAGCCTCAAATTGTAGCCGACTGGTTTGTTACCACCGTACTGGATGTGAGATGGCCGCATAGCAGCCTCGGTTGTGTTCTCCTCTAGTCCAGTATAGCCAGCAATCCAGAGTAGTCTCCAGTATGGCACCTACCTTCTCGGAGGTGATATTGGCTGGTCGGAGCATGTGCTTTGGCCCCTCCGACTCAGACATCCATACTGGATTACATAGAAAAAAAATCTGGGTGAGCAGAGTAATCGGTGTTCTACTGCGTGCCGTGCATAAGGGCGACAGGCTAGCCACCTCTCACCTTGGCATGGTACTTCCACCGAGTCATGCAGCAGGTGGGCCGTCGTGCCTTACTTGCTGCCTGATAGTTATCTTGTCCGAATACTTTGCTAAACGCGGTGGTCGGTGTTGCGCTGTTATTTACTATAGCACTTGCAGCACAAAACCGATTACTCTGCTTACCCCGATTGTCGCGATACGGCGGCGTGTGGTATGTGTGTGTATGTATTTACATAAGTATATCATAATATTAATTACATACTCACAACAGATTATTAGAGTAATGAAATTCCATACGCGGCCGCTGTCACTTACGAACAAGGACATGATTGGTCGTGACACGAATGAGTTGCATATGCATGGCTTTAAGGCCCTGTCAACCCGTATTCACCCGTACTCCTCTTTCAAGGCGCCGCTTTCGCTGGTTGGAGTAGGATGCAACACAATCAATAAAAAATTAGGTTTTTAATTTTTTATTCCAAAACTACGGATCGAAGCAAAAAAGTAATAAGCTACGGATTTAGATATTATATTATATTCAACAAATATAATATATTTTTTATAAAGCCTTAATTTGGTCATGTTGCTTTAAATGCGTTTTTATAACTAAATTCAGAGGCATGTTCATGATTTTTTTCTATCGAGCGGTAGTTAATCAAATCGTGTTTTCAAAACGCTATCGATCTGCGCTGATAGATGAAGTTTTACATATATTAAAACTGAATCTGTCAGGTGAGTAATATTGGTGGTAAACTTCTTGAAATTCGAGTCAGACGCAGCCTCACGTCACCTTAATCTCAATCGCGCCAAAAAGAGACAGCGACACTCCGTCCGCACTGGAAACCAACCGGAAGTGGCGGAAGTTGTAATTATAAATGTCAACAGACTATTGACAAGTGTGAGCCGGGGCGACCTCTCTTTTGTGTTTTTAGAAGTAAAAGGTCACAGAAGGCGAGGTCGAATTCTTACTATGTATTGTTATTTAAGGCGAAATGACATCTGGGTGGCGACTATCAGTTCGAACAGCAAACCCCGAACAATTTGTCTACCAAGTTATTGATTGATTGGTTGATTGATTGAAACTGACACTGCTGGCTGCATCACTCATAACATCCGTGATGTCAGCCTATAACACCGGGTGAACTAGGTCGCATATCAGAGCTTCCCTTCATTTCATGTCGGCTACACTGAACTGGACGGAAAACACGAACTATTTACGTAGCCGTTTCAACCGACCTTTAATTTAGTGCGGTGGTAACAACCCGGGCGGGTTAAACCCTAGACCTAGAGAGGATGTAGACCTAGTAAGGTAAGATTTACCTACAGTTTTACGTGGAATCCGAACCACGGTCGGTCACCCATCCATACAATTACTGACCGCGCTTAGGGTTGCTTAACAACATGAATCGACCGACCGCAACACTGAGCTACCGGGGCTGACAGATCATCCATAGGTAGGTGACCTACGCTTGGACATGTCGAAAATTCCGCCAGTTCTAAATTCAATGCGAAGAAGAACTGACAAACAAACTTCGCAAGTCACTATGTTTTTGGCTGCGTCTGAGGTTGCGACCTTGAAATAGTTCAGGATCAATAAAAAAAAAACAATATCCACCTGTTGCTTATATATAACTGTCACGATACGATTCGCTTGTTAAACTATTTGGCCAATGCAAGCAATGGTCAAGCAAGACTATTTTGGGGTTAAGGTTAAAAACAGTACTGTTGAAATTATGTTGCTAAAATGGTGCGATTGCTCTAAAATTGTCAAATAGTTTCGCGATATTGTTTCAAAATTTTAAGCTTAATTAGATCAATCAGACTAATATTGTTATATATTTTGTAGCTAAATTTTGCCTGCGGCTTCGCTCGCGTGAAAATCGTATTGAAAAAGAAGAAAGAAAGGTAGCCCGCTATCTTACCTTTATTTCGGTGCGCGGAACAATTCGGTTTGTATGAGGCCCAGATCTTAGCGTAACCGGAACTGAATTTTATGTAGCCTATCCTGTGTCTCGTATAGGTAAATTTTCTTATACTAAGTTTCATCAAATTCGGATGATCGGTTTAAGAATTATGGAGGAACACATGCTAGCATCCTTGGACTCGATACAGCGCCGAGCCACCCGTCTTGTTGGTGACCCGCAACTTATAGATGGTCTGGAGTCTCTGAGTCACAGAAGATTTTGGGTTCGCTTAGTCTGTTTTACAGATACTATCACGGACGCTGCTCTGTGGAACTAGCATCCTTTATTCCCTGCCAACCGTCCTATCTCCGCATGACTCGTCGCAGAGAGACTCAGCACCCTTTTGTTGTTGACATTGGGCTTTTGAGAACCCATCGGTTTTCTAAATCGTTTCTTTGTCGCACCGCTAGAGTGTGGAACTGTCTTCCGGCGAGTGTATTTCCTGAATCCTTTAACCTGGGTGTCTTCAAGCGTCGTATTAACGGGCTAGACAGCCTAGCAACAGTCCGCAAATCTGCTGGCATGGCACCTAACTGAGCGTGGTTTCGCGAGGAGAGGTGATTTTGGCTCTGTCGATTGCACCATTGGTCCCTCGGCACAGCCACCCATGCTGGTTTACATAAAAAAAATAAAAAAAAACATACATAAATACAGAAAATATTTCTAAAAATCATCAATTTGGTTTCATTATCATACATTAGTTAGAGTCTACAAACTCAGTATCTCATAAAACAAAGCAACTTACTCCATGACCATCCCTTACAGATTTATTATTAGTATTGATGATTGATTGATAATGAAATAAAGACGTATACTTTAGTTTAAATAGGTAGAGATAATTTAAGATATATAGAAATAATTTAAGTATATGTATGTATATATTCTTCATTGAAAACAAATTTATAGAAAATAGGCACAATAGGTGAGCTTAATGCCGTGAGGCATTCTATTCTAACCAACCTTAGGGATTTACATAGTATTGCTCTAAAAACATTTTACAAGTATTTCTCTAAAAACATTTTAAGCCCGATATATAATTTACATTAGGGTCAAAGGCGGACTTATCCCTTACAGGAATTTCTTTCGGCCAATTTTTGGGTGTTTGATAGTCGTATGTTGTGAAATATTAGTAGGAAGTAGCACATTACTTGAGTGTGGGAATGTAAAATATAATATAATGAATAATTTATTAATATAATAACCTATATATCTCTAAAGTACGTACATACATACATACCACCACGCTGTATCCCAACAATCGGGGTAAGCAGAGTGATCGGCGTTTTGCTGCGAGATTTCGGTTAAATTACAGCTCAACACCGACCACGCGATTAGCTCAATTCTGGACAAGTGAGGCCTTACTTACCTACTGCATGACTGCGGAATGACCTTGCCAAAATGAGTATTGGCTACCCTGATGATCTTTAGCATTGCCTCTTGTCCTCATAGTCTCCTTTTGCGACATGCGCGGGGAGATATGCAGTGGACCAATGCTTCTCAATGAACGGGCTAGGCAAGGTGCAGTTAAAAATTCTTTAAGATATTATGTTAGATACACATTGTCTGTTGTTAAGAGGAATATGTATTTTTATCAAAAAATACATGAATATAACATGAAGGGCACGAAAATATTGGTTTTCAGAATTTTCGAAAGCATACTTTTGGTTTGTGGCACGTGGAGATCCGTTGTCTCTGCCTACCCCACCGGGAAACAAGCTTGACGCTATGCATGTATAGTATATATGTACTTTTTGGATTTTTTTTCTATCAAGTCAAGTACATCCAATTGCATTGTAGGTTCCTTGTTGGGAAGCAGTATGCCTTGTAGGTTTCCGTACGCCGTCAGTCAGTCAGTCAGTCAGTCAGAGTGTAAGCGTCCACTGCTGGACATACGCCTCTCAAATTTTCCTCCAGTCTCCCCGGCCTTCAGCGATACGGAACCACTACTTTCCGCACTAAGGTGCGACGACGACATCAAGTACGTCGAAGGAAAGCAGTGGTTCCGTACCCCGTACGGAAACTTATTTACTAACCCTACGCCCCGCCTGTCTGTCTGTCTGTCCGTCTTACTGTTGTATCTTAGAAACCGTAATAGCTAGCCGGTTGAAATGTATACAGACAGAATATGTGTGATGTGACGGATATAACAAAAAATAATGATTTTTTTTTGTTGTTGTGCGGAAGCGAGTCCGAATCGAACTTGGCCGGTTTTTTCTAACATCAAACTCACAATGGTTTACGAGAAATATCAATCCGGACAAACCAATTTTTAATACTGCTGCACCTTAATTACGGTATGAATGAATATTTATACGAAACTAAAGCAAAACAAGGTCGTTGCATCTGATTAACAGCTGCCGTGATTCCGATCTCAAATTTGGAATGCGTTCGAAGTAGTTCTAATTTGGAATTCGACTCACGTACGAGCACGCGACTGCGAATTGGTCAGAATTAACCGTTAAAATGACGTAAGGTTTCACTATTTATATTGAAATTTCGACCTTAGTGCATTTGTCGTAAATCATTGTATAGTTTAAAGTGTAACTAATACGTTCGATCCAAAATGTCATAAGTGAATATTTGTTTATTCTGTAAAATTTGGATGTACTTTCATGCGTGTTAAGGTTTCAATTGCTCTATCAAATTACTAAGTAATTTAAACTTTTTTTAAACATGTCGCCGCGCATGCGAACTGTGTTTCTAGGTAAAGGGCATAACTTCGTGTATAACTAACGATTAGTACAACAGCGCACGATTTTTTTTTCATGACCACTTCGTTTGTTGCACGCTTAGCCTTCTAGCGCACACGTATATGCAATTTGCAAGTCATGAATTAATTCGGATTTGGCAAACAGCAATATGTATTCAGACGGTTGATGATGAGAAAAACTTGAAATAGTTTTGCGAAAATTTTACCCAACATATTTCACTCTGAAAAGCTGCATTGGAATTTAAATTTTGTCACTTTTTAAAAATATCCCCATTAGATCAGAAAAAAATTTTTTTCAATGATTTTCAACAACCTTGGAGACACAGGTTGTTGAAAATCCAATACTCCTATTTAAATGCTATAGACTAAAATCATATTCATTTTTAGCTTCACGGCCTGTGGTTATAACCCTGGGGCACGTTGTGCAGAGTTTTCGGAGCACGGTATTGGGTCAATGTTCTTTTATAATTTTTTGTAATGTCTGCACTTTTTGCTTTAGAGTCCAATCAACTTATCGCGTGTCGATGTTTGCGAACTCTGTCTGTCTGTCTGTCTGTATGTATATGGCTAATCATGTATGTTTATGGTAGAAAAGGCTATGAAAATAGCTTACTTAAAATAGTATGTAGTGGATAGTCTAGTGTCGACTTGGCGACTCTCGGAATTACTTAAAACCGAAATTTTTGAGAGCAAAATCTAGCAAGTATTAAAACGTTATTCGACACTGAAATTAAACGGCGACAGGTGGCCGAGTGGTTTGTGCATCGACTTCTCATGCGAAAGGTCCGAGGTTCTAATCCGTTCGGCGTGTACCAATCAGTTTTATCTGACGAAAATTAAGTACATACCTACACTTGATTCTTCACCGTTCGGAACCGGTGTAAAACTGTAAGTCCCTTCCCTTGCCCCTTACTAGGGGTGGTAGGCTCAAATTGTAGCCGACTGGGTTGGTACCACCGTACTGGATATAATATGGCCGCATAGCAGCCTCGGATGTGTTTCCTCTAGTCCAGTATAGCCAGCAATCCAGGGAAGTTTCCGGGGCACCTACCTTCTGGGAGGTGATATTGGCTGGTCGGAGCATGTGTTTTCGCCCCTCCGACTAAGCCACCCGTACCGGATTACATAAAAAAGAATAGTTTGCAATAGTAAATATATGCAATTAATGTTACCAATAAACTGCTGATACTAAACATAGGTTATGAAGAAAACTCACATAAAATGCATTGATGTCTAATGCTATTAGAAAATGTAACCGCTTTACTCAAGGTTGTCTCCGAGCTAAGCTTTTTTTTATAGAAACTAATACCAGCATCAGTCAGTCAAGCTGTAAGAATTAATGCTCTTGTGAGCGTTAGTATGGGTTAATTATTTGTAAGTTACTATAATATAATACTTATAAGGTACTAACAAAACAATGTGACTTGCGAAGTTTGTTTGTCATTTCTTCTTCGCATTGAATTTAGAACTGGCGGAATTTTCGGCATGTCCAAGCGTAGGTTACCTACCTATGGATGAAATTATACACGGTTGTCTACATCACCTACAACATCCGTGATGTCAGCCCATAACACCAGGTGAACTGTCTGCCATGTCAGTGCTTCCCTTCATATCGTGTCGGCTACACTGAACTGGACGGAAAACGCGAACTATTTACATAGCCGTTTCGACCGATGTTTCATTCAGTGCGGTGGTACCAACCCGGGCGGGATAACCGCTACCCTGTAAGTTAAGAAGGGAAGGAACCTATAGTTTTACGTGGAATCAGAACCGCGGTCAGCCTCCAACGGTCGAGCGGTCACCCATCCAACCACCGACCGCCCGCGGGTGTGCTTATGATCACGACGGACAGTCGATACAATTGATAAATTATTGCGAGCCCTAGAACGGGCTCTGCCCAGTTGGGCGGCAAATACGATGCCTCTTGGCTATGCCTGTAAATAAACACAAGTGCACTCGGTCGACGTAATCCTACAGGTCGTTCCGCAGGGGAAGACGCGTTTTTTGCGCGCGCATCGCGCGCGTCGCGGCGCGCACCGTTCCGGTAACAGACGACGACTGTGAGAACGACAGCTTCCGCTGTTACGTCGACGGGGCGGCGTGGAGCTGCGGTTGGTGTTATGAGATGCGTGGCTGTGTTTCAGAGCGGGCCGGGAAGGCAGATGGGGGCTGTGGTTTTCAATACGTAAACCTTTCTTTCAACTAGCTGGTATGATAGGCGTGTAGTTTAGGCTTTTACGATTCTAAAGATGTAATTTTTATTCTGCGGAAATTAGTAGTTTCGGAGAAAAAAATAAATAAATAAGCATTTTTTTTTCCATTTCTGCGACTTTGTCACACTCACTCGCTTGCTGTACGCTTACTTACTACTACTTAATGTGAAAAGGTACCACCCGGGACTTGTAGAGTAAATATAATAGTTTGAAGTGTGTTTCGTACAGGATGGTATAGCTAAGGTGTGTGTTGCCATATAGACAACATTTGAAAGGACAATGGGGTAATTAACATACTTTGCGGAAAAACTAAATCCACCGCCCCGAAATAACCTGTTAGTGTGGCTATTCCGTAGAGTGTTTTTATAAGGCGGAGGCGCGGAGGGAGTGCAGCCCCCGTCCGCCTCCGCAGCTTCGGCTCTTTGGACCAGCCTCAGCCGCTCCGGCTCACAAGGGTGCCTGCGCTTTGTTACGCAAGGACGGCGGGGCTGCACTTCCCGCAGCGCCGGAGAAGAGGCAATCCTAAGTCGCAAAATTTTATTTTGTTATTTTTGGCCCCAGTTTTGATTTCCGCAGGCTAAGTCTTTTCTAATAGCAGTGTTTTGTAGTCATGTATGCTCCTGTATTTTTTAATTTTTTTTTACGAGGTGTATGTTTTGGAAAACCGCCCCCAGATGGGAATTTATTTATCCACCTGCCTTGGGTATTTTTTTTATTTAACTTTTTTTGCAAATTATATCCAAAATATGAATGAATAAAAAGACGAGGGGTGTCGCGGGACACCCGGTTGGAACGAAGTTTCTTTAGCTATATATTATGTATTATATAACAGGCACAATGAAATAGAGCAATAATGTGTGAGAGTAAATTTAAGACGGACGGACGGACAGACAAGCGGCGGGTGGCCGAGTGGTTTGGGCATCGGCTTCTCATGCGAGAGGTCCGAGGTTCGAATCCGGTCGGCGTGTACCAATGAGTTTTATCTGACGAAAAAATTTACGTGCATACCTACACCTGCTGCTTCACCGTTCGGAACCGGTGTAAAACTGTAGGTCCCTTCCCTTGCCCCTTACTAGGTGGTAGGCTCAAATTGTAGCCGACTGGGCTGGTACCACCGTACTGGATGTAAGATGGCCGCATAGCAGCCTCGGCTGTGTTCTCCTCTAGTCCAGTATAGCCAGCAATCCAGGGAAGTCTCCGGTATGGCACCTACCTTCTCGGAGGTGATATTGGCTGGTCGGAGCATGCGCTTTGGCCCCTCCGACTCAGCCACCCATTATGGATTACATAAAAAAATAAAAAAATAAATTAAATGAAAAATAAAATGTCACCCGGTGTTATGGGCTGACATCACAGATGTTGCATAAAAAAAAACTTTGTATATTTATATTTTTAATATGACTTATTATATTTCTTTGTAATAAACTTATACTTTTTTTTTCTATGGAAATTGTGGTCAGATTCTTCAGTATTCATTGTATTGTATTGTATATATTTATTGCACTCAAATAGAATATGGGCAAAAGGTAACACTTAATGCCTCTAGGCATTTTCTAACAGGGTACCTTTGGGGTATGATAACTGCTAGGTGAGTGGCGGAAAGAGAAATTGTATGGTATGACAGAAATATTATGGTATGACAGATGTACGGGAATACAAAAGATAGATAAACTTAAATATGAATAATTAAATACTATACCTATATACCAGATTTCATGTTTATGCTGTAAGTATTAATGCTCTTGTGAGCGGTAGTATGGGTTAATTATATTTGTAAGTTGCTATAATATAATACTTATAAGGTACTATAACTTTAGGAATTTAGAACTGGCGGAATTTTCGACATGTCCAAGCGTAGGTTGCCTACCTATGGATGAAATTATACAATAAACAGTAAACAACAATAAAGTACAACCAGCCCGGATTGATACCAGCGCACTGAACAAAAGTCAAAATGGCTGTGAAAATAGTTCAGAGTAGCCGGAACATAATATCATAGCTTAAAATGGCATGCAACACCGGTAGGTCACGAAAGTAAGACCTTTTAAAAGGCTCTTCCCCCATAATCAAAGTGCCACAAGCCTATTGAACAAAAACCTGATGTCTGATAAGGCCTGTCGCCCACTGGACAGGTTTATTGCGCAATTTTAATATTCACTTAGTACGAGTCCACTGTAATAATAACGAGTATTGCGTTCATCTAAACGATTTTAAGGAGTGGGTGTTTTAACGCATGCAGAGTTATAAATCGTTGAGTGGTGTCAATATTTTATTTTTTATTATATTACATAAAAGTTCTTCCACCTATCAAAAAAAAATTAAACAACAAAATATATTTTAGCGAATTAAAAATAAAACTACAGATTAGTTGATAAAAAACTATTTAAAAAAATGCTGAATATTTTTAAACAATTTGAAACGGGAAACATTTCAGCCTGCTCTAAATTATTACTAAAATTGTTCGAGGGGCTGGAAGCAGAAAAGCGCTAATACTAATTCATAGAAAATAACAAATATAAAAAAATCCGACATTCAACAATACCAAAATAGTTCTATAATTTTGTCGCTGAACTCTTTATTGCGCCACAAATACTTTACAAGAAGAATAATACAATGAATACAGGTACATGAGGTTCAAAAACGGAATTATTCCTTGAAGAGATTTCTTACAGCCAACCTTTAGGTATGATAAATGTTTAAATGAATGAGTCTATGTAGTAGCAAAGATAAGACGCGAAAATGTAGTGTCATGAATATTTGAAAAAAAAAAATGTACGAGTAATATGCAAGTCGTCGCAATTAAAAAACGTTTGAGTTTAATAAACGTTCATTTCATTTAAAAAAAATATTTTTAAGTAAAACTAGTTTTGTTTTTATAGATACGTACCTACATATTTCAATATTTCTCTCACATAATTTTTTTTAATTTCTCACAAATTTCTTCAAAAATGCAAGTCTTATTAAAAGGCGCCGCCGCCTCTATTTATCCACAAGCTACTTCCAACGAAAACGAAAGTAAACATGAACTCGGAACCAAATCGAAAGTGAAGTGAGAACGAAAGTGTTCCGGCGAGCGCCGAGTCAGCGCGCCGGTTCTACCAGAAATTACATTCACTTGTCTATGGAACCATTTCGCGCGCGTGTTCTATCACTGCCTATAGCATTTTAAAGGCGATCGTCTTATGTGGATTCATATGAAAAGGTTCTACAAATGTATGTTTTTATCACAATATATCGCAAGTAGGCCAATACACAGCGCGCGAAGCAAAGTGAGATAACTTTGAATTGGTCTTACGTAATCGAACGAGTTTAAAGAATTGGGCTTTTTGGGCCAACGCATGCTCACATCTGGGTCTTCTTGTTGATTGTCCATTTTAGGGCACTTGCCCTGTAATGATTGCGTGCTGGTTTTGGGCAGGTTTTAAGGTGGTTTTAAACTTGTTCGTCATTCAGACAGTCGGTTCAGTTAGTCATCGTGTATAAAAGAGGATGAAACGCCCGCCCGTACACATCCTTTGTGAATGTGAAGTGCTCATTCACAGTAGAAGCTGTTTTCAACGCATGCCAAATACGGGCACTCACTCCCAAGGATATAAATCGGTTCATAGCGGAAATCGGACTTGGGGGGTGAGCTCTAAACTTTTGAGAGATCACAATAGATCTTCTAGGTCTAGGTCGCAGTGACAACAGGGCTCAGGGTGTATGCGTCCACTGCTGGACATACGCCTCTCCGATTTTCCTCTAGTCCTCCCGGCCTTTAGCGGTACGGAAACACTGCTTTTCAACATGGATTAATCCAAATTTACTCGATGTCGGTTGAATTTGGCCTGTCGTGGTTGTTAATAGCGGTAATTTTGGCCGACTTTCGAACTGGCACGTGCAATCCATCATCAGGGACAGTGCCTATCTGTAGGGCCCGCGGTTGATAGAATCCACACGCCGCCAGTCCAAAAAGTGGGCCAAAATGACCGCGATTGCGAACCGTGATGGGCCAAATTCGACCAATATTAATATTTTTTTTTTTTTATGGAACCTGACACGGTTGGCTACATCACCTACAACATCCGTGATGTCAGCCCATAACACAGGGGGAACTAGGTGCCATGTCAGTGCTTCCCTTCATTTCGGCTACACTAAACTGGACGGAAAACACGAACTATTTACATAGCCGTTTCGACCGACGTTTCGTTCAGTGCGGTGGTACCAACCCGGCCAAGATAAACCCTACCACCTAGTAAGGTAAGAAGGGAAGGGACCTACAGTTTAACGTGGAATCCGAACCACGGTCAGCCTCCAACGGTCGAGCGGTCACCCATCCAATCACTGACCGCGCTCAGCGTTGCTTAATAACAGTTGACTAACCAACCGCGCCACTGAGCTACCGAGGCTGACGAAAAATGAACGGTAGACTAAAAGTATTTGTAGAGATCAGCGTGTATGTGTCCACTGCTGAACATACGCCTCACCAATCTTTATCCAGTCCTCCCGGCCTTCATCGCTAAGGAAACACTGCTTTCCGCAGTGGATTAAATTCATGCTTTCCACTGAAGTACTTGATGTCGGTTGAATTTGGCCTATCGTGGTTGTTAATCGCGGTAATTTTGACCGACTTTTGAACTGGTGCGTGCAGTCCATCATCAGGGCGGGGGGCCTGACTGCGCTAGGGCCCGCGTTTGACAGAACCCACGCGCCATTCCGAAAAGTGGGCCAAAAAGACCGCGATTACCAACCGTGATGGGCCAAATTCAACCAATATTAATATCCATGGTAGATTAAAAGTATTTGTACCTGAAGTCGTCGTCCCAACTGGCGGGTAGTCTTCCCACATTTAATTTTCCTGTCCACGGCCGCCAATGTGGGACACGATTATTCTAACGATCGTCGTTTCTTCGGCTCTTGCGACAGGCTAGCCACCTCTCACCTTGGCGCGGTCCTTCCACCGAGGCGGTTTGGTTGGTATCACCGCACTGAGCGAAACGTCGGTCGAAGCGGCTATGTAAATAGTTCGTGTTTTCCGTTTAGTTCAGTGTAGCCGACATGAAATGAAGTGAAGCACTGGCACGGCACCTAGTTCACCCGGTGTTGTAGGTGATGTAGCCAACCGTTTCCATAAAAAAGATGGTGGGTCTTTGTGCCATACTTACTTCTTGAGAATTAACTTCGCTAAATGTGGTGGTCGGTGTTGTGCTCTAATTTAACAGAGATAGATAGATAGATAGAAAATTATTTATTGCTCCACAAATATTTCACAAGAATAATACAATGAATACAGTTACATGAGGTGCAAAGGCGTACTTATTCCTTGAAGAGATTTCTTACAGCCAACCTTTAGGTTCGTGAAATGTGTAAAAAATGGAATGTAGGTAGTAATAAAGATAAGAGTTCTTGTAGCGCAACACCGATTACTCTGCTTATCCCGACTGTCTGTATACAGCGTGTGGTATGTGATAAGTATGTAAATTACGATCGAATCATCGACTTTACATCGGTCGACTCATCGCAAACTCTTGCGCAAGCCTCAAACTCCCTTTCCACTGACACGATGATGTTGATTTGACCCCATACATCAACTTGTCTGTCACGCCAAAATGTTTTACATCGAAACGCCGGAACATTTACGACGCATTTGATTGGTGCATCGTCTTACATAAGCGCTGATAGGTCAGTGATTTTTAAAAGCGTTTTTTTTTTTATTGAAACTGACACGGTTGGCTACATCACCTACAACATCCGTGATGTCAGCCCATAACACCGGGTGAACTTGGTGCCACGTCAGGGCTTCCCTTCGGTCGTGCCGGCTACACTGAACTGGACAGAAAACACAAACTATTTGCATAGCCGTTTCGACCGACCTTTCATTCAGTGCGGTGGTACCAACCCGGACGGGTTAAACCCTACCACCTAGTAATATGAGAAGGGAGTCATATCCCTTAGTAGCCTTTTACGACATGCACGGGGAGAGATGCAGTGGGGTTATTCTTTTAAAGTACCGGTCCCACACGGTACAATTTACCGCGTTTAATTTACTTCACCGGTTAGTATGTGTGAGTCAAATCTTGCAACTGAATTTTAAACCGGTTCCACACTGCTGATTGAGAAGATTTTGCACACACTTTGTGGCATTACAATCTAGGATAAGTACTCAAAATTGAAATTATCATCATCATTATCATCATCATCAATATTACTAATAATAAATCTGTAAGGGATGACCATGGAGTAAGTTACTTTGTTTTAAGTATGAGATACTGCGTTTGTAGACTCTATGTATGATGCTAAAACAAAATTTACGATTTTTAGAAATATTTTCTGTATGTATGTATGTTCCTCCATAACTCTTAAACCGATCATCCGACTTCGATGAAACTTAGTACAAGCACATACGCACATAAGCACATACGGGACACAGGACAGGCTAAATAAAATTCAGTTCCGGTTACGTTAAGGTGTGGCTCTCATACGAACCGAATTGTACCGCGCGCCGAAATAAAGGTACGGTATCGGGCTTACTTCCTTCCTTCCTTTCCTATCCTTACCTATAATAAAATCCAACGTCTGCTTTCTGTCTGTCTAAGTGTCTGTCTGTCCGCTTATAACTCGAGAACCACTGAACCGATTTTTATAAAAAAAACCTGCGGATAGCTTGATTCTTCCCATCAACTATAGGCTACTTACTATCACGCTAAATGGCTTATGAGGTTAGCAGTGAAGTGAAATATGAGAGCGGGCGGAGACGCGGGCACAGCTATTACTTAAAATAAAATCCAACGTCTGCTTTCTGTCTGTCTGAGTGTCTGTCTGTCCGCTTATAACTCGAGAACCACTAAACTGATTTTAATGAAACAAAATTCTACGGATAGCTTGATTCTTCCCATCAACTATAGGCTACTTACTATCACGCTGAATAGCTTATGAGGTTAGCAGTGAAGTGAAATATGAGAGCGGGCGGAGCCGCGGGCACAGCTATTACTTAAAATAAAATCCAACGTCTGCTTTCTGTCTGTCTGAGTGTCTGTCTGTCCGCTTATAACTCGAGAACCACTAAACCGATTTTAATGAAACAAAATTCTACGGATAGCTTGATTCTTCCCATCAACTATAGGCTACTTACTATCACGCTGAATGGCTTATGAGGTTAGCAGTGAAGTGAAATATGAGAGCGGGCGGAGCCGCGGGCGCAGCTAGTACTAACTAAGAATAATAGAATTAAATAATTAATAAGTCGCCTTTTTTTTTAAACAAGTTAAAATAATACATACATACATATCACACACGCTGAATCCCGACAATCGGGGTAAGCAGAGTAATCGGTGCTGTGCTGCAAGTACTCTGGTAAATTACAGCACAACACCGGCCACCACGTTTCGAAAAGTATTCGAACAAGATTCAATCGATCAAGCAGCAAGTAAGGCACGAAGACCCACCTGCTGCATGACTCGGTGGAAGTACCGTGCCAAGGTGAGAGGTGGCGAGCCCGCCGCCCTTTAGCACGGCATCTTGTCCTTATCCCTTAGTCGCCTTTTACGACATGCACGGGGAGAGATGCAGTGGGGCTATTCTTTTTAAGTACCGGCACCACACGGTACGGTTAAAATAAATAAAGTAATAATAAATAACAAGCTTAGGTTTTCTATTTGCTTCAAGAGGCTTGTCGCGACATATTAATAAAATTAGATACCTACGATGTAAAATAGATGAATCGTGAAAATCTTAAATTGTGTGCCTAAAATTGCCTGACGGAAGTCAATACATAGGCTATCGACAAAACGTTCAAACTCCCAGCTTGTACCATAGACAATAGAAGGAAGTGCCGCTAAGGACTCGTGTTGGCGCGAAAGTAAAAGTAAACATCGTGTTGCCAGAACACCGCCGCTAACAGAGCGGGTGCCCATTGTCTTGCGGGAGGGGAGTGGCAACATAGTGTATGCTGAAGGTCTATCATTGTGTTGGGTCTACATCGGGGCATGCCATGCGTCGAGTGCTGGACGCGATGGTGCGTTGCGTAGCTATATACTAGATAATATCTTATGCGGTTTCGCTCGCGTTAAATTTCGAATCGAAATTCATTGTGTTTTAGGGTTCCGTATCCGTCGTACCGGACCCTATTATTAAGCCTACGCCGCGCCGTCTGTCTGTCTGTCTGTCTGCCTGTCCGTCTGTCCGAGGGCTGTATCTCTTGAACCGTAATAGGTAGCCCGTTGAAATTTTCACAGAATATAGAATAAAGAATACCGACAAGCCTCCAAGCGCGCCGGCGGGTGCAGGCCGTGGCTACGGAGCTCTCCGAAACGACGCGAGACTAGCTTCGAGCGATGGGTGGTGGTACTAGACACGTAGGCCGCCACCACCCCCATCTCGGAGAGCTCCGTATCCGCCGGACTGCAAGGCGACGTATATTGATTTTTTTATTATTTATTACCTATTGAATATTATTTTATATTATTTGTTAGGTAGGTTTTAATTCTTTAGTTATTATTAGTATTACTTTTATATATTATATGAAAATAAATGGAAATGTTTTTCTCTTTTATTTTATTTTAGAAATGTTTTAAATTTGTGATTGTATGGTTGTGACTTCCTTCCTTATCCTTTCCTTACCTTTAATAAAATCCAACGTCTGCTTTCTGTCTGTCTGTCTGTCCGCTTATAACTCGAGAACCTCTGAAACGATTTTAATAAAAAATATTATACGCATAGCTTGATTCTTCCCATCAACTATAGGCTACTTATTATCACGCTAAATGGCTTATGAGGTTAGCAGAGTATGCAAATATGAGAGCGGGCGGAGCCACAGGCACAGCTAGTGTATGTATATTGTGTGATATGATAATATACCAATAAATTATTCCATTCTATTATATTTAATACAAGCTGTGCCCGCGGCTCCGCCCCGCTCTCATATTTCACTTCACTGCTAACCTCATAAGCCATTTAGCGTGATAGTAAGTAGCCTATAGTTGATGGGAAGAATCAAGCTATCCGTAGAATTTAGTTTTATTAAAATCGGTTCAGTGGTTCTCGAGTTATAAGCGGACAGACAGACATACACTCAGACACTCAGACACTCAGACAGAAAGCAGACGTTGGATTTTATTATATGTAAGGATAAGGATATTGTTTCAAAGCGAGCAACACCAATAATTAAGATTGTACGCTACTATATTATAATGTTGTCCATTCACGGCCTAAGGACAAAACAAGACTTACACGCACGAAACTGCTGTAGCGAAAATGCTAACTCAATTAAAACATTTCACACTAGATGTATAATTAGTGCGTCTTGTCAGTCACTGTTAGCGACCTTGCGAGCCTTCCAGCGGAGATCCGGTATAACGGACGGTAGTAGCACGGAATTTACCGGACCGTTTTTAGGGTTCCCTATCCGGTACGGGACCCTATTACTAAGCCTACGCCGTCTGTCTGTCTGTCTGTCTGTCCGAGGGCTGTATCTCTTGAACCGTAATAGGTAGCCCGTTGAAATTTTCACAGAATAATATATGTTATTATTGCCGATATAACAAATAAAAATAAGAAAAAGCAAAAAATTCACGGGGTTCCCATAGAAGAAACTAAAATATGTATGCGCGCCATCTACCGAAAAGACTATGAAGCATTTTAACAATCATGAACTTGAACTAATATGAAGCAATTCATAAATACCCACGAAGAAGAACCGGCAAGAAACTTCGCATGGTATTTTTTGTTTTTACATATTTTTACAAGTACTTTAGTGACTAGCCTGATAATAACACCGCTTACAGTCTAACTAGTCTAAATGTATGCAGCAAATAACGAGCTGGACCGGGCTCGAGTGCAAATTTCAAGCAATATTGAATTGGTAACGAATTCTCTATGCCCTTCTAATCTAATCCACATTTTACATATTCATACCAAAACTGTACTAAATACATTTGCCATCTTGAATAAGAAAAGCTCCTACATTTTCTAAAATGTATTCGATTTTACCAGTGTAGCTAAAGTATACATACATACACACATACATAGCGTCACGCCTGTTTCCCGGTGGGGTAGGCAGAGACAACGGATCTCCACGTTCCACAATCCTGACACACCTCTGCCGTCTCTTCCACTTTCATAATGTTCTTCATGCATGCTCGTCGATTACGGGTACTACGCACTTGGCCCTTTTTGAGCACATGCCCGGTCCAGGTACGTGCGTCTAGGGCGACCCTTCCCGACTCTTCCACTCACATTTGCTTCATAAATTAATTATTTCGCTAAAGTATCTAAAAGAGTATTACGCAGAGTATTGAGCAAGTTATACGCTGCTCTGTGGAACTAGCGGCGCATCCCTTATTCCCTGCCACCTGCCCTATCTCCGCATGACTCGTCGCAGAGATACTCAGCACCCTTTTGTTGTTGACTAGACCTAAACAGCACTATTGTCAAATCTCCCCAAACTCACTGTCCATCTTTTATTCCAATTTTAAATTTTTGTATGAAAAAAATAATACGGAATTTTGATTTGAGTGATAATAAGGAAGTTTTTCTTCTAATAATGAGTACTTTCAATTCCTGAAGTTTCTCAAGCCTATCCTGAAAAGCCCTCTATATTTCTGTGTTTTCGATAGAATGTTAAGCGATGTTATTATGTGGCTAGTCACTAAAATACATGTAATAAAAAAAATACCCCGCCAAGTTTTTTGTCAGTTCTTCTTCGTGTGTGTAATCGTACCGAATAGAACAAATTGTGACAAGTTCGAGTGCAGTCTAACTGCCATGTGAATGATCAATACAATACAATACAATTGAGGTGTCATTTGGAAAAACAACCAATGTAAATTTTTGGCCGATCAGTTTTTTTTTCGCTCTATGGATTCCTCATCTGTCGGACTATCGAACTGTAAAACGAAACTAAGTAAAAACAACCAGTGTCATGGTTAAAAAATAGCCAGAGAAATCCGGGTCCTATTAGAAGAGCAACCATGTCGAAGTGGATTATGGGAAAAACAACCAAACTCCACGGACACAAATATCTATTTTCATATAATATTTATTGGTCATTGTGTAACATTGTGTAACATCTAGAGATGAATATTTATTTTCTTTATATCCTCTTTCGCAGAGAAGGCAAGTTTCGGACGTTACCTTCTTATATACAAAATTATTAACAACATTGTCGAATCTCCCTACTTACTTACTGGAGAGAATTAAATTGAGATGCCCAAACAAACGAACACGTTCCAACGACACTTTCATTTTATATAAAACCCACTGTAATTACAGTAAACATAGATTTATTAATAGAAGTTGTAAATTATATAATGAAATTTTCCATGGTGTAGACATATTTAACTCAAAATTAGGTAGTTTTAAGAAAAAGTGTTTAACTTTGTGCACAGAAATGAATTTGCTCTAGGTTCTTAAAATTTAATTACTATTATTATTATAATTAATTTTTTTTGCATATATTTCACTTCTTTTTTTATTTTATTTTTATGATAAACTAGTGTTGAAAACATGTTTATAGTTTTTCCTAATTGTGGAAACTTTACTGGTTTATGTTATTACTTTATGTTTATTTAATTTAAGATATTTATAACTGTGTGTTTCTCTAAAAATAAATAAATAAAAAAAACTTATGCTGAAAGACCTTTAATTGCTCTTATCGAAATAAATATAGTAATTAAAAAAAATTCATGCCCATTTTACAAAGTTTTTTCTCTCTCCTGGAAAGTTGCTCGAAAGTGACAATGGTTGTTTTTTCAAATGGCTCCTCAATTCATACCAAGACATATAACTAACTAAATTCCACCTAGTTTGAATATAATACAACAGTTTAAAATTCCTCACTTTAATCTAAATTAATTACGCCAACGCTCGGTTCGTGTTTTGGCGCGAAAGTCAGCTCGCGATCTGACATTTGGTTGGCGGCCACGTTGCGCCGCCATGTTGGTTGGCCTGTGACCTTGCTCTAGAAAGAAAAGAGCTTCGATTTATTATTGGTTTACGATAGTTCGGAGGTAGATTGTAGTGTAGAGCAGTGAAAATTAACAGGTTTGTCTTATCGAATCGAGTTGATAATTTGAAAGCTCGTAATTTCGTGTCTAAAGCCTCGGTAGCTCAGTGGTGCGGTCGGTCGACTGTTGTTAAGCACACCTGGGCGCGGTCAGTATTTGGATGGGTGACCGCTCGACCGTTGGAGGCTGACCGTGGTTCGGATTCTACGTAAAATTAGTAGGTCCCTTCCCTTCTTACCTTACAGGTGGTAGGGTTTATCCCGCCCGTGATGGTAACACCGCACTGAATGAAACGTCGGTCGAAACGGCTATGTAAATAGTTCGTGTTTTCCGTCCAGTTCAGTGTAGCCGACGTAAAATGAAGGGAAGCACTGACATGGCACCTAGTTCACCCGGTGTTATGGGCTGACATCACGGATGTTGTAGGTGATGTAGCCAACGGTGTCTGCTAATAAACTTATCGCGTACGATAAATTAATTTGTCGCACCGCTAGGGTGTGGAACTGTCTCCCGGCGAGTGTGTTTCCCGAACGTCGTATCAACGGGCTAGACAGCCTAGCAACAGTCCGAAAATCTGCTGGCATGGCGCCTCACTGAGCGTGGTTTCTTTTTTTTAATTTTTATGGAAACTGACACGGTTGGCTACATCACCTACAACATCCGTGATGTCAGCTCATAACACCGGGTGAACTTGGTGCCACGTCAGTGCTTCCCTTCGGTCGTGCCGGTGACACTAAACTGGACGGAAAACACAAACTATTTATTTTACATAGCCGTTTCGACCGACCTTTCATTCAGTGCGGTGGTACCAACCCGGACGGGATAAACCCTACCACCTAGTAATATAAGAAGGGAGTCATCTTCATCAGGGAGTTTCGCGAGGAGAGGGGTTTTTGGCTCTGTCGACTGTACCATTGGTCCCTCGACACAGCCACCCATGTTGGTTTACATAAAAAAAAACTATAGATCAGGTGTCTTTTAAATCACCTCTAAATCCCTACAGCAGTCTACATCAAATAGGTAGATAGATAGATAGATAGAAATACTTTATTGCTCCAAAAAACATTTAACATAAACACACAATAACAAATTTACATGAGGGCAAAGGCGGACTTATCCCTTACAGGGATTTCTCCCAGTCAACCTTTGGATGTTTGAGAGTCGTATGTTGCGAGATATAAGTAGGTAGTAGCAAAAGACTTGAGTGTGGGAATGTAAAATATAATATAAGGAAAATAACTATAATATACTATAATATACACTACATATAAGTACATACTAGTTAATTATACGTATAAATTACTATTTATAGATTAAATGAAATACATATGAATTACAATTTATATAATACATAATACCTAAATATATACATACATACTTGTCCATTCAGATTTAGATCATAGGTTATTAATTACTATGCCGTGGTTTACCACACGCAAACCAGTTATACCATGCCTACCGCTATGTGCTTACGACTGCCTAGCCCGTTTGTTTATGATCGATGATCACTTTGTGATCGTTGTCATCCTGACATGTGCTCGCTGCGATGGACTTCGGAATTTGAATATGACCGTTGGACGATTTTTTAGATATATATTTTTTTTTATGGCAACTGACACGGTTGGCTACATCACCTACAACATCCGTGACGTCAGCCCACAACACCTTGGTGAACTAGGTGCCACGTCAGTGCTTCCCTTCGGCCGTGCCGGCTACAGTGAACTGGACGGAAAACACAAACTATTTACATAGCCGTTTCGACGGACCTTTCATTCAGTGCGGTGGCACCAACCCGGGCGGGTTAAACCCTACCACCTAGTAAGATTAGGAGGGAAGGGACCTACAGTTTTACGAGGAATCCGAACCTCGGTCAGCCTCCAACGGTCAGCGGTCACCCATCCAAGTACTGACCGCACCCAGCGTTGCTTAACATTCAATAGCGACAGTTGACTGTCTGCACCACTGAGCTATCGAGGCTGACTATAATATAAGATAATTGCGACAATCCTGTGAAATCGATGCAGAGTAATCGATGTTGTGCTGCAATTGAGCTTGTAAATAACAGCACAACACCGATCGCCACGATCAGCAAAGTATTAGGACAAGATAACCTATCAATCTATGCATGCATGACTCGGTGGAAGAACCGCGCAAAGGTTAGAGGTGGCTAGAACGGCATCTGGTCGCCTTTAACGACATGCACGGGGAGAGATGCGGTAGGGAGCTATTCCTTTCAAGTACCGGCTCCATACTCCACACGGTACGGTGAATATAAAGGATAGTTTTTAGGGTTACGTACCTCAAAAGGAAAAACAAAACGGAATCCTTATAGGAACACTGTGTTGTTCCTCCGTATCAAGTCGAAATTAACATCAAATACCTTTCGCTGGTTGGAGTAGGATACATCGAGGGGAAGGTCAAGCTGGCTTCTAAAAAGCTGGGCGTAGTCAATAAGGTGCGACGGTACTTCACGCCGGACCAAAAGCTGCTTTTGTATAAATCGCATCTTGTATGGGGTATCCCCATACAAAAAACGTGTTGATGAACGTGTGAATCTGAATTTTTACTTAAAATTTTTTTTTTAATATTTCTATATCTGCGAAAATAAGACATATTCTGTGAAAGTTTCAAGCGGCTAGCTATTAGGATTCCAAAGATAGAGCCATAGGACGGACGGGCGGACGGACAGGCTTCCGTACGGCGTACGGAAACCTAAAAACGCACGGCGCAGCAGCATAAAATTCACTTTCTATGAGACACTCATACAAATTGGGGCCTTGACTTGCGATCACGACCGCCCGGTTCCGGAGTAGGCAGCCGCGAGCGACACTCGTGCGCACAGTATCTCTGTAGATCTTGGAATTCCATTTCGTAACTTGAGAACAAATGCGAAATTTGCAGACAATGGAGCGAACCAGAGACAAGAGAGACAGAGGCTAGATGCGGTGCATCGAGGGTGCACTGTATGGTTTCGTCAAAATTTATACTCATCAGCTTGATTGGAATAGGTAGAAGAAGGATGGAGTGATTAAAACCACCTCTTCCGGGAATTTCGAAATTTGAAAATGCGTACATTACTGCATGTTACAAGTGTCAAAAGTTACTAAAAATGTTAAGTTAAAAATTACATGTTGCCGCTGGGGTAGTGCATCGCTATAAGGTCTTTGCTTACGATGATACGCTTGGTCCGGGTCGCCTCTCACCCTCAAATATGGTTTAGGGAGGCGATGACTGGCCCTGGCGTGATGCTCATGAACGGGTGCTGTTTGTGGAGACTGGCCTGCTCCAATTGACAGCATGGTATACTTATGTATATACTACTTGCCTGACTGCATAATTAGTTAACTCTTGACTAGGTACGATTAGTACCTCAATTTTATTAACAATGAACAACTTGATACTTCAAGTATCTTAATATCCATTTATTTTTATTTTGGGCAATTATACTACATTGTAGTATGTTTAATATACTAAAATAATTATGTTGATACAAATTACGTATCAAAGTGTGACAAAGGCTCTTCACACCTGATTCAGTTAATTAATAAGTCTTTGTAGTCAGAACTCTCAGCTAAATTGTTAATCTTGCTCTCGGGCTGTGTTTTCGATAGACTATGGGCGGTGGTATTATGTGGCTAGTCACTAAGTACTTGTAAAAATATGTATGAAAAAAATATACCCTGCGAAGTTTCTTGTCGGTTCTTCTTCGTGGGTGTAATCTTACCGGATAGAACAAATTGTGACAAGTTCGAGTGTAGTCTATAAATGCATCCTATGAATGATCAATAAACAATACAATACAATACTAACTATATCACTACCATGATATATTTTTCAAACTCCGGAATTCCCGAAAGAGGTAGTTTTAACCACTCCATGTTATGTCTTCTCGCTAAAATTTGGTATTTATACTCTACCTATTACAATCCCCTCATGGTCTGGCTTTAAGATTTGCTGACAATTTACTCTTGGCAATACCGGCTCACTCAAGTTCTCTCTCTCTCTCTCTCTCTCTCTCTCTCTCTCTCTCTCTCTCTCTCTCTCTCTCTCTCTCTCTCTCTCTCTCTCTCTCTCTCTCTCTCTCTCTCTCTTGTCATTCAGTTTATGGTGTTGAACAACAGTACGACTGATTTATGTACATAATGTTATATGCGTATTACAGTATTTATGTAGTAATTAGTTTGTAGTTTATCATATTAATTTACTTCTTATTACATTGCCACAAACTACCTATTCTTGTTCGCCTACATATACCAACTTCTCCCACATCCCAAGGGTTGCTTAGAATAGAATGCCTCACGGCTTTAAGCTCCCCTATTGTGCCTAATTTATATTAATTCGTGTTCAATAAAGAATATTTATACATCCCTGCGAATCATCCATCACATGTCGAACGTAATGAGCCCTCTTTACGTTCGCATAGTTAACATAATCTGCGGCCAACTCTGAGCAAAAACTGTCAGCAATGATCAATGCTTGATCCAGCCATTACTTCTCTCATCTGTGGAGCGAACCTTTCGAGTCTGGCAAAGTTAAGTCTGCCAAACGGAAATGCATTCCATGGGTAGTGCTCGGAGGAGTTGCTTGACGCTATCCCACCACCGTCCCATTTCTACCTCCGCACAACGCGCACTGAGCAGGGATTGCATCCCTACACGCTGGAATTACTGCGGATGCGTACCAATCGGTTCTGCAGATCTTTTCTCCACAGACCTGGTAAACTCTGGAACGCTCTCCGTGCTCATATATGTCCCCCCAAGTACAGTCTCGGGTCCTTCTCTTTTTTTTATGTATTCCGGTATGGGTGGCTGAGTCGGAGGGGCCAAAGCGCATGTTCCGACCAGCTAATATCACCTCCGAGAAGGTATGTGCCATACCGGAGACTTCCCTGGATTGCTGGCTATACTGAACTAGAGGAGAACACAGCCGAGGCTGCTATGCGGCCATCTTACATCCAGTACGGTGGTAGCAACCCAGTCGGCTACAATTTGAGCCTACCACCTAGTAAGGGGCAAGCGAAGGGACCTACAGTTTTACACCGGTCCCGAACGGTGAAGCAGCAGGTGTAGGTATGCACGTAAATTTTTTCGTCAGAAAAAACTCATTGGTACACGCCGACCGGATTCGAACCGCGGACATCTCGCATGAGAAGCCGATGCCCAAACCACTCGGCCACCCGCCGCGGCCGCCTTCAAGAGGTTCTGTAGAGGAAAGATCTGCAGAACCAATTGTCTGCCATTTATCGCTTTTAAATCGAAATTGAAAGAAAAAGAAGTGTGGGGCCGGTACTTAAAAAGAATAGCAACTGCATCTCTCCCCGTGCATGTCGTAAGAGGCGACTAAGGGATAAGGACAAGATACTGCGCTAAAGGGCGACAGGATAGCCACTTCTCAGCTTGGCGCAGTCCTTCCACCTAGTCATGCAGCAGGTGGGTTCTTCGTGCCTTACTTGCTGCTTGATAGTTGTCTTGTCCGTATACTGTGCTAAACGTGGTGGTCGGTGTTGTGCTGTAATTTAACAGAGTCCTTATAGCACAACACCGATTACTCTGCTTACCCTGATTGTCGGGATACAGCGTGTGTTATGTATGTATGTATGTAAATCGAAATTAACACACAAGATTTAATCAAGACATACCGGATTAGTTCTAAGGGGTCAATGCGAAGGCGATTCTGCTATCGAAGGCCAATTCTTTATCTACGACGTCGGTCTGTCTGTCTGTCATTAGTTTCTTTGACACAATTATCGAGTGCATTATGTTCTTATCAACGGCAGTGGGAGACAGTAAGTTAAAGGCTATCGCTAAAGCCGGAAGTTCAATTAGCTATGTCACGATCTGGCTATTATCAAAGGTCACATTGTCAGCCTCGATAGCTCAGTGGTGCAGACAGTAGACTGTTGCTATTGATTGTTAAGCAACGCTGGGCGCGGTCTGTACTTGGATGGGTGACCGCTCGACCGTTGGAGGCTGACCGTGTTTCGGATTCCACGTAAAACTGTAGGATCCCTTTCCTTCTTACCTTACTAGGTGGTAGGGTTCAACCCGCCTGTGTTGGTACCACCGCACTCTCCATCGAGTTTTTATTACAATTTTCAATGTTTGTATGAAAAAAAAAATATGGAATTTTGATTTGAGTGATAAGGATTTTTTCTTCTAATAATGAGTACTTTATATTCCTGAAGTTTCTCAAGCCTATCCTGAAACACCCTTTATAGGAATGTAAGTAGTAGTAGGAGTAGTAGTAGTACTAATTAACCTCCGTATGGATACGGAACCCTACAAGGTAAAAAAAATGTAATGTCAAACTGTTTCTTTTGTTCCAGGTTCACGAACACATGACCAGCGACGAACTACTCAGTGTGTTCCACGTCGATCATCCATCCCTGGTACCGGAGTACCATCTAGTTCAACTAACCCACCATCTCGCCAGGCGAAACATCCCTTCCAACCACCCCTCCAACACCTTAAAGCCCCTAAACTCCAAGATCCCTCACGAGAAAACGCCCACACCTAAGAGAAACAAATGGAAGATCGAAAAACCGCCGCCCTCCCTCTTAGACGATCAGATGTTCAAAAATGCAAGGGAAAACATCAAAGATGTCGATATCATCGGTGATTTGAATAACACAGTGAAAGTGCATTTCGGTGATGGTGATTCGGATGAAGTCGCGCACGTGAGCGACGATGTGAGTGATAGTGATAGTGATAGTGAAGATCTCAGTGACCAGGAGCACATAGAGCCGGAGCAGGAGGAAGACACGCACATGATCAAGCTAGAAGCGTTCGGGAAGCAGTTGGAGCTGTTGCTGAAGAAGCAGGAGGGGCTCGTGAAGAAGGACGGGCTGAAGATGTGGAGCCTGGTGAAGAACGAGACGCAACCGCACGGCGTGGACTTTGAGGAGATGGCTGAGGTGGGTTCCGATCGTATTTCAATCATTTTCTACCTAATACCCAGTTTGTCAGCCTCGGTAGCTCAGTGCTTAGGCACACCTGGACGCCGTCTGAACTTGGGAACTGTTCAACCTTTGAGGCTGACCGTGGCTCGGATTTCACGTAAAACTGTAGGTCTCTTCCCTTGTCTTACTGGTGGTAGGGCTTACCACGTCCGGATTAATACCACCGCACTGAATGAAAGGTAAAGGGCTATGTAAATAATTCATGGTTTTCGTTCAGTTCAGTGTAGCCGACATGACCTAAGGGATGCGCTGACATGGAATCTAGTTCACCAAGGTATTATGGGTTGACCCAAAAACAAAAATACTGGACCAGAGGAGAGTACAGCCTATGCTGCGATATGCAGCCATTTTTCCACTGGTACGGTGAAAACTTGGAGGAAAGAGGCTAGCTAGCGGATGGGTGAAACCAACCCAGTCGGCTACAATTTGAGCCTACCACCTAGTAAGGGGCTAGTAGGTCCCTTACAGTTTTACACCGATTCCAAACGGCGAAGCAGTAGGTGTGTACATATAATCTGGCTATTTAAAGAAAGGGAATGAAAATAAATGGCGTTATACACCTGTACAGTCGGCATGCAAATGTTTTTTTTTTGCATAGTATATTTTTTTATTTGCCAATTATTATCTTGGAACAATTGCTTTATTTTCTTTAGACGGCAATACTGTGTGAGCGAGAGGCAAATAAGGGCGCCGCCATTTTCAAACCCTTTCTTTAAATAACCAGGTAGTATTTTCTTATTGCGCGGCCAGTGGCGCCGAACCACCCATATTGTGTCTAACGACGCACATGGAGATTCGGTCGTATGCGGGGGTTGTGAATGCCATGCCAGCCTGACAGGTGCCTATTCACGCCTCTCTTGAAGGACCCGAGACTATACTTGGGGGGAAATATGTGGACAGGGAGAGCGTTCCAGAGTTTAACAGTTCTGTGGAGGAAGGATCTGCAGAACCGATTGGTACGCTTCCGTGGTAAGTCCAGCGTTTAGGGATGCAATCCCTGCCCAATGCGTGTTGTGCGGAGGTGGAAAGGGGACGGCGGGATCTCGTTAAAAACAGCTCCTCAGAGCATTCACAGTATGTAGGTACGTAAATTTTCCAATCAGAAAAATCATTGGTGCTTGTCGTCGGCCCAATGCGAACCACGGACCTTGAGAACAATTCCGACGCCCATACCCACCTGCCGCTTATAAAGTTATATAAATTCACACACAAGTCTTGTTCTAAAAGATGTTTATCTATATAAATATGCAGAGATGGGAGATATTTAGATATTTTATTTTAAATACGCACCTTTTCTTGAATGAAAATAATTATGCAGGTTGTCCCAAAACTCGACGTTCAAACGAAATGACGTAATAGCGGGGATAATTTTCAATCAGAATCACCCTATATTCGTTTTGAAGTTATAGCTCTTTTTCTGAGTTCTTCTAATTTCAACACCAATTTTCGAAAAAAAAATCATTAAAAAAATTACACGTAGCTGAGTTTCATTTAATTTTTGGGGGTTTTATTGAAAGTAGTGTACCTTCGTGTAAAAAATGTTTTTTATAAAATTTACTTTCTTATTCCCCATAGTAAGACCTATTTCAATTTGAATTTTTCAGTAATTCGTCAATGAAGCCTTGACTTTGCTTGAAGTTTACTTTAAAAAAGGTACTACAGAAAAGTGAAATCTAGGTTGATTCTGATTGGAAGTGATCCCCGCTATCGCGTCATTTCGTTTGGACGTCGAGTTTTGGGACAGCCTGCATACCTATTTCCCACCATAAGGGTAATGGAGGCCTCTAGAACTGACGCAAAACAAGATAGGTCAGTATTATAAATATTTCCACGAATTTGCGCATCGACAAACAATTATTAGCATATTTTATGAACCATAAAAGCGAATAGATGTTTAAAGTAAGGTAATCAAAGTATTATTAAACTAGATACTCAACAATATTAAATTTGAATTTAATAGTTAGAAAAACGTAACCTATCTGCAACTTAGTCCGCTTGAGTTAGGTTAGATTAGGCGTAAATTGTGTATGTGTGAACGGAAGCGTACAACGTCTGTCTGTCTGTCTGTCTGTCTGTCTGTCTGTCTGTCTGTCTGTCTGTCTGTCTGTCTGTCTGTCTGTCTGTCTGTCTGTCTGTCTGTCTGTCTGGCCGTCCGTCCGTCCGTCAGCTCGATGACTGTATCTTTGGAGCCGTAATAGCTAGCTGGTTGAAATTTTCACAGAACATTGTGTTATTTATTAGCTCTAGAACGATAAAAAAGGTATGGACTCCGAACCCTATCCGCGCCTAACACATCTCCATACTCTAGTTTTATCGGCCGACAGCAGATCTGCGTTTCACGCTGGTAATAAAATTAAAATGAGAATCATGAGATGTACTTTCACTGCGAAATTGCCCTCCGTTCACACAATCACGAGTGTATTTCTGAAGTAGGTACTATTACACTTTGTTAACCGACTTCAAAAAGGAGGAGGTTCTCAATTCGACTGTATTTTTTTTTATGTTTGTCCCCTCAGAACTTTCGACTGGGTGAACCGATTTTGATGATTCTTTTTTTATTTGAAAGCTGGTGCTTCCCGTGTGGGCCCATTTCAATTTGGTCAACATCGGATTGGAAAGCGAGGGAGAATCGCGAGGCCGAAGGCCGAGCGATTCCGCCGAGTATTTAATAGCAAAAAATTACTAAAAAAAACTGTGAAATAAAAAACTATTTAAAAAAATTTTAAAACCGCCTTCAAAAATGTATGAAATAAAAAAAATTTAACCCTAGAGTTGAAGGCGGTGCTAAAGCAAGCAAAAATTACCGACCGCCTTCAACTCTAGGGTTCGATTTTTTTTTATGAGCATGTCTTTGCTGTCAGTTCTTCGAACTGCACGATTTTCTAAATCGTTCTTGTGCCGCACTGCAAAGGTGTGGAACGGATCTTGAGATCGCGGTTTATAAGCGTTTCCCCAGCGACATTAGTCCGCCTCCAAGCCGGACTGGCACCTCCTCGGGGGTGAAATTGGCTGCGCCTGAAGCTTCGACCTCGGGTACAGCCACCCAGTTTGGAAGCAATAAAAAAAAAGCTCGCTGAAGAGAAAATTGGAAAGGAAAGTTTATGAGAGTAATAATGAATGACTGAGAAATTCTCTGGCATGGCTTTTTTCATACAACATTCAAAACGACCTACACAATTTTGTATTTTTAGGGTTACGCGCAATATTGTACCGTGTGGGGCCGGTACTTTAAAAGAATAGCCCCACTGCATCTCTCCCCGTGTATGTCGTAAAAGGCGACTAAGGTATATGACTCCCTTATTATATTACTAGGTGGTAGGGTTTAACCCGCCCGGGTTGGTACCACCGCACTGAATGAAAGGTCGGTCGAAACGGCTATGTATATAGTTTGTGTTTTCCGTCCAGTTCAGTGTAGCCGGCACGACCGAAGGGAAGCACTGACGTGGCACCAAGTTCACCCGGTGTTATGGGCTGACATCACGGATGTTGTAGGTGATGTAGCCAACCGTGTCAGTTTCAATAAAAAAAAAAATCCTATTACTAAACCTACGCCACCGTATGTATTCTGTCTGTATGTAAACTACCTGTGTCCTTACTTTAAAGGCGTGTACTTTGAACCATAACACGTAGCCGGTTGAAATTTTCACAGAACATGTCTTAATTATTACATTAAACAAGTACGAGTCGAACTCGCGCACCAAGGGTTCCGTATCGCCATGTCATGGCTATCGCCACTCACGCCATCTATGGCGTGTTATGAAATGCTTCATATTAGTTAAGGGTCATGATTAGTTAAAATGCTTCACGCTCTATTCGGTAGATGGCGCGCGCGCATATACTTTTTTGGTTTCTTATGGGAGCCCCCGTGATTTTTTTAATTTTTCTTGTTTTTATTATTCGTTGTTATATCGGCCATAATAAAACATTTTCTGTGAAAATTTCAACGGGCTACCTATTACGGTTCAAGAGACACAGCCCTCGGACAGACAGACGGACGGCTTAGGCTTAGCAAAAGGGTCCCGTACGACGGATACGGAACCCTAATAAATTATATAGTACAGAAAATTATAGTACACAAGCTGTGCCCGCGGCTCCGCCCGCTCTCATATTTCACTTCACCCTCATAAGCCATTCAGCGTGATAGTAAGTAGCCTATAGTTGATGGGAAGAATCAAGCTATCCGTAGAATTTTGTTTTATTAAAATCGGTTTAGTGGTTCTCGAGTTATAAGCGGACAGACAGACATACACTCAGACAGACAGAAAGCAGACGTTGGATTTTATTATAGGTAAGAAAGAATAAGAATAAGAAAGAATAAGAATAAACTAGATATATAATTCGATGCGTGTTCTATCATAATATTATATTGTTGTATTGCATTATTTATTGATCATTCATATGGAAGAGACATTCATATGAAATAGACTGCGCTCGAACTTGTCACAATTTGTTCTATCCGGTTCGATTACAACTACGAAGAGGAACCGATAAGAAACTCCGCAGGGTATTTTTTATACCTATTATTACTAGTACTTTATTTAGTAAATAGTCACTAACCACATAATGACACCGCTTACAGTCTATCGAAAACACAGCTTGAGAGCAAGATTAACAATTTTGCTGAGAGTTATGACTACAAAGACTTATTAATATGTATATACAAAGACATATTACATGTACATGACTAACGAAGCATCTTATATACTGATATACAGTATATAAGATGCTTCGTTAGTCATGTCAAAAATTTCGGGAGGGTTACATACACACTCAAATAAACACGTTACGCAAAAAAAATTATATGTTTTTAGCATTACCTACTTTTCAAGAAATTTAACAAAACATGTTTGCTACCTAAACATTAACCTGTGTGTAACAGTTAGGTAACGTTTTTCAAATAATTCGAAAAACTAACTGTCCCTCCTTTTTTTTATGTAATCCGTAATGGGTGGCTGATTTGGAGGGGCTAAAGCGCATGCTCCGACCAGCCAATATCACCTCCGAGAAGGTAGGTGCCATACCGGAGACTTCCCTGGATTGCTGGCTATACTGGACTAGAGGAGAACACAACCGAGGTTGCTATGCGGCCATCTTACATCCAGTACGGTGGTACCAACCCAGTCGGCTACAATTTGAGCCTACCACCTAGTAAGGGGCAAGGGAAGGGACCTACAGTTTTACACCTCACCACACTATCATCACTCTAGCACTGAAGGCAATTTTCAGTGAGTAAGGTATTATTTTATGTTGGCAAGTACCAAGTCTTTTTTAAAGCATGATGTGGGAGGTATTATATCATTTTGAAATCTTGATTAATCGCGCCAACCTTTGTGAAAACTTGCCATAGTAGTGTACGTACATTTTTTTATACTATGAAGTGGCAAAGTAAACTAAAAATTATTATCTTTGAAAATTTGAAGAAAAAAATTTTATTTTTTGTGATAAAACTATGGGCATTTTGGTTTTATTTGGGATACGGATCAATAGCAGAGTTATTTAGGCTACCAATAAAAAAATATTAACAATTATATTTTAAAATTTGTAGTCATAGTACCTAAAAATGTTGTACGAGATGTAAATTTTCAACGTTTTTCAAAAAATGCTCATAATTATCATAAAAAACAAATGACTCCGATTTCTTTTCTCATTTTTCCCTGCGTAGTCATAAACTGGCCTACTCCCTGGTTCCCGCTTGACGTTAAGTTTTGAGACACGTTGTATAATAATGAAGTGAAAAATCAATATTTCTTCTTTTTTATGTTCATTCCAAATTTGCGAATCGTAAAACCCAAAATACATTTAATAGGTCGCAAATTAAGATTGACTCGTCACTTTGAAGGTTAAGTTGTTTCCTTGGAGCTGTTGATTCGGATTACGATCGATAAACAATGCGAGATTTGAATGCCAGGTGCTTGGGGGTAAGTCTGTAAGCCCTGAGCTAGAACGATAAAAAAGGTATGGACGACGACGGACTGGCAAATGCTTGTATGAGAACTAGCGTCGCCGAGTTGCGGGGAGCGGAGTGTACTTACCGATGATGAGATATTCCACTATTTGTGCACACTAAACTTGGCTGTAGTGTTTTTACACGTAAACACAGAGCATGCGGGCACTTTAAACAGGTTTTTGCGAACGCGGCCGATGACAGACTGACGGGCCAGCGCACGACCGTCCATACGAAACAAGCATGCTTTTGCTTATATCGTGTTACGCTGGCGAGGATAGGGTTCGGAGTCCATACCTTATTTATCGTTCTAGGCCCTGAGTTGCCCTTAACTGTCAGTCTCGGTAGCTCAGTAGTGCGGTCGGTCGACTGTTGTTAAGCACACCTGGGCGCGGTCAGCACTTGGATGGATGGCCGCTCGAGCGTTGGAGGCTGAACGTGGTTCGGATTCCACGTAAAACTGTAGGTCGCTTCCCTTCTTACCTTACCTAGGTGGTAGGGTTTATCCCGCCCGGGTTGATACCACCGCTCTAAATGAAACGTCGGTCGAAACGGCTATGTAAATAGTTCGTGTTTTCCGTCTAGTTTAGTGTAGCCGACATGACACCTAATTCACCCGGTGTTATGGACTGACATTACGGATGCTGTAGGTGATGTAGCCAACAGTGACAGTTTCCATAAAAACCAAAAAAGATCATTTTGGCATTCTGGCGAGGTAATATTCACCAGGATGGAATGGCCGTCAGGTGTGTCCCCCTAGTGCCTATGACCTGGCGAAATTTCAACTTGTTACGATCAACCGTTTAGAAGTTATGGCCCTGTGAAAGACGGACAAACGGTCGGCCGAGCGTTGTCACTTCCGTTCGTACTTTCGTGACGTTTCACTTTTTCTGAGTGAAGCGGTGGGTGGCCGAGTGATTTGGGCCTCGGCTTCTCATGCGAGAGGTCCGAGGTTCGAATCCGGTCGGCGTGTACCAATGAGTTTTTTTCTGACGGAAAAATTTACGTGCATACCCATACCTGCTGCTTCCCCGTTCGGAACCGGTGTAAAATTGTATGTCCCTTCCCTTGCCCCTTACTAGGTGGTAGGCTCAAATTGTAGCCGACTGGATTGGTACCACCACACTGGATGTAAGATGGCCGCATAGCAGCCTCGGTTGTGTTCTCCTCTAGTCCAGTATAGCCAGCAATTTAGGGATGTCTCCGGTATGGCACCTACCTTCTCGGAGGTGATATTGGCTGGTCGGAGCATGTGCTTTGGCCCTTCCGACTTAGCCACTCATAACGGACTACATAAAAAAAAGAGTTAGGTCCCCCATCCCAAACGTGCGTTAAAAAGGTTCTTTTCAAAATTATTTAGCTTTGATTTGGTCTATTCGACAAAAAAAAAAATCTAACGTAACGCGCGCGTTATTCTAACGCGTTCGTGCGAACCCCTCTGCAAATGGCAGATCACTTCATCTGCGGTTTTCTTAATTACCTACTGCGGAGATTTCTCTGAATATAATTTTTATATTCGGTTCGTTCGGTTTTTTACTGTCGCTTGAGATGCTGATTAGCAAAATTATTACTTTTTCTGTTTACTTACAAAAAATATTTTTTACTTAATTTTTATCGGCTAACATAAAAAATAGTTTACTGTGTTATTGGTTGGCTTCAGAAATTAAAGAAGCTTATAGTATGCGGCAAAGCGGCCAAGTGCGAGTTTAGTATTTATTTTCTCACTATAGAGTTAACACTATACATACATATCGTCACGCCTGTTTCCCGGTGAGGTAGGCAGAGACAACGGATCTCCACGTGCTACGATCCTGACACACCTCTGCCGCCTCTTCCACTCCCATAAGTAATGTTCTTCATGCATGCTCGTCGGTTACGGGTACTACGCACTTGACCCTTTTTGAGCACATGCCCTATCTGGTCCAGGTACGTGCGTCTAGGGCGACCCTATAATCACACCAAAATTGACACTTGTATGTACTACCGTTTTTACGATTAGGAAAAAATTTAAAAACGCTGAAAAAAACACGTTTATTGTATGGGAACCCCCCGAAATTTTTACTATTTGTTGCTTTATTATTTTTAGGGTTCCGTATCCGGTACGGGACCCTATTACTAAGCCCACGCCGTCTGTCTGTCTGTCTGTCCGTCCGTCTTTCAGAGGGCTGTATCTCTTAAACCGTAAAAGGTAGCCCGTTGAAATTTCCACAGAATACGTGTTATTATGGCCGACATAACAACAAGTAATAAAAATAAGGAAAAGTAAAAAATTCACGGGGTTGCCATAGAAGAAACCAAAAAGTGTATGTGCGCGCGCCATCTACCGAATCGATTATGAAGCATTTCAACTAATCATGACATTTCACTAATAAGAAGCATTTCATAACACGCCATCTAGATGGCGTGAGTGGTGCTAGCCATGACATGGCGATACACGACCCTCGGTGCGCGAGTTCGACTCGCACTTGGCCGGTATTTTAGGGTATCCGCTATAATAACACGCATATTCTGTGTAAATTTCAACTGGCATACCTATCACAGAAAAAAAAAATGTGTCCTTTAAAGGTATGACAGACAGACGGTGTAGGCTTACTAATAGGGTCTCATACGGATACAGAACCCTACAAATTATGAATGAATGAATTTGCAAGTCAATATGGCTGAAAACATATCCCTCTAGCTAGATTATGTATAAAGAATTATCATTAATCCTAACTTATAAATATCTTATTTTATTACGGACTAGATTTTGCCCGCGGCTTCGCTCGAGTGAAAATCGTATTTAAAAAGAAGAAAGTAAGTTAGCCCGCTACTGTACCTTTATTTCGGCGCGCGGAACAATTCGGTTTGTATGAGAGCCACATCTTAGCGTAACCGGAAGTGAATTTTATTTAGCTTAACCTGTGTCTCGTATAGTTATATGTTCTTGTCCTAAGTTTCATCGAATTCGGATGATCGGTTTAAGAGTTATGGAGGAACATACATACATACACACATACAGAAAAGATTTCTAAAAATCGTCAATTGAGTTTTAGTATCATACATAGAGTCCAGAAACGCAATATCTCATAAAACAAAGTCACTTACTCCATGACCATCCCTTACAGATTTATTATTAGTATGATATGATGATGATATGATGATATGATGATGATGATTGATGATGATATCTGACCAGCTTTTTCCCCCGGCTTCGCTCGCATAGCATGTCCGTCCTGAAGGTCTATTCTAAATATCGGTAAAATAATAAACAAACGGATAAATCTCGGGTCCTTCAAGAGAGGCGTGAATGGGCATCTGTCAGGCCGGCATGGCATACGCAGCCCCCGCATGCGACCGAATGTCCATGGGCGTCGCCAGACACATTACGGGGGGCTCGGCGCCACATGTCGCGCTTACTATATAAAAAAAAGGATTTTCGGAGTTTACAATTCGAACTTTAGCTCTATATAATATTAGTGTAGATGGGTGAGCTGGAAGAGATTGCCACAGAGCACTAACCTCACCCATATTATGAAAGAAAGTAATGAAGTATGTACCTACAATGTTTATTCTGTTTTTATTAGGGTTCCGTATCCGTCGTACGGGACTGTCTGTCTGTCTGTCCGTTTATTTATGGTGTTTCGTTAGTCATGTCAATAACTTCGGGAGGGTTACATACACACTCAAATACAGGTTATGCAAAAAAAATTATATGTTTTTAGCATTACTTTTCGAGAAATTTAACAAAACATGTTTGCTACCTATACATTAACCTGTGTGTAACAGTAGGTAACATGCATTGTACGGGGTCAATGACCGTACTATGTTCAAACGCAGAACAGCTTGGTACCACCGCACTGAATGAAAGGTAGGTCGAAACGGCTATGTAAATAGTTTGTGTTTTCCGTCCAGTTCAGTGTAGCCGGCACGACCGAAGGGAAGCACTGACGTGGCACCAAGTTCACCCGGTGTTATGGGCTGACATCACGGATGTTGGAGGTGATGTCGCCAACCGTGTCAGTATCCATAAAAAAAAAACTGTTTGTTGTAAGTGAGTCACAAGGTCACTATGATTGGTTTTTACAGCTACTTCTTTGATTTTATTTTTTTGTTAGGAGAAGAAATGCTCCTATAAACATATGTTTTTTTTTTGCGTAAATTCTTTGTTTGAGTGCGTATGTAACCCTCCCGAAGCTATTGACATGACTAACGAAACACCTTATATACTATACAGTACAATAAATAAAATATTATGTTCATATAAATAAAAAAATTAATGCGATAGAAATTAGTCATACGAAAACATCAACAGATTTACCTACACGACAAGATCGTAATCACAAACCATGAATTCTTCATTACGCTTTTAAAATCGTGCGCACACACATACTACCGCATGTAAAGATGTGACTTTACATAAGACTGTTTAGCATATAATGCGATAGCTTTCCCACGCCGCGTAATATGTGGTAGCAGCCTTCCAAGGTAGCTATCTGACTTCCCATTGCTGCAATAATATACAACCGATCTTGTCTCTCAGAAATTTGAATAAGATCAAAAGGCATGCTCATCTCACTTAGGCCCACTTGCACCAACACAAATTTAATATATAAACCAGTTTAACTCGTTAAACTAGCACCCGTTGTATGTGTGAACCGCGTTTAAATCCATATCTCGCTACTTAACTTTAAACTCGTGTTGGTGCAAGACGCGCTAAGCGCGTCTTGCAAAAGCCTTACGTTCACTACTAATTCCTATTTATTCTTACGTACAATTACGTACACAAATGTACCGTGTGGGGCCGGTACCTTAAAAGAATAGCCCCACTGCATCTCTCCCCGTGTATGTCGTAAAAGGCGACTAAGGGATATGACTCCCTTCTTATATTACTAGGTGGTAGGGTTTAACCCGCCCGGGTTGGTACCACCGCATTGAATGAAAGGTCGGTCGAAACGGCTATGCAAATAGTTTGTGTTTTTCGTCCAGTTCAGTGTAGCCGGCACGACCGAAGGGAAGGACTGACGTGGCACCAAGTTCACCCGGTGTTATGGGCTGACATCACGGATGTTGTAGGTGATGTAGCCAACCGTGTCAGTTTCAATAAAAAAAAAAAAAAAAATATAATTATATTTTTCAGGCTTTCATAAATCCTTATATTTTTAAATGAAAAAATGTCACATCTTATCTTTGCTACTTACCTACATTCCATTTTTTTACACATTTCACACACCATAGGGTTGACTGTAAGAAATCTCTCTAAGAGATAAGTCCGCCTTTGAACCTCATGTAACTGTATTCATTGTATTATTCTTGTGAAATATTTGTGGAGCAATAAAGAATTTTCTATTCTATTCATTTTATTGGATGAAGAAGAAACGCGTATCAGTAAATACATGCAACTAGATAACAATTTAGAAAAAAAAACCGGCCAAGTGCGTGTCGAACTCGTGCACCGAGGGTTCCGTATCGCCATGTCATGGTCAGCGCTGCTTCATACTGCTTTCGGTAGATGGCGCGCATACACTTTTTAGTTTCTTGTATGGAGACCGCCGTGATTTTGTTTTCTTATTTATGTTATTTGTTGTTATATCGACCATAATAACACATATTCTGTGAAAATTTCAACGGGCTACCTATTATGGTTCAAGAGATACAGCCCTCGGACAGACAGACGGGTAGGGTAATACCGGATACGGAACCCTAAAAAACCGTTTCACCAGTCTCACAAAATCACCTTAAATATAATTCTGTGAGAATAAATTAGGTGTTGTGCTGTAATTTACCAGAGTTCTTGCAGCACAACACCGACTACACCTGCTTACCCCGATTGTCGGGATTCAGCGTGTGTGATATGTATATGTATTTATGTAAATTCGCACATAAATGTGAATGAACAATCTACGAGCGCCACAGGATCGTGTCCGCACTCACGAAGCGACGCAAATTCTCCGGTCACGTGACAGACGAGACGACGATGACACCTCACGACACAACGCGCAGGTGACACCTGTCAACTTGACGTCTCCACGTGACAGCTAAATTGATACCCACTGCCCATGGTTGTCATACCTATATGGTTAAGGGATGTGTCCCACCGCGATCGAAGTCGCGTGAAGAGCTGGTTCATATTCAATAAAAATTTGTTAAGTGCGAGTTTTACTCGCGCACGGAGGTTTCCGTATCTATCCGCTATTATTCGCCTATGTACAAAACTCGTAACCAAGGAAATAACAACGGTAACCAAGGAAGTAACAACGGTAACCAAGGAAGTAACCGTAACGTAACCCTGGAACAATCAGAACCGTGGTAACAATTATGTCCACAAATGCAACATAAACATAGATGTCATATTATTTTTAAATCAGATACGTCAATTTGAAAACTATAATGAAAAAATAAAAAAAACAAAATGAAATTGTCTTTTCAAATTTCGAAAAAATAAATATTCAAGAATATCTATCCGCTATTATCCGCCTATCTTTTGTCTTTCAACATTGCAATGTATAAAAGCCTGTGGTGCCATCTATTATTCAATAGTGTGACTAATCGATTTTTTAGACGTTTGTTGTATGGGAGCCCCCCCTTAATTTTTAACTTTTTCGTATTTTTCTTATTTGTTGATAATATCCGCCATAGCAACACATATTCTGTGAAAATTTCAACGGGCTACCTATTACGGTTCAAGAGATACAACCCTCGGACAGACAGACGTACGGACGGACGGACGGACGGACGGACGGACAGACGGAGGCTTCGTAATAGGCTTCCGTACGGGATACGGAAACCTAAAAAAGCGGCCAAGTGCGAGACGAACTCGCGTGGAGAGGGTTCCGTACCATTACGTTTTCCGTGAGAACCCTAAGACTTAATCTATTTTCATTTAGGTTTTTCTGTAAACTTTTTTTTTTTTTTTAATTTACATGTCGCCAAACTTTATTCTTTATTCTGTAAACTATAAGAGAGGCCCTATATTAAAAAAAAATCCACAGTTGCACTCCGGGAGTGCCACTGTGGATTTGAAAACTTTTTGTATTTCCGAAAATAATTCTTAGGTGGTTATAAAAAAAACTAAACACCCTAAAAAAATTTTAACACCGTAACATTGCTTAAAAAAGAAAACAAAAGAAAAAAAAACAAAAAAAAAACAAAAAAAATTTTGAGGGATTCGAACCCATGGTCAAAAAATACAAATCCTACACTCTTACCATTGAGCCAAGAAATCACATAAACGACCAAACGAATATCGGATTCCCTTGATTCGCTTTCGGCGTTACTGTCACTGAGAGACGAACAGAATTAATCCCGAGCCATCGTAACTTAACCCTTAATGCAATGACTTAAGGTTGCATTTTAAATAATAAAAATAAATCTGTCGCTTTTCGAGATCTATCGCGAGTCTAACATTTTTTACCCACCTCAAAAAGTGCCAAGCGCAGCTAAAGAAGTTTTCACTTCAAAAATAATTTCCCCCAATTTTGGATTCAGTCGTTTCGGAGATGAGTGGTAACGTGTAACAGACGGACAGACAAACACTAGATCAATCCTATAATAGTTTTTTTTTCTTTTTTTTTAAGGTACGGAACCCTAATTAAATGTATAAATTCATACAAATTCGTCTTTTACAATTTTATTATTTCTGATCAAATGTCCGTCCAGCCTGGTTGCTTCGCATGCAATATCGCCGTTGTCGCAGTGCGCAAGCGCGCGGGGCGGGACGCAAACACTGCGAAATTTGAGCGAGCTCGCGCCGCGCAGCACGCACGCGGAAGTCAACACGACCGCCTTGGTCCACTAACCAAGGTCGACTGATGAGAAAACCGGCGCGTACGTATTGAGAAAATGAAATTTGATCGATTCAGTTCAGGGTACGCAAAGATGTGGCTCTCATACAAACCGAATTGTTCGACGCGCCGAAATAAAGGTACTGTTACTTTCTTTCTTCTTATTAAATACGAATTTCACGCGAGCGAAGCCGCGGCTTTTATCCGCGGCGCGGAACAATTCGGTTTTTATGAGAGCCACATTTTAGCGTAACCGGAACTGAATTTTATTTAGCCTATCCTGTGTCCCACATAGGTAAAATGTTCTTGTACAAAGTTTCATCGAATTAGGAAGATCGGTTTAAGAGTTATGGAGGAATATACATACACACAGAAAAGATTGCTAAAAATCGTCAGTTTAGTTTAAGTGTCATACATTAGAGTCTACAAACGCAGTATCTCATAAAACAAAGTAACTTACTCCATGACCATCCCTTACAGATTCATTATTAGTACTAGCTTTTGCCCGCGGCTTCGCTCGCATGAAATTCGTATTTAAAAAGAAGAAAGTAAGTAAGCCCGCTACCGTACCTTTATTTCGGCGGGCGAAACAATTCGGTTTGTATGAGAGACACATCTTAGCGTACCCGGAACTGAATTGTATTTAGCCTATCATGTGTCCCGTATAATCTAATGTGCTTGTACTAAGTTTCATCGAAATCATACATACATACAGAAAAGATTTCTAAAAATCGTCAATTTAATTTTACTATCATACATAGAGTCCACAAACGCAGTATCTCATAAAACAAAGTAACTTACTCCATGACCATCCCTTGCAGATTTATTATTAGTATTGATGAACTGTGTCCTGTGTGTGTCGACAGGACGCCGAGGACGTTGGAGAGCTGTACCAGGATGAGGCTTCCGGGGCAGCTCTGCTCATCCGACGCGACCCCAGGCGAGACAAAATTGTCGTGGTGAGTGTTTGCTTCAAAATCTACAATTTTATCTGTACTGTGTGGTCAGTCAGTCAGTCAGTCAGTCAGTCAGTCAGCGTGTGAGCGTCCACTGCTGGACATACGCCTCTCCAATTTTCCTCCAGTCCACCCGGCCTTCAGCGATACGGAACCACTGCTTTCCGCCGACGTACTTGAAGTCGTCGTCCCACCCGGCGGGTGGTCTTCCCATACTCCGTTTTCCTGTCCACGGCCGCCCATGTAGGACACGGTTACTCCAACGGTCGTAGTCTCTTCGGCTAACGTGTTCAGCCCACTGCCACTTGAGCTTAGCCACCCGGTGTCCAATATCGACTACTTTGGTGCGTCGGCGGATTGCCTCGTTACGCACCATATCACGTAGCGATATTCCCAGCATGGCTCGCTCCACTGTGTGGTGCCGGTACTCAAAAAGAATAGCCCCACTGCATCTATCCCCGTGCATGTCGTAAAAGGCGACTAAGGGATATGACTACCTTCTTATATTACTAGGTGGTAGGGTTTACCCCGCCCGGGTTGGTAGCACCGCACTGAATGAAAGGTCGGTCGAAACGGCTTTGTAAATAGTTTGTGTTTTCCGTCCAGTTCAGTGTAGCCGGCACGACCGAAGGGAAGCACTGACATGTCACTAGTTTTTAACCGCGACTTCGCTCGCGTGAAATTCGAAATTCATAAAAGGATGAACTCAAGTCACTAATGGAGAGACCTAAGGCCGAGCTTCGTTCACGTAAACGATATATTTTCTAGAAAAAGCAAGCATTGATATTGGATTGTCCCGACAGGGTTATAAAAACAATAATAGCAAGTCACTAAGCGCGAAGCCGAAAGCCGAGCTTTGTTCACGCAAGCGATATATTTTCTAGAAAATAGCAAGTCTCTAAGCGCGAAGCCGAAGCCCGAACTACATTCAGGTAAACGATATAATTTCAGGAAAGCAGTATGTACTAAGGGCGAGGCCGAAGGCCGAGTTGCGTTCAAGTAAACTCGAAGAAAGTAAATCACTATGGACAAGGCCTGCGGCTGAGCTGCGTTCACGACAATTTTGACCCGCGATTTGATGACCCCTCTGTTAATTTGAATTGTTTGACGAAATTTAACAGAAACCGGAGCGATAGCGAATTAAGTACATAACAACGTTAGATAAATACCTGTTTGGCACACGTGCTCGAATATGCCGACATTTACTTACGAGTATATTCTGAATCCAAATGTATCTCTAAAAATAAATGGTAGGCACAAGTAAGTTTTTAGGGTTCCGATACCAGGAAGGAAGAAGGTGTTGAACTAAGCTTGCGATGGTTTCACCGAACATATCCGGGCCCATCGGCAGTAGAGGAGGGTGTTAATCGAGGTCGGGACTAGCGAGTGGCCACTCTAAATTTCCCGCGCATGCTTCACGTTTCGGCTCGCATCAAGCCCTCGTCAGCTAGTCTGCGTTGACTAGGACGCGGGGAAACACCAGTCCCGCTCTCGACCTCTACCTATCCATATTCTGTAGGATGCCTCCAGTGACGTTTTCGAAGCTCTCTCCATATATGAGCTCAGCGTCGATCTTGGCAGCCCTAGATTCTTGAAGAGACTGTAGAGCGACTTCGCTGGTAGTCCTCTTGCTCCGACTTCCACGGCGAACAGATCAGTATTAAATCCGTTTTTCACAATCCGGTCTACTAAGTTGCGGTACTTGTTAAGTTTGATGTTGTGGTCCTTCTGTATGTTACTTTCCCATGGAACTGTAAGTTCAACAAGTACTACATGCTTTGTCGCTGAATATGTCGCTAAAAAGTCTACGCCGTCTTTCCGTCTGTCTATCCTATCCTACCTATGGCTGTATATTTTGAACTGTAATAGGTAGCCGGTTGAAAATTTAACATAACATGCGCTGTTATGGCGGATATACTAAAAAAAACGGCCAAGTGCGAGTCGAACTCGCGCACCGAAGGTTCCGTATCGCCATGTCATGGCGCTAGCGCCACTCACACCATATAGATGGCGTGTTATGAAATGCTTCAATTTAAATGTCATGATTAGTTAAAATGCTTCATAATCTATTCGGTAGATGGCGCGCGCGCATACATAATAGATAGAACGGAAACATATATACGGATAGAACAAATTGTGACAAATTCGAGCGCAGTCTAACTGCCATATGAATGATCAATAAACAATACAATACAATACAATACACCTTTTGGTTTCTTCGATGGGAACCCCGTGATTTTTTTACTTTTTCTTATTTTTATTAATTGTTGTTATATCCATAATAACACATATTCTGTGAAAATTTCAACGTGCTACCTATTACGGTTCAAGAGATACAGCCCTCGGACAGACGGACGGACGGACGGACGGACAGACAGACGGCGTAGGCTTAGTAATATGGTCCCGTACCGGATACGGAAACCTAATAAAAAAAGCAAAGATTAAAAACGTTCCCACACAAGAAAGGTGTTTCCTCAATTATTTTTTTCTCTCACCTAAAAACGATAATACACAAAAGCGTCTAACTTGGCGTAATTATAGTATGAACTCTTAAGTGAAACAAAAAATAATGAAAACCGGCCAATTACGTGGTGATACGGAACCCTCGGGGCGCGAGTACGACTTGCGCTTAACCGGCTTTTCCAGTGACTTGATTGGCTAACATCACCTGCTATTACAAGTCAGTCCATTACATTCTGCATCAGTAGGAGCTAGGTGCCTAGTCACGGCTTCTGTTTGGTCGTGTCGGTTACACTGAACTAAGCGAAAGCAGGTTAGTGTAGCCGACAGTATGCACTTGCCTCTTGCCTGTTTTCAGGCAAAGCAGTTGCAGCGCAGACACAATATTATAAAATTAAGGCGTCAAGACCTGATGACCTTTTTAATATAAAACTTTACGTTGTTCCTCTGGTGACCCTTTAAATTTAAAAAACAACACCATCCATGGATGGGGTCAAAATTAACATTTTTATCCTCAAAAGTCGAGAAGTACATTGGCATAAATTTGACCAAAATCGAAACATTGTAAGCCGATCTTTCGAAATAACATTGCCGAAACGAAGCCGGTTCTTTGTTGCGAATTTTGCGATACGCCCAAAGAGGTCTATAACCCAGAAATGGTATTGGCATAAATTGTATCTTGTTATAATTTGTTATACCGCAATTGAGGCACCGTACGTAGTTGTCTGTGTGATATATGCATTATAAAGATTGTATTTTTGTGATGTATTTTTTTTTTGTCATGTTGTGAACCCTAGCCACCCATAAGGTTTTTTTATTGACGCTGACACGGTTGGCTGCATCACCTGAAACATCCGTGATGTCAACCCATAACACCGGGTGAACTAGGTGCCATGTCAGTGCTTCCTTTCGATCGTGCCGGCTACACTGAACTGGACGGAAAACACAAACTATTTACATAGCCGTTTCGACCAACCTTTTATTCAGTGAGACTTGCGCCTTAAATAAACGTTATATGATTATTATATATTATATTATTTAATCTACCGTTATACCAACATCAGTGCACGTATAATATTTGTAACAGACGAGATCGTGTTAATAAGATACGTGATTCCATAAGTGTAACAGGCACAGACATTTAATATTTGCCTTCATGCACACAATTTATAACTTCCACTTGCTCGGTGAGTTGATGGCCCTTCTAAATCTGTGGGTACGTTACGTACACCATTCGCGTCTGCGCGTTGGCAAAATTGGATAAGTGTGTAAAAAGTTCACGCAATCGACTGTTAAAAAACCGACTGCGAATAAAAACGAAGGGTCTTTACTTGATATTTGCCAAAAATTATATAATAAAAAATAAAAATAAAATACCAAGGTGCTACGTTAGTCTTGTCAAAAATTTCGGGAGGGTTACATACACACTCAAATAAACACTTTACGTAAGAAAAAAACATATGTTTATAGGAGCATTTCTTCTCCTAACAAAAAAATAAAATCAAATAAGTAGCTGTAAAAACCAATCATAGTGACCTTGTAACTTACTTACAACAAACAGCTGTTCTGCCTTTGAACATAGTACGGTCATTGACCCCGTACAATGCAAGTTACCTACTTTTACACACAGGTTAATGTTTAGGTAGCAAACATGTTTTGTTAAATTTCTCGAAAAGTAATGTTTAAAGCACATAATTTTTTTTGCGTAACGTGTTTATTTGAGTGTGTATGTAACCCTCCCGAAATTGTTGACAAGACTAACGAAGCACGATATATATACCTACCTACAACAAATATACTAATTTAATAAACATTTTAGTAATAAAATTAAAATTGAAAAGTATTAAAAATAAGTACATACGTACATACGGGTGGCTAAGCTCAAGTGGCAGTGGGCTGGGCACGTTAGCCGAAGAGACGATGACCGTTGGAGTAACCGTGTCCTACACTGGCGGCCTTGGACAGGAAAACGGAGTGTGGGAAGACCACCCGCCAGGTGGGACGACGACATCAAGTACGCCGGCGGAAATCAGTGGTTCCGTATCGCTGAAGGCCGGGAGGACTAGAGGAAAATTGGAGAGGCGTATGTCCAGCAGTGGACGCTTACACGCTGACTGACTGACTGACTGACATACGTACATTACATACATACATATGTGCATGAATACATACATACATACACACATACACATGCATACATACATACATAAACACACATTCATACATACATTCGCGTTTTCCGTCCAGTTCAGTGTAGCCGGCGCGAAATGAAGGAAAGCACTGACATAGCACTAGTTCGCCCGGTGTTATGGGCTGACATCACGGATGTTGTAGGTGATGAAGCCAACCGTGTCTCAGTATCCATAAAAAAATACTTACATACATACGCCGCCAAATCATAACCCACCTTTTGGCTTTGTAAAGTCGGGTAAAATCAGACTTTCTCAAGGTTGAGGAAGCATCTTTTTCTGTCGTGCATTTTTGTTTCATTTTATACCTGCCTCATGGCACAGTTGACCTGTTTATCTTCGCTCACCCGCTGATTTCTCAGCAGAGATTTCGCGTGGGTGGGTTAGTTTATAATTTATTTTGCGTCTAAAATACTAGGCTAACATTTTCATAAATTTTTTTTTTATATAATCCGCTATGGGTGGCTGAGTCAGATGGGCCAAAGCACATGCTCTGACTAGCCAATATCACCTCCGAGAAGGTAGGTGCCATACCGGAGACTTCCCTGGATTGCTGGCTATACTGGACTAGAGGAGAACACAACCGAGGCTGCTATGCGGCCATCTTACATCCAGTACGGTGGTACCAACCCAGTCGGCTACAATTTGAGCCTACCACCTAGTAAGGGGCAAGGGAAGGGACCTACACACAGGACCTACAGTTTTACACCGATTCCGAACGGTCAAGCAGCAGGTGTAGGTAGATATGCACGTAAATTTTTTCGTCAGAAAAAACTCATTGATACACGGCGACCGGATTCGAACCTCGGACCTCCCGCATGAGAAGCCGATGCCCAAACCACTCGGCCACCCGCCGCTTAACAATTGTAGTAGGTAGGTATCTATGCCATTTTTTAATAGCAATAATTTGCAACTGTTTGAATATTCAATAGATCGAAACGACCTAATGAAAGATAAATCGATCGTAGATACTGGTAGAACGATTTGTATCGCGATTGGCCATCTCGTTGCATAGATATAGCGTAATTATTTGAATTTGGAACACTAGCTCACACATTCATTTGCTTACATTGTTTCTCAAATCTAACTAATTTGGTGCTGATATAATGTCTAACACTTTGTCGCACCGCTAGAGTGTGGAACTGTCTTCCGGCGAGTGTATTTCCTGAATCCCATAACCTAGGTGTCTTAAAGCGTCGTCGTATTAACGGGCTAGACCGCCTAGCAATAGTCCGCAAATCTGCTGGCATGGCACCTAACTGAGCGTGGTTTCGCGAGGAGAGGTGATTTTGGCTCTGTCGACTGCACCATTGGTCTCTCGGCACAGCCACCCATGCTGGTTTACATAAAAAAAACAATATGGTAAATGTCATTATTTATGACGTATAACTTCTGTTTTTATTATAAACTTCATTTTGCCTTCGCTCGCATAGCCTAAGTTCATCCTGAAGGTCCATTCTAAATATTGGTCTTAAAAAAGAATTGGTCTTAAAAATCGGATGAGTATTTTCCGAGATCACCTACTACCTACATCCAAACTTGCAAACTTTACATGTTTTTAACCCCCGACGAAAAAATATGGGTGTTATAAGTTTAACATGTGTGTGTATCAGGTGTGTCTGTCTGCGGCATCGTAGCTCCCAAACGGATGGACCGATTTGGATGCGGTTTTTTTTTTTATTAGAAAGCTGGTTTAATCGGGATGGTTTTTAGCTATGCTTGTAATCAATTAATCAAGTAATTAAGTAATGAAAAAAAATTATTATCCCAAAGGTTAGTTCGTAAAGAATGCCGCAAGGCATTAAACTCGTCTTTTGTAACCTTTTTATACAATGGTGTACAATAAAGTATATTTTCATGTTCATGTTCAATTTACTTAGCGGTCCCCCTACTCCTTTAAGTGAGTAAACGGATTTTTTTTTTTAATTTTTAAGGGTCGGAAGTTTTTTAAATTTGTAATTAATATTTATTAGTGTAGGTAAGAAGAGCTTTTGGCCGCCACTTCGCTTAGCGTGACCTTTTGTGAATGTCCATGGGCGTCCGATGGTGGTCGACGCCACATGCCGCGCTTTATATATATAAAACCGACCAAGTGCGAGTCGAACTCGCGCACCGAGGGTTCCGTATCGCAATGTCATGGTCAGCGCCACTCACGCCATCTATGGCGTGTTTATGAAATGCTTCATATTAGTTGACATTCAAGATTAGTTAAAATGCTTCATAGTCTCTTCGGTAGATCGCATACACTTTTTAGTTTCCTCTATGGGAGCCCCCGTGAATTTTTTACTTTTTCTTATTTTTATTATTTGTTGATATATCGGCAATAATAAATAACACATATTCTGTGAAAATTTCAACGGGCTACCTATTACGGTTCAAGAGATACATGTACCGTGTGGGGCCGGTACTGTACCGTGTGGGGCCGGTACTGTACCGTGTGGGGCCGGTACTGTACCGTGTGGGGCCGTTACTGTACCGTGTGGGGCCGGTACTGTACCGTGTGGGGCCGGTACTTAAAAAGAATAACCCCACTGCATCTCTCCCCGTGCATGTCGTAAAAGGCGACTAAGGGATAAGGACAAGATGCCGTGCTAAAGGGCGACAGGCTCGCCATCTCTCACCTTGGCACGGTACTTCCACCGAGTCATGCAGCAGGTGGGTCTTCGTGCATTACTTGCTGCTTGGTCGACTGAATCTTGTTCGAATACTTTGCGAAACGTGGTGGTCGGTGTTGTCCTTGTACCAGAGTCCTTGCAGCACAACATCGATTACTCTGCTTACCCCGATTGTCGGGATTCAGCGTGTGTGATATGTAGATACAGCCCTCGGACAGACAGACGGACGGACGGACAGACAGACAGACGGCGTAGGTTTAGTAATAGGGTTGCGTACGACGGATACGGAACCCTAAAAAATAAATAAATAAATAAATTTGTTACATATAGAATAGCCACGTCTTATCTCTTCTCTTCCGTACACTGAACGACCCTGCTGCTCCGATATACCTAAGTGAGCGGTTTAATATTCCCTGTTCTCATGGTCTCTCTCTGAGATCCACTTACAACTTACTCCTAGCAATACCAGCCCACTCGAGTTCGTTCTACACTGACTCATTTACAGTCAGTGCGGCTCGCATGTGGAATCAGCTTCCTGAGGAGATACGTCGCTCCACTACTACCCACGTGTTCAAAGAACGTATCCACAAACGATTTCTGATACCACATGGCAATGAGTAGGCAAAATAAATATAAATACTCATCGATGCCCTTGCATCTTCAATCCAGTTGAAATATATGTAAAGTATGTATATAAGTATGTATGTATGTATAGTATATAAGAGTTGATGTATGTATATTATAATATTTATATTTCTTATTGTATATATGTAATTATGTATATGTAAGGATTTATATTGATTGTATATATCTGTGTACAATTTGTATATGTGTGTATTTATATTTCATACAACTATTCCCTGTTTAGTACTGCATTGTCCGCCCCTACGTGTTTTCCACATCCCAAAGGTTAGTTCGTAAAGAATGCCGCAATGCATTAAACTCGCCTTTTTTAACCTTTTTATACAATGGTGTACAATAAAGTATATTTTCATTTCATTTCATTTCATTTCATTCATTACATATCGTGACGCTACTACGTGACAAAACAATACGATATCCGAAGAACGGCTTCGCCCGCACGCACGATATCTCCGCATCCGCTTACGTAGCACCGAGCAGTGGACTCACTAATTACACCGCATTGATTCTACAGCCGCCGATATCAATATCAATCAATACTAATAATACATCTTTAAGGGATGTTAATGGAGTAAGTAACTTTGTTTTTTTTTTATTTTTTTTTATGGAAACTGACACGGTTGGCTACATCACCTACAACATCCGTGATGTCAGCCCATAGCACCGGGCGAACTTGGTGCCACGTCAGTGCTACCCTTCAGTCGTTCCGGCTACATTGAACTGGACGGAAAACGCGAACTATTTACATAGCCGTTACGACCGACGACGTTTCATTCAGCGCGGCGGCGCGGGTTGATTGACCCTGCCTCCTAGAAAGGTAAGAAGGGAAGGGACCTACAGTTTAACGTGGAATCCGATCCACGGTCAGCCTCCAACGGTCACCTATACACCCATACACACACACACGTTAAACTTATATATTATAACACCCCTTTTTTTTTTTGTCGGGGGTTAAAAAGTCGCAATTAAGTAAGGTGTTCTGCCGACTAACTTAACACAATAAATTGCCATCAAGAATCGTTCCATTATTGTTCACAAGTTCTAGACATTTTATCACAAACCATTTTAATTAGTGCCAAAGATATGCACGCACGACAACACCCACTTGCCACAGCATATCATTAGCCCGACCGCAATTGGCCTGTCTCGCAGACAATAGTCGACCGCTCATTATGAGCCGCGAAAAAAGACGACTGAAGTGTGTGCTGCAGTTATTTGATAGACTGGCCCGGGCGCGTGAATTATCGTTTCTTCGGTGTTATAACCTTCTTTTCTCAAATATTGAAAAGAGATGGCGGATGAACAAGTTTGTTTGCCGCGTCGTCTCGTCGTAAATAAAAAGTATATATTTTGAGATTCTCGCGATTCGAGAAGAAAACAACAGATATTAGAAGTACAACAGAAAAGGCTGTATACTTTAATTAGTTTTGCCTGTTCCAAAAAGGGACGAATAAATATTTAAAAAAAATCTTATTTCCTCTTCTCATGTCTTCGCTTATTTTCTGTTCTCCATCTCTTCTCTCACTCTACGAGTATATAGCGCGGTTTTCTCAACCGTTCACTTCGAAAGAATGCGGCGCGCACCCTCCGCTCTCCGCCTCCACCGTACTGACGGGCAATTGCGGTGGGGGCGGAGAGCGGAGGGTGCGCGCCACATTCTTTCGAAGTGAACGGTTGAGAAAACCGCGCTATAAAGCGCAACGTCTGTCCGTCTGTAGAGGCTAAACTCGAAAACTGCGGAACCGATTTGAGTACATTCTTCACTGATGGAATCTGGCATATCTTTAAGCCCCATTTACTCAACAATTAACAATAATTATATGAACATGAAACATAAAATTTAATTACAAATTACCCCCCCCCCCCTCCCCCTCCCCCTCACCCCCTTAAAAATTCAAATATAATTTCCGTTTACGTAAAGGAGTCTGAGGACCGCTGAGTAAATAACCGCCCAGCTCTGAGTTTTTATATTTTATTTACTTAGCGGTCCCCCTACTTCTTTAAGTAAGAAAAAGGAAATTATTCGGGAGTTTTTTTTTAATTTGTAATTAGCTTTAAAAAAACCGCATCCAAATGGGGACCTATTTGTATGCGGTTTTTCAGTAAGAGGTATTTTTTTATTACTTCATAGTACCGTGTGGGGTCGGTACTTAAAAAGAATAGCCCCACTGCATCTCTCCCCGTCGCATGTAGTAAAAGTCGACTAAGGGATAAGAAAATTCGTCAGCCTCGGTAGCTCAGTGGCGCGGTTGGTTAGTCAACTGTTATTAAGCAACGCTGAGCGCGGTCAGTGATTGGATGGGTGACCGCTCGACCGTTGGAGGCTGACCGTGGTTCGGATTCCACGTTAAACTGTAGGTCCCTTCCCTTCTTACCTTACTAGGTGGTAGGGTTTATCCCGGCCGGGTTGGTACCACCGCACTGAACGAAACGTCGGTCGAAACGGCTAAGTAAATAGTTCGTGTTTTCCGTCCAGTTTAGTGTAGCCGACATGAAATGAAGGGAAGCACTGACATGGCACCTAGTTGACCCTGTGTTATGGGCTGACATCACGGATGTTGTAGGTGATGTAGCCGACCGTGTCAGGTGCCATAAAAAAAAAAATAATTACTATATTACTTGATTACTAACATAGCTAGGAACCATTCAGGTTAAACCATCTTTCTAATAATAAAAACCTCATCCAAACCGGTCCATCCGTTTTGGAGCTACGATGGCACAGACAGACAGACTGAGGCATCAGACTTATAATAAAATAAACAAATTTTGTTCGCAAGGGCCAGTCTATCCCGCTTGCAATAAATCGCGTGTATTAGGTAAAACGTCGATGTTTTGCAGTGAAACGCACTTAGCCTAGGAGCTCGTTGGACCGTGTCGTCGGACCTACATACTTACACTTTCAATATTACTGCACACCGCCTCGCCACCGCATTGCCTAGGCCAAGTGTATGTCTGTGTAGGCATAGTTTTTATGGGAGGCACGACATAATAATTATGGCGCGCGCAAGACTAACGCAGAGGTGTTAGTTCGACAGCTCCCTCCCACTGGCATTCGGATTTTTACGGGGGCTGCGAATACCATGTCGGCCGGCTAGGTGCACCTTCACATAATGTTTGAAGGACCCCAGACTGTACATTGGAAGAAAGGATGCTAGTGGGAGTGCATTCCACATGCTGGCAACCCTGTAAATAAAGGATTTACAGGATCGATGTGTCCTGAGTGGGGGGATATCGACAGTGTGTGGATGCATTCCCAACCTGTTGCGCGTGGAACGATGGTAGAATGGGGATGGACTGTGTTTTAGGCTTAGTTCAAAGTCCTTTGCTTAAGCGTTTGATGCGATATTGATCTTCGAAGAAAATATTAATAAGTAGAGGTGGAATTAGGGTATCTTTTGTCGTGGTCGCACGAAAGTGTTACAAATGAATTGAAATACTCCATACGCCAGTTTTGTCAATGTGACGCATAATGACACATTTTGACTATGCGAAGTGACTTATAAGCGAAATGACACGTACGCGAAATGACTTATACGCAAAATGACATATACGCGAAATGACACATACGCGAAATGATATATACGCGAAATGACTTATACGCAAAATGACACATGATACTGCGTTTGTAGACTCTATGTATGATATTAAAAGTAAATTTAAGGTTTTTAGAAATATTTTCTGTATGTTCCTCCATAACTCTTAAACCCATCTCCCGAATTCGATGAAACTTACAAGCACATTTACCTATACGAGACACAGGATAGGATAGGATAAATAAAAGTTACAGTACCGGTTACGCTAAGATGTGGCTCTCATACAAACCAAATTGTACCGCGCCCCGAAATAAAGGTAACGCAGGAACGCAGCTCAGCCTTCTTTCTTACTTTCTTACTTGTTGAGAGATGCAGTAGGTATTCTGTAGAATGCCTTTTTTTATGGAAACTGACATGTTTGGCTACATCACCTACAACATCTGTGATGTCAGCCCATAACACCCGGGTGAACTAGGTGGCATGTTAGTGCTTCATTTCATGTCGGCTACACTGAACTGGACGGAAAACACAAACTATTTACATAGCCGTTTCGACCGACGTTTCGTTCAGTACGGTGGTACCGACCCGGGCGGGATAAACCCTACCACCTAGTAACGTAAGAAGGGAAGGGACCTACAGCCTTACGTGGAATCCGAACCACGGTCAGCCTCCAACGGTCGAGCGGTCACCCATCCAAGACAATATACATGCATATGAAAGTTCTATCTGTTCAACAGGAAGGGTCAATAGGGCACGACCTTGTGATTCGTCCGCTGCCGGAGTCGCTCGCCGCCCCCGCCGGCGCCGCTACCGACGCGCACCCCTCGGCCGCGCAGGACGACGAGATGTTCCTGGAGCCTGGCAGTCTGGATGACATGGTCTCCATCGACACAGGACTGCCTATCTGTGAGTTTTAATATGTCGACGAGACTTGCATTCGTACAGACATACACACCACACTCTGATAACCATGTAAGCATAGAGTAATCGGTGTTGTGCTGCAAGAGCTCCGGTAAATTACAGCACAATACCGACCACCACGTCACCATGAAAAAAATACTGTAAATTTAAAAAGCCTGCCTCGGTGTTTAGTCAAAGATATTCCTCAAAGTGTTTAGTACATATTATCAAGTTAAAAAAATTTTTTTTTTTCATATTATGCACTTCATAGAACAAAATTTTTGTTTGAAGTTTTAAAAAAATTCACAGATTTCGTGCCTCACACGACTATCGAGCACATTGGAAACGAATCTACGGAATTCTGACTTTTTGACTTTTTTCAAATAGGTTAGGCTACAGGGCAAACCCTTAACTCGATCGTCCTTGTTTTAGGTTCAAATTGTAGCTGACTAAATTGTCCAGAGGAGTTTTTCTCAAATTTTTTATATCATTCTTCGTTTCCAATAATCGAGCGCCAAAATAAAAAAATGGGAAGAAATTTAATTTTTGTTTCACTATTTCGGCCATAACTTTCTCAATTCTTTTTGCACCTTACAGCTCTCATGAATACGCGTCTTTTGAGTCTTTTTTAAATATAATATCTTCACAACTCTCCGAGATATAAGGGGATCGCACTTTTTCGTGAAATCGGAGCCTACACTGGAGCGAAAGAAAAGACATTTCCAATGTCAATATAACAATTTTCGTTTAATGTCCTATAGAATCTTCTTGACAGTGTTAATGTCTTGTACAGTGAGGAGGCGGTCCCAGCGTGAGCGCGCGCGGCGCGCGTTGGCCGGAGCGGGCCACGTGGTCATCAGGAGAGAGCCGGCGCAGGGGGACCACTCCAGCGACTATGGTACGTTCGTTCAGCTAAGTGGCTCTCAGCGCCACAACAGCGCTGATTCCGCTGTCAGAATTTACAAGAATAGACCTGCAGATCCTCCTTCAGCGTACTTTCAGCTTCTCTCGCTCGACGGGGCTGGCGCTTCGTGTGAGCGATTGCCGAAAGTAAGCAACATCGGCATATTATTTATTCTTTATCCATCATTCGTATGGTAGTACACTACGCTTGAATTTGTCCTGTTTATTTTTTAGGGTTCCGTATCCGGTACGGGACCCTATTACTAAGCCTACGCCGTCTGTCTGTCTGTCTGTCTGTCTGTCCGAGGACTGCATCTCTTGAATTGAACCGTAATAGATAGGTAGCCCGTTGAAATTTTCACAGATTATAATATGTTATTATGGCCGATATAACAACACAATAATAAAAATAAGAAAAAGTAAAAAATTCACGGGGGTTCCCATGGAAAAAACTAAAAAGTGTATGCGCGCGCGCCATCTACCGAAAGGAGTATGGAGCATTTTAACGTATCATGAATTTTAATTAATACGAAGCATTTCATAAACACGCCACAGATGGCGTGAGTGACGCTGGCCATGACATGGCGATACGGAACCCTCGGTGCGCGATTTCAACTCTCACTTGGCCGGTTTTTACGATACATAGTAGAATTTAGGATGAGCGACCAGCTCAGGCTGGCCGTAGATCGGGTTCAACGTAAAACTATAAGTCCCTTCCCTTACATTGGTCCAGATTGTGGGAGTGCTCGGAGGAGCCGTCTGAGGCGATCCCGCCGTCCCCTTTCCACCACCGCACTACGCGCAATGGGCGAGAATGAGAGAGAGAATATAAGAGAAGCGATCGGTTATTTATTATCATGTTTGCGTTTAAATAGGATTTGCTATTGAACCGAGCCTACCGCGAGCGAAGTCGCGGGTAAAAGCTAGTAAACAATAATCAACAGTGACGCACAGGTTATCCTTAATACCTTTTCTCACGTGCCCGGCCGCATCCCAGCGAACCTACTGAATCCGATATTCGTTTGGCCGCATATCGTCGATATACTGGTAAAACCCATTAAATGTAGACAGGAGAGTTTTGAGATAAATGGATTTGAAAGTTCAATGGCTCAAAAGTATTGGTAAAGGTGTAAATGTATAAGAAATGTGTCCATAGTTTTGTAGTATATCTAGTTAAGGTTTAATCAAAGATACAAATCCTCCTTTGAAGTTCAGTATTTTTGTAAAATTTCATAAACCATAAAATGGGACTGTGCTTAATGGGTTTTACTTGTACACATATTTTTAAAATACTGCAATATTCATGGTAAGTGAGCTTATAGGGTTTTGCTTGTATGGTATTTGGACCACGAGAGGACCTACACTTAAATAATGTCAGTAGATTTAAAATACTTTAAAGGCTTCTTACAGAACCAAATTTATAAAATATTTCATTAAATGGTTTTAATTGGTTTTACTTGCGTATTCTAAGGAAAACTTGAGAGATTACCTGGTATTTACAGAACCTAACTTCAATACTAAACGTTGTATCAATAAACGGGTTTTACCAGAAAAAAGAGCATGAAAAAATAAGTAGACCTGCATTATTAACTCATTTTACCTAAAAATGGCATTTAATGGGTTTTACCAGTATACCGACGATGGTCGGTAATGTTAGGGTGTTAAAATTAGGTTACGGTAATTTTTTTTTATAACCACCTAAGAAAACTTCATTTTCGGAAATACTTCCGAAGTTTATATTTCCCGCCAAAGTTGAGAACGACCAATCAGAGCAACTCGCATACTAGACTTTGGAAATATGCTGACCGGCCCATGGGACATAAATCTTTGCAACTTAACTCTTCCATCCTCGTGTTTGTCTCCTCCACTCTCCACACGTCGCGTTTTATAAATGACTAGATTTTGTTTAAAAAGAAGAAAGTAAGTAAGCCCGCTACTGTACCTTTATTTCGGCGCGCGGAACAATTTGGTTTGTATGAGAGCCACATCTTACCGTAACCGGAAACGGAATTTTATAATTTATTTAGCCTACCCTGTGTCTCATATAGTTAAATGTGCTTGTACTAAGTTCCATCGAATTCGGATGATCGGTGTAAGAGTTATGGAGGCACATACATACATATCGTACCGTGTGGGGCCGGTACTTTAAAAGAATAGCCCCACTGCATCTCTCCCCGTGCATGTCGTAAAAGGCGACTAAGGGATATGACTCCCTTCTTATATTACTAGGTGGTAGGGTTTAACCCACCCGGGTTGGTACCACCGCACTGAATGAAACGTCGGTCTAAACGGCTATGTAAATAGTTTGTGTTTTCCGTCCAGTTCAGTGTAGCCGGCACGACCGAAGGGAAGCACTGACGTGGCACCAAGTTCACCCGGTGTTATGGGCTGACATTACGGATGTTGTAGGTGATGTAGCCAACCGTGTCAGTTTCAATAAAAAAAAAATTAAAAAAAACATACAGAAAATATTTCTAAAAATCGTCATTTTAGTTTTAGTATCATACATAGAGTCGACAAACGCAATATCTCATAAAACAAAGTAACTACTACTCCATGACCATCCCCTACAGATGTATTATTGTATATTATTATATTGATTGCCTGCAGCAGCTACGCTCGCGACATTGTCGGGCTTGGACTTATTTTCTGAACTTCTTCGGAGTTGTCTGTCAATTAGAGTCTAGGTCAATTAGAAAATTGCAATGATAGATGTCCGAGTGCCTCTAATAGTGCTCAAATCATTTCCAGAATAGACTGATTGAATGGTCTAAGCACTGATCAAATAGAGAGCGTGTGTTTATTTATTGACAATTTTTTATTTACTGATTGTTTTTTATTGACTGAGTGTTTCATTGACTGGGTGTTTTATTGACTAAGTGTTTATTTATTAGCTGATTGTTTTATTGACTGAGTGTTTTACTGACTGGGTGTTTTATTGACTGAGTATTTATTATTAGCTGATTGCGTTTTTGACTAAGTGTTTTATGGACTGAGTGTTTATTTATCGGCTGTTTGTGTTATTGGTTGGGTGTGTTTATTGACTGAGTGTTTTTTTTTTATTGACTAAGCATTTATTAATTGACAGTGTTTGTTGCTCGATGGTCGGTAGTTTTTCACTACGTAGTCTAAGCTAACTAAAGTATTAATAATAAGGTTTTATTATTACAAGTATTTTACTACTACTAACTTACTTATATTTCACAACATACGACTCCCAAAGAATAAATCCCTGTGACTGTGAGGGATAAGTCCACCTTTGCCCCTCATGTAAATTACATGAGGGCAAATAACATTAGTTGGGTTCCCTCCATTGCCAGCTATGCCGGCAGGAACCTTAGTATAAAATCGGTCCTGTGTCTGTCTATATGTATGTCCGTCTGTCTGTCTGGCTCTAATTTTTATGAGCAAATGAAAGTTTGTCCAGTAATATATTTAATTATAGATCTTCTTAGAGGAATTTTCCTGAACTGTATTTAGATAAATGAGTGTCTTAAATGAGTTTTCTTACGCGGAAACAAGTAACTTGTGAGTTAGTCACACGGAGCACGTGCGACTAAAGCGGCTTATTTACGACAATAAATGCATTACCTAGTTAATTTTATTCAAATCGGTAGCAATTTCCGTAAGCAAATGCATTCTCTAACTAATGTTATAAAGAGTAACGCCAGTCGGTATGTCTGTAACGGGTAAACTGAAAGACGGCTGAACCGCTTTAAGTGAAATTTTACGTGTAATGTGCTTAGTCAGACATATTTCGGGATGGTATCACCACGATATCTCTACTAGGGGATGAGCAGTGAACGAAAACAATGAGCGGGGCGCGAAAAATGCGAAAAAAACATAAATCAATGCGAGCTGGCTTATTCAAAATATCTTAATCACCGGCCGGCTTGGGGCCTTCGGGGTTCCGTACCCCACTAAGAGCCCCCGCTGCCGGTGCCACAGTGCACCACCCTCGCGGCGCGCGCATGATGATGACTCATCGACTTAAAGTGCTGCGCGTCGTCGCTCCGCAGTAAGTGGATACGGAGCTCTCCGAGATGGGGGTGGTGGTGGCCTACGTGTCTAGTACCACCACCTATCGCTCGAAGCTAGCTCGCGTCGTCCCGGAGAGCTCCGTAGCCACGACCTGCACCCGCCGGCGCGCTTGGGGCTTGTCTCCCGCCGTCGGCGGAATTTTACCGTTTTCTTTTTTTTGTTTTTGTCTGTATTAATTTTGTATGTATTTTTTAAATTGTATAGATAGAATTAATATAGATATGTAAATAGAATAAGAAAACGTGACAATAAAGAAACAAAATATAATAACTTTAAGTTCGTGCAACAGGAACACGGAAACAGGGACGGCGCTCTACAACCGGATTGTCTCTATCTAAAGCTCGATGTTCTTGATTTACTTTTTTTTTATTGAGATCGCGACATATAGCGCCGAGCCCCCCATAAGGTGTCTAACGACACCCATGGACATTCGGTCGTATGCGGGAGTTGACAATGCCATGCCGACCTGACAGGTACTGCACTTTGCTGCTGGGTACTGTATTTAGTTAGCTCAATAAAAAGTTTGCGGCATAATGTTCCCCATCCTATTAAGACATGAAAGTGTACTTAAATGATTTTTTTAATACAGATCGAATAATATTAACTATTTTAATTTTTTTTTAAAGAAAAATGCTACGTACATTTATACTCAAAATGACCTGACGAATGCCCTGATGAAACGATCGAGCTACTATTCGGCTAGAACCGACAATGCCGCGAGCGGAGCTGCCGATAAAACCTAGCTCGCACATAAACGTGCTCATGAATGCATAATTCCGGCATAATCGAACGAGCGCCGGTCACGTGGTCACTTGACAACTGTCAAACGGCCGCGTGAAGGTAGATAGCTATCAGCCTTAGATGACGCGCGGCGCGTTTGAATATGCATGTTAAGTAACAGTGTCAGCCAGAGGCGGACTAGCAGCCTTAGCCGCCCTAGGCCGTTTAGTACCAGCCGCCCCCAATTCAATGCAGCCGCCCCTTTCAAGTTTACAGCATAGATACAAATGTGAAGTTCTACGAAAATCAGTATTGCGTTCGGTTCAACCTGCCAGAAATATATCATTTCTCGGTTTACTTTACATATAGCAAAATTATTTTTTATAAGTTTTGCGGCAATATTGACCTTATCGTCATAGCTAAATTATTTTGTCCGCGTAAATAGTGCGTCGTCTCCGCCGCCCCGCCGCGCCCACCACTCCCGCACGTCGCACGCACTTGCTCCGGCCGGCACCCTTTCTATTCTGTACCTGCGCTCACCGCTTCCAGCAGCAGGTACAGTTTGGCCGCCCTTAATATCTGGCCGCCCTAGGCCCGGGCCTAGTCGGCCTTAAGGAAAGTCCGCCTCTGGTGTCAGCTAGAGAATTTTTATCGTTATATAACGAGGGGATTTGTATGACAGCAACGACTGGTTTTTTATTAAGGATCGACTCGAATTTTGAGTCGATGGTTATACCTAGTTCACATCTCATATAAAAAAATCCCGCTAGGTAGTAGGCGAGCTACTGCCGCCGGGGGTTTTTTTTTTTATTGAAACTGACACGGTTGTCCACATCACCTACAACATCCGTGATGTCAGCCCATAACACCGGGTGAACTAGGTGCAATGTCAGTGCTTCCCTTCATTTCATGTCGGCTAGACTGAACTTAACGGAAAACACGTACTATTTACATAACCGTTTCGACCAACGTTTCATTCAGTGCGGTGGTACCAACCCGGGCGGGATAAACCCTACCACCTAGTAAGGTAAGAAGGGAAGGGACCTACAGTTTTACGGAGAATCTGAACCACAGTCAGCCTCCAACAGTCGAGCGGTCACCCATCCAATTACTGACCGCGCCCAGCGTTTCTTAACAATCAATAGCAACAGTCTGCATCACTGAGCTATCGAGGCTTACAATATGCCAAATTTCAAGTTTCTACGTTATTTAGTTTTCGAGAAAATCTGTGACAGACGGACGGACACCGGAGTGATCTTATAATGGTTCCGTTCATCCTTTTAAGGTACAGAACCATAGAAGTCACAAAGCATCGAGTCTACCTGCGCAGAGTGATCGATGTTGCGCTGCAAGTACTTTGGTAAATTACAGCACAACACCGACCACCACGTTTAGCAAAGTATTCTGACAAGATAACTATCAGGCAGAAAGTAAGGCACGAAAGCCCACCTACTGCATGACTCGGTGGAAAGACCGTGCCAAGGTGAGAGGTTGCTAGCCTGTCGCCCTTATGCACGGCATCTTGTCCTTATCCCTTAGTCACCTTTTACGACATGCACGGGTAGAGATGCAGTGAGGCTATTCTTAAGTGCCGGCCGACACACAGTACCTATCCATATGCTTACATCTTCACTTGCAGCGTTCATGGAGCCAGACCGCCTGGGCAAGAGGTTCCGGAGACGGCGCTCCGCTGAGCTGGAACCGGAGGGCGGCGGAAGGAGCAAGCGGGAGGCGCCATACGTGATATATCCGGAGATCCTGGTCATCGTCGACTATGATGGTTACAGGTCGGTCAACGTGTATGTCAGGCCTCTAATATCAAACATGGCTTTGTCCACCCACCAAGGAAATGGGTTTTATTTGTTAATATGAAAGAGTACCTGTTTTCCTACAGAAATCAACGGCGATACTACATCAAAATTAGCTTTGTCTAGTATAAATATTGATCTGAAAATACCATTGCGCAACAGAAATAGCAATGTCCAACTACATCGCTATAATATCGCTCACAGAACGTTTTCATGCTCTACTGTCAAATTGCAAAAAGTGGACAAAGCTATGTTTGATATTAGAGGCCTTTTCCTACAGAAATCAACGGCGATACTACAACAAAAATAGCTTTGTCTAGTATAAATATTGATCTGAAAATACCATTGCGCAACAGAAATAGCAATGTCCAACTACATCGCTATAATATCTCTCACAGAACGTTTTCATGCTCTACTGTAAAATTGCAAAAAGTGGATAAAGGTATGTTTTATATTAGAGGCCTTTTCTTACAGAAATCAACGGCAATACTACAACGAAAATAGTTTTGTCTAGTATAAATATTGATCTGAAAATACCATTGCGCAACAGAAATAGCAATGTCCAACTACATCGCTATAATATCGCTCACAGAACGTTTTCATACTCTACTGTAAAATTGCAAAAAGTGGATAAAGGTATGTTTTATATTAGAGGCCTTTTCCTACAGAAATAAACGGCGATACCACAACAAAAATAGCTTTGTCTAGTATAAATATTGATCTGAAAATACCATTGCGCAACAGAAATAGCAATGTCCAACTACATCGCTATAATATCTCTCACAGAACGTTTTCATGCTCTACTGTAAAATTGCAAAAAGTGGATAAAGGTATGTTTTATATTAGAGGCCTTTTCCTACAGAAATCAACGGCAATACTACAACGAAAATAGCTTTGTCTAGTATAAATATTGATCTGAAAATACCATTGCGCAACAGAAATAGCAATGTCCAACTACATCGCTATAATATCGCTCACAGAACGTATGCTCTACTGTCAATTGCAAAAAGTGGACAAAGCTATGTTTGATATTAGAGGCCTTTTCCTACAGAAATCAACGGCGATACTACAACAAAAATAGCTTTGTCTAGTATAAATATTGATCTGAAAGTACCATTGCGCAACAGAAATAGCAATGTCCAACTACATCTCGCTACATATCGCTCACAGAACGTTTTCATGCTCTACTGTAAAATTGCAAAAAGTGGACAAAGCTATGTTTGATATTAGAGGCATGATGTGTCCACTGCTGGACATACTCCTCTCTCCAATTTTCCTCTCGGCCTTCAGCGTTACAGGTCGGCCTTTTCATGTTCATAAATACATAGATACCATCATTCCTGCACCCCGTCAATCGGGGTAGGAGAAGTAATCATGGGGGAGAGGGTTGCCCATGTGTGAGCTTTTTTTTTATGGAAACTGCCACGGTTGGCTACTTCACCTACAACATCCGCGATGTCAGCCCATAACACCGGATGAACTTGGTGCCACATCAGTGCTTCCCTTCGGTCGTGCCGGCTACACTGAACTGGACGGAAAACACAAACTATTTACATAGCCGTTTCGTTCGACCGACGATTCTTTCCTGTAGATAAATTTTTGTCCGGCCCTGGTTTTCATTTCTATATTTCTTATAGTCAGTAAATTTTTTTTGTAATATTAATAGTGTGTATGTACCTACCTAATTTTACGTTTACTTGTTATAAATAGGCATCAATGTAAATAGGTAGGTACACGTTTTAGAAATCTAGGCTTAATGTGGCCCGCGACTCGACAACAAAAGAATGATGTCGCCCCTGGACCAAAAAAGTTGCCCAATGCCCATGCCGGGTTAAATTTTGCGTTCCAATATTTTTTTTTTATGTAATCCGGTATGGGTGGCTGAGTCAGAGAGGCCAAAGCGCATGCTCCGACCAGCCAACATCACCTCCGAGAAGGTAGGTGCCATACCGGAGACCTCCCTGGATTGCTGGCTATACTGGACTAGAGCAGAACACAACCGAGGCTGCTACGCGGCCATCTTACATCCAGTACGGTGGTAACAACCCAGTCGGCTACAATTTGAGCCTACCACCTAGTAAGGGGCAAGGGAAGGGACCTACAGTTTTGCACCGGTTCCGGACGGTGAAGCAGCAGGTGTAGGTTTACTTTTACAGGCTTAGGTTTAATTTACAGGTTCTTGTGTTTTGTGTTTTCGCCGCAGATTGCACGGCGGCGACAACGTTCAGATCAAACGATACTTCGTTTCGTTCTGGAACGGCGTCGACCTGCGTTACAAACTGCTGAAGGGACCCCGCATAAGGATATCCATTGCTGGGATCATAATCTCGAGGGTGAGTGTACATTTGTTCAGCCTACATTTTTTATGTGTAAACTAACTTTTACCCGCGGCTTCGCTCGCGTGAAATTCGTATTTAAAAAGAAAAAAGTAAGTAAGCCCCACAGTGCATCAAATACCTACCGCCCGCGCCCCCTACTAGAGGCGCCCTAAGCGATAATATTTGAAACCCAATAACCGTACGCTGAGCTGCTAACGCTTCGTATGTGTGTGTGTGTGTGCTAGTATCGACACTACACACAAAGAGGAGCAAGTTAGGCACACGCACAAAACAAATGCACACGCACAACACACATATGTAAGTCATAGGCCACGCCCACAGGCTTCAACGGCGTTGTAGAGAAATGGCGCTCACGGCGCCTCTAGGAGGGGCGGGCGCGCGCATTTCATGCTCTGTGGTAAGCCCGCTACTGTACCTTTATTTCGGCGCGCGGAACAATTCGGTTTGTAATGAGAGCGACATCCTAGCGTAACAGGATCTGAATTTTATTTAGCCTATCATGTGTCCCACATAGTTTAAATGTGCTTGTAAAAAGTTTCATCGAATTCAGATCATAGGTTTAAGAGTTATGGAGGAACATACATACATACATACAGAAAAGATTTCTACATACATACATACATATCACACACGCTGAATCCCGACAATCGGGGTAAGCAGAGTAATCGGTGTTGTGCTGCAAGAACTCTGGTAAATTGCAGCACAACGTCGACCACCACGTTTCGCAAAGTATTCGAACAAGATTAAATCGATCAAGCAGCAAGTAAGGCACGAAGACCCACCTGCTGCATGACTCGGTGGAAGTACCGTGCCAAGGTGAGAGGTGGCGAGCCTGTCGCCCTTTAGCACGGCATCTTGTCCTTATCCCTTAGTCGCCTTTTACGACTTGCACGTGGAGAGATGCAGTGGGGCTATTCTTTTTAAGTACCGAACCCACACGGTACAAAAGATTTCTAAAAATCGTCAATTTAGTTTTAGGATCATACATAGAGTCTACAAACTCAATATCTCAAAAAACAAAGTAACATCTCCATGACCATCCCTTACAGATTTATTATTAGTACCTATATTGATATATTCATATCTGTGGTATAGCGCGGTTTTCTCAACCGTTCACTTCGAAAGAATGCGGCGCGCACCCTCCGCTCTCCGCCCCCACCGCAATTTGCCCATCAGTACGGTGGAGGCGGAGAGCGGAGGGTGCGCGCCGCATTCTTTCGAAGTGAACGGTTGAGAAAACCGCGCTTTAAATGTGTCTGTGATAAAAGTGCCGGGTGGCCGAATGGTCTAGGCGTCGACTTCTCTTGCGAGAGGTCCGGGGTTCGAATCCGGTCGGCGTGTACCGTTTCCTGATGGAAAATTTTACGTGCATACCTACACCTGTTGTTTCACCGTTCGGAACCGGTGTAAAACTGTAGGTCCCTTCCCTTGCCCCTTACTAGGTGGTAGGTTCTAATTGTAGCCGACTGGGTTGATAACACAGCACTTGATATAAGTTGGCCGCATAGCAGCCTCGGCTGTGTTCTCCTCTGGTCCAGCATAAACAGCAATCAGTCGGGAATTCCAGTCCAAACGGGAAGCCTCCGTTATTCTACCTTCTCGGTGGTGATATTGACTGGGAGAAGCATGTGCTTTGACCCCTCTGACTCAGTCACCCACTCCGGATTACATAAAAAAATATATATACCGGATCCCCGAAGATTATTCGCGGCTGGAGTGGATTGTGATTTGGTAACAGTCACATTACACTTAGTACTACAATGGCCGGTGCTTTGAGGCTTCCCTCATCCCTCTTGCCCCCATATCCGTCTCTGCCACACCCGCCGAACTCGCTCGGAACATCCCTATTTCGTTGGCACCCAACTTCTGAGAACGCATCGCTTTTCGAATAATATGGAACGGTCGTCCGGTGAGTGTGTTCTATATACAAATGTATATCACAAATATTACCAACATTTTGAAACGAAAACCTTCCTCTAATATTCTTCCGTTGAGAAGGAGAACTTAAAAAAATCTGTCAAGTGCGAGTTTTACTCGCGCACGGAGGTTTCCGTATCTATCCGCTATCAATAATATCCGCCTATCCGCTCAGGTGGCATGGTCTTCGAATTTAAATTTCGAAGATATGTAGGACCATCGGAGAGAAGCCTCAATGAGGTCGTTGGCAATTCAGCGGCTATCTTTTGTCTTTCAACAATGCAATGTATAAAAGCCTGTGGCGCCATCTATTATTCAGTAGCGTGACTAATCGATTTTTCGTACGTTTGTTGTATGGGAGCCGCCCTTAATTTTTAACATTTTCTTTTTTTTTATATTTGTAGTTATATCCGCCATAGTAACACTTATTCTTTCAAAATTTAAACGGGCTACCTATTCAAGAGATACAGCCCTCGGACAGACGGACGGACGGACGGACAGACAGACGGCGGAGGCTTAGTAATAGACTTCCGTACGGGATACGGAAACCTAAAAACTGATAAAAAATGCACTGAAAATTTCTGTAAGATCTCTTAAAATCTAATTCACATAAGGATGCACTAACAAACGAAAAAAGAAAACTTTATTATGAATTTATGAAAGCTCAAACCCTAGATCTACTGAGCTATATGTCGTTGTCGACTCATGGTCAACGCAAGGTTGGTGTAAAGTCGACCATTTCATCAGTTTCAATGCAGAGCTCTTCGATGAGCGACTTCTTGGATTTCGGGTAGCCATCGAGAATTGCATCCATCATTTGGCTGCAGATCGCCTTTCGCTTTCTGTGTACAAAACAATGTACGTTTTCAACAAAGTGACATAATTTCTCTCATTTAATACAATTATTATGAAATTGTTTTAACCCATATTATATTACTGGCTTTTGCCCGCGGCTTCGCTCGTGTGAAATTCGTATTTAAAAAGAAGAAAGTAAGTAAGCCCGCTACCGTAACTTTATTTCGGCGGGCGGAATAATTCGGTTTGTATGAGAGTCACATCTTAGCGTAACCGGAACTGAATTTTATTCAGCCTATCCAGTGTCCCGTATAGCTAAATGTGCTTGTACTAAGTTGCATCGAATTAGGATGATCGGTTTAAGAGTTATGGAGGAACATACATACATACATACAGAAAAGATTTCTACATACACAGAGTCTACATACGCAATATCTCATAAAACAAAGTAAATTACTCCATGAATGATCCATGGATGTAATGGACTTTAAGGGATGGCCCTTACAGATTTATTATTAGTATATTTGATAGAGTCTATCTATACTTAAAAACGATTCAATCGAACTAACACACATGCGCACCAACCGGTTCTGTAGGTAATTTATTCCGGGAACCGGGAAAATGTGGAACGCACTCCATGAACGCACGCACGCGCGCATTCAACTATTTTTTTCCCCAATTTTCTTACTAAAGAGTTGGCAACCCTGTGTGTTCTACGTTCAACTGACCTGTACTCCTTCAACAGTTTGGCGTGCTCATTCAATATCTTCAGTTTTTCCTCCACGCTCACGACATTTTTCGCCGATTTCAACTCGTTCAGTTTATGCTTCATACTGGCAACCCTCTCTCTAGTGGCCGTCAGTTCTTCTTGTGCCCTGGTCGTGGTGGGCGTTGAAGTCAGGACTTTGAGTGAGGACTCTGCTGCCTTTAGAGCTGAGCTCTGGTCCGTGAGCTGCTTGGTGAGAGATAGGTAGCGCTCCTCGAGATCTGGGTCATAGATAGGTAGAAATTTATTATGGCATACCAAAAATATAAACATAAACCTACATGAAGAACAGTAGATGCAATAATACACAGAGATTCAAAAGAACAATAGCGTGAAAGGTGGACTTATTACTATGAGTAATTTATTCCCGTCAACCTTTGGGTGATGATGAAAGTGAAAAAATAAAAATCTCGCAGCAGGCGAACTACGACCGCCGCACAGTGGGTCGAGACTGCTATAAAAGGGACATAGGGATTTTTTTTACAAATTTCATTTTTTAACAACACCGATCGATAGGTCTCATCATTCTGATGAATAGTTGTCATTAAACATTTTCGTCTAAAAGTGATAGTTTGCCAGGAAAAAAATATTTTTAAATTTTGATGTATGGAATTAGACATAAAACGCTCCGTTTCGGCCAAGTCTTGACAGGTCTTGCTTTAAAACTATTTAAGCATTGTTCTGTGGTTTATTGACTATAATCCTACACTATCAGCGCGCGCCCAATGTTGCCCGTTCACGAGTTATGTGGATCCTAAAAATCAATTAAAAATGTAAGTAAAAATTTTTTTTTAATTTCTAGAATCATAGGGCATTAATAGATTTAATCTAAATAATTGTTTTATATAAAAGTAGTAACAAATAGATAAAGTTCTTAATTTTAAAACATTATTTTATCGTAAAGATACATCAAAATCTAATAAAAAAATTATAAAAGTGTTTATTAATCAGACACAGTTACATAATATTAAAGATGCTTTGTACATAGAATGCATGACGCATGACAAATAGTACCTATACTCAGATGTATCTACACTGTACCCGCTAGTTCTAGCTATTTGATGGACACTGTCGCCTAAACTGGCCCTAAGACTGTTTCATAGGCGACATTGTTTGGTCAAACCACTGGTGATTACATTTGGGTACTTAACTCTGATCTTATATTAAAAAATTTTAAACCTATAGTTATATATTCATACTTATTCTAATTTATCTGTGCACGGTGAGTGAGAGAGACTCATTAGTGCAGTGTGTGCGTTAAATGTGTGAGTGCATTGCAAGACAACCCACACGATGACGCCTTAATCGAAAGGTTCCACGTTATTTTGCGGACAGCGGCTTCAAGAGAGCGATCTTCCAAAATTCTAGAAATTTTGTGAAGATACAGCAACTTTGTATATCCAGTTATATCCGTGGTACTACATGCCCTCTATCTAGGCTCTAGCGTACATAAGTTGCTTGTGCATGGAACGGATATAATAGAACATTTTGAACTTTTACCAATCGAGAAACTGTCGGAAGAAGCATCGGAGGCTAGAAATAAGGATTTCCGTAAATATAGAGGGAACCATTCCAGAAAAGTAAGTAGGACAGCGACAAATGAAGATATCTTGCATAATCTTCTCATGCCATCCGATCCAAAACTTACTTCTCTAAGGCCAAGAATGGCCAAACAACGGAGAATGGATTTCTCACCATAGGCCAGTCAGTAGAGTAATTATTTTTACAAAAGGTGGTGTAGTAGATTTTATTTTTTTATCTTGTATATATCGGTGCAACTGAGTAAATATCAAAAATGGTAACACGAGATATGTCGGGACAACTTTTGGCAGCCAACAAATCTCGAAATTTTGGGACTTTTTTTGGTTTTTTGCTCATAACTTCTATACGGTGCATCCTAGCGCCAAAGTTACTATGCAACAAATTAAGAGCATTAAATTTTGCGTCGAATAAGTATCACAACATAATAATTAACTTAATGCATATAGTAAAAAACTCCGGTCAAAGAACGACGTTTTTGGCCAACTTTGTAAAAAACTGGAATATAGTGGTTTTTAAGCGGCTGCAACTTGGAAACAGGTTCTCTTAGAGAAAAACTCATGAATTTAAAGTTGTAGAGTATCTAATTCCGCGTTTACTGGTACCACATTTGTTGAATTTGGTCAAATACACTCTTCTCAATTGGCAATCTCCCAATTTCCGGCAATTTGATTTTGAATTTACCCTTGATTTACAACGCCTCAATGGTAAGAATTTACAGATTATATTTGACGTTATATTGAAGCTAATTACGTGTAATTACAAATAATAAATAAAAAATTAAATATGGACAAATATAATGTTAATTATGATTGATATAATACGTACTTACATAGTTTTTGAGGAAATTGTAGCAATGTTTTGTAAGTAAATTGTAGCAATTCCCTACAAGCTAAAAAGCTTGAGCTACGAAGAAAGATTAAAACTACTTGAACTGACCACATTAGAAGAACGCCGTGACAGAACGAGGAGACCTCATTGAAGTCTACAAAATACTCACCTCAAAGTATGATTGCCCAGACTTAATCAGTTCAGGTCAAACATTTCAATGTTACACCTGAACCAGAACTATCACCTTCATGGTCACAGCAAACAACTTAACCAGACAGCTTCTAACACAAACATCCGAAAGCATTTCATAACAAATCGAGTGGTGAACGCCTGGAATAAACTCCCACAGGATGTGATTGACTGCCCAAACACAAACACCTTCAAAAACCGATTAGATAAATACATAAAAAGTACATCAACAAACAAATAGCAACAGTGCCCAAGTACGAAAACTAAAAAAAAAAACATAATCATTCATTATAAAAAAAAAACTGATATGAACACATCAGCTAGAGCTGCTTGTTCATTAAAAAATAAATAAATAAATAAATAAAAATGTTCATGGATCCTGAGCCGTTCATCGTTTCCTGAGCCGCTTGAATTGCCCCGGTTCTTCTACTGGTGGCTGCGGTGGTGGTAGGAAGCTCTCAACCTGGTCCTTCCTCGGGCAGCTCGGGCGGCTGCTCAATATCGTCATCGTCAACTACCGGTGGTGATGAGTTCTCGCAATGCTGACCACAGCAGTGCTTGCAGTTAAAGAAGCATTTTAAACCTGCCTTACGGCAAGAGCAGGCTCCACTGCAACCCATCTTGCAGCCACACGAAATGGTTTTTAGGAGAGACAAGGGAGCCACATCTCTGGTTGTTTGTAGTGGCTGTAGACCAGCAGTGCTGCGTATCCATCCTCACTCCTCCGGGTTCTAGGTATTTCTCAACCATGTCTGCATTTGATGGAAACACCGGTAGGAGTGGTGGCGTGCGGCATCGTAGGTAGGTGGCAGCCTTGCGAGGTCCACTTTCCCCTTGACCACTGCTCGTGTGAACGTTGAGTAGCGCAGTTCGTCCAGAGCTGAGTCGTTGGAGTCGCCAGTGTAGAGAGCCGAAAAAACCCGGGCACCAGCCTCAGCGATCTCATCATGGCTGGCGAGAGGGTTGAAGAGCGCCGGGAGATAGCCTTCAGGTCTTCTGAACTGGTTATGATGCTGCACAACTTCATCTTCCCGTGGCCAAAGATGGCAGATGTGGTGTCACAACCAGTTAATGTGTGAATGAAAAGGATGTGGTCTTGGTCGAATTTGAAAGAGGTTGAGGAATAGTAGGTATTAGCCGCACCCTCTCTTCCAGGCTTCAGAAAAACCAAGTTGGTGAATTGGTGGCCAAGCCCTGTCATCAGCACAAGGAGGTCTACATCCTCTCCAATTATTGCGGCATTGCCGTGCTCCTGGGTCTTTGAAATGGCGGTCTTGACAATGAGCAAGTCAGCATCTTCCTGTGCCTGATTTACTTCAATGTCACACTCCTCAAAGTGTCTTTTTAGGAGTTGAATGAAACGAATTTTGTTTTTCTCATTGTGCAAAAATGTTTCCTGTGCGACTTGGTTCACCGTGTTCTCATCAAATATCACTTCTGAGGACTGGTGAATCCTCATCCTCCGCAATCGCTCTGTTCTTTTAGTACCGCTCTGAGAAGGATATCCGTCAAACACGATAGCAACAAGCGTGGGCCCATAGTGTCTCTTCAAAAAAGAGGAGATAGCAATTAGAAATGGTTGCGAAGGAGGCATTGCGCGGCCAAATGACTTTATGAAACAGGTAGCCTCCATCCACTACAGCAAAACATTGTCGACCTTCTGTAACATTTGAGGGAAGCGGGGTGAATGCTGCATACAAAGACGACTTGGTTCCTTTTCTCCTGGCTCCTTCTACAAAGAGTGATATTGGGTAGGGTGCGAGTTTGTATGTGAAAAAGTTTTTCAAGTCATCATCTGAAAGGCACAGTCGTTGAAATAATGTCAGCGGATCAATAACAGGTACTTTGAGGTCCCCGCTGAAATGCAGTTCACAGCAGATGCTAAGGTTGTAACCTTGACTCTCCTTTTGAGGGTGACATTCTTGAAGTTGCCATAATCAACCATGTCTGTAAATGGGGGATGCTGCGTAAGCCACTCCTGCAGTTTGATTGAGTCTCTTGAATCTGTCCACGCGAGAACTACGGGCATCCACAAGTTGTTCTGATGTTTCAATAGAGACGTTGCAGTAATCTTCCACAGCATCACAGACATTTTGCATTAATACCTGTGCCAATGTCCATTTAGCTAACATTCGTCATTGTCAGGCTGCCGTACAAATGAACTAAAGGAATTTCTATGATTGCAATTGAACTTCTACGGTTGAAATTTCGAACTGGCGCATCACTAATGCCATTTCCACATTAAACGCATCGGTAAAGAGCGAGCGAACGAGCGCACGCACGTATCACGCGAGCACAGTCGCTCGTCCCCGCGCCGCCTCCCCACCTCGTCTCACCGCCACTCTGGATATTGCCAATTGCGAGTAGTGTATTTGACCAAATTCGACAAATGTGGTACCAGTAAACGCGGAATTAGGTTCTCTACAACTTTAAAATCATGAGTTTTTCTCTAAGAGAACCTGTTTCCAAGTTGCAGCCGCTTAAAAACCACTATATTCCAGTTTTTTACAAAGTTGGCCAAAAACGTCGTTCTTTGACAGGAGTTTTTTACTATATGCATTAAGTTAATTATTAAGTTGTGATACTTATTCGACGCAAAATTTAATGATCTTAATTTGTTGCATAGTAACTTTTGCGCTAGGATGCACCGTATAGAAGTTATGGACAAAAAACCAAAAAAAGTCCCAAAATTTCGAGGTTTGTAGGCTGCCAAAAGTTGTCCCGACATATCTCGTGTTACCATTTCTGATATTTACTCTGTTGCACCGATATATACAAGATAAAAAAATAAAATCTACTACACCACCTTTTGTAACATACCTCTCAGCCCTAAACCTCTACTGACTGGTGTACCAGGAGCAATCGAGCTTTTGGTGTCTCTTACCCACCCGAGTTAGAGAAGACATCAGGTGACAAAGGTGCTATGTAACAAAAACATAAAGCTGAGAAAAATGAGGTCAAAGTTTTGACTTTTGAATAGATTTTTTTCTATACCTGATAACTAACTGACTAAGTTTACTTGTATGAACATGAAAAGCGTACAAAACCATGCATTAATACAAAATCAAGCGTTCATGTGGATGAAGGTGTTTTGTACACATAGCTCTCTCATCATGCACAAAAAATTCAATTTATGAGATGATCTTTGGAGATGATCAAACTGGAATAAGGTGTTTTATGACCATAACACCTTAACCACTTGAATAACTCCTATTTCCGTCGTGATTTCGGATTTTCTGTCAGTGCCACTTGATTACTCGGCACATAACACCTTCATCTACGGTAAAGAAGGCATTTCTAAAAAAAATTTACATAGTACCTTCGTCCACTCACGTCTTCGAATGTATTACGAATTTATTTATTTATGATTGCTCTTGGTGAGAGATCCATTCTCCGTTGTTTGGCCATTCTTGGTCTTAGAGAAGTAAGTCTTAGATCGGATGACTTGAGAAGATTATGCAAGTAACGACTACAGCTTATACAATATAATAAAAAAATATTAATCAATCATTTATATAAATAAATTCTAAATCGGGCGGGTAAGAGATACCAAAAGCTCGATTGCTCTTGGTGAGACTTCCATTCTCCGTTGTTTGGCCATTCTTGGAGAGAAATAAGTTTTGGATCGGATGACATGAGACGATTATGCAAGATATCTTCATTTGTCGCTGTCCTACTTACTTTTCTGGAATGGTTCCCTCTATATTTACGGAAATCCTTATTTCTAACCTCCGATGCTTCTTCCGACAGTTTCTCGATTGGTAAAGTTCTAAATGTTCTATTATATCCGTTTCATGCACAAGCAACTTATGTACGCTAGAGGGCATGTAGTACCACGGATATAACTGGATATGCAAAGTTGCTGTATCTTCACGAAATTTCCAGAATTTTCTCTTGAAGCCACTGTCTGCAAAATAACGTGGAACCTTTCGATTAAGGCTTCATCGTGTGGGTTGTCTTGCAATGCACTCACACATTTAACGCACACACTGCACTAATGAGTCTCTCTCACTCACCGCGCACAGATAAATTAGAATAAGTATGTATATATAACTATAGGTTTAAAAAATTTTAATATAAGATCAAAGTTAAGTACCCAAATGTAATCACCAGTGGTTTGACCAAACAATGTCGCCTATGAAACAGTTTTAGGGCCAGTTTAGGCGACAGTGTTCATCAAATAGCTCGAACTAGCGGGTACAGTGTAGATACATCTGAGTATAGGTACTATTTGTCATGCGTCATGCATTCTATGTAAAAACATCTTTAATATATGTAACTTTCTCTGATTAATAAACACTTTTATAATTTTTTTATTAGATTTTGATGTATCTTTACGATAAACTAATGTATTAAAATTAAGAACTTTATCTATTTGTTAGTACTTTTATATAAAACAATTATTTAGATTAAATCTATTAATGCCCTATGATTCTAGAAATAAAAAAAAAATATTTTTACTTACATTTTTAATTTATTTTTAGGATCCACATAACTCGTGAACGGGCAACATTGGGCGCGCGCTGATAGTGTAGGATTATAGTCAATAAACCACAGAACAATGCTTAAATAGTTTTAAAGCAAGACCTGTCAAGACTTGGCCGAAACGGAGCGTTTTATGTCTAATTCCATACATCAAAATTTGAAAATATTTTTTTCCTGGCAAACTATCACTTTTAGACGAAAATGTTTAATGACAACTATTCATCAGAATGACGAGACCTATCGATGGGTGTTGTTAAAAAATGAAATTTGTAAAAAAAATCCCTATGTCCCTTATATAGCAGTCTCGACCCACTGTGCGCCGCCGCCGCCGGGTTGGTTTGGTTTCGTGAATTGTTTTTTGTGTTCGATTTTTTTTTATATTTTTAGGCCAAAATGTATGTTAAATCTGAATCGGCCCGTGAAAGTTTATACGTTTAAGTTTACAGACAGACGGACGGCGAAATTATAAGGGTTCCTTGTTGACTACGAAACCCTAAAAACCGGCCAAACACCTACCTGGGTGTGAGATGCCGATAGTGCTTGCTTCCTGCTGCGCAGTAGTTTGGTAAAAAAATACTACAGGAACCGATTGATACGTTCCGAAACAGAAAAATACCTAGGTTCATAGATAATAACCTAACTTATCTGGAAGGAATTTATTGGAATTTTGCAAATAGATATTGCCGAACTAGCGATGATATCATTTGACTTGCCAAAACGGAACTTGTGGTCAGGAGTAGGTAGGTATATTAGCAAATAATTAAGGTTTTATGTGGTATTCCAATGTACGAATACCAGGCAAACTTTACCTTTTATATACAAAACCGATTTAAACGCGAATATGATAATCTAGCTAGATCTTCTCTTATATTCTCTCTCTCGTTCTATTTGATACTGCTCTGCCCTAAGGTCATTTAGCGTGATGGTAGATGGTAGCCTATAGTGAGCCTCAAGAAAGACTCTTTCCATTGGTGCAAACCGCATGAAAATCTGTTCAGCGGTTCCGGCGTTTACCTCAAACATACATTCAGACAGTCGTTCCATTTTAATAAGAATTAGAGAATGTTTAATTATAGTAGGAATATGATTAAAACTCAATAGACATCACATGCACACGTACGTAGTCGTAAATCTAACAGTTCGTATAAAAGGTTGTTATACATAGGTATACCTAAATACATAATACACGCTGTATCACGGCAATTGGCAGTAAGAGTAATCGGTGTTGTGCTGTAAGAACTCCGGTAAATTACAGCGCAACACCGACCAGCGCGTTTAGCAATGTTTTAGGATAAGATAACTATCAAGCAGCAAGACTCGGTGGAAGGACCGTGTCGAGGTGAGAGGTGTCTAGCCCCTTAGTCGCCTTTTACGACGTGCACGACGAGAGATGCAGTTAATAAAGGTACGAAAGGAGTTAATTAAAAAAGATAGCTGGTGGTAATTTGTTGGTGTTATGATGGCCGATAGAACAACCAATAATAAAAATAAGAAAACGTAAAAAATGCACGTGGTCCCCATACAAGAAATTAAAAAGTGTATGCGCGCCATCTACCGAAAACATTATGAAGCGTTTTACTAATCATGAATTTGAACTAATATGAAGCATTTCATAAAACACGCCATAGATGACGCGAGTGGCGCCGACCATGACATGGCGATACGGAACCCTCGGTGCGCGAGTTCGACTACCACTTGGCCGGTTTTTTTACTTACTTACTTAATTATTTATTACCAACCTTGTGCGCCGTCTTCACCGCTCTTGTCCCCATCATTCTGGACAGCAACATACACTTTCTGCTTTCCGTACAACTTGCATCGAATCTGTCCCGAATCGCTGAGAGAATCGAGCGCGCGTTGCACTGCCGCTTTGTTGTAAGCACCGCGCAAATTCGCTGTCACGTCAGTGCATGAATACGGACGGTTTGTGTCCAGCAAATACTTGAGCACGGCTTCGTTCGCCATTTTGTGAGAGTATGCAGCGAGATTTGCGAGATATTTGCGGATATAATGAGAATCTTTGCAAAATACAGATCAGTTTGCCGCCAAAACGATTTATACGTCAAACGTCAATTATTTAAACAGTTGGATTCTAGTCCCTTCATTCACGCGGACCCAAATTCCGGAGTCCTATATTACCAGTCGACAAAGGATGCATTCCGTATTAATAACTCTTGCCAAAATTGCGCGCAAATCTTCGCATCGGTCAATTGAAATGTTTATTATCACATAAATTAATTAAGTAAATTGTATTATTAAATCGACACACATGTTGAAGCCATTCGCGCTGCATTGACAAATTAATCACTCGTTCATTAATTTACAGACGTATATTTTATCATGCCGTATTTTTCTTGTACTCCAATTTGGTATCCTTGTCATCTCCTTAGATATTATTTATATGCGGTTATGATCATTAGATTTTGCTTAATTATAACTGCTAAGACAATCCGACATACTTTATTTTACGATGTCAAACGTGTCAACCGCTACGATAAATTTCGTTCGGTGCGGTGCACGTTTGGAGAACGGCTTTTTTCATAATTTGCATACGGATGTATGGGATTATTCATGCTAATGTTTGCGTCACGTATTATTTTCCGCTTTAGGTGTTATATCAGAGCTAGCCGAGACATGTCGAAGTAGTAACAAAATTATTGTTTTTTTTTACTAAAGACGTGCCGCGCGTGATCGCTGTTTAAAATTACACAATAGGTAGTTGTCACAATATTGGTATTGTAGATTTACACATTTATTTTGAAGATTAAACTTTGTCTCTTGAATAGACCGGAATTAGCGCTCTCTCTACGAGTAGAACAAACAAAGTTCAAAGAATAGTAGATACATACATACATACACAGTCACGCCTGTTTCTCAGTGGTGTAGGCAGAGACAATGGATCTCCACGTGCTACGATCCTGCCACACCTGTTTGCGGCCTTTTCCACTTTAATAATCTTCTTTAACTACCCAATGTCCGATATCTAATTTGTAAATGTCGGTATTATATTCCTGAACCCCGTGTACTTCCATCCTGGGCATTAATCGCATTTAATCACCAGCAGAAGGAAGAGTGCCATAATATTATCTGCTTTGTATTGTAACATATAATAATATGGTGTAATTCATTGGGTGTAATAATAATTGTGCGCTTATAAATCATGTTGACGCATAACCTCCAGTAGGTATTATCAACAGTTATGATTTATTTCTAGTTGTTTTTCTATATTTAAATCGTACACAATTGTTTTATTCATTAAAGCGGTCGAAAAAACGTAAAAAATTGCGTAATCCATCCACAACGGGTATTGGATTCGATTCTGATTGACAGAAATATAGATAAACAGGATTTTAAAATAATATTGTGTTCTGTGTTTGTATGGTGCAGACATGAAAATTAATTACAAGCAATTAGGTTGAAACCGTGACAAATTATTTAATTGATAATTTCGTCGTTAAAGTATCTCGATTATACAGCTTTCTACAAGGTCATTGGCAATCTGACATTTGACAGTTTACTTACGAAACCCTAAGAAATAGCTGCGTTCAGTGTTACTACAAATATATTAGTAATTTAGGCTATTTGAAGTATTGCGAGTATTCTAATAGTCTGATACCATTTCATAAGCCGTACTGTGAGAAAATCTAAAGCTCTCACCGCACTCACAACGTATGAACGTACCTAATGACAGCTCTCAGAGAATATAAAATTGTACTTGGAGAAAAATTATAAGAAATATAAATTTCTCCTTTTTATTTTTACAATAGAGGCAATCTCTAAAATAGAGGAATGTTTCGATTTTTTGCTTTCTATCGAGCGCAGTTAAAAAATTTGCTTGTTCAACAGCTAGTGTCAGTAAAGATAATCCTGTAGATTGAAAACGTAGAACATTCCCAATACTTATTTTAAGTTTTCATAGGTGTGCATCAATTCGAAGGTACAGATGACCCGGGTTAAATATTCTGTGTCCCGGGTGGTAGCCTCTTAACCCCCCACCCGAAGAGGTCCCAGTCCGGATTGAAGGCGGACTAAGATGGGGAAAGGCTATTAATCTGCTATTTGAAAATCCTTGGATGGCAGGAGTAGAGGAATATATTCCCCACAAACCCATTCCACATCTTTGCAGGGCTACAGAAGACCGATTTAGAGAAAGGTGCCGGAAGAATTCTTCTGTCAAGGGATGTTCCGCGAGAGTATGGCGGGTTTGGCGAATGCAAACAGGAGCAGGAGGAATTAGGGAAGTGAGTTCATGAGAGCAGGGAGTAAAATAGGCTCATTGATACAACGATGCCGCTGTTCTTCAGTGGTTGAAGATCATTCGTGAGTTCGTTTATGAGTACCAATGAGACGAATGGCTCGTCCTTGAATATAATCCAAGTCTGAAAGAAGGTACTCGGGGATCCCTCTGATTCTCTCTCAAAGATTACTGCAATCTGCGGTCTTACTTGCGCTTTAGAAAGTATAAGTAAGCAGTTGGACCGGTGTGGAAAATCGCCGACATCAGTATAGGATCCCCAATTTTCTGGACGCTAATTTCGCTTCGAAACTTAAATCTAACGTCCCTGGATACCTCCATACGCAGGAGGTCCAGATACCATCGTGGGTTCATTATTTATCACAACTCATTATTTATCATTTGACAATCCTATTATAATGTCAAGTTAAAGTTATGGTCACTTTGGAACAGTGAGAAATGCCTAAATCTAAACTTATAATAATTCAATCAAACAATGAACTTTAAGATAATTGACCAATTTTAGAAGACAACCGATTATTGCCACTTTTTCAATGACAAGGAAAGTGTGTCAGACATAGCGTAGCTTGTATGGCACCGAGTTAAGGTTATGAAACAAGTATTTCTTGTTTCTTGGTCTTTGCTTTTTTTATTATATTGTGGGTCATATTTACTTACAAAAATTATGTAAGGGAATAATATGTACTCCTTTTCCGGGCATGCTTGTCTGGGCTTTCAGACCCCAAAAATTCCAAAATTCACAAACTTCTCTCAATGAAATAGGTAGAGACAAACGGATATCTAAGTTCTACGAAGCTGACACGCCTGTCTGACGCCTCGTCTACACTCAAATAGATTTTCATAGATGGTCGATGGATGGTCGTTAGTTTCGAGTCATATAGGCATATTATAGAATATTATTTTGTCAGCCTCGATATCTCAGTGTTGCAGACAGTCAACTGTCGCTTTTGAATGTTAAGCAACGCTGGGTGCGGTCAGTACTTGGATGGGTGACCGCTGACCGTTGGAGGCTGACCGAGGATCGGATTCCTCGTAACACTGTAGGTCCCTTCCCTCCTAATCTTACTTGGTGGTAGGGTTTAACCACCGGATTCGTACCACCGCACTGAATGAAACGTCGATCGAAACGGTTATGTAAACAGTTTGTGTTTTCCAACCAGTTCAGTGTAGCCGGCACGATCAAAGGGGGAAGCACTGACATGGCACCTAGTTCGCCCAGTGTTATGGGCTGACATCACGGACGTTGTAGGTGATGTAGCCAACCGTGTCAGTTTCCATAAAACAAAATATATGAATTTGACCCTTTTGGAGTGCACGCCCGATCTACGATCACGGTACATAACTAAATTCTCTACTCCATAAAATATCTTCCGTTAGCATTCTACCATCAATTTGTCACAACCTGATTGGCTAAAGCGTGAGGCTATGTATGCTGTATTAATTTAATCAATGTGTGTGATGGCAGGGGCGGGACGCTACGCCATACTTGGAAAGGAACCGCGTGGGGCGCGACGCCATAGATTCGGCCGCTGCTCTCACCGACATGGGCAAGTATTTGTTTCGAGAGCGACGCCTGCCCGTCTATGACATTGCAGTCGCCATCACTAAGTGAGTTTAGATCATTCTATAATTGTTTTAAATATAATTAAGAAAATATGAGCTTGAATACATCACCAAGCACTATTGACCTACTTATAGTCGGATTGTCGTTTATTACGCTCGCCAGTAATGACTCGCGCACTGACAGTAATGGCACGTAATGGTAAGGTAAACGTCAAAACATTTTTGTAATTAAAGTTTGGAAAAAGAAAGAACACTCAAAAGATCTTCGTAAACAATCACCTACGTCTACGTGTTCATAATTAGTTGGCGTAATAAACAGGAACACTATTTGAAAGGTCGGAGAGCTATACTGTCGTCAGAGTATCTCAAAATAGTGGAATTCTCTGACAATGTGAACTCCGAAAGTGGCATATGAGTAATTTTATGAAATCAGTAAGATTTTGAATAGCCAATCCATAACTCCAATTAACAGGCAACATTTGTTGTCAATTAGCGGTACATAGAATTGAGATAAACATTTGAAATTAGCCCATATGCCACTTCTACTAATAATGCTAGATGTCAGATATATTCTCGCTCAATGCATAGCTGTGCGCGCGCGCGATGACAAGTGAAACCAAACAAAGTCTTAATTACGTTCATTAGTAAGCAGGATTTCGATCTGAATTTATTTATTTGACAGGTACCTCATGGTTCAAACCGGTTGAGGTATATCTAGACGCATATTGACACAAGTCCACTGTTCAGCCTAAAAAGCCGCATGCCACATTACTAACTTTATTAAGTTTCTAGACATTTGTTTTCGATTTGACTTGTTATTGCCCGTACAGATTTGATGTAAAATTAGTTTTAGGAATTCTTGAGTCTTGACTGATTTTTAGTGAATCAACATTCGTTGGTTTCTCTCTCCAGAGGTATTAGTTTATTTACCTATATTAACTGAAAAGTTAACTTTGCCTTTCACGAACGTTTACTTCTAAAATTAAAACAGAAACCTGTATACAATGTGTACAGTTCTCGGCAGCAAATATTGCGTGTTGAGGTTTAGAAAGAGATAATCCGGTTGTAGAGCGACGTCTCTGTCGCACACGGACGTGCGACAGGGACGAAGCGCTACAACCGGAAGGTCTCTTTCTAAATCTCGACACGTATTATTTGCTGCCGAGAACTGTACCTTGATCATTGGTATATTTTTAAATTCGCAAATACCAACCTTTATGAAACAGACTCATTAGCACTGATGCCTAGTTATTTATAACTTCTCCATAACGAAATAAAGTCATATAGAATTTATTATCTATAATTAAAAACAATCCAAGTTTTTACAACGGTGCTAGTGCTATAGAGCCTGAAGATACGACAGTTAAAAATTGGGTATATTCCGGCACGATGAGTCAAATTTCGTTTGAAACATAAGTCTTGATATTTACCAGGATTTATGATTTTACTTTTTGTCTGTACTGTCAAGGCCTGTTGGTTTTAGAGAAGATGATGGATCTGACTTAGTAAATTAAGACACCGAGGTACAAAAGTATAAGTTAATGCAGTTTTTTGTTTGTTTCTAGAACACTAATATAATTCATCAGACGGACAGTTCGATTTAACGTTGCCAACAATATTGTTTTTATTTTACACTTTTTTTTTTGGTGTGTCCAGTATGTCAGTTTCTAATTTTAAATACTGCGGAATATACCCAATGTCATTTCTTAAAAATAAATTTTAACAATGTGCGTCCGATACGAAACGACATCGTAAAACGAATCAACAAAACGATACGTACCGCTCGGTCAAGTCTCGCTCGATTGCGGTTGTACATTGCAAAATGGCACCTGTGACGGAAGATTCACCAATACGAGGTCATCGGGTATTTTAATTTATTTTTAAATATTGCGCTCAGACCTTTCCATGGCCCTGAACTTGATCTCTCGTGTTTTTTTTTTCTGACAATTTTATTCAAATACTTACCTTTTTTATTTTAATACTTTTCCAAGGCTCAACAACATCTTCAAAATTAATGTCTACTTATATCGTTTTACGGTCGTTTTGTTTACTTTAATTATTGATAAGCTTTTCTTATGCTACATTTCTTGCGTATAAAGCTAGACCATTGAAAGTTGTTTCTTTTTTTTTCAATGTAACCCAGCACGATACATAAATCAAAGGTAAGATGGTATCATTTGACTTAGATTTGGTGCCATCAATCTGTGTCCTCCTTGTAGTTGTGTGCACTGAAGAGAAAGAGAGAATAGAAGGCTTGAAATAATATGTTGCCAAATTTTGACTTTGTAAGCGTCAGATCGTGATAATATCTGTTTATTTTTTTAACTTTTACTAAATAACATTTAAAAAAGTGGTAGGTGCTCGATAGTTGCTATTAAAATACGCAAAGTTGGCTCAATTCAACTGCTACACGATGGCATTTTTGTTGATAGTATAATACTTTTATTCCTCTTTCTCTCTAGTGTGTACTGATAGCATCTACCCAACAGGTATGACATGTGCCGCCGTCGCAAGGGTGGTCGCTGTACCAAAGGCACCGCTGGTAATGTCCAACAGTTAATGCAGATAGTGTGTTATGTTAAGTGGCATTGAACACGGCATTAACCGACGAGCTTCGACTCAAATGTTGGCTTATAAATAATAGAAGGTAGCGGATTTGGTAATGGCGCTAAATACATTGTTGACGTATCCCACGCTACATGTATTGTCAGTTTTTTTTTTTGCGACACATGTAACGTGCTGGAACGCACAACGCTTGCACTACACGCCGAGAGTGGGCGTTGATTTTGGCGCTTGCTAATAAATGAACGTATCGCCCTTTTTGTGACACTCTTCGTTTGTCAAATGAATTGTCAACTTTTTGGATATGTCTCGTTTTAATTATCTTATTTGAAGTGAGACAAATAACCAATATTAGTTGAATAATTCAAGTGTACCTAATAACGAAAATTAAATACCCAATCTATAACTAGTCTACGGTTGAGCGCACAAGAAAGGCAGTACGTGAAGTAGACTGGTACCTTCATCTGTGTATTCGGAATTAGTGTCCCAACCCAATTTATGAGAGTAAACACAATTCAAGTTACTCTATGTTTTCTTTGTGGGGTGTGAGGGTACACATTTTTGATGACAGATGAAAGTACGCCAGTCGACTCAAGGCAGGATGTCTGCATTGTTTTTTTTTTTCTGGGAATACGATTGAAATGTGTTATATTTTGATGGATTTGCAGACTAGACATGTGCAGGAGACAGTTTGCGAACGATGCGTGCAATAGGGGAACTGCAGGTAGGCTAAGCCGAAAGTAACTCTCACACAACGGCACGCCATCCCTTCAGTTCTATTTCATCGACTTTCATATTCTTGTACACCAACCATTTCCCGCGTTCTCGATATATATTATCCAAAGCAAACCTATCTCTATCTATAGTCACCGCACATTGTGAATAATATAATCCTTATTCTATATGTGTTTAATATAGGCAATATATGTACAACGTGTAAATACTGACAAAACACTCATGGTCGTTGCAAGTATTATGTAGTTTCTTCGTTTATGTAGATAGGTTATCTAATAAAAATATTTATTATTATTTACTAAAATTGTTTTGAAGCCTGAGTTCCTAAGTATATTGCATAGCCGAAATAACAAAGTAGATAATAACAATTTATCATTGTAAGGAACTGAAGTGCACACTGTCAGACTTCAGTTAGCATTTAACACATCCGAAGTATTGGTAACTTGCGGCTAACTTTGATAAACATCAAACCGCTAATGGTCTTGGTAAAGACAAACTCACGAAATTGTAACTTAACTACATCAGGTCAAGGCCCTGAATCACAAACACAATCATGTTGCAGTCGAGAATTCGAGAATTACCTATTTGATTGAGTCACTCGACAATAATGGTATGAACAAAATAAACGCATTAAATAAAAAGTTTAGTTCGACAATAAACATAGGCAATATTATAACTTACTGAAACATGGTACAATTAAGGAAGTGGTAAGCAAGTAATGGAATATAATATACTGAAATGCAGAACAAATTAGAATACCGACTTCCAATTATATTGGCATTTTACATTATTAAAAGGTTTGTGCATAACGTTGAAAACCAAAACCATTTTTTTAAGTAAACTGAAGTACCTAGGTGTGATGATGACGAAGGTTTTGTTGATGTTGGATTTTTAGCAGATAGATAGGTGACTTGGCAGGTAGGTATACTTATGAATTTTATTAAGGTTTAATCTTTACTTAAAATATTGTATCGCATACCGGTATGCATCCATATACCAGTGTGTAATGTTGATAGACAATTTTTACATAAGTATCTACCTTCCCACCTGATCTTTTATAAATGCCAATAATTTTGTAACATTGAGTGTGCGGTCGCGTTGCACAAGAGTCGTGGGAAAAAAAAAACGATGAGCCACCATTAGACTGGAACATAGTCGTGTGTAGTGTGCAATCGCAGATGCACTGACCCTTACTCAAGATTTAATGGTACAAACATTAAATTGGAAGGTCGAAACGTTGGCAATTATCGTTATTTTATATTACCGTTTGTCTTATCGTTGCGTTCTAAACTTGACACATTAGTCACACTAAAATGGGCACTCAAAATTCGAATGTATTGCCATGGAATAAAGTTAATTTTTGTACGGTCTCTTTAGTATTGTTCGGCAGATTGTTTTTAGGATAGGTATACAATATAGGTATTGATATTTTTCATTAAATTTTGAAGTATTGATTGGTCATCTTGACCTAAGGAGGTATGGTATAATTGATCAGATTTTTCGTGAAGCAATAACAAATTTGTCTTGGTTGCCCCAATGACATTTAGCTTGATCATGTTTCAACACTTCTTACTATTGTAAAAAAATACGGAATCAACCAAATTTAGATTTACATAAACGTACCTACACATAATTAATAATTCGTATAGGTATTCAGTGACACCGAAAATAACACCAAGTCTAGCTAAATGGGCTTTATTTTCTAATATAATGCATTGTATCAATGCAAGGGGGAAAAAAATATACATAATATTTAACCGGCATTATAAAGGTGTAGTTATTTTGTTTTTATTGAATGCACGACACGTGCCGCGCGTGCCAACCATTTAAGAGGGGTGTTATAAGTTTAACGTTTGTGTATATGGGTGTATCTGTCTGTGGCATCGTAGCTCCCAAACGAATGAACCGATTTGGATGTTTTTTTTTTTTTTGTAAACTGTTATTTGACGGGTCAAACAGATACCTGGGGAAACGTAATATATTCTCCATGTTAATTTTCTTTCGCGAATCTCTGACAACTAAAATAATAAATTCACACCGTTTCTAATGTCGAAAAAATATACTTAAACGCTCAGCCGCGCCGTTTAGTTAACACAAGACAATCGCAAGGAAAGATAATAATAATTTATAAACCGTTGGCGCCCAATTGCGGCAGAGCAAATTGCAGATTGAATAACCCATCCTTACGTACGCCTAATATAACGGAAGGGGTAAATCAATCATATGAACTTCTTGGCCCCACTAAATATAGACGCATTTGCGCACGATTGCGTCAACATTAGTATTTAACAAAATATTGGCGTAGCGCCGAATGTGACCCAAGGTTAAAATTCAAAATAAAATGGCGCTTAAAAACGCATTAAAGGGCTAGAATAATAGTTTACTCAAGAGTTTAAATCTGAACAAAGACTGCTCGAGTTGCGACTGTTTCTCAGTCACGATTGTTACAAAATCGGTGCGCTGTCGGTTGACACGCTACAAATACTTTCATTTTATTCGTGCGCGGCAAACGCCCTTTTCGTTATTTGCACACAATTTTATTGCGCTTATTTATTACTAGAACGCACCCAAGGTACGGAATTGCATCCAAGAACGCAGTTACTGGCGGGAAAGTTTGACGTTTTAACTGTCAAGTGTCAAACGAAACGCAACTGTCGTGCGGTGAGAAAACATCATCAGTGCAGCTGCAGCACAAGGAAGGAACACTTTTCTATTTTATACCTATGTAACTAAATTGTACATAGTAGTCGTAGGTAAAGAATTAAACTCTAAAATAGGTCGTAGGGCGTACGGATTTTTTTGTAGAACTAACTCATTCAAAACTTATTTCCAACGAGCTTTCCAGCACCAGTACAAGATGTGAGGTATCGTTCGCACTATTTAACTACCGAATTATTTTTACGTGCCTATAGCAATTTATTTTCCTAAGTACCGAACAAACTAAGAGCAACCTCGGTGTGATCTTTGGAGTTTGGCATTGCATTCTCTACATTTTATTCTTCTACGCAACATACAATATATAATATGTTACTGTGATTAATTACGTTGGCAGCACTGTAAGTTAAAAATAATCTGTGGCCTCTGCATGTGTGTATGTGCCTGGGTGGATACCTTCAGACGTATCCTGTGGTTGGTACTAACATGAAAATTGGGAGGGGAAGGGGGTTGCCGTGTGCAAGTAAAATATTTCCAAACTTTATTGTCGTTCACTCCGTAAGCGTTTTGCTCGCGCCACCCCCCGGATTGCCATGTTACGCAGCATATCGCGTAGCGATATTTCCAGCATGGCTCGCTCCATTGATCGCTGGGCAACTTTTCAACCGTTGGATAACAGCGACCGTCAAAGTCCACGCTTCACACCCGTATGTAATAACCGGGAGGACGCACTGGTCATCAGTATGGGTCTTTAAATTTTGCAGAAGGTCAGACCTCAGGGTGCACCAAAGTAGTCGATATTGGACACCGGGTGGCTAAATTCAAGTGGCAGTGGGCTGGGCACCTCAAAACGACACAACGACCGTTGGAGTAACCATGTCTTACACTGATGGAATTTAAATTTTAAGCATTCTATCGAAAAAGGAAATTAACGAACAATAATGTTTGGCACTTTAGGTAGGTAGATACTGAAATGATAAGATATTGCGATAATATTTTTAATTAGGTATATTATGTAGCATTTTTGTTACACTGTTCTTGTTGTAGACTGTTAGACTTTTTTTTAGTTTGTTAGTGGTTCGGATTCCACGTTAAACTGTAGGTCCCTTCCCTTCTTACCTTACTAGGTGGTAGGGTTTAACCCGCCCGGGTTGGTACCACCGCACTGAATCAAACGTCGGTCGAAACGGCTATGTAAATAGTACGTGTTTTCCGTCCAGTTCAGAGTAGCCGACATGAAATGAAGTAAAGCACTGACATGGCAACTAGTTCATCCGGTATTTTGGGCTGACATCACGGATGTTTTAGGTGATGTGGACAACCGTGTCAAGTTTCCATAAAAAAAAAAGTGAAAGGTAAATTCTTCGCATTAGGTACCTTTAGGTATTTATTTTTACTACTATGTGTGTGGCTAGTATTTAAATATTAATTTTTATAGTTATAAAAAGCATGGGTTTTCCGTCTTATTTACTGCACATTGCGTTTTACTTATAATTTTTACAACTTTTATTTAACTATTGCTTGTTATGCACTAATAACTTTTTATTATTATTTCTTCTGGTAATTTTTAATGCATTATGTGTGGTGAAGGTTGTAAATTGTTTAATAAACTTTCATTATTCCTGTATTTTAATATTTGTTGTACATTAATGGAACAATAAATTTATAATTTAATAATTGTGTATAAAGTATGCAAGAATCAATGATATGGAAGATTTTAAGCAATTTATAGATATTTTAATGTCAAACTACAATTATTCTTATATAAATTGCATAAAACTGATTTATGTTTTTTAATAAAAATGTAGTTATTTCTGCAAGCTTAATAGTCCGTACATCTGTTGGTTGGTATGGATGGTGCTTCATGAGTTGGATTTGGCTGTTTCGAGCACAATTTGATTGGTCCTACAGCACAAGCACCTAATAAAAAAAAGTACTTGAAACGGTTTTCAAAATTGCCGTAATATAAAATGTGCATCTGGGTTTAAAAAAATCTTGGTTATGAAAACAATAATTGCTTATTCTTTATTTAATTTTATTTTATATATTTTTTTGGCATTTCTATTATTTTCCGCTTAACACAGTTTTTAATACTTTAGTTGTATTACCATCAGTCACCATTTTGTAAGTAAAATTTATATTTAAATAACTTACCTATTTAAGTATCCAATATGATGTTATTTAAAAATAATTTTATATATTTTCAATCCCGATTCTCACCGACCACTGAAACGGTGTACGTATCATTTAAGTACTTTTAATGCTGGAAGGGCATAAAACACAACTCAAACGTGGCAACCGGTGCACTGCGACGCCGTGCGCTGCGTTCGATTGACCGTCGCTCGGGTCGATCCCGCCCCGACGACGCTCCCCGCTTCTTTCAGCACACCCTTGATATTTGGCGCAATATTGCAAAAACGCTTTATTGCATCACCAGGTTCAGTGGTCGGTGCCGACACCTAGTCAATATGTCCTTACATGAACCATACCGTTTCATTTTCAACTGTTCCCCATGAAATTATCTTTGCCATGGGCGCCGGGAGGAGGGTGCAGGGGGGGGGGGGGGGGGATGTGCACTTCCACCCCATCTGCCATGAAAGAAAATAATTGAATCGTTTGAATAAAAACTTAAGGCGTCTAGGTTGTTGGCCAAATTTGTTAAACACATTGCCAATGAATTCAGGGTCCGCCTCTACCCTTTTTTTGTGTAGATGCAGAGGCATGCTCCCTGAAATTAATCCTGCCGGCGTCCATGTTCTTTGTCCGTCTGTCTGTGTGTTTACGAAAGATCTGTGACTTTGTACAGTCAGCGCTGAAAGTGGAAATATATAAAGTCCTTGTCAGACTTGAATCTTGTAAACTGTTAAGTCTGAATAAGTTTTATCAGAGCGTTGCATTTGAAACCCCTCAAAAACAAGCTTTCTACAATGCAGAATAGGTCCCATTGCGGGACGGAGGTTTGTTCTTTTAATTGTCTATGGTTCCAGTAATCTTATGATGGAAACTAACTGAAATAAAATAACAAGCAAATAAAAAATCAAGTGCACTCAACATACAAAGTACACGCATCAGCTTAAAGCTGCTAGCGTATACCTACTACAACAATAATAATAATAAGCTTGGAAGCTTGTCTCCCGCCACCGGCGGTATTACCGTTTTTAAGTTTAGTATTAATTTTGTGTATTTTTATTACTTTTTTGTAAATTATTTGTAAAATTTATATAAAATTTAAACAATGTGTAATAAAGGATATAACATAATAATTATTATTATTATACATTAAGAAGAGATTATACAATTCCGTCAGATAATGTTAAGTTTTTTAATAATCTAAAATCTATTTTTTTTTTGTGTATTTGATGTTTCTTTGTGTTATAATTGAAAACTTATGGACAAATATGTCCAAAATAAAGAAGTTTTATTCTTTATTTATTTATTTAAGATTAGCGCAATCAGAGCGTAATCCTCCGTCCCGCAATCGAGCCATAGTTTCACAATTTACGGTACAAGTTCGACTCTCTGCCGAGCGCTGCTTAATTTGTATGTAGGTATCTGTTCTAGTAATTAAACCTATCTGTTCTAGTATAAAGAAATTGTAAAATTGCATACAATATTTGAATTGGAAACTTACTCAGCAGATTTACACCATATTTTAATGCAAACATAAAACTGTACAGGATTCGCATACGTCGGCGGCGCTTGCGTCGTGAACAAACGGCTGGAGAAAGTGAACTCGGTGGCTATCATCGAGGATACCGGTGGCTTCTCCGGGATCATTGTGGCCGCTCACGAAGTTGGACATCTGTGAGTATTCATTTTTAATTGGCAACCATAATGAATAATCATTCTACTTCTTTTTTATGGAAAGCGCAACATGTGGCACTGTGACACCCATGTTGTTGTTGTTGTTTGCTGCCCAGCCTCTTGGGAAGACGGGTGGGCCATTCTCCGCACTGAGACCTCAAGACGGTCCGTTGTACGTTGACCGTGACACCCATAAGGTGTCTAACAATGCCCATGGACAATCGGTCATACGCGGGGGTTGTTGTTCGGACTCGTTCTCTGCGCTTAAGGCTCAATCCACACTGGGACTGCAGCGGCGCGGAGCGGCCGGCAGCGGCCGGCGGTGGCCGGCAGCGGCCGGCGGCGGCCGGCGCGGCCGGCGGCGGCCGGCGCGGCAGGCTCGCGTCGCCGCGCGTGGCCGTCCGCGTGCCTATGCTAGAGTCGAGTAGGTGAGGAGAGCGGGGAGCGCGCGGCCGCCCGGCGCCACGGGAGCGGCCGCTGGCGGCTTCGCGAGGGGCCGCGCGTGGCCGCTCGATCTTTTCAAGCGATATTGGTCTTTTTAAGTATGTTGATAAAGTTTAAAATTATTTCACACCGAAAGTGCGCGCCGCGCCGCTGCCGTCCCAGTGTGGATTGAGCCTAAGCCCGCTCCATTGCAGGCCTTATGCGCGTCCTACTGCCTAGAAAAAATTACATATTCTATAATATTAAGTGCTACATTGTTTGTTACACTGTAAAAAATACTCAATTGAACCAATAAATTGAACTGAACTGAACTGACCGCGCTCAGTGTTGCTTAACAACAGTCGACCAACCGCACAACTGAGCTACCGTGGCTGACAGTGACGTGGTGGTACGGAACCATCGGTGCGAGAGTCGTGACTGAAACGCGGCTCTTGTTGCTTACAGGCTGGGCGCAGTGCACGACGGCAGCCCTCCTCCGTCGTACCTCGGCGGCCCCGGTGCTGAGAAGTGCCGCTGGGAGGACGGCTTCATCATGTCGGACCTACGGCACACGGACAAGGGCTTCCGCTGGTCACCGTGCAGTGTGCAGAGTTTTCATCACTTCCTTAAGTGAGTGCCGCTCACTATCTCCTGATGCAAAATATAATAGGAGCGGGGAGGCCTGTCTGAGACAGGTTTCCGTCGATACGTATTCAGTGAAAATATTCTAAACATAATGTACATAATTTAATTTAAAAAAAGAAGAATACAAATAATATTCACTTCAATTATTTTTTTACGCAGTCGCATAAATATTCTTGCGAGCGAATTCGGGGGTGAACGCTAGTATGATAAAAGCGTATTAACATTTAGTATAGTAACGTTCCCGGAAATCCCGCGAATGATTTAATTAAATAAATTTTTCAAAGAAGCCACTTCCATATTTTTGAGCTTTTAGGCAAATATAAGGTGTTTTGTTAGTCATGTCATTAACTTCGGGAAGGTTACATACACACTCAAGTAAACACTTTACGTAAAAAAAAAAAATCGTCGCCTAAGTATCAACACCGCGGAAGTCATTTTTGGCCATTTTACAGGAACAACAAAAAACCTATTATTTAGCAAGTTTTTCAAGCATCTTTATTTTAAATTATTACAGGGTATTAAAGTAATATTCCAAATCCCATGAAAGAAAAATAAATGACAAATTCACCTTTATTCAGTATGTTTGGCGAACACTATGGTGGACTGATGATGACATACGCTGTGTTTGCCAAAACAATCCGAAGCGGGTGACTTCCGCGCTGTACATTCTTAGCCCTCTACGGCATCTGAGTGGTCGTTAGGCATTTGAGCAACCAATTAGAAGACGCGTCTTTGAATCCTCTATCCAATGACATTAAAATGTTTTTTCTGTTTAAAAATGACTTCCGCGGTGTTGATACTTAGGCGACGATATGTTTATAGGAGCATTTTTTCTCCTAACAAAAAAATCAAATCAAATAAGTAGCTGTAAAATAAAAACCAATCATATTGACCTTGTGACTTACTTACAACAAACAGCTGTTCTGCGTTTGAACATAGTACGGTCATTGACCCCGTACAATGCAAGTTACCTACTGTTACACACAGGTTAATGTTTAGGTAGCAAACACAGAACACTTCATCTTTGGTAGCAAACATGTTTTGTTAAATTTCTCGAAAAGTAATACTATAAACATATAATATTTTTTTTGCATAACGTTTTTATTTGAGTGTGTATGTAACCCTCCCGAAGTTAATGACATGACTAACGAAACACCTAGTATGTATCCGATTATCCGCTCTCTAATGATTACTCACTCTCAATTCTCAAGCGATGATGTGCGGTGTGTGTTTACAGCGGCGACACAGCCACGTGCCTGTATAATTCGCCTCACGAGGACGACTCGCTGCCGCGCGTCTTGCCGGGCCGATTGCTGACGCTCGACGCGCAGTGCCGGAAGGATAGAGGCACCAGGTTTACAACATTTCTTACATTTTTGTTGATAAATCTGTCCACTGTAATATGCCTTTCCTGAGGTAAAAAAAATTGGTCCTTCGAGCCGGATTTAAAAAAAAAATTTTTAGAAAGTCTAAAAAACGTTTAGTTCTTGTTCTGAAGTCATACAGGCACAAACTGAAGTTGTACAGGCACAAACAAAGCCTTTAGTATACAAAATGCATCATCCACTGCTAAACCTGCTAAGTGTATAAAATGTTTGGTTTGCCTTATGAGGTCGGCATTTAAAAAGATAGCCCCACTGCGTCTCTCCCCGTGCATGTCGTAAAAGGCCACTAAGAGTTAAGGACAAGATGCCGTGCTAAAGGGCGACAGGCTAGCCACCCTTTCTCCTTGGCACGGTCCTTCCACCGAGTCATGCAGCGTGTGAGTCTTCATGCCTTACTTGCTGCTTGATAGTTATCTTGTCCTAATACTAGGCAAAACGTGGTTATCGGTGTTGTGCTGCAATTTACAGGAGTACTTGCACCACAACATCAATTACTCTGCTTACCCCGATTGTCGGGATACAGCGTGCGGTATGTATGTATGTATGTTTGTTTGCAAATTCTGTGACAAATATTATTCTCCTTTAGCCTGTAGTCCGTTGCTGAATACAAGGAAATTGCAGGTTTCACTCAGGGTGGACAGACTTGATTTGTTTTTTTGTATTCATAGACTGTTGACAAGCCCAAGTGTGAAGGATTTAACATGTGTATTGGAGTTTATTAAACATTCTCTATCCCTTAGGGACTCTGAGCCCTGAGGAATCGAGAGGAAAGGTACCATGGGGCTGATATTGACGAATTGCTTTGTTAAAAGCCCTAAAAATAAATTTAAAAAAAACCGCCTTGTGCGTTCGCAGTGCATGCTTCAAGGACGAGCGAGTGTGCGCGCAGTTGTTCTGTTTCGACGCTGGCAGTGGCTACTGTGTCGCGTACCGACCAGCCGCCGAGGGTTCGCCTTGCGGAGATGGACAGGTATGTTTTCTATCTATCTATATCTCCAAAAACAATCTTTATAATAATTATTATTTATTTTTATGTAAACTTACAAGGTTGACTACATATCCCTACTACTATATCCGTGATGTCAGCCCATAACACCTTGGTGCCATGTCAATGCTTCCTTCAGTCGTGCCGGCTACACTGAACTGGACGGAAAACCTGAACTATATAAATAGCCGTTTCAGCCGACCTTTCATTCAGTACCAACCCGGGCGGGTTGAACCCTACCACCTAGTAAGGTAAGAAGGGACCTACAGTTTTACGTGGAATCCGAACCAGTCAGCCTCCAACGGTCGAGCAGCCGCCCATCCATGCACTGATCGCGCTCAGGTGTGCTTATGATCCGACCGACCAAGGAGGCGACCGACAATCGACTGACCCCACCACTGAGTTACTGAGGTGGACAAAAATGTAGGAGGTTTTCGCCGATCTATGCATGCGTAGGTTCTTATTAAGAGAACCTAGAGAATTAAGAAGTTACCTATTTAAGAACTTCTTAAAGAAACTATAGACTGTTTTCGCAGCTATAGTGCCACCAGGAAGTTATGATGCGTGGGAAATATGCGAAACTGTCTGGATTCCTAAGAAGGGATGTGAACTTTTGATCGATAGTATGTAGATAAATTGTATGACTTAATAACCTAAATCAGTGATTCGCAAACTGGGTGCCGCGGCACCCTGGGGTGCCGCGAACCTATACCAGGGGTGCCGCGAAAAAGTGGACATTATTTGACCGAGCGAGCGCGAAGCGCGAGCGAAACGTCTCCGTTTCAGCTTGGGCAAAAATGCGTACGTATGTCCGGATGTCCGGCTGTTTCTCAACAAGTTTTTGGTAATTTGGGTTGAGGTGCGCCGGTGAACATTTATTCAGTTTTAAGCTATGCAAAAACCTCGGCAAAAACAGACTCGCGAGGTCTACAGCTCACAGAGCCACTCACTAGTAGTAAATAATTAAATTCAAAATAAGTATAAAAGTAATGTACCTACCTACATACTTAATCGAAATAATAATGAAACATTTACATTTCGATGCGTAACTTTTACGCATCGTAAAATTGTGTTTTTTATTCCTTTCGAAAATATTACTTGATTTACATATTTGCATGCTTCGTTTATCACAGTTCAGATATGATGCCTATGAAAGACACCAACCGAATATTGAAGCGGTGTGCCGCACAATTTCTTGAACGGGTTAAGGGCGCCGTCAGCTAAATAAGTTTGAGAACCACTGACCTAAATTATCGACAAACTTTCGATCGAAAGTTCACATCCCTTCTTAGGAATGCAGACATTTTCGCATATTTCCCACGCATCATAACTTCCTGGTGGCACTATAGTCTGCTTGCTCCAACATAGACTGGCACAGACTCAATTTGTTTTTTAACATACATAAACTGTTGGCGAGCCCAAGTGAGAGGGACTTAGTAATTGTGTTTAATTTCGTGGAGCGTTCTCTATCCCTTAGGGACTCTGGGCCCTAAGGGATGGAGAAGATGATTACTTTGTGGCCGATACAACCAAATTATTGTTAAAAGACCTAAAAAAAATAATATAAAACCCCCGACTCTTAAAAAGTCAAAAATAATTTCCGTTTACTTACTTAAAGGAGTCGGTAGACCGCTAAGTAAATTCCCGCGCAACTTTTGAGTCTTTATATTTAATTTACTTAGCGGTCCCCCGACTCCTTTAAGTAAGTAAACGGAAATTATTTTTGACTTTTTAAGAGTCGGGGGTTTTTTAAATTTGTAATTTAACTTTTATTTCAAGCTTTTTAAAAAAAACCGCATGCAAATCGGTCCACTTTTGAAGATAATAATTTTTTTTATTACTTAATTACTTAATTACTTGATTACAAACATAGCTAAGAACCATCCCGATTAAACAGGCTTCCTAATAAAAAAAACCGCATCCAAATCGGTCCATCCGTTTGGGAGCTACGATGCCACAGACAGACACACACACACACACACACACACACACACACACACGTCAAACTTATAACACCCCTCCGTTTTTTTCGTCGGGGGTTAAAAATAAGCCTCGACGACCACCTTAAGAGGCTCTCGCTGAGTGGTTGGGTCAAGGGCCAGATCCAGAAGGCAGCCTTGCTCGACACTGCGCGCATCGTCCGGAGGTTTCTCTCTTTGGGTCAATGATGTTGTAGGTGATGTAGCCAACCGTGTCAGGTTCCATAAAAAAAAAAAAAAAAAAAAAAAAAATGGTCGGGACCATTGACGGATTTTCACTGTTGAAATGGATTTCCGATATACTGATCAAATCAAACATTTTTGTCAGCATACCTTTCGTCGATAAAAGTAAACATAATCAAATTGCAATAATACAGCCTTCACTGCCTCTGTCATGTGTTCCCATCTTGTGTCTGATAAAGGCTTTATAGTAAGCTTTAGTTTGCCTATGATTAAGTCTAAACATGTTTACTCTGGGTCTCTTTTAATAGATCTAGCTGAATATTTTTCATGAATCAAAGCTGCATGAACTTTCGAGGCGCGAGGCCCCTCGGGCCGCGAGGCCGTGGGCGGTCGCCCACGTCGCCCACGCTTTGCGCCGCCTCTGTGTGTGACCACGACAGTTTGGAAAAGTTTAAATGTGTTTAACATAAAATGTCATCGATTTACAGTACTGCATCAACGGGCGCTGCATCGCAGAGCACGAGAACATAATCCCGGACTACTCTCAGCACACGCCGAGCTACGTTCGTCCCGAGACCAGCCCGTTCTACAGCAACGCCACCAGGTGGGTCAATACACCCGTAGACCCTTTTTAACCGACTTCAAAAAAGGAGGTTCTCAATTCGACTGTATTTTTTTTTATGTTTGTCCTCTCATAACTTTCGACTGGGTGAACCGATTTTGAAAATTCTTTTTTATTTGAAAGCTGGTGCTTCCCGTGTGGTCCCATTTTAATTTGGTCAAGATCGGATTGGAAAGCGAGGCGGAATTGCGAGGCCGAAGGCCGAGCGATTCCGCCGAGTACATTAATAGCAAAAAATTACAAAAAAAAACTGGGAAATAAAAAACTATTTAACAAAATATAAAAACTGCCTTCAAAAATGTATGAAATAAAAAAAATCGAACCCTAGAGTTGAAGGCGGTGCTAAAGCAAGCAAAAATCACCGACCGCCTTCAACTCTAGGGTTTGATTTTTTTTATTACATACATTTTTGAAGGTGGTTTGTATATTTTGTTAAATAGTTTTTGGTTCCTAGATAACGGGTCGTCCGCAAATTACTTAACGCAAAATTCTAGAATTGGACCCCTCAACCCCCTGATATTTTAAAATCGTGATGTAACGCAAACCTTGCTGCAAAAGAGTAACGCAACGCACACCACGAGAACATAATCCCCGTACAGATCCCCTGGTCTGGAGTCTCTGAGTCAGACGATTTGTGGGTTCGCTTAGTCTGTTTTACAGATACTATCACTGACGCTGCTCTGTGGAACTAGCATCTCTTTTGGAGCCACCCGTCCTATCTCACATTTCTCTATATAAGGTGTTTCGTTGACTATGTCATTAACTTCAGGAAGGTTACATACACACACAAATAAACACATTACGCGAAAAAAAATTATATGTTTATAGTATTACTTTTCGAGAAATTTAACAAAACATGTTTCTTACCTTACCTGAAACCTTACCTTAAACATTAACCTGTGTGTAACAGTAGGTAACTAGGAAGGAAGGTGTGGATCTAAGCTTGCGATAGCTTCACCGAACATATCCGGGCTCATCGGCAGTACAGGAGGGTATTAATCGAGGTCGGGACTAGTGAGTGGCCACTCTAAATTTCCCGCGCATGCTTCACGTTTCGGCTCGCATCAAGCCCTCGTCAGCCACTGTTGCCAACTTAGCTACTTTATAGCTAGATCTAGCAACTTTTGGATGTTCTCAGCTACAAAATAATCATTTTAGCTACAAAATAAATCTCTAGCTACTTTGGTAAATATATAAGATTTATAGCTTGCAACATTTCCCACATGGGAGTTTTGAACAGAAAGCATTGTTTATGGAATCGGGGGAATTCTCGTCACCTCTTCGCAATATTAGTTGGTTCGTTTCGTATTAATAGTAGTATCGTATCGTATCAGTCCGACTGTTTCAGACATATATATATCACGCGTTTCGTATGGCGCTGGGCGCACTCTTTACTAAAATGTAAACAGACATTTTAGAAGATGAAAACTTTTGTGAAATAGTAAGTTTTTTTTTATTTCTCTACTTACATTTATAAGGTGTAATAAAATAAATCTATAGCCTTTAAGGGGGTTAATCTGTATGAGGAAATAAGTCGATTCATAAAAAAACCATGACAAAGGACAGGTATTTTTTTTTATATGCATTTAGCTACTTCTAGCTACTTTCAGATTCTCAACTAGCTACTTTTCTATTTCACCAGTTGGCAACAGTGTCGTCAGCTAGTCTGCGTTGACTAGAACGCGGGGAAACACCAGTCCCGCTCTCGACCTCCCTCTCTCTACCTATCCATATTCTGTAGGATGCTTCTAGTGACGTTTTCGAAGCTCTCTCCATGTATGAGCTTAGCGTCGATCTTGGCAGCCCTAGATTCTTGGAGAGACTGTAGACGAATTAGCTGGTAGTCACAAGGTCACTATGATTGGTTTTTACAGCTACTTATTTGATTTTATTGTTTTGTTAGGAGAAAAAATGCTCCTATAAACATATGTTTTTTTCTTACATAAAGTGTTTATTTGACTGCGTATGTAACCCTCCCGAAGTTAATGACATGACTAACGAAACACCTTATATATAAGGCTTTCAGTGCAGCCCTCGAGGCTCTTCCCAACTCTTACCCTTTTATGGTTCAACTTCTATTCACGGGTGAGGAGTTCTAAAATTTCGTAAAAGCTGCAGTGAAAACAGGTGTGAAACCGAACTCACACGTGCAACAGGGACGACGCTCCGACAACCGGATTGCCTCTTTCTAAAACTCGATGTTCATTATTACTGTCGGGTACTGTACCTTTTGAATTGGTAATAAAGGTTGACTGGAAGAAAACACTTACAGCGATAAGTATGTCTTTCTTCTTTCAATTGTCTTTAATAAAGAGATTTTATTCTATTCTTTAATTTCTTCGAATTCTGCAGGATTAGCCTTGCCTGATTCTCAATAGGTATTAATATATACATATTTTTAAACTGACACGGTCGACTGGAAGAAATCACTTGCAGTGATAAGTCCGCCTTTGCGCACTTCTGTATTGGTTTGTTCTACTCGTGTACTGTTCTTCTTTCCATTGTGTGCAATAAAGAGTTGCTATTCTATTCTACATCACCTACAGTATACGTGATGTCAGCCCATAACACCTTGATGAACTAGGTGCCGTGTCAGTGCATGCTTATGGTTGGGTCTTGTTATGCAGAAAATAACCAACCCATTCTATAATAATGCTTCGTTGTATTTCCAGCAGCTGTTTAACAATAGACTGGTGGTTGGTTGTTTTCTGCATAAGTGCTCTAAGCCGCCCAGGGCGATAGTCGGGTGAGTGCAGTTTTGCATTTAAAATGCACTTGCACAACTGCACTTAATTGACTTGTTCATTTCACAAAATGAAAAAAATTTTTTTTTACTAAGCAATACTGACTGTGGTATAAGAGACCGTCAATTTATGCATTGTTTTAAATATTTTATTGTGTCGCTTAGCAAATGACGAACTGCGTCAAATACCAAGGTATTTATTAACCAAAAACATTCCCCTGTATTTTTTTTTTCATAAAAAAAATCTTGATTTTTGATAGCATTTTTACGACCTGTGTCAATTTTATGAATTTTGTATAAAAAACAAAAATACAAAACAGACAATGTACAACTTATTTATGATTAAACAAGTCACACTGAACAACATAATTCTAACCTATACTCCTTGCTGTAGCGTCGAAGATACAACACAGCCGTACTCACCACCGGACAGAACACAGAGCTACCAACGCTACGACACAACAAAACCGTCAGAATACACCAACGGCGTCTACACGTCGTCCACACAGACCACTGTCGCGACAGCCAACCCGTACAAGTTCATTTTCTACACACAAAGCACAACAAAAAGTCCGTACGACTTTAACTACTTCGCCGAGACAAAATCTACAAGCTATACCTTGCCATCGAGCAGTGTGACGCAAGCACCATATGTATATAACAAGTACTCAATCACATCGACAAGGAGTCCGTATGATTTTCACGACTTTGGACGAACTGTCAAAACGACAGAAAAATCAACCACGACAACTTCTAAACCTTACGAAAAGGTCACTAGACCTAATCCGTATGACAAATCAAGCACGAGTTACAATCCGTACGACAAATCAAGCACGAGATACAATCCGTACGAAAAAGCAACGACAAGATACAGTCCATACGACAAATCGAGCATTAGTTACAATCCGTACCAAAAACAAAGTACGACTTACAGGCCGTATGAAAAGTCAAGCACGAGTTACAATCCGTATGACAAATCAAGCACGAGTTACAATCCGTATGACAAATCAAGCACGAGTTATAATCCGTATGACAAATCAAGCACGAATTACAATCCGTATGACAAATCAAGCACGAGATACAATCCGTATGATAAAACTGAGAAAACTACCGTAAAACCAAAGAGCGGATTTTACAGCAAATTGGACCTAGATGGCTTTTTCAACAGAACAACGACGAAAAGTCCATTCGGGCTCAGTTTCAAAGACAACAACGTGAAAACACTTTACAAAATAGGCACGTACTATTCGCAGCCGAAGAACGACAACGCCATACGGCCGGACGCAAACTCTCAGCAAGTTCAAATCGAACCGGCAAGATTCCTCTATTCGTTCCAAGCGAACGTAACAGACAGTGGAAATTTCACAGTATCGTGTTCCGGACAAGATTCTTATTTGAGACTCGAATGCCAAACCCCGAAGACTGGTAAGACTTACAAATTGAAATCATTCCTGGGAACCATTTCGTCACGAGGACATCGTGGCTGACAATCTTCTTCAACCATACATACATTCGCTGTTCACATGCTATATACTTCCTACATGCATCGAGTATACATACTTCACTCACATAGACATACTTACATTGTGTATACATACTTACATCATCTCTACAGCATTGACGCCTCAATACATTCATTGTGAATAATTTAAGTCATGTCGAAAGTGTGTCTCTTTTGGTCTCCGGTGGTGTTGCTGATCTTGTCAAAAATATAGTTTGACGCGTGTAAAACACAGTTTTGACAATTTGTGTAAATCTTGTTTGACGCTTATGTGTAAAACTTTGTCCATCGGCCTACAAGGGATCAGAACAGACTAATACACAAATGGTGTTTTATATTATGGTGGTATAAATACTTACATAAAAAAAATCCTTATGCATTCTTTTCGGAATATCCATTGAAGCAATGACAATGTTGGAATTAAAATTGCCGGTAATTAATTAATTTGTGTGAGTTTAAAATCATCTCTTTTCAAATATTACCATCCTAAGAAACATTGTTTATGTCTTTCACAATAAAAATGCCTTTATTTGGAAAAATAACTTGGCATTTTTACTAAACCATTTTTCAAACCTCTGTATAGGTAGGTACATTCTAAGTCGCTCTAAGCATTATGTTACCTATCTATATTACATTTAATTTTAATTTTACATAAAATAACTTTTTATCATGTTCATTTTCAGCTTTTACGATGAGGACAGTTTCATCAATATTACTATAATGTTTAATCGTAAGAATAACTTACATAGGTACATTTTATAATAATATCTATGATCCACAAATCACAAGTTCTTCACATTTCACAATCTAAGTATTTACACATACCCCTAGAATTTCACCCAAGGATCACCAAGGCCCAATTGCGCATGGCAGGATTATCGTCAGATTCCGCTAATCTTAAAATTATCTCACGGAAATCTATAATCTCATCTTCGGTATCCGTGAGTTAATCCTAAGATTAGTGGAACCATAGACAATCAGAGGTTAATCCTGTGATGCGAAATTTGGGCCCGGAAGTCAGTTTCGAAACTTCCGGTCAATCTTGTCTATTCACACGTCGACCTACACACCATCAGACTGTCACCTAAAAACCTGTCAAAACTCTTACAGACTTTCAACTGTCGAAAACTTCTCAATCATTCTAGGGACATCGGTCTGTCTTGTGTTCTATGTTAACCTTTGTGTCACATTCTATCTGTCTTTCTTTTCAGGTCATCTTGGTTTATTCTTAACATAAACCCTTTCCCCGTTATTGATGAATTAATCTATAAATGAAAACACGGCAAATTGCACCGATTGGCATATCAAGGTGTATTATACATTTTATGTACGTTAGGTAACCAATTGGCCGCCCATAAGGAGCAATCCGAATGTCCATTGGTACTGTTAGCATTGCAAAATGAGTGTGCCCCATGTGCAAATAAATTTCAGAGGTGTATTTTCAAATTTAGACCCACAGTATAACCTTGCAATTTTGTATTGTGGTTTACTGTTAGCATTTCAAAATGAGTGAAACAGTGCCCCACATCGCACCTAGTATAAAAAAAGTGTGCATATAAATTTCAAAGATGTATTTTCAAATTTAGACCCACTGTATAACCTTTCAATTTTGTAGTGTGGTTTACTGTTAGCATTTCAAAATGAGTGAAACAGTGCCCCACGTCGCACCTAGTATAAAAAAGTGTGCAAATAAATTTCAGAGGTGTTTTTTTCAAATTTAGATCTTGCAATTTTGTAGTGTGGTTTTTTTACATAGTTACTGGTAAAAAAAGAACAGGTTTATTCAGTCGTTTGTAAAGGGTCGCTCCACGTTTGGAGCTGCACGTATGGCAAATCTTGAGGACTCATCCGCGCGACGGTCGACAGAAACTGAACAGTCGTTCATGAAGATGGCTCATACGTAACAACTCGAAATGTCTAGCCACACTTATCCACAAACGATAGTAAGGCTTTTACCTCTATTACACATTATGGCAATGTTTTCCATTACGCGGTATAGGTACTGAAAGCGACTCACTTTTTTGTCGACGTTTCGTCCCACACTCCGGGGACATCTTCAGGACTCGCGGTACTGCGACGACCTGGAGGATACCCGACACGTGGTCCAGTCAGATGTCAACTGCCGGTCGCCTCTGACTGGACGACGTGTCGGGTGTCCTCCAGGTCGTCGCAGTGCCGCGAGTCCCAAAGATGTCCCCGAAGTGTGGGACGAAACGTCGACAAATAAAATGAGTCACTTTCAGTATAGGTACCGCGTAACCGAAAACATTGCCATAAAGATAGTAAGTTTGTTTTTTTTTAATTCATAACAGTTATGAACAGCGACCACGGTAATTCAAAGACTTATCAATGGTTTTGTATGTTACAGCAGCCGGCACTAGCAAATGACACGAGTCATTACGGGTGTTCCACAGAAGACTGCCAACGCTGGAGCCCTCCGGCGACCCTCGTGTCACTGATGAACTGTTGTTTATAGTCTCATTGCTTGCGGGTGACGTTCGGTGTGTTCTTGCGTAGTGTTTAGAACAGTGTGCTGTCAAGACTGGAATCGACAGTGTGTTGTCGAGACTAGAATTGGCCAGAGTGTTGTCAAAGTGCTGATAAGATTAGAATCGACTGTGTACTGCTGATACTAGAAAAGTCTGTGTGCTGTCAAGATACCAATCATAGAAGTGATATCATACTTTCAAAACATGAGTTGACAGTGTGTTGTTAATACAAAATTTGGCAACATCCTGTCAAGACTAAAATCGGCAGGGTGTTGGTGTCAAAACTAGATTTGACAGAGTCAAATCAAGACTAGAATCAACAGTATACTGTCAGAGCTAGGAATGAACAACATATTGTCAAGACTTTTACAGTGTTGTCAAGACTAGATTTGACAGTGTGCCGTCAAGCATTCGACAATGTGCTGTCATAACTAGAATTGACAACGGTGTGTTGTTGTTATGACTAGAATCGATGATGCTCCCACGACTACAAACTGTCAAGACTAGAATCAACAGTGCGCTGTCAAGACTGGAATCGACAGGCGAAAGTGAGTGATAAAATATGTCCATGTGATTGAAATGTGAGAGGACTTTTACCATAATAGAAGTTTTGTTGAGTAATTGGTCTATTGACAGCTCGGCTAATAGATATGTGATGATTTTTCCTTGCGAGCTTATTAGAAGGTAAACAAACACACAAATAAAGACAGTTTCTGGTTTATTTGACAAAGGAAGTTACGTCTGTATACATTTCAGGAGCAGAAGTTTTTGCATATTGTTGTGGCTCAAAATAACAGTGGTTTAACTCCAATATTGTTTTTTTTTATTTAGATTGAAATCTGCACAAAAAGTATGTATGAAATTGAGTTTTAAATTTTGTACATTATTTTACATCCCAAATAACGAACTCCCAGCGAAACTTATTTGTGTACGCCGACTCATCGCTCATTGGCCTAGACACTAATCAGCGTGCACCGGTTCTTGCGTTCATAATTCAGTAAGCTTCAGCTTCTCAGCGGTCTGACGTGCGAATTTAATTATGTGAGCGTATTTGCACCAGTGAGTGACGAGAAATATGTGATGCTAATGGTGCAGTAAGCTCAAAATTATGTCTCCTGGGAGCTCGCTATGTGGGACGGAACTGTAGTACTTTAACCTTTTCGGCGGCATATTTTAAAATTACTTTGCAACCGAAAAGGTTAAATATAGCGCAAAATTGCATTCTGACACATGCCAGAGTGACAGAAAGGTCTGTTACGTTGGCAGCCGTGCCAATGTTGCCACTCAAGAATATATTAGGCGCAATTGATAAGAATGTGATAAAGCTATGTCTTCATAACGGCGCAGCTAGAATTTAGACTATTGCATTATATTCGAATCGCTGAAAGTCAACAGTTAGTGACAATGACATTAGTCCACCTCCAAGCCGGACTGGCACCTCCTCGGGGGTGAAATTGGCTGCACCTGAGGCTTCCACCTCGGGCACAGCCAGCTAGTTCGGAAGAAATAAAAAAAAATCAGTGAGCTGTGTTTTAGCGACCTAAAAATAGCGATGTCAGTACTGCAAGCACTTCTGACAGCTGTCAAAGCGTTCCAGACTCGCGCCACCGTTTAACTTTGGCAACACTCTGAACGCTACCCCCCACTCCCCTCGTTACCGCTCATGCTCTCGTAGTGTGTAGAGTCTTAAGGCCCTGTCAACCCGTATTCACCCGTACTCCTCTTTCAAGACGCCGCTTTCGCTGGTTGGAGTAGGATGCAACACAATCAATCAAAAATTTGGTTTTTATTTTTTTATTCCAAAACTACGGATCGAAACAAAAAAGTAAAAAGCTACATATTTAGATATATATTCAACAAATAAAATATATTTTTTCCAAAGCCTTGATTTGGTCACGTTGCCTTAAATATTTTATAATTAATACAGAGGCATGTTCATGATTTTTTTCTATCGAGCGAAGTTAATCAAATCGTGTTTTCAAAAAGCTATCGATCTGCGCTGATAGATGAAGTTTTACATATATTAAACTGAATCTGTCAGGTAAGTAATATTGGCGGTACACTTCTTGAAATTCGAGTCAAACCTTAAGGTAAGACCGCACTAAGCGGAACAACATGACCGGTCAACGAGGGTGGTGGGGCGGTTATTTTGTTTTAGTTAATGTTATGGCCCCATACGCAACATAGCCACACTCTAGACCAGCGGTTCCGAATTATATTTTCATGGGTACCCCTTAGAATACTGTTTGAAACTAAAGTACCCCTTGCGTAAAATTTTGTAAATAAAATCATTCGGTTATTATTTTTATTTTCACATCTATCAATAGTAGCCATTAAATAAGATATTAGATAGGTTCATTTACTTAGAATATAATATGAAATTGGTCACATATCAGTAAGATAAGAAAACGTGGCCCATAAGCTTGCCAAAGCGTACCCCTTCTCTAGACCCCGCGTACCCATGGGGGTACATGTACCACTATTTGGAAACCGCTGCTCTAGACACAAGGTTTTAAGCTCTAATGTCAATTTTGTAGCCAAGTGTGTTTGAGTCAAAAATACTCTGTCTTAGTACATCATGCATTATGTAGCGAATAGTTTTAATTGTACCTAAAGGAAACTGCCACAATGTGCCTTTAAAGTTGGATTTAAGGTTCGTTTTTTTTTTATCCGTTCAAAATAAACTTAGAATAAAGAGTTTATTTTCTTTTACGCAACAGACATGAGAAGGTCTCGAATAAAAGCTTTCAAAGTTCGAACATTATTTTTTTTTTAGATCTGGCAAACTGAATCTGCATTCAAAATTATATAACATACATACGTAACTTGACATCTGTTGCTCAGTAGGGTAGGCAGAGACAACAGATCAGAGCATAGCTAAAATATTTACAATGCAAGTCTAATCCAGATTACATTTACATTAGTTTCCAAATTGTATGATTTCCATTAAATATTTGCCTCTCGTATAAAAAAATAACAGTTTAAAAGCATATACACTTTTGTGTTAAATAATGTTTATCATGAGCAAATTTTGAACTGTATAGTAGATATATGATAAAATACTTCACAATTGTTTTCCAATGTCGTTTCATGTTCGAACTGTTTCTTGTACACTGTTTTGACTTTTATAAATATTGTGTGCATAATTGTGTGCATTGAACTGAAGAGCAAAGATGTACAGATTTTAAGCGACAACGGAGTTTGCAACTTTTTATAAGTTTAGTTTTAAATTTCACCCGATTTGATGCTTAGGTTGTTTGACGAATATGTTGATTTCAACTTGAACTCGCGAATGGAGAAATATTTTCAATAAAAAAATTACCCCCAAAACAGTATTCGGTCCATCTTGTTTCGGTTAATCGACATATCCATGTCTGAAAATTGATTTCTTAAACTCAATTTACCGATTGTAATGAAGCTCGGCCTTCGACCTCGGAAACTAAAGCGAAAGCGGGTACAATAGCTATACACAGAAGCAATAGTTTATCATATTTTCATTTTCATCCGCTATTAAACCGACTTTACCGCGAGCGGAGCGGCGGGCACAGCTAGTATTGTGTATTGTACGTGTTCTAAAAATATACCTACATACACGTTTAGAGCCGTATCAGTACAAACTAATCAAGCGGCGGGTGGCCGAGTGGTTTGGGCATCGGCTTCTCATGCGAGAGGTCCGCGGTTCGAATCCGGTCGGCGTGTACCAATGGGTTTTTTCTGACGAAAAAATTTACGTGCATACCTACACCTGCTGCTTCACCGTTCGGAACTGGTGTAAACCGTAGGTCCCTTCCCTTGCCCCTTACTAGGTGGTAGGCTCAAATTTTAGCCGACTGGGTTGATACCACAGTACTGGATGTAAGATGGCCGCATAGCAGCCTCGGTTCCTCTAGTCCAGTATAGCCAGCAATCCAGGGAAGTCTCCGGTATGGCACCTACCTTCTCGGAGGTTATATTGGCTAGTCGAAGCATGCGCTTTGGCCCCTCCGACACAGCCACACATACCAGATTACATAAAAAAAAAGTGAATTATTAACGGGCCTGCTTGCTAATCTTGCATGGCATGGGTGACTCGGGGCTGTGTCGATTGCACCATTGATTGTCTGGTCATCCATGCTTGTTTTGATAAAAAAAAATTGTATGGCTAGGTTCTAATGTAAAGGTAAACGTTTTCCATTTAAACCTCTCTCTAGCTCGGCGGTTCACAAATTATTTTCATCTACAGAACCATAAATGATGGTCCTTCTGTTGGCGGAACACCAAGTCCATTAAAAAAGCTACTGTGAACATATAAACTAAATTTATGTGACCTATACCTAATTACCATCTCTCCCCATGCATGTCGTAAAAGGCGACTAAGAGATAAGGACAAGATGCCGTGCTAAAGGGCGACGGGCTCGCCACCTCTCACCTTGGCACGGTACTTCCACCGAGTCATGCAGCAGGGTCTTCGTGCCTTACTTGCTGCTTGATCGATTGAATCTTGTTCGAATACTTTGCGAAACGAGGTGGCCGGTGTTGTCCTGTAATTTACCAGAGTTCTTGCAGCACAACACCGATTACTCTGCTTACCCCGATTGTCGGGATTCAGCGTGTGTGATATGTATGTATGTATGTATACCTAATTTTTGATACTAAATTGTTGGCGGATTTTCATGTTTGATTTGAATAGTAAGACTATAGTTTGAAATTAAAAACATATTTACACGTTTTTGATTAGGGAGAGCGTTTTGTGCTTTTTCCGTCTGTAAACCACGGAACCCTTCCGCGGAACCCCACGGTTCCGCGGAACACCTTTTGGGAACCGCTGCTCTAGCTAAGAAATTAAATGGAGATAAAACAAAATTGTTGGCCATTTTGGCCAATGTGTAGTGTCCACACATTAAGGTATGGCCACAAATGTATCATCCACACTTTTGTGTTAAATAATGTTTATCGTGAGAAAATTTTGAATTGTATAGTACATACATATATGATAAAATACTTACAATTGTTTTCCAATGTCGTTTTATGTTCGAATTATTGTTTCGTGTACATTCTTTTGACTTTTATAAATATTGTGTGCATAATTGTGTGCATTGAACTGAAGAGCAAAGATGTACAGATTTTAAGCGACGATTTTAGCGAAAAGTCAAACACTAATAAAAATTTTCACTCAAATGTCAATATAAATATTCATGGCTGGGTTGTTTTTATGGATCACCTGAAAGTGTGCTCTAATGAATAAGTAATAAGGAACAAATTCTAAAGTTTTTACACACTTGAAAGGCTCCCCTATTATCAATCGATTTTATCGCAATGTGATATTGCGTTAATGCGTTACGCGTTCTTTCCACAAAGCTGCGTGTTTATCGTACTACTCCTACCAGCGTTATTAACGCAGTTGTGTGTAAGATCGTATTTGTCCTAATACAAAATGTACTAAGAACAAATATTGCAATAACGCTGCGTTCCGTCGATATTATCGCAGCAGTGTGTAAGATCGCATGCGTCCACATACAATATGTACTGAAAACAGATATCGCAATAACGCATTGCAATAATATCGAGCGTTATAAACGCACCCACGTGGAGGGAGCCTTATATCTGACGCAGGATAAGGTCAGCTGAGTGTGTTAGTGCTACTAAAGTCGAGCCGCTGAGAGAATCCGTTTCTGACGTCTGTCAGAAAGACAACGTTGGCCACAGTGATGACAGTCTGGATTGCCTAAAAAGTACGAACAATTTGTCGAAATAGTACAAAACTGCATAAACAATAGAAAATGTTCACAGTTACCTTAGTTCGAAAAGCTTGTCAAAATAGTACGAAACCGTATAGACAATAGAAAAAGTTCACAGTTACCTTAGTTCGACAAGCTTGTCAAAATAGTACGAAACCATATAGACAATAGAAAATGTTCACAGTTACCTTAGTTCGACGAGCTTGTCAAAATAGTACGAAACCGTATAGACAATAGAAAAAGTTCAGTTACCTTAGTTCGACAAGCTTGTCAAAATAGTACGAAACCGTATAGACAATAGAAAAAATTCACAGTTACCTTATTCGACAAGCTTGTCAAAATAGTACGAAACCATATAGACAATAGAAAATGTTCACAGTTACCTTAGTTCGACAAGCTTGTCAAAATACCTTACCTTGTCAGCGTGTGGGGGACGGCTGCTCCCTCCATACTTCACGACCTACAAATCGCTCAAAACAAAATTGTTAAAGTCCTCTTCCAATTTGATCGCCTCACACACACAGATACATTATATAAAGAGACAAAACTATTCGATATCAAACAAATATACAAATACAATACGTGCATATTGATCAGGAACATTTTACAAGGTAACCTTCACATAAAAACGAATTTCATAACTAATAGTGAAATACACGCACACTTCACAAGAAGTGCGCGAAATCTGCGTATACCTACACCGCGCACAAATTATGGAAAACGAAACCTATTATTTGATGGTGTACAGGTATATAACAGCCTTCCTAACAGTATTAGAAATTTAGAGACAAACAGACAGTTCAAGACAGCTATCAAAACCTACTTTAGTGTCTAATAAATAGCAGACTAGGTCTTTAGTTTCTATTTTATACTTATATCTAGATTATTATAAATAATAATGTTACCTTGTCCGGTGGTCCACTACGTGGGCTAGTATCGACTGAAAGTACTTATAAATTAATATGTCCTCGTTGCGTGTCGACATACCGAGTCGAGTGTTTCGGTCGGTAATGGTTTACGTGGTGGGCCTCCATGTCCAAATTCTTATTTACAATGTTGTAACCGCAACAAAAGAAAACAAATGTAAAATTTTCTCATAAAAGTGAATGTAATGTTCTTTTGGGAAATAAATATTCTTTAAACTGAAAATAGTACGAAACCGTATAGACAATAGAAAAAGTTCACAGTTACCTTAGTTCGACAAGCTTGTCAAAATAGTACGAAACCGTATAGACAATAGAAAAAGTGCACAGTTACCTTAGTTCGACAAGCTTGTCAAAATAGTACGAAACCGTATACACCATAGAAAAAGTTCACAGTTACCTTAGTTCGACAAGCTTGTCAAAATAGTACGAAACCGTATAGGGTTCGTTCTTCTTTTTTAGGTACAATAGCCTGTCCTTCGTCTTATTATGGCATTTCATTAGAGTATTGATATTTGTTTTATAATGTTCCAATAATCGTCCATATTTTTCTATCTATTAATATTATGTAATCTTTCAGTTTCTCTAACCAGCATTATTTTTTCAAACTTTTGTTTTTCGTAGAATGCCGTGACAGAGTGGTAAGCCAAAATGTGGTCCCCGCTGAAAAATACCACTGTGTCACATTATAAAAAAAAACACACAATTTAAAAAAAACAGTATTGGCCGTAAAGGAAACTAATTAGTTCTAATAAAAAAACAAATGCAACTTTTTTTAAATCGTACCCTGAAACCACAATTATCGATAGTTCTAAAACCCAAAAAACGGAAAATCTTCGATTCATTGTCCCTAAAAAAGAAGAACGACCCATAGACAATAGAAAATGTTCACAGTTACCTTAGTTCGACGAGCTTGTCAAAATAGTACGAAACCGTATAGACAATAGAAAAAGTTCAGTTACCTTAGTTCGACAAGCTTGTCAAAATAGTACGAAACCGTATAGACAATAGAAAATGTTCACAGTTACCTTAGTTCGACAAGCTTGTCAAAATAGTACGAACCCGTATAGACAATAGAAAATGTTCACAGTTGCCTTAGTTCGAACGTGCAGTTGCACAGGAGTGAGTAATAAAAACTTGTATACATTGTTTCGATGGCAAAACTGACAGACGTCAGGAACGCATACTCTCAGCGGCCGGACTATAGATGTTACGGTGCATGTTAAGCCGCGTCTTCTGCGAATGTTTTTTTTTTTTTCGAAACATTACATAGAAACATCGGGGCGTGGCCATACACATTTGTATGAAAACTGTAAAGAAATAATATTTTTGTTTCATGTTTTTTTGTGTATTTTTTCGAAAAAACATGCACAGGAGACGCAGAGACGGTGTCTCGGTCAGACTGGCCTCTGTAGTTCTAGCAAGACTCAAAACTTTTTCACCAATTTCCATAGGTTTGTTTCGCGGCTACTTTTAAGAAACTCTAAAAGTGGAGTCTCTTGCGAAAGCCGAAGAGCGAATTTCTTGTAGATAAATATAAGTACCATAAAGTTACCACGTAGATTTAAAAAATGTTCCTCTTTGAATGCTTCGCGAGTTTTGCTAGGTATAAAACACATTTGTATAGACGAGCAAAAAATTATTACAAAAAAATTTATAAAATGTTTAATAATTGCAGATTTTTTTTGCTCGGCTTTGCACGCAATTTCGTGATACACTAAACGAAAACGGGGAAATGTAATTTCCACCTTACCGTCCATGTCACAAGGTTCGAATTGCATCACTTGCCTGTACTCATGTTTTACTATTTATTGTGCGAACTATTTAAATGTACTGTCATAGAACTTCTAAATCTAAGAGAGAACAAAATATAGAAAAGTATGTTTTATTTTCTTGTTTTATTTATTTCTTTATTAAACCCAGACGAAAAAAAGAGGGGTGTGTGCATATGTGTGTATGAGTGTGTCTGCTGTGGCATCGTAGCTCCCAAACGGATGGACCGATTTGGATGCGATATTTTTTATTGGAAAGCTGGTTTAATCGGGATGGTTGTTAGCTAGGTTTGTAATCAATTAATCAAGTAATTAAGTAATCAAAAAATTAATTATCTTAAAAAGTGGACCGATTTGCGTGTGATTACAAAAACCTTGAAATAAAAGTGAAATTACAAATTTAAAAAGCCCCCAACCCTTAAAAAGTAAAAAATAATTTCCGTTTACTTACTTAAAGGACTCGGGGGACCGCTAAGTAAATAAAATATAAAAACTCAGAGCTGCGCGGGAATTTAATTAGGAATTTCCAACGACTCTTTTAAGTAAGTAAATGGAAATTATTTTTTACTACCCTTTGAGTCCCTTTGACTCAAAATAGTACTACTCCCCTTGGCTCCCAGGCCCTTTTAGCGGCGCTCAAAAACGTAAAATTTTGGCGCGCGCGCTCCCACACAAATTCGAATATCCTGCCTCAATCGATCGATCCATCAATACTCGTTATTCAGTCTTGTTTGTACTCAAATTACGCGTTCAGTGATACCAAACTCTTCAGGATTCACTTATTTAGAAGCACAGGCCGATTTTTTGAACTCCAGGCAAAACAAAACACACTCGACATTTTTTTTTAATTTTTCTGACCAAAACTGTACAATTTCGTCTTACATATCGCATACCGAAATAAGCGCATTGAAACGAACTATCGAATACCGAACAACGTTTACGAGTACAATCTTTGTCTATTCCAGGGTCAGTGGAAATGTCAGCTGCCAAAAGTGACATTTTATTTTCTGTCAACTTCATTATTTATTTTCTGTGTGAAGGTTATTGTGTGCCCAGTCGTGTCTGAGAATAGTTATTAGTAAGTTTAACCAAGAAATGATACCAGTATTGAGTGTTTTGGTGGAAAATTGGTAGAATTAGATAATGAATTAAAACTAGCGGCGCGCAAAAGGCGCGCAATAAGTGGAGCGCGCGCTCTACTTGGGAGCCATGGGTAGGCGATGAAAACTGGAGCGCGCGCTCCACTTGGGACTCCGAGGGTTGTTCGGGCGTTTTTTTAAATTTGTAATTTAACTATTTTCTGTCAACCGTATCCCTTTCAGCATTTTTACTGTACAGGTTTCTTTAACGTGAGTTCCTTCACTGGACTGACCCATATAATATGCAGGTGAAAAACTCAGCAGACAGACAGCAGTAAACACATTCCGAGCCTAATGCAATAGGTTTTAGACTAAAATAGAAAATGCTTTATTGGTCCAATAAACATTCAACAGTTACAAGCACATACGTTTACATAAGGTGGGGCCGTGTGGGGCTGGTACTTTAAAAGAATAGCCCCACTGCATCTCTCCCCGTGTATGTCGTAAAAGACGACTAAGGGATATGACTCCCTTCTTATATCACTAGGTGGTAGGGTTTAACCCGCCCGGGTTGGTACCACCGCACTGAATGAAAGGTCGGTCGAAACGGCTATGTAAATAGTTTGTGTTTTCCGTCCAGTTCAGTGTAGCCGGCACGACCGAAGGGAAGCACTGACGTGGCACCAAGTTCACCCGGTGTTATGGGCTGACATCACGGATGTTGTAGGTGATGTAGCCAACCATGTCAGTTTCAATAAAAAAAAAAAAAAAAGTTGCAAAGGTAAACTTATCCCATACAGAGATTTCTTACAGTTCACCTTTTAATATAGCACGAGATCAATCGAGGAGGTAGGTAGCGTATAAATCTTCTCTTGAGCAGGTACTTAAAAAAATAATAAAATATTATTAATATAAAAATTTATTCATCTTATCCAAACCCATCACCACACATTTTCCTTATACTTTAAAAGTGTTCTTCTTTATTCATCTACGTTTGTTGTTCCGATCCTAGAAAATATAAAAATATTAACTTTCTATATAGAGCATGCATCAATACTACAAAACACTTACAATAAAAATTACATACATAAACGTCACGCCTGTTTCCCAGTGGGGTAGGCAAAGACAATAAAAACTGCAAAAACAGTTAACAATAATACAAAAAAAAATATTTGTGGAATATAAAGATTGCGCAAATTGCCTTAAGGCGGTGACAAACGCCAAATACGCAAAACATGCAAAAAGTGCGACAAAGAAGGTCCAAAACTGACCAATTGACACACATTCAGAAAATTAAAAAAATACCAACCTATATTTTGGTTCCTTACCAACAAAGTGCATTGCTGGTTTTTTTAATAATGAGTAAAAGTAAGTAATAAACATAAAATTAAAAATATATAAAAAAAGCATGAATTTTTGAAAATCTGAGTATGTGTGTATTATTACAATTTTACAATACCACCGATTCAAAGGTCACAAAGCTCTGAGAAAACTCTATTAAATTTTTTTTATTATTTTATCCACGAAAGGAGATAAAAATAAAAAACAAAAAACGCCTACATGAAATTATTGACGTAATTCTTCAGTCGGAAGGGTAAAATTTTTGCCTTCGTCAATTTAGCAGGCACTTCAATACTAGATACAATTTTAGTTCCGGGCTCGCTTGCTCGCTCCTGCCCTGCTGCGCCCGCGTGTCGGTCGTCATTTCTGTCTTCTGTGTTTGGATCGAATGGAAAAAAGATAGGTGGTTAGGTATATTTGTACCGTGTGGGATGGTAATTTAAAATAATAGCCCCACTGCATCTCTCCCCGTGCATGTCGTAAAAGGCGACTGAGGGATTTTTTTATGTAAACTGACACAGTTTGCTATATCACCTATAACATCCGTGATGTCAGCCCATAACACCGGGTGAACTTAGGTGCCATGTCAGTGCTTCCCTTTGGTCGTGCCGGCTACACTAAACTGGACGGAAAATACAAACTATTTCGGGATATGACTCCCTTCTTTTTTTCCGTCCAGTTCAGTGAAGCCGGTACGACCGAAGAAAAGCTCTGACATAGCACCTACTTCACCAGTTGTTACGAGCTGACATCTCGGATGTTGTATTGTAGGTGATGTTGCCACCGTGTCATTTTCCGTACCAGTATACAGTACGACCGTATCAGTAATATCTCTCTTCTGTGGTATCTATCAGTATACGCTCCGGTACGTAACTTGACGGGGCGTTATATGCATGGCTTTCGTTGGTATAACCACAGAATAACTAATAGGTACTGTGGTATAACCATAGAATACTTATAATACTGGCGTATAGAAGCGACGCTCCGCCTCGAAGCGAGTTTGCTTCCCCCCGCGCCCCGCAGCCCGCGAGCGCTGTCTGGTCGACTTCTGGCGGACGGCTAGTCAGGCTGGCACCGACTGTCGAGAGGAGAGCGAGCGCACCTTCGAGAGGGAGTAGTAGCTACTTACACGTACGCGCGCGGTTCTTTCGCACTCACAGCACAGAACAACGATCGGGCCGGCCGCGCCCGCGCGCGCGGTGGACTTCAAACCTCCTTGTTCGCACTTACTTAGAGATGCAAGGCGCAATTTTGCACAAAAATTTCACTTGAAATTTTGCAGTGAAATTTTGCACTTTCTGCAAAATTACTGTGAAATTTTCATTCTTATGTGAAATAATGAAATTTATGTTACACAAATCAGATATCAATTTGGTTTCTTATTCTTCTTCTTGAGTCAATTTTAATGTCCTACTACTGAGCGCAAGCCTTTCCCATGAACATGGAAGGGAATTGTTATACATTTCCACGTGACAAGCTGGATTGGAAGCGGTGTCCACAACAATTTTATATGTACTGCTGTGCACAGGTTTCCTCACGGTGTTTTCCTTCACCGGAGCGAATCTTAATCATATGAACATTTAAAAAAAGTGGCCGCCATTTTGAACTTTTTAGTTACTGGACCGATTGCTTTCAAAGTCGATATCTGGGTGTCTGTGTGGGCTCTGAATACGAATCCGTTGTCAAAATTTAAAAAAAGTGGCTGCCATTTTGAACTTTTTAGTTACTGGACCGATTGCTTTCAAAGTCGATATCTGGGTGTCTGTGTGGGCTCTGAATACGAATCCGTTGTCAAAATTTAAAAAAAGCGGCTGCCATTTTGAACTTTTTAGTTACTGGACCGATTGCTTTCAAAGTCGATATCTGGGTGTCTGTGTGGGCTCTGAATACGAATCCGTTGTCAAAATTTAAAAAAAGCGGCTGCCATTTTGAACTTTTTAGTTACTGGACCGATTGCTTTCAAAGTCGATATCTGGGTGTCTGTGTGGGCTCTGAATACGAATCCGTTGTCAAAATTTAAAAAAAGTGGCCGCCATTTTGAACTTTTTAGTTACTGGACCGATTGCTTTCAAAGTCGATATCTGGGTGTCTGTGTGGGCTCTGAATACGAATCCGTTGTCAAAATTTAAAAAAAGCGGCTGCCATTTTGAACTTTTTAGTTACTGGACCGATTGCTTTCAAAGTCGATATCTGGGTGTCTGTGTGGGCTCTGAATACGAATCCGTTGTCAAAATTAAAAAAAAGTGGCCGCCATTTTGAACTTTTTAGTTACTGGACCGATTGCTTTCAAAGTCGATATCTGGGTGTCTGTGTGGGCTCTGAATACGAATCCGTTGTCAAAATTTAAAAAAAGTGGCCGCCATTTTGAACTTTTTAGTTACTGGACCGATTGCTTTCAAAGTCGATATCTGGGTGTCTGTGTGGACTCTGAATACGAATCCGTTGTCAAAATTTAAAAAAGTGGCCGCCATTTTGAACTTTTTAGTTACTGGACCGATTGCTTTCAAAGTCGATATCTGGGTGTCTGTGTGGACTCTGAATACGAATCCGTTGTCAAAATTTAAAAAAAGTGGCCGCCATTTTGAACTTTTTAGTTACTGGACCGATTGCTTTCAAAGTCGATATCTGGGTGTCTGTGTGGACTCTGAATACGAATCCGTTGTCAAAATTTAAAAAAGTGGCCGCCATTTTGAACTTTTTAGTTACTGGACCGATTGCTTTCAAAGTCGATATCTGGGTGTCTGTGTGGACTCTGAATACGAATCCGTTGTCAAAATTTAAAAAAAGTGGCCGCCATTTTGAACTTTTTAGTTACTGGACCGATTGCTTTCAAAGTCGATATCTGGGTGTCTGTGTGGACTCTGAATACGAATCCGTTGTCAAAATTTAAAAAAGTGGCCGCCATTTTGAACTTTTTAGTTACTGGACCGATTGCTTTCAAAGTCGATATCTGGGTGTCTGTGTGGACTCTGAATACGAATCCGTTGTCAAAATTTAAAAAAAGCGGCTGCCATTTTGAACTTCTTAGTTACTGGACCGATTGCTTTCAAAATCGATATCTGGGTGTCTGTGTGGGCTCTGAATTAGTCTTGTTACGCTTAGCATTAACAAAATTAATTCATAATGAATACCCCGTTAGCATTTAGCACTGCTAAGCGCCCTGATGAGTAAAATGCTAAATGCTAAATGCTAAGCAACAAATCACATTTCATTTTGGTTAGCATTGCTGTTGCGTTCGTAAAACTTAGTTGGTTCGTTTGTTTTGGAACGCACAAAGCAATGAAGTAGGTGCTCTTTATCTGTGGTACTGCTAAATGCTAAATGCTATATAGCGCCTGCGCTCCGCTGCTAGGTAGTATCTAAACGCGAAATGCGATGCGATCATGCGAGTGAGGGATCGGAATTATCATCTGTCACGTGATCATTAGTTTTGGTCATATCTACAGAACCACTGGACTTAGACCCATCGTGTTGGTAATCAAACTGAACGTCTCAGTGAGATCTACCCATCTGTCACGTGATAATTTGTTTTGGTCATATCTCGAGAACCACTGGACTTAGACCCATCGTGTTGGTACTCAAACTGAACGTCTCGATGAGATCTACCCATCTGTCACGTGATCATTTGTTTTGGTCATATCTCGAGAACCACTGAACTTAGACCCATCGTGTTGGTACTCAAACTGAACGTTTCGATGAGATCTACCCATCTATCACGTGATAATTTGTTTTGGTCATATCTCGAGAACCAATGGACTTAGACCCATCGTGTTGGTACTCAATCTGAACGTCTCGATGAGATCTATCCATCTGTCACATTAAATTTTGTTTTGGTCATAACTCGAGAACCACTGGTGCTAGACCCATCGTGTTGGTACTCAAACTTCAGGTCTCGGTGAGATCTATCCATCTGTCACATGCACTTTTGTTTTGGTCATAACTCGAGAACCACTGGTCTTAGACCCATCGTGTTGGTACTCAAACTTCAGGTCTCGGTGAGATCTATCCATCTGTCACATGAACTTTTGTTTTGGTCATAACTCGAGAACCACTGGTGCTAGACCCATCGTGTTGGTACTCAAACTTCAGGTCTCGGTGAGATCTATCCATCTGTCACATGAACTTTTGTTTTGGTCATAACTCGAGAACCACTGGTGCTAGACCCATCGTGTTGGTACTCAAACTTCAGGTCTCGGTGAGATCTATCCATCTGTCACATGAACTTTTGTTTTGGTCATAACTCGAGAACCACTGTTGCTAGACCCATCGTGTTGGTACTCAAACTTCAGGTCTCGGTGAGATCTATCCATCTGTCACATGAACTTTTGTTTTGGTCATAACTCGAGAACCACTGTTGCTAGACCCATCGTGTTGGTACTCAAACTTCAGTTCTCGGTGAGATCTATCCATCTGTCACATGAACTTTTGTTTTGGTCATAACTCGAGAACCACTGGTGCTAGACCCATCGTGTTGGTACTCAAACTTCAGGTCTCGGTGAGATCTATCCATCTGTCACATGAACTTTTGTTTTGGTCATAACTCGAGAACCACTGGTGCTAGACCCATCGTGTTGGTACTCAAACTTCAGTTCTCGGTGAGATCTATCCATCTGTCACATGAACTTTTGCTTTGGTTTATTCACACGCTTGAGTGAATTCGCACTTCATATATACGGTGTTGCAGTTGCCCCCGTAATATTTCTAACTGACATAAGGGGGTTATTCTATATGTGAAACTAAACAACTTATGTGGCGAAAACATTTTTTTAACAAAAAAAAATATTTTTCCGTACAAATTTTAAATGCCTATTCTCAAAATGTATGGAGAAAAAAATTTTTTTTTCTTCAAATTAAAAAGTCGTACAACAAAAGTTGTTCTATTTCACGTAAAGAATCACCCCCTTTCGGGTTTTACGGTTGGGGTTGCAACACCGTGTATAAGACATTCATTGTGTGTGTTCATTCCATCATGAACTGTCGAGTGATATTTTTCGCATTCGCATTTAGCATTTAACGTTAGCATGTTAATGGCGTAAGATTCGCAAGTGAATTAAATTAATGCTTTTTCACATTAATTAACAACACTACTCTGAATACGAATCTGTAGTGAACATTTAAAAAAAGTTGCCGCCATTTTGAACTTTTTAATTACTGGACCGATTGATTTCAAAATCGATATCTGGGTGTTTGTGTGGACTCTGAATACAAATATGTAGTGAATATTTAAAAAAAGTTGCCGCCATTTTGACCTTTTTAGTTATTCGACCGATTGCTTTCAAAATCAATATCTGGGTGTCTGTGTGGGCTCTGAATACGAATCCGTTGTCAAAATTTAAAAAAAGTGGCCGCCATTTTGAACTTTTTAGTTACTGGACCGATTGCTTTCAAAGTCGATATCTGGGTGTCTGTGTGGACTCTGAATACGAATCCGTTGTCAAAATTTAAAAAAAGTGGCCGCCATTTTGAACTTTTTAGTTACTGGACCGATTGCTTTCAAAGTCGATATCTGGGTGTCTGTGTGGACTCTGAATACGAATCCGTTGTCAAAATTTAAAAAAAGCGGCTGCCATTTTGAACTTTTTAGTTACTGGACCGATTGCTTTCAAAATCGATATCTGGGTGTCTGTGTGGGCTCTGAATACGAATCTGTAGTGAACATTTAAAAAAAGTTGCCGCCATTTTGAACTTTTTAATTACTGGACCGATTGATTTCAAAATCGATATCTGGGTGTTTGTGCGGACTCTGAATACAAATATGTAGTGAATATTTAAAAAAAGTTGCCGCCATTTTGACCTTTTTAGTTATTCGACCGATTGCTTTCAAAATCAATATCTGGGTGTCTGTGTGGGCTCTGAATACGAATCCGTTGTCAAAATAAAAAAAAACGGCCTCCATTTTGAACTTTTTAGTTACTGGACCGATTGCTTTCAAAATCGATATCTGGGTGTCTGCGTGGGCTCTGAATACGAATCTGTAGTGAACATTAAAAAAAAGTGGCCGCCATTTTGAACTTTTTAGTTACTGGACCGATTGCTTTCAAAATTGATATCTGGGTATCTGTATGGGCTCTGAATACGAATCCGTTTTCAAAATTTAAAAATAGTTGCCGCCATCTTGCACTTTTTAGTTTTGACTACAGATTCATATTTAGAGCCCACACAGACACGCAGATATCTATTTTGAAAGCAATCGGTCCAGTAACTAAAAAGTTTAAAATGGCGGCCACTTAATTTTGACTACAGATTCGTATTCAGAGCATACACAGACACCCAGACATCGATTTTGAAAGCAATTGGTCCAGTAACTGAAAAGTTCAAAATGGCGGCCACTTTTTTTAAATTTTGACTACAGATTCGTATTCAGAGCCTACACAGACACCCAGATATCAATTTTGAAATCAATCGGTCCAGTAACTAAAAAGTTTAAAATGGCGGCCACTTAATTTTGACTACAGATTCGTATTCAGAGCACACACAGACACCCAGACATCGATTTTGAAAGCAATTGGTCCAGTAACTGAAAATTTCAAAATGGCGGCCACTTTTTTTAAATTTTGACTACAGATTCGTATTCAGAGCCTACACAGACACCCAGATATCAATTTTGAAATCAATCGGTCCAGTAACTGAAAAGTTTAAAATGGCGGCCACTTTTTTAATTTTGATTACAGATTCGTATTCAGAGCCTACACAGACACCCAGATATCAATTTTGAAAGCAATCGGTCCAGTAACTAAAAAGTTCAAAATGGCGGCCACTTTTTTTTATTTTGATTACAGATTCGTATTCAGAGCCTACACAGCCACCCAGATATCAATTTTGAAAGCAATCGGTCCAGTAACTGAAAAGTTCAAAATGGCGGCCACTTTTTTTTTATTTTGATTACAGATTCGTATTCAGAGCCTACACAGACACCCAGATATCAATTTTGAAAGCAATCGGTCCAGTAACTGAAAAGTTCAAAATGGCGGCCACTTTTTTTTATTTTGATTACAGATTCGTATTCAGAGCCTACACAGACACCCAGATATCAATTTTGAAAGCAATCGGTCCAGTAACTAAAAAGTTCAAAATGGCGGCCACTTTTTTTTAATTTTGATTACAGATTCGTATTCAGAGCCTACACAGACACCCAGATATCAATTTTGAAAGCAATCGGTCCAGTAACTAAAAAGTTCAAAATGGCGGCAAGTATACATTGAAAATTTCACTTTAGCTTTACATACGATTCGGCTTAAAAATAATAAAAATGGAATACCTATTGCAAAGTTTCCAAAATTTAGTGAAACTTTCACTGCAAAATTGTCGTTTAGTTAGCGAGTAAAAATAAAACATGTGCATATAAGTTGATGTTTTTCTTTTTTTCTTGCCCTCCAATAATGTTAAGAGGTACATATACATAGATAGTCATAATTAAAAATGTTTCCTTTTAAATTACATCAAATATAATTTATAATATTGTCCACTACAAACTTCTCATAAAGAGTGCCAACCCTGTACCCAAGTTATCGAGGTCGCACCAATACACGCAAAGGCGCCCGCGTACGTGAGCAGTAGGTACACATTTTCGGCCGCTTCATAGAAAATGTGACTAGTGTCACGGGTGTGGTATAACGCTGTCTGCGCTTGAGATGCAAGGACTATAGAACCGTGCCTAAATAAAAGTAGCCTAGCAACAGCGGCGCGCTGCGGAGCGGGGGCGGCGGCGGCGGCGGCACTGTGGTGGCGCGGAGCGGTGACGACGCGGCGGCGCGGCGCGGCGCGGAGGAGCGGCGGCGCGGCGCGGAGGAGCGGCTTGTTATTGCTTGCTTGCATGCGTGAGTGGCACGCTGCTACTGAGTTACCGCACCGCACCGCACCCCACCGCACCGTGCCATGCTGCCGCCGCGCGCGCCGCGCGCGCCGGCCGGTACCTATGTTGCTATGATATTTGCCATACATACCTAAATGCCTATCTACCTATTACCTACCTACCTATTTTTATTTTAGTTTTCATCGATAGTCTATTTAGAGGTTTATAAAAAGTGGTAAGTACATGAACTAAAATAATTTGGAAGAAATTACAATAAAATGTTATTTAGGTAAAATAATAAAAAATAAAAAATTAGAATCACGCATCAGTTACATAAGCCACAATCATTTTAATAATTAAAATAATAAAAAAGCAAAAAAAAAAAACATACGAAAGTGGGATTCGAACCCCGAACCATCAACTCTTTAGGCTGATAGCGACAAACTACGCTAAATGTGACTTGAACGTGCGAAGCGAAATTAGCAGTCGCATGGTACATTATGTAGAATTCCCGAATGCTCAAGGTCGTTGGCGTTTGTCACGGCCTTAACTCAAGTTGTATAGTCTGTTTCTTTGGAAGACGGGAGGAAAGTGATGTTTGGAGTGTTGCCAGTTTCTGGCAAATTTTAAATAGGCATGCAGTTGCTATCGATACTTTTATCGATTGATTAACTGAATGAAACGCTGTAAACTCTAATATTTACCTAATTGCGGATTTTATTGACAACATATTAAGCTAAATCTAGCTAGAAAAACGTTAAGTTTAAGGCAGCGCCACAGGTAGCGCATAGTATGTGTGAAGGTGTGTCGTGTCGCGTTCGTGTCGTGTAAAAGTCGATACTATTTTCATCGACTACAATCACTAGTGGTGTAAAGCGTGCAACACTCTGTCAGTCAAACGTCAATTTACTCCGTCTTCCAAAAAAACAGACTATAGCTATAAGTACAAAATATGACATATTTGGTATTACTTTTAGGTAGGTACGTGCAAAATGCACATTTTCATCATAGGTACTTGAATTGTAAACATTGCGTAATTGCTTCAGACATTTTTATCAAAGTATGCTGCTTAATAAAAACAATCTCGAAAAAAAATTTTAGTATTACCAACTGTGAAACTGAAACTAGATAAAAAAAATGTTCCTACGGAGCGGCCGATATCGGCCGCTTTATACAACTACTACACACTATATACATATATTATACTATGTTACATTTTGGTAGGTACAACCTGTTTTTTTTTTTTCATTGAAAACCGACACAGATGTTCTATCTCACAAAGTCCGCTCGGCTCTTGTTGTAGTAGTGACACGGTATTGTGTGTGTGTGGACCGCGTCGCGATCGTAACTTAGCACTCTCGAGGTTACGCACACTAAAACAGTATGCATGTGCACGCCTGACAATTCATATGGCAAAACTGACTTCGTGAGATAGAATATCTGTACTGTGTATGATATATTTTTTAAAAGTCTTCATTTTTAATTTTATACATCTTCCTCACAGAAATGGCGAAAAAATTCTAAATGCTCAAAATTTTTCAGATTTGCACATACAAAATAAAAAAAAACCGGCCAAGTGCGAGCCGAACTCGCGCACCGAGGGTTCCGTATCGCCATGTCATGGTCGGCGTCGCTCACGCCATCTATGTATTAGTTAAAATGCTTCATACTCTTTTCGGTAGATTGCATACACTTTTTAGTTTCTTGTATGGGGATCCCCGTGATTTTTTTACTTTTTCTTATTTTTATTATTTGTTGTTATATCCGCCATAATAACACATATTCTTTGAAAATTTCAACGGGCTACCTATTACGGTTCTAAAGATACAGCCCTCGGACAGACAGACAGACAGACGTCCTAGATTTAGTGATAGGGTCCCCTACGACAGATACGGAACACTAAAAAAGGGGTACCACCCAAAATGTAACATCGGTCGGCATATAAAGAAAAGTGTATGTCTCAACCAGTTTTGACACCGATCGGTGACTGAGCGCCGATGTTTTTCACAGCAAGCTTCGCGATCATGGCCACGGACAGGCAGAATACGAGACCGGCCGGCATGAACTTCCTGCTGTTGTAGAACCTGAAATTTTACAAAGAACAGTGTTAGTAGTAAATAAGAGTAAAGAAAGATAGATGAGATATGTACTTTAATGCTTCAAAACATTTTACAGGACCTAACAACCGATAAGTAATTTACATGAGGGGCAAAGGCCCTGTTTTTGTACCGTCTGGGGCTGGTACTTTAAAAGAATAGCCCCACTGCATCTCTACCCGTGTATTCGTAAAAGGCGACAAAGGGATATGACTTCCTTCTTATATTACTAGGTGGTAGGGTTTAACCCGCCTGGGTTGATACGACAGCACCAAATGAAAGGTCGGTCGAAACGGCTATGTAAATAGTTTGTGTTTTCCGTCCAGTTCAGTGTAGCCGGCACGACCGAAGGGAAGCACTGACGTGGTACCAAGTTCATCCGGTGTTATAGGCTGATATCACGGATTTTGTAGGTGATGTAGCCAACCGTGTCAGTTTCCATTTAAAAAAAAAAGGCAGACTTATCCCTTAAAGGGATTTCTCCCAGTCAACCTTTGGATTTATTTTATGTAATCCGGTATGGGTGACTGAGTCGGAGGGGCCAAAGCACATGCTCCGATCAGCCAATATCACGTCCGAGAAGGTAGGTGCCATACCGGAGACTTCCCTGGATTGCTGGATTCCCTGCATGCACTCCCACCTGCATCCATTCCTCCAATGTAATCTGGGGTCCATCAAACATAATGTGAAGGTGCACCCAGGGGCGTGCATCCCATAAAGGCAGAAAAGCACTGCCTACCCTGAGTTAAAGTCCCAATTCCACCTATCCAAACAATCAAATTAAAACTTAAAGAACTACTCAAGTTCACGACAAAACGTATGATTTAAAATTGGCGCGCGCTCCTCCCTCTCGGCGCGGCCGCTCGCGCGGACGCAACGCCACCGCGCGGCAAAGGCAGACAACACGACTACCTGGTGGTCACTCACACTATTACTCAAATCCTGCGTCATTCATTATATGCTGGAATTTTGCGTGTGTATGCGTGTTTCGATGCGCGGTTTAGTACGCCAGGGCAGGACTGCCTTTCACTAACACCACAACAATGCCTCGTAACGTAGGTGTAGCTGGTCTAGCATCGTTCGCGCGCGCGCGCCAATTGTCTGATACAGTTTATAAAGAAGTGTTATAATCTTTTGTTTATGTTTTTACAAATAAAAAAAGTACCGCCCCTCTTCTCTACTTATTTCTATTTCATCTTTTTGTAGTCAATATTCACTGCACTGCATACTCTTTATTGAGATTGGTTCTGTTTAAATCACTCAAAATGCGTTTTTAAAAGTCACCCTTAGTATCTGTATTTATGACATTGTGTAGTTAATTAGAATTTATTCATTTTATGGATATCTGAGGTGCATTGAAAAAAAAAATAATCTGCTGGACAGAACATCTTCATGTGGACATAAAGAAGATGTAAGAGATGAAAACCGGGCTGAAGTAAAAATTAAAATTAATTCAACTTGTTCCTAAATTAAGTACTTATTTTGAATCTTAATTGTTGCCTGCCTACCCGGTCTTAAATGTCTGTGCACGCCACTGGGTGCACCTAGCCGGCCGACATGGCAGCCTCCGTAAATAGCCGAATGCCCGTGGGCGCCGTCTGACTACACCTCTGCGTTAATGTCGCTTATTCCACGGGGAGTGCTCGGAGGAGCTGTTTAACGCGATTCCGGCGTCCCCTTTCCACCTCCGTGCAACGCGCACTGGGCAGGGATTGCATCCCTATACGCTGGACTTACCGCGGATGCGTACAAATCGGTTCTGCAGATTCTTTCTCCACAGAACCGGCAAACTCTGGAACGCTCTACCTGCCCACATATTTCCCCCCAAGTATAGTCTCGGGTCCTTCAAGAGAGGCGTGAATGGGCACCTGTCAGGCCGGCATGGCATTCGCAGCCCCCGCCTGCGTCCGAATGTCCATGGGCGTCTAGACACCTTATGGGTGACTCGGCGCCACATGTCGCGTTTAGTATAAAAAAAAAAGGTGGTGGTAAACGGCGCGTGATAGCGCAGACCGCGCCGTCCGTACAACAACACGAGCTACGCACCGCGCCGCTCGCTTTTCGTTCAGTCAGTCACTACAATGCCACCAGATAAACGAAAACGCCTTGCTGCTGCAGCAGCAGCTATTATTTTCCTCAGTGGCGATTATTTAAATGAAAAAAAAAAAAGACGAAGAAGACCATCGCACAACTTTACTTTGATTCTTGCGCATGTGCACACTGCTGCCATTTTTGTGACCTGCATCTTTACGATTCCGGTTCCTCTTCATTTATAGTTGAATAAAGTCCATAATAATTTCATTATTCCACTCCATCACGTATTTGTGTTTCAAATGGAAATTTAAACTCCAAATGCGCGTCTTGATCCGTGGAGCGCTCCGCACCGTCTGGAGGCTCGGCTCGTGCCAGTGGTGGTAAACGGCGCGTGCTAGCGCGAGCCGCGCCGAAGGCCGCGCGTGCGCCTTTGATCCGTGTCGAAAAACCGACAAGCGATGGATCGCCCGGACGGCGGATGGCTGACCAGCGCCGCGAGCCGCGTCGCGGTGCTAAACGGCGCGCGATATGGCGGACGGTGCGCCGTCCGCCGTCCGGCTCGCGCTAGCACGCGCCGTTTATCACGACCTTTAGTCTAGCGAGCGCCATATGTCGTGCTTCCCATAGCAATAAAACAATACAGAAGCGAGCACCTGTATCCCATAAGTCCGCCGAGGGCACTGCTCGTTCCCAGCATCACGCCGTAGTTGGACGGGTCCTGAGTTATCTGATACGCACCATATCCTGAAACATCAGTTGAAACCTCAATTTTATTAACCGACTAGCTGTGCCCGCGGCTCCGCCCGCTCTCATATTTGACTTCTATGCTAACCTCATAAGCCATTTAGCGTGATAGTAAGTAGCCTATAGTTGATGGGAAGAATAAAACTATCCGTAGATTTTTTTTTATTAAAATCGGTTCAGTGGTTCTCGAGTTATAAGCGGACAGACAGACATACATGCATACATACAGAAAGCAGACGTTGGATTTTATTAAAGGTAAGGATTGACAACTTGATACTTTTATTTTATGGAAACTGATACGGTTGGCTACATCACATACAACATCCGTGATCTCAGCCCATAACACCGGGTGAACTGGGTGCCATGTCAGTGCTTTCAATTTCATGTTAGCTAGACTGAACTGGACGGAAAACACGAACTATTTACATAGCCGTTTCGACCGACGTTTCAGTCAGTGCGGTGGTATCAACTTGGGTGGAATAAACCCTACCACCTAGTAAATTGTACTACATCATAGTATGTTAAATGTACAAACATAATTAAATTGATACAAATTACGTTTCAAAGTCTGGCAAATGCTCTTTTACACCTGATACACTTAATTAATAAGTCTCTCTCGAGAACTCTCGGTAAAATTGTTAATCTTGCTCTCAAGTTGTGTTTTCGATAGACTGTAACACTGTAAGCGATATTATGTGGCTAGTCACTAAAATACTTGTAATATGTACGAAAAAAAATACCCATATGAATTATCAATAAGCAATACAATACAATATTATTTATTACCTAACAATTTATAAGGACCCCTTGATTTTGAACGGACTACGGTGAAGCCAAAATGTGATGTGGCTGCGTGATCATCTGTTCCCTTGCAGAGCCTATCTCGATAGTCCACTAGTCATAGGCTATGTTTTTTTTTTATGTAGAAAAAGCCGCGACGTTCGAGCACCACCACACAATATGTTTTTGTGTTACGAGTTTACCAAAATAATTATGTTTTCGTAAATGCCAAAATAAAAACTACAGCAATGGTTTGACTATCTGTCAAACCATTGCTTCTTGTATTTAAAATGCCACGAGCGGCGATGCAGGTATAAACTTACCCAAAATGGAGCCAAAGAGGATCCCAGCGCCGAGAGATGGTATGGAACCTGAAAATTCGCATACGATTATAGCTTACAAAACAATAAGTAAAAAACAATTTTTTTATGGAAACTGACACGGTTGGCAACATCACCTACAACATCCGTGATGTCAGCCCATAGTTAACACCGGGTGAACTGGGTGCCATGTCAGTGCTTCCCTTCATTTCATGTTGGCTACACTGAACTGGACGGAAAACCCGAGCTATCCACATAGCCGTTTCGACCGACGTTTCGCTCAGTGCGGTGGTATCAACCCGGCTGGGATAAACCCTACCACCAAGTAAGGTGAGGAGGGAAGGGACCTACAGTTTAACGTGGAATCCGAACCGCGGTCAGCCTTCAACGGTCGAGCGGTCACCCATCCAAGTACTGGCCGCGCTCAGGGTTGCTTAAGAACAGTCGACCGACCGCACCACTGAGCTACTGAGGCTGACAAAAACCTATTAAATATATTACTTTTTTTTATGTAATCCGGTATGGATGGCTGAGTCAGAGGGTACAGGCAGGGTTGCCAACTATTATCAGAGACAAGAAAGGATTTCAAAGTCATTGGATCCATGGTCAAAGTAAACTGTTAAACTCAATTGTACAAACTTTTATTAAGGTATAATGTTTTATTAACCACAATACTCACAAAAACAAAGTTAACATTTCGACGTTACTCAAATAATTTTATAAACTATCAAAATAATGAAAACCATTTCTGTTTGCACAAACTGTAGACGTACAAACATGTATATTTGTAGTTCATATACACGAGCAATTCACTTTTGATTAGTCCGACAGAACATCCGTTCCTGTCATCGTGCCATTTTGCAAAAAGGACTTTTTGCATCCTTTCCCAGGAAGGAAGGTGTGGATCTAAGCTTGCGATGGCTTCACCGAACATATCCGGGACCATCGGCAGTAGAGGAGGGTATTAATCGAGGCCGGGACTAGCGAGTGGCCACTCTAAATTTCCCGCGCATGCTTCACGTTTCGGCTCGCCTCAAGCCCTCGTCAGCTAGTCTGCATTGACTAGGACGCGGGGAAACCACCAGTCCCGCTCTCGACCTCCCTCTCTCTACCTATCCATATTCTGTAGGATGCTTCCAGTGACGTTTTCGAAGCTCTCTCCATATATGAGCTCAGCGTCGATCTTGGGAGCCCTAGATTCTTGAAGAGACTGTAGAGCGACTACGCTGGTAGTCCTCTTGCTCCGACTTCCACAGCGAAGAGATCAGTCTTGAATCCGTTTCTCACAATCCGGTCTACTAAGTTGCAGTACTTGTTAAGTTTGATGTTGTGGTCCTTCGGTATATTACTTTCCCATGGAACTGTAAGTTCAACAAGTACTACATGCTTTGTCGCTTTTTTTAAGAGTACTATTTTTTTAGTTATTAAGAGGAAGATGGAAGGACCCGTATCAGTAAAAAAGGATTGTCCTTCCCAAAGAAGGACGGTTGGCAACCCTGGGTACAGGGCACATGCTCCGACCAGCCAATATCACCTCCGAGAACATACTTTGCCGGAGAGTTATCTTAAGATTGCTAGCTGGCTGTACTGAACGTTTGGTGGTGTGGTACTGAATTTTTTCCGTGAATCCGTTATGGGTGGCTGAGTCGGAGGGCCCAAAGCACATGCTCCGACCGGCCAATATCACCTCCGAGAAGGTAGGTGCCATACCGAAGGCTGCCCTGGATTGCTGGCTATATTGGACTAGAGAACACAACCGAGGCTGCCATGCGGCCATCTTACATCCAGTATGGTGGTACCAACCCAGTCGGCTACAATTTGAGCCTACCACCCAGTAAGGGGCAAGGGAAGGGACCTACAGTTTTACACCAATTCCGAACGGTGAAGCAGCAGTATGCACGTAAATTAATCAGAAAAAAAACTAATTGGTGCATGTCGGCCAGATTCGAACCTCGGACCCTGAGATAAAGATTCCATGCCAAGACCACCGCTCTGAAATTACTAGAACACAAGAATGTGCAAAAAAATTATTTGCAAGTAACAGCCCACGTCATTGTAATTATTGATAATACCTGACAGATAATACAGTCCGTGCAAAGAATTGAAAAATATAGAAGACACATTGAGTCGTCTAAGAGGTTGTTATGTCCTACTAATATTATAAACGCGAAAGTTTGTGAGGATGGATGGATGTATGGATGTATGGATCTTTGTTCCTCTTTTACGCAAAAACTACTGAACGGATTTTGATGAGACTTTACAGTACTATAGCTTATACATCAGAATAGCACATAGGCTATAATTTATAAAGATATAGTGTAAATTTGTCAAAATATAAGGATATGGCAAGTAAGTCGGAAAAAATTCCGCCATCATCTCTTCTCCCAAGAAAAACAAAAGCCTATCAATGTCACATAAAAACTTCAATTTCGAATTCTGTTCTTTTTTTTAAATTTGCAGAGAACAAATATGGCCAGTACGGAAAGGCGCGGGGCGGTGCGGAGCGGCGCGGGGCACTGCGGGGCGGTGCGGGGCGGCGCGGAAAGTCGCGGGGCGGCGTGGAGCTGTGCGCGATGGCGCGGGTTGGCGGGGGCGGCGTGGGACGGCGCGGAGCGGCGTGGAGCGGCGCGGAGCGGTGCGCGACGGCGCGGGGCGGCGCGGGACGGCGCGGGACGGCGCAGTGCGGCGCGGAGCGGCGCGGGACGGCGCGGTTCGGCGCGGAGCACGGTACGGATGAAACGGCCGAGCATGTTTTGATGGAGTGCAGTGTGCTTGACAACCAACGAAGGGACATACTCCGTTCTCCATCTTTCGTTGCAGCGGTCTGCAGACACCCCGGCCGAATTGTGGCTTTCATGGAATACATAGGCTGGCTGGGGTAGCTGGAGATTGCGGGGTTTTGCACAAAGGTCCCAACCAAGCGGGATTAGTTAGAGACCTAGAGCCAACCCCAAACCAAATCAACAACATGTGTTTGATGAGAGCCCCCTTTTATCGAATTATTATTATTTTTTATTATTATTATTTATAGCACTAACAGCTGGAAGGTGATGCGTGCATATGATTTTTTTTTCTCCAGAGTGCAATTGTTTTTATTTTAAAGAATTCTTTTTTTTTAGATTAATAAATTAATAAAAAAATTATTAAAAGATATTTTGGTTTTAACCCTTTGCCTTCCCCTACAGTCGGCCTACCCCTAGGGTCTACCCTAGGGTCTACCTAGGGCCTACCCTAGGGTCGGCCTACCCTCTCAGTTTAGTGCCTAGTGCGTATTCTGTTGATATTTCACATAAAAAAGACAAAGGTTGTTTTGAAAAACATAGTTTGTACGTGTGTCATTTCATTGGCCTTTATGTGGCAAAGAGTTTATTGATCTGACTTCATTATTTTATGAAATATTACAATTTTATTTATATTATTTATTTTATTACTTATTTTATTTACATACCCTTACTGGGTGGTAGGCTCAAATTGTAGCCGACTTGGTTGGTACCACCGTACCGGATGTAAGATGGCCGCATAGCAGCCTCGGTTGTGTTCTCCTCTAGTCCAGTATAGCCACCAATCCAGCGAAGTCTCCGGTAAGGCACCTACTTTCTTGGAGGTGATATTGGCTGGCCGGAGCATGTGCTTTGGGCCCTCCGACTCAGCCACCCATAACTGATTACATAAAAAAAATTGTGGAATTGCTGCTGTATTCTGAAACGTTGTATATCGATGGGCCTGTGGATGGGCATTATTGCTTTGCAGCTGCGCGCATTTGCGTGGGCGAGCGTGTAGGCATGTTTCGCGCGGCTGACGAATTTCTACTGAATTAGACCGCCTGCGGTGCACCGGGCGGTAGGTAGTTAGCGCGCGCAAGTACATAGATTGCGCGAGGCCTGCCGTCGTGCCCATCTCGCGGCTATGGTCGTGCGTACGTTGCAGTAAAAAGCAGGCACTACCAGCCCTCGCAAGTTGTGCATTTATACGTTATGATGATGAGGACATTGCTAAATTGTATAGTGTAGGAAAGAAGGAAGGTGTGGATCTAAGCTTACGATGGCTTCACCGAACATATCCGGGCCCATCGGCAGTAGAGGAGGGTATTAATCGAGGCCGGGACTAGCGAGTGGCCACTCTAGGAAGGTGTGGATCTAAGCTTACGATGGCTTCACCGAACATATCCGGGCCCATCGGCAGTAGAGGAGGGTAATAATCGAGGTCGGGACTAGCGAGTGGCCACTCTAAATTTCCCGCGCATGCTTCACGTTTCGGCTCGCTTCAAGCCCTCGTCAGCTAGTCTGCGTTGACTAGGACGCGAGGAAACACCAGTCCCGCTCTCGACCTCCCTCTCTCTACCTATCCATATTCTGTAGGATGCTTCCAGTGACGTTCTCGAAGCTCTCTCCATGTATGAGCTTAGCGTCGATCTTGGCAGCCCTAGATTCTTGAAGAGACTGTAGAGCGACTTTGCTGGTAGTCCTCTTGCTCCGACTTCCACAGCAAAGAAATCAGTCTTGAATCCGTTTCTCACAATCCGGTCTTCCGAAGGCACCTGGTAATGCTTCTCATGTGTGTCCATCAACAATTCCCAATCCTTTGCTGCTCCCAAAATTTAAGAAGGTTTTGTCCTATCTTTGGGCAGCTTTTTGGGTCCAGGTTTCACTAAGTTGACCTTCTGGAAGCCGCTACTGGTTTGCCCTTTCCTGTTGTTCTATCGTTGTTGTACCCCCCGTAATAGGCAAAACATCACATCATATTATCCTAACTAAGTATAGCCATATTTCAATAGATATAACTATAATTTATATGCTTATAGTTAGGTAAAGATTCAAGGTATAATGTGTGATAGATTATTGTAATATAATCTTGTAAATTCTCTAAAAAATAAGTGGGTGAAAAGTGGTAAAAACATTCGAAAATGCATTTGTTATTTCGATACAAATACGTCCATACAAAAAACGCTCGCGCACGGCAACGCCCCAAAATTTGGAATGTTCAAAGATAGTTTAGTGAAAAACCATTTATTCCGTAAGCGTTTGAATTTATTTAGATCAATGAATCATTTTTGTATTAGATGCATTTGTAAAAAATGGCGAGGGAAATAGCAAAGGTTTTTTTTACCACCTTTCAACCACATATTTATAAGGGAATTTATAATATTAAATTAAAAATATCTTTACCAAACTATAGGGATATAAATTAGTTAAATCACTAGAAATATGGGTATGGTTAGGGAAATACGAAGTGCTTTTGCCTAGTCCCCCCCCCCCCCCCCCCCTTAATTCTTTGAATCGGTGTATCGAAATGTTCGTGGATTCACCTGCTTTAGCATATCCAAAGATGCCGCCAGCCGCTACCGTCGCCGCGTATGCGAAACCTATTAAATCCACACCCATGGTTACTCAAACTCTTAACTTCAGCGCTTTCGTCACACAAATCCAAGCGACAAAGACAGCGGCCAGTAAAGATTACGGATTACGGTGTTTTTTTTTGATAATGAAATGATTGATCGATGGATGTTTGTTACATGACGGTACCAAAAAATTTAGTGTATCTCTTTAAGCTGCTTACGCGTGAGCGAGATATCACTGTAGTCTAATAAGTAATAACATGACAGCCGGAAATGTCAATTTGACAGTGAATTCACCAAAGACATTTTCGCTCATAGGAATATTCATCTATCATTCATTTCATTAGTCGGCTCTGGAATATTACATACTCTTTGATCTTCCCACTAGTCATGTGGGTTATCAACAATTTTTGGCAACCGTGATCTAACCGATATCTGTCTTCAATACCGATATTGATATCCGTTGCCAAATATCGGTATCAAAAGCTCTGATTCTAGTAAAAAAAAAAATAAAAAAATATATATATATATATATATATAAATTGCTTTTTTTTTTTTTTTATGGAACCTGACACGGTTGGCTACATCACCTACAACATCCGTGTTGTCAGCCCATAACACAGGGTGAACTAGGTGCCATGTCAGTGCTTCCCTTCATTTCATGTCGGCTACACTAAACTGGACGGAAAACACGAACTATTTACATAGCCGTTTCGTTGAGTGCGGTGGTACCAACCCGGCCGGGATAAACCCTACCACCTAGTAAGGTAAGAAGGCAAGGGACCTACAGTTTAACGTGGAATCCGAACCACGGTCAGCCTCCAACGGTCGAGCGGTCACCCATCCAATCTCTGACCGCGCTCAGCGTTGCTTAATAACAGTTGACTAACCAACCGCGCCACTGAGCTACCGAGGCTGACGAATTTTCTTATCCCTTAGTCGACTTTTACGACATGCGACGGGGAGAGATGCAGTGGGGCTATTCTTTTTAAGTACCGGCCCCACACGGTACAATCGCTTGCTGATCGTTTTATTTATCGTTTGTTAGCTTGCGCATCAGAGCTGCGCTTCGTGCGCACCAGAGCTGCGCTTCGTGCGCACGAAGCGCAGCTCTGGTGCGCACGAAGCGAAGGAAAGCGGGCGTGCTCGGGCGGCCGAGACGACCGCGTTCCTTCGCTTCGTGCGCACGAAGCGCAGCTCTGTTGCGCATCGATATTGGCTAACAAGACTGGTCTGTTATTATTAATTATGATATGATACGTTTGAGTTGAGTTCAGAACTGAGAGTGGAGTGATTAGAAAGAAAGATAATGGTGTGGTGATTTCCCTTCATGCTTTACTAGGCTTAGGACTAGCACAATTTTTTTATGAACGTATGAAATTAAGACAAAAATTGTGGCGCATTTAAAAATCACCATATTTACAATGATCATTATGTACATGGCTTTCTCCCTTCGGTTGCTAACGGTTTATTAATAACCTAATAAAATATTTACAAACTTTTATTTTTATATTATTTATTATATATGCACTAGCTACACACTTAAATACACAGTAAAGTATAAACAAAGTTTCTGTCCTGAACTACGTAACTCAACTCAACGTTCTGCGTGTCCGGCGTGCCTGCGCGGCGCGACGCCGGAACGCACCGTGTGGCATACATCACTATTCACAAATCACAGTCACATCACAGCACAGCACGTACGCACCGATACTATGGATATCTCTCCGCGCAGCGGCACCGCTCGGGCAGCGGCGCCGCGCGCCGTACCGGCCGCCACCGAAACCGTAACGCACCGCACGCTCCGTCCGTCACCGTCCGTACCGCACCGAGTGTATCGGTAATCTGCTGTGGTGGCTGCCGGCTGGCTAGTGGCTACTGGCTCGATCGGCCGGCACTAAAACTAACTGAAACTGACTGGATTGACAGTCTGGTTGTTCTGATATCTAAATAACTGACAACTGTTCTAGTTGTCAGTTGTCACCCGCGCCGTTAGATATTTCGTAAATATCTAAGATCTTCGTAGATTTCCAACCCAAATACGACCTTATTGGTTCTACCATAAAGGTAATTTTTCCATGAAAAGATTTATTTGGTGAAACTAAAAGGAATCGCACGTGCTCTTTCTTGCATTTGGGGACTTACTTAAAGAGAGAGGGAAGGCATAATAGTTGTCGGATATCAGTTGTCTGTCAGCCTGCCTGGCATACGCTGTTCGTTCGCTCGCTCGCTACCTACCTATACTTTGGTTGGTTGGTTGGTTGGTAGCCGATAGCCGATGTTTGCTATGACAACACCGATGCGATACGTTAGAGGCGTGGCAACGGTTTTCAGCTACGTTTCGCTGTAGCGGACACATGAGTACTTCCCACCATCTTCTTTGAGGCCTCCCACCACGAGCCGTCTCGGGGCAATATGCATCATTGAAGTAAGTTGCGCCACCTCAACATTAGGTTCGGATAAATTTTTTTTAAACCAACAAAACATTGTGAATATTTTGGTGGTAAATAAAAAAATTAACCCTAACCTAATGTTGAGGTGGCGTATGTCGTTTTTGTTACGTTTCGTTTCAAGCAGTGAACGCCAATGATGTGTATTACCCCGAGGCGCTCATCCGTCTCCCACCACCACACACACAGGTACATTTTGCCGGCAAAGACCGCCCGCGCCGCGCCCGCGGCGCGCGGCAGGACCGGATCTAGGGGGGGGGGGGGGGGGGGGGAAACCGGGTTGCGTGCCCCGGGCGGCACTTTAAGGGGGCGCCAAAATAAGTTTGAAAAAAAATCACTAAAGCGCTACATTTAGGACGTATCGTACTATCGATTGTTCATTTGATTTTCGAACGCAACCTAACATTATTTTGTTGATTTGAAAAAAAACTGGAGACAATCTGGCTCGAAAATATTACAGAGATTTAAATGCAACTGATTTCTCTCAGGAACTTGCTTTAATTAAAAAAGCAAGCTCCACTTGTAATCGGAATCAACGAAAAGACAAGTGCATTCGAGCTGTTGCAACATATGTATATGTAAACTTGACTTGCAAGAAGCTTTTCCCAATATTAGTACCTAATAGCTTTAAGAATATACTGCACATTACCGGCGACCTCTGCAAACTGTGAGCGAAGTATCAGCAAACTAAAAATTATAACAAAAAATAAAACCGCCTTCAAAAATTTATGAAATAAAAAAAAACTCGATCCCTAGAGTTGAAGGCGGTGCTAAAGAAGGCTACACAAATCACAAAGGATATCATCCACTCATGTTTTCTTTCATGCATCATTTTTGCTTGCTTTAGCACCGCCTTCATTCGATTTTTTAATAATCGAAATCGGTTAAAGTGGTACAGAATTATTCGCCATTGTGTCAAACTGCAAATTGCTGAAAAAGTCCACATCACAAAAGTTTTGATGAAGGTAACCACACACCATAGTAATTATCAAACTTTGATGAAGTAATAGATTATTTCGCGGAACGGAAATCTCGGCGTGTAAAACTGTAGCAAATGTTTATTATAGAGTACAAATTTATTTAAGGCTTTTTATTCTCCCGGTCACAAAAAATCCCACCTAGTATATTCGTTTTGTGAGTTTTTTGAAATCACTAATTTCAAATGCTGGAGGGGAGGGGCGCCAGTTTCAAGTTTTTGCCCCGGTTCGGAAAAATCGTAAATCCGAGGCTGGCGCGCGGCAGTGATCGGCGGCGGCGGAGACGGCGGGTGGCGGCGGCGGCGAGGCGGGCAGCGGCGGCGGCGGCGACGCGACGGGCTAGGTTTTCCATCAGTTCAGTCCGTGACCTTGGTCACGACCAGATTGATGCCAGACTGACGCCAGACGTAAAATCATTCGTACTATCAGTCTGCCATCAGTCTAGTATCAAAATATTTTAAAATCCATCAGTCTGGTCCATCATTCCGAACCATCCATCCATCAAAGTAGATTAAACGGTCAGTCTGGACCAGACTGATGGACTGAACTGATGAAAAACCTATCGTGTAACCTCCGTCATAGCGTCAAAAGTACTTGTCCGATTTTCACCAAATAAACTCTCACGGATTCAGGCCATATGTTTGGCCCAAAAATATAGTAATTTTTGGAATACTAAAGCACACGGGGAACGTTCATCGAATATAGCCAGATTTTGTCAATTGCGTCGCGAACGTCGCAGACACCTCGAAATGCTCGAAGCCTTGGTTGGACATAAATTTCGCGCTAACACCAATTTTTGGTGTCAGGCGCCAGTGTAGAATTTAGCAGTCAAAGAAAATATAATTAGAATTGTATTGGATTCTATTGTATTAAAGGTATTTCTATCGACGTGGGCCAAACAATGGATTTATTATTTGTTCAAAAGTACGTTACATTGTTCAAACCGCCAAGACCGCACTCCGCGTTGTAAAAATTTGTTCAACTTACATTTTCTCCATAACTTCGATACACCATTTTTGACGTGATGACGTCACGTGTTATAAATTGATGAGCACCGGCTGCACGCACGAAAGCGTGTCACGTTGATATTCAAAGTTACCATGGAAACGTCTTAATTAAAATAGATACCTAGCACAATCACGGGATCGCTGCCCCGTTTGTTAATAATTATTGTTTCAACTGCCATATATATATCAAATTTTACAGTAGACAGTCTAATGTGTTTTTAAAAATATACGAAAAGATTTAGGGTTGCAATTCTCTTTGTGAATAAACTATAGTGGTTTACCTGCGCCATAAAATTAAATAACAGAATGCATTTTTATGTATAAAAAAATTGGTTGTCTGTAAAGTCGGTTTACGGACGATAGTTTTACGTGATGACGTGGAATAATTGTAGTACATAGATCAAAGATCAGTTATTTCTATTTCCAGTAGAAAGATTAACATCTTGTGTGTGACTGGCCATCAAAACTTCTGTTTGTCTGATCTTGACAGTTTTACTTCTTAAGTACCTAGCAAAGAATCCCCGATTTCAGCAAAACTTTGGACATCTAAATTCTCTAAACATTTTATGAAACCATATTGTAGGTAGGTATAGGTACACATTTCTTTTTCTGCATTCTATAGATATTTATATAATAATAAATAGCTGTATAAATTTATCTTCATACCTACACCTGCTGCTTCACCGTTCGGAACCGGTGTAAAACTGTAGGTCCCTTCCCTTGCCCCTTACTAGGTGGTAGGCTCAAATTGTAGCCGATTGGGTTGATAACACCGCACTGGATGTAAGATGGCCGCATAGCAGCCTCGGTTGTGTTCTCCTCTAGTCCAGTATAGCCAGTAATCCAGGAAAGTCTCCGGTATGGCACCTACCTTCTCGGAGGTGATATTGGCTGGTCGGAGCATGTGCTTTGGCCCCTCCGACTCAGCCAACTATACCGGAATACATAAAAAAAATTAAAATATAAAATATAACGAGCAATACAATATAACTGTTATATGGTTAAATTGGCAATAACCTACCCCTAATGATTCTATAAAAAAATAAAACAGACAGAAGATGAGAAGATTAAGTTGTCAACTGTCAGAAATCTCTATCAGTTGTCACTGTCAGAGTTTTTTTATCATAACCTCTACAAACGAAAAAGAAAAAAAAAACTCAAACAGCCGAGCCGACCGATCTGTGTAAAAAATCACCACCATTAGTAAATAAATAGATAATACTGAGGTATCCACAGCGATTGAACCAACCAAAATACAAATAATACTAATTTTCATTCAAACAATAATTCACATCGGGCGTTGACTGATCAAATTCATCAGTTTTATCACAACCACTTTTTCATTCAAGGCCAACAACTATACTTATTCGAAAAAAAAAACGAAGCGTTGATCACATGGAAAACTGTTGCGAAGTGTTAAAACGCAACTTCATTGCGTCTGACTCATTGATTCTAGAGCTAAGATCCAATACTCTTTGCTAAAGAGCTCACTCAGGTTTTCAGCACTCCTGTGGTTACTTAGAATATTCACTATATAAACTACTACACGATCGCTCACTGAAATCAGTCTGTCTGTCGCCGTTCTTCGTGCAGTAAGGTCGCTCGCGCTCAGTTGCTTATAATTCGTCAATTAGTTTTTTTGTGGTTTTCAATTGTGTGACCTTCGGATTGGTTTGTGGAGTTTTGTGCTATCCGGTCGACAAAATGTTGAAGACGGCTTCATCTGTGACTATAAACACTGGGAATGTGCTAAACCTAATAGATATCAAGAAAAAGGCTGGTCAAAATGTCACTGAAGAGGTTAGTAAATGATTAAATTTTCTGTACGTTTTCTACAAGGTTATATTTATTTATTTATTTATTTATTTATTTATAGGTACTATTTGCATGTTTCATAGAAGGAGATCAATAAATTTATTGGGTGTGACTTTATCGAGGGGATCCGAGGTACAAGCATCTGGAAGTGCTCACCATAAAGGCGGTTCCAATCAAATCATACTGTTTTATTTTTGACAATTATTATTACTATATGTAGGGTGGACCATCCCTTCTTACCTTACTAGGTGGTAGGGTTTATCCCGCCCGGGTTGGTAGCACCGCGCTGAGTGAAAGGTCGGTTGAAACGGCTATGTAAATAGTTCGTGCTTTCCATCCAGTTCAGTGTAGACGGCACGACCGAAGGGAAGCACTGACACGGCACTTAGTTCACCCGGTGTTATGGGCTGACATCACGGATGTTGCAGGTGATGTAGCCAACCGTGTCAGTTTCCATAGAAAAAAAAACGTTTCAGTATTAGGGGTTGACTCGAAGCATGCCAACTAGTCCCCTCTTGGTCGGGGGGATTATAGTAGATTACTGTAGGTATTCGAACCTCGGACCTCTCGCATGAGAAGCCGGTGCCCAAACCACTCGGCCACCCGCCACTTAGATGCATAATTAAAAGTTGAAGAATCAAACCCATTGTCATAATTCCAGTGTCTTTAAGTCTCGACCATCCTTTGGAAATTACCTATTGTTTGTATATACACTTGGTAACACGTCACCTTCAATGGTGTATTCATTTGCAAATCTTTATTCAAAGGAACCTTCAGTTTCATAATAGGGTATTTGTATCGAATGCACTCAATGATCAGGGGATGGCGAAACTGACAAGCATGTATGAAAAACATTTTTGTGTTGTAGAAGCTTTAGGGGTATGTCTAGGCTTGCCAACCATACTTTAAAACAAGGAAGGAAGGTGTGGAACTAAGCTTGCGATGGCTTCACCGAACATATCCGGGCCCATCGACAGTAGAGGAGGGTGTTAATCGAGGTCGGGACTAGCGAGTGGGCACTCTGAATTTTCCGCGCATGCTTCACGTTTTCACGCTCGCATCAAGCCCTCGTCAGCTAGTCTGCGTTGACTAGGACGCGGGGAACACCAGTGCCACTCTCGACCTCCCTCTCTCTACCTATCCATATTTTGTAGGATGTGACTTTTTCGAAGCTTTCTCCCTGTATGAGCTTAGCGTCGATCTTGGCAGCCCTAGATTCTTGAAGAGAAACAATGCCTGAAATGAATAAACTGACAATGAATGCAGTGCATCATATAATATGTTGAAACATATGAAATGAAACTTTTTTTTACGAGACTGTACTTTTTATTTACCATCACTCAAATCAGAAATATGTTATTTCCTGTAAACAAAAGTTGGCAACCCTTGACATACCCCAGAAGACTCATTGTCTCTGCTTATCCCAAGCACTACAAACAGGCGTGCCATTATAGATGTTCGGTTTCGGTAGTGTAAGCAAATACCGGTGTGACAGATTGCAATGTGTTTCGTCACAGTGATGTCACAAATCATTACGCCACTATCATTCCAAGCTGATAAGGAGCTTACTGTTCATGAAATAAATGTCCTATTGTCTTGCGCAATACTGAAGTAAAACTGCCGTGTCATAGTCCGCCCCCAGCGAGGCAATTATTTTGATAATATAATGTTCTAGATTTTTCTATAGATAAGTATTGGTTGGTAACCTGTATTGGTTGATAATGTTCGATATGATGTCATATAGAACATTACAGTGTGGGGCCGGTACTTAAAAATAATAGCCCCACTGCATCTCTTCCCCGTGCATGTCGTAAGAGGCGACTAAGAGATAAGGTCAAGATACTGCGCTAAAGGGCGACAGGTTAGCCACTTCTCACCTTGGCGCAGTCCTTCCACCTAGTCATGCAGCAAGTGGGTTCTTCGTGCCTTACTTGCTGCTTGATAGTTGTCTTGTCCGTATACCTACTGTGCTAAACGTGGTTGTCGGTCTTGTGCTGTAATTTACCAGAGTCCTTATAGCACAACACCGATTACTCTGCTTACCCTGATTGTCGGGATACGTGTGTTATGTATGTATGTATGTATGTATGTATTATGTCATAGCTATTAATAGAGATGACTTGTTTTTCTTTTTTTTTATGTAAACCGGTATGGGTGGCTGAATCAGAGGGCCCAGACAGCATGCTGCGACCAGCCGATGTCACCACCGAGAAGCTAGGTGCCATTGGAGACTTCCCTTTGGTTGGCTATACTGAACTAGAGGAGAACACGGCCGAGGCTGTGTGTGATCTTGCATCCAGTACGGTGATACCAATCCAATCGGCCACTATTTGAGCCAACTACCTGGTAATTAGGCAAGGGGAGGGACCTACAGTTTTACACCGGTTCGGAACGGTGATGCAGCAGCTGTAGGTATGCACGTAAATATTGATTGTTAAGCAACGCTGGGCTCGGTCAGTACTTGGTTGGGTGACCGCTCGACCGTTGGAGGCTGACCGTGGTTCGGATTCCACGTAAAACTGTAGGTCCCTTCCCTTCTTACTTTACTAGGTGGTAGGGTTTAACCCGCCCGGGTTGATAACACCGCACTGAATGAAACGTCGGTCGAAACGGCTATGTATATAGTCTGTGTTTTCCGTCCAGTTCAGTGTAGACGGCACGACCGAAGGGAAGCACTGACATGGCACCTAGTTCACCCGGTGTTATGGGCTGAGATCACGGATGTTGTAGGTGATGTAGCCAAGCGTGTCAGCATCCATAAAAAAAAAATAAAAAAAAAATTATTATTCCCAATTATTTATTAAGTAAATTTTAAATGATTGGGAAGCCATAAGGTTAATAGGTAATTATTTTATTTTCAATTCTCACACTCCAGTATCTTGTTTACTACACTACTTTATTGCCACACAGATAGATAAAAACTAATATTTTTAATTAGGAGGTTTGGCAAATGCCCTGAGGAGGTGAAAATTACCCTTTTCAGGGCATATTGCCAAACCTTCTACACGTGCCAACTGTGGACGGCGTACACAAAAGGGGCGTATAATGGTGTAAGAGTCCAGTACAACAACATCTTCAGGCAGCTCATGCAGTTGCCCAGACACTGCAGTGCATCGGGCATGTTTGCAGATGCAAGAGTGCAGGACTTTTACGCCATTATGCGCTCCAGGGTATCCGGATTACGACAGAGACTCGTGATGAGCTCGAACGAGATTCTCGCAGGGCTTTCACAAAGCCTGTGCGGCGGAATGTTTGCCCACTGGGAAAAAATTATGACTACACCCAACGGGGTATGAAATGTTTGCTGTTTTTTTATTTTTTATTGTGTATTGTATATGTATTGTGAAGTGTGGTTTTTTTTGCCTGAATAAAGAATTTTTATTATTATAAAACAAAAGAGCTTTACTCACGGTTCTTCCCGAGCTATGTGACTCGACGTTTCGGGCCAAGCGTGTGGCCCATCCTCATGAGCACTCTGCCAACCGTCGCACTAGGCAGAGTGCTCATGAGGATGGGCCATACGCTTGGCCCGAAACGTCGAGCCACATAGCTCGGGAAGAACCGTGAGTAAAGCTCTTTTGTTTTAAAAATAATGGTTAACCACGGTAATTTAAAAACCCAGATAAAAACTATATCTAATTTTTTTTTCTTATTATAGCTATCCGAGAGCATAAAACTGACACTATCCGAATGGAAAGCCAAAGAAAGGGAACCCGTGGTCGTCAACGGATTCCACCACGACGAACAGCCATCAAACATCCCGAACACATCTTCCAAGACTCCGGGAGCCCAGAAAGCACTTAGCAATGGTCCAGAGGCCGAGGGCACGTCGTCATCCAAGGCTCCGGGAGCTAAGGGAACGAACGCCAACGTTCCAAGGAGCCCGGATTCCGTGCTGACCATCACGAGGCCAACAGACGACGCGAAGGACAAAATGGCCGAAGAGGAGAGGAAGAATTTCAAGATCGGCGTGAAGATCTTCATAAACGAGGACAGTGTCTCTGCCATCACTGAGTGTGTCGAGAGTGGTGAGTTGATTGTTAGGTTTCCGTTTCAGCACAGAAACCAATTTATTTATTTATTTATTTTATTAATTTATTTACACATCTATTTACAATAATTTTACACACAACTATATCTAAAATATACAAAAATTATATATAAAATTATTATAAAACAAATGGAGTTTCCACCACCGGCGGCGGGGCGGACCCAAGCTACCGATGGTCGGGTCTCAAAGAGACCTCCGGACCTCCGGAAAAAAACCTCCGGACGATGCGTGCAGTGTCGAGCAGGGCTGCCTTCTGGATCTGGCCCTTGACCCAACCACTCAGCGATAGGGTGGTCGTCGAGGCTCTTCGCTATCAGCCCATGCGCTGATACGACTATGGGCACAACGATCGTCGAGTCGACGGGCCACATTTTGGTAACCTCGTGCGCCGACTAAGGGATAAGGACAAGATGCCGCGCATAAGGGCGACAGGCTAGCCACCTCTCACCTTGGCACGTTGTTTCCACCGCGTCATGCAGCAGGTGGGCCTTCATGCCTCACTTGCTGCTTGATCTGAGTTATCTTGTCCGAATACTTTGCTAAATGTGGTGTACGGTGTTGCGCTGTAATTTACCAGAATACTTTTAGCACAACACCGATTACTCTGCTTACCTTGATTGTCGGGGATATGGCGTGTGCTGTGTATAAGTATAATTACATTATGTTTGATCATCAAAATCACCCACTAAAATAATAATTTTATCAAACAAACTCTCAGTGTGTGCTTCAGCAAATATACATTTTTTAGCAGCGTCCATGACTTGGCATTTTTCTATTTCCATATATGACGAATTCATCAATACTTACTACTAATAGCTAGCGAGAGTGCTGGGTGTAAACACTTGACCTTGTTAGATGTGGAGTAGCTGGCAAGGCCAAGCCTAGTAATAGGTAGTATGAGGGAATTCAGATAATAGGTAATATTCTTGTGAGCCAATGGGTTAATTATTTTTACCCGACTGCGCGATTCAAAGGAGGTCATGTGTTTATCAGCCCATGTATGTACTGGCACGGTTGGCTACATCACCTACAGCATCCGTAATGTCAGCCCATAACACTGGGTGAACTTGGTGCCACGTCAGTGCTTCCCTTCGATCGTGCCGGCTACACTGAACTGGACGGAAAACACAAACTATTTACATAGCCGTTTCGACCGACCTTTCATTCAGTGCGGTGATACCAACCCGGGCGGGTTAAACCCGGTGTTACGGGCTGAGATCACGGATGTTGTAGGTGATGTAGCCAAACGTGTCAGTTTCCATAAAAAAAAAAAAAACAAAAAAAATTAAGAACGGACGGGCGGACAGTCGGCTTAGGCTTAATAATAGGCTTCCGTATGGATGCGGAATTCTAAAAAAAATAATCGATGTCGGAAAATTACACCTTGGTGAACTGAGTGCCACGTCGGTGCCATATCAGTGAAACTACGAATACAAGTACTATGAGTCAAATAAACTTCTTGCCACATCTCTATCTGCTGTTATCACTCTATTGATAACAAATATCTCTGTATGTTGAATGGTTTTTTTTTATCTTACTTTACGATAGAGCTGGTAGATTTAAAATTTAGGCTTCTACGCCTCATCTCGTTATCATTCGTAACTTTTATCCGCAACTTTGCTTGCGGCTTTCCGGGTTAAAAGCCTGTAATACCTCACATTGCTTCAAAACTTGATTAAGTATATTAGATAGATAGATAGATAGAAAATTCTTTATTGCTCCAGTAAACATTAAACAGTAACAAATACATTGGAAAATTTACATAAGGTGCAAAGGCATCCCTTACAGAGATTTCTTACAGTCAACCTTTGGATGTTTGAGATTCGATAATATAGTGGAATGTAAGTAGGTAGTAGCAAAAGAGTTGCGTGACAATTGAAGATAAAAATAATAATAAGAATACTTATTAATACATACATATAAGTACATGCTAGTAAAATACAAGCCATACATGTTTAATACATATAAATTACTAAATATATAGAATATTATATACAAATAAATAAACATACATACATACTTGTCCATCCAGGTAAGTATGAAACAAAAGTGGTTTTTGTTTTTTAGGTTTTTACTTCACATTGACGGTATATATTACATTTTCTCGATAATAGAAAAAAATTGCAAAGCTACCCCCAAACCGCACATACCTACTAGTATTCAATTAATTTTAATCACTCACGAATTTTAAATGAAGGGTTTGATATTGTTGTTAATTTTTTATTTTTTTATTTCTATCGTTTAAATTGATTTTAATTGTTGTCTAGATAAGCGCACAACATATGTCTACTTATTACTGCCCACAACTGCCTCTGCGATAGTTAGATATTCTAGTTCAGATATTTCTAGTGCAGAGCTTATGTTTGAAAAAATAAATCTGTAAGGGATGGTCATGGAGTAAGTTACTTTGTTTTATGAGATACTGCGTTTGTAGACTCTATGTATGATACTAAAGCTAAATTGACGATTTTTAGAAATATCTTCTGTATGTATGTATGTATGTTCCTCCATAACTCTTAAACCGATCATCCGAATTCATTGAAATTTAGTACAAACACATTGAACTATACGCGACGCGATAGGCTAAATAAAATTCACTTCTGGTTATGCTAACATTGGTTTTCAAAGTGAGGGGCGCGCCCCCCTAGGGGCCGCCCATCTAGGCAAGATGTGAAGGGGGGCGCGGGCGCGGGGGCGCGCGGGGCGAGCAAAAGGGCATTCTCAACAGTTGTAGCTATAAAAACTAAGTGCGGAAGCAAACGCGATATTGCTGGTGATCCACGTTGTGCACTTTCCACTAATTCAACACAGAATTGGAAAACTTGTAAAAAATATGCAAGCTCATTCATCACATTGATTGTACATACTAATGTTGTATTTCTTTTTCTGTGAAAATAACATGTTTTCTTTATTAAAAATTTCATTGAAGGTTGATTTGTTAACTCATTTGTTATCCTTGCTGTGTAGGTATGTATTTTAAAAATACATGGTGAGCCCACTGGCTTCCTCTTGCTTGCTTGCGCCGAGTGGGGCGTGGGAATTTTCATTTTAGGCATTAATACATTTATACATTGATTGCAGTGTTCTCGGCGCTCCACACGGACAGCATCGACAACGTGATACTCGCGTACAACCCGCCGGTGCCGGCCGAGGCCGCCGCCGCCTCCGGCGCTCAGGCACCCAGGCTGCCCAACACGGGGAGCAGCCTCGGTGAGAACTTGCAATATAAAAAGTCATCCCGGTGGTGGGGTCAAGTAAAATAAATTAATATTTTTTTTATATAAGTTGCTTCGTTATTCATGTCAATAACTTCGGGAAGGTTACATACGCACTCAAACAAACACTTTACGTAAGAAAAAAACATATGTTTATAGGAGCATTTTTTCTCGTAACAAAAAAATTAAATCAAATAAGTAGCTGTAAAAACCAATCATAGTGACCTTGTGGCTTATTTACAACAAACAGCTGTTCTGCGTTTGAACATAGTACGGTCATTGACCCCGTATAATGCAAGTTACCTACTGTTACACACAGACACAATGATTAGGTAGCAAACATGTTTTGTTAAATTTCTCGAAAAGTAATGCTAAAAACATATAATTTTTTTGCGTAACGTGTTTATTTGAGTTTGTATGTAACCCTCCCGAAACGTTTGACATGAATAACAAAGCACCTTATGTAGAAACTGACGCGGTTGGCTACATCAGTTACTACATCCGTGATTTCAGTCCATAACAACTTGGTGAACTAGGTGCCGTGTCATTGCTTCCCTTCAGTCGTGCCGGCTACGCTGAACTGGACGGAAAACGCTAACTATTCAAATAGCCGTTTCAACCAACCTTTCATTCAGTGCGGTGGTATCATCCCAAGCGGTTTAAACCCTACCACCTAGTAAGGTAAGAAGGGAAGGTACCTACAGTTTTACGTGGAACCCGAACTGCGGTCAGTCTCCCATCGTTCGAGCGGTTACCCATCCATCCACTGACCGCGCCCAGGTGTGCTTATGATCACGACCGACAGTCGACCGACCGCACCACTGAGCTACCGAGGCTGACAAGAAGCCATTGGGTGTTGTGTTTAACACCTGCTAACATGTGGTGGTGTACCGTGTGGGGCCGGTACTTTAAAAGAATAGCCCCACTGCATCTCTACCCGTGTATGTCGTAAAAAGCGACTAAGGGCTATGACTCCCTTCTTATATTACTAGGTGGTAGGGTTTAACCTGCCCGGGTTGGTACCACCGCACTGAATGAAAGGTCGGTCGAAACGGCTATGTAAATAGTTAGATAGATAGATAGAAATACTTTATTGCTCCAAAACATTTAACAGTAACAAACGATAAGTAATGTACATGAGGGGCAAAGGCGGACTTATCCCTTAACAGGGATTTCTCCCAGTCAACCTTTGGATGTTTGAGAGTCGTATGTTGTGAGATATAAGTAGGTAGTAGCAAAAAGACTTGAGTGTGGGAATGTAAAATATAATGTATGGAAAATAACTATGATAAACTAGTTAAGGTGAGTCCAGCTAAGTGCGGCATACTTTTTTTTCAATGGGAAACAAACTCAATTTTCACTTAATTTACATTGAATTTCTTGGACTTTTTTAATTTTAATGAAAAGAATACTTATCGCATAGTGTAAAAAAAAACAACAACCTGCTAATACCTCACCGCAACCCACAGAAAAAATACTGTAAAGCAACTGCTCCTGATAGACGCACTGAAACGGGGTAAGTGCGTCATAGCGAGTTTTACTAGCACAGATACTGGAAATGTATACTTGTATATTTTTTTATGAATGCATATTATGTGATAGTCTGAATGGTACTCTAAGTCTTCAGAATAAAGTTAAAATTCGCAAATTAAAGCCATTTTTCTCAACTTGGGGGAAGTGCGGCATACTGCGTATGCCGCACTTCCCCCATGTGGGAGTCAGGGGTAAACAACTATTTTCGTAGAAGTACGAGTAATAATACATCAAATCAGTAGGTACAAACTTTAATAATAAGTACTTAAGGAAATTCCGTTGCCTTAAAAATAAACATTATCAGCCTCACTACTACTACTAACTACTACTACTAACTACTACTACTAAAATGCAGTTCCAAATCCTTTCCAAGTACTTCATTTTATTATTTATTATAATTTATACTACGAGAGTGTACTTTTTATTTATTTTTATTTTTGTGCCACACGGGAGGTCTACCGCTGAATCGGTGTTACATTCAAAATGTAGTAAAATACTTATTCTAAAATAATGAATTTATTTTCAACGGTGCGATTTTTACTCGTCCTCGGGACTTTGGGAGGTCATAAGACCTTTTCATGGTATTAACTTTAAAGGCATGAAAGAAGAACAAACCAACAAACACTCTTTGAAATTTGTAATATTAGTAAGGATAACATGGTTGGATGAAAGGTTTGTAACCTCTGGTGATGGGGCAAGTGCGTCATATGCCGCACTTGTCCGCTTGTATATGACGCACTTACCAGACTTGAGAAAATTGTGGTTATATTTAAAAAAATTCTATATTTGCTAACTGACTCTGTTCTGTGAGTTCAAAATAAAGCAAATTAAAAAAAGAATGTTTAGTTATGCTACTCACATGAAATAACTGCTCTGGCTCACGTTTAACAATTTTAAAACCTAGTTTGCTTACAAGTTGTCAACTTGTTATTTCAGAAGTTTCGAACTGTAAAATTCCAAGTCGTTTTCCATAGACAATACACCACTTAGAGCGCCCTCTGTTTTTTAGTTTATAGTTTCTAATCAATGTAAGTCATGCAATAGATTTTGCCATTACGAAAACCTTTTACTTTTCTAGTTATGCCGTATAGACGCACTTCCCCCATAGACGCACTTCGCTGGACTCACCTTAGTTTGTGTTTCCAGTCCAGTTCAGTGTAGCCGGCACGACCGAAGGGAAGCACTGTCGTGGCACCAAGTTCGCCCGGTGTTATGGGCTGACATCGCGGATATTGTAGATGATGTAGCCAATCGTGTCAGTTTCCATAAAAAAAAAATTTGTGTGAGCTTGACACGTTCTTGACGGTTGTTTTTTTTATTTGTGCCCTTGCAGTGAAGATGTCCGGCACCGACGTGAACGGAGACAACGAGGCGGACGCGCTCAAGTGCGAAGCTCTGCTGCCCGGCATCAAGGTGCTCTGGAAAGTCTTGGAGGACTACGTGAAGCGGGGTTAGTCGCATTTTTAGTACTATCGCAAAATTGGCTAACAATTTTTTTTTAATAGAAAGTGCGACATTTGGCGCCGAAGTAGGTAAACGGAAATTATTTTTAAATGTTTAACGGTCAGGGGTTTTTTCTAAGATACCTTTAAAGTGTTTGCTAAAATCTGACGCTAAAATGTTCTTAAATTTCCTTACTTTTGCAAATATATTTTTGGAAAACCGAATATATTTTTCACATAAATATATCAAATCAAAAATCAAATAAAAAAACGTTTATTGCACATAAAGTTGTACAGAAGGTAGCACTTAATGCCTATGGCATTTTCCGCCAGCCTACCCTTTTTTACATATAAAAATCCAGGGTAGGTGCAACAAAACAAAGGATTAAATTATAGAAAAATTTTAAACCAAAATGTATATATGTACATATAATAACCATAGTATCCATAGTAAATATATATGAGCATATACAAAAAAAAAAAAAAACTCAGACAATAAATATTATGAAACTCTTAACTCAGAAACCAGGGACACGGAAGAAGGAGATGAGGTTTAGGGTTTGAGGAGATGGTCTTTCAAGAGCACTCTGAACGTGTGGATCGATGCACATTGTCGTAAACGAAGAGGAAGTTCGTTCCACATGCGTGCAGCGTGCACTGTGAAAGAGTCAGTGTAAAAGACTTAGGAGTGGGACGGGATATGAATAACTTCCTTACCTATAATAAAATCCAACGTCTGCTTTCTGTCTGTCTGAGTGTATGTCCGCTTATAACTCGAGAACCACTGAACCGATTTTAATAAAACAAAATTCTACGGATAGCTTGATTCTTCCCATCAACTATAGGCTACTTACTATCACGATAAATAGCTTATGAGGTTAGCAGTGAAGTGAAATATGAGAGCGGGCGGAGCTGCGGGCACAGCTTGTAAAAATATAAATGGTTCTATTTAGGTTTCCGTATCCCGTACCGAAGCCTATTACTAAGCCTCCGCCGTCTGTCTGTCTGTCCATCCGTCTATCCGAGGGCTGTATCTCTTGAGCCGTAATATGTAGCCCGTTGAAATTTTCACAGAATATGTGTTATTATGGCCGATATAACAACAAATAATAAAAATAACAAAAGTAAAAAATTCACGGGGTTCCCATTTAAGAAACATGTTTTTTTGTGGTGCGGAAACCTCGGTACGTGAACCCGAATCGCACTTGGCCATTTTTGAAATCCCGCCTAGGGTTAAAGTTATATTTAAAAATCTGTCAAGTGCGAGTTTTACTCGCGCACGGAGGTTCCCGTATCTGTCAGCTATCAATAATATCCGCCTATCTTTTGTTTTTCAACAATGCAATGTATAAAAGCCTGTGGCGCCATCTATTATTCAGTAGCGTGACTAATCGATTTTTCGCACGTTTGTTGTATGTTATATATAACGTTATGTTATATATATATGTTTGTACCTTAATTTTGAACATTTTCTTTTTTTTTTATTATTTGTTGTTATATCCGCCATAGTAACACATATTCTGTGAAAATTTCAACGGGCTTCCTATTACGGTTCAAGAGATACAGCCCTCGGACAGACAGACAGACTGACGGACGGACGGACGGACGGACAGACAGACAGCGGAGGCTTAGTAATAGGCTTCCGTGCGGGATACGGAAACCTAAAAATGCTTTTCACAAACCCGCAATAATTTCCAAAGACCTATCCAACAACATCCCACACGATGGGGTAGACGTGAAAAAAAAAATTCATCCCCACTTTAGGTGTAGGGGAGGTACCCTAAAAAAAATTATTTGAAAATTTTTATTTTACCACTTTGTCTGCGTTTTTAATATGTATTCCCATACCAACTTACAACTTTCTAGTACTAAGGGTCTCTGAGCTAAGCCGCGGACAGACAGACAGACGGACCGACATGGCGAAACTATAAGCGTTGCTTGTTGACTACGGAACCCTAAAAATGCAATCAAGTCAAGCTGTCTAATAAAGACTCTAAAAAATGTTTGGAAAAAAAAAACTACAATATAAAAATGTTTGCAGGTCGCGTCTCACAGCTCGGCGTCGCAGACATAGGGGGTGGGTGCCTGCGGCGGCTTCACGCGTGGGCTCGAGTGCGACCGTCCATCGCTCAGATCAACCTGGCGTCGTGCTGCGTTGTCCCGCCGACGCTCCACGCGTTCTGCAAGGCCAACCACGTGCAGCTGCTGACGCACGCTGATCCACCAGGTCAGAATGCAAACACTTTAGTCAGTCAGTCAGTTTATGCGTCCACAGTTGAATGTAAGCCTCCAATGTTTTTTTTTTATCAAAACTGACATGGTTGGCTACATCTTATACAACATCCATGATGTGAGCCCATAACGTCCCGCCGACGCTCCACTCGTTCTGCAAGGCCAACCACGTACAGCTGCTGACGCACCCTGATCCACCATGTCAGGATGCAAACACTTCAGTCAGTCAGTCACCTTATGTGTCCACAGCTGAACGTAACTCCAATGTTTTTTTTTTTATCAAAACTCCGGGGGCCCGCCCGGGAATTCCCTGGTTCGCAGTACGGCCAGACCGCCGCTGGGAAACTGAGCGTGGGAAGCCCACCTGCCACGTGGGACGACGGCGTCAACTGCGTCGGAGGCAATCACTGGTTCTGCACCGTTGAAGGCCGGGAGCACCGGAGAAACATTTTGTCAACCTCGGCAGCGGTGCGGTCGGTCGACTGTTGTTAAGCACTCCTGGTCACGATCAGTACTTGAATGGGTGACCGCTCGACCGTTGGAGGCTGACTGCGGTTCGGATTCCACGTAAAACCGTAGGTCCCTTCCCTTCTTACCTTACTAGGTGGTAGGGTTTATCCCGCCCGGGTTGGTACCCACCGCACTGAATGAAACGGCGGTCGAAACGGCTACGTACATAGTTTCAGTTTTCCGTCCAGTTCAGTGTAGCCGACACGACCGAAGGGAAGCACTGACATGGCACCTAGTTCACCCGGTGTTATGGGCTGATATCATGGACGTTCGTAGGAGATGTAGCCAACCGTGTTAGTTTCCATAAAAAATATATATAATATAATATATGCATGGCCCCATACCTGATAAAGTGAAAAAAAAAAATATTTGTTTTCCCCCCAACAGATCTACTCTCCGCCGCCACATCGAAGGCCCTCGAAGACACGGAGCTGAAATGCGAAAGCCTGGATTGGTGCGCTCGGTACCAGGTGCACATAAAGTGTAGGGGCGTTCTAGCACTCAAGGGCTACGTCTGTAGGGCCACCGCGCTATCTCAGTAGGAGAGTCGAGAGTGGTGGTAGGTCTAGTTGTGCTGTACTTATTTGGTTTTGGAAAATGAAAATGAGCAATTTTGGACAAAATGAGAAATACATCTGCAGTAATTACGTTAATAGTGGTACGCGCGACGCGTCATTTATTAAGTTAGTTCTTCTGGTTTTTTTTAGCACTGAGGAAGTTGCACTTTTTGAGGAACACTTCAGTTTGGACAAAAATTAGGAGACATCAGAAATTATATTGCACAGTAGCATAATTTAGCGATTAATATGTTGAACGGACAACCTGGTGCTTGAATATTCTAATTTTGCACGCTAAAGCGGCCGAGTTTTGACACCTGAGCGATTAACTAATGATATGCTTTTGACAGAATCTTTAGCTAAATCTTACTAGAAAAAAATTTAGTTGGCAGCACCGCAGGGTACCCTAGAGAGCGTTTCAACTAAAAGTTTCCTTCGCAGTTATGTTGGCTCAACTGTCTATCTGTCAAAACAGCGTTGAGGGTTGCTATGTGTACAGATTTACCCGTAATTATCGGTATTTACCGTATTTATTATACAGTAAATACCGATTACATTAATAGGTAATATAATCTTCACCATCTGGCAACACGAATTTAAGCACTGACAGTGACACTGACAGTGGAGCCAACATAACGGCGAAGGGAACTTTTAGTTGAAACGCAACTTTTAGTAATCTGTGGCGTCCATAGTGATACCAGAAAGAAACTTTATTTTCATGTCAGGACTACTAACTTGCATTCTAACTTAACGCTAAAGATTATTTCATCGATACAAGTCGAGAGTATTTTTATCAACAGCATCACCTAGTTGTGTGAAGCGGGCAACCCTCTGTCTGGTCAAATGTCAAACAACTCCGTCTTAAAAAAACCATACATAGACAGAGAGAGAGAGAGAGAGATAGGCCTTCACCAGTGTTAGACGGAGGTTACACGTTAGGTTTGGCATCAGTTCAGTCCGTGACCTTGGTCACGACCAGATTGACGCCAGACTGACGCCAGATGTAAAATGCATTCGCACTATCAGTCTGCCATCAGTCTGCCCTGGCTAGACTGACGAAAATTATCAAAATATTTTAAAATCCATCAGTCCATCGGTGAATAGATTAAACGGTCAGTCTTGCTGGACCATGGTTTAACCAGACTGATGGACTGAACTGATGCCAAACCTAGCGTGTAACCTCCGTCTTAGAGAGGTGCGATGGGGGCATGGGCGGAGGGAGGGTTGCTAGAACACAGCCTACATAATTTAAACATTATTTTAATGCACTCAAATGTATTGTTTAATTAATTAATATCTGTATACTATTTTAATTTTAAAGCAATTGTTTCCTAGAGGTTAGAAGCATTTATCTAGATTGTTTAGGACTTGTTAAAATTAATATTCTGTATGTACAAAATAGAGTTACCAGTGTTTAGTAGGGCCAATAGTTTATTTTTGAACTGGCGCAGCAGGTTCCCTGCAATATTCTGTGTGTTCCAGTGTTCTCATAAAGCGTGTTTTCCTTCACCAGTGTAACGGGATTATGCGCGCGAAATTTGCAATATTTTTAGGGACACAATTGGAAATATTTAACAAATAATGACGCCATCTAGGAAAATAAATCAAAATCTTATAAGCGCCATCTCTTGGCAGCAATTGTGCAACGTATGTGTTTATTAGCGGCGTGCGTGCTTAATACAAATTCACGCCGCTAGATGGCGCTCACAGTAACTGCTTGCTACGCCAGTAATGTCGGCACTTCACTTGGCTTAGCGTATTCGTGTATTTGGCAAAAATTTCCGTTTCGTCTCCCTTTAATGGCTTGTTTAGAGCGAGATAAAACTAAAATGCTTGCAACAAACACGAATACGCTAAGCCAAGTGAAGTGTCGGCATAACAAAATAGTGTTTGAAATAATATTGAGCACTTTACATTGTATTGTATAACATAACGAATTGCACAATTAACAGTATATTATTATAAAAAATATACAAATATTAAATTGGGAATACAGAAAACACGTTTGAAGTTAATACCTGAAAGTGATTTTTAGGAGATAAAAGTGTGTCGTGAGTGAGGTCGAACGGGGCCGTCCATAATTACGTCATTTGAAAAGGGGGGGGGGGGGGGGGGGGGGGTGGGGGTCTGGTCTCCGGGTATGTTGGTGATAATATGACGAAGGAGGGGTGAGGGGGGGGGGGGGGTCTGGTCAAAATTTACGTCATTGTTTCATATACGGATGACCCCAAAATATTACGTCACTAGCCTGTGCGATCGATGACGTAATATATATGGACGGCCCCAATTGAGTTTTTTTTTTAATTTTGTTTTATTTACCTACTATGGTAGGCTCGGTTTTTACTGGTTATTACTTGATTTTTGTTTGCTATAATTGTCTGCACCCGAGGTACCGACCTCTAGCGCGGCCAGTCAGTTCGGAAGCAATAAAAACATGTTATAAATATATATACATAATATACAGGGTGTTTCAGGATAGGCTTGAGAAACTTCAGGAATAGAAAGTACTCATTATTAGAAGAAAAAAAATCCTTATCACTCAAATCGAAATTCCGTATATTTTTTTTTCATACAAAAATTCTAAATTGTAATAAAAACTCGATGGACAGTGAGTATGGGGAGATTTTGCCTTCCTAGGTGGTAGGCTTAAATTGTAGCCGACTGGGTTGATACCACCGTACTGGATGTAAGCTGGCCGCATAGCAGCCTCGGTTGTGTTCTCCTCTAGTCCAGTATAGCCAGCAATCCAGGGAGGTCTCCGGTATGGCACCTACCTTCTCGGAGGTGATGTTGGCTGGTCGGAGCATTTGCTTTGGCCCCTCCGACTCAGCCACCCACATCGATAACATAAAAAAAACCTAGTCCAGTCCCCTTTTCCTTTTGATGTCATTCAATTTTCGTCTTCAAATATGGACCCCTTTCGAACCCTGAAGTTACGAAACCCTACCCCGAAACAGCCTGTATATGTGTACAGCTCCCTGCAGCAAATCGTGCGTGTCGAACTTTAGAAAGAGACGATCCGGTTGTCCGGACAACTCGAACGTTTCTGTAACCGGACCAGAGTTTTTTTTTTCTTTATACTAAGCGCGACATGTGGCGCCGAGTCACACATAAGGTGTCTAGCGACGCCCATGGACATTCGGACGCAGGCGGGGGCTGCGAATGCCATGCCGGCCTGACAGGTGCCCATTCACGCCTCTCTTGAAAGACCCGAGACTATACTTGGGGGGAAATATGTGGGCAGGTAGAGCGTTCCAGAGTTTGCCGGTTCTGTGGAGAAAGGATCTGCAGAACCGATCTGTACGCATCCGCGGTAAGTCCAGCGTATAGGGATGCAATCCCTGCCCAGTGCGCGTTGTACGGAGGTGGAAAGGGGACGCCGGAATCGCGTTAAACAGCTCCTCCGAGCACTCCCCGTGGAATAAGCGATAGAACACGCTTAGGGCGCCGACATCCCTACGAAGTTGCAGCGGTTCTAGATCGCGGGACACGTCGGGGTCATCCACTAGTCGCACGGCTCGACGCTGGATCGAGTCCAAAGGCGCAAGCTGGTATTTGGCTGAGCCATCCCACAGGTGCGAGCAGTACTCCAAGCAGGACCTAATCTGCGATTTATACAGAAGCGGCCTTTGGCCCGGCGTGAAGTGAGTGATAGAGTGCTCGAATTGAAACGGTACGCACCGGAACGCGGCATTATGGAAAATGAAGGGATGAGAAGGTGTGGAGCTAAGCTTGCGATGGCTTCACCGAACATATCCGGGCCCATCGGCAGTAGAGGAGGGTGTTAATCGAGGCCGGGACAAGCGAGTGGGCACTCTAAAATTTCCCGCGCATGCTTCACGTTTCGGCTCGCATCAAGCCCTCGTCAGCTAGTCTGCGTTGACTAGGACGCGGGGAAACCACCAGTCCCGCTCTCGACCCTATTCAATCGATCTACCACGGATTCTACCAACCGGTTCTGTAGATCTTTTATTCACAGAACCGGGAAAATGTGGAACGCACTCCCTGCCCATCTATTTCCTCCCAACTACAGCGTGGGCTTCTTCAAAAGGGGCGTGGAAAGGCTCCTGTCAGGCCGGCATGGCATTCGCAATCCCCGTGCATCACAGAATCGTTAGACACCTACCTGTAGGTGAAACGATGCCACATGTCATTAAAAAAAAACAAAAACAAAAATGATAGAACGAGCTCAGATTAAAAATGATTTTTACAAAAATCCTAACTGACTTAATTTTTGACGTGACATACGTCTTTAAATTTGCTTCCACAGTGGGAGCCAATCCAGAAAACTGATGATAACAAAATCGGGGGATACAGTTTGGTGTTGCAGCTTCATATCTATCATCTACATCCAAAATTTAATTAGGTACACCACTCGATAGCTAAAGGATCAAAGAATTTGTTACGTAATACGCTCTAGGAAAATATTACCTGTTACGTAAAAGGTATTCACGTAAAACACACGGCCCTGTCCACGACACAGCCACACCCCGATTTTTTTAGCCCATTTTTGTAAAAATCATTTTTAATCCTGGCTTGTTCTACCATTTTCCATAGTGCGGTGTTCCGGTCAGTCAGTCAGCGTGTAAGCGTCCACTGCTGGACATACGCCTCTCCAATTTTCCTCCAGTCCTCCCGGCCTTCAGCGATACGGAACAACTGCTTTCCGCCGACGTACTTGACGTCGTCGTCCCACCTGGCGGGTGGTCTTCCCACACTCCGTTTTCCTGTCCACGGCCGCCAGTGTAGGACACGGTTACTCCAACGGTCATCGTCTCTTCGGCTAACGTGCCCAGCACACTGCCACTTGTGTGTGTTATGCCCGGTAAATTAGACATCGATGCCCGGTGTGTTCTGGTTCAATTCGAACACTGAACCGGACTGTCTCTTTCTTTCTATAGCTCCCGACACGCAGTATTTTCTGCCGGTAACTGTGCACACATTTGACGCCTCAATACAGTATTGTGCAGAACCATAGCCGACTATCATTGTCTCCCTCTACGGAGTCAAGCAATGCTGCATCGTCATAGCCCCACTGCGACGTTGCTATCGCTTACTCGCTCTCGCTTGCCTACCGATGACAGGAGTGAGAGGGAAAACGAAGATTTCGTCGGTCGCCCGATGAAGGGTGAGCGATTTCATGTTTCTCTCTCGCTCCTGTCATCGGTAGGCAAGCGAGAGCGAGTAAGCGATAGCAACGTCGCAGTGGGGCTATGACGATGCAGCATGGCTTGGTCTCGTCCAGGGAGACCAATGATAGTCGGCTATGGCAGAACGCATTCCGAATTGTACGAATATATTTTTTTTTTCAGAAATAATGGAAAAGCGAAAATAGCGTAGATTTTTGCGAAAGCATGATTTTAGAAGATCTTGACTAATGAAGATGATTGACGAAAAAAAATGTGAGTTGGAGATGGCGGCGCGGTCAAATATTTATTGTAAATGTAAGAACATGAATAATAAAATGGTTTATGTAACTGTTAAAGAGTTGACTTTTTATTATTTTTTTCTATCCCTTCTTCATACATGCTCGACGGGTACAGTTTATTTTTTTATTTTTTTATGAAAGCTGACACGATTGGCTACATCACCTACAACATCCGTGATGTCAGCCCATAGCACCGGGTGAACTAGGTGCCGTGTCAGTGCTTCCCTTCATTTTGATGTCGGCTACACTGAACTGGACTGAAAACACGAACTATTTACATAGCCGTTTACGACCTTTCATTCAGTGCGGTGGTACTAACGCGGGCGGGTTAAACCCTACCACCTAGTAATATAAGAAGGGAGCCATATCCCTTAGTCGCCTTTTACGATATACACGGGGAGAGATGCAGTGGGACTATTCTTATAAAGTACCGGCCCCACACGGTACAAATCTACAACATCCTCCGTGATGTCAGCCCATAACACCGGGTGAACTTGGTGCCACGTCAGTGCTTCCCTTCGGTCGTGCCGGCTACACTGAACTGGACGGAAAAACACACACTATTTATATAGCCGTTTCGACCGACCTTTCATTCAGTGCGGTGGTACCAACGCGGGCGGGTTAAACCCTACCACCTAGTAATATAAGAAGGGAGCCATATCCCTTAGTCGCCTTTTACGACGTACACGGGGAGAGACGCAGTGGGGCTATTCTTTTAAAGTACCGGCCCCACACGGTACAAATCTACAACATCCTCCGTGATGTCAGCCCATGACACCGGGTGAACTAGGTGCCGTGTCAGTGCTTCCCTTCATTTTGATGTCGGCTACACTGAACTGGACTGAAAACACGAACTATTGTACATAGCCGTTTCGAACGACATTTCGTTCAGTGCGGTTGTATCAACCGCCCGGATAAACTCTTCCACCTAGTAAGGTAAGAAGGCAAAGGGACCTACAGTTAACGTGGAATCCTACAACGGTCGAGCGGTCACCCATCCAAGTACTGACAGCGCTCAGGGTCGGTCTAGGACTATTCCGCACCGCCGATACGTCGCCAGACAAGCCGCCTTCGGCGAGTCACCGCGGAGCCAGTTCCCCGCCTTGACGATTCACTTCGAACATATTCGACCCCGGGTACTATTTGTCGCAGGGTCCAAGCCGCCACCGCCGACCCAAAGCGAGCCAACTCGACGCGAAAAGTTCATAAATCAAACAATTGTGTAAATTGTTGGTTATTTCTCGGAGAAGGGCCGAAGTAGGTACCTGGATTGTGTGAGGGTTTTAGAAAAAAATTCGGATGTACCCTATTATGTGGTGTACACATTTAGATAACGTTTGCTGTTGATATTCGTGTTACGAGTTACTTGAGGATGCGAGGGAGGATGCAATGTTCACCGCAGTTTTGTGTTAGAACATTATAATATTATACCTGTAAATATATATTTATATTTATAGTCTAAGTACGCGTCATTTGTTGTCATTGTAGATTCTAGTAGGTAGGTATGATATGGTTATTAACAATATGGTTCTTCTTCGGGAGATAATAATATGATCACAGGGATTGACTACATTTCCAAGTACTTAGTACTTAGATAGGTACTAAACTATTTATTTGGTATGGGTTTTAAGTATATTCTCGTGAGAAAGGACCATCCGTTTGGCCTGAAACATCGAGCCACATAGGAAAAGTACCGTGAATAAAGTGGTAGAATATTGAAACAAATTTATTGAAGTTTTTACGAGTATTCGATTATTGTATTATTTTATTGGTATTAACGACACGACGATTTATTGTAGTCCTACACTCGCGGCGTGCTTAGGCTTTTGTATCTTTAGTATTTTTAGTATCTATTAGTAGTATCGAGAGCTTTGGTTTAATACTTAGATATTTATAGTCAACATATTTTTTTTAGTTAGCAAATCTAACATTTTGTGTATATACTATTCAAAGAATTATTTTAAAGAGTTGACTGCTCAAAATGTGGTAGCAAAGTCGTGTGTCCTGTCAACTTCTCCGTTCAAACCACAGAAATCCTACTTCTCTGATCTGTGGTTCAAACCAACATCGCAAGTCACAATGTTTTATTAGTACCTTATATAAGTGTTATTATTTATTGTTTATTTATCATCTCTTGATAGTACGCTGCGCTCAGATGTGTCATTCATAATGTACATTGTAACATTCCGCCAATTCGATTATCACAGCGAAGAAGAACTGACAAGAAACTTCACTGGAATTTTTTTTCACTGGAAATTATAGTAACTTACAAATAAAATTACCCATACTACCGCTCACAAGAGAATCATTATTTACAGCATAAACATGAATACTTACCGCTTTGTCTATTTAAATTATCTGCATCTGGTTTAATAGTGAAATCTTTAATTTTGATAAGATATCAGTTCAATAACAATTTAGCAAAAAAGTAATTCGCTACGATGACTACGTCGACGTCAACATTCGTAGTAGGCTAACGGAGGAAGTTAGTAGAGAGAAGTTGCAGCATCCCATCTAATTTCTAGTAAAACAGTCAGTGCGGGGAGTAGCGGGAGGCACAACTTTTTTCCACTAATCACACCAAAACTATCTGGTTCTCTAGAGAGCACGTTTAGTGTGATGCTATAAAAATATATGGTCTTTTGTAAGATCTACTGCGTCCAATGTAAACTTTAAAACGTACATACATACATATCACACACGCTGAATCCCGACAATCGGGGTAAGCAGAGTAATCGGTGTTGTGCTGCAAGAACTCTGGTTAATTACAGCACAACACTGACCACCACGTTTCGCAAAATATTCGAACAAGATTCAATCGATCAAGCAGCAAGTAAGGCACGAACACCCACCTGCTGCATGACTCGGTGGAAGTACCGTGCCAAGGTGAGAGGTGGCAAGCCTGTCGCCCTTTAGCACGGCATCTTGTCCTTATCCCTTAGTCGCCTTTTACGACATGCACGGGGAGAGATGCAGTGGGGCTATTCTTTTAAAGTACCGGACCCACACGGTACGATGGTGAAACCACCCAGTTAGTGAAAAACACGTACCCTGTCTACTTAGACTAACTCCTCTACTACTTTTTTCCGTGGTATAGTCGAACTGCATAGCCACACATGTTAAGCCGGGTCCAGCCAGATGGGCCGGTATTGTTTTAGAACGTACAATGCAACCATTGCTCAAAAGCGTCAACCCCTAGCCCCTATCCAAAAATACTGTTTTTACTCGTTATTTCTTTATTTCAAAGACTTCATTCTAACGGTCCGATTTACGTATGGTGGCAGCAGGTGTAGACTAGGTAAAGTTTTCATTACAAACTCATTTATGCACGTCGGCCGTATTGGAACTTGCGAAACCGCGCCAACCAGCTACCGCTATATATAAATAGTTTAGGAATTTATAGCAAAAAAATTAAGCTAACATCACAGAACAGCGATCGGCGACCGTCATCCCTCAGCCGGTAGCCCGCGTCACCCCTAGACCGGGGGACACGGTTTCTTGCTATGTGGCTAAAATGTGCCCCCTGAATATTTTTTATATAATGTGAAAGAGAGCTCTCATGTAATTATGCATTATTTCTTTAAAAAGTCTAAATTAGTAAATCGTGGTCGTTTTTGAAGCAATATGGTATTTATATTCACATATTATCTGTTTGTGTTTATATACGTAGGTGCATTTTCATAGTGACTGGAAGTAGTAGATATTAAATTTTTTTTAGTTGGACCATAATACTTCTGACCTGTGGCTACACTCAATAATTGGTGGTGCTACGGATAGACGTCCAGTCGGAAAGTGAAGCACACCCGGGCGCGGTTGTAACTTAGACGGGTTATTTTATTAGGTGGAGTGGAAAACTGTCGCTTACCTTATCTTAGTAGGTGGTAGGGTTGGTAATTGGTAGCACCGCTACGTCGATTGCGAAGCGAATTTGAAAATATTTCGTATTTTTAAGTATATATTTTATTAAATATTTTATAACCAAAGGGAAGCACTGACATGACACCTAGTTCACTAAGGTACTATGGGCTACTACATCAAGAGTGTAGTAGGTGATGTAATGTAGCCAACCTTGTCAGATTCCATAAAAACATTTTAATTTGTTCTGTTCTGTTTTGTTCTGTTTTGTTCTGTATACATAATTATGTAGGTTATGTATACGTATGTAATCATTTATGTGCTGACACTTTATGCCGGGCGGATTGAACCGGTTCAGGCAGATCACGGCAGACTTTTGGGAAACTTTTCTTACATATTGTGAAATTCATTTAGCACTATAAGAAATAACCTTTATCAGTTAGGAATTACCGAGTTGAATGTACTTATGAAATAACCAATCTAAATCCGTTCAGTTGTTCTCGAGTTAAATAGATAGTTAGAAATACTCTATTGCTCCAAAAAACATTTTACAGAAACAAACAAGCACCATACTCGTATTGTATAATTTATATGAGGCGTAAATATAGTTTGTGTTTTCCGTCCAGTTCAGTGTAGCCGTCACGACCGAAGGAAAGCACTGACGTGGCACCAAGTTCACCCGGTGTTATGGGCTGACATCACGGATGTTGTAGGTGATGTAGCCAACCGTGTCAGTATGCATAAAAAAATGTAGACTTATCCTTCCGGATATTTCTTCCAGTCAACATACACACAGACGACACGTAGCGTTTTATTTTATTACTAGCTGTGCACGCGGCTCCGCTCGCGTGAAATTGGTTTAATAGTAAATCTGATTGAAGCACAAATATGTAGTCATGAAGAGCAAGGTGGAAGGACGAGCTGAGTTCACGTAAATGAAATACCTACTCTCTCAAAGAAAGTAACCCCAATCACATCATATATGTAGGTATCATTATTGGCTGAAACATGGACGAACGGTCGGACAGACAGAAACCTGACCAATTTTCTCATTTTTAGGGTTCCGTACCTCAAACGAGGAAAAAAACGGAACCCTTATAGGATCACTTTGTTGTCCTACTGCCTGTCTGTCTGTCAAGACCTTTTTTCTCAGGAACGGGTAGAGAGGTATCAAGGTGAAATTAACATCAAATACTAAGGTCTACGTTTCCTCGGAGGTGTAAAAAATTCTCGAAAAAACTTAAGCTAGTTTAGTCAACGCAATCCCTAGATACGGCCATTGAAGTCATATATTTTGCTACTGGCAAATCAAATCAAAACATATAGAGTACTTCCCGTTGACTAAGCTAGCTAGCATAATGAAATTTGGCAAAAAGCAAGTTCTCACAGCACAAGTAAAGGTAAAAATCCTAAAATAGTAAATTTGGAGTTCAAATCAAATCAAATCAAAATATATTTATTGCACTTGAAATGTTTTTTGCAAAAGGTACAGCTTAACACCGTAGGCGTTCTCCCCCAGCCAACCTTTGGGTTATTATGAAAAAGTGTGGAGTGGCAGAGAAGAAATAAATGAATGATGGATGATAAAATATAGACATATAATTAAACAGATAATAAAACACAAATACAAATAAATGGAGAAACATACATATATATATATATATAAATATATACAATATATATGATATATAAACATACATACTTATAAATAACATATACAGGGGAGGTAACAATAGACTCTAAAACATTTATCTACATGAACACTAATGAATAACGTTAGTAAGCTTGGATGTAGAAGGTTATCTCCGAAAATACTCATCCGACTTTAAAAAAGTATTTGACCAATATTTAGGATAGACCTTCAAGAGCTAGTTAATAGTTCTGAAGTTCCAAAAAGTGCGTCAGAACACGCTTTTTAAACACAAATACTGACGAGGATAGACGAATATCGAGGGGTAGCGAGTTCCACATGCGTGCTGCATTCACGGTGAACGAGTCAGAGTTATGTCATATAAAAACAAAATTTGTTGTATATTTCAACTACAAGAGTGTCTAACAGTCAAACCATTGCTGTATATATGTAGTTTTTATTTAGAAAGGCGTTTCGTGATTTTCCAAAACACAATAATTTTTGTATACATACATAATACAAATGTATTGTGTGATGGTACGGAACCCTCGGTGCTCGAGTCCAACTCGCACTTGGCGGCTTTTTTATTAACTGGCACACTTTTTCATTTACGAAAATTTCACGGCAAACCACATTTATATTCATAAAGAAAGCATATAAAATTTCGAAACTAAAGACGAAGAAATTGGCGACTTCGTACTTACGTAATGTAGCGTACTTACTTACGTATTAAAAGTATTTATCAGTGAAAACTCTCATTTTAACTGAGGATGTCAAAATGCCCTTCGAACTCCCTTCCCTGCGAACTCTCATTTAATTTCTTGAGGTGTTCAAACAAATCAGTCAGAAAATGTCATTGTGGATAATCTATCTATATAGATAGACGAAAAATTATGCTTGCTCTTTTCTTCCGCGGTTTTCATACACAGTTTGAATGAGTTACTTAGAATTCGCGGCACACCTGGATGTCACTCGCGGCACACCAGTATGCCGCGGCACACCGGTTGAAACCCCCTGCTTTAGGTATCGAACTAAATTCATTGATAGGTGCATTATGCAACGAAATATCGTTACATTGTTGAAATAAATTATATAGATTATACAGCTTAGTTACATATTGATACAAGTATTTTAGTGACTACAAAGACTTATACTTATTATATACGAGTAAGTGTGTGTAAAGAGCCTTTTTAAAACTTTAATACCTACGTAATTTGTATCAACTTAATATGTTCGTACATTAAACATAATACAATGTACTCGTAGTATAATTAAAAAAAAATAAGAAAAAAATATATGAAATATTAAGATACCTACTATAATTTTACATGGAATGCGAACCATGGAGCAACTCATGTTCAAGAAATTCACTTATCAAACTCGGAAAGAAAATAAAGTCGTTCACGCCAATGGGCACTGAACGCGCGACCTTCCGGTTAATAAGCAAGGCCGTTACCACTTATCCACGAGCTACTCATAATAACATTGCAACCCGAACCTCATAAATTTAACTTGGGCTCATGCAAAAAATAAAGCCCCTGTTCTGCGTGCGACTCGCTGCATACAGCTCGCACCCCAGGGGGTGTCGCGGTCAGTAGTACTGGGGTCCAGTTGACTTGCTTTAAGATGTCCTCGCGTCGAGTTGTACTTCGCGGTGAAGAGTCCCCAAAGTAAATTTGGCCAAATTTGAAAGGACCGCATGGCGACTCGGCGGGAGTCAGTCGGCGGGGTCGAGACGGCCGCGGGGAAAGGGCCCATTCCGCTCAGGGTTGCTTAATAACAGTCGACCGACCGCACCACTGAGCTACCGAGGCTGACAAAATCAAAGATTATGCCGATCATCGGAATACAGCGTGTTTTTATGTGTGAATGTATGTAGGAAACTGGGCTTTTTGAAATAACCGATTTTATTACAATTTATCGTGAATAAAAAAAAATTTTAAAAACCCGTATATGACCAGTGTGTCCTCCCGGTTATGACGTACGGGTGTGAAACGTGGACGCTGACGGTCGCTGTTGTCCAAAGGTTGAAAGTTGCCCAGCGAGCAATGGAGCGAGCCATGCTGGGAATATCCCTACGTGATATGGTGCGTAACGAGGCAATCCAAATTAGTCGATATTGGATACCGGGTGGCTAAGCTCAAGTGGCAGTGGGCTGGGCACGTCATCCGAAGAGACTACGACCGTCGGAGTAACCGTGTCCTACACTGGCGGCTGTGGACAGGAAAACGAAGTGTAGGAAGACCAGCCGCCAGGTGGGACGACGACAGTACGACGAAGTACGTCGGCGGAAGGCAGTGGTTCCGTACCGCTGAAGGCCGGGAGGACTGGAGGAAAATTGGAGAGGCGTATGTCCAGCAGTGGAAGCTTACACGCTGACTGACTTGACTGATCGTGAAGTCGTGACAGAATACAAACTGATCGTGAGAAAATGCATCAAAATAAATCTTTCTTTTGTGTTCGGGAATCCGCTGAGCTCAATTCATTAGATCGGTACAAATTTCAAAGAACGCAGTTGAAAATAGCAAGCAATGAAAGCGGGAATTAATAAGGTTCTCACAGGTTAATAAAGGCATATAAAATGTAAATGGAATCATGGCAAGGACGGGATCAATACGATAGGTAGATTGTTGTACATTAAACAATAATTTCCAGTACCTACATGGACAATATATTTTTACGTAGGTATTTCGGAATGCTTCGGTGGTTCGGTCATGTTGGAAGAATGGATGATACTAACGAAAGAAATTTATGAAGCAAATGTGAGTGGAAGAGTCGGGAAGGGTCGCCCTAGACGCACGTACCTGGACCAGATCGGGCATCTGCTGTTTGGTCAAGTGCGTAGTACCCGTAACCGACGAGCATGCATGAAGAACATTATGATAGTGGAAGAGGCGGCAGAGGTGTGTCAGGATCGTGCTAAAGAAGGCTACACAAATCACAATAAGGATATCATCCACTCATGTTTTCTTTCATGCATCATTTTTGCTTGCTTTAGCACCGCCTTCAACTCTAGGGTTCGATTTTTTTTATTTCATACATTTTTGAAGGCGGTTTTTATTTGTTTTTTTTTATTTGTTTTTTTTTTTTTTATGGAACCTGACACGGTTGGCTACATCACCTACAACATCCGTGATGTCAGCCCATAACACAGGGTGAACTAGGTGCCATGTCAGTGCTTCCCTTCATTTTATGTCGGCTACACTAAACTGGACGGAAAACACGAACTATTTACATAGCCGTTTCGACCGACGTGTCGTTCAGTGCGGTGGTACCAACCCGGCCGGGATAAACCCTACCACCTAGTAAGGTAAGAAGGGAAGGGACCTACAGTTTAACGTGGGATCCGAACCACGGTCAGCCTCCAACGGTCGAGCGGTCACCCATCCAATCACTGACCGCGCTCAGCGTTGCTTAAAAACAGTTGACTAACCAACCGCGCCACTGAGCTACCGAGGCTGACGAATTTTCTTATCCCTTAGTCGACTTTTACGACATGCGACGGGGAGAGATGCAGTGGGGCTATTCTTTTTAAGTACCGACCCCACACGGTATTTTTTATATTTTTTTAAATAGTTTTTTTCAACCTAACGTGCTTCAACCATACGCGATTTCGAGCTAGCGGCAAGAGCACTGAATACATTCTCGGTAACTTTTTTTCCTCAACTTCCGAGAGTGGTTTGTAGAATGCTAATACCGTATGCCATGGGAAAGGCGATTTTTTTACTTTTCAATCAATATAATTTATTAATGTGTTTATATGACCTGATGCGTTGTAGATAGAAATCTTTGTTTGTATTGTATGTGATACTAGCTGTGCCCGCGGCTCCGCCCGCTCTCATATTTCACTTCACAGCTAACCACATAGGCCATTTAGCGTGATAGTAAGTAGCCTATAGTTGATGGGAAGAATCAAGCTATCCGTAGAATTTTGTTTTTATTAAAATCGGTTCAGTGGTTTTCGAGTTATAAGCGGACAGACAGACATACACTCAGACTCTCAGACAGAAAGCAGACGTTGGATTTTATTATAGGTAAATTAGTTTTTTATTGTTGTATTGACACATAGACAAAATTATAAATAGGTAGGTACTGCGGATGATTGATTTGTGTATGTATTGTTTATTGATCATTCGTATGACAGTATTTGTCGCACCGCTAGGGTGTGGAACTGTCTTCCAGCGAGTGTATTTCCTGAATCCTTTAACCTGGCTGTCTTCAAGCGTCGTATTAACGGGCTAGACAGCCTAGCAACAGTCCGCAAATCTGCTGGCATGGCACCTAACTGAGCGTGGTTTCGCGAGGAGAGGTGATTTTGGCTCTGTCGACAGCACCATTGGTCCCTCGGCACAGACACCCACGCTGGTTTACATAAGAAAAAAAAGTAAGACTGCACTCGAATTTGTTCTATCCGGTTCGATTACACCCACGAAGAAGAATCGGCAAGCAACTTCGCAGGGTATTTTTAGGTTTCCGTATCCCGTACGGAAGCCTATTACTAAGCCTATGCCGTCTGTCTGTCTGTATTTCCTACTGCTGTATCTTTGGAACCGTAATAGCTAGCCGGTTGAAAATTTGACAGTGTTATTATGGCGGATATAACAACAAATAAATATAAAAAAATACTAGTAGAAAAAGTAATAAATTAAGGGGGGTTCCCATACAAGAAACGTGTTTTTTTTTGTGGTGCGGAAACCTCGGTGCGCTTGTCCAACTCGCACTTGGCAGGTTTTTTTACATACATACATACATATCACACACGCTGAATCCCGACAATCGGGGTAAGCAGAGTAATTGGTGTTGTGCTGCAAGAACTCTGGTAAATTACATCACAACGGCTGGTTTTTTTATACATTTGTTATTTATTATAAGTATTTTAGTGACTAGCCACATAATAACACCGCTTACAGAGTCTATTGAAAACACACCTTGAGAGCAAGATTAACAATTTTGCTGAGAGTTCTGACTACAAAGACTATTAAGTGTATCAATGTGTAAAGAGCATATGTCAAACGTTGATACATATACATAACACCCGCTGTATTTCGACAATCGGGGTGAGCAGAGTAATCGATGTTGTGCTGCAAGTACTCTTGTAAAATACAGCACAACACCGACCACCACGTTTAGCAATGTATTAGGACAAGATAACTATCAAGCAGCAAGAACCCAACTGCCACAAGCCTCTTTGGAAGGACCGTGCCAAGGTGAGAGGTGGCTAACCTGTCGCCCTTAAGCACAGCATCTTGTCCTTATCGCTTAGTCGCCTTTAAACTTGTCAGCCTCGGTAGCTAAGTGGTGCGGTCTGTCGACTATTGTTAATCAACCCTGAGCGCGGTCAGTACTTCGATGGGTGACCGCTCGATCGTTAGAGGCTGACCGTGGTTCGATTCCACGTTAAACTGTAGGTCCCTTCCCTTCTTACCTTACTAGGTGGTAGGGTTTATCCCGGCCGGGCTGGTACCACCGCACTGAGCGAAACGTCGGTCGAAACGGCTATAAAATCGTGTTTTCCGTCCAGTTCAGTGTAGCCGATATTAAATGAAGGGAAGAACTGAAATGGCACCTAGTTCACCCGGTGTTATGGGCTGACATCACGGATGTTGTAGGTGGTGCAGCCAACCGAGTCAGTTTCCATAAAAAAAAAAAAAAAACAAGCGCTGTATCCCGACAATCGGGTTAAGCAGAGATGATGTACTGCAGGTAATCTGGTAAAATATAGGCACACAACACCAACCATCCATACCACTTTAGCAAATTATTAACAACAAGTTATCCTATCAAGCAGCAAGTAAGGCACATAGACACACCTGCTACAAGACTCGGTGGGAGGACCGTGACAACAGGAGGTGACTAACCTGTCGCCCTTATGCCACAGAATAGAAAAGAGTACTCCGTCTTATGCACAGCATCTTGTCTTTATCGCTTAGTCGCCTTTAAACCTACATGCACGTGGAAAGATGCAGTGATGCTATTCTTTTCAAGTAGCGACCCCACACGGTATTACAAGGTTCTTCCTTGATCAATTCAAAGATTGGAACTCGCCATAATGTTCGGAGCGGTGACAAGGCAGCAGCCGTCACGGCATTTAGTACAGACATCACAAGTAGGCGTCACGGGCTCGCATGGCGCGTATCTCGCGACATCGGCGAAAGTAAGAGTCATTTCACGGTAGGGGACGATGTTAAGCGTAGCGCAGGTCGAATACCCGATCTCTCTCGTTAGGTACTGCTGGTAGCGTCTGCAGGTGAGACAGATTATAATACCGCCTTTTCAAGGAAAGTCATCTAAATACTCAGCTAAATACCAGCTTGCGCCGCTAGACTCAATCCAGCGTCGTGCCGTGCGACTAGTAGGTGACCCTGTGGTGTCCCGCGACTTAGAACCACTGCAACTCCGTAGGGACGTCGGCTCCCTAAGTGTGTTCTATCGTCTATTCCATGGGGAGTGTTCGGAGGAGCTGTTTAACGCGATTCCGCCGTCCCCATTCCACCTCCGCACTACGCGTACTGGGCAGGGGATGCACCACTATTCAATCGACCTACCACGGATCCGGTTCCAACCGGTTCTGCAGGTCTTTTCTTCACAGAACCGGGAAAATGTGGAACGCACTCCCTGCCCATCTATTTCCTCCCAAGTACAGCCTGGGGTTTTTCAAAAGGGCCTTGAAAAGGCTCCTGTCAGGCCGGCATGGCATTCGCAATCTCCGTGCATCACAGAATGTCCATGGGCATCGTTAGACACCTACTTGTAGGTGAAACGAAGCCATATTATGTCGCGCTATCAATAAAAAAAAGTCATCTAAAGCGGTGGCGATCGATCGCGATCGACCAGTCGATTCCAAGAACCTTTGCTTAAAATATGCAGAAAGAAGTGAATTGTCGAGACATGAATTGACAAAGAATTCATAATATTTTATGTGACGTAAACATTTTTCAGGTGGTGTCGTCTTCCGCAAGGACCGCAATAGTGACAAATTTAAAGGATGCAATGAACGCAGCTTTCAATTCAAACAAAAATGACTTTTTTCTTTATGTATTCCTGTATGGGTGGCTGAGTCGGAAGGACCAAAGCGCATGCTCCGACCAGCCAATATCACCTGGACTAGAGGAGAACACAACCGAGGCTGCTATGCGGCCATCTTACATCCAATACGGTGGTAACAACCCAGTCGGCTACAGTTTGAGCCTACCACCTAGTACGGGGCAAGGGAAGGGACCTACAGTTTTTACACCTGTTCCGAATGTTGAAGCAGTAGGTAATTTTTTTCGTCAGAAATAACTCATTGGTACACGCCGACCGGATTCGAATCTCGGACCTCTCGCATGAGAAGCCGATGCCCAAACCACTCGTCCACCCGTCGCCCAAGACGTCTCTTCGGCTAACGTGGCCAGCCCACTGCCGAGCTTAGCCACCCGCTGTCAAACTACTTTGGTGTACTTAGTAAACTACTGTACAGCTGCGTATCTACTAGAGGCAGACTCGGGGCGAGGCAGCCGCTCGACGCGAGGCCGCACAAGTGGAGACGCTGCCTCAACCTGAGGCACGCCGCGCCATGAGGCAAATTCGGCCCCTCGGGCCGAGCCATATTTTGTCGGGTTTTTGCCGCGCTCAAAGGAGCCTCAGTCCGAGGCGTGCACTTGGTCCACGCCTCACCTTGATCCGCAACGTGCCTCGAGACTATGCCTCAGAGTAAGGTGGCCAACCGTCCCGGATTCTGCGGGACCGTCCCGCAATAACAGTTCTAATCCCACATTGCAATAAAATAGTCCCGCAAAACGTCTAATGCGTCCCGCATGCCCCGCATTTTCCATAATTCCAACTCATTCAAAAATTGCCTGGCCATCGTCCAGTAACTTCTGTGTTTGCCAGGGACAAACGCACCTACTGAACTAGTATTTTCGTTGATGAATGTCTTACGGAGATCCGTGGACATCGGAAAAATCACTTAAAGTTGAAACCTCAGATCAGGAAAGGAATTCCTTTCCTGATCTGAGGTTGAAACGATACGTGCAATGCTTGTTGTAAAATTTTATATGGGCAGTTGTAAAAACTTTTATGACATTCTTAACCAAAACCCAGAATTGAGAAATATGATTTTAAAAATAAATGATAACTTCATTAAATGCTCCGACACACCATCAGTCCTTCACGCTCACATCCCCTATCCCCAAGATTCTTGGGTAAGGCGGGGCCAAGAATGTCCCGTATTGACGTTTCATAAAGTTGGCCGCCTTACCTCAGAGTGAGCAGCCTCAGTTTGCTTCAAGTCGAGGCTGCTCTAATGGATACCTGCGTATCCATTAGAGCAGCCTCGACTTAGCACTTCTTTTGCAGCCCATACAGGTACACACGCGCGCGCGAGTATGAAGCCCGCCCGTGCGCAGTCAATCAAAAACACCCAAAAACCACCGCAGATTTGTCACAAACTTTCTATTGTCGTAACGACGAGCGTTTCGTTAATTCAAACGAGGCCGTTGCGTAAGTCATTGTTCAAGAACTGCACCAATTCACCGGATTTCGCGCAATCGGCCTTGGTTTTAATCAGGTCCTTAGCAGCGGTAAGCAATTGGGGTTTCATCGGCGCGGCGGGGCATATCCATCCATGATTCACACGGTGTGTACCGTGTGGGGCCGGTAATTTAAAAGATTTTTTTTTATGTAATCCGGTATGGGTGGCTCAGTTGGAGGGGCTAAAGCGCATGCTCCGACCAGCCAATATCACCTCCGAGAAGGTAGGTGCCATACCGGAGACTTCCCTGGATTGCTGGCTATACCCTACCCTGGTTTTTATATTTTAAAAAGGGTAGGCTGGCGGAAAATGCCATAGGCATTAAGTATTACCTGCTGTACGATTTTATGTGCAATAAACGTTTTTTGATTTGATTTGACTAGAGGAGAACACAACCGAGGCTGCTATGCGGCCATCTTACATCCAGTGCAGTGGTACCAACCCAGTCGGCTACAAATTGAGCCTGCCACCTAGTAAGGGGCGAGGGAAGGGACCTACAGTTTTACACCGGTTCCGAACGGTGAAGCAGCGGGTGTAGGTATGCACGTAAATTTTTTCGTCAGAAAAATCATTGGTACACGCCGCCGACGGGATTCGAACCGCGGACCTCTCGCATGAGAAGCCGATGCCCAAACCACTGGGCCACCCGCCGCTTAAAATAATAGCACCACTGCATCTCTCCCCGTATATGTCTTAAAAGGCGACTAAGGGATATCACTCCCTTCTTATTATATTACTAGGTGGTAGGGTTTAACCCGCCCGGGTTGGTACCACCGCACTGAATGAAAGGTCGGTCGAAACGGCTATGTAAATTATTCGTGTTTTCCGTCCAGTTCAGTCTAGCCGACATGAAAGGAAGGGAAGCACTGGCATGGCACCTAGTTCACCCGGTGTTATGGGCTGACATCACGGATGTTGCAGGTGATGTAGCCAACCGCGTCAGTTTCCATAACCCTAAGCACAATTTTGAAATTATCGTTCAGTGTTGAGAGGAGAGAAGCGGGACTCTTAAACTGTTGACAATATTTCGTCTTCTCTCTTCCTTTCTTTTGCATTATAGCGTCCTAAAACGATTAAATTCTCTCAAGCTTAACGAATTGCGCGCTATAAGATTCACACAGTTTATACTTCAAAATCACCACTAAAGGTATAAAACTGTTTGTTTTTTATGGATTCGCAAGAGACTTGGTGCCGTCAGCGTGCATTGAGCCGACGACGCGACGCCCAAACATTCGGTTTAGAACGGGGGCTGCGAATGCCGTGCCGGCGTGACAGATGCCTTTTTACGCTTCTCTTGAAACATCCTAAGTCAAACACTGAAGGAAACACACCGGGATGAAGTGCATTCCAGAGTTTCGCAGTGCGGAAGATAAAAGAAATACTGGAACCCTTAGTCCGCAATTTAGTCAGCTCTAAAGTAAAGGGATGCATTCCCTGTCTACTACGCGTGAACCTATGGTGAAATGGTGAGGTCGCAATCGCTTGGAACAGCTCTTCAGAGCATTCGCGGTTGAACAGTCTATAGAACACACTTGGTGAACCTATGTCTCTACGGAGGAGCTGCAAAGGTTCAAGTTTGCAGGACACTTCAAAGTCTTTGACTTGGCGAACTGCACTTCTTTGGATCGAGTCTAACAAGCCAAGTCGATAGTTTGTGCTAGGCGACTCGCCTGCGAAGAAGTCTAAACTATTGAAGTAACAATTTTCATGGAACCACCCACATGACACAATGTTATATCACTATGCTACTACTACACCCAGGGCCATCCTAGGCCTTGGGCACATTTGGGGGCCACAAATAAGAAATAAAAAAAATGTGTGAATGAAAACATCAGTATGTACCTATATGGTACCTGTGTACTTTTATTTAGTGACTTGAATATTTTTTTCTTTTTCTTTTTTTTTCTTTTATTGAAACTGAAACGGTTGCATACACCACATACAACATCGGTGATGTCAGCCCATAACACCTGGTGAATGGGGGACCGTTCGACCGTTGGAGGCTGACCGCGTTTAGGATTCCACATTAAACTGTAGGTCCCTTCCCTTCTCACCTTACTAGGTGGTAGGGTTTATCCCGCCCGGGTTGGTGCCACCGCACTGAATGAAATGTCGGCGAGAAACGTCTATGTAAATAGTTTGTGTTTTCCGTCCAGTTCAGTGTCGCCGACATTAAATGAAGGGAAGCACTGACTTGGCACCTAGTTCACCCGGTGTTATGGGCTGACATCACGGATGTTGTAGGTGATGTATCCAACCGTACCAGTTTCCATAAAAAAAACCCTGATTGTCTCTTTCTAAAGCCCGATGTGCATTACTTACTGTCGCTTACTGTACATAACTACTCGCATACCTACCTACGTAGATAGATAGAAATAGATAGATGGAAATACTTTATTGCTCCAGAAAACATTTTACATAAACAGACAATAAGTAATGTACATGAGGGGCAAAGGCGGACTTATCCCTTAACAGGGATTTCTCCCAGTCAACCTTTGGATGTTTGAGAGTCGTATGTCGTGAGATATAAGTACATAGGTAGTAGCAAAAGACTTGAGTGTGGGAATGTAAAATTTTTTTTTTTTTTTTTTATTGAAACTGACACGGTTGGCTACATCACCTACAACATCCGTGATGTCAGCCCATAACACCGGGTGTACTTGGTGCCACGTCAGTGCTTCCCTTCGGTCGTGCCGGCTACACTGAACTGAACGGAAAACACAAACTATTTACATAGCCGTTTCGACCGACCTTTCATTCAGTGCGGTGGTACCAACCCGGGCGGGTAAACCCTACCACCTAGTAATATAAGAAGGGAGTCATATCCCTTAGTCGCCTTTTACGACATGCACGGGGAGAGATGCAGTGGGGCTATTCCTTTAAAGTACCGGCCCCACACGGTACAAATATAATATATAATGAAAATAACTGATAAACTATAATATACACTACATTATACGAGTAAGTAGGAACGTACTGGTTAGTTCACCAATAAAACGTTTCATAGCCACAAGACTAAACGAACCGTCTCCCAGGCGGTTAGTATCGATGATCTACTTAGACGTAACAATTTGTCGCCGGAAGTGAGAGGGTTGTCAGCGCGGGCGCAATATCCGGTGCGCGCGCGCGTCCTGCTACGCGATTCCGGTCTTGTAGCGCCAAAGGGCGTTAAGTTTTACGCTCTTGTTTCAAGTTGTGGATGTAAGATGGCCGCATAGCAGAGTCGGTTGTGTTCCCTAGTTCAGTGTAGCCGGCACGACCGAAGGAAAGCACTGACGTGGCACCAAGTGCACCCGGTGTTGTGGGCTGACATCACGGATGTTGTAGGTGATGTGTCAGTTTCCATAAAAAAAAAAAAAAAACCAGGGAAGTTTCCGGTATGGCCCCTACCTTCTCGGAGGTGATATTGGCTGGTCGGAGCATGTGCTTTGTCCCCTCCGACTCAGCCACCCATACCGGGTTACATAATAAAAAAAAGTTCGTGTGAAATGTCCCCACGCGCATTCTATTGAGTAGTGGTAGGTATCAATGGATATAGGACATACTAATAAAATGCTTGACCTATTGTTAGAACAGAAATTACCTGAGGAACAATTTATTAAAGGCGGGTGGCCGAGTGGTTTGGGCATCGGCTTCTCATGCGGGAGGTCCGAGGTTCGAATCCGGTCGGCGTGTACCAATGAGTTTTTTCTGACGAAAAAATTTACGTGCATACCTACACCCGCTGCTTCACCGTTCGGAACCGGTGTAAAACTGTAGGTCCCTTCCCTTGCCCCTTACTAGGTGGTAGGCTCAAATTGTAGCCGACTGGATTGGTACCACCGTACTGGATGTAAGATGGCCGCAAGCAACCTCGGTTGTGTTCTCCTCTAGTCCAGTATAGCCAGCAATCCAGGGAAGTCTCCGGTATGGCACCTACCTTCTCGGAGGTGATATTGGCTGGTTAGAGCATGTGCTTTGGCCCCTCCGACTCAGCCACCCATACCGGATTACATTAAAAAAAAAAAAAAAAATAAAATAAAATAAATTGTTCCTGAGGTAAATTCTGTAAATTTCCTGGGACCATAGGCGCCGACTACGTGGGTGCTCAGGGGCTCCAGTACCCACGAGGTGTGAGCAGTGGGTGCGGAGCACCCACGACGATAGATATAAAAACTGATCAGTAATAGGATTTGAGCTACGATAAATGTGCCTTATTTACTTACAAGCCTTTGAGCGGCCACATTTACACATTCGCTTAGTGCGAATGTGTAAATGTGCAAAACTAGTCTAGTGGCGCGACGAATAGCGAACGTTATTCCATACCATTCAATAGAATATAGGGACACTACATGCGTAGGTACATCGTGCAAATGTGTAAATGCGGCAAATGCAAAACATTGTGCGAACGTTTTGCGAATCCATGCTGCCGGGTGCCGGGAGAATTAGTGAAAAATTGGAGAAGCATATGTCCAGCAGTGGACGGCAACACGTTGATGGCGATGATAATTGTTCAATAAAAAAAAATTGAATGAGCACCCACGAGGATTTCTAAAAGTCGGCGCCCCTGCCTGGGACTAACTATAGACTCCTGGTTAAAGTGGGAAGGACAGGCTAGGACGAGCTTGTTTCGCACTGTCGCGACTTGTACCTTCTCTTCTTCTTTTCCCAAGAATGTAGGTAGGTAAAGCCTACAGTTCCCTCAAAACTTAAATGGCGTTCGACCTACCTACGCACTCAACGAATTTTAGGTCATCACTCGTAGATCATAGGGCAGATAATTGCTTCACTGCACATGCGCGAACTCAAGATTCGAGAGTCTACCCTATGCTCTACGAATTATGACCTTGTGACGTAGCATTCCCCGTACTCGGGTATCCTACCTACCTAATGGCGGGAATGACTACGATTTCCTATCGAGGAGTACTTAGTAAAACATCGATGTAACGTATGTGAATATCTTTCCTTTATTATTAAAACGCTGTTTATGTGTACATGGCTTATTTTACTAATTACTTATCCTCTATATATAACCTATCCCTAATAAACCTTCCTAACCATAACCGAGTGTCGCTGCCTATCGATATCTTACGTATATTGGATAAGGCAGGACAAGGTGTTGGTGCCTACTTGGGTAATAGGCGGGGGGGGGCCTGCGATCAAAGCGGAGACCACCGATCGAGCAGGAGGGATCAGTACTGCGTTCGTGCGGAGGCCACCGATCGCTGGTACTGTGGGGTACGAGGGGGAAGGAGCGGGGGGGATCTGCGATCAAAGCGGAGACCACCGATCAAGCAGAAGGGAGCAGTACTGCGTTCGTGCGGAGGCCACCGATCGCTGGTACTGCGGGGTAAGGGGAGAGGATGCCTGTGATCAAAGCGGAGGCCACCGATCGAACAGGGGGGCAGGGGGACCGTCTGAGTCGCTAGCCGAACTCAGACTGACTAACCGTTGGCTGCGCGGCCGTATTTATATTAGCCGCTGGCGCGCGAGTGAGCGTCGGTGTGTCCGGCCGTGTGGTGGTGTGTGTGCCGGCCGGCTGTAGGTAGCTGCACCGCGCTCGCCTCGCTGTCCGTCGAGCCGCGCTGCCGCCGCCGGGCGTCAGTCTCGCTTTATGTGACGTCATCGTCACACTCCCCCGGTGCGTAGGAGATTTTTGCATCTGCACACAGGGAAAAAATCATTAAATTCATTTAATAATCATAAAACTCTATCTCTACCGACTTGTCTTATCCTATCCTATATGTAACTACACAGCAAAAAAAAAAATCATTTAACATCTTTAGCACCTTCTCAAGGGTTTCCATCCTTTAAATCTTTAATATGCGTTATGTACCTTTTCTTCCCATCTTTTAACACGAAAACTACCGGTGACCTTTTCTCTATAATTTCGTATGGACCTGCAAATTTAGGGGCTAACTTAGCTGCGAAATGTTTTGATGCATTCGAAAGTACGTGTTCCCTTTTGTAGACCTTGTCTCCTATTTTCGGTATCCATTCTCGCCGCCTGAGGTTGTAATGGTGACGTTGCTTTTGGAAAGCCTGGCCTTGGTTAACTTTGACTACTTCATGTATTTCTTTTATTTTGGAAGCTTTGTCGTGTTGCTCCAGCGCTGGGGTAGGCGCTTGGTTGCGGTCCTTTGGCATTTTAAATTCTCTCCCTGTCATCAGAAACGCGGGCGTGAACTTTGTAGATTCTTGAACGCTCGTATTCAAACTCAGGACAAATTCCGCTAAGTAGAGATCCCATGTTTTGTGATTCGTTTCTATGTAACACGATATCATAGTCTCTAGGGTCTTGTTTGTTCTCTCGGTGGGGTTTGTCTGCGGTGTATACGCTGGAGTTAGCCGGTGTTCGATGCCATATTCTTTTAACTGTTCGCGAAATATTTTGCTCGTAAACTGTGTCCCGTTATCCGTAATTATTGTGTCGGGGCAACCGAACCGCATTACTATGCAATCTTTGACCGCATTGGTAGCTGCGCTGGCTGTTGCCTGCCTTAGTGGTTTTACTTCCACCCATTTTGTAAATTTATCGTGGAATACTATCATGAAGGTATGCCCTTTTGACGATCGTGGTAACGGTCCAATAAAATCCGTGCATACTACTTGCCATGGTCGTTCCACTGGTTGTCCATACATGTATCCGGGTATCTTCCTTTGTTCTGGTTTATGTGTTTGACACACTTGACATCTTCTTACGTATTTGGCTACATCTCGGAACATCCCTGGCCAGTAATATCTTTGGGCGATTCTAGTTAGTGTTTTCGCCGTGCCTAGGTGTCCCGACGTGGCCGCATCATGGTTTTCTGCCAATACTTCTTCTCTTTTGCTCGTTGGTATACATAACTTCCATTCCGTTTCTGGATCCAGTTTCACAGCGTATGAGGGGTTTGAAATTCTTCTATAAACGTTGTTTTCCCTTATTTCATATTCTGGGTTTTCATTCGGTTGGTTATGTATTTTCTCTTTTAAATTTTCGTACCACTTGCACGTGGTAGTCCTTTGTATACTCGCTAGTGGGCTTCGTGACAGTGTGTCTGCGACTTTGTTTAGACTTCCTTTCCTGTATACTATGTCGAATTCGTATTGTTGCAGTTCTAGTGCCCATCTTGCGAGTCTACCTGAAGGGTTCTTCATCGTGTGTAGCCATTTCAAAGCTTGATGATCCGTTATTACCGTGAAGTGGTATCCTTCCACATATTGCTTCATTTTTCTTATTCCCCATACAACTGCTAGGCATTCTTTTTCGGAGGCCGAATATTTTTGTTCACACTTGTTAAGTGATCGGCTTGCATATACGATAACTCTATCATGGCCATCTTCCTCCTGTGTCAGTACTACGCCGATTCCAACGTCGCTTGCGTCTGTTTCTATCTTGAACGGTTTATTGAAGTTTGGGCAGGTCAGGATAGGTGCTGTGGTGAGATGTGTTTTGAGGGCTTCTAGTGCCTTATCCTGTTCTGCTCCCCACTTGAATCTTTCTTTCTTCTTTAACAGTTTCGTGAGTGGTTCCGTAATGTTTGCGTACTTCGGTATGAATTTTCTGTACCACGAGGTCATGCCTAGCACTCGTCTTAGTTCTCTTATATTTTTGGGTGTATTTATTCCTTTTATTGCTTCCACTTTTTCGGGGTCTGTCATTATGCCTTCTTTGTTAATAATATGTCCTAGATATTTCAATTCCGGTTGGCAGAATTTGCATTTTTCTTCGTTAATTTTGAGGTTAGCATGTCTTAGCCTTCCGAATACTTTCTTTAAATGCTCTAAGTGCTCTTTGAAATTTTCGCTAATAATGATTATATCATCTAGATACGCAAATGCATTTGGTTCCATCTCCGGGCCGATGACTGTATCTAGCAATCTCTGGAACGTTGCCGGTGCTGAGTGGAGCCCAAATGGCATTACTTTAAATTGGTACAGTCCTCTTCCGGGCACTGTAAACGCGGTGATCTTTTTACTTTCTTGTGCCATCGGCACTTGCCAATACCCGTTTTTTAAGTCTAGAGTTGATATGTATTTCGCCTTCCGTAATTTTTCCAGAGTGTGGTTTATTTGTGGTAACGGGTATGCGTCCATTACTGATATTTCGTTTACTTTCCGAAAGTCAATGCAGAAACGGTAGTCTCCGTTCGATTTCCTTACTAAGACTACAGGTGAACTGTATGGGCTGTCCGATTTTTCAATTACTCCTTCATTCAACATCTTCTTAATTTCTTCGTCGATATGTCGCTGCATTTTTGGATTTCTTGGAAAATATTTCTGTTTTACCAGTAAAACAGAAATATTATATATTATATAAATATAAGTATTGGTTTTTAGTTTAATCGAATGTTGAATTAGTGATGTTCTGTGTCTAATGTTCCGTAATATTGGCAACTCTTCATTTAAAAATCGCTGTAGCTGTGACCGTTCTCCTCCTGACAGGTGGTTATTTTCAACTGTGGCAATATATGCGTCCTCTTCTGGCATTGTATCGAAATGCCATCTGAATCCTAAACGATCAAGTAAATCCATTCCCATAATAATTTTTGACGAAAGTTTTGGCATCACATAGAATCCGTGCTCTAATATTTTTCCTTGAATTTCTGTTGGTATCTCGATGTGATCTTGTATTTGGAGCTTACTGCTGTCTGCCAATATTACATTTATGCTTTTGTTTTTATTTCGTTTTGTCTTGTCCTTTTGTTTGCTGTATTCCCAAATATCTTCATTTATGAATGAATACATAGATCCAGTATCTATTAACGCCTTGAATGTTCTGTCGTATATCCTTATGTCCATAAAATGTCGTTCATCTGTCGATATTGTGCCCTTTTTCAGCTTTAGTTGTTCGGGCTCGCAACCTGCCGTATGTTTTCCGTCGTATTTTGGCAGCATTCCCTTCTTTTCGTTCCTGGCTTACCGCATTGACTGCAAAAAAGTAATGGCCTTCTTTGACACTCAAACCGCCTGTGTCCGCGTTGGCTGCACCGCCAACAACATGTTTGTGCGTTGTAGTTTGGATTTACGCCTGTCTGATATTCTTGTCGGACGAATCTCGGCTCTGTGGGTGTCGTGGTCTCGGTGCTAATTCCTTCAAACTCTTTTGCCATTTTCGTAAGTTCCGCGAGGCTCACAAAGTCGGTAACTTTTATATATAATTTATAATTTGGACTCATGTTTCTGTATAGCCTAGCTAATTGTTCCTTATCTGTTAAATTTCCTGCTCTTCGCATGATTGTCTGTAGTGCGGTCATGTAATCTTGAAATGGTTCTTTACTTTTTTGTTTCCTTGTTTGTATCTCTTCTTGTAGTTTTTCTTCATATTGTTGCGGGTAGTACGCTACTTTGAAATCTTTCTCGAATTCTTTCCAATGTTTCCATAAATCTTTATTATTTCTGTACCATAACAGAGCCTTGTCTTTTAACACTAAAGGTAGTGTTTTTAGTAATTGTTGCGTAGATATTCCGTAACTATCTCGTAATTCTGTTATTCTTTCCAAGAATTCGATGCTGCCTTTATGGCCGTCGAATTGTAAATTCCATTTCCTGACAATATCGAATGCCATGTGTGCTTCCGACTCCTTATCCCCGGTTGACGTGTCTTGAGATATATTATCTACTTGTTCTTCTTCCGTGGTCGCTCTTAAGTGCGTAATTAATCGCTTCCGTAGCTCATCTACTGTGCCTTCCTTATCTAGGCCACTCTCTTGCAACATTTGCGTGAGCTCTTCTTTCTTTAATTTGTAAACTTCTTTTGAAGCCATCATGCTATTTTGTTCGGGCGCCAGTTGTGACGTAGCATTCCCCGTACTCGGGTATCCTACCTACCTAATGGCGGGAATGACTACGATTTCCTATCGAGGAGTACTTAGTAAAACATCGATGTAACGTATGTGAATATCTTTCCTTTATTATTAAAACGCTGTTTATGTGTACATGGCTTATTACTAATTACTTATCCTCTATATATAACCTATCCCTAATAAACCTTCCTAACCATAACCGAGTGTCGCTGCCTATCGATATCTTACGTATATTGGATAAGGCAGGACAAGGTGTTGGTGCCTACTTGGGTAATAGGCGGGGGGGGGCCTGCGATCAAAGCGGAGACCACCGATCGAGCAGGAGGGATCAGTACTGCGTTCGTGCGGAGGCCACCGATCGCTGGTACTGTGGGGTACGAGGGGGAAGGAGCGGGGGGGATCTGCGATCAAAGCGGAGACCACCGATCAAGCAGAAGGGAGCAGTACTGCGTTCGTGCGGAGGCCACCGATCGCTGGTACTGCGGGGTAAGGGGAGAGGATGCCTGTGATCAAAGCGGAGGCCACCGATCGAACAGGGGGGCAGGGGGACCGTCTGAGTCGCTAGCCGAACTCAGACTGACTAACCGTTGGCTGCGCGGCCGTATTTATATTAGCCGCTGGCGCGCGAGTGAGCGTCGGTGTGTCCGGCCGTGTGGTGGTGTGTGTGCCGGCCGGCTGTAGGTAGCTGCACCGCGCTCGCCTCGCTGTCCGTCGAGCCGCGCTGCCGCCGCCGGGCGTCAGTCTCGCTTTATGTGACGTCATCGTCACAACCTAAAATTCGTTGACTGCGCAGATAGGTCGAGCAGCATTTAAGTTTTGAGGGAACTGTAGGCTCTACATACCTACATTCTCGGGATGAAGAGAAGGTACAAGTCGCAACAGTTGGTTACTTTCACTCGACAGCCACCTATGGGATTGAACTGTGGGGTAAAGCCGCCGACAGAGAGAGTGTTTCGCATGCAAAAGCGTGCTGTTCGCACTTTAGCTCGAATGCCATTAGACACGCCGGCACGCGATATGTTCCGACAACTGAAAATCATTACACTGCCCGGTACTTTGGGGGAAATATGTGGGCAGGTAGAGTGTCGCTAGGGATTTTGATAGTGACGTTATCCCAGAACGCGCTAGTTTTGCGTCACACGCGCTAAACTTTACCGCCAGAAACGGAATTGTTGTCGTGGAACCCTTTATTTAAATAATCTATTTCGTTATTCTTACTCGTCAAGCATTCGAGTCACCGCGCATTTAAATTGATGGATTATAGCCAGGCAGGCCTGTGGGGTGGTCGTTTTTTAGGGTTTCGCATCCGTACGGGTCCCTATTACTAAGTCTACTCCGTCTGTTCGTCCTGCCTGTCTTTAAAGGGCTGTATGTATCTTTTAAAGTACTGGCCCCACACTGTACAAAAGTGCAGTGTGGGGCCGGTACTTTAAAAGAATAGCCCCACTGCATCTCTCCCAGTGTATGTCGTAAAAGGCGACTAAGGGATATGACTCCCTTCTTATATTACTAGGTGGTAGGGTTTAACCCGCCCGGGTTGATACCACCGCACTGAATGAAAGGTCGGTCGAAACGGCTATGTAAATAGTTTGTGTTTTCCGTCCAGTTCAGTGTAGCCGGCACGACCGAAGGAAAGCACTGACGTGGCACCAAGTGCACCCGGTGTTATGGGCTGACATCACGGATGTTGTAGGTGATGTAGCCAACCGTGTCAGTTTCAATAAAAAAAAAAAATTATATATGTTTTGAACCGTAAGTACATATAGGTAGCCGGCTGAAATTGCCACAGAATATGTGGTGGGTATTTTTTTTATTTTTTTTATTGTAATCCGATATGGGTGACTGAGTCGGAGTGGCCAAAGCGCATACTCTGACCAGCCAATATGACGTCCGAGAAGGTAGGTGCCATACCGGAGACATCCCTGGATTGCTGGCTATACTAGACTAGAGGAGAATACAACATGTGGTATGCATTATGGCCGATATAATAACAAATAATAACGTACCTGGACCAGATCGGGCATGTGCTCAAAAAGGGGCAAGTGCGTACTACCCCTAACCGACGAGCTGCATGCTCGTCGGAAGAACATTATGGGAGTGGAAGAGGCGGCAGAGGTGTGTCAGGATGTGGCACGTGGAGATCCGTTGTCTCTGCCTACCCCACCGGGAAACAGGCGTGACGCTATGTATGTTTAATAAAAAAATTAAGGGGGCTCCCTCCCCATACAAGGAACGTGTTTTTTTTTCTCACAAAGTTTTTTTATTTTTTTTTTACTGCAAAAGTAAAACAACAAATACTAAAAACTTACCAATTACGTACGGCACCGTCAGTGCGCGAGTCCGGCTCGCACTTGGCCCGTACGATGTTGTAGATTTACTTACTCAACACTTAACACCTTCCCTGTCCACCATATAAGACCTAAAATTTCATTGTCAAGTCCAAGTGAGATTGTATCATGCAAGAAGTATCATACATACATACACGCTGGATCCCGAGAATCAGGGTAAGCAGAGTAATCGGTGTTGTGCTATAAGGACCCTGGTAAATTACAGCACAACACCGACGTATAGCACACTATACGGACGAGACAACTATCAAGCAGCAAGTAAGGCACGAAGAACCCACATGCTGCATGACTAGGTGGAAGGACTGCGCCAAGGTGAGAAGTGGCTAGCCTGTCGCTCTTTAGCGCGGTATCTTGTCCTTATCCCTTAGTCGCCTCTTACGACACGCACGGGGAGAGATGCAGTGAGGCTATTCTTTTTAAGTACCGGCCCCACACGGTATCATGGTTCATTAATAGGTTACCGGGCGATAGATGAACAAATATATATTTTTCAAAGTTTTGTATATTTGATACATTCTTGGAGAGTCCAAAGAAAATACTAAGCCATTCTAACAAGTCCTATAACATTTTGTATCATCTAAAGTGTTCGTTGCCCGGGACGCGTATATCGAAATGCTACTTAAATACATCATAAAGTAACCTAACCTAACTCAGTTCGTCCCAGCCGCGGGGACGTATTGAAGTAGCATTTCGATATAGCCGTCCGGGACCCGCCGGTGGGTCCCGGACGTCTCGAACTAGTAGTGCGGGACCCGCGGAGGTGTTAAAAGGAATAGCCCCACTGCATCTCCCCCCGTGCATGTCGTAAAAGGCGACTAAGGGATAAGGACAAGATGCCGTGCTAAAGTGCGACGGGATGGTCACCTCCCACCTTGGCACGGTCCTTCCACCGAGTCAGGCAGCACTGCTGGCGACTCATCCAGCATATTTTCTCTCGTATGCGTTGTGCAATCAAATTATCCGGAGCACATCGCCGAGTGGTACACACACAGTGTCGCGGTGACGTTTTAGTTTTCATACGCTTCTTGTTTGTAGCACGAAACTAAGAACATTATAAAAGTGTGTGTGTGTGTGTGTATAAGTATCATCAATACTAATAATAAATCTGTAAGGTATGATTATGGAGTAAGTTACTTTGTTTTTTTTTTTTTTTTTAATGGAAACTGACATGGTTGGCTTACATCACCTACAACATCCGTGATGTCAGCCCATAACACCGGGTGAACTTGGTGCCACGTCAGTGCTTCCCTTCGGTCGTGCCGGCTACACTGAACTGGACGGAAAACACAAACTATTTACATAGCCGTTTCGACCGACCTTTCATTCAGTTCGGTGGTACCAACCCGGGCGGGTTAAATCCTACCACCTAGTAATATAAGAAGGGAGTCATATCCCTTAGTCGCCTTTTACGACATACACGGGGAGAGATGCAGTGGGGCTATTCTTTTAAAGTACCGGCCCCACACGGTACGGTTGTTTTATGAGATACTGAATTTGTAGACTCTATGTATGACACTACAACTAAATTGGCGATTTTTAGGGTCCGTATCCGTCGTACGAGACCCAATTACTAAGCCTACGCCGTCTGTCTGTCTGTCTGCCCGAGAGCTTGAACCGTAATAGGTAGCCTGTTGAAATTTTCAGAGAATATATTGTGTTATTATGGCCGATATAACAACAAATAATAAAAATAAGAAAAAGTAAAAAATTCACCCATACAAGAATCTAAAAAGTGTATGCGTGCCATCTACCGAAAACAGTATGAAGCAGCGCTGACCATGGCATGGCATGTCTATTATATACGGAACACACACAAAGCTTTTCTGTGTGCAGGTATGTTCCTCCATAATTCTTAAACTGATCATCCGAATTCGATGAAACTTAGTACATGCACATTTAACTATACGGGACGGGACACAGGAAAAGGCTAATAAAATTCAGTTCCAGTTACGGCAAGAGGTGGCTCTCATACAAACCGCATTGTTCCGCGCGCCGAAATAAAGGTAACGCAGGAACGCGCCTTGGCCTTCTTTCTTACTTACTTTTTAATTGAACATGAATTTCACTCGAGCGAAGCCGCGGGCAGTTAGTGTATAATATTTATTTGTTCATGGCCTCTTCGTGAAGAATTCGAAATATCATTTAAGATTTCGAATTTGTTGCGTTTGCGGTTGAGAACCTCGGTCCGTGGACCATATCATACCACACACTGTATCCCGACAATGTAATTAAGCAGAGTAATCGGTGTTCTTTTTTTAAGAAAACTGACAAGGTTGGCTATAACACCTACAGCATCCTCGATGTCAGCCCATAACACCGTGTGAACTAGGTGCCATGTCAGTACTTCCCTTCATTTCATGTCGGCTACACTTACTGGACGGAAAACACGTACTATTTACATAGCCATTTCGACCGACGTTTCATTCAGTGCGGTGGTACCAACCCGGGCGGGATCAACCCTACCACCTTGTAAGGTAAGAAGAGAAGGAACCTACAGTTTTACGTGGAATCCGAACCACGATCAGCCTCCAACGGTCTAGCGGTCCAAGTACTGACCGCGCTCAGGGTTGCTTAACAACAGTCGACCGACTGCACCACTGAGCTACCGAGGCTGACAAGTGCAAGTACTCTTGTAAATTACATCACAACACCGACCACCACGTTTAGCTATGCATTTGGACAAGATAACTATCAAGCAGCAAGTAACGCACGAAAATCCAATAAAACACCAATAAATATTATATATTTTTTGAGGTTTATTGAGGTTTTCACTGAAGTTTTCTGCAATATCTAAGGATGGTTAGGATAGTTTTCGCGTACAGCTGGTGCAATGCAATATGACTGTCGCAGAGTTTACCTACCCGATTCCTTCCACCCTGTGGAATTTACAAAGCTGTCATCATATTATGATACATTCACGTGTATTATGTACCTACGTACATCTTGGGTTTTGTTGGTAGTGGTTTTCCAAGCCCACTCATTTCTGGCGCATAATTTGTTTTATTAAATTTTATGGACTTATTGTGTGAGGTCGATACTTAAATATAATAGCCCCACTGCGTCTCTCCCCGTGCATGTCGTAAAACCCGACTAAGGGATAATTAAGAGATTTTTTTTTTATGGAAGCTGACACGGTTGGCTACAGCACCTACAACATCCGTGATGTCAGCCCATAACACCGGGTGAACTAGGTGCCATGTCAGTGATTTCCTTCATTTCATGTCGGCTACACTGAACTGGACGGAAAACACGAACTATTTACATAGCCGTTTCGACCGACGTTTCATTCAGTGCGGTGGTTTCACCAACCCGGGCGGTATAAACCCTACCACCTAGTAAGGTAAGAAGGGAAGGGGCCTACAGTTTAACGTGGAATCCGAACCACGGTCAGCCTCCTACGGTCGCGTGGTCACTCATCCGAGTACTGACCGCGCTCAGCGTTGCTTAACAACAGTCGACCGACCGCACCTCTGAGCTACCGAAGCTGACAAGTGTACGAAGTGCGACAAGTAGTAATGAATTATTAAAAATACTCAATAAGCAATATACAAAATGAAATCGAAAAATCTAAATTTTAACGCATTGCTATCGAAAAGTTCGAACAAACGAAAGATACGACCAACGTCCTCCTGAGGAGAAGGCCAAAAAGCCGGATTTTTTAAGACATTATGGTAATGTACCGTGTGGGGTCGGTACTTAATAAGAATAGTCCCACTGCATCTCTCCCCGTGCATGTCGTAAAAGGCGACTAAGGGATAAGGAAAAGATGCCGTGCATAAGGGCGACAGGTTAGCCACCTCGGACGTCCACTTAGACCTGGGCGTGGTCTTACCACCTATTCATGCAGCAGGTGGGCCTTCGTGCCTTACTTGCTGCCTGATAGTTATCTTGTCCGAATACTTTGCTCAACGTGGTGGTCGGTGTTGTGCTGTAATTTACCAGAGTACTTGCAGCACAACACCAATTACTCTGCTTACCCCGATTGTCGAGATTCAGCGTGTGTCATATGTATGTAGTATTTATGTATAATAGTAACCCTACCACGGATGTCGCATGTCTGTGACGTTATAATAATAATATCATTTGACCTCAGTAACTGAGTCACTGTACATAAAAAACATTCTTTAATACCTCCTATGTCACCGCGTGACGAAAAAAAAATAGAAAACACTGAGTGTCCAATGAAACGTGTAATGACAGTTTTTCCTCACTAAATTATTATTAAAAGCACTTTGAATCTGGGAAGATCCAAGCAGCAGCCAACCTCTTCGTCTTGGACCGCCACGAGCAATAAAACTAGTTCTCTCTCGCCCTAGCACGCGCGGGGGACGCGTTGAGCGAAAGAGAAGACATCGGATACAGCCTCAGCTAATGGAACGTGTCGGCTGTCAGTATCGGCGCGTGCGCAAGCGTTTGACTCCGATTTTAATGGAGTTTTATGGCTTTCCAGCCGTTTTCAAGCGGCTATTATTTTAATCAGAATTATGATAATTTTGTTATGTTAACGTTTCTGTGAGTTCATCATGAAGGATTAAATATTCAAATATTTAAATCGATGTAAATCTACCAATTTTCAGGTAATACATAAATTAAAAACAATCGTACGTCAACAAAAATAGTCTCTAAACCATCACCGCAAGACCTAAAATTCAGTGATCATTGACAACGTCACTTAAGACGTTTCAACTCTGTATCGTCGCTGTGAAATCACCTGTAACACAACTCTTGCCATCTCTACCGTTCGGTCGATCTAAAGGAGCGAGCGTGAAAGAGAGAGCAATATTTCGTCGACTCTTCCTCGCGATCGACGGTGTCCATTCCCTGACTTAACAGGTTTTTCCCAGGTGTCGACAACCATCGGTGCGCGCGGGGTCAGGTCAGCAGGCTTGGCAGTTTTGTGTCAAGCGTATTTTTTATTTGTTTGTAATGTAGGTATGTATGGATAATAATTTAAAATTTATACACCGCGTTAGATTTTATGTGGTCAGTAACCTCCTTTTCTCATCGAAACCGAATTCTGTACCTATATGAAAATGAAAAAAAAAAAAATTATTACGTATACATTTTTTTCGGTTGTTACGTATGTATGAAGATATTGTGAAAAAGTTTCAAATTTGACATAATAATGGCCAGAAATTGTTCAGTCTTGCATACAGAATAAGATGTACGCGAAAAGGAGGGATACCAGTAACCACCAAAAATGTTATACGGTTTATAACAAAAATTGTCACTTAATTTCTTTGTACTCGTGGGGTTCCGTTTTTGAATAAAATTAGGACAACAAAACCAAATATTGAAAAAACAAATTTTTTAACAAAATATGGACAATAATTGAAGCGAAAATTGCAAATCTGTACTTATATAGGAAATGATGACGGGATTTTTCCGGAAGTAAGTAGGGAATCCCTGTTCTTATCCATACATATTATAAAATGCTTAAAATCTCTACCGTCTGGTGTGTGTATGTTCGATTATAGTATAACTCGAGAATGGCTTTACTGATTTATATATATATTATTTTTTACTTCTTGGCAGGACTTTTTGTTTTAAATTGAAATTGTAATTGTAATTGTAATTTTAATTAAATTGGTAGTTTCAGTTTTCTTATTTTAGGTTTAATTGTACATTTGATTATAAGCTATATAAAATAATATATGTTTTTTTCTGTATTGCATGTGATTTTGACCACTGCTATCGTAAATACCTTCGAATGGTTTATTGTTTATTGAGTACTTTTATGCCAGTAAAACTGCACTCGAGCTTGTCACAGTTTGTTCTAATGTATATTGAATGGTTATAGGTTATTATGTACTATCACGCTATCTCGAATAGGGTATGGATGGACAGTGGGGTTGAAAGTAAATCATGCACACATATATACTACACGCTGTATCCCGACAAACGGGGTAAGCAGAGTGATCGGTGTTGTGCTGCAGGAACTCCGGTAAATTACAGCACAACACCGACCGCCACGTTTAGAAAAGCATTCGGACAGGATAACTGTCGAGCAGCAAGTAAGGCACGAAGAACCACCAGCTGCTGCATGACACGGTCGAAGTACCGTGCCAAGGTGAGAGGTGGCTAGCCTGTCGCCCTTTAGCACGGCATCTCGTCCTTATTCCTTAGTCGCCTTTTACGACATGCGCGGGGAGAGATGCAGTGGGGCTATTATTACCGTACCGGCTCCACACAGTAAAGTCAGTCAGTCAGTCAGCGTGTAAGGGTCCACTGCTGGACATACGCATCCTCCCGGCCTTCAGCGGTACGGAACCACTGCTTTGCGCTGACGTGCTTGATGTCGTCGTCCCACTTGGTGGGTGTTCTTCCAACACTCCGTTTTCCTGGCCACGGCCGCCAGTGTAGGGCACGGTTATTCCAACAGTAAAGTTAATCATTAAAATATTATATTATATCTGTTAAGTAAAATTAATTAATTGCCTAATGAATAATATACTTAATAATATTTTATGTTACTAGCACGTACTCGCTTTATTTATATTTTTAATTATTTTCTCTTGGAATTTTTCTTATTAAAAATATATAATAAAGCGAGTACGTGCTAGTACTAACATATAAACATAAAATATTATTAAAAACTTCAAGTCAAACTTCTAGTGTCCGATGCCAAATACGACTTTGGTGGCGACAGCATAAGGTTCAATGTGGAACTGTGCAAGTTGACTGTTCGCTAAAATTATGCGACATCATGAAGGTGCAACAGAACGAGGAGATAATACAGTTCTCTCTATTGGGACCCGTACAGACACAAGTGGAGAAAAAGTAATTTTAGTTCTTAGGTTAAGACATTTAATATGTATTTTCAATATGGCGCTAGTTGGCTGAAATAAAGAGATAAATAAAAAAAAAAAAAAAAAAAAAACGTCCCGGCCCGGTGGCGTAGTTTGTTATCGCGTTGGCGGCTCAAGCCAGAGACCCAGGTTCGAATCCTGGCCGGGATGTATTTTTTCCAATGATTTTCGCTTCGCATTTTTCAAATTAAAAATATTATTAGTACTTATTTAAACATACATCATTATTATGAATGACTTCATTCGAATCAATGGGCATTGATTACAACTGACCTCGAGCTGTGGTTAAACCCGCAAGCGTCACACACATTCGTTTAATACTTTCTATAAATACATATTGTGCCTACAGTTATTCAACAGGATAATTTTGTCGTCACATGCATTTACGATTCCTAGTTAAGGTGCAAATAATACTCAAAATGTCAACTTTAAACGAAATTGTTCAGCTATTGGTATAGATAAAAAATCTGTAAAAAATATATGTTATGTCTTGATCTTTAATTAACAAACATAGCGAAAAAAATTACATTTTACTACTTTGAAAAGGTGTTAAATAAATCTCCAAAAAATAACGAAAAGTACGAAAATTGTACATTCAAGTTAAATTATCTTGAGAAGCATAAATTGTTTCAATACAAGACCCTCATAGAAATATAGATAATATTTTTCCCTACAATAGTAGCGAAATAAATATTTTGTTCCATCTTTCCAACGCGCGAAATTTAATAAATAGTGTGATTTTCGCGCAAACATTCATCGTCGGCGCGACGTATCAGCCACCGCACGAGTAGAATGAATCTCGCACCTATTTACATCTGCATACGGTTCGTGTTTCAATCATCAGTGCCCGGGTAGCACGGTTTAAGTCTTGTTTCCGCCTTAAATAATGTTTCTGATGCATTTGGTAAATTATAATTTAGTGCGTAGTACCCGTAACCGACGAGCATGCATGAATAGCATTATGAGAGTGGAAGAGGCGAAAGAGGTATGTCAGGATCGTGGCACGTGGAGATTCGTTGATCCTTGTGACGCTGTGTATGTGTGTATGTAAAAACGACTAAATACATTTTTCAAATCGTTTCGAATTTCGAACCGAATTTCGAATTAAAATTTGACTTAGAATTGAATCCTTGTTTATTCTATTGCGTATTGCATATTCTGATTAATTGTTTTTATTTTTAGTATTAAACAAAGGTTGGTAGGTCGCATCATAATTTTAAAGGCAGGTAAATTAATTTATCTACCGTACCGTGTGGGGCCGGTAGGTAGGTACTTAAAAAGAATAGCCCCATTGCATCTCCCCGTGCACGTCGTAAAAGGCGACTAAGGGGTAAGGATGAGATGCCGTGCTAAAGTGCGACAGGGTAGTCACCTCTCAACTTAGCGCAGTCCTTCCACCGAGTCATGTAGCAGGTGGATTTCGTGCCTTACTTGCTGCTTGATAGTTATCTTGTCCGAATGCTTTGCTAAACGTGGCTGTCGGTGTTGTGCTGTATCTACCAGGTTACTCTGCTTACCCCGATTGTCGGGATATAGCTTGTGGTATGCATGTATGTATTGTATGTAAATTTATCTACTAATGAAATTATTTTCTTTTATAGAACATGCAATATGAATTTCTTCTCATTACGTTTTATATTGCTAGTGTACCGATTATTTATTTATTTATTTATTTAAAATGCTTTATTGTTTAATATAAATTCTATAACAAATGGCGGACTTATTGCCTAAGGCAATCTCTGCCCGTCAACCGCCCGATTACAATATTTATTAGAGACAATAATAAAATAAAAACATTGTTCAACCTGTTTTTAATATCTTTCGCACATCTTTCAATAATAAAATGTTTCACAAGATGAAGCACTCTTGAAATGATGTATACGCTAAAACAAGGAAGACTGTATGAAATTCATCTTCACTCCGCGTCATTATTTTCAACCATTCGATAAAATGAAAATGTGAATCACACCTGGCTCGCGGAGGTGAAGCCTGCTGTATGCGCGCGCGCAGGCCAGTCGACCGAGCGAGCCCGCCCGCGCTGCGCGGGAGTTCCGATCGCGTTTTTATATTCAAATTATATTCCTATTGACGAATCCTATTGACATTTACGTTGGCGATTTTCTGCTGATAATTTTTTAACGTTTGAAAATACGAGTACAACATTCGAAAATCAAATCGTTGATTTCGAATAGAAAGTGTTTTGTGTGATTCCAATACGGATCAAGTTGACGTTTGCGATTTATCGATTTTTGACATTTCAAAATACAACATTCTAAATTCAAATTCGATAAAGAAGTGTTCTGTTAATTGGTGTGTAATTCTGTGACAAAAAGTGGATGCTAAATCATATTTTGTATAATATGTGATATATAAATTGGATTAAAACCAATAGGTACATTGAGTGGTGACGATTAAAAGGTTTTTCTTTCAGTGTAGTTGGTAATCATATTTGCATACAATTTGTGAGAATAAGTGACAATAATATTATAGTGAAAAGTACAGTTAGTACGGAGCCTTCAAGAAAAAAAACGGTAGGTACCTATTTTATTGATTAACAGTACTTTATTTGTAACCTATAAATTATATTGAATACTTCGACTTGAATTGTCGACTTATCACTACAAATGATTTCTTCCAGTAAATTCTTGACATATTTGTTTAAAATTTCAACAATAATTGTTTCAGTAACGTATGAAGTAGGTAATTAAATAATCATACAATATTAGCGAATAATTATATATAACATTTGGAAAATTGTACACGGGTGTGTGTTATTGAATTTTTTATGCTTTCCAGAAACGCAGTTATTGTTAAATTAGATTTAATAGCCACCTTTGTATACAACATAGCATCGACGTTGCTAATACGCGCACAGTGTTTTCCTTCATCAGCGTGACGATTAAGTGCATTTAAATTCTTCGAGAATACAAAAAACTCCTTGCTGAACTCGGGTTCCGACCTCCGACATCTCGTCTGGGCATCGCATGAGGGACTAACACTTATATAAATTATATCTACTTGTTTTTCAACTAACTAATCAGAAATGTTTTATATAAAGCATAAGACATGCAAAATATTAATTAATGCCTTAATTATATTCGCGCGTTACAAGTGGCAGACAACGACAGACTGACAGAAATATCATTTAAATGGTTTTTTTTTTCAAGAGTATGTAATAATGATATAGCACGCCTGAACGCAGCTCGGCCTTCGGCCTTACCCTTAAACACTTACTTTCTTCGAGAAAGTATTTATTTTGAAAGCAGCTCGGCTTTCGGTCCCACCATTCAGGACTTACTTTCTTAGACAAAAGTATATTATATTGAACGCATCTCGACCTTCGGCCTTACCCTTAAGGACTTACTTTCTTCGTTAAAGTATATTATACTGAAAGCAGCTCGGCCTTCGGCCTCACTCGTACAGACTTAGTTCGAGAAATGATATCGATGTACTGAACGCAGCTTGGCCTTCGGCCTCACCCTCAAAGACTTACTTTCTTCGAGAAAGTATATTGATGTACTGAAAGCAACTCGGCTTCGCGGCTCGCCCTTAGTGATTCACTTTCTTGGAGAAAGTATGTTATAATTTGTAAATAATTTTAAAGAAACCTATTAAAAAGACGAACAAACCTAGTTAATTTTTAGGTACACTAAACCATTCCATTAATTAAAGTGAATAACCGTTTGCCTATACATTAAATTGTATTTGGTAATTCTAAGGGAACAATAAAAATGCCCCAAAAATATGTTCCATAGAAAAGATTTCAATGCGCGGGGTTTCTTTACCAAATTAATGATACAACGGAAAGTAATGTTCCTTCTTCTTTTGAGTTAACATATCATAGATGTATAGAGTAATTAGATGTAAAAAGAGCTTACAATAATAATAATTGCGAAAGAAAACGCTTCGGAGGCTCCATCATTGTCAGCCTCGGTAGCTCAGTGGTGCGGTCGGTCGACTGTTATTATAAGCAAGCCTGAGCGCCGTCATTATTTGGATGGGTGACCGCTCGACCGCTGGAGGTTGACCGTGGTTCGGATTCCACGTTAAACTGTAGGTCCCTTCCCTTCTCACCTTACCAGGTGGTACGGTTTATTCCGGCCGGGTTGATACCACGGCACTGAACGAAACGTGTCGGTCGAAATGGGTATGTAAATAGTTTGTGTTTTCCGTCCAGTTCAGTATAGCCGACATGAAATGAAGACAAGCGCTGACATGGCACTTAGCTCACCCGGTGTTATGGGCTGACATCACGGATATTGTAGATAATGTAGCTAACCGTCAATTAGGTACCATAAAAAATCATGAATAGAGTAGTTAGAATAGAATAGAATAGTTAGATAAATATCAAGTACTTTATTGCTACAAGAAACATATCACAGTAAACCAAGCACTTTATACGATTTAAATGAGGTGCGAAGGTGGAAATATTCCTAACAGAGATTTTTTCCGGCCAACCTTTGGACTTTTGAGAGTCAGCAGGTAGAAAGTAGTAAGTAGATAGTATCGAAAGAGTTGAGTGTGAGAATTGAAGATAACATACATAATTAATAATAAGAATACTTAAATTAAAACTTAAAACTTTTAAAACTTGTAGGTACATAATATATTTTAAAATTTTATTATCTGACGACGATAAAGAAGTCGAAATATTATGTAAAATATATGTGTTTTTAAAATGTATTCTTTTCATAAATAGTTCCCATATTTTGTACCGTGTGGGGCCGGTACTTAAAAAAATAGCCCCACTGCATCATGTAAAAGTATGTCGTGTATGTCGTAAAAGACGACTAAGGGATATGACTCCCTTCTTATATTACTAGGTGGTAGGGTTTAACCCGCCCGGGTCGGAGAAATACGTAGGTACTTAAACCATATCGGGCATGTGCTCAAACTGCATGTATGTAAGTAAATTCCAAACACTTAAATTTAAATGATGATCAAAAGAAAAAAAAGGGACTGGACTTGGTCATTGCATTCCCTAGACCTAGACGGACAGCACCTCCCCATACTCACTGCCCAACGAGTTTTTATTACAATATTAATAAACGTTTGTAACAAAAAAAAATATTTGAGTGATAAGAATTTTTTTCTTCTTAAATAGTTTCTCTTACTGAAGTTTGAGAAACTTCGCCTATCCTGAAACACCCTGTATATATTATATTTATTTATATTTTCATATATTTCTTCCTGGGACAAATTACACTTTCCGGAACAAAATGATCCTTCGCCCGGGACATTGTGACGTTAGAGCTTAGCCTGGGATAATCCCAGGAATCTCGGGCACCTGGAAAGTTTAGTGATGTATGACTAGGCTTGCCAGATCCGATGTTATCCTTCCCGGGACATATCGACTACCTGCAGTCCTTCATAAATAAAGTGGAAAAATGAAAGGCAAATATTTTTGTGTTATATATAATTTTAACGGTTTTTAGCTTTTTTTTTATAGTTAACAACTTTAGTAAGAAATACACTCATTGTGGTGTACACTGATGCAATATCAAATTGCATAATCGTATCGACCAATTTCACTCCGTGCCGACTTTTTTGCGCGACGTAAAGTAGAATGTACATATTTATGTGCATGGGTATATGGGTATGAATTTATTAATTTTATTTAAATAAATGACATAATAATATACATATGTACACAACTAACAAATACTGGAAACCCTTGGCGTGTGGTCGCCCGACGCAAAATGCTTTTCTGATCAGCTCGGAAAGTTGTTAATAGAAAAGTCGGGCGACCGCCGCCGCGCCAAATCTTTTTTTTCTCCAGCGAATAGGGCTGGAGATTCAAAGGGGCAACGCGGCTCGTGTTTTGGGCACGGTGGGGGAGTCGGCGGAGATGGATGAAATTTTTTTAATTTAATAAGTGTTAATTTTAGTTTTATTTTTTTTTCACTGTTATTGTGATTTTCTAATAAGTGAATTTGTACATTGTAATATTGAATTAAAACTAACAAATAATAACATAAAATTAAAAACTATACTAAATCTAAAATAAATCTAAAATGTAACTATCTAAAACTAAATAAATAAATTAAATAAACCTACTTATAAAACCTACTAACAGACCTATAAAACCTATAAAAGAAAACTAGAAACTCTCCTCCAGGTGAGACGATGTGGGCACGGTTCTGAGGACGCTAGCGGCATTACCACGTTGGATGGCCACACTGATACGCTGCCTCAGGAACTCGAGCGATCGTTGTTCTCCTGAAGCAGCGTACAGGGCCATCCCTATATATTATTATATATATAATAATATATATATATTATTCGTCCATGGTGGAGTGCTGGCCCCTACACATATGTACGGGAGTGAAAGTTGGGCATGGCAGAAGAAGCATGAAAGCAGGATTAATGCTGTGGAAATGCGCGCGTTGAGGAGTATGTGTGGAGTTACAATGAAAGATAGATTGAGAAATAGTGTAGTGCGAGAGCGCTGTGGGCTGAAAGAAGATATAGTGACAAGGATTAAGAAAGGGATGCTTCGGTGGTTCGGTCGTGTTGGAAGAATGGATGATAGGAGACTAACGAAAGAAATTTATGAAGCAAATGTGAGTGGAAGAGTCGGGAAGGGTCGCCCTAGACGCACTTACCTGGACCAGATCGGGCATGTGCTCAAAAAGGGGCAAGTGCGTAGTACCCGTAACCGACGAGCATGCATGAAGAACATTATGGGAGAGGAAGAGGCGGCAGAGGTGTGTCAGGATCGTGGCACGTGGAGATCCGTTGTCTCTGCCTACCCCACCGGGAAACAGGCGTGACGCCATGTATGTATGTATGTATTCTTCCCGGGACAAATTGCACTCTTGGGAACAAAATGATCCTGTGCCCGGGACATGTGACGTTGGAGCTTAGCCCGGGATAATCCCGGGAATCGCGGACACCTGGCAAAGTCTACATGTATGACGCGTGTATATTCGTTGTATCTCTGCCTACTCAGTTGGGGAACGAGCGTGACGTTACGTATGCATGCATGTAGGTAACTATAACTTGAAAAACAAAACATGACGTGTAGTCATAAAAACATTCTAATTTCTTCATTCATTCATCGTCACGAGAGGAAAATAGTTGGACAAACATTCTAAGCGGCGGGTGGCCGAGTGGTTTGTGCATCGGCTTCTCTCATGTGAGAGGTCCGCGGTTCGAATCCGGCCGGCGTGTACCAATGAGTTTTTCTGACGAAAAAATTTAAGTACATACCTACACCTGCTGCTTCACCGTTCGGAACCGGTGTAAAACTGTAGGTCCCTTCCCTTGCACCTTACTAGGTGGTAGGCTCAAGTTGTAGCCGACTTGGTTGGTACCACCGTACTGGATGTAAGATGGCCGCATAGCAGCCTCGGCAGCCAGCCTCAGCCAGTAATCCAGGGAAGTACTCCGGTATGGCACCTACCCTCTCGGAGATGATATTGGCTGATCGGAGCATGCGCTTTGACCCCTCTGACTCAGCCACCCATGCCGAATTACATAAAAAAATATTCTCGGTAGCTCAGCCGTGCGGTCGGTCGGCTGTTGTTAAAAGCAACCCTGAGCGCGGTCAGTACTTGGACAGATGACCGCTCGACCGTCGGAGGCTGACCGTGGTTCGGATTCCACGTTAATCTGTAAGTCCCTTTCCTTCTTACCTTACTAGGTGGTAGGGATTATACCGCCCGGGTTGGTACCACCCGCACTGGGCGAAACGTCAGTCGAAACGGCTATGTAAATAGTTCGTGTTTTCCGTCCAGTTCAGTGTAGCCGACATGAAATGAAGGGAAGCACTGACACGGCGCCTAGTTCACCCGGTGTCATGGACTGACGTCACGGATGTTGTAGGTGATTTAGCCAACCGTGTTAGTTTTCTGTTGTAATTTTTCTCGTCTATTGTAAATTCTCGCAATCGCGAGAAACGCAAAAATAATTCTGATTTATTAGCGGCGCGTCAAACACGCGCGCTCAGCCGCCATCTTTTCTATATTGGCGCATCCAAGCTCTCTGACGTTTTGTTTTCTTTTTATTACAGGTGACACGGACTCAGCGGCGTGTGCGCAGTTAAACTACAATTGGTGCTGAATTCAAAGTTTATATGGTGCTATAATTAATTAAATTTATTGTGATAAATATTTTTGGTAGCTACCTTAATTCTTAACAATGAACATTTTGGAATTTTTTAGAAATATTTCAATAATAATTAAAAATTAATTATTTCCTCAAGTACCTATAGTATACAAAATTATTTATAAACGAGTAGCTGTAAATAAAAAAAAACAAATATAATGAAAAATCCTAAAATTACTTCAATTCATCCAACAGCCTTGAATCTACAGTATTAGCATTTTGTGTTTAAAAATAATGTATGGAACATAATTCCACCTAGAACATAAAAACATAACTTATGGTGTTTTGTGTTTTGAATGTAACAATAAAATCGTTATGAATGCTCTAATGCTGACATCCAGTGGACCACAAAGCGACCAGGAGGCTCCCTGTCTGGAGGCAGGCATGCCTTTTACTTATAAGTAAGTATTATCCTGGTTTATTTTTTGTTAAAATTTGACTTTTTTTGTATAGTACAGCGACCTATGTCCGGATTAATCACAAACGAACAGTGGTTATGAGCTTATTAATCAGTATGTAATGATCTCTCAAAACTGCGCTATCAGTCTAATGTGCAACCAGTTCTTGAGAAATTGTAGATTTTGTATGTATATGTATAATAAAATATATATTATGTAAATATATATTTATGAAAAATAATTTTTCGCCCTGGACGTAGGTATACAGAGTATCCCAAAACTCAACATCAAGCGGGAACCAGGGAGTAGGCCAGTTTATGAGTACCCAGGGAAAAATAAGAAAAAAAAAATCGGAGTCATTCGTTTTTTATGATATGAGAGCATTTTTTGAGAAATGTTGAAAATTGACTTTTTTAGGTACTACGACTAAAAATTTGCAAATATAATTGTTAAAAAAAATTATTTATTGCTAGCGCAAATAATCCTGCTATTGATCAGTGTCCCAAGCAAACCCAGAATGCCTGTAGTTTTACCAAAAAAAATATTCAGTTAAATTTTTTTCTAATAAACTAAATGATTTTTTTTTCTTATTTTTCCCTGGGTAGTTATAAACTTGCCTACTCCTTGGTTCCCGCCTGACGTTGAGTTTTGGGACACGGTGTATAGTATCCACTCGAATTTATTTCGTGTTAAGTCTCGTGTTAAGTTTTTTCTGCCTCGTCCTCTCTCGCTTCATTCGCACGATCGCTATCTCGCTCACACGTTCTGTTTCGCGCGAGTTCACCTTTTGCGGGAAAGTGTTACTTTGAACACGTTTCAACCTCAACCCTTTGGAATTGTTTTTTTTTGCTATTGTTAATGTTTCAAAATAAATTTAGAATTTAATCTTTTATATGTTAGTACTAATCGTTCTTAAATATTAAGTGTTTTACAGATATTCTGTACCGATTCTGTACCAAAATTAGATAGATAGATAGATAGAAATACTTTATTGCTCCAAAAAACATTTAACATAAACACACAATAAGAAATTTACATGAGGGGCAAAGGCGGACTTATCCCTTACAGGGATTTCTCCCAGTCAACCTTTGGATGTTTGAGAGATGTTTGAGAAAATTCTTCGAACAATAAATTCTATTCTATTCTATTCTATTCTATAATCTAAAAAAACGTCACTAATTAATTATTCCTGGTTGGGACGTATTTTTTTTTCTCTTCATTTTCGCCTTTGCATCACCTAGTGAAGAAGGATTATAGAGTTATTATTATTTATTTATTACTTGACTCATAAGATTTTTTTTCTTTTTCGTTAGTTTTCGTTACTTTTCATTAATAACTGTATTGCGCTGTGCTCTTCTTTTTATATTTGTTTTAATTAAAAAAAAACAGTAAGTATGGATGTGCCGATACAATACGATACGAGGTACCAAAGATGCTTGAAACAGCCAAATAGATACTATTATTGTTTTTGCTCTTGTTTTGGTTGTCTGTCAGACATGTCTTAAACCTGACTAACGTCCATGCTTTGGAATGTCAATCTGCATGCCCTCTTTCGCTGCCTTTCGAGGTTAGCAGATTAATCTTTTTTTTTTTTTTTATGGAAACTGACACGGTTGCCTACATCACCTACAACGTCCGTGATGTCAGCCCATAACACCGGGTGAACTAGGTGCCATGTCAGTGCTTCCCCCTTTGATCGTGCCGGCTACACTGAACTGGTCGGAAAACACAAACTATTTACATAGTCGTTTGGACCGACATTTCATTTAGTGCGGTGGTACCAGCCCGGGCGGGTTAACCCTACCACCAAGTAAGATTAGGAGGGAAGGGACCTACAGTTTTACGAGGAATCCGAACCTCGGTCAGCCTCCAACGGTCAGCGGTCACCCATCCAAGTACTGACCGCACCCAGCGTTGCTTAACATTCAATAGCGACAGTTGACTGTCTGCACCACTGAGCTATCGAGGCTGACGAGTGCTGCAAGTACTCTTAAAAATTACAACACAACGCCCGACCACCACGTTTAGCTATGTATTCGGACAATATAACTATTAAGCAGCAAGTAAGGCACGAAGACCCACTCTTACTGTATGACTCGATGTAAGGATCGCGCCAAGGTGAGAGGTGGCTAAGCTGTCGCCCTTTAGGCACCTTGTCCTTATGCCACGGGGTGAGATGCAGTGGGGCTATTCTTTTTAATTACCGATCCCAAACCGGTACTAAAAACAAACTAAAACAGTTGATTTGTAATTAATTAGGCCATAGGACGCTGCGCTAAGATGACTAATAGCTGTTTGGGTTTGTAACGCGAGCACGAGTCGACGGCCAATATTGCTACTAGTATATTATTGATTGCTATAAACACACAATTTATTCGGCTAAGAGTAAACATATCACATATCGTGGTTTTGACGACGCATTTAACGAACAAGAGGCGCGTTTGACCTAGGACGAAACTAGGACGAAACACGCAATAAAAAGGCCCTAGCAATATATTATATTTTTTTAAGGAAACTGGTACGGTTGGCTACATCACCTACAACATCCGTGATGTCGGCCCCATAACACCGGGTGAACTAGATGCCATGTCAGTGCTTCTCTTCATTTCTTGTCGGCTACACTGAACTGGACGAAAAACACGAACTATTTACATAGCCGTTTCGACCGACGTTTCATTCAGTGCGGTGGTATCAACCTGGCCGGGATAAACCATACCACCTAGTAAGGTAAGAAGGGAGTTTAACGTAGAATCCGAACCACGGTCTGCCTCCAACGGTCGAGCGGTCACCCATTCAAGTACTGACCGCGCCCAGCTTATTCCTATTGCCCGGATGCAGCGTGATCGTATGTACGTATGTGTGTAAATGTTATATTTTTAATTTGACGACCAGTGGCGCAAAATTTCAAAGCATTCATTTCTTACAGTAAGTCGACTCTACAACCTGCCAAATAATTTAAACCAACAATGCTGCCCAATGACTTTCCCGCAAAAAAACTCAGTCGAATCCAAGTATGAGCGGGTCTGCATAATATTCCTATCTGAATTGATTTGAGAGTCGAAAGCTCTTACAATGTTTGGACTTTAATGTCTCAATTCTTGGCGTGTTTTGGTCGTAGATAGATGCATACATAAATTACATAGATGCATACATAGATGAAATCCTATATGGGTGGCTGAATCGGAGGGGCCGAAGCACATGCTCCGACCAGCCAATATCACCTCCGAGAAGGTAGGTGCCATACCGGAGGCTTCCCTGGATTGCTGGCTATACTGGACTAGAGGAGAACACAACCGAGGTCGAGGTTGCTATGCGGCCATCATACATCCAGTACGGTGGTACCAACCCAGTCGGCTACAATTTGAGCCTACCACCTAGTGAGGGGCAAGGGAAGAGACCTACAGTTTTACACCGGCTCCGAACGGTGAAGCAGCAGGTGTATGCACGTACATTTTTTCGTCAGAAAAAACTCATTGGTACACACCGACCCGATTTGAACCTCGGACCTCTCTCTGAAATCTCTGCAATATATTTCACCTACATACATGCACCATACATACCGCACGCTGTATCCAGAGCAGAGTAATCGGAGTTGCGCTGCAGGTACTCCTTTAAATTACAGCACAACACCGACCACCACCACGTTCAGCAAAATATATTTGACCTCAAGTATAATCTCGGATCCAACAAGAGAAGCGTGATAGGCACATGTCAGGCCTGCATGGCATTCGAAACCCCCGCATATTATGGCCGAATGTCCATGGGCGTCGTTAGACACCTTATGGGTGTTTCGGCGCCACAAGATTATCAATACTAATAATAATCTGTAAGGGATGGTCATGGAGTAAGTTACTTTGTTTTATGAATACTGCGTTTGTAGACTCTATGTATGATACTAAAACTATATTGACGATCTTTAGAAATAAGTTGACTAAGAGACAAGGACAAGATCTCGCGCTAAAGGGCGACAGGTTAGCCAGCTACCACCTTGGAACGATCAAGCAGTAAGTAACTATACATGCGGCTTTATCCTGTCCTAATATTTTGCTAAAAATGGTGGTCGGTGTTGTGTGTGCTGTAGGTATTTACCCGAGTTCTCGCAGCGCAACTCCGATTACTCTGCCTATCCCGTTTGTCGGTATTCAGCATGATGGTATAATGCAGCGGTCCCCAAATAGTGGTACGCGTACCCCCAGGGGTACGCGTACCCCCAGGGGTACGCAGGTTCAAGAGAAGAGGTATGTATGCGTGGCCGCACTTACATAAGAGGATTCATAATGGCAAAACAAAAATTCGAGTCGGCGGTTTTTTTTTTTTTATGGAAACTGACACGAATGGCTACATCACCTACAACGTCCGTGATGTCAGCCCATAACACCGGGTGAACTAGGTGCCATGTCAGTGCTTCCCCCTTTGATCGTGCCGGCTACACTGAACTGGTCGGAAAACACAAACTATTTACATAGCCGTTTAGACCGACGTTTCATTCGGTGCGGTGGTACCAACCCGGGCGGGTTAAACCCTACCACCAAGTAAGATTAGGAGGGAAGGGACCTACAGTTTTACGAGGAATCCGAACCTCGGTCAGCCTCCAACGGTCAGCGGTCACCCATCCAAGTACTGACCGCACCCAGCGTTGCTTAACATTCAATAGCGACCTAATAAATTACTGATTGGATAAACAACAACATAAGTAAAAAAAAAATTACAACCCTATGAGAATGTTCTTATTTAAAAACATTTTGCTCAGGGAGGGAGAGGTACTTGGGTCTTAGAAACATCGCTAAGGGGTAAACTGAAAAAAAAACGGTTAGTCAGTTAGTAACTAAATTTTGTGTAATATGTTACAAAACAGTTTAGTTGCTGTGGTGACTACAAAACTAGCAGTTACCACAACTAAACCGAGTTTAGTAAATCAGTTTGGTTGCTTCCTACTTAATTGTTTGTTAAAGAAAAACTGTTTGTTGCATAACAGCTAAATAGATTTATAATGTATAGCTGAACTAGTAGAGGCAAAATAGCTCACGTTTGGTCACGTGTAGCCAAACAATTCAGTAAGCAATTATTTTTGTAAATAGTAGCTATTACTTCAGTAGTTGGTTACAAAGGAGGGTTTTACTAAATTGTGGTTAGTTGCCGCAACTAAACCGGGTTACGTAACTTTATTTAGTACGTACCAAATTTGAGTAAAAAACGATTTTACTAAACAGTTTAGTAAAAAACAATTTCTCAGTGTACCTATTAAAAACAATTGAGAACCGCTGGTATATTGTATGTATGCATAGTAGGTACATATATGTAGAGGGAAGTGTTTAGACTGAAATGAAAGGAAGCACAATTTTTTTGATATTACATAACACAAAAAATATAATTGTGTGGGTGGTACGGAACCCTCGGCTCGCGAGTTCGACTCGCACTTGAACGAAATGTATTTTTTTTTCAAACTTAATACAAAGTAATCTCAATTAAAACAGCAATAATTACGATAATATCTCATTATTCCGCCTCTGCAGTGAGCAAATAGAAAGTTCCAACTGTCTTAGCTTCTTCACTGAGCAGAAAAAAAGCGATATTTTATTGAAAAGTCATCGCAAAATCGAACGCAGCGCCTCTAGTGGCGGGAGCCGGCGACACTAGCCATGCGAACATACATAGAACAAAACTATAGATTAGACGTGTCACTGGTCGCTGTAGTTTTAACTGCATTATTTATTTTTTTGAAAAAAATTGTGACCTACTAAATCTTTGTATTTTTTTTTCGCTTTCAAATTTAAATAATTTTTTATTAAGGTCATTACAAATTTTATTTAGCATTTGAAATTTTTGCAGCTCAGTGTTTTGAAATATTATAATAGGCTCACCCCATTTTTATCCGTGTATTTCGTAAAATACTACTAAGTGATAAGGCCAAGCAAGATGCCGTGCTATAGCGCGACAGGAAATCCCGCGGCTTCGCTCGCGGTGCGGTCCAACGCGACGCAACAGAACTGCTAACACCATCTATTACGACCATTCGACACTAAATCTGTTCATATTATACTTTCTTTGATACTGCTCAACCTTAGGGCTAGTGATCGTACATATATAGCCTATAGTGACACTAAAGAACCAGTCTTTACATTGGTGCAAACCGCATCAAAATCTCTTGAATGGTTTCGGAGTTTACCTCTAACATACATACATACAGACAGACGTTCCCTTTTACAAGAAGTCGAGATAGAGATAGAGAAGAACATAGAGAGTAGAGATAGAAAGATAGAGATAGAGAAGATGGAGATAGAGATAGTTTTGAAGTTTTAAAAAGTGAGACAGAATACGGTTTTTAAACACAAATACTGACGAGCATAGACGAATATCGAGGAGTAACGAGTTCCACATGCGCGTGGGAGTCAGAGTAGGAAGTGGAGGAGTGAGAAGGGATGGAGATTATTTTTGCAGCTTATTATGAATGAGATAAGGAATCGCGTGGTGGTGATAAATATTATGCGGTCGATCTAGAACATCATTTTTTCTTCGTTATTGAACACAATTGGCACAAATTAGGTGCAATAGGCGAGCTTAGCGCAAGGCATTCTATTCTAGCTAACCTTTGGTATGTGGGAGAAGTGCATGCAGGAGAACAATAATATTTGTTGTTTTTTTTTATGATTTAACTTTAAAGAATTATGATAGATTACCGCATAATATTAATATTATATTATTTATACTACATATAAATATTTTAATACGCATGTTGCGGTCGATCGACTGTCGATCGTGATAATTAGCACACCAGGGCGCGGTCAGTACTTCGATGGGTGACCGTTGGAGGCTGACCGTGGTTCGGTTTCCACGTAAAACTGTAGGTCCCTTCCCTTCTTACCAAAGCCAACCCGGGTTCGGGTACGGCAATGTTAATTGTTCGTCCAGTTCAGTGTAACCGGCACGACCAAACCAGGGAAGCACTGATATGGCACCAAGTACACGGTGATGTGTAGCCAACCGTGTCAGTTTCCATTATTTCTTTTTAAATATTATTTTAATATTTTATATCTTTACATAAATGAATGAGTCAGTGGGACACAATCAACTGAATGATAACTGGGTGAATCAACTTTTTCTTGTTTTTGGTACTTATCTGTCTGAAAAAAGGATATTATCTTGATAAATTCACCTTATTTTAATAGTTACAGCGACTCTCAGATAAGTAATTGATCAATAAGAAAGAAGCCGCACGAAGAATTTTAAGTATTTTTTTTTTAATATTGGTTACCCTGAGGATAATCCCTTTTTTTCATACAAAACTGGGAACAAAATTGTCCCCTGGGTCACCCCTAAAAATTTGGTGATTTTTTTATGTTAAATAGTTCTCTACTTTGGTTTTCAATTGACTATAAACCTAAGTATTTCATACTTATTGGTTTTAAAATTTAATAAATTGCAATTAACATTTTTTTTTATTTGACTGTGCAGCTGTTTTTTCCATTACAAGCAAAAGTTGATCCACCCAATTAATCTACACTGATCTAAACTCATCCAAACGAAGCGTCAAACTGACGAGAAGCGACACTTCTATTCCAGTTATTTTCCCTTCCCACGAACGGGCCTTCGGGAACTTCGTTGGCCGAGAAATACGAAGATTAGTTGAACGCATCGCTTTTTGCCCGAGTCAATCGCAACGCGTTTGTATGAATTATTCACGAAACGACATGAAATGCCGCGCGCTGACTTCTTACGCAAAAAAAAATAAAGGGCGTTCAAATTGAGGACTGGAACCGCCTGACTCGGAGCTCTCTTGCTTCTTTTTTTGAGAGCGAATTGCTATATTAGACTAAATCGTTCGGTTTTAATTATCTAGTTGGAAATCTAATATTTTTTTTTATGGAAACTGACACGGTTGGCTACATCGCCTATGTACAACATCCGTGATGCCAGCCCATAACACCGGGTGAACTTGGTGCCACGTCAGTCCTTCCCTTCGGTCGTGCCGGCTACACTGAACTGGACGGAAAACACAAACTATTTACATAGGCGTTTCGACTGAGACCTTTCATTCAGTGCGGTCGTACCAACCCGGCGGGATAAACCCTACCACCTAGTAATATAAGAAGGGAGTCATACATATCACTTAGTCGCCTTTCTATCCTAATCCAAGTTGAAATTATTTTTTTAGGGTTCCGTATCCGGTACGGGACCCTATTACTAAGCCTACGCCGCCTGTCTGTCTGTCCGTCTGTCTGTCTGTCCGTCCGTCCGTTTGTCTGTCCGATGGCTGTATCTCTTGAACCGTAATAGGTAGCCCGTTGAAATTTTCACAGAATATGACGTGTTATTATGGCCGATATACATACATACATACATAGCGTCACGCCTGTTTCCCGGTGGGGTAGGCAGAGACAACGGATCTCCATGTGCCACGATCCTGACACACCTCTGCCGCCTCTTCCACTCCCATAATATTCTTCATGCATGCTCGTCGGTTACGGGTACTACGCACATGCCCCTTTTTGAGCAGATGCCCGATCTGGTCTAGGTACGTGCGTCTAGGGCGACCCTTCCCGACTCTTTCACTCACATTTGCTTCATAAATTTCTTTCGTTAGTCTCCTATCATCCATTCTTCCAACATGACCGAACCACCGAAGCATCCCTTTCTCAATCCTTGTATGGCAGATATAACAACAAATAATAAAAATAAGAAAAAGTTAAAAATTCACGGGGGTTCCCATAGAAGAAACCAAAAAGTTTATCCTCGCGCGCCATCTACCGAATAGATTTATGAAGCATTTGAACTAATCATGACATTTAACTAATATGAAGCATTTCATAACACGCCATCTAGTTGGTGTGAGTGGCGCTAGCCATGACATGGCGATACGGAACCCTCGGTGCGCGAGTTCGACTCGCACTTGGCCGGTTTTTTTCCGTATGTAATCCGGTGGGGGTGGCTGAGTCGGAGGGGCCAAAGCATATGCTCCTACCAGCCAATATTCTCCTTCGAGAAGGTAGGTGCCATACCGGAGACTTCCCTGGATTGGCTGGCTAATACAACCGAGGTTGTTATGCGGCCATCTTACATGCAGTACGGTGGTACCAACGCAGTCGGTTACAATTTGAGCCTACCACCTGCCACCTAGTAAGGGCAAGGGAACCTTATCCTTGTATCCCGATAGTCGGGGTAAGCAGAGTAGCCGGTGTTGTGCTGCAAGTACTCTCGTAAATTACAGCACAACACCGACCACCACATTTAGCAAAGTATTAGGTCAATATAACTATCATACGAGTACATATGTCTTTTATTAATCAATTTATTTGTTTTTAAGTATGTTTTATTATTTTCTGAAATTGTTTATCTATATGTCATCTTCTTATTAAAATTTGTTCTCTGACACTCGACACTCTACGACACTATACGATAACCCAAAGGTTGGCTATAGGAGAACGCCTACTGCTTTAATCTGTACCTTTTGCAAATAATTTAAGTGCAATAAACCTATATAAAAGCAACAATATCAACAATAACAATAAGTAACCGCTGGGCGCTGTCAGTACTTGGATGGGTGACCGCTTGACCGTTTGGGGCTGACCGTGGTTCGGATTCCACGTAAAACTGTAGGTCTGTTCCACATCTGTGGTCTGTTCCTTTTTACCTTACTCGGTGGTAGGGTTTATCCCGCCCGGGTTGGTACCACCGCACTGAATGAAAGGCTGACAGTGGTTCGGATTCCACGTAAAACTGTAGGTCTCTTCCCTTCTTACCTTACTCGGTGGTAGGGTATATCCCGCCCGGGTTGATACCACCGCACTGAATGAAACTTCGGTCGAAACGGCTATGTAAATAGTTCGTGTTTTCCGCCCAGTTCAGTGTATATAGCTGACATGAAATTATAAGGGAAGCACTGACATGGCACCTAGTTCACCCGGTGTTATGGGCTGACATCACGGATGTTGTAGGTGATGTAGCCAACCGTTTCAGTTTCCATAAAAAAAACCTATTTTGGTATTGATTTTTTAAGTAAATTGTATGTAATATGACAATAACATGTCACTCCTTTTTAATTCTTCGAACCCATTTACAGATGTTTTGATCGTCGATGATTGCCATACCATAACTAGGTTAAATAATTTATTATAATTAAACATGTAATTAAAAGCGAAGTGCTTTTAATCATCTCATCCAGTGCGTCAATTTTCATTGATTCACAAACTGCGGCAACCCAATTACAGCAGATATCAGAGAGTTATATAAACATATAAAAAAATAATGTTCTGAAGACGGAGCGCACGTCCACCGCGCGCCGCAGCCGCGTCTCGACTGAGACGTGATTGGTTTATTAATTAGACGAATGGTGGGCCGGTTCCGTTTTTAAAAATAGGCGGGATTCCAGTAAAGTCCGTTTGAGGGTTTCGGGTTGGCTGAGTATCGGTACAGAGTGATGGGATCTAATTATATTGAATGGAATTTATGATCGGATCTATAAGTTTGTTTTGCTTTTATTCTAGATCTCCATATTTTTATCTATGACTAGCTATTGCCCACGGCTTTTCTCGCCTATAAGCCTATGTCCATCCTGAAGGTCCATTCTAAATATTGGGAATTTTTTTTTTAAATCTAATGAGCATTTTCAGAGATTACCTCCTGCATCAAAACTTACAAACTTTACGTCTTTATAATATTATAGTGTTGTAGTAGTAGTACTTATTTACACACACACACACACACACACACACACACACGCCCTGATTTTATTTTATCCATGTGTTTTATAGTTTGTATAGAATTTGCATTATGTATGTATGTATATATTTAAATATGTATGTACATATCTAAAGGGCGACAGGATAGCCACCTCTCACCTTGGCACGGTACTTCCACCGAGTCACGCGGCGGGTGGGTCTTCGTGCCTTACTTGCTGCTTGATCGATTTAATCTTGTTCGAATACTTTGCGAAACGTGGTGGTCGGTGTTGTGCTGTAATTTACCAGGGTTCTTGCAGAACAACACCGATTACTCTGCTTACCCCGACTGTCGGGATTCAAAGTGTGTGATATGTATGTATATATTTATTTATATGTATGCAACGTATGCATTTAATTAGGTATATGTTAAATGTGTAGGTAAGTATATTATTATTTAATTTTTTTATGTTTTAACTCTTCTTTTTAATTTTTCGCACTATCCATCTACCCTACTCACAATGAACCAGGCATTAATGGTAGAGAATGCCTCTAGCCTTTAAGGAGGTACGCCCTTTGTCACTTTGTGCATTAAAGTGTATTTTAATTTAATTTAATTAATTTAACAGCAAGTTCGATTCAGAACGAAAAAGAACCGAGAAAATGTTTGGAATTTTTAGCAAATGTATTTTTAACTTGCAAAAAGCAGCCTATGACAATGTTTGATACCAGTAGGCGGCTGCCTGTCAGTGCTATCTGTCGAAAGTCGGTATTGGCTCGGTTATAACAAGGACCGTGCCAAGGTGAGAGATGGCTAGCCTTTCGTCCTTTACCACGGAACATTGTCCTTATCTCTTTGTCGCCTCTTACGACATGAACGGAGAGTAATGTCGCCAAACCCATTATTCCTAGCACTAAGTGTGAGTGCCGGCCGGCATAATGGCCGGTGTATGCTGGCCCTAATTTTTAACCCCCGACGAAAAAAAGAGGGGTGTTATAAGTTTAACGTGTTTTGTGTCTGTCTGTGGCATCGTAGCTCCCAAACGGATGGACCAATTTGAATGCGGTATTTTTTTTAGAAAGCTGGTTAGCTATCCAATTATACAGAATTTACTTTTGCCAGATTTTACATAAGAAACCTTCACATTATTGTGTTGGATTTAGTTGTGCGTTCTCTATTCCTTATGAACTTTGGTCCCTAAGTGGATAGGGAAAATTATACTATGGGACTGATATTAACAAATAATTGTTAAAAGCCATAAATATATATATATTATCTATTAAAAATAATTCCATTAAAATTTGACAACCCATTCAAGGGATGCAAGGAGATAAACATACACTCACAAATAAACAAACATTAGCTCTAAGCGATTAAAATAAATATAAAGCTTTTACGAAGCCCTCAAAAAGGACAAAGTGCGCACTCGACAATTTTCTTCTCAAAAGCCCTCGGCGTCGGGCACAATAATTAGAAGTGGAAGAATGTAGTTTTTGCTCGAACACTCACGGTATTGCGCAGCTCAATACGTACGCCCCGCTTGTCGTGTACGCTTCCAATAACGTGTGAATTGCGCTCGAGAGTGCAGCGCTTTTTGCCGCTTTCGAATTTGGAACGTTCGCGTCGGTTTTTGATGAATTTGGTGGTGTTGATTATTGATTCAATTTGTAGTACCTAGCGTTTTAGAACGCTTCGAGTGCGTTCTAGAAACGATGACATACACGAAGAATCACTCTTTTTAAGTTTCCGTATCCCGTACGGAAGCCTATTACTAAGCCCTCGACTAAGCCTACGCCGCCTGTCTGTCTGTCTGTCTGTCCGAGGGCTGTATTTCTTGAACCGTAATAGGTAGCCCTACCAAAAACAGCAGGTATGAAGCATTTTAACTAATCATGAATTTTAACTAATATGAAGGAGTTCATAAAACACGCCATAGATGTCGTGAATGGCGCTGACCATGACATGGCGATACGGAACCCTCGGTGCGCGAGTTCGACTCGCACTTGGCCGGTTTTTTTTATGGATAGCGCGACATGTGGCATCGTTTCACCTACACGTAGGTGTCAAACGATGCTCATGGACATTCTGTGATGCACGGGGATTGCGAAGCGAGTGCGACTGCGCACACTATAATAGTCTTGCTATTCAAATCAACCATGATAATGCGCCAACAATTTAGTATCAAAAATTTGATATAGGTCATATAAATTTAGTTTTTATGTTCACAGTAGCTAATTAACTTTTTTAATTGACTTGGTGTTCCGCCAACAGAAGGACCATTTAGGGTTCCGTAGACGAAAATAATTTTATTGGTAACCGCTGATGTAGAGTGTTCTCTTAAAGCCGAATTATGCCCATTGTGGATATTTAAGACCAGCCCGAAATCCTCCGGTCGAGTGCGCCTATCGGCCTCAAGACGCAAGCCGCGCCCGATTCGGTCCGAACCTGCGCGGGAGTCGGCGGCGGCGGCGCGGGTCACAGGAGTTGCAAATCAACTCGAGACACGGTTGCCGACTCAATAAAACACGGGAAAATAAGCGTAAAAAAGCGAGGAAAACGGCGGCGCACGCGCGAGCCTAAAAGTCTCCAGTACGCAAACGCTGACTTTTTAAGTCGCCGAGCGAGCAGTGCGAGATAAATTTTCTTGTTTTATTACAAGTTTTGACGTGATAACGTCTAATAAATTGATGAACACCGGCTGCACACACGAAAAAGTTTCACGTTCCATCTGAGCCTGTGCGTGCAAGCGAGAGCGCGTAACAAGCGATAGAGAGACACAATCGGCCCAAGCGTCGGCTTGTAAAAGTACCAGGGCCGCAGAAATTAAAAGTAGGTTACTCGTACCATAATATCTGGCCAGTCGGAAAAGATTTCAAATTTAGAATATTCATGAAACAAGGGTTGTATGACGTTATCACGTAAAACTATCGTCCGTAAACCGACTTTACAGACAACCAATTTTTTTATTTCACTTGTCAGATAGTGCGGATCAAATCTTGTAACTGAATTTTAAGCCGGTTCAACCCGACCGATTGAGCTGAAATTTTGCACACACGTTCGCCGCTGATGACCATACAATCTAGTGTAATCAAAATTGTAAAAGAAAATATACTTATTGCACAAAATAAAGTATAAAATCAAAAACTTTTCAAAAAACACACTTTCATGTAAGCCATGTACAAAAACGAATGAAATAAGTTTAAGTTTCGATTTGCTTTCAAAAAGCTTGTCACAAGTGTTCATAAAAGTAGGTAAGTATCAATTAAGTTCATTTGACAGTGATTGGTTGACAAGCAAGCACTTTAAATTTTCTTTAAAATTCGCGCGAGAAGCTTTTTGAAAAATAGAAAACCCAAACTTATTTCATTCGTTTTTGTACAAAAAGGCTTGTTATTAAAAAGTTTAATTTTTTTTTATTTATTTTAAGTCCCGTAGCTCAAAGAGGTGAAAACGACACTTAATGGTGTGACCCTCAGATCAGGAAGTGTGGTGACCCATGCGTCCGTTCGAATTTCTGTCCGTCACAGGGTCGTAACTTCTACACCGTTGATAGCACCACGTTGAAATTTGGTACAGATAGGAGATATTTTTTGAAAATGTATTAAAATACATTTGAAAACGTCTTCTATACACCCCCCCTCCACACCCCTAACCCCCCCGGGGGGTTGAATGTAACATCGTTGGAACCGCGCCGACGATTACAAATTAAATTCTTTTTTTTTTTATTAAAAAAATACATTGCACACAATACGCGCATGTATTGTGTGCAAGGCGGCCGGCCAATATCCCCTCCGAGTAGGTGCCACACCGGAGACTACCTCTTCGATTGCCGGTTATACTCAGCAAAGTACAATAACTTCCCCAAAAGCAGAGAGATCGAGATATAAAAAATAAAAGCAAACCACACCGGTCGGTAGCGAATGGCTTCCAAAGAGTTATGTCCCCTTGGCCAAAATACCGTTAGTCGCCTCGCCGACGGCGGACCCCGTGCTTCTAGCTAGCTATAGTGACATATTTAGCAGGCCATGACAAAAACTTTAGATCGCCGATAGCTTTTGAAGTCCAATCGGCCTGTTAGCATGACTAATTATTATTTATGTGTGGGGCCGGTACTTAAAAAATAATAGCCCCGCTGCATCTCTACCCGTGCATAAGGACAAGATGCCGTGCTTATAGGGCGACATGCTAGCCATCACTCTCACCTTGGCACTTTTGCACTCCTTCCACCGAGTCATGCAGCAGGTGGGTCTTCGTGCCGTCTATATGCATAAACACATCGCTTATTCCATGGAGAGGATCCATGCTCGGAGGAGCTGTTTAACGCCATCCCGCCATCCCCTTTCCACCTCCGCACCGCATCTTTCCTCTACAGAACTGGTAAACTCTAGAATGCTCTCCCTGCCCATATATTTTCCCCCAAGTTACAGTCTCGCGTCCTTCAAGAGGGACGTGAATGGGCACCTATTAGGCCGGCATGACATTCACAACCCCCGCATGCCACCGAATGTCCATAGGCGTCGTTAGACACCTTATGAGTGGCTCGGTGCGATATGTCGCGATTTCAATAAAAAAAAAACAGGGCAAAAATAGATCTCGACCAGGAGTCGAACCCGGCGCTCCGGCTTGAGCCTCCAGAGCGTTACCATTTCGCCATCATAAAGAAAAAAAGAGTCTTAGAAAAAATAAATTTTAACTGAGCTTTTTTTGAAGCTAATTCAACGAGGAATTCACAGGAATCCTCTTTGAATTCCTCGTTAAGCAAATTCAGTTGAACTAGGACACCCAGACAGACATATTCAAGCCGTGAGCATGTACGTTCTTTATTCTTTATTCTTTATTCATCATCCATAGACAGTACACTGCACTCAGATTCGTCATATTTTAACATTTAACATTTAACATTTTGCCAGTTCGATTATCACAGCGAAGAAGAACTGGCAAGAAATTTCGCTGGATACTTTTTTTTTACGTCCACTTAGTCTACATTTACAAGACGTTTGCCACTGCCTAAATAGTACGAGTCATCACTATACCATCACGTACCGGTACTGTGAGGAACATGTACCTACGTACCTATGTACGCAACGTAAAGATCAGTAAAGGTACGTGCATAGAAAGCGAAGGCGGTACGCCGAACCACGCGCCGCGGTCAGCGGAGGAAAAAAGCATCGAAAAACAAATTTGCAAACGTATAAAAAGAAATTGGAAGATCCAGCCGACGACCGCGATAGTATCGAAAAATAATTTTCCATTTCACCGTCTCGTCTTTTTGCTTTTATTTTTCGAGTTATGTCCGCGAGGCAGTGGCGGCGCGTTGTCGTCCATAAATTATAGTTTGGACTTTGGTTCGGTAGCGCGGTTGCGCTGCGGTGCAGTGTCGCCGAAGCTCACTTTTTAGGATTCCGTAGCCCGCGCCGCTGGCGAGTCCCGCTTATTTTTTATAATCCGGCATGGGCAGTGCCAGCCTAAGCAAACTTGGCCCTGCCATGGGTACGACAGGAACGGCGCCCTTTAAAAAAAATTCAATACAAAATAAAACAATAAAGTAATTGTGTACATTTTAATCAAAACAATCTCCTTTAAATCCATTTGTTTCAGCTGTTTCTTGTTTTCTATACTAGATAAAGTTGACAACCCCACAAGTCCAAAAGTCTTTCTTGAGTAACTACCCTCACCACTGGCCACAGACACGGGAAATGTCCGCAACACCCTTATTGTTGATTCGCGTGGTCGTGTCGCTGACACGCTACCCGCTCGCCATGCCGCCCCCAAATACGAGCGCCCTAGGCCATCGCTTAGTTCGCCTATATGAACAGGCCGGCCTTGTATGGGTGGCTTAGTCGGAGCGGCCAAAGCGCATGCCCCGACCAGCCAATATCACCTCCGAGAAGGTAGGTGCCATACCGGAGACTTCTCTGAATTGCTTACTATACTAGACTAGAGGAGAACACAGCCGAGGCTGCTATGCGGTCATCCTACATCCAGTATGGTGGAATCAACCCAGTCGGCTACATTTTGAGCCTACCACCTAGTAAGGGGCCAGGGAAGGGACCTACCGTTTTACACCGTTTCCGAACGGTGAAGCAGCAGGTGTAGGTATGAACGTAATTCTTTTCGTCAGAAAAAAACTCATTGGTACACGCCGAACGGATTCGAACCTCGGACCTCTCGCATGAGAAGCCGATACCCAAACAACTCGGTCACCCGCCGGCATGAAAACTATTTTGAATTATATCTATCCATAAAAAAAAATCTCACTCACAGCTATAGAGAAAATATCTTTCTCGTGGACAGCATCGATCGACGGCGACGATGCGCGGCGCGGCGCGGAGCGCCCGCTATCTTTATGCATGCAAGACAGGAATGGCGACGGAACCATTAACGCGTGGACAAAGTTCGCACTTGACTGACTTTTTTGCAAACATTTTATTTTTGTTCGTTGAAGAATTTATGTTTGCCGCGGACATAGTTGGCGTTTGTAGCGCTTTGTAGATCGCTAATCTTGTCTCTGGAGGCATTTTCATAGTTTCTATACTTAGTGAAAATATTATAAAATAAAATATAATGTTTAATGATGAAAGGGGGTTTAAAATGTCCTGCACATTGTTGAGCAATTTTAATTTTGTTTTCCAGTAGGGGAGTAATATGTTGAAATTTTTTGTTATATGTATCACACATGTACAGTACGTATAAATACATAGCGTCACGCCTGATTCCCGGTGGGGTAGGCAGAGATCTCCACGTGCGAAATTTACAATTGTTTTGTCTATATAAGGTAGTATCTTACAATTCTCTGTATAAGGTAGGTAGGTATCCTATTCTATTATCAATTTATTTCATGGTACCTTACGTAGGTACCATGAAATAAAACGAAGTAAAATTTCACTGGAAACAGAATGAAATAGAATACAGGATGTTTCAGGATGGGCTTGAGAAACTTCAGGAATAGAAATTATAGAAAGTACTCATTATTAGAGTACCGTGTGGGTTCGGTACTTCAAATGAATAGCCCCACTGCATCTCTCCCCGTGCATGTCGTAAAAGGCGACTAAGGGATAAGGACAAGATGCTGTGCTAAAGGGCGACAGGCTCGCCACCTCTCACCTTGGCACGGTACTTCCACCGAGTCATGCAGCAGGTGGGTCTTCGTGCCTTACTTGCTGCTTGATCGATTTAATCTTGTTTGAATACTTTGCGAAACGTGGTGGTCGGCGTTGTGCTGCAATTTACCAGAGTTCTTGCAGCACAACACCGATTACTCTGCTTACCCCGATTGTCGGGATTCAGCGTGTGTGATATGTATATATGTATGTCATTATTAGAAGAAAAAAAAAACCTTATCACTAAAATCGAAATTCCGTATTTTTATTTCACACAAAAATTGAAAATTTTAATAAAACCTCGATGGACACAGTGAGTATTAGGAGATTTGACAACAGCGATGTCTACGTCTAGTGAGTGCAATGACCTAGTCCAGTCCCCTTTTTCTTTTGATGTCATTCAAATTTATGTGTTTGGAATTTACCTACATGTAGATCAATTCTACTATATAGTTAAGCATGCAAGTTACTAATTTTATTTATTTTTTAATAAAGGCGGGCGGATATCGTCCACCAAATGTCGATGAAACGATTTTCACCAAAAAGTACTATAAAATGACCGAATCTGAGAAAACGTTTCAGAGCTTTTCGTCTTCAAATATGGACCCCTTTCGAACCCTGAAGTTACGAAACCCTATCCTGAAACACCCTGTATAATAGAATAGATGTAACTTCATTGAACTGCACACAATTCTCAGTAAAACAGTACATGAAAGCAAGAACGTGTGCAACGTTCCTATGTCGTACGGCAAAAATATGGAACGGTCTTCCGGCGAGTGTGTTCCCCACCACCAAAGAGCGACGTAATACAAACTCTTTGCCCACCACCTATAACCTGGGAATCTTCAAAAGGCGTGTTAATAAATTAGACAGCAACCTCTTTGTCCGCCTTGTAGCTGGCATGGCGCCTCTCTTAGCGTGGTTTCGCGAGGAGTGGGGTTATTGGCTGTGTCTAAATCGTTCTTTGAACTTTTGGGCACAGCCACACGTGCCGGTAGCCTATAAAAAAAAAAGAAAAAGAAAATAAATCACAGGAATGTGCAAAGGCGGACTTATCATTATAAGCCATCCCTTCCTGTCAACCTTTGATTATTAAGTGTACCGTGTGGGGGTGGTACTTTGAAAGAATAGCCCCACTGCATCACTCCCCGTGTATGTCGTAAAAGGCGACTAAGGGATATGCCTCCCTTCTTATCTTAGTTTGTAGCCTCTATGTATGATACTAAAGCTAAATTGACGATTTTTAGAAATCTTTTCTGTATGTATGTATGTATGTATGTTCCTCCATAACTCTTAAAGCCATCATCCGAATTTGATGAAACTTAGTACAAGCCTATTTTACTATACGGGACACAGGATAGGCTAACTAAAATTCACTTCCGGCTACGCTAAGAAGTGGCTCCCATACAAACCGATATGTTCAATCCGCGCGCCTTAGTACTATACATAGGTATTTACCGAGCGAGCGGCAGTTGGCGGCGGCGCGGCGGTGCGGAGGGGGCGGCGCGGCCTATAAACTCAACAGCGAACCGAGCAGCCGCACTATATTCCTCTTTCACGCAAAAACTACTGAACAGATTTTGATGAGCCTTTACAGTACTATAGCTTATACATCAAAAAGGCTATAATTTATAAAGACATTGTGTAAATTTGCCCAAATATCGATAAATGTCAAGTCGGAAAAAATCCTGCCTTCTTGAGATCTATCTCGGCGTGCGCTGAATAAACCGTTAGAGTTACACGAAGATAGCGTGTTCAAGATCGACGCTCAGGGAGCGGTGGACTGTAGTGTTTCTTGCAATCTGGATCGGCGAAGACACCCAAGTCACTCGGTCTGCGACTCGCGGAGAGGAAATAACGACGTGAAATAAAACACCCGTGCTCTATCAACTATAACGGGACGGCCCGACCCCGGAGCAACTCGGACTTGAACGACAGGGGGCTCAGTGAGCACAACGCGACGCGGAGAGAGAGGGACGGCGGTAGCGCAGTCGAGCTCGCTCTTGATGTCAACCGCTTCGGCGGGAAAGCTCTGGTGCTCGCTGCGCTTGTTGCTTGAGGTCCGCTCTCTCCCGCTGCTGGTAGTGTACTGGCGCGGGCGGCGGCTTAACGGCCCCCTTTTATAACCTGCCTGGGGACGCCGCGAGCAACAGAATGTTGCACCCACGCGCCGGGCAACAGAATGGTGCACCGCGGCGGCGGGGCGGCGGACCGTCGTACTATTGCGCTCGGCTTGGCTGTGACTCATATCTGTCGCTCTCGCCTTGAGTTACTCCAGTAAAAGGCCGTCCAATAATATTATTTATTAAAATAACTTATGTCTAACCTATTCCATATTTTATCTATCTTATTTACTATAATCTATCGCTACGCCTATCTATCTATTTCCTAACCTAGTAGCTAATTTACGCACTAACTTAGCCTACGGTTTTTAAATATGTTTATTTCTTATATTTATCTTATAATTAGCCTATATCTAAACTTATAAAACATATATATTTACACCTACTCTAAAAATGGAACTATGCTACACGCCGGCCGCTTCCTAGCTACATGCTACTCTAGCTAGACCGGACAGGACTGCAGGGCTTGTCGTCGTCCGTAACATTCTCCCGCCGTCGCAGCTCTGCTCGATCCGCTTCGGTGGGAAGGACGACGATCTTCTTCACGGGCCTCCTGAAGAGGCGCCCCGCAGTCAGCACGTCGACGAAGCGCGTCACTCCGTCCGGTCCAGGGTGCACGGCTGCCACTCGTCCTCGCGGCCAGGTGTTGCGAGGGAAGTTGCCCGTAGTGGTGACGCAGTCCTTCCGCCGTCCTCCGGGGGTCTGCCGCGCCTTCGCGGCTCCCGCCGGTGCTGTAGCCAGGGCAGGAACGGTCTGTCTGCCCGGCGGATGAGGCGGCGTGCTGCGACGCGGCGGCGGCGGCGTACTGCTACGCGGCGGCGGCGGCGTGCTGCGACGCGACGGCGGCGGCTTACTGCTATGCAGCGGCGGCAGCGTCGTACGGCCAGGCAGCGGTGGCGGCGGTGTACGGCGGCGCTACATCGACAGCGCGTTCGCGCTCGGTCAGCTGAGTGGGTTGTAGCGATAGCTCCCGCCGGTGCCGTTCGTCGACTTCGACTCGTAGTGGTCCGGCGTGCGGGCGGCCACGCGATAGCGGCGGGCGGGCAGCGCGGCGTTCGTGTCCGCGGCGGGCGGTAGCGCGGCATGCGGCTCCGCGGTATCGGCTGCGGCAGCAGCCTGTGGCGCGGACGGCCACGCAGCGGCGGCGGGCGGTAGCACGGCATGTGGCCCCGCGGTATCGGCGGCGGCAGCAGCCTGTGGCGCGGACGGCCACGCAGCGATGGCGGGCGGTAGCGCGGCGTGGGGCCCCGCAGTATCGGCGGAGGCCGCAGACTGTGGCGCGGTGTACTGCCACTCAGCGGCGGTGGGGGTGGCGCGGCGTGCACGCCGCGCCACCCGATATCAGCGGCGGCCGCAGCCTGTGGCGCTGTGTACTGCCACGCAGCGGCGGCGGGCGGCGGCGCGGCGTGCGGCGGCCCCGCTGTATCGGCGGCGACGGCAGCCTGTGGCGCGGAGCACGGCCACGCAGCGACGGCCGGCGGCGGCCACGCCGCGCCGGCGAGTTGCAGCGGCGCGGGGGTGGTGGCGTGCGGCCCGGCCGCGCCGGCAGGTTGCAGCGGCGCGGAGGTAGAGGCGTGCGGCCCCGCCGCGCCGGCGGATTGCAGCGGCGCGGAGGCGGAGTTGTGCGGCCACACCGCGCCGGCAGGTTGCAGCGGCGCGGAGGTGGAGGCGTGCGACCACGCCGCGCCGGCAAGTTGCAGCGGCGCGGAGGTGGAGGCGTGCGGCCACGCCGCGCCGGCAGGTTGCAGCGGCGCGGAGGTGGAGGCGTGCGGTCCTGCCGCACCGGCGGATTGCAGCGGTGCGGAGGCGTAGTCGTGCGGCCACGCCGCGCCGGCAGGTTGCAGCGGCGCGGAGGTGGAGTCGTGCGGCCACGCCGCGCCGGCAGGTTGCAGCGGCGCGGAGGTGGAGGCGTGCGGCCCCGCCGCGCCGGCAGGTTGCAGCGGCGCGGAGGCGGAGTAGTGCGGCCCCGCCGCGCCGGCAGGTTGCAGCGGCGCGGAGGCGGAGTAGTGCGGCCCCGCCGCGCCGGCAGGTTGCAGCGGCGCGGAGGTGGAGTCTTGCGGCCACGCCGCGCCGGCAGGTTGCAGCGGCGCGGTGGTGGATGCGTGCGGCCCCGCCGCGCCGGCAGGTTGCAGCGGCGCGGAGGCGGAGTAGTGCGGCCCCGCCGCGCCGGCAGGTTGCAGCGGCGCGGAGGCGGAGTAGTGCGGCCCCGCCGCGCCGGCAGGTTGCAGCGGCGCGGAGGTGGAGTCTTGCGGCCACGCCGCGCCGGCAGGTTGCAGCGGCGCGGAGGCGGAGTAGTGCGGCCCCGCCGCGCCGGCAGGTTGCAGCGGCGCGGAGGCGGAGTCGTGCGGCCACGCCGCGCCGGCAGGTTGCAGCGGCGCGGTGGCGGAAGCGTGCGGCCCAGCCGCGCCGGCAGATTGCAGCGGCGCGGAGGCGGAGTCGTGCGGCCCCGCCGCGCCGGCAGGTTGCAGCGGCGCGGAGGCGGAGTGGTGCGGCCACGCCGCGCCGGCAAGTTGCAGCAGCGCGGTGACGGCGGCGTGCGGCCACACTGCACCGGCAGGTTGCAGCGGCGCAGTGGTGGAGTCGTGCGGGCCGGCCGCGCCGGCAGGTTGCAGCGGCGCGGAGGCGGAGTGGTGCGGCCACGCCGCGCCGGCAGGTTGCGGCGGCGTGGTGACGGCGGTGTTTGGCCACACTGCACCGGCAGGTTGCAGCGGCGCAGTGGTGGATGCGTGCGGCCCGGCCGCGCCGGCAGGTTGCAGCGGCGCGGAGGCGGAGTGGTGCGGCCACGCCGCGCCGGCAGGTTGCGGCGGCGCGGTGACGGCGGCGTTTGGCCACACTGCACCGGCAGGTTGCAGCGGCGCAGTGGTGGAGTCGTGCGGGCCGGCCGCGCCGGCAGGTTGCAGCGGCGCGGAGGCTGAGTGGTGCGGCCACGCCGCGCCGGCAGGTTGCGGCGGCGCGGTGACGGCGGCGTTTGGCCACACTGCACCGGCAGGTTGCAGCGGCGCAGTGGTGGAGTCGTGCGGGCCGGCCGCGCCGGCAGGTTGCAGCGGCGCGGAGGCGGAGTAGTGCGGCCCCGCCGCGCCGGCAGGTTGCGGCGGCGCGGTGACGGCGGCGTTTGGCCACACTGCACCGGCAGGTTGCAGCGGCGCAGTGGTGGAGTCGAGCGGGCCGGCCGCGCCGGCAGGTTGCAGCAGCGCGGAGGCGGAGTGATGCGGCCACGCCGCGCCGGCAGGTTGCGGCGGCGCGGTGACGGCGACGTTTGGCCACACTGCACCGGCAGGTTGCAGCGGCGCAGTGGTGGAGTCGTGCGGCCCAGCCGCGCCGGCAGGTTGCAGCGGCGCGGAGGCGGAGTGATGCGGCCACGCCGCGCCGGCAGGTTGCGGCGGCGCGGTGACGGCGACGTTTGGCCACACTGCACCGGCAGGTTGCAGCGGCGCAGTGGTGGATGCGTGCGGCGGAGCCGCGGTAGGGTCGTGCGGTTCGTCTTGATTGCGAATCCAGCTCTCCAGTCGGCCCCTCTGCAGCTCTTCGTCGCCTTCCTCGTCACTCGACGATCTCTCCGTCTCCATGCGGTCGAGCTGCTCGGCCTGCAGGCGCTCGAGCCTCGCCTTCACCGATCTTGTGCGCGCACTCGCCTCGTCCATGCGCGCTCTTGCCTCGTCCATGCGCGCTCTTGCCCCGTCCATGCGCGCTCTTGCCTCCTCCAGCTCCACTTGTGCGAGCTCCTCTTGCAGCGCAAGCTCCGCAACCGTGCTCTTCGATTTTGCCGACCGGGCGGAGGTTGCTCGACGTCCGGCGGAAGCACGGGAACGCGACGTGGCGACCGAGTTAGCGCGCGGCGCGGTACGTACGCCTCGAGCGCTGACGTCATCGCCATGCGGGGCGGCGTCGGGCGCGGCACGTTTCACTTTCACTGTCTGCGCGGCGAGCGCGCCGACGCCTTGCGTGACGTCAGCCTTCGGCGCGAGGCCGGACGCGAGCACTGACGCACCAACGTCAACACGGCGCGTGACGTGTGCGATCGCGGTACGCGGCACTTGCACCGTCGCGGCGGGCGCGCCGACGTCTTGCGTGACGTCAGCCTTCGGCGCGATGCTGGACGCGAGCACTGACGCGCTGACGTCACCACGGCGCGTGACGTCGGCGATCGCGGCACGCGGCACTTGCACTGTCGAGTCTGTCGTTGTTGGCTCGTCTTCCGTTGTCGTTGTCCGTGGCTCGGTGTCCGATGTGTCGGGCGGCGATGTTGCGAGCTCCGACGACGCGGACAACGCTCCTTCTGTCGGTGGCACACGCGGCGCGTCACGCGACGACTCTCCTCTCCGCAGCCTCGCGTTCGTCGACCGAGTAATGGGCATCTTCTGATCCGGCGTCGACAGGGCCAATGTTCAAGATCGACGCTCAGGGAGCGGTGGACTGTAGTGTTTCTTGCAATCTGGATCGGCGAAGACACCCAAGTCACTCGGTCTGCGACTCGCGGAGAGGAAATAACGACGTGAAATAAAACACCCGTGCTCTATCAACTATAACGGGACGGCCCGACCCCGGAGCAACTCGGACTTGAACGACAGGGGGCTCAGTGAGCACAACGCGACGCGGAGAGAGAGGGACGGCGGTAGCGCAGTCGAGCTCGCTCTTGATGTCAACCGCTTCGGCGGGAAAGCTCTGGTGCTCGCTGCGCTTGTTGCTTGAGGTCCGCTCTCTCCCGCTGCTGGTAGTGTACTGGCGCGGGCGGCGGCTTAACGGCCCCCTTTTATAACCTGCCTGGGGACGCCGCGAGCAACAGAATGTTGCACCCACGCGCCGGGCAACAGAATGGTGCACCGCGGCGGCGGGGCGGCGGACCGTCGTACTATTGCGCTCGGCTTGGCTGTGACTCATATCTGTCGCTCTCGCCTTGAGTTACTCCAGTAAAAGGCCGTCCAATAATATTATTTATTAAAATAACTTATGTCTAACCTATTCCATATTTTATCTATCTTATTTACTATAATCTATCGCTACGCCTATCTATCTATTTCCTAACCTAGTAGCTAATTTACGCACTAACTTAGCCTACGGTTTTTAAATATGTTTATTTCTTATATTTATCTTATAATTAGCCTATATCTAAACTTATAAAACATATATATTTACACCTACTCTAAAAATGGAACTATGCTACACGCCGGCCGCTTCCTAGCTACATGCTACTCTAGCTAGACCGGACAGGACTGCAGGGCTTGTCGTCGTCCGTAACATAGCGTATGGTGAGGTTATTTCTCTAAAATAGTTCTAAAAAAAAGTCCGCGAGAGCATATATCTACCTTTTATGTGGAAGCCACTATAGCCAAAATAGTGAACCAAAAATACATTTAAATTGGATACTGTATTTACAATGCACATTTTATAGTTTTGAATTAATTCTTATGAAAATGCATACTTTTATCGCCTCTGGTATTTAAAGTAGATAAACTTTGGCTGTTACACTAAGTAATTTGGACAAATAGTTTAAAAGTTACAACGATGGGAATGTCTTGAGAGAAGCGCTGCGCTTCTCTCAGCGGGGGGCAGCGGGGCGAGGCGAATATGTTTGTATGAATTTTCTCCATAAAATTTAAGCCGATCATCTAAATTCGATTAAAATTACTACACGCACATTTAGCTATACGAGACACAGGATAGGCTAAATAAAATTCAGTTCCGGTTATGCTAATATGTGGAGTATTACACTTAGTTAGGTAGGTATCTAAAGTATTTGATTTATTTTAATTGAATTTTCTTATTTTAATATCGATAGCTTTTTCCCGCGGATTCGCTCGCGTGAAATTTGTATTTTAAAAGAAGAAACTAAGTAACTTGGGCCAGGACCGGAGGGCGAACTGGATTCAGATAAAAACAATAAACATTCTCAAAGAAAGTAAGTAACATACTAAAGGCGAGGCCGAAGGCTGAGCTGCGTTCAGGAAGACCTTCAACCTTCTCGAGGAAATTAAGTAATTGAGGGCGAGGCCGAAGGCCGAGCTGCGTTCAGGAAGACGATAAACCTACTCAAAGAAAGTAAGTAATTGAGGGCGAGGCTGAAGGCCGAGCTTCGTACAGCAAGACTATAAACCTTCTTGAAGAACGTAAGTCACTGAGGGCGAGGCCGAAGGCCGAGCTGCGTTCAGGAAGACGATAACCTTTTCGAAGAAGTAAGTAACAGAGGGCGAGGCCGAAGGCCGAGCTGCGTTCAGGAAGCGAGCGTACGTCTTCCTGAAAGCAGCTCGGCCTTCGGCCTCGCCCTCAGTGATTACTTTCTTCAAGAAGGTTTATAGTCTTGATGTACGCAGCTCGGCCTTCGGCCTCGCCCTCAATTACTTAATTTCTCTGAGTGGGTTTATCGTCTTCCTGAACGTAGCTCGGCCTTCGGCCTCGCCCTTAGTTACTTACTTTCTTTGAGAAGGTTTATTGTCTTCCAGAATGCAGCTCAGCCTGAAGCCTCGCCGTTAGTTACTTACTTTAGTTGAGAAGGTTTATCGTTTACTTTACTTAACGCAGATCGGCCTTAGTTACTTGCTTTCTTTGAAATACGAATTTCACGCGAGCGAAGCCGCGGGCAAAAGCTAGTTAATTAATATGAGTGACGGTGCGGGACTAAAAACTAATATACGCATAATATACATACATACATACCTAGCATTACATATACAGGGTGTTGTAACGGCCAGTACATTAATTTCGCCAGCGCTATCCTCATGTTTTTCCGTGATAAAAAAGTAAACAAAGTTTTTCTCTAAAGTGCCCAGTTTTGGAGATATGAATTTTTGAAATTTATGTTTTCGTCTAGTATAATTTGACGCGTAAGGGGGGAAGGTGCTGGCGCGGGAACGGTTAGGGACGAGAAACTCACACTGCGCCGCCTCCGCACATCTCTCTCCGCGCACTCGCCCCTGCTCTCTCTGTCACCACGCGCCTTTCATTCCCACGTTCGTGCGGAACATTAGATCCTTTTACACAAAATAAATCAATTAGTTTGTATGAAAACTGTAACGTTTTATTTAAAGGGAATTCAGAAAAAAGTTATTTTACTTTTTTGTTACTATTGATCCCAATAATAATTTCTTTAATTTAATGTAGTGGCCGTTACAACACCCTGTATACAAACGTATAAAAGAAATAAAATCAATTATAATTATTATACATAATTATATTCGTTGGGTGGGAACTATAAATAGCACCCAAACGAATACATAAAGATAAATCTTAAAAAAAGTCGTTTTGAGATAATCGTTGTTTTCAGTTTTTGTGACAAATTATGTCCCATATCCAAGTATTATTATAAATAAATTAAAGCAGAAAAACAGCTGCTTTGAATTATTATGACTTTCATAGGTTTTAAAATGCTGACGGTATATTAATTTTAAGATAACATTATTTCGAATAAAAAAAAAAATGATAGCAAATTTTAATAAAATGCGATAATTACAGTTGTTTCCTTTTATATTAATACTAGATATTGCGATAGAGACATAATTTCTAAAATAAGATAAGTATATGAAGGAAGATATCTCATTTAAAACATAACAAAGTAAGGGTTACGATTAAGTTCTTACTTATTGAAATATTTTCTAAATTGTCTCAGTTTTAAAAATGATCTAACATCGCGTGCAGTGTGTTTTAAAGTTAGTCCAATATAGAAATAAATTCGTCATAAAATTATAAGAATTTCTGTATATATTTAATAGATAGATAGATAGATAGAAAATTCTTTATTGCTCCAGTAAACATTAAACAGTAACAAATACATTGGAAAATTTACATAAGGTGCAAAGGCGGACTTATCCCTTACAGAGATTTCTTACAGTTAACCTTTGGATGTTTGAGATTCGATAATATAGTGGAATGTAAGTAGGTAGTAGCTAAAGAGTTTAACTTTGAGAGTAAGTAAGAGTTTTAATGTAACTCAATATCGACTTTTTTTTAAGATGCCTCTTTAGGGACACAACAAGCGATTTATTATATTAGTATTTCGTTCGTGAAGTTTGGTAGGTGTAAGATAAGCCCAAATTTCAGTATAAGTGTCAAGCTGTTCTGAAAGAGATGTTCAAAAAGAAGCATAAAACAAAATAAACTAATAATGTGAAGGTGCACCTAGCCGGCCGACATGGTATTCGCAGCCCCCGTAAATATCCGAATGCCCGTGGGCGCCGTCGGACAACACCTGTGCGTTAGTCTGGCGGGCGCCATATGTCGTGCTTACCATAAAAAAAAAATATAAAAATTAGGTTACTCCTTATTTTCTTTTTTACATCTAGAATTTAAATAAAAAAAAAAATAAGCGAAATGCATACTTAGTATGAACAAATTAAAAATAAATATACAAAACAATTTCTCTCGATATTGGTTGGTCGTTGGTACGTATTACCCGAGACGCTACCAGGCGGACTGCTTGCGATAGCTTTAATTCGGCGCGTGCGCAGGCATACCCTATAGCTGTTTTATCTATTTATAACTTACAGGGTGATACTGATAAGGCAGCGCAAGAATAAAATTAATATTTAATATACATGAATATATATTTAAAATATATTTAAAATAAAAATTTATAAGTAAGTTTTTATTTTTAGATATAAGTTTAATTCATAATTAAAATTAAATAAGATTTTTTTTTTTTTTTTTTTTTTTTTATGGAAGCTGACACAGTTGGCTACATCACCTACAACATCCGTGATGTCAGCCCATAACACCGGGTGAACTAGGTGCTATGTCAGTGCTTCCCTTCATTTCGCGCCGGCTACACTGAACTGGACGGAAAACACGAACTATATTTACATAGCCGTTTCGACCGACGTTTCGCTCAGTGCGGTGGTACCAACCCGGCCGGGATAAACCCTACCACCCAGTAAGGTAAGAAGGGAAGGGACCTACAGTTTAACGTGGTTTAATTAAAGTTTTAATTTGAATTTAATATTTTATGGTACAACTTATAACTATACCTTATAAATAACTTATACATGTACCTAAGTATATATATGTATTGAATGTATGTATATTTTTATGGGTTAACACCAGTTCGGTAAATGGCGCTCATCTGCATATTATAATAATATTTATATGGGGACCGCGCTTAATTATTACATTTGCTTATTTTTTATTTGTTGACATATCGGGCATAATTAATAACACATATTCTGTGAAACTTTCAACCGCCTACCTATTACTGTTTAAAAGATACAGCCCTCGGACGGATAAACCGACAGACGGCATAGGCTTATGTAGGCTTCAGTATGGATACAAAACCCTAAAAAACATTAAACCTATCATCCAAAATGAGTATCCGTTTGACTCTACGTAGAGCGGGCAGCCTGTAGAAGTGTATAGGAATGTGGGTCGTTCTGGTTGTCGTGTCTGCCGACCGGTCCCTCAGATTGTATCGCGCTGCCGAATATCGTTCGTCTGCACAGAGCAATGCTACAATTTTTTTAAATTTAATTTCACATCCAGAACTTAACACAACACTACACAACACTGCACTACACAGCACAACACAACATTACACTACACTACACAACACAATCCAACATCACACTACATTACACTGCACTACGCTACGCCACGCTACACTACACTCCACTACACTAAAGAGTTTGTACTTTTATTTAATTTAATATCTAGAACTCATCACAGCACTACATAACACTTCACTACTCAACACAAAATTACACTACACTACACTACGCTACACTACACTATGCTACGCTACACTACGCTACACTACACTCCACTACACTAAAGAGTTTGTACTTTTATTTAATTTAATATCTAGAACTCATCACAGCACTACATAACACTTCACTACACAACACAAAATTACACTACACTACACTACGCTACACTACACTATGCTACGCTACGCTACGATACGCTACACTACACTACACTACACTACACAAAAGAGTTTGTACTTTTATTTAATTTAATATCTAGAACTCATCACAGCACTACATAACACTTCACTACACAACACAAAATTACACTACACTACACTACGCTACACTACACTATGCTACGCTACGATACGCTACACTACACTACACTACACTACACTAAAGAGTTTGTACTTTTATTTAATTTAATATCTAGAACTCATCACAGCACTACATAACACTTCACTACACAACACAAAATTACACTACACTACACTACGCTACACTACACTATGCTACGCTACGCTACGATACGCTACACTACACTACACTACACTACACTACACTACACTAAATAGTTTGTACTTTTATTTAATTTAATATCTAGAACTCATCACAGCACTACATAACACTTCACTACACAACACAAAATTACACTACACTACACTACGCTACACTACACTATGCTACGCTACGCTACGATACGCTACACTACACTACACTACACTACACTACACTACACTAAAGAGTTTGTACTTTTATTTAATTTAATATCTAGAGCTCATCACAGCACTACATAACACTTCACTACACAACACAAAATTACACTACACTACACTACGCTACACTACACTATGCTACGCTACGCTACGATACGCTACACTACACTACACTACACTAAAGAGTTTGTACTTTTATTTAATTTAATATTTAGGTGTAGTCCTAAAAAGTATGGACTTTTTTTTATGTAAACCAACATGTTTGCCTGTGCCGAGTGACCAGTGGTGCAGTCATGCAGAGAAAGACGGCTATGACGACTTTTATCCTAATATGTGGAAGAGTGCCATCTACCGAATGATCATTTAACTAACACTTTAACTACAAAAGTGTGAACATACATAGCGTCACGCCTGTTTCCCGGTGGGGTGACGGATCGGATCTCCACGTGCCACGATCCTGACACACCTCTGCCGCCTCTTCCACTCCCATAATGTTCTTCATGAATGTCCGTCGGTTACGGGTACTACGCACTTGACCCTTTTTGAGCACATGTCCGATCTGGTCCAGGTACGTGCGTGAACAGTCACGGATAAATGATATCAGGTATACGAAGGACCCAATATATCAATACAAAATAATCTGTTCCGAACGCGAGATACGTGACAGCGTGATTGATGCGCACACTCCTATACGTACAGCAAGAAGGAGCCATATATCTACGGAATCATCTGTGTGAGAACAGCGTTCACACTTGACAGGTTTTTTTTCAGTATCTTTTCAAATTCCGAATTAATTATTTTTTTATGTTTAGAAGGTTAGTAACAATTTTATTTTCTTAAGTCTAGGTTAGTATCATAAAAGGTTAAGGAGAAGAAAAAGGAGAATAGTAGACATAGAAAACTTTTGATAGATGTCACGAGTGCACCGCTGGGCTTTCGCCTGTGTCGATGCACTCGAACTTTTATACATTGCTCTGTGCGACGCGCCGCACAAAGGGCAACCGAAATCATTCGCCATTCAAAATATTTGGATGTTACAATAATGACCCGAGTAAAAACTTGAATGGTTCTGAAGTGACAGTTTGTAGATATTTTCTTTGGTTCATTAAATAATTTCTTTGTTTATCTGTTCGTTTAAGTTTCCTTTTTTTATATGCTAAAGTACATAATTATGAAGTATTTTTTTAATGTAACCCGGTATGGGTGGTTGAGTCAGATGGGCCAAGGCGCATGCTGCGATCAGTCAATATCACCTCCGAGAAGGTTAGGTGCCATACCGGAGACTTCCCTTTGGATTGTTGGCTAACCGATTTGGCAATTTTTTTTAAATGAAAATGAAAAAAAATAAAAATGAAAATAATTTATATAGGAAAATATCTAAGCCTATTTCACATGTAGCCATGCCTCCTACTCTAGAGAGTCTCTGTTTTGCAGGAAGAATGGTTTTATTAAAATAACACGTAATTACATCTTGGCGCTCTTACATTTTAACTAAAGTTATATGTAAAAGATTAGTTAGAAGTACCGTACATTCATTTATTTAAAAATACAATAATTATTAAGTCTAAAAGTATAAGTAAGTATGTAAATTAAACCTAAAAGAAAACAAAAAAAAAAACATAATGTTACAGTAAAAAAAATTCCTCCAATTCGACCGTCGTTGTCGCCCCAGCGGTACCCAGCACACTGGCTGCGTTACCCCTCTGAATTTCGAGGCTAATTCGCCGTACGAGATGAGCCTTGGCACGCGGTGGGTCACCAGACTTGTCGACAAGCATATTATCGCCCAGCTTTTGTTTTTAGGGTTAGTTTTTAGTAACATTGTTTTGTATTGTGGTTAGTTACCTAGCTCTTTCATGTATTGTGTTATTTATTAATAATTGTTATTGAACATTAGTTAAATTATGATAGTTATTTAAATTCATTATTTTATTTAGCCAAACCATTTCCCAAATATCGTTTTTAGGGAAAGTAAAATTGGAAAATTTGCCGTGATTTGAGTCACGGGCTCAGCTAGTTATTATCATAATATAAGTTATTATAATGTTAAGTTTCGATCCCGGTCGGCGTATAGGTAATTAGGTACCAATGAGTTTTTTTTTACCGAAAAAATTATGTGTATACCCACACCTGCTGCTTCACCGTTCGGTGCCGGTGTATAAATGTAGGTCACTTCCCTTGCACCTTACTAGGTAGGTGGTAGGCAAATTGTAGCTGACTGGGTTGGTAGCACCCTACTGAATCTAATATGGGAACATAGCATGCTCGGCTAGCCGTATTCTCTTCTAGTTCAGTATAGCCAGCAATCCAAAGGGAAGTATCCGGTATGGCACCTTCTCGGAAGTAAAATTGTCTGGAGGGAGCATGTGCTCTGGCCCCTATGACTCATCCACCCATACCAATCGGGTATGGGTGGATGAGTCAGACATTAAAGAAATTGTCTTGAGGCTCAGTGGTCTGTGGCATCCGGAATCGAACCAACGATCTTTGACATTTTGCGTCGAGAGAGCGCAGATAGGTAGTTGATCTGTGCCCGCAGTTGAACCAGTTATGAGGTTTCGTAGGATTTGACGTCGCTCTAATACTAGCTCGAGCACTTTGTTAAAACCGTTCAAATCGAATCATTTGTGGAACACTATTACATCTACTACGTGTCTACGTGACTACTGCATCACATCACACCACATTATACTTTCTACACTGCACTGCACTGCACTGCACTGCACTGCACTGCACTGCACTGCACTGCACTGCACTGCACTGCACTGCACTGCACTGCACTGCACTGCACTGCACTGCACTGCACTGCACTGCACTGCACTGCACTGCACTGCACTACACTACACTACCTACACTACACTATACTACGCTTCACTACACTGTACTACACTACACTACGCAACGCAACGCAACGCTACACTATAGTATACTAAACACACATGTCTGTGGATCACACAAAATAAACAATGGCCTAATCAGGGAAACAAAATATGGTCTGACTTAATTGTATGTATGGCTTTATATTTTTTATCGTTTTGTAACTAGGCTGTGTACAGAATTTGAGTTTTTATGAATCCATATCCGTACGGGACCCTATTACTAAGCCTACGCCGTCTGTCCGCCCGTCTGTCTGACCGTCCGTCTGTAGTACATTTAAATGGCATATCTTTTGAACCGTAATGCGTTCTGGCGGTTCTGGCGGATATACAAAGAAATAATAAAAGTATAAATTAAGGGGGACCCCATACAAGAGACCTCTTTTTTTCAAGTTAATTCTTTATTTTTGCTCTATCGTAAAAACGGTATCACATACAAGCGTCAAACTTGGTGTGATTATAGTGCAAACTCTAAAGTAAAATAATTATTAAATGATCGCGGCACGTGGAGATTGGTAGTATCTTCCGGTACGTCTGTTCCTATTGGGGAATACATGGTGTTCAGGGTTAAATATGTATTTAACCCTGAAAACCGTGTACTTTCTTTATTAAATTAGCATGCAACGAAAGTTAGATCTCGGAAGGTTTGGACCTCATTTTAGGACCCATTTTCAATAAAAAATATAGCTGGTTTGGACCAATTGACATTTTATTTTAAGGAAGGTTCTGAGGGCCTAGTCCGAGTTTACGTGACAGCTACGTAAACCTCAAATACCGATCGAATTAAGGTTTTATGTATGGAGCTCTCTAGTGGCGCCGCGGTGAGCGTATTGTGCTCCCATACATAAAAACTCAATTCGATCGGTATTTGACGTTTACGTAGCTGTCACGTTAACTCGGACCAGGCCCTCTGGCCCGCTTGCCATAAAACAAAGGTACGAGTAAGTGAACTTCCTTTGTGGCAATAAGTGTACAGGAAATTGAATTTATTTTAATTTAGCAAATATTTAACTACAAAGCAGTCACGTACAGCAATAAGTAGCGTTCAGTTAAATAAATCATATTTTCAATTAGTTTATTGTCTTTCATTATTTCTTTTTTTTTTTTTTTTTTTGGAAACTGACACGGTTGGCTACATCACCTACAACGTCCGTGATGTCAGCCCATAACATCGGGTGAACTAGGTGCCATGTCAGTGCTTCCCCCTTTGATCGTGCCGGCTACACTGAACTGGTCGGAAAACAGAAACTATTTACATAGCCGTTTAGACCGACGTTTCATTCAGTGCGGTGGTACCAACCCGGGCGGGTTAAACCCTACCACCAAGTAAGATTAGGAGGGAAGGGACCCACAGTTTTACGAGGATATCAAATACTTACAACAAATAATTTTAAATTAACAAAACTTAATAAAGCCTTCAATATTAATGAAATAAGGCAACCGAGCAACAACGAAATGGCTCCTCGGCAAAAAGAAAGTTGTTTGTAACTTGGACAATGTAATGGTGACTTACTCATAGTTGGAGATAATCAATAATATTTAGACCAAAACAGTGGCCTGTTCAATTATCGATTGCATTGTAAATTAAAACAAAAACATTACAACACTAACAACACTTGTCAGCCTCGATAGCTCGTGGTACAGACTAGACTGCAAACAGTCCACTGTTGCTATTGATTGTTAAGCAACGCTGGGCGCGGTCAGTACTTGGATGGGTGACCGCTCGACCGTTGGAGGCTGAACGTGATTCGGATTCCACGTAAAACTGTAGGTCCCTTCCTACCTTACTCGGTGGTAGGGTTCAACCCGCCCGGGTTGGTACCACCGCACTGAATGAAACGTCGGTCGAAACGGCTTTGTAAATAGTTTGTGTTTTCCGTCCAGTTAAGTGTAGCCGGCACGATCGAAGGGAAGCACTGACGTGGCACCTAGTTCACCCGGTGTTATGGGCTGACATCACGGATGTTGTAGGTGGTGTAGCCAACCGTGTCAGTTTCCATAAAAAAAAAACAATTACACAACACACGCACGCACACCCTTCCCCTAAAAAATACACCCACAATCATAAAAAAACACACACCCGCATACACACACATACACACATACGAACACACATGCATTTTGAAGTCAAAAGTCAAGTCAAGCCAAGTGCGAGTCGGACTCGCGCACCGAGGTTTCCGCACCACAAAAAACATTGAAAAAAAAACACGTTTCTTGTATAGGAACCCCCCTTAATTTTTTACTTTTTCTATTTTTTATTATTTGTTGTTATATCGGCCATAATAACACTTATTCTGTGAAAATTTCAACCTATTACGGTTAAGCGATACAGCCCGCCGGACAGACGGACGAACGGACAGACAGACAGACAGACAGACGGCTAGTAATAGGCTTCCGTACGGGATACGGAAATCTAAAAAAGAGTATTTTAGTGATCCTGAGCATCCAATAATAAACTTGAGCATACTGTCCGTGAATGGAACACATCATCGGTGCCGGGAGCGAGCGGTGGTCCGAAGTTTTGACAAATCATTATTGATACGAGCGAGCCGCGATGTGTCCGCTGATTACAAACCTGATCTAACTTATTACATTATGTGATATATACGTACGTACATACATACCGAGTACCTACTTACTTACCATACAACACTGCCAAGTAGCATGTTATACTCTTGGTATGTTAAATGTGCTAGTTGGACTTTCAACACAATATCCGTTGACCTAAACCAATACTATACTACTAATACTAATAATAAATCTGTAAGGGATGGTCATGGAATAAGTTATTTCTGTTTATGAGATACTGCGTTTGTAGAACTCTATGTATGATACTAAAACTAAATTGACGATTTTTGTAATTTTTTTCTGTATGTGTGTAGTATTCAACCGATCATCCGAATTTTTTTTTTTATTTTTTTTTATGGAAACTGACACGATTGGCCATCACCTACAACGTCCGTGATGTCAGCCCTTAACACCGGGTGAACTAGGTGCCATGTCAGTGCTTCCCCCTTTGATCGTGCCGGCTACACTGAACTGGTCGGAAAACACAAACTATTAACATATATTATAAATTCAATGAAACTTTGTACAAGCACATTTTCTATACGGGACACAGGATAGGCTAAATAAAATTCAGTTCCGATTACGCTAATTTGTGGCTCTCATAAAAACCGAATTGTTCCGCTCGCCGAAATAAAGGTACGGGGTAGCGGGCTTACTTACTTTCTTCTTTTTAAATACGAATTTAACGCGAGCGAAGCCGCGGGCAAAAGCTATAGCTAGATAAACGAGTTCTCCATCGATAGAACTAAGAGGGTCTCTACTGAAAATCCTAAAACAATACCTAGGAACCTAAAGTGTCGTCGGCCTAATGTAGTAAAAATTGTTTTCGGCCTTAGGACCTAAAAGTATTTTCGAATTAAAGACCTGAAAGTATTTTCGACCGAAGGACCCAAAAGGGGTTTCGACCTAAAGACCTAAAGTATGCTAAAGTGTGCTAAAGTGTCTTCGACCTAAATACACAAATCGCTACGTGATATGGTGCGTGACGTACACTCAGCCGACGCACCAAAGTAGTCGATATTGGAAACCGGGTGGCTAAGCTCAAGTGGCAGTGAGCTGGGCACGTCAGCCGAAGAGACAACTACCGTTGTAGTAACCGTGTCCTACACTGGCGGCCGTGGACAGGAAAACCACCCGTGGAAAAAAAAACACCCTTTCCGAAAAGTGTCGGAAGACCACCCGCCAGGTGGGACGACGACATCAAGACGTGCGCGGAAAGCAGTGGTTCCGTACCGCTGAAGGCCGGGAGGACTGGAGGAAAATTGGAGAGGCGTATATCCAGCAGTGGACGCTTACAGACAGACTGATTGACTGTAACACAAGTGTGTCTAGAGGGATTTCCCCTAAAGACCTAATAGGGCTTTATGACGAGACGGAACTAAACTTTCTCCATACAAAATCGTCTTTCGGCATTTATGTTTTTTACCCCCCTAAACCTTATCCGATTTTTACAATTATTTTTTGTTGTAATAAGGACAGTCGAATCTACGTTCTGCCTTAATATATAACGTGATGGATGACTGATGAGATGACTCAATAAAGCTTAATGAATTTCATGACATCAAAAAATAAAAAATTCCAATTTTTTCGGTCGAAATACAAATTTTTTGCTCCTGTGTTGTAAGTATATTTCAATTAATTGTTTTTTTTTGTAAAAATCCGATAATGGTTATGGAGCTAGAAAACATAAATGCCGAAAGACGATTTTGTATGGAGAATGTTAACTTCCGTCTCGTCTTTAAGGGGTTTATTTTCATACTCGCAATTTTTTAATGTGGAGATTGAATGGTAGATGATTGGAGGACGAGCAATTTTTTCGCACATTTTCGCAGAAATTCTTGTGTGACTACAACAACTTCAGATTTTACCTGAACTCGTAGGCACAGTATGTAACTTACGGGGTGTTGGCAGGCCCCGTCTGGAGGTCAAGACCCCGTGCGCACGCGTCACTTCCTCACCCCTCTCCCCCTCACGCCTCCCCCCTCCAGCGTCTCTAGACCCGACCGGTACGTTCGAGTGAGCTCAAACTCAACTACGGCTTACTGACGCGCGCGACTCTTGCGTGACCTTAGCCAGTCGTAGTTACATGTAATGTACCTACATACATATCTTTCTGCTGTCTTTAAAAATACATACATAGTACGTACATTCATGACTTCACGTATGTTTCCAAGGGCGTAGCCAGGATTTTGTTCGAGGGGGGGGGGGGGGTTAGGCAAGGGAAAACTAATAGGTAATATACGCATGCTACAAAAACGTTTATTAATGGAAAACAATTCTTGGTATTTTTGGCAGATCAAGGCATTCTCTTTCCATTCCATAGTTTATACCATTGTTCGGCTTCATAAACGGAAAATTTTAAATGTTAGTTTTGGCAGAAACTTCTATGTTTTGATAATCAACTGAGATTTTTGAATTATGAATTTTTTTATGATTTTAAATGGAAAATTGCTTAAAATTTCTCATTTACTCTTCGGTTCGGGAGAACTCCGAGCACTTACCACATCTTAGCAAGATGGGGTAGAGGGGGGGGGGGGGGGGGGGGGGGGGGGGGACGTGGGCAGGGATTACATCCCTACGCTGGACTTACAGCGGATGTGTACTAATCTGTTCTGCTGATCTTTCCTCCACAGAACTGATAAACTCTGGAACGCTCTCCTCGTATCCTGAATAGGCACCTGTCAGGCCGCATAGCATTCGCAACCCCCGCGTACGACCGTATATTCATGGGCGTCGTTAAGCACCTTATGGGTGGCTCGGAGCCACATGTCGCGATTCTATAAAAAAAAAAAATAAAAAAAATAACCAAATGAAAGTATGGTACATAACGTTCTTCATGCATGCTCGTCGGTCACGGGTGCTACGCACTTGACCATTTTTGCCCGATCTGGTCCCAGGTACGTGCGTCTAGGGCGACCCTTCCCGACTCCTAACCTACTGAACTAAAATACAGCTCATTCTATAACACGGTTTCCTCATTCCTTATCATTATCTTATCAAAGCAGATGCATTTATTATATCAGTCGTATGAGAAAATTACCGCCACTAACACTGCACATGTTAATAGATAATACAGAATATTTTGAAATAACACTTTGCATGGGTAAAATAAACGAAAGGATAAAATAAAATTAACATATTGTACCGTGTGGGGCCGGCAGGTACTCACAAAGAGTAGCCCCACTGCATCTCTCATAAAAAACAGGTTAGGTCCTGATCGCACTTGTGTGTATGTATGTGTTTTTTATTGTGTACAAAATATATCATAATATTATAACAATTACACATTTAAACAATTAGAGATTTCACTCGACTCAGCGCTGTATTTTATTTAATTTAAGTCCAGCCCGTGAACAATGGAAATTTTAACAAATTGAGTTTATGGAAACTGACACGGTTGGCTACATCAACTACAACATCCGTGATGTCAGCCCATAACATCGGGTGATGTTGGTGCCACGTCAGTGCTTCCGTTCGGTCGTGCCGGCTACACTGAACTGGACGGAAAACACGGAAATTTACTTAGCCGTTTCGACCGACCTTTCATTCAGTGCGGTTGTATCAACCCGGGCGGGTTAAACCCTACCACCAAGTAATATAAGAAGGAAGTCATATCCCTTAGTCGCGTTTTACGACATACACGGGGAGAGATGCAGTGGGGCTATTCTTTTTAAGTACCGGCCCCACACGGTACAACACATTTGGTCCAGCTGTGCGTTTTCAGTTTTTGCATTCATAAGTGCATCTGTTGCAAGAAGTGGAACAATCTCGACGCAGTTAGGAGGCGGACATGAGTGCAGTTGAAACGCATCTGATGCGTTATCAGCTGTTATCGGCCGATAGCGCTATCAGAAGGTATAATATGAGCTCCGCGCGGTTGCGGCCGCGCGTGACCGACGTACTTGGGGCGGATCTGTAATGGCAAATAGTTCGCTTTTTCCGTCCAGTTCAGTGTAGCCGACATGAAATGAAGGGAAACACTGACACGGCACCTAGTTCACCCGGTGTTATCGGCTGACATCACGGATAAAAAAATGTTTTTTCACTCAATTTGTTAAAATTGCGCTGAGTCTGCTGCGCTGACGGTGGTATCAACCCAGTGCACGGTTTTGTGTAGTCGCCGGATGGGTCTTTAGGCGTAGTAGCGTTCACGTTTGTAGGTTGTATGTGTAGTTTGGCCGTCGAAAGCCCCCCTTGTTGCGAAACGTAAGACGTTCATCGAATTCACGTCAAAATCCTCATCATTCCAAACCGACTGTATACGAGGGCAATGCAATGGGTTATATTTTTATCACAATTGCCATATTTTATGAGCTGCATTCGCGCTAACTGAATACTTAAGTCCAGTACGACGGCGAATATTTATAATAATTCTTTGATATATGCGTATAAATACATATCCATTTGTACTGGAACAGAAGAGTTTTTCAAACGGCTCGATTCTCTAAATCGTTTCTTCAGTCTGCACTGCAAAGGTGCGGAATGGGTTTCCGAGGAATATCTTTCTACATTCTAGGGAGTTTCAAATCGCGAGTTTTTAGCTATTCTCCAGCGACTTAGTCCGCCTACTAGCCGGACTGGGATCGCCCTACAATCCAGGGATCTTCAGATAGCGAGTTTTTAGCTATTCTCCAGCGACTTAGTCCGCCTACTAGCCGGACTGGGATCGCCCTACAATCCAGGGATCTTCAAATCGCGAGTTTTTAGCTATTCTCCAGCGACTTAGTCCGCCTACTAGTCGGACTGGGATTCCCTACAATTCAGGGATCTTCAAATCGCGAGTTTTTAGCTATTGTCCAGCGACTTAGTCCGCCTACTAGCCGGACTGGGATCTCCCCACAATCCCTGGATCTTCAAATCGAGAGTTTTTAGCTATTCTCCAGCGACTTAGTCCACCTACTAGCCGGACTGGGATCTCCCTACAATCCAGGGATCTTCAAATCGCGAGTTTTAACTATTCTCCAGCGACTTAGTCCGCCTACTAGCCGGACTGGGATCTCCTCGGGGGTAATTTTGTAATTTGAAAAGTCCCGAAGACAAAAAGCCGGACATTTAAAAAAAGTCCGTCAATTTAAAAAAGTCCGAGGTCTCACCATGAGACTAACTAGTTGAGTTATTTGTATCATTAGATAAATGCAAGGCCGAAAATGAAGAGAAATAATACGCCCCGACCAGGATTCGAACCTGGAACTCCGGCTTGAGCCACCAGCGCTTTGCTAAATGCGACTTTGGTGACGACAGCATAAGATTCAATATTGAATCGTGCAATTTGACTGAACGCAGAAGATTTGCGTTATAGCCGTTAATCAGTACCTACGGTGGTACCAACCGGGGCGAGGTAAACCCTACCACCTAGTAAGGTAAGAAGGGAAGGGTCCTACAGTTTTACGTGGAATCCGAAAGCAAAATTCAATCCGAAAATTAATCATCAATAATTTTTTTTCCATTTAAGTCAAACATCTGGACAAAGTCAGAACAGAAGCGCGAAAGTCCTGATATGACCGGACAAATCCGGGCGTATAGTAACCCTACTCGGCTCGCGGGTGAATTTGCTGTGCCATTTTTTTTTTTTATGGAAACTGACACGGTTGGCTACATCACCTACAACATCCGTGATGTCAGCCCATAACACCGGGTGAACTTGGTGTCACGTGCCTTGGGAAGCACTGACGTGGTACCAAAGTACACCCGGTGTTATGGGCTGACATCACGGATGTTGTAGGTGATGTAGCCAACCGTGTCAGTTTCATTAAAAAAAAAAAACGTCAGTGCTTCCCTTCGGTCGTGCCGGCTACACTGAACTGGACGGAAAACACAAACTATTTACATAGCCGATTCGACCGACCTTTCATTCAGTGCGGTGGTACCAACCCGGGCGGGTTGAACCCTACCACCTAGTGATATAAGAAGGGAGTCATATCCCTTGAACTTGAAAGTTGGAGTCATAGCCATTTACGTGCTTAATCATGTTTTAATCCACATGTTTGTAGTGCAACACAAAACTATTTACAGAATCGTGCTGTTCGAAAAACTCTTTCTGTCGGCCACAACGGTGTGTTTCAACGGGCGTAGAGCCACACATAAGGTGTCTAACGGCGTCCATGGACATTCGGTCGTACGCGAGAGTTGCGAATGTCATGCCGGTTCACGCCTCTCTTGAAGGGCCCGTTCCAGAGTTTACCAGTTCTGTGGAGGAAAGATCTGCAGAACAGATTGGTACGCATCCGCGGTTAGTCCAGCGTATAGGGATGCAGTCCCTGCCCAGTGCGCTTTGTTCGAAGGTGGAAAGAGGACGCCTGGATAGCGTTAAACAGCTCCTCCGAGCATTCCCCATGGAATAAGCGATAGAAAACTCTTAGGGCGCCGACATCCAGGAGTTGCAGTGGTTCTAGATCGCGGGACACGTCGGGATCACCCACTAGTCGCACGGCTCGACGCTGGATCTTGTCCAAACGCCTCACCCTCTCTAACCAACTCAAACGCTCTGCGTTGACTTCGAAGCGTGCGTCCAACTCCAGGTTTTTTCTCAGAAGTGCATCGGTGTTGATTTTAGTCCGAAACGATCTGTTTTCTGTTTGCGCCGCTTACAATGGGCCGTTTGTTGGAAACTGTATTGAAAAGTCTCCAGTGAATGTGCGGAGACATTTTAGAGAAATTTCAAGGTAAATTAACCACGTACGGAGAAGAGCACTTTCTGATTCGTTATTTTATAACATTGCGCTTCTTAGAAGTTGATCGGAAAACTGTTTTTTTTTTGACGTGAATTCGATGAACGTTACGCTTCGCAACAAGGGCGGCATTCCAGAACGTTGACGACATAAAGTGTAGTACATTCTAAAACCTAAAAAAACAAAAAACAACGACGAAGTTTCATACCTGGATGGTCAAGTATGTATGCATGTTATTTTTTTGTACCTAATATTCAACAATAACACATGTATGGCTTGTATTTAACTAGCATGCACGTTTAAGTATTCACGCATAAGTATTCTTATTATTTTATCTTGTACCGTGTGGGGCCGGTACTTAAAAATAATAGCCCCACTGCATCTCTCCCCATGCATGTCGTAAAAGGCGACTAAGGGATAAGGACAAGATGCCGTGCTAAAGGGCGACGGGCTCGCCACCTATCACCTTGGCACGGTACTTCCACCGAGTCATGCAGCAGGTGGGTCTTCGTGCCTTACTTGCTGCTTGATCGGTTGAATCTTGTTCGAATACTTTGCGAAACGTGGTCGTCGGTGTTGCGATGTAATATGCCAGAGTTCTTGCAGCACAACACCGATTACTCTGCCTACCCCGATTGTCGGGATTCAGCGTGTGTGATATGGTATGTATGTATGTATTTTATCTTCAATTCTCACGCTCAACTCTTTTGCTAACTACCTACTTACATTTTTTCCACTATATTATCGATTCTCAAACATCCAAACGTTGACTGTAATAAATCTCTGTAAGGGATAAGTCCGCCTTTGCACCTTATGTAAATTTTCTAATTTACATACTTGTTACTGTTTAAACAATAAAATTTGAGCAATAAATGATTTTCTATCTATCTATCTATCTATCTATATTCGACGTCTTCGTGCTGCCAAACTATACAACCTGCAAACGTGAACCCTACCACCACCTTAAAGATCCATCCGGCGGCTACACAAAACCGTGCACTCGACGTCCCCCTCCACCACCGATGACGTCACCACCATTTCCCCAACTATAGCGCTCAGTACAATGTGACAGGGGCGTAAAAAGACTTCTGTCAGGCCGGCAAGAATCGAATCGATTGGTACTAATCCGCGGTAAGTCCAGCGTGTAGGGATGCAATCCCTGCCCACGCGTGGTGCGGAGGTGGAAAGGGGACGGCGGGATCGCGTCAAAATGCTCCTCCGTGAACTCCTCATGGAATAAGCTAGATAATTCAGAATTATAGATGTATTTATTATATATTTCCCTCCAAGTACAGTCTCGGGTCGTTCATTAGGGGCGTGAATGGGCACCTATCAGGTCGGCATGGCATTCCCAGCCCCCGCATACGACCGAATGCCCATGGGCGACGTTAGACCCATTATGGATGGCTCGGCGCCATAGGTCGCGCTTTCAATAAAAGAAAAATGTGTGTAGTGGTACTCGTCGATGTGGATCGAACCAACTGCCTCTCGCAGTCGAGCGAGGCCTTCACCGCTTGGCCACTGACGTTATTTTCATAACACGACTTCTGTTTGTTATTATTTGAGCAAGTAAAGCAATGTTTTTAATTCAACGTGTCATGTTCTGTCTGGTGCCAGGCGAGAGTTTTGTTGAGAGAATAATAATAACATATTATATTTATCGATGTTTATATTTCCGACATATTTCTGAAAGAAACAACCCGGTCTTTCCACAGAGACTCTAAGATCGAATTTATTTTAATGTAATACATGCCAAATACAACCAACTCAAGAACAACTACGTGTTTGTGGCTTTGCTGTAGAGACTCTTGGGGCATGGAGCCCGGACGTGATATTTTTTTTCCAAGAAATTGGGAAAACCACTCATTGCCGCGTCTGGGGACCGCCGCACCGCCGTTCCGAGGCGCATTTCAAGCAGCGGATCAGCCTGGCGATTCAGAGGGGGACGCCGCTTCAGTCATGGGGACCATGCCAATAGTCCCTATGGACGATTTATTTTTATTTGTAGTGAGATTTATTTTTATAGTCAATTTGAATGTAATAAACAAATATACAACGCAATGAAAATTATTACTTAAAAAGAAAAAAATTGCCTGTAACCTGTCAGGCCGGCATAGCATTCTCAACCACCGCTTACGTTCATGGGCGTCGTTAGACACCTTTTGGGTGGCTCGGCGCCACATGTAGAGCTATCAATAAAAACAAACATTAAAATGTAGTGTTTTTTTTTCTATTCAAGTACCGTCTCCACACGATACTTCTACTGTACTGCAATTACTAGTCATTATACTGATAAGTATATCTCCTCTAGTACCGTCTGGGGCCGACCGTACTAAAGAAGAAAAGCCCCACTGCATCTCTCCCCATGCATGTCATATAAGGTGACTAACGGGTAAGGACGCGATGCCGTGCTAAATGGCGACAGGTTAGCCAACTCTCATCTTTACTAGGTCCTTCCACCGAGTCATGCAGCAGGTGGGTCTTCATGCTTTACTTGCTGCTTGATAGTTATCTTGTCCTAATATGCTTTTCGATGAGCGCATAATTTCGGTGTGTGACTCTTGCGTGATCCAACTAATTTGACCCACCATGTTTTTGCTACATTGTCTTTATCTTGTGGGTTCGTGGCCCCACTAGTAGGTGGTACAAGCTGTCATAAAAACCGGGTTTCGTGGGACTCGTAGTCCCTCCAACTATATTTTCTGAGAGTAGGTACCAGGGCCACATGAACTGAAAGAGGTTAAAATGAAAAGTTGTAGTTGCGAAATTGAATATTTATTTTATCAATTTATTTACACATTTTTTTAATATAAATTTTACATAATATTTACAAACTTAAAATCTAAAATGAATACAAAAACAAATGGAGTTTCCACCACCGGCGGCGGGGCGAGCCCAAGCTACCGATGGTCGGGTCCCAAAGAGAGGAACCTCCGGACGATGCGTGCAGTGTCGAGCAGGGCTGCCTTCTGGATCTGGCCCTTGACCCAACCACTCAGCGAGAGCCTCTCAAGGTGGTCGTCGAGGCTCTTCGCTATCAGCCCATGCGCCGAAACGACTATGGGCACAACGATCGTCGAGTCGACGGGCCACATTTTGGTAACCTCGTGCTGCAGATCCAGATACTTTAACATCTTCTCTGCTCCCTTACTGACGAGGTTACCATCATGCGGCACGGCGATATCGACGAGCGTTACGCGCCTTGCCTCCCGGTCTACTATCACAATATCAGGTCTGTTCGCGAGAATAGTCCTGTCTGTGATAATGGACCGGTCCCAGTAGAGTGTGACATGGCCGTTCTCGAGAACTGGTTGCGGATTGTAAGGCACCTCGGTACCTACAAGGTTGTACTTTAAGGCAAGTTGCTGATGGATGATCCTGGCTACTAAGTTGTGTCTATGCAGATACTCGGTGTTGGCAAGCTGCGAACAACCGGAAATCACATTGATGGCAGGCGCGGCAGATGTCAATGGTCCCGTCCTTCATTATGTGTTTCCTATAGTTGTTCGTCTTGACAACCTCATCTTGTATTGCAAAGACAAACCCTCGGTTTCCCCGAAGAGGTCCCCGAAGCGTAGCCAGTGCACGGAAGCAAGTTGGTCTACACCCGGTCCCGTGAGAGACCGGAAATACCTACCGTGCAGCTCCTTGCCTTTCCATACATCCATGCGGTTCTCGGTGCTCAGTACAACCGGCTTCCGCCAGTCCTCTTTTCCCATGCTCAGCGGGGTAAGGCCTTTATCGCTGGTGACGACATCGCGGTGCATCTCACAGACATCAGTCTTTTCCAAAAAGTACTGAAGGAGATTGCATACCTTGCGTTTGTGCAGGTTCTTGGCATTTAACATACCTCGACCCCCGCACTTCCGCGGGATATACACCATGACCGATGATCGTGGGTGATGCATACGGGATTACGTCATCAGCGTCTTGACCTTTCTGTCCAGCGAGTCCAATTCGGTCTGAGTCCATCTGAGAATACCGAAGGTATATACGAGCACAGGCATGACCCAACCGTTATAGGCACGAATTTTATTGCCGCCTGACAAAAGGCTATTTAGCACTTTTGTAAGACGGTGAAAAAACTTTTCCTTAACTGATTGTTTCTAGTCCGTATCCCGTATGTTGAGAGCCTCCGATATTCCCAGATATTTATAGGTTTCGTCTTCGGAGAGAGCTCGAATATTCATGGACTCCGACAACTGTATGCCGCCGGAGTTCACGACCACACCACGTTCCACATGGATGGTCCCACATTTTTCCAAGCCGAACTCCATTCCAATGTCGTTGCTGAAGCCTTCAGTTATCTTCATCATCGACATTAGTTCAGTGTCCGACTTAGCAAACAGTTTGAGGTCATCCATATAAAATAAGTGCGATATTCGAGAGCCTCCTCTTTGAAGACAGTAGCCCAGCTCCCAGAGAGTCCTCAAGCAGAGTGCTAAGAGCCAGACAAAACCAAAGCGGACTCAGACTGTCTCCCTGGAAGATCCCCCGCCGTATGGGAATCCGGTCGTCTGCGACCGAAGTCCGTTCGCCACCTGGCACACGAAGGATAGTACTCCATTGTCCCATACATGCGCCAAGGAATTGACAGATATTCATGTCAGTTTTGTATAATTCTATTATCATCATCATTCTTTTAATATCACGTTTTCTTATTCTATTTACATATCTATATTAATTCTATCTATACAATTTAAAAAATACATACCAAAATTAATACAGACAAAAACAAAAAAAAGAAAACGGTAAAATTCCGCCGACGGCGGGAGACAAGCCCCAAGCACGCCGGCGGGTGCAGGCCGTGGCTACGGAGCTCTCCGGGACGACGCGAGACAAGCTACGAGCGACAGGTGGTGGTACTAGACACGTAGGCCACCACCACTCCCATCTCGGAATTCTCGGAGAGCTCCGTATCTACTTACTGCGGAGCGACGACGCGCAGCACTTTAAGTCGATCATCAATATTATTATCATATTATTAGTTCTCGTTATAGTTTTTTTTTTGGGAAACTGAAACGGTTGCCTACATCACCTACAACATCCGCGTTGCCAGCCCATAACACCGGGTGAACTAGATGTTATGTCAGTGCTTCCAGGGCCGCCTTGGGCACAAAGCAATTTGGCGCCATCTTTAGAAAGAAAAAAATGTGAATAAAAAAAAACAATAATACAAAAGTTTAACTTTTATTTAGTAAATTGTAATACAAATTATATCCTTTATTTCACATTTTAAAAATGTATATAAATTTTACACTGTATTATTTATTATTATTATTCGTATATTGACACATTTATTTTTTATATTAATTTTACATAAAAAACTTAAATCTAAAATTAATATAAAATAACAAAATGGAATTTCCACCACCGGCGGCGGGGCGAACCCAGGCTACCGATGGTCGGACCCGAGAGAGAGAAACCTTCGGACAATTCGAGCGGTGTCGAGCAAGACCGCCTTCTGCATCTGACCCTTGATCCAAGCAAGTGGCTCTAGTGAGAGCCTCTTGAGATGATGGTCGAGGCTCTTCGCTATCAGCCCATGCGCAGACACGACTATGGGCACAACGATCGTCGAGTCCACGGGCCACATGTCGGTAACCTCATGAGACAGATCGATGTATTTTAACATCTTGTCTTTTTCTGCCTTCACAAGGTTCTCGTCATGCGGCACCGTGATGTCGACGAGCGCTGCGCGCCGCGCCTCCCGGTCGATTATCACTATGTCAGGTCTATTAGCCATAATAGTCCTATCAGTGATAATCGACCGGTCCCAGTAGAGCGTGATGTGAGCATTTTCGAGAACTGGCTGTGGGTTATACTTGTAGTAAGGCACCTCCGAGCCGACAAGGTTGAACTTCAAAGCAAGTTGCTGATGGATGATCCTGGCTACTAGGTTGTGCCTGTGCAAATACTCGGAGTTGGCAAGTTGCGAACAACCGGAGATTACATGTCTGAGGGATTCGCCAGGTTTGTGGCAGGCGCGGCAGATGTCAATGGTGCCATCCTTCATAATGAATCTCCTGTAATTGTTGGTCTTGACAACTTCGTCTTGTATTGCACAGACAAAACCCTCGGTTTCCCCAAAGAGGTCCCCGAAGCGTAGCCAGTGCACGGAGGCGAGTTGATCTACATCCGGCCCCGTGAGAGACCGGAAGTACCTACCGTGCAGCGCCTTGCCTTTCCATACTTCCATGCGGTCCTCGGTGCTCAGTACAACTGGCTTCCGCCAGTCCTCTTTTCCCATGTCCAACGGGGTAATTCCTTTATCACTGACGACAACATTGCGGTGCATCTCACAAACATCAGTCTTTTCCATAAAATACTGACGGAGATTGCATACCTCGCGGTTGTGTAGGTTTTTGGCATTTAGCATACCTCTACCCCCACACTTCCGCGGGATATACAATCTCATGACCGATGATCGTGGGTGATGCATCCGGGACGTCGTCATCAGCGTTCTGACCTTTCTGTCCAGGGCGTCCAGCTCAGTCTGAGACCATTTGAGTATGCCAAAGGTGTATATAAGAACGGGCATGACCCAACCGTTGTAGGCTCTGATTTTATTACCGCCCGACAATAGACTTTTCAGTACTATTGTGAGACGGTGATAGAATTTAGCCTTTGCATGTTGTTTCATGACCGTATCCTTGATACCAAGGCACTCCTGCATACCCAAATATTTGTAGGTTTCTTCGTCAGAGAGGGCTCGAATGTTCACCGACTCCGAGAGTTGAATCCCGTCGGAGGCCATGACCCTCCCTCGTTTTATATGGATGCTCGCACACTTGTCTATTCCGAACTCCATTCCAATGTCCGTGCTGAAATTTTCAGTTGTCTTCAGCATCGACATCAGCTCAGAGTCCGAACTAGCCAGTATTTTTAGGTCATCCATATAGAACAGGTGAGAAATCGAGTGGCTCCCTCTCCGCAGAAAGTAGCCCAGTCCCGAATCCTCCAGAAGCGAACTGAGAGGGTTCAGAGCTAAGCAGAACCAAAGCGGGCTCAGGCTGTCACCCTGGAAGATGCCCCGCCGTATATGAATGCAGTCGTCCACATCAGAAAGCTGTTTTTCACCTGGAAGGCTGAGAACTGTTTTCCATTGTTCCATACATGCACTCAGGAATTGACAGATGTTTTCATCAACTTTGTATATTAGTAAAACTTTCTTGAGCCATGTGTGGGGTAAAGAATCAAATGCCTTTTTATAATCAATCCAGGTGGCGGACAGATTCTTTCTGCTGCGGCGAACCTGCTGGAAAATAGTCGCATCTATGAGAAGAAGCTCCTTAGTACCGCGGGATCCAGCCCGACATCCATTCTGAGTAGCCGACATGATGTTATTTTGGCGGTCGTGAACATTTATTTTGTTTGTCAGAATGGATGTCAGTAGTTTATAGATAGTGGGCAAACATGTAATTGGTCTGTAATTTTTTGGATCCGCGGTACTTCCGGTTTTATGGAGCAGGTGGGTGATTCCTGTGGTCATGAATGTGTGTTTATTATTATTATTAGAGCGACTTTAAATTTTTTTTTTACAATAATGAAATGCCGTTTTTACCTAAAATTGTGATTTTGTTAGCTTACGGGGCCAATTTTTCCGATGTACTCTCATTGTTAACACAACTACGTCCGAAAAAATTGCACACAATGGAAAGAAGAACATACACGAGTAGAACAAACCAATACAGAAGTGCGCAAAGGCGGACTTATCACTGCAAGTGATTTCTTCCAGTCAACCTTTGGGTGATGAGGAATAAAATACAGAGAAAGAAGTATGGTTAGTGCAAACGAAAGGAGAAGGAATATTTATTTTATTTTTATGATGAATATACCTACAATAGTGAGCAAGTCTTCCTAAAATTCAATACATAAAATAAAAAATAAGTAAGTACCTACCTACCTTATAGGTACTATACATACTTGCAGCGATATTTTCCCCTAGTCTAAGGATATTTTCAAAATCGACAACCCTAATGCTGCAGCAGCGCCCTCGCACAAACGTCATCCACGTTCCTTTGCCTTGTCGCACTATGGATCGGTGGCATGGAATAAGGGATGTCAGTTCCACAGAGCAGCGTCCGCGATCCTACTCAGAAACATACGTCAGCCATTTATTTTTTTCCCCCATAGCGACTGAGCGCATAACGCACGGTCCCCTGACAGTATTGGTAAACTTAATGATATACAATGACCATTGTTCTCAAGAGTGCGCGGTTTCATCATGAAATCATTTGTACACATATAAGTATTCAGATCATCGGCTTCCTACTGATCTCGAAATCTTCATTCGGTGAAAACATTGCGTACGAGAATATTTCTGCAATATTTATATATTTATGGAGACTGACACAGTTGGCTACATCGCCTACAACATTCGCGATGTCAGCCCATAACACCGGGTGAACTAGGTGCCATGTCAGTGTTTGCCTTCATTTCATGTCGGCTTTTCGGCGTTTCGTTCAGTACGATGGTACCAACCCGGGCGGGATAAACCCTACCACCTAGTAAGGTAATAAGGGAAGGGACCTACAACAGTAGTTTAACTTGGAATCCGAACTACGGCCAGCCTCCAACGGTCGAGTGGTCAACCATCCAAGTACTGACCGCGCCCGATGTTGCTTAATAACAGTCGACCGACCACACCACTGAGCCATCGAGGCTCGCAGGATCGTGGCACGTTGTCTCTGCATACCCCACCGGGAAATAGGGGCGTGGCGCTATATATGTACCTATGTACTTTTTTTTATATAATCCGGTATGGGTGGCAGAGTCGGAGGTGCCAAAACAAATGCTCCCACCAGCCAATATCACCTACGAGAAGGTAGGTGGCATACCGGAGACTTCCCTGGATTTCTGGCTATACTGGACTAGAGGAGAACACAACCGAGGCTGCTACGCGGCCATCTTACATCCAGTACGGTGGTATAAACCCAGTCGGCTACAATTTGAGCCTACCACCTAGTAAGGGGCAAGGGAAGGGACCTACAGTTATACACCGTTTTCGAACGGTGAAGCAGCAGGTGTAGGTATGCACGTAAATTTTTTCGTCAGAAAAATATCATTGGTACACGCCGACCGGATTCGAAACTCGGACCTCTAGCATGAGAAGCCAATGCCCAAACCACTCGGCCACCCGCCGCTCAGTTGTTTCTGTAATTTTTTTTTGTAGCTATAAATCATTTTCTATCCATCTACAAATTTTCAGTATTCCTGTCATGGTATGAATTTCAAGAATGCCTAGGTACACTTTCAAAGAAAACAAATTAAAAGTTAACAAAATTCACACGCACTATTACTATAATGCATGACGCACTTTTTCTACTAAAGTCGACGGGAGCACAATTTACACGTATTTCTGAAAAATACGCGAGCGAGCCTCGATTTGCTGGCGCCACGGCCGTTGCGATCTGACACCACAGCATTGGCGTATATAGAGGGGGGACCGGGTGGGCACAGCCCACCCCAGAAGTGTCTGGTGCCCACCCCAGGATGTTGGGTTGCCAACCCAAAATTCTAGGGTGGGCACTTGAATAATTTCACACAAAAACACTTAAATAATCTATAGCTGAGGAATCAACATAAAATTCCATTTCCATCAAAGTTTCCATCCAGGTAATCAAAATAAAGACTTTAAAAAAATGGTTTTGTTTAATTTTATTTACGTAAAGAAACTTTCCGAAATCAATGGTCGAAATACGAACGGCTCAACACTTCAATTTAAAATTACCTACTTTTATTGCGTAGGTACATCGGGTTTCGGCTTCATCGGCCATCGCTTTTCAAGGGCCAGGCCCACCCTGGAAAATAACCCTAGATACGCCAATGCACCACAGCTCTTCTGAGAATGCATTACGCAACCAGAGCGTTACCCGTCGCTTCCTCAGTTGTATGTTGTATCACTATGATGAATCCGTGAGAGTGTTGATTTAGAAATAGGATTAAAATTCTAACTCAAAAGCCCAACCTAACCGATCGGTTGACAGTCTTCCCCCAACCGGCCGCTATTCGATATGATGCTATCTGTCCTATCCAGAGTTTACAGATGCTTCAGTTGAAACAAAAAACCGGACATTTTTCATCAAAGGGTCTCCTATTTTTCAGGTACAAATGTTTAATAAAAAATTCAAGGGGCGTTTTTATTTTTTACAAACAAAGTACCTACGAAATATTTCATTACTTTTATTTTGAAAATAAATGTATGGTCTTATCCTTTACAGAGATTTCTTTCTTATCGGCGGGTGGCCGAGTGGTTTGGGCATCGGCTTCTCATGCGGGAGGTCCGAGGTTCGAATCCGGTCGGCGTGTACCAATGAGTTTTTTCTGACGAAAAAATTTACGTGCATACCTACACCCGCTGCTTCACCGTTCGGAACCGGTGTAAAACTGTAGGTCCCTTCCCTTGCCCCTTACTAGGTGGTAGGCTCAAATTGTAGCCGACTGGGTTGGTACCACCGTACTGGATGTAAGATGGCCGCAAGCAACCTCGGTTGTGTTCTCCTCTAGTCCAGTATAGCCAGCAATCCAGGGAAGTCTCCGGTATGGCACCTACCTTCTCGGAGGTGATATTGACTGGTTAGAGCATGTGCTTTGGCCCCTCTGACTCAGCCACCCATACCGGATTACATAAAAAAAAAAATCAACCTTTGGCTGTTCGATAGTCAATTAAATAATTATATGTATAACACATGTATAGCTTTTATTTTTAGCATGTACCTATATATTATGTATATAAATGAACGGGAGATAGAGTAATAAATAAAACCGTTGAATTGATCGAACTGATCAAATCGAAGAACACGGTAAGATTAGTTATTAAAAAGTTCTGAAAAATAAATTGCGTTATATTAAGACAAAATCGGTCGTTTTAATGTTCGGTTTTTAATCATTTTGGAGACCGGACAAAAGCCTCAAAACCGGACTTTCCGGTCCAAAACCGGACATCTGGCAACCCTGACTTATCTAACTAATGAAACCATTTTCTTTTCCAAGGATGACTTCATCTAAACTATATTTTTTTACATTGAAAATGTCTTCTTCTCTTCAGTAATAGTCGCTTCAGTATAGTCCTCGATTTCCAGCCAGAGCGCGAATTCGTCCTGGTGTCGTGAGTTTTAAGGCTACGTGAATATTTAGGGTGTCAAATGATGCGTATCGACGAGCGCTACAAGATGATGAAAAAAAAAGTTTAAGAGAGTTTTTGAGTAAATCACAAAAAAAAACGCTTAGACTAGCCGTTTTTAGGGGGTTTAAAAAGGGCACTTTTAAACATATTTCAAAATATATATTTTAAACTTTTATATTTTTATATTGTAGATTGACTCAATATCTGGGGAATTTTTTTAATTTTTTTTTAAGAAAAGTGAAACATTTGGGAGCCATGATTTTTTTTTTATTTTGCGATACGCGAGTTACGAGTCGCCTTTATCTTGCAGTGTGAGTAGTTAAAATGGTTTTCGTGTATGCTATACGCTTGAAAATTGTCAAAAACTAAAATAATAAAATTTTTGTTTATGACAATTTTTGTAATTTGTTTTAAAATTTACATATTTCTTATATTGAATACGCCCTAAAAGGCATTTTCAATGTACCCGAAGGTCATGTAATGCATGCGATCTGTGAATTTTTTTAAACGAATTAACCAGTTCTCACCCCCGCAGTATCATGGACTCCGGAGGGACGGGAGTGTCAGAGTCGCCTCCCACCTACCACCGCAGCTACGAGCAGTACGTCCAGGGTGTCGACACGACCGAGCCTCAGGAGCAGCCACCGGAGATGGTAGTCTGGTCCACTTTACCGTACAGCCTGGACTACAGGGCGCAGTACGATTATAGGTGAGCAGTCAAATTCTAATTTCTTTAACTTGGGCCCGCGAACCGGTTCTGTAGGTCTTTTTATATCTACAGAACCGGTAAACTCCTGGGACGCTCTCCCTGCCTCAGTGGCGGTGCTAGACCAAATGTTCAGCGACATCAGATTAATTGCTAGGCCTCTTTCATTTTTTTTTTTTTTTTTTTTATGGAAACTGACACGGTTGGCTACATCACCTACAACATCCGTGATGTCAGCCCATAACACCGGGTGAACTTGGTGCCACGTCAGTGCTTCCCTTCGGTCGTGCCGGCTACACTGAACTGGACGGAAAACACAAACTATTTACATAGCCGTTTCGACTGACCTTTCATTCAGTGCGGTGGTACCAACCCGGGCGGGTTAAACCCTACCACTTAGTAATATAAGAAGGGAGTCATATCCCTTAGTCGCCTTTTACGACATACACGGGGAGAGATGCAGTGGGGCTATTCTTTTAAAGTACCGACCCCACACGGTACAATTTCCCAGTCAGAAAGAAAACGATAAATAGAATGAGACTGATGCATGAATATATTAGTTTTATTGGTAATCAAATGTTGACACAAATTACATGAACAATCAGAAATTTAAAATAAATAACCCAACAAGCAATAGCCCAAAGTGTGCGATCATACTTTGATGAGAATTTTTGGGTTCGCACGATCCCAAAGGGAGTCAGCTAAGTAAGGTATACGAATTTTTGCGAGGCCCCCTCAGGCGCGAGGCCGTCTCGGCGGTCGCCGACGTCGCCGACGCCTAGCGACGCCACTGCTGCCCATAGTCCTGAACAACTTAAGATTGATCGCGTCCGTGACACACCTAAAGATCCTCAAGTCATACGTGCCTCCTTGGTGGTGCTAAATTAACAGCAAATGGTCTCCAGCCACCCTGGTCTTTACCTAGAAAGAAAGAAAAGAAAGAAAGAAATCGTTTATTGTATAAAATATAGAGTTTTTTTTACATACAATGCATAGGTACAACTTAAACTAGAGTATATTACTATTGCTTATATACCTAGTAAGGTAAGAAGGTTAGATAGATAGATAGATAGATAGATAGATAGAAATACTTTATTGCTCCAAAACATTTAACAGTAACAAACGATAAGTAATTTACATGAGGGGCAAAGGCGGAAGAAGGGAAGGGACCTACAGTTTTACGTGGAATCCGAACCGCGGTCAGCCTCCAACGGTCGAGCGGTCACCCATCCAAGAACTGACCGCACTCAGCGTTGCTTAACAACAGTCGGCCGACCGCACCACTGAGCTACCGAGGCTGACGGCAGAGACGACGACAGTGAGCTATGCGGTGACGATGACGGTGACGTTTTTTCTCAATTTATTCCCCATTTTCATAACTCGCCTAAAGAAGTATCACTTCAATACTTTTGTGATGAAAACGATGATGATGATGACAACAACGATGAGTTTGTTAACACAAATGAAATGACAGGTCGCCGTACGACGCCGGCCGTGACTTCGCGTCCCAGCAGTACGGCAGAGCGCCCTTCACGAGTAAGATGGGACAAGCCAAGGCGTTGAAGGAGGCACGCATCAGGCGGCCAATGAACGCTTTCATGGTCTGGGCGAAGGTCGAGCGGAAGAAACTGGCCGATGAGAATCCGGATCTGCACAACGCGGACTTGAGTAAAATGCTAGGTGAGTCTCTTTATTTTTGACTAGCTTTTGCTCGCGACTTCGTCCGCGTGGATTTAAAAAAAAGAACAGCGTTCGAAATTGAAGTTTTTATCTGACGTTGATAGGCTTTTGTTTTTCTTGTCTTTTATATTCTCTCTCTCCCGTCCATACTATACTTAATTTGATACTGCTGAGCCCTAAGGCTATTTAGCGTGATGGTATATAGCCTATATGTTATTCTGGTGTATAAGCTATAGTACTGTAAAATCTCATCAAAATCCGTTCAGTAGTTTTTGCGTGAAAGAGGAACAAAGATCCATACATCCATCCCTGCTCAAAAACATTCGCGTTTATAATATTAGTGGGATCAAGGGATGGGATATAAGAGGATTAAAATTTTAAGAGTGTGCGACAGGGACGTCGCTCTACAACCGGATCGTCTCTTTCTAAAGCTCGATGTTCATTAATTACTGCCGGGTACTGTACATATATACCACTCTCTGTATCTCGACAATCAGAGTAAGCGGAGTAATCGCTGTTGCACTGCAAGTACTCTGGTAAATTACTGCACAACTGCAACTGTCCGGGGTACGAATCAGGTCGGCGTGTACCAATTAGTTTTTATCTGACGGCATAATTTACGTGTATACCTACACCTGCTGCTTCACCGTCCGGAACCGGTGCAAAACTGTAGGTTCCCGCTTCCCCTTACTAGGTGGTAGGCTCAAATTGTATCCGATTGGGTTGGTACCACCGTACTGGATGTAAGATTGTCGCATAGCAGCCTCGGCTGTGTTCTCCTCTAGTCCAGTATATATAGCCAGCTATCCAAAGGGTATGGCACCTACCTTATTGGAGGTAATATTGGCTGGCCAGAGCATGTACTTTGGCCCCTCCGACTCAGCCACCCATACCGAACGAATCACATAAAAATTAAAATTTAAACAAATTGGAGTCTGTGAGTCTGAGACTAAGTCTCCAAATAGTGAGAAGTATCACAATAATTTTGTTGTTTGCAAACACCCTTATTTTTGGGTTGTGTAAGCGCGATTTTTAGGTTTCCGTACCCCGCGCGGAAGCCTATTACTAATCCTACATTGTCTGTCTGTGTCTCTGTCCGTCAAACCGTCCGTCCGTTCGAAGGCTATATATATCTTTGGAACCGTAATAGCTAGCCGGTTGAAAATTTCACAGAATATGTGTTATTAAATTTTTAATTTAATTTAATTTTAGTGGATAGGGTGGATCAACTTTTTATTGTTTTTGGCATCTGTCTGAAAAAAGGATATTATGTTGATAAATTCACCTTATATATTAGTTACAGCAACTCTCAGATAAGTAATTTGATCAATAAGAAAGAAGCTGCACATAGAATTTTGAGTAATTTTTTTTAAATATTGGTTACCCTGAGGACAACCCCTTTTTTCCATACAAAACTGGGGACAAAATTGTCCCCTGGGTCACCCGTAAAAATTTGGTTAATTTTTTATTTTAAATAGTTCTCTACTTTTTTTTCAATTGCCTAATAAACCTAAGTATTTTATACTTATTGGTTTTCAACTAAGTAATAAACTGCAATAAATTTTTTTTTTTGACTGTGCAGCTGGTTTTTAAAGAAAAAGTTGATCCACATAACAAAAAATAATAAAAAAATTAAAACGTAAAAAAATAAGGAGGGTCCCCATACAAGAAACGTTTTTTTTACACGTTTTTTTTGTGGTGCGGAAACCTCGGTGCGCGAGTCCGACTCGAACTTGTCGTGGTATATATATATTTTTTTGCAGCTCTTCTATTCCTGCAATTCTTACAATTCCGCTTCATTGACACACACACAAGCCATACCTACCTACTTACTTTACGATCGCATCTGCCGCTTGTAACATTGTGAGTGGATCGAGAAAGGAGAGCGTGGGAGTTGATGTTAATTTCTCCAATGTGCCACCATGGATATACATACAACAACCTAGATATGTAACGTGCTCTGCGCCCGCTGACCCCACAAAGTGTGCGATTGTCGCACACCCGCATTCAGTCGGCGTCAGTCGCCGGCCGACGTGACACATGTGCAAACGTGTGTGCGCGCAATCAGCAAGGGCATAAGCGGCCTCTAAATGACATTTCAGCCTCGGTAGCTCAGTGGTGCGGTCGTCGGTCGACTGTTGTTAAGCGACCCTGAGCGCGATCAGCACTTGGATGGGTGACCGCTCGACCGTTGGAGGCTGACCGTGGTTCGGATTCCACGTTAAACGGTAGATCCGTTTCCCTTCTTACCTTACTGGGTAGGGTTTATCCCGCCCGGGTTGGTACCGCCGCACTGAGCGAAACTTCGGTCGAAACGGCTATGTAATAATAAATAGTGAGTGTTTTCCATCCAGTTCAGTGTAGCCGACATGAAATGAAGGGAAGCACTGACATGGCACCTAGTTTGCTCGGTGTTATAGGCTGACATCGTGGATGTTGTAGGTGATGTAGCCAACCGTGTCAGATTCCAGGAAAGAATTGATTGATTGTTCTTCTAGTTCAGTCTTTAATGTGCATTATTGTATTATGTGCTTCTATAAATATGTATGCTGATGAAATTCGATCCACTACATAGTGGTAAGATACCGTATCTATAGCACTGTTACCTCTATGTGCTCTCGTAGCTGCTGCCGTAATGTTTAGCTAAAATATAGCTTTCGCATTTTGACTTTTACAGTGTGTATTGTATTATGTGTGAGGCCGGTACTTAAAGAATAGCCCCACTGCATCTCTCCCCGTGCTTGTCATAAAAGGTTAACGAAACGAGATGCCGTGCTAAAGGGCGACAGGATAGCCACCTGTCACCTTGGAACGGTTCTTCTAACGAGTCATTCAGCAGGTGGGCCATAGTGCCTTACATGTTGCTTGATTGGTTATCTTGTCCGAATACTTTGCGAAACGTGGTGGTCCTTCGGCAGAGCCACCCATATTGGTTTTTAAGGTTTCGTATCCGTCACACGGGACCCTATTACTAAGCCTACGTCTGTCTGTCTGTCCGTCTGTCCGAGGACTGTATCCGGTGGCTGTATCTCTTGAACAGTAATAGGTAGCCCGTTGAAATTTTCACAGAATATGTTGTTATTTATTATGGCCGATATAACAACAAATAATAAAAATAGGAAAAAGTCAAAAATTCCAAGAGTCCCCATACAAGAATCTAAAAAGTGTATGCGCGCCATCTACCGAAAAGAGTATGAAGCATTTTAACTAATACATAGATGGCGTGAGTGGCGCTGACCATGACATGGCTATACGGAACCCTCGGTTCGCGAGTTGGACTCGCACTTGGCCGGTTTTTTTTTAAGAAACGATCGTCACTGCCACGACCTCTGAGAACTGTCGTGATGGTATTCAGCGTCGGCTTTAGGCCTGTTGTTTTTTTTTTGACATAGTTTAATAACGATGCTATCTGCATACCACCCACGCGTCTTTGTAGAAATTACAAGTCATACTATTATCATTCATACTTCCCGGGATGATGTGGGGAAGTTAAAACATTGAAGTTATAAATATGTGTACTAGAATGTACAAAAAAACGCCCTAAGTTTTTTTTTTATTTAATCCGGTATGGTTGGCTGAGTCGGACGGGCCAAAGCACAGCACATGCTACGACCAGCCAATATCACCTCCGAGAAGGTAGGTGCCATACCGGAGACTAACCTGGATTGCTGGCTATACTGGACTAGAGGAGAACACAGCCGAGGCTGCTATGCGGCCATCTTACATCCAGTACGGTGGTATAAACCCAGTAGGCTACAATTTGAGCCTACCACCTAGTAAGGGGCAAGGGAAGTAGAAGTAGTCAATATTGGACACCGGGTGGCTAAGCTCAAGTGGCAGTGGGCTGGGCACGTCAGCCGAACAGACGGCTAGCGCTGGACTGGCGTAATCGTGTCCTACACTGGGTATATGATAATTGTATAGCCAATCCCCCTTAATTGTTTACTTTTTTGCTTTTTTAGGGTTCCGTATCCGGTACGGGACCCTATTTACTAAGCCTACGCCGTCTGTCTGTCTGTCTGTCCGTCCGTCCGTCTGTCCGAGGGCTGTATCTCTTGAACCGTAATAGGTAGCCCTTTGAAATTTTCACAGAGTATATGTTATTAATTATTATGGCCGATATAACAACAAATAATAAAAATAATAAAAAGTAAAAAAATCGCGGGAGCTCCCATAGAAGAAACTAAAAAGTGTATGCGCGCGCGCCATCTACCGAAAAGCGTATGAAGCATTTTAACTAATCATGATTTTAACTAATTTTTAATAAGCATTTCATAAACACGCCATTGATGGCGTGGTGAGTGGCGCTGACCATGACATGGCGATACGGAACCCTCGGTGCGCGTATTCTACTCGCACTTGGCCGTTTTTTTATTATTTGTACATGATATATCCGCCATATAACACATATTTTGTGAGAATTTCAACCGGCTGCCTATTACGGTTCAAAAGATACAGCCCTAAGACGGACGGACAGACAGAAATATAGGTACTCGGAGGGAAATATATGAGCAGGGAGAGCGTTCCAGAGTTTTCCGGTATTGTAGATCATATTTATCTGTAACAGCAGGGTAGTTAATAGAACAAATGTTTAACAGTTATGTAGATGTACATACATATTATACAAAGTTATATGATTTCCTCAAAGCCAGCGGTAGTTGTACTATCATATCGTGTACCGGGCTAGAATTAGCTGTGGCGAAGCTTAGACTTTTGTCAGAAAAGGTTACCAAGTTAATAACATTTAACAGACTATTCTTTCTAGGAATTTAATTTGTAAGTTTATTTTATTTAACTTGATTAAATTAAATTTATTTTTTAGGTTTTCGTGCTCCACACGGAAGCCTATTATTAAGTCTACAACGTCTGTCTGTCCGTCCGATGGCTGTATCTTTAGAAACGTAATAGCTAGCCGCTTGAAATTTTCACAGAATATGTTTTATTTTGGCGGATATAATAACAAATAATAAATGAAGGGGGTTCCCCATACAAGAAACGTGTTTTTTCAAGTTTTTCCTTTTTGTGGTGCGGAAACCTCGGTGCGCGAGTCCGACTCGCACTTGGCCGGGTTTTTTTAGATATACATACCTATTTGATTTTTTATGTGTTGTAAATGTACTACACTACATCTTATGAGTCCTGTAAGGCACATCACAAATTGATACATAATTGTTCTTCGCTAGAAAATAAGCCGGGGCGCCCCGTCTTCTAGCCCCACCCAGCATCTGATTCTATCTCTGCCCCGGATTCTCATTGAAACTGCTCTTATGATGGAGATCTGCGTCTCTGTCTCTAACCATCCCATGATGTGTGAGTAAGGCTTCTGCCACTTGTCGGCCAGTTTTCTCAGATTATTGCCGTTTTGTGTAGTCTTTCGGGCACTGCGCACTTGACCCTTTCGTAACACATGCCCGATCTGGTCTAAGTACGTGCAGCTAGATAGCAGCTAGGACGACCCTTCCCGACTTTTCCATTCACATTCGATCCTTGAATATCTTTCATTAGTCGACTATCATCCATTCTTCCAACATGAACGAACCACCGAAGCATTCCCTTCTCAATCCTACATCATAAACACTCCAACAACGGTCTCTCACCAGACTGTTTATCAATCTACCTTTCATAGTAATGTCACAAAATATAAAATTTATGTATTTCTTTCGGCCATCTTTAATTTAAATTTTCATAAAAAGAACGCCAACAGAACAGAGACCATCGGACGCGCTTCCTATTTCTCGTTCGGAAATTTGAATTTCAAAATAGGAACGACAAGCTCGAACTTTTCGCTGACTCACTTTCTTCGAGTCGTTTTATTTCTAACATTATGTGATGTGACTAATTTATGGTTTATTTTATTTTTGCTTAATAAATAACATATATTTTTGAATTAATGTCTTTGATAAAGTGTGGAAAGAAAAAGTAAATCAGTCATAATTTTTAGTTAAAAACCGACTTCAAATCCTGAAGTACCTACTTTCCAACAAAATTATGGTAGACATTTTAAGGGTCGGCGTTTTTTAAATTTGTTATTTAACTTTATATATTTCGCTAAAAAACCGCATGCAACTAACTGCCCACTTTTTAAGATAATGAATTTTTTGATTACTTAATTACTAGATTATTGTTTATTATTGCTATTATGGTTTGCGGCCCCCGACTCGTTTAATTAAACGGTAATAATTTTTTACTTTTGAATCTCCTTCTTACCTTACTAGGTGGTAGGGTTTATCCCGCCCGGGTTGGCACCACCGCAATGAATGAAACGTCGTTCGAAACGGCTATGTAAATAGTTCGTGTTTTCCGTCCAGTTCAGCGTAGCCGGCATGAAATGAAGGGAAGCACTGAAATGAAATGAAATGAAATGAAAAATATTTATTATCACATGAAATCGTACAGTACAATAACCGAGTCTTCTGCACTAGAAAAATTCTGTCTCGCAGAAAGACTTTTTTGTAAACATAATTAATTGTATTTCATTCTGCGCTCACTAGTAATAATTTTATATTATTTTTAGGTTATTTCATGTTATAATTAAACGAAGCGAAATTTTTAGTATATAAATACAAGTTAGTTATAATCTATATATAATATATCAAATAAATACCTCAAATAAAATATGAGTATTTTATTGTTTTATAACGTTACAAGCTGTGCCCGCGGCTCCGCCCGCTCTCATATTTCACTTCACTGCTAACCTCATAAGCCATTTAGCGTGATAGTAAGTAGCCTATAGTTGATGGGAAGAATCAAGCTATCCGTAGATTTTTTTTTATTAAAATCGGTTCAGTGGTTCTCGAGTTATAAGCGGACAGACAGACACTCAGACAGACAGAAAGCAGACGTTGGATTTTATTATAGTTAAGGATTTAGTTAGTAAGTTGTTAGTTTAGTTTGTCTAAGGTTAATTAGTCGTAATGTTTACCAGTTATTTATTAGTTATATTGCTATAGCATTTATATATATACATAATTTTGTTTTTGTGTGTTTCCTTTTTTTTTAATTGGTAAGAATACTGTGTGATGTATGTTTGATGTTATTATTATGATATATAAGATTATTTGTTTGTAAGTTTATTTTATGTTTTGATTTTACTTTATTTTTGAATATATAGCACATTTTCGGTGTCGTTATAATTTAAAGTTTTCAACCATTGACACGACCATTGACACGACCAACCATTGACCACTGACACGGCACCTAGTTAACCCGGTGCTATGGGCTGACATTACGGATGTTGTAGGTGATGTAGCCAACCGTGTCAGTTTCAATAATTTTTTTTTTGTACCGTGTGGGGCCGATACCTTAAAAGAATAGCCCCGCTGCATCTCTCCCCGTGTATGTCGTAAAAGGCGACTAAGGGATATGACTCCCTTCTTATATTACTAGGTGGTAGGGTTAACCCGCCCGGGTCGGTACCACCGCACTGAATGAAAGGTCGGTAGAAACGGCTATGTAAATAGTTTGTGTTTTCCGTCCAGTTCAGTGTAGCCGGCACGACCGAAGGGAAGCACTGACGTGGCACCAAGTTCACCCGGTGTTATGGGCTGACATCACGGATGTTGTAGGTGATGTAGCCAACCGTGTCAGTTTCCATAAAAAAAAAAATAAAAAAAAATTTGCCAACCGTGTCAGTTTCCATAAAAAAAAATGTATTTTATAGTCGACACTACGTAGGTATGTATTATTTAATGTATATTGATAATTTGTACCATGCTCTACGAAGTAATAAATCGTAAATAGCAATAAACTACAAAACGCAGTGTTGCATTCCCGCGCTTTGCAAAATGGTGCCTTGCCGCATATGTGCATACGCACATTCCGACAACCAATCAGTGGAGCTGACGACTTTATTAACCACCTTAGAAATTATTACCTAGACATGCAATTGGCGTAGAGTCCGTTTTTTGGAAGACGGAGTAAATTGACGTTTGACTGACATTAGAGTGTTGCACGCTCTGCACCACTAGTGATTGTAGTCGATGAAAATAGTATCGACTTTTATCGATTAAATAATCTTTAGTGAAAATTAAATAAAGTTAAACAAAATTATTGTCCATCTGGTATCACTATGAAACCACATATTACTTGTGCACACACACACGACACACCTTCACACATATTATGCGCTACCTGTGGCGCTGCCAACTAAAATTTTTTTTTACTAGATTTAGCTGAATATGTTGTTAATTCAATCCACAATTAGGTAAATATTAGAGTTTACAGCTTTTCATTAGTTAATGAATCGATAAAAGTATCGATAGCAACTACATGCCTATTTAAAATTTGTCAGAAACTGGCAACACTCTAAACGTCAAAAAAAAAAGACTACGTTCCACCATGTTAGAGAGCGTTCCAACTAAAAGTTCCCTTCGCCGTTATGTTGGCTCCACTTTCACTGTAACTGTCAGTGCTTAAATTCGTGCTGCCAGATTGTGAAGATTATATTACCTAATAATGTAATCGGTATTTACCGTAAAAAAAATACGGTAAATACTAATAATTGCGGGTAAATCTGTACACATAGCAACCCTCAACGCTGTTTTGACAGATAGACAGTGGAGCCAACATAACGACGAAGGGAACTTTTAGTTGGAACGCTCTCTACCAACATACATTTGGTTGGTATGCATATGCACACCATTTGCGATACACGATTGCATAGACAGCCTTGGGAGCTAGATGGTGCGATGTATCGACGCGGTCGGAAGTTGGATGGGTGATCGTCGGGCCCAATAACGTTAGAAGAGATAGGGACGTCGGACCTTCCCCGCGCCAGCGTAACACGATATTAGTAAAAGAGTACAAATAACATTCGTCGGTCGCCCGCTGGCTACATAGCGTCAACCTTCCCCCACCCGATACCACCCAATCAGAATGCGCGCCGTCCCCTCCGCTCCCCGCGGAGCTCGGCGACGCTGGTTCTCATACAAGCATTGGACATGCCGACGTCCCTACTTCTTCTAACGTTCTTGGTCGGGCCATTGATTTGTCTTTGAAAATAGTGCGTGATTTCCGTCTCACTCTAGGACACACATTTCCAGGATTACCAAAGATTCCAGGATTTCGTAAGATTTCTAAGGACTACCAAAGATTCCTAGGGATTACCAAAGATTCCTGGAGGATTACCTAAGAATACCTGAGATTGCCAATTATTTCTTCGGGATTCCTAGATTCCCTGGGATTCCTAGATTACCTGGGATTACTCGAGACTCTTAAGATTTCCAGCTTCCTCGGACTCCCACCTAAGATTAACTGAAATTACCAAGACTTTGATCGGATTCCCAATGATTCCCTTGGGATTCCTAGATTCCCTGGGATTACTCGGCACCGCCTATTAAGATTTCCAGATTTCTCGGACTCCCACATAAGGTTACCTGAAATTACCAGATACCCTAAGTGACTGTACACCAGATTCCCTAAGTGACTGACCCCTCGGACCCTCTTGTTACGAAGCGTAAGACGTTCATCGAATTCACGTCAAAATACATGAATGATCTCAACATAAGCCATTGTATAATTTTCCGGTAAGCCGCGGAGGAGCGATCAGAATTGGTCCATTTTTAGGGTTCCGTATCCGTCGTACGTGACCCTATTACTAAGCCTACGCCGCCGTCTGTCTGTCCGAGGGCTGTATCTCCTGAACATAGGTAGCCCGTTGAAATTTTCACAGAATATGTATTATGGCCGATATAACAACAAATAATAAAAATAAGAAAAAAGATTACGTGGGTTCCCATAGAAGAAACCAAAAAGTGTATGCGCGCCACGCCATCTACCGAAAAGACTATGAAGCATTTTAACTAATCATGAATTTTAACTTTACTAATATGAAGCATTTCATAAACACGTGAGTGGCGATACGGAACCCTCAGTGCGCGAGTTCGTCTCGCACTTCGCCGGTTTTTTTCTGACTTCTTTCTCTTCCGAGTATACTGCTCAGCCCTTATGAGCGATGGCGAGATGTTACCATAGCCTGCAACCTTCTGGAGATAAACAGCATGTCAATAGATGGCGTCATTCTCGCTTGGTAATCAAACATACTTTATGTACGTACAATCAAAGTAATTATGGATAGTTAATTAATTATTCTTTAGCACAGCAGTTAATTATTAAAATTAATTTATCGTGCAGACATATTTGGCTATTGGCAGCTCGATAAAGACATAACATGTAATACGCCGCCGCCATTATGGACGCCCGGGCGCCATCTTTGGTGTTGCCAGTAAATTGTTATATTGAATTGTCTGCCATCTTGTTGTTTATATGGATTTTCTCGGGTCATTAGCGACATACCTTTTGAATTGTACAATAATGTACGGCACGGTGTGTTAATGAAATGAAATGAAATGTATTTATTTATCACATCCAATACATACACACACAATAGATACAGTAAAAACACAATACGGACAAGACAAATTGGACCTGACACAGCCTTTGTCCCTCACCACCGAGTCCGGGAGCCGGTGAGAGGGACGCTGATTTTAAGGGGCCACCTCCCTAAATTGTGCCTCTCACTGTAACAATGCGCGTTTTATTTTATAATGAAGAAATTATGCAACTTATAAAAAAATCCTATGGGAGAAACATGCATGATAAAATTATTAATGCTTTTCAATAAAAATATTTGGTACTCCACATACCTATAATAATAAAAAAAAAACAAAAACTTAATACATTTTTTTTTTCAATTATTATAATACGTGGAGTACCAAATTTGTTTATTGAAAAACATTAATAATTTTATCATGCAGGTTTCTCCCATAGGATTTTTTTATAAGTTGTAGGTATAATTTCTTCAAAATAAAATGTATGATAAACGGTCAATGTTAGAAAGAGAGGGTAGATTTAGGAAGTAGCCCCCTTAAGTCAGGCTCAAGTACACAACACAAATAATATTCTAATATACCCTAACATAAACATATACACAACAACCAGAGATAAAGGAGAAGAAGAAGTCTTACAGTTACAGTACACAAAACACAACAACACACACACAAAACAATCCATCCGTCCGTCTGTCGGTCCGCACGTCATAATAATACATTTTGGAGGCATAAGTTGGTTCCGTGTCCATGTGGAAGCCTATTACTAAGCCTACGTCTTCTGTCTGTCTGTCTGTGCGTCAGTCCGAGTGCTGTATCTTTTGAACCGTAATAGGTAGCCCGTTGAAATTTTCACAGAATATGTGTTACTATGGCGGATATAACAACAAATTATAAAAAAAAAATTAAGTGGGGCTCCCATACAACAAACGTCCGAAAAATCGATTAGTCACACTACTGAATAATAGATGGCGCCACAGGCTTTTATACATTGCATTGTTGAAAGACAAAAGATAGTCGGATAATAGCGGATAGATACAGAAACCTCCGTGCGCGAGTAAAACTCGCACTTAACAGATTTTTTATGGTGGATGTGTCAGTTAATAATAAAAAAAAGCTAAAAGTAAAAAATTAAGGGGTCCCCATCCCATACAATAAACGTGCTAAGAATCTATTAGTCACGCTACTTAATGAAAGATGGCGCCACAGGTTTTCATATTTTGCACTAAGACAAAAGATAGACGGATATGGTTTTTTGACAGGTATGGTATATCGGATCTACGGAACCCTTTGTGCGCGAGTAAAACTCGCACTTGACCGATTTTTTTATAAGAGATACCTACTAGGTGTTCCCTATTCAAACAACTGACATGTATTCATGCGGTTACAGCATCTTCAGCAAACGTTAAGTCTATTCTACAGGTACTATCATGGACGCTGCTCAGAAACTTGTAGCCCTTTTTCCTTGCCTTCCTAATGTCAACAGCACTCGTCCATCACAGAGAAACCCAACACCCTTTTCGTTTTTGACATCGGGCGTCTGAGAACCCATGGTCTCTCAGAGACCATGGGGTGGTTTGGACATCGGCTCTTCGTGCGAGAGGTCCGAGGTTCGAATACGGTCGGCGTGTACCAATAAGTTTTTTCTGACGAATTTACGTGCACACTTACACCTACTGCTTCACCGTTCGGAACCGGTGTAAAAATGTAGGTCTCTTCCCTTGCCCCTTACCAGGTGGTAGGCTCGAATTGTAGCCGACTGGGTTGGTACCACGGTACTGGATGTAAGATGGCCGCATAGCAGCCTCGCTCGGCTGTGTTCTCCTCTAGTCTAGTATAGCCAGCAATCCAGGGATTTCTCCGGTATGGCACCTACCTTCTTGGAGGTGATACTGGCTGGTCGGAGCATGCGCTTTGTCCCCTCCGACTCAGCCTCCCGTACCGGATTACATAAAAAAAAAAATTCTACAGGTACCATCATGGACGCTGCTCAGAAACTTGTATCCCTTATTCCTTGTCTTACTTATGTCAACAGCACTCGTCCATCACAGAGAAATCCAACACCCTTTTCGTTTTTGACATCGGGCTTCTTGGAACCCATGGTCTCTCAGAGACGGTTCGCTAGGATGTGAAATTGCCTTCCCTGGTTCTTGCAACCTGGAGTCTTCAAACATCGCATTGAGTCCCCAAATCTGTTAGAATGGTGCCTTGCTTAATGTACTTGCGCGAGATGGGGTGGACTTGAATATTGTGTTGAACGCCTTTCATACCTCGGCACAGTCACCCTTACTGGTTTTCATAAAAACAATCTTAACGATAGACAAATGCCGTTGTCCGTTTGTTTTACTCTTTCAGACCTTTATATGTCAGTCAGTCAGTCAGTCAGCGTGTAAGCGTCCACTGCTGGACATACGCCTCTCCAATTTTCCTCCAGTCCTCCCGACCTTCAGCGATACGGAACCACTGCTTTCCGCCAATATACTTGATGTCGTCCCACCTGGCGGGTGGTCTTCCCACACTCCGTTTTCCTGTCCACGGCCGCCAGTGTAGGACACGGTTACTCCAAGGGACATCGTCTCTTCGGCTAACGTGCCTAGCCTACTGCCACTTGAGCTTACCCATCCGGTGTTCAATATCGACTACTTTGGTGCGTCCGCGACCTTTATATATGTCACTAGAATTAACTGAAAACTTGCATTCAGCTAATCCATCTGCCATTTCAAGGTCAAATAATATTGCGTCCTCACTGGCCGCTTCATTGCCACACGTTTTCAACCTAACCTTGGAGACTCCTTCTTTTCTAATTAAATGATCTAAATGGCACACCATGTATAGTCACTCGGACACCAGTAATGACATCCTATACGCTCAAGCCATACTTATGGTGGTTAATAAGTGAGTGCTATTTTAATTCTAGACGTTAGGTCATCTGCGGTGTGGTTGGCTAGAGCCTCTTTAGATGGTTGGGTAAGGTATTATTTTATTTATATGGAAAACGCGACAAAATACCTACTCGCAGTTATCTAACTGTGACGCACAGGAATTGCGAATGCCACGTCGGCCTGACACGAGCTTTTACACGCCCTTTTCAAAAACCCCGGGCTGTTACTTGGTAGAAGATAGATGGGCAGGGATTGCGTTCCACATTTTCAAAAACCCCAGGCTGTTACTCGCGGAGAAGATAGATGGGCAGGGATTGCGTTCCACATTTTCAAAAACCCCAGGCTGTTACTTGCGGAGAAGATAAATTGGCAGGGATTGCGTTCCATATTTCAAAAACCCCACGCTGTTACGTGCGGAGAACATATTATTAAGATGGGCAGGGATTGCGTTCCACATTTTCAAAAAACCCCAGGCTGTTACTTGCGGAGAAGATAGATGGGCAGGGATTGCGTTCCACATTTTCAAAAACCCCAGGCTGTTACGTGCGGAGAAGATAGATGGGCAGGGATTGCGTTCCATATTTTCAAAAACCCCAGGCTGCGACGTGCGGAGAAGATAGATGGGCAGGGATTGCGTTCCACATTTTCCAAAACCCAGGCTGTTACTTGCGGAGAAGATAGATGGGCAAGGATTGCGTTCCACATTTTCAAAACGCCAGGTTATTACTTGAGGAGAAGATAGATGGGCAGTGATTGCGTTTCACATTTTTTAAAACCCCAGGCTGTTACGTGCGGAGAAGATAGTTGGGCAGTGATTGCGTTCCACATTTTCAAAAACCCCAGGCTGTTACGTGCGGAGAAGATAGATGGGCAGGGATTGCGTTCCACATTTTCAAAACCCCAGGCTGTTACTTGCGGAGAAGATAGATGGGCAGGGATTGCGTTCCACATTTTCCCGGTTCTGTTAATGTTTGCTTTTGACATTTAGGCTTTTGATAACGCATCGTTTCTCAAAATGGTTCCTCTGTCGCACCGCTGCTAACGTGTGGAAATGGCTATCGGCGATCGTGTGTTTCCCGATACTTTCAACACAGTTGGATAGAGCTTCAGTAGCAGCGTCTCATGAGCGTGATTTCGCGAAGTGAGCTGGATTTGGCTGTTTCTTTCGTTCCTCGTCACAGCCAACCATTCTGAAAGAAAAAAACGGTCAAGTGCGAGGCAAACTCGCCTGGAGAGAGTGCCTAGTACCATTACCTTTTCCTTGAGAACTTTTAGAGACTTTTAGAGACTTAAGCATTGCAAGCACTACTAAATAGTTGTTTTGGTATATTTTATAATATCTTTTATACAGTTTGCATTTTAAAATTATAATAACAAAAATTTTTTTTTTTAACGAACTCTTTCCATTGACATGTTATAAGGATGGACTTGAAAAAAAAAATCGCTTTCGAACTTTTCCCCCAAAATAAAAATTCGCTCCTTTAAACTCTATATTGCTTACGTACAACATTTTAACTTTTTTCGTTCAGTATATTCGAAGAAAATAAGCTTTGACAGACAGACATGAGAGAGATCCTATAAGGGTTCCGTTTTCTACTCTTTTGAGGTACGGAACCTTAAAAAAAATACTTCTTTTCTTCCGTGGACCCGACGAACCGTCTGGTCTCTCCATAAAAGTTAAAAACGTTCCTAAAATGTCTCAAGATAGTAGATAATTTAATATTTCACGAGTCAAGCGAATGCTCACCTTATATGGCAAGGAATAAGTGCTAGTTCTCGTTAATGGTCATGTCTCGAGTAATGTCTTAATCGTTAGGTATTTGACCTAATTAGTAGAAACTCGTTCTAGGAACTCCTACGAAAAACACGTAAAGTTCTATTGAACCAACTTACGTATTACTAGCTTTTGCCCGCGGCTTTGCTCGCGTGAAATTCGTATTGAAAAAGAAGAAAGTAAGTACCTAAGCCCGCTAGCCTACCTTTATTTTTGCGTGCGGAACAATTCGGTTTGTATGAGAACCACATCTTAGCGTAACCGGAACTGAATTTTATTTTACGTACTCATCCTGTGTCACGTATAGTTAAATGTGCTTGTACTATAAGTTTCATCGAATTCGGATGATCGCTTTGAGAGTTATGGAGGAATATACATACATACAGAAAAAATTCTAAAAATCGTTAATTTTGGTTTAGTGTCATAGAGTATACAAACGCAATATCTCATATTGTATTGTATTGTTTATTGATCATTCATACGGCAGTTAGATTGCGCTCGAACTTGTCACAATTTGTTCTATCCGTTTCGATTACACCCACAAAGAAGAACCGACAAGAAACTTCGCAGGGTATTTTTTTAAACATATTTTACAAGTATTTAGTGACTAGCCACAAAATGACACCGCCCATAGTCTATCTAAAACACAGCTTGAGAGCAAGATTAACAATTTTGCTGAGAGTTCTGACTACAAAGACTTATTAATTAAATGAATCAGGTGTAAAGAGCCTTTGTCAAACTTTGATACTTAATTTGTATCAACATAATTACATATGTCCAAAACAAAGTAACTTACTTTATGACCATACCTTACAGATTTATTATTAGTATTGATACGGCCTATTTACGTTCTTAAATCAGAGACGATATCGGTGGCAGTGGTGGCGATCGCTCCCTAGATCGCCGCGTGTGTAGGAAAATCAGCACAGTAATTAGACGAGGCTGAGAACAAGAAAGGGACAAATCCGTTTTGACAAAATTGCTAGAAATTAATAAAAACAGTTTCAATGGACGTCGTTTATGTTTTATAACCTCGGTTTAAACATTATAATAATATATTATAGAGCAGTAACTGAGCATTATAATAATTAAAATTTCATGTAAATTTGACTTTAACTTTATTGATATCTTATGCTTTCTTTTTATTAGGTACTACTCCTTTACTGAGTAACGTATCTGTACGGTGTGGCGTGTCTTTGCTGCCCTTGATTATTGATTATTGATTATTTGTGTTTTTGATTTTGATTTTGTTACTGTTGTGCACCTATCCTGCTTCATTTTTGTATTCAGACTTTTTCGGTAGGTTTATATTTTTGGGTTTAGGGATCTTTCAACAATTACGTGATCATTTTTGGCCGTTTTTTTAACCCCCCTCCCCCTATGTGATCACAGCGTAATCTTTTGTTGGACCCCCCCCCCCCCCCCTCGCCTTGATTACGTAATCTTCGTCCGTGCTTAAATTTTTTGCTGTTTATTAGCACTGACACGTATGTCATGTTTCTATGGGTCTTAAATGACCTAAATTTGGGAAGAGGTTGTGTCATTTGTCAAAATGCAAAAGGTAAGAACTATAAAGTTAAATCAATGAAATAGATAGTTTCATTAGTCTTTATTGAAACGACGAAATGAAATCAACTCTTTCTCACTAAGTCAAGAAAATTTAACAAGTTATTAATTAAGTTATTATTACATATTCTAGTGTTATTCTAAATCTAAATCGACGTTGATAAAATTTGCTTATATTGATATTAATAGTAAATAAATAAGAAAAAAATGATTTTTACCATGTACGGGTGGGAGAGCTGGTTCGAGCTTGCTAAAACATTTAGTTTAAAATTATTCGTGGTAGGTGTTTCACGGTGATATAGAAGCACCCTCCCCCCCCCCCTTCCGGTGATCACATAATTGTTGAATGATTCCTTATGTTATGTGTCACTTAAATTATAACGTCCTTTCATTATTTATTTATTGTCTACGTGGAGAACGTTGTAGATGTGTCCATACTTTGTTTTTTTTTTATATTATGTTGTACAAGCTGTGCCCGGGGCTCCGCCCGCTCTCATATTTCACTTCACTGCTAACCTCATAAGCTATTTACCGTGATAGTAAGTAGCCTATAGTTGATGGGAAGAATCAAGCTATCCGTAGAATTTTGTTTTATTAAAATCGGTTCAGTGGTTCTCGAGTTATAAGCGGACAGACAGACACTCAGACAGACACTCAGACAGACAGAAAGCAGACGTTGGATTTTATTATAGGTACTAGCTGTGCCCGCGGCTCCGCCCGCTCTCATATTTCACTTCACTGCTAACCTCATAAGCTATTTAGCGTGATAGTAAGTAGCCTATAGTTGATGGGAAGAGTCAAGCTATCCGTAGAATTTTGCTTTATTAAAATCGGTTCAGTGGTTCTCGAGTTATAAGCGGACAGACAGACACTCAGACAGACAGAAAGCAGACGTTGGATTTTATTATAGGTAAGGATAAGGAAGGAAGGAAGGATAAGAATGTTACCTCACGTACATGTCTGCTTGTTTTCCCATAATAAAAAAAAACAAACGGGTCTGGGTCCGTGCTCCACCTAGGTTCTCCACCTGGGTGGAGCATGGGATACTTAGATTTTATATGCTATGTCCATGCTCCAACTACCATTAAGTACAGTCGTGTGCAAGAGTGGAATTTAGTGGGTCCACGGGGAAAACTATAAATCAAACATTGATTTCTAAGAGAGGTAATAACATTATACTTAACATGTTACATGTGACATAAATATTATGCGCCCTTCACCGTTCTCTTTCATCGTCAATAAAAACATCATAATAAACTGGGAACGGTTCTAAAGTACCAGGGCAGCAGAAATTTAAAGGAGGTTTCCATAATTTTATAAAAGTTAATCACTATTATAATAATAATTGCGATTAACTTATACGGAAACCTATTCGAAAACGCGTATTCATGGTATAATAGGTGCCAGGATTTATTCATTCATCCAAGGCCAGGGAGAGGCTAGGATTATCTCCCTTTTTTTCTTTCCCTCTCAGCGATTAACTTATATAAAATAAAGGAAACCTCCTTTAAATTTCTGCTTCCCTGGTACTTTGGTGACTTCATGTTTGTTAATGTTTGTTAATGTTTGTTAATGTTTGTTAATGTTTGTTAATCCTGGCCTATATTATTTATATAATATATATTTTATAATTGTTGTATATTTTTTTTTATTTGCGGAAACTGAATTTAATTTGACTGGTTGACTGGAAGAAATCACTTAAAGTGATAAGTCCGCCTTTGCACGCTACAGTTCTCTTGTTTCTGTGTGAATTATTGTTAGCTTCCATTCTTCTTCTGTATGTTATCTTCTGTCTTGTGTATCTCTGTGTTTTTGTGTGCAATAAAGGATTTCTATTCTATTCTATTCTATTCTATTAATTTCTTTTCAAAATAAACAATATAATCAAGTTACCTTGTTATTTTATTGGTTGTATTGTAACTGTACTATACAGCTGTAGGTCAGTAAGAAATAGGCAAATCAGGAGTTGGCGACTAAGGAATTGGCGAATAAAGTCATGGACTGTACAATAATATTATCAGTTGGAGCATGGTATATGGTATAAATTGTAAGTACCCCATGCTCCACCCAGGTGGAGAACCTAGGTGGAGCACGGACCCAGACCCCTTAACCTACGAGCATCTTGACCTCTGGGTTAGCAAATTTACTGGCATGATTTTTCCAAGCTTTACCGTATTCGACAAAAAAAAAATATCTTCAAATCATATCACCAAAATCCGAAGCAAAAAATTAAGCCAGCTACTCTCATGCCATGCACATGTTTCTAAGAATAGTAGTTTAAAAAAACGTCGTTCGTCATTCATGCAGCATTCTACGCACGCACAGTTTAATAATATAATTAATTCCGTTTGCAACATCAGATAGTGATATTAACATAGGCCAAGAGAGCGTGTACAGAGTTTTACGTAGTCACCCTCGATAGCTCAGTGGTGCAGACGGTCGACTGTCGCTATAGATTGTTAAGCAACGCTGGGCGCGGTCAGTACTTGGATGGGTGACCGCTCGACCGTTGGAGGCTGACCGCGGTTCGAATTCCACGTAAAACTGTAGGTCCCTTCCCTTCTTACCTTACTAGGTGGTAGGGTTCAACCCGCCCGGGTTGGTACCACCGCACTGAACGATACGTCGGTCGAAACGGCTATGAAAATTCAGTGTAGCCGGCGCGACCGAAGGGAAGCACTGTCACGACACCTAGTTCACCCGGTGTTATGGGCTGACATCACGGATGTTGTAGGTGATGCACCACTGAGCTATCGAAGCTGACAATATGGATATATGAGAGGTGACTACTGGCTTACCATTTCCCCCTTTAGCACGGCATCTTGTACTTATTCCGTACAGTAGCCTTAAGCGACATGCACAGGGAGAGATGCAGGTGGACTATTATTTTTTAAGTGGCGGGCCCGCGCGTTGCATGAGTTAAATGGAAATAACGTAACAAAATTAGCCTCGAGCTCTGATAATACGTGAGTGAGTAAGGCACGTTGGGTGCCTTATTCGGAGGAATCGCCCTGGGAGGCTTTGCTGAAGATACGGCCTTCCTGTGCTGCTTCCAGGCTGGTGAAGGAAAACACTACGGACCTTGAGTTTGCATTGTAGTGTAGGGATCTTGAAAAGATCGGCCAAGTGCCAAGTTTTACTCGCGCGCGGAGGGTTCCGTAGTTCCGCTATACCATACCTGTCAAAAAAACATATCAGTGGATCTTGTGTCTTTCTACAATGCAAAATATAAAAGCCTGTGGCGCCATCTAATATTCACTATCGTGATTAATTGATTCTTAGCACGTTTTTTGTATTAATTTTTTACTTTTCGCTGTGTTTTATTATTTTTTGGCACATCCGCCATAATAGCACATATTCTGTGAAAATTTCAACCGGCTACCTATACGGTTCAAAAGATACAGCCCTCGGACAGACAGACAGACAGACGGACGACGTAGGCTTAGTAATTATAGGTTTCAATATGGATACGGAATGCTAACAAAAACGAACGTTAATTTACACACATACAAATATGTATACCTACTTCATACACACACACATAACCATGATTAAATACATAATTTAACTACATAAATTGCATAATGTGTAGATATATAAATTTTACATATTTTTTTTATCAAAACCTAAAATTAATATAAAGATAAACGGAGTTTCCACCACCGGCGGCGGGGAAAATACTAAATTATTTATTATTATATTATTATTTATTTATTAAAACATGCACAAATGGTAGTCTCAATTTACTTCTCTAAACATTCATGCTTCTATGAAACCCACACACACATTGACACTTCTAGTCTCAGCGAAAACTGCAGTAGAAGTTGAAACAAGAACTGAACTGACTGACTGACTGAACCGTTTTATTTATTCACTCGTACTAATTCTATCACTAATCAGTAATTCACACTACCCACATATCATAAGACGTTCCTTTACAAATTATTACAATCAATTATGTAATCTTAGCTACTTAGCGTAAGTGAAATATAATAATACATATATTAATTGATTAGAATGTTTGTAAAGTTGTCACACTGTTATTAATGTTTAGGTTGGCTCTTACAGGACAAACCCAGTTTAGTGTAGAAGCTAACATATATGTACTAAAACTGTAATTCTTTCATATAAATAAATAAATAAATAAATAAAAATTTAAAAAGATCTCCTCAGAAAGGATAAGGGCGACAAGGCGACAGGGTAGCCACTTCTCAACTTGGCGCGGTGCTTCCACCGAGTCATGCAACAGATGGATCTTCGTGTCTGCTTGATAGTTACCTTGTCCGAGTACTTTGCTAATCGTTCTTGCCGGTGTTTTGCTGTAATTTACAAGAGCACTTGCAGCACAGCGCCGATTCCTCTACTCACCCCGACTGTCGGGATACAAGCGTGTGGCATGTAATGTAATCTAATGTTTTAATCGAAACTTTCAATCTGGGAGTATTTGATATGGCCATCAGCTTAGCGTCGTCGTTTCGTGAGGTAAGGTGTCGGGGCACGGTCACCCATCCTGGTTTATAAAAATCTAGTTATTTAAAACCACATTCACACGCAGAGGGTTCTGTAGCCATTGTTCTTCTTGAACGCATGCGCGGTCACTCTCTGCCGCTCAGCGCTCCGCCAACTAAAATCCAATCTTTAGTTCTCAATAATGTTGATCTACCATCAAAAACATATAATGTAAAAAAAACTGTAAAAAAAAAGATTGAACCGACTTCAAAAAACAACTACTAGAACTAAAAATTATTAAATAATTGAGTTGAAGGCGATAAAAAAGCACAAAAGGACTTCATCTATCAATTTTCTGGTGTGCATTTGTACCTTGTTTAAATTTTATTTTTCATCATCTTGTAGCTCTAGCCGATACGCATCTTTTGAGCCCTCAACCACTTGCGTAGCCCCAAAAGTCGCGACACCAGGACGATTTCACACTCTCAGCGAAAATTTGGGGCTATACTGAAGCGATCGAAAAAACATGTTCAATGTTAAAAAATTGTAAAAATCGGATAAGGTTTAGAGGGTTAGAAAACATAAATGCCGAAAGACGATTTTGTATGGAGAAAGTTAACTTCCGTCTCGTCTTAAAGTTAAGTCCGTGTGTTCGGCCATTTAACTTTCTAACAGGCACTTTAGAAAAATCATATCGACAACTGCCATGCAGAGCGAATGAATGCTGTCAGCTGTCTGTCGAACAATGCGTTATTTTATACAATGTAGTTGCATCTCTGTCTTGTTAACGTTATAAAACAGAGAAGACACTTTGATAGAGAATACTTATCGAGTTACGGATTTAATCTGTCGTTAGTTAACGGGAGATAAGAGATATTTAAGTATGTGTTGGCGCATCGGCCAGGTCGTATTAGATTGGCTCGTTGTAAGTAACAAGATCATACAAAATGAATTAATGCAATAACATTAATTTATGCTATCGGCTGCCCGACCTACGCACCGCGCCGTTCGTGTAGGCATCGTATGCGCAGTGTGCTGTGATCTAAACATCTTGATCGTTTGCTTCCCTTCTTTCTACAAAGATGAACCTCGTTAAGGCCCTGCCTGTCAAACCGTATTCACCCGTACTCCTCTTTCAAGGCGCCGCTTTCGCTGGTTGGAGTAGGATGCAACACAATCAGTAAATAAAAATTAGGTTTTTAGGGTTCCGTATCAGGTACGGGACCCTATTATTAGGCCTATGCCGTCTGTCTGTCTGTCTGTCTGTCTGTCTGTCCGTCCGTCCGTCCGTCCGTCTGTCCGTCCGTCCGTCCGTCCGTCCGTCCGTCTGACCGTCCGTCCGAGGGCTGTATCTCTTGAACCGTAATAGTTAGCCCGTTTAAATTTTCACAGAATACGTGTTATTATGACCGATATAACAGTAAATAAGAAAAATAAGAAACAGAAAAAAAATCACCGGGGTCCCCATAGAAGAAACTAAAAAGTGTATGCGCGCCATCTACCGAAAAGAGTATGAAGGATTTTAACTAATCCATAGATGGTATGAGTGGCGCTGACCACGACGCGACGTGGCGATACGGAACCGTGCGCGAGTTCGACTCGCACTTGGCCGGTTTTTAGGTTTCCGTACCCCGTACGGAAGCCAATGATGTTTTTTTTAAGTTATAGATTCAGCGTTCTATTCAATATCGGTGGAGAATTTGGTATTCAATAGAAAACATTGCCATCTAGCGATAATTATTATGGTTATACTTGCATCACAAGTATCAAAACTGTCTCCGCCGACTGCCCCACCACACGCACGCGCCTACAAATCGACAACCAACATAGTCCGCTCGTACAGTCGTGACCCTATTCGCGGTGACTCACACGCCGACTGGCGTTTAAACAGTTTTTTTTATAATATTGAGGTTATAAGCACTTCTATAGTGAAATTATTAACGAATTTAGTCAAGAAAGCTGTTGAAACATCTTGCTTCTATCTATGAAACTGTTGACGTAGAAACAGAAACATTTCGGGTTTTGTGAAATGTTTATAGTGTGGCACACTCGATTCGAACATCGCAAATGACGTTTTAAATCAAGTAAAGTTACTAAAGTTACTAAAATTTATTGTAATGTATATTTTTTCATATATTCATTAAATTTTTTCCTACCTTTCGCTTGCACTAACTATACTTCTTTCTCTATATCTTTTAATAATCTAATAATCTTTCAATATTATTCCACATCACCATTCCGGTGAAACTGAAGAAAACTGAAACTTGAAGAAATCAATTGCAGTGATAAGTCCGCCTTTGCGCACTCCTGTATTTCTTGTTTTTTTTGCTAATACATTGCTATACGTGGTGGTCGGTGTTGTGATATAATTATTACAAGATTGCTTGCAACACAACACCGATTACTCTGTTTTTTTTAAATTTGTAATTTTTAACTTTTTTATAGTAGAAAATTCTACAGCAACATAGTTTGTTAAATATTTGTTCTTTGTCGCTCGCAGAGCAGGATAAATCCTTCAGCAACGATTCCGTCAGCTGAGTTTCGTTCGAAGGCTCGTTGTGTGGAATAAACCGAATGCGTACAGTGGCGTGACATTACGGTGGTGCAACGTTGATGTGAATAATCGAAGTACATATTCGGGTTTTCTGCGGTTGTTTTTAACACGTAAACATTGATTCACACTCTGTGCTGAAAAAAGTTGCGTGAATGCTTCTAACTAACACTCACCGGCAGTGAACTTGGGAAGCAACTTCAATTGCAAAAAAAAAAATAAAATGTCCATGGAAAGTATAGATTCGGACGCATTCGGCTAGCCGGCATGGCATTCGCCACCCCCCGTATGCCGATGACTGAATGCCCATGGGCTTCATTAGAATTTTCGTTCGTTTCGTTCGTTTAGGTTCGTTCCAGTATAGGCCCCGATTTCACGAAAAAGTGCGATCCCCTTATATCTCGGAGAGTTGTGAAGATATTATTTTTAAAGAAGGCTCAAAAGACGCGTATTCAGGAGAGCTGTAAGGTGCAAAAATAATTATTCGCGAAATTAAAAAACGAAAAAGTTATGGCCGAAATAGTGAAAAAATCATTAAAATTTTATTTCATTTTGACGCCCAAACACGGTCGATTTATCAAGTGTGGTTTAGGAGTTCCTATGGCTTCATACCGGCACCATTATCAGGACCCTGGACATCATATATGACAAGAGTACTTGCGAAGACAAATCCAACGAGCCCAAACACGATGGGCTTATCATGTGTAGTTTAGGACTTCCTATGGCTTCCTTCCGGCTCCATCATCAGAACCCAACTAACCTTTTCCTTATCCCGACTTTCTCGTGTCGCTCAGCGACAATACTTTTTCGAATTCCGTAGATTCATTTTCAATGTGCTCCATAGTCGTGTAAGGCACGAAATCTGTGATTTCTTTTTTATGGAAACTGACACGGTTGGCTACCTCACCTACTACATCCGTGATGTCAGCCCATAACACCGGGTGAACTAGGTGCCATGTCAGTGCTTCCCTTCATTTCTTATCGGCTACAGTGAACTGGACGGAAAACGCGAACTATTTAGGTACATAGCCATTTCGACCGACGTTTCGCTCAGTGCGGTGGTACCAACCCGGCCGGCAGATATTTATTATTTACCAGATGTGCCCGCCGAACACACGCGACGTTACGAAGCTTTTGTCGCATGAATCAGTCAATATGGCCTCCACCAAAGGCCCGATAAAATCAAAGCATATTGTCATACTTAGCCGCGATGTGTAATATTTATAGGGATGCAATTTTATAGGTTTATCAAAAGCTCGATAATATCGATGGCTATGCGAAATAAATGTATCGATAATTCTATTATATCCCACATACTGTTATTAAGCAACGCTGAGCGCGGTCAGTGATTGGATGGGTGACCGCTCGACCGTTGGAGGCTAACCGTGGTTCGGATTCCACGTTAAACTGTAGGTCCCTTCCCTTCTTACCTTACTAGGTGGTAGGGTTTATCCCGGCCGGGTTGGTACCACCGCACTGAACGAAACGTCGGTCGAAACGGCTATGTAAATAGTTCGTGTTTTCCGTCCAGTTTAGTGTAGCCGACATGAAATGAAGGGAAGCACTGACATGGCACCTAGTTCACCCTGTGTTATGGGCTGACATCACGGATGTTGTAGGTGATGTAGTCAACCGTGTCAGGTTCCATAAAAAAAAAAAAAAAATCCCATCCATTCCTCCTTAACCTTTTACCTTTAAAAAAATCCAACGTCTGCTTTCTGTATGTATGTCTGTCTGTCCGCTTATAACTCGAGAAACACTGAACCGATTTAAAAAAAAATCCACGGATAGCTTGGTTCTTCCCATCAACTATAGGCTACTTACTATCACGCTAAATGGCTTATGAGGTTAGCAGTTAAGTGAAATATGAGAGCGGGCGGAGCCGCGGGCACAGCTAGTACCTTTAATAAAATCCAACGTCTGCTTTCTATATGTATGTCTGTCTGTCCGCTTATAACTTGAGAACCACTGAACCGATTTTAATACAGTTTGGTTCTACGGATAGCTTGGTTCTTCCCATCAATTATAGGCTACTTTTCATCACGTTAAATGGCTTATGAGGTTAGCAGTGAAGTGAAATATGAGAGCGGGCGGAGCCGCGGGCGCAGCTAGTAGGTTTATATGACATAGCCCTATATCAGCCCATAATACCGGGTGAACTAGGTGCCATGTCAGTGCTTCACTTCATTTCATGTCGGCTACACTGAAATGGACAGAAAACTATTTGACATAGCCGTTTCGACCGACGTTTCGCTCAGTGCGGTGGTATCAAAGCGGTCGGGATAAACCCTACCACCTAGTAAGGCAAGAAAGGAAGGGACCTACAGTTTAACGTGGAGTCCGAACCACGGTCAGCCAACGGTCGAGCGCTCACCCATCCAAGTACCTACTGACCGCGCTCAGCGTTGCTTAACAACAGTCGACCGACCGCACCGCTGAGCTACCGAGGCTGAAACTTAATACAAATATCGATATTTCAATCAATGTATCGTACATCCCTACTCATCCTTTTAAATTATTCATACGAAGTCCTGCGTTATCCTGCCAAGAATGCCCCGTGCCAAAGCCTATCCTATATCGACCTCCAAACAAAATTAATTAAAATCAATGCTCAAACAATGGTTTTTGAGATACTTAGTTTGGCACAAGTGGTTCTGCATGTGTCCACAGCGTTTTAACGCGGTTGTTTTGCATGATGTTTTGAAGTGATATGCAATCGGGTTCACTCGCATTGGTGTTGGGCCTTGTATGGGTTTGGAATGCGTTGTGGTGCAGTAGGTATTTCAGTGACGCCAGACTGCCGGTTTTTTTTATTGCTCCAACCGCCAGAAAACCCACCCAGTTCGAGACTGGGTGGCTTTTCTGGCGGTTGGAGCCTAATTCTTTTAAAATATTGCTTTGATCACGCTACGCCCAATACGTATTGTTTTTTTAATCACCTACAACGTCCCTGAGGTCATCCCATTTTTTTTTTATGTAAACCAACATGAGTGGCTATGCCGAGAGACCAATGGTGCAGTCGACAGAGCCAAAAACTCCTCTCCTCGCGAAACCATGCTCAGTTAGGCGCCATGCCAGTAGATTTGCGGACTGTTGCTAGGCTATCTAGCCCTGTTAATACGACGTTTGAAGACACCCGGGTTTAAGAATTCGGGAAACAGACTCGCCGGAACACAGTTCCTCACCCTAGCTGTGCGACAAAGAAACGATTTAGAGAACCGATGGGTTCTCCAAAACCCTATGTCAACAACAATAGGGTGCTGAGTCTCTCTGCGACGAGTCATGCGGAGATAGGACGAGAGATAGGACGGGTAGCAGGGAATAAGGGATGCCAGTTGCACAGAGCCTGTTCCATAACACCTTCGTGAAATAGGGTGCCGTGTCAGTGCGTCCCTTCATCGTCACACCTAGTTGAACTAGGTGCCAACCTAGTGGGTTCGACTCATCTGTGGTTCGACTACTTATAAGAAACAAATCGTTATGGACACGTTTTGGGTACCCTACGAGGAGAGAGTGACCAAAATTTGTGTGAAATGTTTTATGTTGTTTAGGTTAGTTTATTATTAGTCTTTAATTTATTTGTTAATTTCATATTGTGCAATAAATATATTTTTCATTAATTTAGCACAAATAGATTTATTCAACAGCATTTCGAAACGTGCATTTTGCAACAAATTAACTGAATTAACCAACTAATTTATACAAATACACACATACGCACACCCTCTCTCTCACACACACACCCTCACATACATACGCACACATAGACTACTACAGCTCGAAGACACACGCACACACCCCAACACACCCTCACAACACGCTCCCCATTCTAATTAAAATTTAGTTTTGTTTTTGTTTTTGTTTGTAGCATATCACACACGCTGAATCCCGACAATCGGGGTAAGCAGAGTAATCGGTGTTGTGCTGCAAGAACTCTGGTAAATTACAGCACAACACCGACCACCACGTTTCGCAAAGTATTCGAACAAGATTAAATCGATCAAGCAGCAAGTAAGGCACGAAGACCCACCTGCTGCATGACTCGGTGGAAGTACCGTGCCAAGGTGAGAGGTGGCGATCCCGTCGCCCTTTAGCACGATATCTTGTCCTTATCCCTTAGTCGCCTTTTACGACATGCACGGGGAGAGATGCAGTAGGGCTATTCTTTTTAAGTACCGGCACCACACATGAAAAAAATACGTAACCTTATGAAAAAAATACGTAACCTTATGAAAAAAATACGTAACCTTATGAAAAAAATACGTAACCTTGTAAAAAGTGGAACTTAGTTATTGGCTTTATTGTTTTTTAATTCATATAATGTAACTTGTTTAATGTACATTGTAGCTGTTAAGTTTCCGATGCCGAGTCGTGCCCAATTTGTCGCCATTGTTTGATGCGCTATTTTATACGTTCCTTGTTAAACTGGCGACAAATAAACACTCATTTCATTTTGTCAGCCTCGGTAGCTCAGTGGTGCAGTCTCTCGACTGTTGATAACACGAGTTAAGCAACCCTAGGCGCGGTCAGTACTTGGATGGATGATCGCTTGACCGTTGGAGCTTGACCGTAGTGCGGATTCCACGTAAAACTGTAGGTCGCTTCCCTTCTTACCTTACTAGGTGGTAGGGTTTATCCCGGCCGGATTGGTACCACCGCACTGAGCGAAACGTCGGTCGAAACGGCTATGTAAATAGTTCGTGTTTTCCGTCCAGTTCAGTGTAGCCGGCGCGAAATGAAGAGAAGCACTGACATGGCACCTAGTTTTCACACGGTGTCAGATTCCATAAAAAAAATCATTTTCATTTCATTTCACCGACGTTAGATGAGTGATTGATGACTGATGATGACTGATGATGACTGATGAATTGATGATGAGTTGCTGACATAGTGGGCTCCAGGCAGAAGCTAGGTACGTATTAATAGAGCAAATTGATTCATGAGGAAAATCGACAGCAAAATATCGAATAGGTATGTCCGACTTTCATTCATACACTCAAAACCGCAGGCAAACTCTAAAATTAAACAATGGGGAATATCGAATAAATATCCTTCTATATGTCATTGGCTCATAGGCGTGCGTGGCAGTGCCTATAAAGGATGTTTCAGGATATGGTTGAGAAACTTCAGGAATAGAAGGTATACATTATTAGAAGAAAAAAATCCTTACCACTCAAATCGAAATTCCGTATTTTTTTTCTTCATACAAAAATTACAAATTGTAATAAAAACTCGATGGACAGTGAGTCTGGGAAGATTTGGCTCTCTAGGTCTAGGGAGTGCAATGACCTACTCCAGACCCCTTTTTCTTTTGATTTCATTCAACTTTAAGTGTTTGGAGTAATTTACCTGCATGCAAGTTAGTAGTTTTAGTTTTATTTAGTTTTATTTAATAAAGGCGGACGTTAACCGTCCACTAAATCTCGACCAAACTATTTTCACCAAAAAGTACTATAAAATGACCGAATCTAGGAAAAAAATTCAGAGCATTTCGTCTTCAAATATGGATTCCTATCGAACCCTGAAGTTACTAAACAATATCCCGAAAAAACCTGTATGTATACATACAGGCTGTTCCAGTTCAAACGGATTTGCGTAGCACCACGAGATTAATTTTTTTTTATTTGTGAAAAAAACTTATTAAAATTGTTTTTCTAGGAGTCCTATTTTTTTACAGTTTCCGATGTTGGACATGATTTTGGCAACGCTTTCCTAATACATAAAAGCACGAATGTCTTGTCCGGTTCAGCAATGCCATTTAAGGGAGAAACCTTATAATAAGAGCTTTTTTTAACGCCCGACGAAAAAAGAGGGGTGTTTTATGTTTAACGTGCGTGTGTGCCTGTGTGTATGTGTGATTGTTGGTATGAGTGTGTTTGTCTGTGGCATCGTAGCTACCAAACGGATGGACCGATTTGGATGCGATTTTTTTTATTAGAAAGCTGGTTTAATCAGAACGGTTCTTAGCTATGTTTTTATTGTTTTTAAATACTTACTTAATTTTAAGCCAATTTCTAAAAAAAAAAAACATTAAATTAAAAGAAAATATATTGTTCCCAAACTAAAATATGTCGGTCACTTGGGTGCCAACTAAGTACTTACTTACAGGTGATTATATTCCAGAGGGCTTGACATTTCAATAAAATAAAGCCCCATGTATACGTGATACAAGTCAATGACATTTAGTTCTCGCTAATCTAGCTAGACTTAAACCTTAGGAGATCCATTGCTATTCGGTGCTCTGTGTTCTGTTTCAATTCAACGAAGTATTGCTACGTGGTGATAGAGAAAGTTGACGCTATGAATTGATGGATTTTTGTGGTCTGAGTTCTCGAACAAAGAAACCGGAGTTTAGCTAAATGAGTAATAATGTGTCATGGAGCGAGACAATATATTTGTAGCGAGTTAAGCATTTAAACTCCATTTAGCTAAAAGCGCGTTTAGCGATTTATACACGACTTCGGTGCAAGTGGGCCTGAAAATTTTTTTACAAAGTTCAGTTTCATATATCACGACCTAAGGGAAGCGCTAACGTGGCACCAAGTTCACCCGGTGTTATGGGCTGACATCACATCGTGGGACGTTGTAGGTGATGTAGCCAATCGTGTCAGTTAGTTGCACTCCGGGAGTGCCGGCAGAAGTGAAAACTTTTTGTATTTCCGAAAATAATTCTTAGGTGGTTATAAAAGAAACTAAACACCCTAAAAAAATTTAAACACCGTAACATTGCTTAAAAAAGAAAACAAAAGAAAAAAAAATTGAGGGATTCGAATACAAATCCTACATTCTTACCAATGAGCCACGAAATCACATAAACGACCAAACGAATATCGGATTCCCTTGATTCGCTTTCGGCGTTAATGTCACTGAGAGACGAACAGAATTGATCCCGAGCCATCGTAACTTAACCCTTAATGTTGCATTAATACCCTTAAGGTTGCATTTTAAATAATAAAAATAAATCTGCCGCTTTTCGAGATCTGTCGCGAGTCTAAAAGTGCCAAGCGCCGCTAAAGAAGTTTTCACTTAAAAAAAAAAAAATAAGTAACCGCTTTTAGCACTACGGTAGCGTAACGAAACAACCATTTACATCTCATTCAAAAGCACGTGTTAACTCATTCATACTATAATCAAATCACCTTAATAGTAATTATCACTGTCATAAACTAACCTATTACCGCGCAACCAACAAACCTGAAAAAGATCATGCATAATACATAGCGAGCGAGCGTCGAGCCGCTGCACCAGCGCAGCCACCGTCATAAAAATTAAAACTGGCTTTTCAATGCAACGCACTGACCACTCAAGACACCGCCTTTGTGAATCGCCGACGTAGATCATGTCATGATCCATGGATCCTCCCACCCTGAGGCTGACCACGCCTGGACCAATGGCCGGCCGCGATCTCGCTAACTGGCCAATAAGAGATCGGCCGGCGCGGCGGTGTCTTGTCTTGCTTGACCAAGTCGCCGCCGCAGTCGATTTTAAACTTGGAACGCAATGATACAATCGCGTTTTAATTTTATACACGTGGCGTTGTCAATTAAACGGCTTGCGAAATTCGATTGTTTTTTTTAACGGTTTCGACATTAATTGGAAAATGTGTCTGTGACCCACTGCAGATAAGCGGGGACAGATGGGCTTATACTGAACGAAACGTCGTCGGTCTAAGCGGCTATATAAATAGTTCATGTTTTCCGTCCAGTTCGGTATAGCCGACATGAAATTAAGGGAAGCACTGACATGGCACCTACTTCATTATATTTTTTTTTATTTTTTTTTATGGAAACTGACACGGTTGGCTAAATACCCACATCACCTACAACATCCGTGATGTCAGCCCATAATACCGGGTGAACTAGGTGCCATGTCAGTGATTCCCTTCATTTCGCGCCGGCTACAATGAACTGGACGGAAAAAACGATCTATTCACATAGCCGTTTCGACCGACGTTTCGCTCAGTGCGGTGGTAGCAACCCGGCCGGGATAAACCCTACCACCTAGTAAGGTAAGAAGGGAAGGGACCTACAGTTTAACGTGGAATCCGAACCACGGCCACGAAACCGCACCACTTCACCCGGTGTTATGGGCTGACATCACAGATGTTTCAGGTGATGTAGCCAACCGTGTCAGTTTCCATAAAAAAAAGGTTTTCTAGATTGTCAGGCAATTCTCAGGTAGTCTAGATAGATTCCCAATGACCTCCGTCGGTGTATAATTTATTTAAATACATTTTCCTGTAATCAATCAATTATTAACATCTCATCACTTGTCACTCATTTTCCTCATCTGCGTTAGCAATACGAACAGTCTGTGTTTAAGTTAAGTAAGGTATTAAAAAACCGGCCAAGTGCGAGACGGACTCGCGAAACGAGGGTTCCGTATCCGACCGAGACATGGCACGGTCAGGGCCACTCACGCCATCTATGGCGTGTTTTATGAAATGCTTAATACTGTTTTCGGTCGATGGCGCCCATTAACTTTTTAGTTTCTTGTAGGGGTCCCGTGATTTTTAAAATTTTTCTTATTTTAATTATTTGTTGTCGGCCATAATAACACATATTCTGTGAAAATTTGAAGGGGCTACCTATTACAGTTCAAGAGATACAGTCCTCGGACAGACAGACAGAAAGACAGACAGACGGCGTAGGCTTGGTAATAGGGTCCCGTACGACGGATATTACGGAACGCTAAAAAAAGGATCAAGATCACGTGCAGTTTCACCACAGAGTTTCACCTATTTAAACGTATAATAATTAGGTCTCACTCAAACTAAACCCCACAATAACAGCAGATAGTTAAAGTAGGTTAAAGATAAATAAATACGCGGATATAATAAAATCTCTCTCGAAACAAATTCGTAAGACAAGACCGCGTGCATATCAAAACGAATCACGAGAGAAAAAAGCGTCCATTTTGAATTGCAAATGACGTTTAACTCATTCGAAATTCGAACGCCTTCATAGTGTAGGAGTTCTTTTTTTTATGGCGATGCACGGACGCGTCGCACTGCGTGCTCGTGAAAGAAAACGGTCGTGTTATGTAAAAAACCGGACAAGTGCGAGTCGAACTCGCGCACCGAGGGTTCCGTATCGCCATGTCATGGTCAGTGCCACTCGCGCCATCTATGGATTAGTTAAAATGTTTCACACTCTTTTCGGTAGATGACGGGCATACACTTTTTAGTTTCTTGTATGGGGACCCCCGTGAATTTTGTACTTTTTCTTATTTTTTGTTATATCGGCCATAATAAATAAATAACACATATTTTGTGAACCGGCTTCCTATTACGGTTCTAAAGATACAGCAGTAGGACAGACAGACAAACAGACAGACGGCGTAGGCTTAGTAATAGGGTCTCGTACGACGGATACGGAACCCTAAAAAAATTACCCTTGTTTTTGCTTCCCTCAGTCGGGTAAAAAATCGACCAAGTGCGAGTTTTACTCGCGAGAGTCCTCTCTGGCGAACTCGCACGTCACTGTGCGACAGAGACGGCGCACTACAACCAGATAGTTTTTTTTAATTTCTAAAACTCGATGTTCGTTATTTACTTGCGGGTACTGTGTTTTAACATAATATGAGGTATTGTTGCATTTGGCTCGATGGTCCGCGCGATTCAAAAAAAAAATTTTTTTTGTGTCATCCCCTCCCAGAAGGTAGGTGCCATACCGGAGACTTCCCTCGATCGCTGGCTATACTGGACTACAGAACACATCAGAGGCTGCTATGCGGCCATCTTACATCCAGTACGGTGGCACCAACCCAAACAACTTGAGCCTGCCACCTGTAAGGGGCAAGGGAAGGGACCTACAGTTTTACACCGGTTCCGAACGATGAGGCAGCAGGTGTAGGTATGCACGTAAATTTGTTTCGTCAGAAAAAAACTCATTGGTACACGCCGAACGGATTCGAACCTCGGACCTCTCGCTTGAGAAGCCGATGCCCAAACCACTCGGCCACCCGCCGCTTAAAATATGAGACTTACACGAAATAGCCAACTCGACCTCGACTCGCTAAACTGCGTTCAGTGAGAGGAGACACCATACCAGTAGATTTTCAGACTATAGAAGCGTCATTCAGCTTGTTATTACGACGTTTGAAGACTCCCAGTTTGAAAGTATCGGTAAACACCCTTCCCTTGCCCCTTACTAGGTGGTAGGCTCAAATTGTAGCCGACTGTGTTGGTACCATCGTACTGGATGTAAGATGGCCGCATAGCAGCCTCGGTTGTGTTCTCCTCTAGTCCAGTATAGCCAGCAATACAGGGAAGTCTCCGGTATGGCACCTACCTTCTCGGAGGTTATATTGACTGGTCGGAGCATGTGCTTTGGCCCCTCCGACTCAGCCACCCACACCGGATTACATAAAAAAAAACACACACACACGACGTTAGACAATTCTATTCACAAACTAGCGGTGCGGCAGAGGAGCGATTTTGATAAACGATTCGTCCTCAAGAGCCAAATGTCAACAACAAAAGGATGCTCACTTTCTTTGCCTCGAGTGCTACGGAGATATAGGTTGAATGGTAAGGAACAAGGGATCCAGTTTCCTCTGAGCTGCGTCCATGATAGTACCTGAAGAACAGACTGAGTGACTCTACAGATTGTCTGTGACTCAGATACTCCAGAACCATCAGTCAGTTTCGGGTCTACAAAACGGAACGGATCAGTTCTGCATTCTATTCTACAATATTTTTTTTATGGGAACTGACACGGTTGGCTACATCACAACATCCGTGATGTTAGCCCATAACATCGGGTGAGCTAGGTGCCATGTCAGTGCTTCCCTTCGGTCGTGCCGGCTACACTGAACTGGACGGAAAACTATCAGGCCCGGATCTAGGGGGGGGGCAAACCGGGTTGCGTGCCCCGGGCGGCACTGTAAGGGGGCGCCAAAATAAGTTTGAAAAAAAAAATCACTAAAGCGCTTTCAGGATTCAGGACGTAGTTATCGTACTATCGATTGTTCATTTGATGCCAATCTATCTCGAAAATATTACAGAGATTTAAATGGAACTGATTTCTGTCAGGAACTTGCTGTATTTAAAAAGCAAGCTCCACTTGTAATCGGAATCAACGAAAAGACAAGTGCATTCGAGCTGTTGCAACATATATGCAAACTTGACTTGCAAGAAGCTTTTTCCCAATATTAGTACCTATAGCTTTAAGAATATACTGCACATTACCGACGACCTCTGCAAGCTGTGAGCGAAGTTTCAGCAAACTAAAAACTATTTAAAAAAATATAAAAACCGCCTTCAAAAATGTATTAAAATAAAAAAAACCGAACACTAGAGTAGAAGGCGGTGCTAAATAAGGCTACACAAATCACAAAGGATATCATCCACTCATGTTTTCTTTCATGCATCATTTTTGCTTGCTTTAGCACCGCCTTCAATTCTTAGGTTTCATTTTTTAATAATCGAAATCGGTTGAAGTGGTACAGAATTATTCGACGCCATGTTTCAAACTGCAAATTGCTTAAAAAGTCCACATCACAAAAGTTTTGCTGAAGGTAACCACACAACATAGTAATTATCAAACTGCAAATTGCTGAAAAAGTCCACATCACAAAAGTTTTGCTGAAGGTAACCACACACCATACTATTTTGTTGATTTTTCAAAAACCGCTGAATCAGTTTCGATAAAATTTATATGGGACCACCTCTGAAGTATGGCCTACCAAACAAAAAAAGAATTTTCAAAATCAGCCCACAATTGACGGAGTAATCGCGTAACAAACATAAAAAAACATACAGTCGAATTGAGAACCTCCTCCTTTCGGGAAGTCTGTTAAAAATCGAACCCTAGTGTTGAAGGCGGTGCTAAAGAAGGCTACACAAATCACAAAGGATATCATCCACTCATGTTTTCTTTCATGCATCATTTTAGCTTGCTTTAGCACCGCTTTCAACTCAAGGGTTCGATTTTTTTTTATTTCATACATTTTTGAAGACGGTTTTTATATTTTTTTAAATAGTTTTTTATTTCACGGTTTTCTTTAGTAATATATTGCTATTAATGTACTCGCTTTCCAGTCCTATCTTGACCAAATGGAAGCACCAGCTTTCAAATAAACAAAGAATCATTAAAATCGGTTCACCTAGTCGAAAGTTCTGAGGTAACAAATTAAAAAAAATACAGTCGCATTGAGAACCTCCTCCTTTTTTTTGAAGTCGGTTAATAATTAAAACCTACCTACGTTCAACAATGAGTCAGGATCGTCTGTCTGGCCTCGCGATCCTAGCCATCTAGCTCGGCTTGTAAAACTGTAGCAAATGTTTAATAAAGAGTAGGTAAAAATTTATTTAAGGCTTTTTATTCTCCCGGTCACAAAAAATCCCACCTAGTAATATTCCTTTTATGAGTTTTTGAAATCACTAATTTCAAATGCTGGAGGGGAGGGGCGCCAGTTTCAAGTTTTTGCCCCGGTTCGGAAAAATCGTAGATCCGAGGCTGAAAACTATTTACATAGCCTTTCGACCGATTTCATTCAGTGCGATGGTACCAACCCGGGCGGGTTGAACCATACCACATAGTAAGGCAAGAAGGGAAGGGACCTACAGTTTTACGTGGAATCCGAACCACGGTCAGCCTCCAACGGTCGAGCGGTCACCCATCCAAGTACTGACCGCGCCCAGCGTTGCTTAACAATCAATAGCGACAGTCGACTGTCTGCACCACTGAGCTACCGAGGAGGGTGACAAGAATATAGACTATATCTACTTTGTATATCTAGAAGAGTAAGTGAGATATTATTCGCCTCAGTAACACACATTACCGTGTACTCTACTAATGTAAACTGGACTTCGACGCGAATTTCACGAGTGAAACCGCGAAATTACAAAAGTCAGTAGGTAACAGATATTCATAACGAACATATTTTAAAAAATCGAGGGAGTCTGCATGTACACATGCAGCAGTCAAACTTAGTTCGTGAATTTGATGTTTGCGCAGTTTGAAACAATTTTTTCGTAAGAAATTTTTTCAACTTTGATATCCCATATTGCCCCACCTAGGCTTCATACAAGGTTTTGTTTGACGTATCGAATAAAGCTAAAACCTTTGTCTGTTCGTTAGAGTTTGTCTCGATTTTGCAGCGTTAACGACTAAAGCGCGAGAGGTGTTTGAAGTTTGCGTTTTTTCGCATTTTTCAAAACATGCCAACTTGCAGGACTGATTTGGGCCAGAAGGAATGGAATCATAAAATAAAAATGTATTACGTATTTGAAGTCTTCAGATGGATCTTTTATCCGACATATTTAGAATTGTTGTACATAGTCTGGTTGCTGAGTACTAAGCGTCGCAAAGTACAAAAAAGTCTTAATTTTTTTTAGTCGCAACCCCTTACCCGAGCACAAAGACGTTTCATCAAATTCATGTCAAAACCATTCAAAGGTTCCTTTCGTTCTATCATAATTTCAGTGTACTCCGCTGAGTACTGTGTGAGGCCGGTACTTAAAAAGAATAGCCCCACTGTGTCTCTCCCCGTGCATGTCGTAAAAGGCGACTGAGGGATAAGGACGAGATACCGTGCTAAAGGGCGACAGGTTTGCCACCTCTCACCTTAGCACGGTCCTTCCACCGAGTCGTGCAGCAGGTGGGTCTTTGTGCCTTACTTGGTGACGAGCAGATGAGCAGAGAAGAGGAATCATCGGATGAAAATAATGATTTTGAAGATGGACCTTCGACGTCTCGGGAGTGCACAATCCCTCATTGGCGAATTTTAGTTTTATTTATTGTGAGGGATCTCACACCTCCGACGGCAGTGATTAAATGCAATACAATAAATAAATATGCATACTTATAAATATTTTAATTTTGGACAAATTTCCAGTTCTCGAAATTTCCTTTGATAAAGCTTATTCAATACATTCAGTTAAAGAAATATAAACATTGCCATAAAATAACAATTATAAATTACTTCCTATTATTTTCGCATTGATTTTTCGAGCTTAAAAATAAATTACCGAAAAATTTTAACGTTGGAAAAATTTCCAGTTCTCGAAATTTCCTTTGATAAAGCTTATTCAATACATTCAGTTAAGGAAATATAAATATTGTCATAAAATAACGATAATTATAAATTAATTTCTTTGATTTTCGCATTGATTTTTCGGGTTTAAAAATAAATTACCGAAAAATTTTAACTTTGGAAAAATTTCCGGAAAAATATTATTGAAATTTTTTACTTTTTGAAAAATTTCGTAAATTTAATCAGCAGTGGTAAATACCGATTACATTATTAGATAATATAATCTTCACAATCTGGCAACACGAATTTAAGCACTGACAGTGACACTAACAGTGGATCCAACATAACGGCGGCGAAGGGAAGATTTAGTTGAAACGCTCTCTACCGCCCTCTGTACGTAGGTACATAATTTTCTCTCTCAACACAAGCGCTAAACGACGCGCCGGCCGGTTTTCTTCAATTAATATCTACCGGCGCCATATTGGGCGCCGCCATCTTGTCACGTGACATGAAGTTAAGGTGCGTTCGCTCGCATATTATTACGCTGCGTCAAAATATATGTCTGCGTTAAATGAAATATGATAATGACCACATTTGCATACGGAGTAGAGGACTGGCGCGTTCGAATCTTTTTAATTTTATTTTTTCCGTGTACCGTTATCGACATCAGAAGTGGGATGTGTCGACATTGTACTCTCGAGTTATGTAGCCACATTCTATGTACAGTTGTACATAAACAGCACGGCGGCGTAGTGGTTATGGCATGTAGGTACTGAAGTTCAAAACCTGGTGACATAATTTTTTTTTTTTTTTTATGAAATTTGAATGTAAATCTGATTAAGAATTGTTCACTGTTTGCCTATCATCACAAATATAGATTAACGTAATATTCAGTTAGCGATATCTAGCTAATCAGGTTTATCGGCTAATTACAGAAAAACCTGATCAGGTTTATCCGTGGGTTAATCTGCTAATTACAGAAAACGTGATCAGGTTTATCGGCTAATTACAGCAAAACCTAATCAGGTTTATTACCAAATTACAGCAAAACGTGATCAGGTTTATCGGCTAATTACAGAAAACGCGATCAGATTATCGGATAATTACAGCAAAACCTGATCAGTTTATTAGCTTAGCTGTAATTACAGCAAAACCTGATCAGTTTATTAGTTTATCTATAATTAATTACAGCAACATCTGATGAGTTTATCACCTTATCTGTAATTACAGCAAAACCTAATCAAGTTTATTAGCAAATTACAGCAAAAGATGATCAGGTTTATCAGTGTAATAATTACTGCGAGCTCCTTGCATTACTAATAGTATTATTAAAAACCACACTGCAATCGTTTGAGCCATTCTCGAGTTCTAATGGAACAGAATAACAGACAACTTACGGATTTTTTACCAAGCAGAATATATATTTTAGAAATCCGACTGTGTTGACTAATACAAATTTGATTTTTTTTATTACAGGTAAGTGTCGAATGTTGAAACTGCTATGATAAATCGAGTAAGTACCAATCTTCTGCCAGCATCAATAAATTGGGTGCGTATTAGTGGTCTCGGTGTGGGAGGTGTGGAATTTAGCTGATATTCAATCTCTGAGCCGGCAAATTGTTCAACTATGCTTTTGCATCACTTTGGCGACCGGACTGGTACCGCTCGGATTGGTATCAACGCACCGGATGAAGGTCCGTCGAATGGAATAGTTGAAAATTTGATATAGTTTTGTATACTGTTCAGTGTAGCCGACACGACAAAAATTAAGCTCCGTCGAGACAAGGTCTAGGCTAGCATCAAGGGTCTAAGATAGGATAGTATTTATAGCCACCCATGTACGTTTCCATAAAAATATTACATTATGAAATTCGATCCTCTTGTTCAACTTTATCGCGGGAGAAGTCGCGGGCACAGATTAGTAGGTAGTATCTCGTCAAACCTTAGCGAGATAGTGAAACAAAAGTGAACCTTCCAAAAATTAACGACAAAAGAAAAGAACACGAAGAAATCAACGGCATTTCCTTTCATCGATCGTTCAGGCCAGACAAAGAATCCGTCAATCCGACAGGTCGACAAGTTGACAAGTCCGTCAAAACGACAGGCCGACAAGTTGACAAGTCCGTCAAACCGACAGCTGACAAGACGCCGAGACATCGGCCGCTTGTCGTGGCAGTTACGAAACAGGCGACGAACGCATTAGAGGAGATTTGAATATGATCGTCATTCATCTATGGTGGTCTAAGTTTTGACATATAACCAAACATGGGTGTCGCACTGAAAATGTGTACTACAATCCACGGATCAATAGCCTTTCCCCAGCGACATTAGTCCGCCTCCAAGCCGGACTGGCACCTCCTCGGGGGTGAAATTGGCTGCGCCTGAGGTTTCGACCTCGGGCACAGCCACCCAGTTCGGTAGCAATAAAAAAAGAACAATGCCTGCTACTTCACGTTTACATCCGAGAGGGACGAACAAGTAAAGTATTGACATAGCACCTCGTCTCGACCGGAACAAGGTGTGATTTGCTCACATTATTTAACAACATTACACAAAAAAAGTCTTGGGCGAAGGGTACATAACTAATTACAACCTCATCACGAGATCTCTCTTCGTGGTGATGATCACATTAATAGTTGGCTATGGCTACCAGAAACTAATACCTATAAAAAGAAGAAACAATTTTGGCCACTTATCACCAGGCCAAAATTCTGGATTCCTTTTACAACCTTGGAAACTGTTTCCAATGTCAATTATTTTCGCAATAAACAATATTGACCATTCGTTCTCGAAGCGATTCGCGGAGTCACGGCAGACGACGTTTTTATTTTTAAACTGACTTGCTAGGCGTCTATCCGATTCCTCGAAAGTTTCCACGTACAGTCGAAGCCTTTTGATCAGCGCCGCGTGCGCAGCGGTAAAACTTCGAAGCACGCGCCATCCCGCGAACTCCACACAACTATAGCACAGGACTTCTACGATACAAAAGATATATCTGATGCAATCTTCGACGGAAAACATCTCGTAATTTCAGCAAATGAAGGCTGGAATCCTTTTGAATAAATATGTCGTTAAAGTCTCTTTGAATATGAACGCCCGCTATGCGCGCGCGCAGACCGGGGTCACGTGATGAATATTAATGTTTTATTTGTAAAGGATTCATGGATCATCAGGTCATTTGAGAATTGATTGAGCTTATTGCTAATACTTTTATTATTTATTATAGTTTTGTTCAGTTGTTATTATGTATAGTTTTGTCCCCTACATTCCACCTTGAAGTACACCTAAAGATATGTAATCGTATTTATCCGGTTTCATCATAGATTAATATTTAACAGGACACAAATGTTATATGCAATAAAATAACGTGCATTGCAAATTCCAGGTTTACCTATCTTATGATATATCTTATCATATTTTAATTACACACTTGGTTAGATTGAAAGATCGAATCAAACGCTTTAGGTACGTTTGACAAATTACGTAATTAATTACCGCCTACTGGACTATTGGTACTACAAATAGGTTCTAGTTTAATAAGGCCTATTACCATTAAACACACATCATCTATGAGGTGTGGCAAATAAATTGGTATGAGGTGTGGATTGTGCAAAAATGATCTTTATTATTAGATTCATACGGTTGGATTTCGCAAATTCACTATAACACCGATTGGCTTACGTGCATTTTACTATTAACTCCGAAGACTGTATTCTAATACGTTTGTGCGATGGATAAAATGAATTGCTGAATTGACATAACTACATTGCCTATAGCTATTAATCTGGTAAGTCACGGACCTTGCCCGCTAGTATGCCGCTAGTGTTTTTGCAAATCACGTGGAATGTGGATAGATTTATACCACAGTCTATATACTAATCGAAATCTCGGATGTACGATATTCTTAGTCGCTTTTAAGCTTTTAGGTGTTTTTACAGCGAAAACCCACCAATCATTGCAATCTTTTAGGTGCTTAGATTACGGCGAAAACCCACAAATCTTTGCAATCTTTTACGTGCTTACGGCGAAAACCCCACTAATATTGGCAAACATTGAGGTCTTTAAGGCCAAAACCCACCAATCTTTGTAAGCTTTTACGTCTTTAGAAGTTTAAGAGATGGAGAACATTATGTCAGTGGAAGAGGTATGCATTGGTGTGCCTGGTACGTGGAGATTCGTTGACTCTGCCTACCATATTAGAAGCCTGTGTTGTGTATTTATCTATGAATATATTTTCAGAAGCGTAATGTTTTTTTATATTTGGTAAAGTAACATCTCGTCATGGCAACACTTTAAATTGTTTTCACACGGACAACACTTTTAATCACTTTCCGTGCTTTTAATAATTTACGCAGAAGAAACTTAAGAAACTTCTGAACGAAAGATGGCCGAATAGCAGCCTCGGCTGTGTTGTCCTCTAGTTCAGTATAGCCATCAGTCCAAAGAAGTCTCCGGTATGGCACCTTCTCGGAAGTGATATTGGCATGCGCTCTGGCCCCTCTGACTCAGACACAGTCACAAACACCGTTGCGTAAAAAATGTGTGTGCCGCGACTCACTGTTACGATGTGTAAACATCAGAAATATTTACACATCTTTTAACTGTGCAGTGAAGTTACCTGGGTACGATGCATAATGTACCACACGCGTAACCCACACGCGGTATCCCGACAATCAGGGTAAGTAGAGTAACCTGTGTTGTGCTGCAAGAACTACATCACATCACAACACCGACCATCACGTTTAGCAAAGTATTAGGACAAATATAACTATCAAGCAGCAAGTAAGGCACGAAGACCCACCTGCTGCATGACTCGCGTGAAAGGACCGTGCCGTGCTGGTTAGTATGTCGCCCTTTAGCGCGGCATCTTGTCCTTGTCCCTTAGTCGGCTTTTACGTCATGTACGGAGACAGATGCAGTGGGGCTATACTTTTTAAGTACAGGCCCCATACTGGTACGATATTTCAGCCAAATTCATATAACTACTGCAGAGGTCGACCGACCACAGCACTAGATACGTCGAGGGGTCAGTCACTTAGGGAATCTGGTGTAAAATTGTTTGGTAATCTCAGGTAACCTTAGGTGGGAGTCCGAGGAATCTGGAAATCTTAGGCGGTCCTGAGTAATCCCAGGCAATCTAGGAATCCCAAGGGAATCATTGGGAATCCGATCAAAATCTTGGTAATCACAGGTAATCTTAGGTAATCCTTTAGGAATCTTTGGTAATCCCTAGGAATGTTTGGTAGTCCTTAGAAATCTTACGAAATCTTTGTTAATCCTAGAACTCTTTGGTAATCCCTTAGAAATCCATGGTAATCCCTTAGAAATCTTTGGTCGTCCTTAAAGAATCTTGATAATCCCTAGGAATCTTTGGAATCCTTCGGAATCTGGAAATCACGAGGTAATCCTGGTAATCTTGCCTACAGGTAATCTGGTGTACACTTTTTGCTCTAGTGACTAACCCCTCGAGATACGTTAACTCATTAACTCACAACATACTGAACATGCGACAGAAGCGGACCATATTTATTTATACCCATTAAGATACTTAAACTAGGATACGGTACGGAAAGGCAACACGAGAAGAAGATATTATGACTTGCGCATATAAATATATAATGTTGCCACTGGGGTAGTGCATCGCTTTAAGGCGCCTAGTAACGCCAACGGCGGCCTAGCGATCCTTCGCATTAGAACTTTGAAGAGCGTGCGATCGATAGATATAACAAATGGCGTCATTTTGCTATAAACATTCCATTCAAATTCTCTTTAGTTTCTGAGATCAAGTCTTCAAAGTTCACGCGGAAGAAAAAACCGGCCAAGTGCGAGTCGGTCTCTTGAAAAAAAAAAACACGTTTCTTGTATGGGAACCCCCCGGAATTTTTTCCGCCATTAACACATATTCTGTGAAAATTTCAACGGGCTACCTATTACGGTTCAAGAGATACAGCCCTCGGACGGACGGACAGACGGACGGACGGACACACAGACAGACGGCGTAGGCTTAGTAATAGGCTTCCGTACGGGATACGGAAACCTAAAAATCTACATTTAGTTACCGTATAGTTTGTATAGAAAATGATAAAATTTTACAACCAAAAACGTGTGATCGATAGACAAAGAATTGTTCTATATTTTGCAGTAGTTTTTAGTCTTTAGATTGTCGAGTCTAAGGCCAAAGCTGCATCCAGAAAATTGGGAATACTTTTTCGAAATCGGCGGTTCTTCTCACCGGCACAACTATTCCTGCTGTACAAAACACAGATTAGGCCGGTGATGGAGTACTGCAGTCATATCTGGGAGGGTAGTCCGCATTATCTGCTTGCGTCCTTGGACTCGATACAGCGCTGAGCCATCCGTCTTGTTAGTGACCCGAAACTTACAGATGGTTTGTAGTCTCTGAGTCACAGCACAGACGATTTGTAGGTTCGCTTAGTCTGTTTTACAGATACTATCACGGGTGCTGCTCTGCGGAACTGGCATCCCTTATTCCCTGCCACCCGTCCTATCTCCGCATGACTCGGTGCAGAGACTCTCAGCACGCTTTTGTTGTTGACATTGGGCTTTTGAGAACCCATCGGTTCTCTAAATCGTTTCTTTGTCGAACCTCTAGAGTGTGGATCTTCCGGCGAGTGTGTTTCCCGAATCCTTTAACCTGGGTGTCTTCACTGAGCGTGGTTTCGCGAGGAGAGGTGTTTTTGGCTCTGTCGAATGCACCATTGGTCTCTCGGCAGAGCCATCCATGTTGGTTTACATAAAAAAAAATTGTATAATTTTTATCCACTACATTTATATTTATACTTTTTGATGATGATTGATAGATATTGATGATAATATTTGAGTTGATCCAATGCTTGCATATAATACCTAAACAAAATCCTTAGAGAGCCCGCACCGACTTCATCTCAATATTTTTACATCCGCAACGAAAGGCAAAATCTCATTCACAGTCACATGCATGCCGCGGAGCTTGGCTTAAAGTATCATGATTTATGAATTATTGATTCATTGAGCTGCCGCTAAAGTCTAAACATGGCTCCTGTTCCCCTTTGTTATGACTCTGATGTCATGCACCTTGCTTGTTATTGGTAAGGAAGGAGTCATATAAAAATACGCATGACCGCGAGACGCGAGCGCGGTGGCCGGTAACTGCTCGCCTCGATACGAGAGCAAAGCAAAAACCGGCCAAGTACGAGTCGAACTCGCGCCCCGAGGGTTCCGTACACCGGTTCCGTATCGCCATGTCATGGTCAGCGCCACACGCGCCATCTGTGGCGTGTTTTATGAAATGCTTCATCTTTATGTGTGTTACGTGTGTTTGTCACCTAACTCCTCCTAAACGGTTGGACCGATTTGGATGAAATTTTGTGTGTATATTTGAGTGGGTCCCTGGGAGTCGTGATAAGTTCACGCGGACGAAGTCGCGGGCACAGCCGGTAATATTAGTTAAAATTCATGATTAGTTAAAATGCTTCATACTGTTTTCGGTAGATGGCGCGCATACACTTTTTAGTGTATTTTAATATTTTATAAATTTTTTTTTACATTTTCTTATATTTTGTTGTTATATCATCATCATCATCATCATCATCAGCCTGTATCGATCCACTGCTGGACATAGGCCTCTCCCATAGTTGTTATATCGGCCATAATAAATAACACATATTCTGTGAAAATTTCAACGGGCTACCTATTACGGTTCAAGAGATACAGCCCTCGGACGGGCAGACGGACAGACAGACAGACAGGCAGACGGCGTAGGCTTAGTAATAGGGTCCCGCACGACGGATACGGAACCCTAAAAACGTTTGACTCTTTCCACCTATGCAGGAGTTGGAGGTGTTTATATATACTGTCAGCCTCGGTAGCTCAGTGGTGCGGTCGGTCGATTGTCGGTCGTGGATGGATGGGTGATCGCTCGACCCATGAGGCTGACCGTGGTTTGGATTCCACGTTAAACTGTAGGTCCCTTCCCTTCTATCCTTACTAGGTTGGTATGGTTTAACCCGCCCGGGTTTCTACCGCACCGAATGAAAAGTCTGTTGAAACGGCTATGTGAATAGTTCGTGTTTTCCGTCGAGTTCCGTGTAGCCGGCAGGACCGAAGGGAAGCACTGACATGGCACCTAGTTCACCCGGTGTTATGGGCTGACATCACGGATGTTGTAGGTGACAGTCGTGCCAATCGTGTCAGTTTCCATATTTTTTTTATTTTTACGGAAACACGGTCTTAAATATAGGACGGCAGAAGTTAAAAATTGGTTTTTTGAACGAAAAGAATTGAATTTTTAATTTTGTTGATGTCAGGAAGCTTTATCGAAACATTAAGTAGGTACTTTGGATAAAATAAATTCTAATAATAAATCTGTAAGAGATGGTCATGGAGTAAGTTACTTGTTTTATGTATGAGATACTGCGTTTGTAGACTCTATGTACTCGTATGATACTAAAATTAAATTGATGATTTTTAGAAATCTTTTCTGTATGTATGTATGTATGTTCCTCCATAACTCTTAACCGATCATCCGAATTCGATGAAACTTAGTACAAGTACATTTAACTATACGGGACACAGGATAGGCTAAATAAAATTCACTTCCGGCTACGCTAAGATGTGGCTCTCATACAAACCGAATTGTTCCGCGCGCCCAAATAAAGGCACGAACATTCATCGTTTTAGAAACAATTATCGTAAAAGTCGGATAACGTTTAGGGGTCGGGAAATCATAAGCCCCGAAAGACCGAAGGGAAGCACTGACGTGGCACCAAGTTCACCCGGTGTTCAAATCAAATCAAATCAAAATATATTTATTGCACTTGAAATGTTTTTTGCAAAAGGTACAGCTTAACACCGTAGGCGTTCTCCCCCAGCCAACCTTTGGGTTATTATGAAAAAGTGTGGAGTGGCAGAGAAGAAATAAAGGAATGATGGATGATAAGATAAAATATAGAGATATAATTTAAACAGATAATAAAACACAAATACAAATAAATGGAGAAACATACATATATATATAGGTGTTATGGGCTGACATCACGGATGTTGTAGGTGATGTAGCAAACCGTGTCAGTTTCCATAAAAAAAAAAAGACAATTTTGACGTAATTTGTAGTTCTATTAGCTGAGAGCGCGCAGCTGTCCCTCTTGCGTTTTTTTTTTTATGTAATCCGGTATGGGTGGCTGCGAGGGTGGCTGAGTCGGAGGGGCCAAAGCGCATGCTCCGACCAGCCAATATCACCTCCGAGAAGGTTAGGTGCCATACCGGAGACTTCCCTGGACTACTGGCTATACTGGACTAGAGGAGAACACAGCCGGGGCTGCTAAGCGGCCATCTTACATCCAGTACGGTGATACCAACCCAGTCGGTTACAATTTGAACCTACCACCTAGTAATGGGGGCAAGGGAAGGGACCTACAGTTTTACACCGGTTCCGAACGGTGAAGCAACAGGTGTAGGTATGCATGTACATTTTTTCGTCAGAAAAAACTCATTGGTATACGCCGACCGGATTCGAACCTCGAATCGGACCTCCCGCATGAGAAGCCGATGCCCAAACCACTCGGCCACTCGGGAGTGCGCGTGGCGGACAGAGACAGCCAAATACCTAACATCACGTGATTATAACCTGTCTGCTCTTAAAAGTCTTGTTGTTGTTGTTGCTTTGGTTTGGTGTTGGCTCTAGGCTAGGGTTGCTATAAAGGTGCAGGTACTGACCGGGACACTATATCAAAACCTAAGAAAAGTTTGTTGTCTTTGATCGGGGAAATGCAGCACCTGGTCTATGAATATTAAATTAATTAAATTTTAGATGATAGGTATCTTTTACATTTAAGGATAGATTATGCATAAATTACATACATACATACATATCAGACACGCTGAATCCCGACAATCGGGGTAAGCAGAGTAATCGGTGTTGTGCTGCAAGAACTCTGGTCAATTACAGCACAACACCGACCACCACGTCTCGCAAAGTATTCGAACAAGATTAAATCGATCAAGCAGCAAGTAAGGCACGAAGACCCACCTGCTGCATGACTCAGTGGAAGTACCGTGCCAAGGTGAGAGGTGGCGAGCCTGTCGCCCTTTAGCACGGCATCTTGTCCTTATCCCTTAGTCGCCTTTTACGACATGCATGGGGAGAGATGCAGTGGGGATATTCTTTTTAAGTACCGGCCCACACGGTATATATATGCATAAACTATATTGGATAATTAGGTAGGCAATGGTTTTAAATGTCCATAGCCAATAAATTATAGGCCCCAGAAAAGTGTCCGATTCAGAACGATCCACGCCGCTTTGTAAGCTCACAGATAGTTAGCCAAAAGTCTCCACTGTACGTTCGTTGTCTATGTAGACACATAATTGACATCTGCGACTGAAATCTGCGGACTTATGATGCCTGAAACGCTCTGTAAGGAGTGTTTGGAAATAAGAAGAAACACTAAACCCTTTAAAGATGTTTTTTGATAATATTAGTATGTAGGTACTCGTATAAAACTAACTGGCTTTTGGTTCCCGACCGGGACATTTGGTGGTCAGGCGGGACGACCGCGACTGAGATTCTAAACCGATGACAAGTCCCGGTGTACCATGGCGACCCTACTCTAAGCCTGCAAACTAGTCTCGCTTGGTTGGCGTACCTTCGTGCAAAACCTCGCGATCTCCAGCTACCCCGGGCAGTCTATGTCTTCCACGAATGCCACAAGTCGACTGGGGCGTCTCTAGACCTCTTAAAAGCCTTTCCACCGCAACAATTTGCATGCCTACAGCCGCGGCCTCACTCGCGGCGCAGTAAAAATTACAATCTGCGAATACTTTAGCTTAATCTCCAATAAGTTAGTCACAACTGACTGGTCGCTCGTAAAGCGTCTCCCGCGAAAGTCGAATCATCATAAGTCGGTTTCGTGTTTATGCGTTTCGAAGCGTGTTACATATCTGTCAAAGCAGCGGGTTAACGACTGCGCTACACTGTTGCGGACAGACCGACAGACAAACCGAAGAGATTTATAGCGGAAGGCTTTGGGGCGTTTTCGCAGAATTTGGAATGTTGCGCGGCCGTATTTCGAATTTCGAATTCTGCTGATCGACGGTTTATACCACGTGTCTCAAACAAAACTTAACGTCAAGCGGGAATCAGTTTATGACTACCCTGGGAAAAATAAGGAAAAAAAAATCGGAGTCATTTGTTTTTTATGATATGAGCATTTTTTTTAAAACGTTGAAAATTGACATATCGTACAACATTTTAGGTACTACGACTACAAATTTGCAAGTATAATTTGTTAAATTTTTATATTGTAAGCCTAAATAACTCTGCTATTGATAAATATCCCAAATAAAACCAGAATGCCTGTAGTTTTACAAAAAAAAAAAAAATATTCAGTTAAATTTTCTTTCTAAAAAAATTAATGACTCAGATTTTTTTTTCTTATTTTTCCCTGGGTAGTCATAAACTGGCCTACTCCCTGGTTCCCGCTTGACGTTGAGTTTTGGGACACGTTGTATACGTACCTACCTACGTAATGCCTGTCCGTTGGGGGGTAGGCAGAGACAACGGATGATCGTATGTCATGTGGCATGACTTGAAAATTTTTCCACACTCATACATAATACATACACAGCGTCACGTCTGTTTCCCAGTGAGGTAGGCAGAGGCAACATGTGGCTCCGAGCCACCCATAAGGTGTCTAACAATGCCCATGGACATTCGGTCGTAAGTGGGGGTTGCGAAAGCCATTCCGGCCTGACATGTGCCACGATCCTGAGACACCTCTGCCGCCTCTTCCACTCTCATAATGTTCTTCAAATACGCTCGTCGGTTACGGGTACTGCGCCCTTTTTGAGTACATGCCCGATCTGGTTGAGGTAAGTGCGTCTAGGGCGACCCTTCCCGACTCTTCCGTTCACATTCGCTCCGTAAATACATTTGTACCGTGTGGGGCCGGTACTTTAAAAGAATAGCCCCACTGCATCTCTCTCCGTGTATATCGTAAAATGCGACTAAGGGGATATGACTCCCTTCTTATATTATTAGGTGGTAGGGTTTAACCCGCCCGGGTTGGTACCAACGCACTGAATGAAAGGTCGGTCGAAACGGCTCTGTAAATAGTTTGTGTTTTCCGTCCAGTTCAGTGTAGCCGGCACAACCGAAGCGAAGGCTGACGTGGCACCAAGTTCACCCGGTGTTATGGGCTGACATCATGGATGTTGCAGGTGATGTAGCCAACCTTCACCGTCACAACATCCGCGATGTCAGCCCATAACACCAGGCGAACTAGGTGCCATGTCAGTGCTTCCCTTCATGTCAGGTACAGACCGCTGTCTGCCTATAAGACGTAGCCGTTGATGCGAACGGAGGAACAGACATAATAAGGAGTTTCATAAAAACCCTGAAAGGTCATCGTGCCCATACTCATTAAAGTCGAACCTACGTTACGTACCAAACGTCAATGGTTTAAAGACTTTACGATGCGTCGGAAACTGCAATGACCAGGATATTACCCGCGGCAAAGAATTCGAAGGAACTGAACTGCCGCACACAATACGTTTTTTGTGTTTTATGGAAACTGACACGGTTGGCTGCATCACGTACAGCATCCGTGATGTCAGCCCGTACAGGTCGGTTAACCAAAGCTGGCGCGTGCACAGTACTCACACCAATGCAATTGTGCAAGTGCGAGTGAGACAGATCGGGTTTTCGTGATGCGTATGCCCCGATCTGTCTCACTCGCACTTGCACAATTGCATTGGTGTGAGTACTGTGCACGCGCCAGCTTTGGTTAACCGACCTGTAACACCTTGACGAACTAGGTGCCAAGTCAGTTGCTCCCTTCGGTCGTTCCGGCTACACCACAGAGCATCAAATACCTACCGCCCGCGCCCCCTACTAGAGGCGCCCTAAGCGATGATATTTGAAACCCAATAACCGTACGCTGAGCTGCTAGCGCTTCGTATGTGTGTGTGTGTGTGTGTGCTAGTATCGACACTACACACAAAGAGGAGCAAGTTAGGCACACGCACAAAACAAATGCACCGCACAACACACATATGTAAGTCATAGGCCACGCCCACAGGCTTCAACGGCGTTGTAGAAAATCGCGCTGAGGGCGCCTCTAGTAGGGGCGGGCGCGCGCATTTGATGCTCTGTGGGCTACACCGACCTTTCATTCAGTGCGGGCGGGTTAAGCCCTACCACCTAATAAGATAAGGGTTCTAGAAGAAGTATGTAGGTAGGTTCTTTCTACAGTGTTACGTGGAATACGAACCGCGTTCACTGTTTATTGTTTATTGTATAATTTCATCCATAGGTAGGTAACCTACGCTTGGACATGTCGAAAATTCCGCCAGTTCTAAATTCAATGCGAAGAAGAACTGACAAACAAACTTCGCCTTCAATCTTCAGCCTTCAATCTTCCAACGGTCACCCATCCAAGATCTGAGTGACTGGGCCCAGGTTTTTTTTGATTATTTTTTTTATAGTAATCGCGACATGTGGCTCCGAGCCACCCATAAAGTGTTTAGCGGGGCCCACGGACATTCGGTCGCATGCGGGGCTACGAATGCCATGCCGGCCTGACAGGTGCCCATTCACGCCTCTCTTGAAGGACCCGAGACTATACTTGGGGTGAAATATGTGGTCAGGGAGAGCGTTCCAGAGTTTACCGGTTCTGTGGAGGAAGGATCTGCAGAACCGATTGGTACGCATTCGCGGTAAGTCCAGCGTACAGGGATGCAATCCCTAAAAAACACTGCAACTTTTCACCTGCTCATTGATGAGGCTTCTATGCTATGGAACTCGTAGAATGGCGGTCTGTTGGTTGAGGGGGTTGGGCTGACTAACTGTTAGGCTGGCTGGTGAAGGTGTTGCGAATGGCCTCTTGGAGAACAGGAAAAGGTTTAGAGTTGAAGGCTGGCAATTTATATATTTTTTTGGTTTTCATCCTAAGTTTGAAGACTGTCAAACAACTATGCTGGCTTTACCTTAACTTACTGGTTACCCGGGTTGGTACCACCGCTCTGAATTAAACGTCGGTCGAAACGGCTATGTAAATAGTTCGTGTTTTCCGTCCAGTTCAGTGTAGCCGACATGAAATGAAGGGAAGCACTGACATGGCACCTAGTTCACCCTTTGTTATGGGCTGACATCACGGATGTTGTAGGTGATGTAGCCAACCGTGTCAGTTTCCATAAAAAACAAAAATAACTAGATTCACAAAAATTAATAGATGCGGTATTTTTTCGACGAAAGTGTTTATATGCGGCTGTCAATTCAGTTTGTCAGATTCTTGCGTGAGAGAGAGCGCACTTCCATTAATTACGGTTCCGTATCCGGTACGGGACCCTATTACTAATCCTACGCCGTCCGTCTGTCCGTCCGTCCGTCCGTCTGTCTGTCCGAGGGCTGTATCTCTTGAACCGTGATAGGTAGCCCGTTGAAATTGTCACAGAATATGTGTTATTTTGGCCGATTTAACAACAAATAATAAAAATAAGAAAAAGAAAAAAAATCACGGGGTTCCCATAGAAGAAACCAAAAAGTGTATGCGCGCGCGCCGTCTACCGAATAGATTTTGATGTATTTTAATTAATCATTCATGACATTAAACTAATATGAAGCATTTCATAACACGCCATAGATGGCGTGAGTGGCGCTAGCCATAACACGGCGATACGGAACCCTCGGTGCGCGAGTTAGACTCGCACTTGGCCGGTTTTTTTGCTCCAAGTTTAAAAATGTCAAAACATTATGCATATTACACGCCGAACCATTTTGACGGTCCACCCACGCCTTGTACAATATGGCGGCGCGCGGGGCAGATGACTTGACATTTTGGCCGCCTTACACGCACACGTCAGTAGTTGTTCGAAGTGCCATCAATCTGTTGAGAGAGCTTGTGAGTTCGTCGCTGTGGAAGGAAAATTGTCGGTTAATTCTATAGGTACATCAGGTTTAAGACAGCTGGTTTATTTCAATGGCTGCCTTCTGACTAGACGTGAAGGTAACGTCGCTTCCACGTCAAGTGCGAGTTTTACTAGCGCACGGAGGGTTCCTTAGATGCGCTACACCATACCGATCAAAAAACTATATCCGTCTATCTTTTGGCTTTCTACAATGCAAAATATGAAAGCCTGTAGCGCCGTCTATTATTCAATAGCGTACGACTAATAGATTCTTAACACGTTTATTGTATGGGGACCTCTTAATTTTTTACTGTTTGCTATTTTAGGGTTCCCTATCCGGAACGGGACCCTATTACTAAGCCTACGCCGTCTGTCTGTCTGTCTGTCTGTCTGTCCGTCCGCCTGTCCGAGGGCTGTATCTCTAGAACCGTAATAGGTAGCCCGTTGAAATTTTCACAGAATATGTGTTATTTTGGCCGATATAACAGCAAATATTAAAAATAAGAAAAAGTAAAAAATTCACGGGCGTTCATATAGAAGAAACCAAAATCTACCGAACAGAATAGAGTATGAAGCATTTTAACTAATCATGGCATTTAACTAATATGAAGCATTTCATAACACGCCATAGATGGCGTGAGCGGCGCTAACCATGACATGGCGATACGGAACCCTCGGTGCGCGAGTTCGACTCGCACTTGGCCGTTTTTTTTTTTACTGTTTGCTTTTTTTATTCATTGTTGGCACATCTTTCCGTTGCCGATATAAACCATGCACAGGTATGACAAATATTTTACATTTCCACACATTTAGACACATAATTTATCGTCATACATAGCACGTAAAATTTTCCACAATTTCTTACTGAAAATAGGAGTAATTTAAATTCTATTAAAATGGGTTATATTCCTAAATACAATAAAGTAATAATAAATTATAGTAATTATGTGTAAAATTAATATGAATTTGTACAAAAATATAAAATAAGTAAAGACAATTTATAGAAACAATTTATTATAGAAATACTAATACATATAGTTAATAAGTTAGTTAGTATTAATAATTACTGGTTTATCCATAAAAGGAATTCATTAGTTGACTAATACGGCTTCTTTATCAGATATTGCTTTAGTTTTCTGTGAAATATTTTAATATTATCACTATTTTTAATTTCCTTACTTATGTGATTGTACATTTTGATACCTGTGCCTGTGTATAGGCGACTGTTACGATACACCTCATAATTAAGATCTGCTAGATTTATATTGTCACTATTTCTAAGGGGATATTTCGTTTGTGTCCTTATTTTTTATATGAGCATTTAAATTCTTAAAAATGTATATTATGTTAATTACGGTTAGAATTTCATATTTAATAAATAACGGCTTACAATGTTCGATTTTATTAACTTTAGCTATTATTCGAATTGTTTTTTTTTGCATGTTATTTTTGACCCCAGATTTCAAGGCCATATCTCATTTTACTCTCAAAGTATGCGCCGCTGCTGCCTTAAGAATGTTTAATACACAATAAAGAATACATTTTAGCTTGGTCGGTTACATCACCTGTGATCATCACACCACAGTGAACTAGGGGTCACGGTAGCGCTTGTCTATGGTCGTGCGTGTCGGCTACATTGATATGGGTTTTTAAATTACCTTAGTTATTAACCCTTTGGCTTCCACATTTTAAAGCATTATTAAACAAAGTGGCTGGTGGCCGAGTGGTTTGGGCATCGGCTTCTCATGCGAGAGGCCCGTGGTTCGAATCCGATCGGCGTGTAACAATGAGTTTTTTCTGACGAAAAAAATTACGTGCATTACACACGTGCTAGCTGCTTCACCGTTCGGAACAAGTGTAAAACTGTAGGTCCCTTCCCTTACCCCTTACTAGGCTCAAATTGTAGCCGACTGGGTTGTTACCACCGTACTGGATGTAAGATGCTCGCATAGCAGCCTCGGTTGTGTTCTCCTCTAGTCCAATACTAGCCAGCAATCCAGGGAAGTCTCTGGATATGGCGCCTACCTTCTCGGAGGTGATATATTGGCTTGATCGGAGCATGTGTTTTGGCCCCTCCGACTCAGCCACCCATACCGGATTACATAAAAGCAATTATAATCTACGGGTTTACTCACGTTCGTCCTCCGAGCTAAACTTTTCGTGCCAAACGTGTGGCTCATATTCAAGAGCACTCTGTCGGCACGACGACCGTTGACAGAGAACTGATTTTTTTTTAGAGTTCCGTATCCGTCGTACGGGACCTATTATTAAGCCTACGCCGCGCGCCGTCTGTCTGTCTGTCCGTCTGTCCCAGGGCTGTATATCTATTGAACCGTAATAGGTGGCCCGTTGAAATTTTCACAGAATATGTGTTATTATGGCCGATATAAAAACAAATAATAAAAATATGGAAAAGTAAAAAAATCACGGGGGTTCCCATAGAAGAAACCAATAAGTGTATGCGCGCGCGCCATCTACCGAATAGAGTATGAAGCATTTTAACTAATACATAGATGGCGTGAGTGGCGCTGACCATGACATGGCGATACGGAACCCTCGGTGCGCGAGTTCGACTCTCACTTGTTTTATGAGTCCTGCCCAACGCTCTTCCCTAGTCCTAGCCAGTCCAGCAAGCAGTTTAATGAAGCCTGTCTACGTGCGTCCATGTTGAGTGAGCTTTTCAGTGACCGCCGGCTCGGTTTGCGTGTAAACATTCTTGCTGGAACGGCTTAATGATTCGCCTCGTGCAAATAGCCCATTAAACTGTCTAAACAATGGGCAACAGCCAGTGTGTTCCTACGTCACCTGGGCGATACTCCGGGACGGCATCGCGGCTCCGCGTCAAGAAATCAAAGCAAGGTCGCGAGAAGTCAATAATCTCACAGTGACATACAAGAAGTTGGGAAGCAAGTTCACTCTAAAACAATGGTACATTGTTACCTTACACAAAACGTGCTCCAACAATTACATTATATCATGACACGCATTGTGGTAGGATCTGCTTCTGCTCACTACTGCACATTTTATGAATGAAGCCAAACATGACGTAGGGACACGCGATCTTGAAGCAAAATCGATTTGGCTTGCGAATTTGACGATCTCGTCGACGATCGGTCAGGGAGTTTGACAAAGGCTCTTTAGACCTGATTCACTTAATTAATAAGTCCTTGTAGTCAGAACTCTCAGCAAAATTGTTAATCTTGCTCTGAGGCTGTGTTTTCGATAGACTATGGGCGGTGTTATTATGCGGCTAGGCACTAAATAACTTGTAAAAATATGTCTTAAAAAATGCCCTGCGAACTTTCTTATCGGTTCTTCTTCGTGGGTGTAATCGAACCGGAAAACCGCAAATTGTGACAAGTTCGAGCGCAGCCTAACTGCCATATGAATGATCAATAAACAATACAATACAATTAAAATTTCTGCTTAGGTTTATTTAATTATTTGAAAAATTAAGGCTAAATTATAATCCCGGGATTGCGGAAAGTGAGGGAAAACCTTGTACCTACATAGTAAATTGATATTGGAGTAATAGGTTAAAGTTTAACAAAATAATGAATGGAAAATATCGTGAAGCATTCGGACGGAAGCCAACAAGCATCCCCAGGCGCAGTCGCATTACCAGCATTAACCTCGATTTAGAAATGCCTTCGTTCCTTTCTACTGTTATTCACTTGCTTGTTTGTGTAAATAATGTTGTATGGAAAATAGGGTGGGGTATTTTTGCAGCACATGTAATACATTGGTCATTTTAATGGTATAATTATAATGAAATTTATGAAGCAAATGTGAGTGGAAGAGTCGGGAAGGGTCGCTCTAGACGCACGTACCTGGACCAGATCGAGCATGTGCTCAAAAAGGGGCAAGTGCTTAGTACCCGTAACCGACGAGCATGCATGAAGAACATTATGGGAGTGGAAGAGGCGGCAGAGGTGTGTCAGGATCGTGGCACGTGGAGATCCGTTGTCTCTGCCTACCCCACCGGGAAACAGGCGTGACGCTATGTATGTATGTATGTAATTATAATGCCGTACTTAATTTATTTACATACTTAAGTATAAAATTTATGGGGACCTTAAAGACACGATAATATCTTTAAGGGTCCCATGACAGAATATGCAGAGGGATAAATAGTATTCACATATTTATACAATTACTGATAGAACATTCAAAAAGTCTCCTTCGTAACTGTCGACTGAGATAGCACACCACACAGTAACAACTTTCAACTTTGTACGTCACAAGAATAATAAGACAAATAAAAAACCACCAAAATAAACATCAACATCCGAATCAAAAATACTTTATCCACACGGACCTTATCACTCCAATACAGTAGCATTATCAAAACGCGTTTCTCAGCTTTTTATCGTCCATTGAATGGCGTTCGAGTGCCTCGACCGGCGTTCCCACGAGCACAGCTGATCTTACCACTCGTACCACTTTTGGGACGTTAGTTGACCCATATTCTGCTGCTGTGACGCCACGGCTAACAATACCCCATTGTTCTTTTATGATTTGCCACGAAGATTCTTCGGGGGGTTCCTCAGGGCACGACCGCAATGCCGCAGGCCCGCTCTCATTCATGTCTACGAGTAGTGAAGCTGTTTCATTTAAATAGCTCATGTTTGTTATTGTTCTCCCGATCAGCTGTTTGCGGACTTTTTCTTTAGATCTTTATCTCATTGATAGCTGGAAAGAGAAGGTGAGACCGTGAACTTGTATTGTGTTGTTGGTTTAGGTTCACTCCTTTTGTTCGTGCCGAGCGATTTGTTCCGTAAGGTGTGTCGGGGGATTAAATACTATTGTCTTTGTGAGATACACATATTAGATAACTTTTACGTGCACTATAGGAAATGCAGACTATTGTTTGTCACATTATATTGTGTTACAAGCTGATATCTCAATAATTTATTTATATACATACCTACATACATAACACACGCTGTATCTCGAAAATCAGGGTAAGCAGAGTAATCGGTGTTGTGCTATAAGGACTCTGGAAATTTACAGCACAACAGCGATCACCACGTTTAGCACAGTATACGGACAAGACAACTATCAAGCAGAAAGTAAGGCACGAAGGCACCTGCTGCATGACTAGGTGGAAGGACTGCGCCAAGGTAAGAAGTGGCTACCCTGTCGCCCTTTAGCGCAGTATCTTGTCCTTATCCCTTAGTCGCCTCTTACGACATTACTTTATTTACGAATTTATTTATATATAGGCCCATTCTGGTAATAGGCTGTAAGGATACATCACCTACTGCATCCGTGATCTGAATACATAAAATCTTGGAAAATACCTCCCTTAGGTCGTGCCGGATACACTGAACTATTGATTTTTTGTTTGCGTTTTTATAGATTATAGAGATGTAGAGTTCACTATGTATTCGGTATATTTAAGTACTTAGCTAAGAACATTAAATTTTATTCCACGAATGATGAAATGAATAATTAATTTTAAAAGCGATTATTTATTCACGTTCCCTCTTAGACTTGTTTATTATTTGTTTGTTAGACCCTCTTGTTTATTGTATAATTTCATATATAGGTTGGTAATCTAATTTAAACCATACTATCGCTCGTTGCGTATATATTTGTATGTTTGTTTATTTCTAACCTTGGAAGAATTTTTTTCCGTACCTAAATGTATTTTCTTCAAAATGGGATATCAACAAACGGCCTAACGTAAATTTATGAATATTTTTGATCATAATTTATTATTGTCACGACGAGAAAATGCAAAAAAAAAAACAAATCGAAAATGTATTTAATGTCTTACATACACCTTATTCTTGCCCCAGCTTTAAGCTGAGGCAAGAAAGCTCTAATAGAGCAATCTCTTGTTTTTTAGGGTTTCGTATCCGTCGTACGGGACCCTATTACTAAGCCTACGCCGTCTGTCTGTCCGTCTGTCCGGGGGATGTATCTCTTGAACCGTAATAGGTAGCCCGTTGAAATTTTCACAGAATATGTGTTATATAATATGTAATATAACACATATTCTGTGAAAATAATGGCCGATATAACAACAAATAAGAAAAATAAGAAAAAGTAAAAAATTCATGGGGGTTCCCATAGAAGAAACCAAAAAATGTATGCGCGCGCGTCATCTGCCGAATAGAGTATGAAGCATTTTAACTAATCATGAATTTTAACTAATATGAAGCATTTCATAACACGCCATAGTTGGCGTGAGTGGTGCTAACCATGACATGGCGATACGGAACCCTCGGTGCGCGAGTTTGACTCGCACTTGCCCGGTTTTTTTTTTCATTCCAATTAAATTTATCAACAAAAGTAAAAACGACGTCTCGCTCGGCTCGTCCGATATTTCTCCCCGCGGACTACCGGCGCTGTTGGTTAGATAAAAAAAAAAGTTGTAAGTGAGAATGATAAATGATGCGAGTTAATCCCTTTTTATCACAGTCACACCACGAGCCCCCCGGCTGCCGGAAAAAAATGAGAGATGGAGCGACGCGAGGTGATAAGAGAGTTCTCGGTAGCCGGTGAAGCTGTGGAATAGACCTCTCAGTTTCGAATCTGGTGGTAAATTAGATTAATTTGTGCTCATAAGAGAATTAACAAAAAAATCTGTCAAGTGCGAGTTGTACTCGCGCGCGGAGTTTTCCGTATCTATCCGCTATCAATAATATCCGCCTATCCGCTCAGGTGGCATGGTCTTCGAATTTTAATTTCGAAGATATATGTAGGTCGATAGCAATTTACGGTGGGAAAATGACAGCACCTCAATGAGGTCGTTAGCAATTTAGCGGCTATAACAATGCAATGTATAAAAACCTGTGGCGCCACCTATTATTCAATAGTGTAACTAATCGATTTTATTTTACGTTTCTTGGATGGGGACCCCCCTTAATTTTTAACATTTTCTTATTTGTCTTATTTATTTTAGTTGTTATATCCGCCATAGTAACATATATTCTGTGAAAGTTTCAACGGGCTACCTATTACGGTTCAAGAGATACAGCCCTCGGGCAGACGGACGGACGGCGGAGGCTTAGTAATAGGCTTCCGTACGGGATACGGAAACCTAAAAAAGTGGCGGGTGACTGAGTGGTCTACGCGTCGGCATCTCTTGCGAGAGGTCCGAGGTTCGAATTCGGTCGGCGTGTACCAATACGTACATACCTACACCTGCTGCTTTGCCGTTCGGTACCGGTGTAAAACTGTAGGTCCCTTCCCTTGCCCCTTACTACACCTATCCTTACACCTAAACTAGGTGCCATGCCGAGCTGTTTTTTTTTTCTATTTTTAATTTGCTTCCCTTTGGTCGTGGCGGCTATACTGAACTGGACGAAAAACACGAATTACTAATTTACATATCTGGCGGGTTAAACCCTACCACCCCTAGTAAGGTAAGAAAGGAAGGAATCTGAACCACGACCAACAGCCAACGGCCGAACCGTCACCCTTCCAATTTCTGATCGCGCCCAAGTGCTTAAGTCCACGATGGGCAGTCGACCGATCGCACCGCCGAGCTACCGAGGCTGTTTCCGGCTGGATTCGTAAAACTAGTTTTACGGGAAGGCTTCACAGGGCAACTGGTAGTCTTCTCCATAGTTTCCGACGAGGGTTCCTTAGTAAATGATGCTAGTGGTCGAGCGAGTCGCTAGTGGTCCGATGTCAGATATCACCTAATTGTATCGGTATGTGCGCTTTCTAAACTAGACGTGTGACAATGTGTCGATAGTTTCAGACTATCGTTGTCGATATTTTTGAGGTAAGTATCGATTATCTTGAGAGGTAGGAGAGCCTATATCGTAAAGTCACATGTTTAAATAATAATTTATCATAGATATTAGAAAAATTCCGGCCAAGTGCAAGACGAACTCGCGCACCGAGGGTTCTGTACCACCGAGCAAGTGGCCGTTTTTTATTATTATTCTTGTTTTACTTTAGACTATAATCATACCAAGTTTTACGCTTGTATGGGGTAGGAACTCACCACGGGTCTCCACGTGCCACGGTCCTCCTGACACCTGTCTCCAAGTGCCACGTTCCTGACTCCTGTCTCCACGTTCCACACAGTCTTGACTCCTGTCTCCACGTGCCACGGTCCTGACTCCTGTCTCCACGTGCCACGGTCCTGACATCCTTTCTACAAGTGCCACGGTCCTGACTCCTGACAATACTTTTGTCGTACCTCCTCAATAGCAGCAATATGGTTTATGCATTTTCGCCGGTTTAAATACTACACACTTCCCGATTTAGAAAATTTGACCACGTCCTCTGACCTGTTCTATGTATCATAGTACTATATGGTTAAATTTGAAAAGAAAATTAACAGGCTGAGGTAGCAGGGGGCTAGCCACATCTGTCTCCCACGGGTCACGGTCCTGACTCCTGTCTCCACGGGCCACGTTCCTGGCTCCTTTCTCCACGTGCCGTGGTCCTGACTCCTGACATTACTTTTATCGTATCTTCTCAATAGCAATATGGTTTATGCATTTTCGCCGGTTGAGATACTACACACTTCCTATTTAAAAATTTGACCACGTCCTCTGACTAAACTGAAATATGTATCATAGTACTATATGGTTAATGTTGAAAAGAAAATTAACACGCTGAGGTGGCAGGGGGATAGGCACATCTGTCTCATAAATAGTCGGGACAGACCACCTAAAATAGGTAGCCATGGGTGGATGGATGAGAAGAGCGGAAGACCGAGTGTGGTGGCGTGCCTTGTGAGAGGCTATGTCCAGCAGCGGACATGTTTCTGCTGTACAAATTATTGTACGTGTTCTGTATTACGTACGCTTATAGCTGTGAGTACATACCATACATACCACACACGCTGTATCCTGACAATCGGGGTAAGCAGAGAAATCGGTGTTGTGCTGAAAGAACTTTGGAAAATTGCAACAAAACATCGACCACCACGTTTAGCAAAGTATTCGGACAAGATATATCAGATATCAAGGAGCAAGTAAGGCACAAAGACCCACCTGCTGCACGACTGGGCGGAAGGACCGTGCCAAGGTGAGAATTGGCAAACCTGTCGACCTTTAGCACGACATCTCGTCCTTATCCCTTAGTCGCCTTTTACGATATGCACGGGGAGAGATGCAGTGGGGCTATTATTTTTAAGTTCCGACCTCACACGGTACTGTGCTGTGATTTTAATCATAAATTAAATAAAAGCACAAACATCGATACTTGCGCACATCACTAGGGCTTGTTATTTGTCGGGCGTTATCGAAATATCGGTGCTGGCCTCCCGCGCTGCTACGCGGGGCCGCCGGTCTCGAATCCATCACCGCGCTCTCCTCGCTCGACTACCGACCCACTACACTACCACGCCGCGCGCCGCGTCTCGTGTCGCGTCTTACTAGTACCTAGCACCAAACCCACCCCGCACTAGTGTCAAGCTTAAACTTACGAGGTGTGGCAATTAAGTTTTTTTTTTTATTGAAAGCGCCACATATGACGCCTAGCCACCCATAAGGTGTCTAGCTACGCCCATGGACATTCGGTCGTATGCGGGGGTTGCGAATGCCATGCCGGCCTGAGGTGCCCATTCACGCCCCTCACGGGGGGGGGGGGGGGGGGAATATATGAGCAGGGAGAGCGTTCCAGAGTTTACCGGTTCTGTAGAGGAAAGATCTGCAGAATCAATTGGTACGCATCCGCGGTAAGTCCAGCGTATAGGGATGCAATCCCTGCCCAGTGCGTGTGGTGCGGAGGTGGAATCTTTCAATAAAACACAAACAAATTAAGTTACACACAAAATTTTATTATCGATCTTCACAATAGTCTCCCTCTAACTGTACACAACGATTCCAACGTTGCTCCCACGATTGGAAGCACCCTTGGTAATCTTCCAAAGTTTAACTCGTTCAGCACCGCGGTTACAGCTTCCTTGACCTCCTGTACGCCGCCATGACGAGTTCTATCATTTTGGTGAATAAGAAAAAGTCGCAGGGGGCGATATCGGGGCTATAGGGTAGGTGCGGCAACGTTGAAATGCCTTTTTTCGCCAAAAACTCTTGCACAATGAACGAGGAATGGGCCGGCGCGTTGTGGTGGTGTAAGATCCAGGTGTTCTCGGTGAGTTCGCTCATTTTCACGACGCTACTGAAAAAGTTACTTTAGAACAACACATATAAAAAACGAAAAGAAGGTCACTTCTTTCCAGCCATAATGTTTATGAACGACGCAGTGTTGCCAGTTCCCGAATTATATCCAAATTCCCGGGACTTAATTGCCAAACTACGTATACTTAAGTCAGCGTTGATTGTTTCCTTTTTTATTGAATGAGCGACACTTTTCCCGCGATTTAGAACCACTGCACCTCCGTAGGGATATCGGCGCCCTAAGTGTGTTAAATCCGGCAAAGTTAAGTCTGCCAAACGGAAATTTATTCCATGGGGAGACTTGCGTGACCCCGAAGTGTCCTGCGATCTTGAACCACTGCAACACCGTAGGGATGTCGGCTCCCTAAGTGTGTTGTGTCGCTTATTCCATGGGGAGTGCTCGGAGGAGCTGTTTAATGCGGTCCCGCTGTCCCCTTTCCACCTCTGCACAAAGCGCACTGGGCTGGGGTTGCATCCCTATACGCTGGACTTACCACGAATGCGTACCAATCGGTTCTGCAGATCTTTAATCCACATAACTGGTAATCTCTGGAACGCTCTCCCTGCCCACATATTTTAACCCAAGTATAGTCTCGGGTCCTTCAAGAGAGGCGTGAATAGGCACCTGTCAGACCTGCAGTGCATTCGCAACCCCCGCGTACGATCGAATGTCCAGGGGTGTCGTTAGACGCCTTATAGTTGGCTCGGCGCCATTCACGCCTCTCTTGAAGGACTTGAGAATGTACTTACTTGGGAGAGAAATATATGGACAGAGAGAGCGTTACAGAGTTTACCGGTTCCGTGGAGGAAAGATCTGCAGAACCGATTTGTACGCATCCGCGGTAGGTCCAGCGTGTAGGGATGCAATCGCTGCCCAGTGCGCGTGGTACTAAGGTGGAAAGGGGGCGGCGGGATCGCGTTTAACAGCTCCTTCGAGCACACACAACCCATGGCATAAGCGATAGAACACACTTAGGGAGCCGACATCCCTACGAAGTTACACGGGGTTCTAGATCGCGGGATATGATTTTTTGAAGAACGTTCTATATTAAATAATGTTACTTTGTTTGTGTTTTTTTCTCTATCCTTTTTTTATTATTATTGTTAGGGCTTTTAACAATGATTTATTAATATCAGCCCCATAATACTCACCTTCCCTATCACTTTAGGGGCCCAGCCTGAGTCCCTAAGGGATAGAGAATAATTTGTTTAAATACCTATATTTATGTGCCATACCGGAGACTTCCCTGGATTGCTGGCTATACTGGAATAGAAGAGAACTCAACGTACTCTTTTCTATTCTGTGACTCAACCGAGGCTCCTATGCGACCACATTACATCCAGTACGGTGCGTACCGACCCGGTCGGCTACAATCAATTAAATTTGAACGGAACTGACAAATAACTATTCATGATTGCATTAACCCAAGGACGGCAAGGCTTAACCTTTAAAAAAAGTAGGCCTTGATTGCGGGACGCCAGTTGGTCCAACATCAGAGGGCCAAGACTATTCAAGAAGCTTTTGGCTATTAAAACAAAATATTTGTACCGTGTGGGGCCGGTACTTCAAAAGAATAGCCTTACTGCATCTCTCCCCGCGTATGTCGTATAAGGCGACTAAGGGACATGACTCCGTTCTTATATTACTAGGTGGTAGGGTTTGATCCGCCCGGGTTGGTACCACCGCACTGAATGAAAGGTCGGTCGAAACGGCGATGTAAATAGTTTGTGTTTTCTGCCCAATTCAGTGTAGCCGGCACGACCGAAGGGAAGCACTGACGTGGCACCTAGTTCACCCGGTGTTATGGGCTGACATCGCGGATGTTGTAGGTGATGTAGCCAACCGTGTCAGTTTCCATAAAAAAAAATTCTTTCCTGGCATGGAAAAAATTAAAGTTACTATATGGGTAAATATATTGGTAAGATAACTTGTTGTATGGTTCGAGAAGATAGTGTTAGATTATAAGAGCCTCCTTAACTTTTAGTTAAGGCGACTTTATAGCTTTGAAATTCCATTTGTTGTCTTGCGATGGCGCCATATGACTTTGGGCTTTTTTTTCAATAGCCCATCGTTATTGTTTTAAATTATTATTGGTGTGTAAACGTACATAGACCTCAAGGATTTTTGCGGCTGGAGTGAATTGTGTTTTAGTGATACGTCACGCGTCATGGGTGACGATCGTGAGTGATGTTAACACATCATCCGTGAGTGAAAATCCCCTTTCCACAGTTTATTTATATGTAAATAAGAAACTATGTTATATGCTATAACTTGTATGGGTGACCGACCGTTCGATCGTAGAACACGGTCGTAGAACGTGGTTCGGATTCCGCGTAAAGCTGTGTAGGTCCCTTCCCTTTTTATCTTAGAAGGTGGTAAGGCGTAACCGGACCGGATTGATACCGCCGCACTGAATGAAATGTCGGTCGAAGCAGATATTTAAATAGTTCGTGATTTCCGTCCAGCTCAGTGTACCGGCACTATTAAAGAGAAGCACTGACAGGGCACCTAATTCACCAATGTGTTGTATGCTGCTGGCATCACGTGTGCAGTAAGGTTAGATGTAGGCAACCAAAAATAAATATAAAAATTTTTTTTAGCAGTAGATGGTACCTAGATAGATAGATAGAAATACTTTATTGCTCCAAAACACTTTACAGTAACAAACGAATAAAATTAATTTACATGAGGGGCAAAGGCGGATGGTTTTGCATACTTATCTGTTGTTCGTAATAATTTAAACATACATACCATACATACATACCACACGCTGTATCCCGAAATTTGGGGTAAGCAAAATAATCGGTGTTGTGCTGCAAGTACTCTTGTAAATCACAGCACAACACCGAGCACCACGTTTAGCAATGTATTAGGAGCAAAGTAAGCTACGAAGACCCACCTGCTGCATGACTTGGCGGAAGGCCCATGCCAAGGTGAGAGGTGACTTGCCTGTCGCCCTTTAGTAAGGCACCTTGTCATTATACCTTAGTCGCCTTTCACGACATGCACGGGGTGAGATGCAGTGGGGCTATTATTTTTAAGTACAGACCGGCCCTATAGGGTAATAATTTAAACTCAAACATAAGAAAAGACTCACGTCCGCTAGTCACCTTAAACATCTGTCTGTCTTCATTCAGGCAAGTCACGGTATGACTGGATCAATTTTGAAATTAACATCAATGATGTTTTGTGCTTACAAAAAATCGATCAAAAGCTATCGCTTTGATATGCCTCATTGAATATATGAATACAGTTTTGTATTTATGAACGTCTAAAATAAAAATAAAAAACAATTTTTCTCTTTTATTTTTATTTTATAGTTTTTTATAAGCATTTATGTCGCGGACACAGGGGTGCGGGCATTTTTTTTTTTTTTATGGAAACTGACACGGTTGGTTACATCACCTACAACGTCCGTGATGTCAGCCCATAACACCGGGTGAACTAGGTGCCATGTCAGTGCTTCCCCCTTTGATCGTGCCGGCTACACTGAACTGGTCGGAAAACACAAACTATTTACATAGCCGTTTAGACCGACGTTTCATTCAGTGCGGTGGTACCAATCCGGGCGGATTAAACCCTACCACCAAGTAAGATTAGGAGGGTAGGGATCTACAGTTTTACGAGGAATCCGAACCTCGGTTAGCCTCCAACGGTCAGCGGTCACCCATCCAAGTACTGACCGCACCCAGCGTTGCTTAACATTCAATAGCGACAGTTGACTGTCTGCACCACTGAGCTATCGAGGCTGACTGATTATGATTTATTTTTTCCGTTCCTCGTAAGAGGGGAAAAAAAAGGAACCCTTGTAGCATCATTCTCGCGTATGTCTGTCCGTCTGTGACAAATTATTTTCTTCGAATCTACTGGACGCAAAATTTCAAATTTGATACATAATACATAATAATTTGATATATATACAGTTTGATACCGCCAATCACAGACTTAGCTAGCTTAAATGAACAAATTTGGTTTTTTCGGATTAATTTTGGGAGACAAATTTATAATGTAAAAAAATGTTTTTCAAGTGCATCATTAGATATCAATGCAATCGTTTAAGAAATACAAATACATTTATAATTTCTAAATGAATAGTTTAAAAGATAGTAGGTAAGTACCTGGGTGACCGAGCTTCGCTCGGCGTCTACACCTATCTAGATAGACTTAAAAAAAAAATATCTACATAAATACATAATTTCATCCAAAACGTTAGAGCCGTTTGCGGGAAACCAATAATATTTAGGTCAATACAAATTTAGGTCAATTGTTTATGAAAATTCTTTTATATATTAAGCAACAACTTCTCTGCTGACGGTGCATAGCCAGAAGGAATAAGAATATATTTAGGCCACTAAGGGATATGACTCCCTTCTTATATTACTAGGTGGTAGGGTTTAACCCGCCCGGGATGGTACCACCGCATTGAATGAAAGGTCCGGTCGGTCGAAACGTCTATGTAAATAGTTTGTGTTTTCCGTCCAGTTCAGTGTAGCCGGCACGACCGAAGGGAAGCACCTAGTTCAACCTAGTTCACCCGGTGTTATGGGCTGACATTGCGGATGTTGTAGGTGATGTAGCCAAGCGTGTTACTAGTTTCCATAAAAAAATATAAAAAACTTAAAGTAATAGCATTAAAGAAAATGGAGCATTTTGTGTGACGTTCTCAAGACAAATGTCATAATCAAGCCTCTAGTCCCAACGAAACTAAATTAAACGTAATATACAAATGTATACAATATGTATAAACTCTGATTATTTTTATTAATTTTTATTAATGCCTTTACTGAACCTATTTTCTTTTTTACTTAGACGTACTATGTTACATTTTACATAAGTAATTAAACTTTAGTATGTATGTAAGGGCCTGGTCCACAAATTTAAAGTCGCTCAGCGAGCTATGGAAAGAGCAATGCTCGGCATTTCTTTGACCGATAAAATCCGTAACGACGTGATACGTCAAAGAACTAAGGTAGTCGACATTGCTAAGAAAATAAGCAAGCTGAAGTGGCAGTGGGCTGGGCACATCTGTCGTAGACCCGACAACCGATGGGGTAGACGGGTGCTCGAATGGAGGCCACGTACAAGCAAACGTAGCGTGGGACGCCCCCCGGCTAGGTGGACAGATGACCTAAAAAAGGTAGCCGGGAGTGGATGGATGAGAAGAGCGGAAGACCGCGTGTGGTGGCGTGCCTTGGGAGAGGCCTATGTCCAGCAGTGGACCGATACAGGATGATGATGATGATGATGATGTATGTAAGTTATATTTAAAAAAAAAAGGTCTATCTTTCTTATAGATTGCATTGCTGAATGGGACTTGACAAAAAAACATTTATGACGAACCATACTGAATAATTGCGTATGTCTCAATGAAATAATGTTAATTTTGTGTGTTCTTCATGGTGAAATACATATCTGAATCTGAATCTGAATCAAATTAAATCTAACAAAAATGTTTCAAGTTGCATTAAGTTGTATTTATCAAAGCGAGCGCTTATACACATACATACACGGAGGTAATAATAATGTATGCAAGTGTGCGTGCAATTACGCAAGTATTGGAAAAATCGTTAAGGCATAACCGCAAAGCCTGTTACGGCCGGCCGCAGAGCCTTCTGGCTATGCACCGTCAGCAGAGAAGTTGTTGCTTAATATTTAACATAATTTTCCTGATAAATAAAGCGAAGTTTCTACGGGCGACCTGCGGGCGACCGGGGTGTTTCAGGATAGGGTTTCGTAACTTCAGGGTTCGAAAGGGGTCCATATTTGAAGACGAAAAGCTCTGAAACTTTTTCCCAAATTAGGTCATTTTATAGTACTTTTTGGTGAAAATCGTTTCGTCGAGCTTTGGTGGACGGTTAACGTCCGCCTTTATATATATATAAACATAAAATGACTAACTTGCATGTTTACCTGGTAGAATGTAACTTCATGTAGATAAATTCCAAACACTTAATTTGAATGACATCAAAAGAAAAAGGGGACTGGCTAGGTTTGTACTCCCTAGACCTAGACAGCACTTTTGCCAAATCTCACTGTCCATCGAGTTTTTATTTCAATTTTAAATTTTTGTATAAAAAAAAATTTCGAAATTTCGATATGAGCGATAAGGATTTTTTTCTTCTAATAATGAGTACTTTCTATTCCTGAAGTTTCTCAAGCCTATCCTTATTACTCGAGAACGACTTTATCGAATACATACGAATTTCACTGTTACGTTCTGTCTGTCACTTCTCAAGATGGATTTAGGCTATTAATCATAACGCTATGTCATCGGCGGCCTGAGATGTGAGCAAAAATTCACGCGAAGCGAATCCGCAGGAAGCGCGGTGGTAATAAAATACTTATGTTAAAATTTGGTATTTTCATTTTAAAAAATTCTCCATTATTCCACAATTCATTCTTAACGAAACCAAAGGATTGTGGCGCCTTTCAGGATAATTTTTTAATGAGCTTACCTTAAAACAAAACAAAAAACCGGCCAATTGCGAGTCGAACTCGCGCACCGAGGGTTCCGAATGGCCATGTCATGATCAGCACCACTCACGCCATCTATGGCGTGTTTATGAAATTATTCATATTAGTTAAAATTCATGATTAGTTAAAATGCTTCGAATAGTCTTTTCGGTAGATAGACGGCGTAGGATTAATAATAGGTATTAGTAATTAGTACGACGCACACGGAACCCTAAAAAAGATAAGGACGCGATGCCGTACTAAAGGGAGACATGCTAGCCACCTCTCACCACCTTGGCGCGGTCGTTCCACCGAGTCCTGTAGCAGGGGGGCCTTCGTGCCTTACTTGCAGCTTGATAGTTATCTTGTCCGAATGCTTTGCTAGACGTGGTGGTCGGTCTTGTGCCGTATCTATCAGAGTCCTTGCAGCACAGCACCGATTACTCTGCTTAGTTCGATTGTTGGGATACAGCGTGTGGTATGGATGTATGTTTACAAACTAGCTTTTGCCCGCGGCTTCCCTCGCGTGAAATTCGTATTCGTATCCTGTGTCACGTAAGTTTAAATGTGTTTGTATTCGGATGATCGGTTTAAGAGTTATGGAAGAACATACATACATACAGAAAAGATTTCTAAAAATCGTCAATTTACTTAGTTTTAGTATCATACATAGAGTCTACAAGCGCAATATCTCATAAAACTTTAATAAAATCCAACGTCTGCTTTCTGTCTGTATGTCTATCTGTCCGCTTGTAACTTGAGAACCACTGAACCGATTTTAATACAGTTTCCTTCTACGGATAGATTGGTTCTTCCCATCAATTATTGGCTACTTTTCATCACGTTAAATGACTTATGAGGTTAGCAGAGAAGTGAGCGGGCGGAATGAGCGGGCGGAGCCGCGGGCACAGCTGTATGTCATAAAATAAAGTAACTTACTCCATGACCATCCTTTACAAATTTATTATTAGTATTGATTAGACCTAAAATTTATTTACGAACCGTACTTGAAAGAGCGCATATAAACGCACATAAAGATTTATGCGTTTCATTATATACTGCGGCACAGCGCTGGTACATACACGCCTGCAGAACTTAATATTATGGCTGGATTTGGCGCTAGGTCTGAATTGAGTATTGGAACTGGTTCTGCGTGTTGCGACGACGTTGGCTGGCAACTAAATAAAGGCATTTTCCCTTTTGCTCCTTTATTCGAGAGCTAAGGGCTAAGAAACTCATAGAGACTAGTGTTAGTACACACCGTGTAGAAATATAGTCTAGATATACAATACATGCTCGTACAATATACTTTGCGGAATATTCTGTATATAGGGTTTTTGTTTATGGAAACTGACACGGTTGGCTACATCACCTACAACATCCGTGATGTCAGCCCATAACACCGGGTGAACTCGGTGCCACGTCAGTGCTTCCCTTCGGTCGTGCCGGCTACACTGAACTGGACGGAAAACACAAACTATTTACATAGCCGTTTCGACCGACCTTTCATTCAGTGCGGTGGTACCAACCCGGGCGGGTTAAACCCTACTAATATAAGTAGGGAGTAATATAAGAAGGGAGTCATATCCCTTAATCGCCTTTTACGACATACACGGGGAGAAATGCAGAGGGGCTATTCTTTTAAAGTACCGGCCCCACACGGTTCAGTTTTGGGGTGGTTAGTGGCTGGGGTTTATCAGACGTATTGTAATCGAAGACGTTAAAAAACCGGCCAACTGCGAGTCGAACTCGCGCACAGAGGGTTCCGTATCACCGTGTCATGGGTCAGCGCCACTCACGCCATCTATGGATGACTTAAAATGCTTCATACTCTTTTCGGTAGATGGCGCGCATACACTTTTAAGTTTCTTGTATGGGGACCCCGTGAATTTTTTACTTTTTCTTATTTTTATTATTTCTTGTTATATCGGCCATAATAAATAACACATGTTCTGTGAAAATTTGAACGGGCCACCTATACGGTTCAAGAGATACAGCTCGGACAGACAGACGGACGGACAGACAAACAGACAGACAAGACGGCGTAGGCTTAGTAATAAGGTTAAAAATAATTTACGTTTACTTACTTGAAGGAGTCGGGGGTTGGGGGGCGGGGGGGGGGGGGGGGGGGGGGCGCTAAGTAAATAAAATATGAAGACTCAGGGCTGCACGGGAATAATACTTTTTACCCCAACTAACCTTTTCCTTATCCCGACTTTCTCGTGTCGCTCAGCGACAATATTTTATCGAATTCCGTAGATTCATTTTCAATGTGCTCGATAGTCGTGTGAGGCACGGCGGCACGAAATCTGTGATTTTTTTTTCAAAGTGCATGTTCATTCTGGCCGGTATCGGTGCGAACATAGCAACATGTCTACCGCGTTTCGAGTTCATCACCGGTCAAACTTCACATCTATCGACGTAACTATAAACACAAAACTACCCTTGACTGCCGCGAAAATAAATTACACAGAAGGGCCATTGACTTGTCGAAGATGTGAGGCAAAATCGCACAGAGACGAAATTATATCCCTTGCCCCTTACTAGGTGGTAGGGTCAAATTGTAACCGACTGGGTTACATACTACCACCGTACTGGATGCAAGATGGCCGCATAGCAGCCTGCGGTTGCGTTCTCGTAGGACAGACTCTAGACAGTTTTAGACAGACTCGCAAGGAAGTTACAAGCTTTTATTCATACTTGAAAAAACTATTTAAAAAAATATAAAAACCGCCTTCAAAAATGTTAGTAAATAAAAAAATAAAAATCGATCCCTAGAGTTGAAGGCGGTCGGTTATTTTTGCTTGCTTTAGCACCACCGCCTTCAACTCTAGGGTTCGATTTTAATTTTTTTATTTACATACATTTTTGAAGGCGGTTTTTATATTTTTTTAAATAGTTTTTTATTTTACAGTTTTTTTAGTAATTTTTATTTGCTATTAATATACTCGGCGGAATCGCTCGGCCTTTGGCCTCGCGATTCCGCCTCGCTTTCCAATCCGATCTTGACCAAAAAAAAATGGAACCACCTTGGAGTTAGACTGAACCGAACACAAAAAGAATCATCGAAATCGGTTCACAATTGGGGAAGATATTGCTGAACATACATAAAAAAAAATACATACAGCCGAACATAGAACCTCCTCCTTTTTTGAAGTCGGTTAAAAAAACAAACACTTGTCTCTCGGCCGAGACTCGCGAACTAACAACAATGGAAAAAGCAAACGTATTATGTTTTAGAAGGATTTTTCAAAAATATTAATTCTTTTTCTTGATTCGATTGTACTGATGGCCAGTGGTAATAAAGTGGTAATCAGTACAATACATACATACATAGCGTCACGCCTGTTTCCCGGTGGGGTAGGCAGAGACAACGGATCTCCACGTAGGTATAACAATGTATGGCAATACCTTTTCTGCCTATATATTTTCACGGCTAAGTATCATTTGTGTTCAAGTTTCGATTCATCACCAGCGGCTGACGCTGCTTACTGTAAATTCAAATCTCAGAGTACCTACAGATTCAAATGTCACATTGATTCACAATGTCGCGCGCAAAAACTGCATTTGCATAGCATGTTCAAACTTACGACTTTTTTAGAGCGGTGGGTGTGGTTGTGGCCGTGTGGCTTGGGCATCGGCTTCTCATGCGAGAGGTCCGAGGTTCGAATCGAACTTGTACCGTGTGGGGCCGGTACTATAAAAGAATAGCCCCACTGCATCTCTTCCCGTGTATGTCGTAAAAGGCGACTAAGGGATATGACTCCCTTCTTATATTACTAGGTGGTAGGGTCTAACACGCTCGGGTTGGTACCCCCGCACTGAATGAAAGGTCGGTCGAAGCGGCTATGTAAATAGTTTGTGTTTTCCGTCCAGTTCAGTTTAGCCGGCACGACCGAAGGAAAGCACTGACGTGGCACCAAGTTCACCCGGTGTTATGGGCTGACATCATGGATGCCGTAGCTGATGTAGCCAACCGTGTCAGTTTCGATAAAAAAAAAGAATCCGGTTGGCGTGTAGTACCAATGAGTTTTTTCTGACGAAAACATTTACGTGAATACCTACCTACACCTGCTGCTTCACCGTTCGGAACCGGTGTAAAACTGTATGTCCCTTCCCTATGCCCCTTACTAGGTGGTAGGCTTCAAATGTAGCCAACGAGTTCGTATCACCGTACTGGATGTAAGATGGCCGCATAGCAGCCTCGCCTCGGCTGTGTTCTCCTCTAGTCCAGTATAGCCAGCAATCCAAAATGGAATTCTCCGGTATGCCACCTGCCTTCGCGGAGACAATAGAAATCCATGCTTAAACTACTTACCAAATGTATAGATTTTTTTTTTTTTTTTTTTTTTAGTATTTGACTAGAGTCCAGATGGCATGACCATCATCCCGTGCCGTGAGTGAAAGTCACTGGTGTGGGATGCTACCTGCGCCGATACTCTGTGCAGCAGTCACGTTAAGGCATGCTCGAAGCGCGCCGGCGCAGCCGCTGAAACTGCAGCCCGCCACAAGCACACCAAATACAGTTCGGTGGCACACCAGCACATCTTCGCCGCATTTTCGGTGGAGACGATGGGGGCATGGTCTGAGGAGGCAAAGCGGCTCGCGAAAGACATCGGGATGTCCCTGTACGCTGCTTCAGGAGAACAACGTTCGCTCGAGTTCCTGAGGCAGCGTATCAGTGTTGCCATCCAGCGAGGCAACGCCGCTAGCGTCCTCGGTACAGTGCCCACATCGTCACACCTGGAGGAGGGTTATTAAGTTTTGTATTGGTTATAGGTTTATATTTTATTTTGTAGTTAGTTTTTAGTAGTTTTTAGTTATAGTTTTTTATTTTATTTGATAGGTAGTTTAAGTTTATTTAATAATTTTAATTTATTACTGTGAAATTTATATTAATAAAGAAGAACACAGGGTTCAGTCAATGTATAGATATAACTTACAATATTGAACACTGAAGTGGAAAAAATTGCCCTGAAAGATAAGCCCGCCTTTGCGCGCTCCGTGCTCCTTTAAATTATTTTCGTGTTATGTTTTGTTTGTGTAGAAATATTACTAACTTTTCTTCTTTTTTTTTATGGAAACTGACACGATTGGCTACATCACCTACAAACATCCGCGATGTCAGCCCATAAAACCCTGGTGAACTAGGTGCCATTTCAGTGCTTCCCTTCATTTCATGTCGGATACACTGAACTGGACGGAAAGCACGAACTATTTACATAGCCGTTTCGACCGACGACGTTTCATTCAGTGCGGTCGTACCAAGCCGGGCGGGATAAACCCTACCACCTAGTAAGGTAGGAAGGGAAGGGACCTACAGTTTTACGTGGAATCTGAACCGCGGTCAGCCTCCAACGGTCGGCGGTCAGCCAAGTACTGACCGCGCCCAGGTGTGTTTAATAACAGTCGACTGACCGCACCAGTGAGCTACCGAGGCTGACAAAGATACAGATGTTTTATCTCACGAGCGCGGGTGAGCCATACCTGTAGTTGTAATGCGTATAGACACGCGCTCCTGTGTGCGTGTGAGTTTGCTAACACTACTTGTAGTTACATACACAGGAGCGCATGTCTATATGCATTACAACTACAAGTATGGCTCACCCGCACTCGTGAGATAAAACATCTGTACACAGGATTCTCAGATTTTACATAAAAATATCTACTACGCTGCCGGTTCCACCTCGCTGTTGGAAAACGTCCGCCTTTGTCCCGCGGGCGGGCCCAGCCCAGGCCAACTGAGGCTGACCTTGCGTCGCGCGCGACGGTCTGTGTCGGCGATGCGCGCGCAGGGTGCGCCCGCGCCGGTGCGTGTCGGCCGCACCCTCCCCCTCCCCCCGCGCTGAAGCAGGAGCGGTTTAAGAGGAGCACAGACAGAGGGCTGGGTGGGTTGACGAGATAACTTAAGGCGGGATGATCATGCCTCTGAAATCGAAGCCGATATCGGGGTGGCAGAGTGGTTAGTCAGTCAGTCAGTCAGTCAGCGTGTAAGCGTCCACTGCTGGACATAAGCCTCTCCAACTTTCCTCCAGTCCCTCCAGGATCCGCTCTACACTTTTTTTTATGGAAACTGACATGGTTGGCTGCATCACCTACTGCATCCGTGATTTCAGCCCATAACACCTTGGTGAACTAGTTGCCGTGTCAGTGCTGTCGTTCGGTCGTGCCGGCTATACTGAACTGGTCGGAAAACACGAACTATTTGAAGTAGCCGTTTCAACCAACTGGACCTTTCATTCAGTGCGGTGGTATCAAACCGGGCGGGTTAAACCACTTAGTAAGGTAAGAAGGGAAGGAAACTACCTTCAGTGCGTGATACCACCGCGCGGGATAAACCCTACCACCTAGTAAGATAAGAACGGAAGGGACCTGCAGCATTCTGTGCCTGCAGTTTTACGTGGAATCCGAACCACGGTCAGCCTACCCAACTAACATTATGGTGTTAAGACAGGCGTTATAAGAGCTGTTTAATAGCGTTAGTAAGTGCTATATAGCTGGGACAAGAGCTCTACAGTATTGACGCGTTATATTAATCCAATATACCACCTTAAGATCTATAACAACCTGCCGTTAGTACCAATTTGATTGTTGGGGCTCCAACGTACCTCCAGTGTACGAGCTGCCTTACGTTCTGAAATGAGGAGAGTCTGTTCAAAAGGAACTATTTCCGTTGTAACAGAATTTTCAGTACAGCCAAAACACTAATTAAACTAAGGATATATAATAGATTTATTTATACATTTATTTATAAGGAAAATACATTATAAACAGAATATTATGCATAATTTAATGATTTTATATATAGATTTCACAGACGTTCTAAATTTGGAAATATGCCCTTTTGCCTAGACAAAATGGAAATAGGTCCTTTCGATTAGGGCGCTTTTCGTCATTTTCTATAGGAAATAGTTCGTTTTGACCATTCTTTTACAGGACTGAATTGAATTGAATTGAATACAAAGACTGAGAATCCGTCAAAAATGCGCAACGCGTCGAAACGGAAAATAGTTCCTTTTTGAATAGACGCGCTCCTCAAATGTGACCTCTTTGTGTATTTTATGCTTTTGTGCCTACATTTCGTAAGTGTGTGCACGGTTCGTCGCGTTTCGAATACTACGTTTTGAGCGTGTTTTAAAAGGCCCGCTCGGATCGCCTCAGATGATCCGAAGGCAGAGCTCGGGGTTTACTGCTAGCTAGGCGGACGCGGGCGGCGACCCGTGTCGGTAGCGCTGTTGCGTCGACGAGACGCGGGCGTTCGTTCGTGAACCGTGAACGGTTTACGTATGTATGGGTGTTCCACTGGGTGTACCAGTGCATCTGGTACTTTAAAAAACCCACTGCATCTCTTCCCGTGCATGTCGTGAAGGGATGTCGTCTAAGGGATACGGATAAAGAGCGACAGGTTGGCGACCTCTCACCTTGGCGCGGTCCTTCCAGCGAATCGTGCAGCAGGTGGGTCTTCGTACCTTGTCAGTCAGTCAGCGTGTAAGCGTCCACTGCTGGACATACGCCTCTCCAATTTTCCTCCAGTCCTCCCGGCCTTCAGCGATACGGAACCACTGCTTTCCGCCGACGTACTTGATGTCGTCGTCCCATATGGCGGGTGGTCTTCCCACACTCCGTTTTCCTGTTCACGGCCGCCAGTGTAGGACACGGTTACTCCAACGGTCATCATCTCTTCGGCTAACGTGCCCAGCCCACTTGCCACTTGAGCTTAGCCACCCGGTGTCCAATGTCCACTACTTTGGTGGGTCGGCGGATTTCCTCGTTACGCACCATATCACGTAGCGATAGCTCGCTCCATTGCTCGCTGGGCAACTTTCAACCTTTGGACAACAGCGACCGTCAGAGTCCACGTTTCACACCCGTACGTCATAACCGGGAGGACACACTGGTCATATATACGGGTCTTTAAATTTTGCGGTAGGTCAGACTTCAGGACGAATTTTAACTTTCCAAAGGCAGCCCAACCCAGTTGAATTTGTCTCTCCACCTCCTTAAGAAGACCTTGTCTACCAAGCCGCAGAATTTGACCGAGGTATACGTACTCTTCAACCTGTTCGATCACTTCTCCGCCAATAACAATTTGTCCTCCCGTCATAACCTCGGTCGCCACGACCTTGGTTTTGTCCCGGTTCATCTTCAGACCAACCTTCATCGACGCTGTATAAAGGTCTTTCAGCATGATCTGAAGCTGATCTCGGGAATTTGACAGAAGAACAATGTCAAAAAGGGGCAAGTGCGTAGTACCCGTAACCGACGAGCATGCATGAAGAACATTATGGGAGTGGAAGAGGCGGCAGAGGTGTGTCAGGCAGGATCGTGGCGCGTGGAGATCCGTTGTCTCTGCCTACCCCACCGGGAAACAGGCGTGACGCTATGTATGTACGTAACAAAGTCATCGGCGAAACGCAGTACCTTACTTGCTCCTAATACATTGCTAAACGTGGTAGTCGGTGTTGTAGTGTGATTTACAAGAGTACTTGCAGCGCAACACCGATTACTCTGCTTACCCCGAATGTAGCGGTCTGGGAGCAACGCGTCACGGGTCGACTATGCCGGCCGGGCGGCGGCGGGGCGGCGACGCAAGAACCTCGGTCACCGCCGACCAATTAGGGGAGTCGGCCACCCGTGACGACGCGTTGCGCTGCCAGCGCGCGCGCAGAGATGTGGCCGTTTACCTACCTTCCATGTACGCCGGCCGGGTGTATGAAAAAATGTATGAAATAAAAAAAAAATCAAACCCTAGAGTTGAAGGCCGTGCTAAAGAAGGCTACACAAATCACAAAGGATATCATTCACTCATGTTTTCTTTCATGCATCATTTTTGCCTTCAACTCTAGGGTTAGATTTTGTTTTTATTTCATGCATTTTTGAAGGCGTTTTTTATATTTTTCTTAAATAATTTCTTATTTTACAGTTTTTCTAGTAATTTTTTGCTATTGATTTACTGGGCGGAATTCCGCCTCGCTTTCCAATCCGATCTTGACCACATTAAAATGGGACCACCTCAGGGTTATCCCCTTTCGAACAAAAAATATTTACAAAAAATTACAGCACAACACCGACCACCACGTTTAGCAAAGTATTAGGACAAGATAACTATCAAGCGGCAAGTAAGGCAAGAATGCTGTACGACTGGGTGGAGGGACCGCTGCTCCAAGGTGAGAGCTCGCTAGGCCCTCGCCCTTTAGCACGGCATCTTGTCCTTATCCCTTAGTCCTTATTTGTGACATGCACAAGGAAAGATGATGAAAAAAATTATTGACAATTTTTTTTTCTAAAAATTGAACTAACGCCAAGCTTTTCACTACGCCAATTCACAGCAAACAGACTATATTTTTCGGGGTCATGTACTGTACAGTAGTACATGTAAGGTGAGTATACATGTGTTAGTATACATGTATACGCTTGCTTTCGTATGTGTGTTTGTTACCTTTGCGGGCGAAGCTTCTTTGTCAAAGTTGATAGGAACATAATATTCTGGATGACAGTTTTTATTTGGCAGGTTGAAACACTGCAATTAAATTATGTTATTTCTGGAAAATTGCGGGGAAAATTGTTTTTTTTTTTTTATATTTTGTTTGATGCAATCTTGTTAATTTTTAACCCGCGACGCAAACGGAGGGGGCATCGTAGCTCCCAAACGGGTGGACCGATTTGTATGCGGTTTTTTTTAATAGAAAGCTGGTTTAATCGGAGTCGTTCTTAGCTATGTTTGTAATCAAGTGATTAAGTAATCAAAAAATTTATTATCTTTAAAAGTGGACTGATTTGCATGCGGATTTTATTAAAAAAGCTTGTACAGTGATCATGTATGCCAGATCGAGGCCCCATATCTGTACCGTTCTTCCGAAATAAATCCCATGGGAAACACAGACTGAAGCCTTTCCCCAGCCGATCCGAGCCACCACCCATCCACCCGAAGGAACCCCCGACCGAAGTCGAGAGTCGAGGGTGAAGCCATCACTGCCACTGGAGTCCAACATCAGCCTATGCCCAGGGCCACAGCGTTTTGTACTAGCCGACAGCTTTTGTTTTCACCAGCTATGTATATGCGTGGAAGTGCATATGACCACCACCTTATGTGTACCGGGGTCCCACCGGTCTTGAAGAACTTACAGCGTCTTTGACTCGTGAGAAATCCAACCCACATCCACATATAAGTGTATGTTGCACCGACATACCGATCTACATTATTCGCATGTCTACCAATTATCCACATTGGTTACGGAGCTCTAAGTGGCTCACCACTCTCAGCTTTCGCTACTTATTCCCGTGTTTGATACTTCGAAAGAAGCACCAGGGAATCAACGCTAAACCACAACCCCTGCGAGACCAACACCAGTGTTCCGTGCAGAAGCACGAAGCATTCTGGGGCTTTTAACGGAACCCCGCAGATACTCAACCCAGCGTTTAGGGTAATATCTCATTTGACCCACCGACCTGAGTGGGGTCAGCAGCGTGAGCTAAGAGGAGGCCTAAACCCCCAACTTAGTACTCATGTTAGACTTGCAACATTTAATGAGTAATCGTGGAGAACAAGTTCTCTACCACACATTATATTCTAACAGTGACGCCGCCGGTTACCCGCCCAGTTGCGGGATAGGGTAGCCATCTGCTAGTTTTAATGGTAGCCGCCGTGTGGTCTGCAAAGCGAAGCTTCACTGATACTAGCACCCAACTCCGACACCTTGGGCGACTGAACGCCTCTGCGATCCCGCTCGAGGGTCGCTCGAGACGGGGTTTCTGGATCCTGGTGTATGGGCCCGACACCTTGGGCGACCGAAGTCTACCACTGCGATCGCTCCCCAACGATTACCCGTCGCGGAGAGGTGCACTTCAAGTACACATAATTGTTGGTCCGACACGGTCGATACGTAATATTTTAAGATTTTCCTATTCACGCTCTGGCCATCAAGGTCACGGGACGCCAGATGACGGATCAACGAAATCCTAAGCGTAGATCCTACTTAACCATAGAGCCGGTAGACTTACTTGACCACTGGGCAAGGCACTGGATTCGGAAGGTTAGTGGTTCTAGTCCCGGGTGTTTTTTAGGTTTCCGTATCCCGTACGGAAGCCTATTACTAAGCCTCCGCCGTCCGTCCGTCTGTCCGAGGGCTGTATATCTTGAACCGTAATAGGTAGCCCGTTGAAATTTTCACAGAATATGTGTTACTATGGCCATAATAAATGACACATATTCTGTGAAAATTTCAACGGGCTACCTATTATTAAACCGTATACGGTTTAAGAGATACAGCCCTCGGACAGACGGACAGACAGACAGACGGACAGACGGCGTAGGCTTAGTAATAGGGTCCCGTACGACGGATACGGAACCCTAAAAAAGCGAGATTTTTAATTTTATAAGCGCTCGTGCTACCGCTGCCTCTAGGGGAGCCCATTCTATTTTGTCATACTTACATGAACACACGCCGTCTGAAAATTTTGTTTGCATACGTACGTACGGCCGAATTTCCATGGGCGTCGTTAGACACCTTATAGGTGGCGCGGGCGCAACTGGTCGCGCTTTCTATAAAAAAAAAAGATAATGTTAGGGACGAAGAAATCTGTGCAATCAATCTAGAACAAATACATACACACCACACGCCTTATCCCAACAATCGGGGTGAGCAGAGTAGTCGGTGTTGTGTTTTTTTTTTTTTTTATGTAATCCGGTATGGGTGGCTGAGTCGGAGGGGCCAAAGCGCATGCTCCGACCAGCCAATATCACCTCCGAGAAGGTAGGTGCCATACCGGAGACTTCCCTGGATTGCTGGCTATATTGGACTAGAGGAGAACACAGCCGAGGCTGCTATGCGGCCATCTTACATCCAGTACGGTGGTACCAACCCAGTCGGCTACAATTTGAGCCTACCACCTAGTGCTGCACGTAGTCTTGTAAATTACAGCACAACACCGACCACCGCGTTTAGCAAAGTATTCTCAGGCAGCAAGTAAGGCACGAAGGCCCACCTGCTGCATGGCTCGATGGAAAGACCGCGCCAAGGTGAGAGGTGGCTAGCCTGTCGCTCTTATGCACGGCATCTTGTCTTTATTCTCTAGTCACCTTTCACGACATGCACGGGGAGAGATGCAGTGGGACTATTCTTATTAAGTACCGGCCTCGCATAGTACAAATATCAATACTCAATCATCACATACATTTATTTAATAAATAACAAAAAAGTAATACTAATAACAAAGAAATAAACCTACCTAACAAAAATTAAAATAACTATCAAAAGGGGCATTTTCAAATGTTCCTAGAACACTTGCTGCATTACCCCGCTGGATGGCAAGGCTTACCCTTTGAATGAAGTAGGCCCTTGACATTTATCATCATAAATCAATCAAAATCAATATCATCAATCAATCATCATCATCAATATCATCAATACTAATAAGTAATAATAAATCTGTAAGGGATGGTCATGGATCCGTTTACGCTAAGATGTGGCTCTGATACAAACCGAATTGTTCCGCGCGCCGGTAGCGACGGGGACGGTAGCGAGATTACTTTTTTTTTTTTTTATGCAAACTCGGAAACACGGTTGGCTACATCACCTACAACGTCCGCGATGTCAGCCCATAACACCGGGTGAACTTGGTGCCAATGTCAGTGCTTCCCCCTTTGATCGTGCCGGCTACACTGAACTGGTCGGAAAACACAAACTATTTACATAGCCGTTTCGACCGACGTTTCATTCAGTGCGGTGGTACCAACCCGGGCGGGTTAAACCCTACCACCAAGTAAGATTAGGAGGGAAGGGACCTACAGTTTTACGAGGAATCCGAACCTCGGTCAGCCTCCAACGGTCAGCGGTCACCCATCCAAGTACTGACCGCACCCAGCGTTGCTTAACATTCAATAGCGACAGTTGACTGTCTGCACCACTGAGCTATCGAGGCTGACAACTACTTACTTTCTTCTTTTTAAATAAGAATTTCACGCGAGCGAAGCCGCGGGCAGAAGCTAGTAATAAATATAAGCAGACAATTTGAATTCTTCTCCTAGCCCAACGCGGTACGCTTCAACGAATTTGGAATAAAGTTCGAATTGTGAAAATGGAACGGATATTGCCGGTTCTCTCTCGGAGATACGCGCTGTTCGGAATTTGAATTTGAGCGCGAAACGGAGAGCTTCCGGCGTTGGCCAACGGTCAGCCGGGCTCTATGGCGAGTGATGCGTGAATTTCGCCGGCCATCTAGGGCTCCGTTGATTTTGCAATGTGTCTTGAGGCTTGTGAAGTTTTCGCAAACAGCTTTTACGGAGCGGTAAAGGCCTAGTTTTAATCTAATGTATTTTTTTATGGATACTGACACGGTTGGCTACATCACCTACAACATCTGAGATATCAGCCCATAACACTGGGTGAAGTAGGTGCCATGTCAGTGCTTCCCTTCTATCGTGCCGGCTACACTGAACTGGACGGAAAACACAAACTATTTACGCCGTTTCGACCGACGTTTCATTCAGTGAGTAAGGTAGGAAGGGAAGGGACCTACACTTATAAGTGTAATCCGAATCAGGGTCAGCTTCCAACGGTAAGCGGTCACCCATCCAAGTACTACCCCACCCCACTAGTAGCACCCAGCGTTGCTTAACAATCTATAGCAACAGTCGACTGTCTGCACCACTGAGCTATCGAGGCTGACAATGTCTTTTGGTGTTGTTCAATTTTCGATTTTTCTTTTTGTTCCAGGTAAGAATTTGGTGATACCTATTTGAGTTTGAATTGGCATTATATTCGGTAAGTGTGAATTATTACCTCCTAAAAATATACATTTTGACACGACATTGAAATGGCAACAAAAATAACAAATTTTAAATTAAAATACTAAATTTATAGCACGAAAGCTCGTGATTTATTTAAGTCACATTTCGTGACCACAAAGAGTGTCATGCCCAGCACCACTGGGACCACCTCATCATACTAAATAACATTAATTATTAAAACAACTTCACTTCGCGCTAGTGGTCGCAAGATTGAAAGATTTTATCGATATTTAATTTTTAATTTTATCTCATATTTTGTCTTTATTTTGTTTTTTTTTTCAAAATATGAGTTTTTTTATAGTAAGCGCGACATGTGGCGCCGAGGAACCCATACATAAAGTGTCTAGCGACACCCATGGACATTCGGTTGCATGCGGAAGCTGCGAATGCCATGCCGGCCCGACAAGTGCCCATTCACGACTCTCTTGAAGGACCCGAGACTGTACTTGGGGGGAAATATGTGGGCAGAGAGAGCGTTCCAGAGTTTACCAGTTATGTCGAGGAAAGATCTACAGAACCGATTGGTACGCATCCGTGGTCAATCCAGCGTATAGGGATGCAATCCCTGCCTGCCCAGTGCGCGTTGTGCGGAGGTGGAAAGGGGACGGCTGGATAGCGTTAAACAGCTCCTCCGAGCATTCCCCATAGAATAAGCGATAGAACACACTTAAATGTTCTATCGCTTAATAATAAATATGTAAGGGATGGTCCAAGAACATTAAAACCTCTTAATGTTCTTGGGATGGTCGTTGAGTAAGTTACTTTGTTTTATGAGATATTGCGTTTGTAGACTCTATGTATGATACTAAAACTAAATTGATGATTTTTAAAAATATTCTCTGCAGGTATGTATGTTCCTCCATAACTGTTAAACTGATCATCCGAATTCGATTAAACTTAGTACAAGCATATTTAACTATACGTGACACAGGATAGAATAAATAAAATTCAGTTTCGGTTACGCTAAGCTAAGGATCTCATACAAACCGAATTGTTCCGAGCGCCGAAATAAAGTTACTGTAACGGGCTTACTTCCTTTTTTCTTTTTAAATAAGAATTTTAAGCGTGCTAAACCGCGGGCGAAAGCTGGTATTTTAAATACCTGAAGCAGTTTATTCACATTCAGTCGTTAGGCAAGGATGTGACGTTTCAGTGGATTCCGTCACATACAGGTATAGAGGGCAACGAATGCGCCGACGAGCTGGCTAAACGAGCAGTCGATTGTGATTGGGGCATTTAAACCTTTTTTTGGTGACTTCCTGACAAAGATTAAGGAGAATTGTTACGTTAATTGGAAAAAATACTTTGACAGGAGGTCAGTAGAAAAGGGAATTTGGTACAAGACCATACAAGCGAAACCACTTCGGCAGCCATGGTTTATGGGCTCACGTCTTTCATGTTCAAGCATTAGGTTAATATTAAAACTCCGTTCTGGGCACACACTTCTTTGGACAAAAGCATACCTAAGCCCACATGATGAGGAAAATTGATTCACGATTTTTTTTTTTTTTTTAAGAAACTGACACGGTTGGCTACATCACGTACAACGTCCGTGATGTCAGCCCATAACACCGGGTGAACTAGATGCCATGTCAGTGCTTCCCCCTTTGATCGTGCCGGCTACACTGAACTGGTCGGAAAACACAAACTATTTACATAGCCGTTTCGACCGACGTTTCATTCAGAGCGGTCGTACCAACCCGGGCGGGTTAAACCCTACCACCAAGTAAGATTAGGAGGGAAGGGACCTACAGTTTTACGAGGAATCCGAACCTCGGTCAGCCTCCAACGGTCAGCGGTCACCCATCTATCGACACTCATTCTATCGACACTTCCGACCACTATCGCCAAAGCTCGTAAAGATGTAAGGCGACCCCGGGTACGCGTCGCTCCGCAGACTCGAGCATATAAAACCTGCTATAAAACACCGCAAATGCAACACAATTTCTACCATACTCCGTATACCACACTTGCGTTGTACTTTTCGTACCTTATGGGGTGGGTTACGTTCTCCTGAAGTTTACTGTACTGTCGCATTTTTTTTATTGCTTCCGAACTGGGTGGCTCTGCCCGAAGTCGAAGCCTCAGGCGCAGTCAATTTCACCGCCGAGGAGGTGCCAGTCCGGCTTGGAGGTGGACTAATGTCGCTGGGGAAAGGCTATTAACCCGCGATTTGAAGATCAGTGGATTGTAGGAGTGGGGAAAGATATTCCCTGGGAGCCCGTTCCACACCTTTGCAGTGCGGCACAAGAACGATTTAGAGAATCGTGCAGTTCGAAGGACTCTTCTGTCGGCTACAAAGGGGTGCTCTGCGAGAGTATGGCGGGTTAGGCGAAGGCGAACAGGAGGAGGAGGGATAAGGGAAGCCAGTTGGTCAGAGCAGCGGCAAAACAGGCTCAATGAACCAACGATACGTCTGTGCTTTAGAGGGTGCATTTACTGGGTGGGGTGAAATCCGGCCGAAGTGGTGATAAAAAAATTGAAAGGAGCTCGGTCGAAACAGCGATGAAAAAATAATAAGTTTTTTTATAAAGTAATCTGGTATGAGTGGCTGAGTCAGAGGAGCCAAAGCTCATGCTCCGACCAGCCAATATCACCTCCGAAAAGTTAGGTGCCGTACCGGGGACTTCCCTTTGGATTGCTGGCTATAGACTAGAGGAGGAGAACACATCCGATGCTGCTATGCAGCCATCTTACATCCAGTACGATGGTACCAACCCAGTCGGCTACAATTTGAGCCTACCATCTGGTAGGGGCAATAGTGTTCCAAATGCACCTGTTCGGGGGTGAAATTGGCTGCGCCTGAGGTTGCGACCTCGGACAGAGCCACCCAGTTCGGTAGCAATAAAAAAAAAATCCATGGATAGATTTTTCCCTTGCCCCTTACTAGGTGGTAGGCTCAAATTGTAACCGACTGGGTTGGTACCACCGTACTGGATGTAGGATGGCCGCATAGCAGCCTCGGCTGTGTTCTCCTCTAGTCCAGTATAGCCAGCAATCTAGAGAAGTCTCCGGTATGGCACCTACCTTCTCGGCGGAGATATTGGCTGGTCGGAGCATGCGCTTTGGCCCCTCCGAAACAGCCACCCATACCGCATAAAATAAAAAAAAAGAAAATACTTCATAGCGCCGAGAAACAATTAACAGTGCATTAGAACATTTACACGAGTTGCGAAGGCGGACTTATCCCTATTAAATAGATTTCTTCCATTCAACCTTTAGATGTTTGGGAGTCGATCATTGTAGTGAAATGTACGGAAACCTATTACTAAGCCTTCAAAGTCTGTCTGTCTGTCCGTCTGTCCGATGGCTGTATCTTTGAAACCGTAATACTCGTAGCTCGACGGTTTAAATTTTCACAAAGTACGTATGTGTTATTTTGGCGAAAATAACAACAAATAATAAAAAAATTTAAAAGTGAACAATTAAGGGGAGTTTTTTTTTTTTTATGGAAACTGACACGGTTGGCTATACTTCACCTACAACATCCGTGATGTCAGCCCATAACACCGGATGAACTTGGTGCCACGTCAGTGCCTCCCTTCGGTCGTGCCGTGCCGGCTACACCGAACTGGACGGAAAACACAAACTATTTACATAGCCGTTTCGACCGACCTTTCATTAAGTGCGGTGGTACCAATCCGGGCGGGTTAAACCCTACCACCTAGTAATATAAGAAGGGAGTCATATCCCTTAGTCGCCTCTTACGACATACACGGGGAGAGATGCAGTGGGGCTATTCTTTTAAAGTACCGGCCCCACACGGTACAAAACATACAAGAAACGTGTTTTTTTTTCAACTTTTTTTTGTGGTGCGAAAACCTCGGTGCGCGAGTCCGACTCGCACTTGGCCGGTTTTTAGGCTTCCGTACGGGTACGGAGATGAGATGAAAGATTTAGTAATGCTTATCTGGCAGTTCATTCTATCCATTTATAACATTGCGAAAACGAACGTTAACAAGAGGAGGATCGTCCTTGAAACATTTCATTAAAATGTTACTTCGTTTAAAACAAACACTTCTATTGCGGTAAACAGTCGCGTGCAAATTTATTGTGCCACCATTGAATGTTGAAATGAAATGAAATGAAAATATACTTTATTGTACACCATTGTATAAAAAAGGTTACAAAAGGCGAGTTTAATGCCTTGCGGCATTCTTTACGAACTAACCATTGGCATGTGGAAAACACGTAGGGGTGGACAATGCAGTACTAAAGAGGGAACAGTAGTATGAAATATAAATATGTACACACATATACAAATATTTTTTTTTTATTGTACAAAGATACATACAACAAATATAAATCCTTACATATACATAATTACATATATACAATAAGAAACATAAATATTATAATGTTGCATGTGCAACGTTCAAAATGTAGATATATCTAGAGTTTCTACTTTACTTCGTTTTCGAGAAAAACCTCGGTGACAGGCGGACGGACATGATCTTCCGTTACGTTTTTACCTTTTAACTTGTAGGCGGGACCCTAAAAAGAAAATCTTGCCTAAATCTATGCAATAATACTGAATAAACGTATCTTTATCTTTATAAGTATATACCAATTGCAAAGTGTTGCTGTACGTCCGATATTAGCAGCATTAAGATCGCAAAGACATACCTTGTATCTTTCATGTTAATAGGCAGAGACGGGTCAGGACCAGTGCATTTATACTGCTCGGTGGGGTGTGAGAGGGAAGAAAATAAAAAAGAGGATGGTTACTGGTGGCACTACATTAATCATTTAATCATTAAGTGCGCCAATAAATTCTGCCGGCAGTGTACACGTCTTAATGAATTCATCTCATTATCTCAGTTAGCAAACGAGCCGCAGCTTCAGGGTCCCGTACGGCAACTGCAATATAACGACATTGCAACACCAGAGGCGCTTACGAAACCCTAAGATCTGACTGATGGATGTGCGGTGTGATTTTGAACACGATTTTCAACAACGCGCCCAGGTGGTTTTTAAGGCATGTGATTTTATTGATAGGGCTATGTTAATAGTTCGTGTTTTTCGTCCAGTTTAGTGTAGCCCGCATCAAATGAAGGGAAGCACTGACATGACACCTAGTTCAGCCGGTGTTATGGGCTGACATCACGGATGTTGTAGGTGATGTAGCCAAGTTTAGCCAACCGTGTCAGTTACCATAAAAAAAGGGTTTCGTGTTAGACTTATTGTCTCTAAGATTACGATTTTACATGACATGATATGACATTCGATTGGTTTCGTCTTATTAGGGTTTCGTAGAAATTAGTAATAATTAGTAAAATTTGCAGACATTTCAAATTCAGTGTGTACCTGTACCAGTTGTCAGCCTCAGTAGCTCAGTGGTGCGGTCGGTCGACTGTCGGTCGGATCATAAGCACACCTTGGCGCGGTCAGCGGATGGATGGGTGACCGCTCGACCGTTGGAGGCTGACCGCGGTTCGGATTCCACGTAAACTGCAGTTCCTTACTTACTAGGTGGTAGGGTTTAACCCGCCCGCGTTGCTACCACCGCACTGAATGAAAGGTCGGTCGAAACGGCTATGTAAATAGTTCGTGTTTTCCGTCCAGTTCAGTGTCGCCGGTCCGACCGAACGGAAGCACTACCGATATGGCACCTAGTTCACCAAGATGTTATGGGCTGACATCACGGTTGTAGTAGGTCATGTAGGCAACCGTGTCAGTTTCCATAGAAAACAAAAAACCGGCCAAGTGTGAGTCGAACTCGCGCACCGAGGGTTCCGTATCGCCATGCCATGGTCAGCGCCACTCACGCAATCTATGTGTTTATGAAATGCTTAGTTAAAATTTATGATTAGTTAAAATGTTTCATACTCTTTTCGGTAGATGGCGCGCATACACTTTTTAGTTTCTTCTATGGGAACCCCGTGATTTTTTTTACTTTTTCTTATTTTTATTATTTGTTGTTATATCGGCAATAATAGCACATATTCTGTGAACATTTCAACGGGCTACCTATTACGGTTCAAGAGATACAGCACTCGGACAGACAGAGAGACTTAGTAATAGGGTCCCGTACCGGATAAGGAACCCTAAAAAAAAGTATTGGACCCAAAAAATCGTCACCAACTCAGTCCAACCGCATTGTACATACACTGACTGCTCTACGCTAAACGCACATGCCTCCATTGTGCTCCGTAGTGAAACTCGCAAGAGATTTCCCACACATGGGAAATCTAGTAGAGTGTGCGGACGCTTGCGACACAGCCGCGCGTACAGTACGGTGGTGCACGCCCGGGCAGGCGACACCTTACGGAGAACTGAACGCGTGCAGATAGTAGGTTTGGATGTATGTATATATTCTTTATTGAACACCAAATGTTCACCACCGAGGGTTCCAGATGGCGTGCTATGAAATGCTTCATATTAGTTAAATGTCATGATTAGTTAAAATGCTTCGCACTCTATTCGGTAGATGGCGCGCGCGCATACACTTTTTGCTTTCTTTTATGGGAACCCCCGTGAATTTTTTACTTTTTCTTATTTGTATTATTTGTTGTTTTATCGGCCATAATAACACATATTCTGTGAAAATTTCAACGGGCTACCTATTATGGTTCAAGAGGTACAGCCTTCGGACAGACGGACAGACGGACGGACGGACAGACAGGCAGACAGACAGACGGCGTAGGCTTAGTAATAGGGTCCCGTACCGGATACGGAACCCTAAAAATTTGGTACAAAAGGCGAGCTTAATGCCGCGAGGCATTCTGTTGTAACTAACTTTGGGATTTAGTACGGTCTCTTCTCTACTTCACCTCTTTCTTACTATTTTAAACACACCACACGCCGTATCCCGACAATCAGAGTAAGCAGAGTAATCAGTGCTGTGCTGCAAGTACTCTTGTAAATTACAGCACAATACCGACCGCCACATTTAGCAAAGTATTTGGAAAAGATATAACTATCAAGCAGCAAGTAAGGCATGAAGGTCCACCTGATGCAATAACTATCAAGCAGCAAGTAAGGCATGAAGGCCCACCTGATGCAATAACTATCAAGCAGCAAGTAAGGCATGAAGGCCCACCTGATGCAATAACTATCAAGCAGCGAGTAAGGCATAAAGGCCCACCTGATGCAATAACTATCAAGCAGCAAGTAAGGCATGAAGGCCCACCTGATGCAATAACTATCAAGCAGCAAGTAAGGCATGAAGGCCCACCTGATGCAATAACTATCAAGCAGCGAGTAAGGCATGAAGGCCCACCTGATGCAATAACTATCAAGCAGCAAGTAAGGCATGAAGGTCCACCTGATGCAATAACTATCAATCAGCGAGTAAGGCATGAAGGCCCACCTGATGCAATAACTATCAAGCAGCAAGTAAGGCATGAAGGCCCACCTGATGCAATAACTATCAAGCAGCAAGTAAGGCATGAAGGCCCACCTGATGCAATAACTATCAAGCAGCAAGTAAGGCATGAAGGCCCACCTGATGCAATAACTATCAAGCAGCAAGTAAGGCATGAAGGCCCACCTGATGCAATAACTATCAAGCAGCAAGTAAGGCATGAAGGCCCACCTGATGCAATAACTATCAAGCAGCAAGTAAGGCATGAAGGCCCACCTGATGCAATAACTATCAAGCAGCAAGTAAGGCATGAAGGCCCACCTGATGCATGACTCGGTGGAAGGACCGTGCCAAGATGGCTAGCCTGTCGCTAAAACTAATAAAATAAATGTACTGACATAATATAATAAACAAAAAGTGCTCAAGTGCGAGTCCAACTCGCGTGGAGGCGCATTTTCTTTATTGTTAATATTTTCTTTAATATATTTTAATATTTTTTAGTTATTTTATCTATAAGTGGTTTTTAGTTATAGTTTTTTTTTAATTAGTTATATTTGTCTATTTAATTTGATAGGTAGTTATAGTTTATGTAATTTCTGTATGTTTAATTCAATAAAGTTTTCCAGGGTTTTAAACCATAAATTTAAAAATTATAAAACGTTATGTTTGTATTCCTTATAAAGATCCCTTGTCACTGATGATAATTGATAAGTCATATAATGCTCTTAAAAACAATATTTAATTTACAATTTTCACACTTATGTCTTTTATATTACTTTATTCATCGACTCTAACACGAGTTGACTGGACTACATCTCTTTAAGGTTTTAGTCTGCATTTACGCCTCATGTAAATATTGTGTTTTTGTAAAATGATTTTGCAGCAATAAAGTATTCTCTATATATTATAATCAATCATTCTTGAACGTTTAATTTCTTTTTTTCATTCTCTCCGTGTATTCCTGTTTGGCTACATTGAACAACGTCGACATAGAAATAATGCATTTCAGCGCTGCATTTCATTACACATAGCTAAGTTCTGTACACTATTCTAATTTACCAATGTTATTTGTGTCAAAAGATCGACCTATGCAAATTGAGAGACGCAACGCAAACCACTGGAAAAGTTTTACAGTCAAATAGAACACTTAGGCCCACTTGCACCAACACGAATTTAAGATATAAACCAGTTTAACTCGTTAAGCTAGCACCCGTTGACTGTGGGAACCGCGTTTAAATCCATAACTCGCTACTTAACTCTAAACTCGTGTTGGTGCAAGTGGGCCTTAACGTTTATTTTAAACCTAACCAGATTGTAAGCGAGGAACATTTAGTTTGGGTTGACTGGAAGAAATTGCCTAACGCCAATTTTGCCTCGCCGCGCCGTTAGTTACTTTATTTGAGACGGTTTATCGTTTCCCAGAACGCAGCTCGGCCCTCGGCCTCGCCCTTAGTAACTTACACCTTTGGTTTGGGTTGACGAAATTGAAGAAATTGCCTAACGCAAATTTTACCTCGCCGTTGGTTACTTACTTTATTTGAGACGGTTTATCGTTTCCCAGAACGGAGCTGGGCTCTCGGCCTCGCCCTTAGTAACTTACACCTTTGGTTTGGGTTGACGAAATTGAAGAAATTGCCTAACGCAAATTTTGCCTCGCCCTTGCTTACTTACTTTATTTGAGACGGTTTATCGTTTCCCTGAACGCAGCTCGGCCTTAGTAACTTACACCTTTGGTTTGGGTTGACGAAATTGAAGAAATTGCCTAACGCAAATTTTGCCTCGCCCTTGGTTACTTACTTTATTTGAGACGGTATATCGTTTCCCAGAACGCAGCTCTGCCCTCGGCCTCGTCCTTAGTAACTTACACCTTTGGTTTGGGTTGACGAAATTGAAGAAATTGCCTAACGCAAATTTTGCCTGGCCCTTGGTTACTTACTTTATTTGAGACGGTATATCGTTTCCCAGAATGCAGCTCGGCCCTCGGCCTCGCCCTTAGTAACTTACACCTTTGGTTTGGGTTGACGAAATTGAAGAAATTGCCTAACGCAAATTTTGCCTCGCCGTTGGTTACTTACTTTATTTGAGACGGTTTATCGTTTCCCTGAACGCATCTCGGCCCTCGGCCTCGCCCTTAGTAACTTTCTATGGGAAGGTTTATCGTTTACCTGAACCCAGCTCGGCCTTCAGCCTCGCCTTTAGTTACTGACTTTCTTCTTTTGAAATACGTCACTTTAATTTCACGAGAGCGAAGCCGCGGGCAACAGCTAGTTAGAATAATAAATCAATTAATGAAATGTTAATACCTACCTATAAATAAAAAAAAATACAATACTTACTATATATTATTCAAAAACATTGTAAGCGTGAATACAATTTAAATAGCCGCTTCCAACTGCCTTTCATTCAGTGCAGTGGTACCAATATGGACGGTTTAACTTCTACTTTTTAGTAAAGTAGGTAAGGGGCCTATTTTCTCCCAAGTACGCACAACCTGGGTTTTTCAAAAGGCTCTTCCATGAAGCGTGCAGCAGAATGTCCATGGGTATCGTTAGACACCTACTTGCTGGTGTAACGATGCCACATGTCGCGCCTACCAAAAAACACCGACCGTGGTTCGGATTCCACGTTAAACCCTTCCCTTCTTACCTTAATAGGTGGTAGCGTTTATCCCGCCTGGGTTGGTACCACCGCACTGTACGAAACGTCGGTTGAAACTGCTATATAAATAATTCGTGTTTTCCGTCCAGTTCAGTGTGGCCGTCACGACCTAAGGGAGGCACTGACGTGGCACCAAGTTCACCCGGTGTTATGGGCTGACATAACGGATGTTGTAGGTGATGTAGCCACCGTGTCAGTTTACATAAAAACATAAAAAAAAAACAACTGCCCACATTATTAATTTTCATATAATATTTCCACACAAAAGTTCCTCTACATGAGGCAGCTAAAAATCTGAAATGGCCGGCAGAGCTCTGCCTAGCTGCGCACGCGTCGGTGGTGGAGCTCGAAATTGGAGCAAAGGTGAAAGAGTAGCGACGAGGCCACCGCCCACTTGCGGCACACCGTATAATTACTTCGCATACATTACCACAAATATATTGGCTACCTACTTGAAGAAAAACGCACAAACATTCTTATATATAACGTTTGTCGAACTCGGTAACTATAGGTTTTTTAGGGTTCCGTATCCGGTATGGGACCCTATTACTAAGTCTACACCGTCGGTCTGTCTGTCTGTCTGTCCGAGGGCGAATTTTCACAGAATATGTGTTATTTATTATGGCCGATATAACAACAAATAAGAAAAAAATAAGAAAAAAAAATAAAAATTCACGCGGGTCTCCATACAAGAAACTAAAAAGTGTATGCGCGCCATCTATCGAAAGCATTTTAACTAATACATAGATGGCGTTAGTGGCGCTGACACATGGCGATACGGAACCCTCGGTGCGCGAGTTCGACGCGCACTTGGCCGGTTTTTTTCTTTCTTTTGGGAATCATTGACACGAAACCGAATTAAGCACGGTTAAAACTTAGAAAGGCCAATAAATTCATACACGGTCGGTAATTAAGAAAAAAAAACAGAATACGGTACGCGCATGCGCGGTTTCTACCACATTAAAGCTCCATTGTCTTAGGAAAAAATATGCCTTATCCATATATAAGAAGCTATCAGATTTTCACACGACTGTTCTGTGCTAACTGTATCTGCCGAGATACATGTACAGGCTGCGCCAGACTGCTGAATGTGAGTTTTGTTTGCGTCTGTGACTATAAATAACCATAGATTACCTAGCGTACGTCCGAATGTCCATGGGCGTCGTTACACACTTTTTTTACTTTATCTAAACCGTTATTTAAAAAAAACACTTAAAGTTGTACTATCTCCGTAAATGTGAAGTCAAAAGCTTAAAAAAATCCTTTAATTCTGAATGAACAAGTATGTATGTAGGTATATATTTAGGTATTATGTATTATATAAATTGTAATTCATATGTATTTAATGTAATTTATAAATAGTAATTTATATGTTTAATTAACTAGTACGTACTTATATGTAGTAGCATGTAGTACTTGTTGAACTTACAGTTCCATGGGAAAGTAACATACCGAAGGACCACAACATCAAACTTAACAAGTACTGCAACTTAGTAGACCGGATTGTGAGAAACGGATTCAAGACTGATCTCTTCGCTGTGGAAGTCGGAGCAAGGGGACTACCAGCGAAGTCGCTCTACAGTCTCTTCAAGAATCTAGGGCTCCCAAGATCGACGCTAAGCTCATATATGGAGAGAGCTTCGAAAACGTCACTGGAAGCATCCTACAGAATATGGATAGGTAGAGAGAGGGAGGTCGAGAGCGGGACTGGTGGTTTCCCCGCGTCCTAGTCAACGCAGACTAGCTGACGAGGGCTTGAAGCGAGCCGAAACGTGAAGCATGCGCGGGAAATTTAGAGTGGCCACTCGCTAGTCCCGGCCTCGATTAATACCCTCCTCTACTGCCGATGGGCCCGGATATGTTCGGTGAAGCCATCGTAAGCTTAGATCCACACCTTCTAGTTTATCATATAGTAACTATATTTTCCTTATATTATATTTTACATTCCCACACTCAAGTCTTTTGCCTAACCCTACTATATCTCACAATATACGACTCTCAAACATCCAAAGGTTGACTGGAGAAATCCCTGTTAAGGGATAAGTCCGCCTTTGCCCCTCATGTACATTACTTATTGTCTGTTTATGTAAAATGTTTTTTTGGAGCAATAAAGTATTTCTATCTATCTATCTATCTAAACCTTGAAATTCATTGATCTATATTTGATCTATATCTATTATTCAGTAGCGTGAATATGTACTGATCGATTCCTTAGCACGTTTCTTGTATCGGGACCCCTTAATTTATAACTTTTTGCTATTTTTGTTATTTATTGGCATATCCGACATAATAACGCATATTTTGTGAAAATTTCAACCAGCTATCTATCACGGTTCAAAAGATACAGCCCCCCTCGGACGGACGGACAGAAAGACAGACAGAAGGCCGTTTTGAAAAATTTTGAATGTGCACCGAGCCCGTTTTATTATGAAATGAAATACCTATACTTTATTGACAAAGGCAGACTTAAAAGCCTTAAGAATTCTCAATAAAAGCGAGTTTCGCACGAGAATCGTTATAACTCGAGAACCAATGTATCAATTACATACGATTTTCACTGTTACGTTCTGTCACTTCTTTTTGTTTACACTGTCACAGATGGTTTTAGCCTATAAGTCATAATAACTCTACGTCATCGGCGGCCTGAGCTGTGAGCGAAAAGTCACGTGAAGCGAAGCCGAGGGAAAAGCAAGCACACAATATGATATCATGTAATTTTATTTCGTACTAGCTTTTGTCCGCGGCTTCGCTAACGTGAAATTCGTAAAAAAGAAGAAAGTGAGTAAGCTCCCTACCATACCTTTATTTTGGCGCGCGGAACAATTCAGTCAGTATGAGAGCCACATTTTATCGTAACCGGAACTGAATTTTATTTAGCCTGTCCTGTGTCACGTATAGTTAAATGTATGTGTACTAAGTTTCATCGAATTCGGATGATCGGTTTATGAGTTATGGAGGAACATACATACATACATACAGAAAATATTTCTAAAAATCGTCAATTTAGTTTTAGCATCATACATAGAGTCTACAAACGCAGTATCTCATGAAACAAAGTAAGTTACTCCATGACCATACCTTACAGATGATAATATTATTATATCGCAGGTTAAAATTTATATTAATATTATTTCTTTATTGTCACGTTTTCTTATTCTATTTACATATCTATATTAATTCTATCTATACAATTTAAAAAATACATACAAAATTAATACAGACAAAAACAAAAAAAAGAAAACGGTAAAATTCCGCCGACGGCGGGAGACAAGCCCCAAGCGCGCCGGCGGGTGCAGGCCGTGGCTACGGAGCTCTCCGGGACGACGCGAGACTAGCTTCGAGCGATAGGTGGTGGTACTAGACACGTAGGCCACCACCACCCCCATCTCGGAGAGCTCCGTATCCACTTACTGCGGAGCGACGACGCGCAGCACTTTAAGTCGATGAACCATCATCATGCGCGCGCCGCGAGGGTGGTGCACTATGGCACCGGCAGCGGGGGCTGTAAGTGGGGTACGGGACCCCGACGGCCCCAAGCCGGCCGGTGCCGGACACCGTCCCCGTCGTGGATGTTGTGGCGAGGGCAGTGTCGACGGTCCGCCGTCCTCTTTTGAAGGCGAGCTGGACGTGGATGGTGGGCGTGCAGGAGTGGAAGAAGATGCAGGTCTCAGTTTAAGAAGCGACGGGCACGGCGGCACCGTCGCCGGTGTAGGGGAAGAGGGCGCGGTACTGCACGACGAGGTGCTCTGGCGGCGCGCCGCGCCGGCTGCACTTGGTGGCTGCGCGCTGGCCTGGGACGTCCTCTTCCAGTACTGCGACCAGTTGCCGCTCTTGTCCGCCGTCGTCTTCCTGCGTTGCTGCTTGCTCAGAAGCTGTGTTGTTCACTCGCTGGCTACGTTGTGGTTGCGATGCCGGGCTCCGGCCTAGTAACGTCCGCATGCTGCAGGACCTCGCGCCGCCATTGCTGGTGAGTCCGCGTCAAGCGGAGACCCGGCGGGACGCCTTCGTAGCCTTTTAACTTTATTTCATAGCGAGAGAGAAAAATTTCACAGCCTGTCGGTTTGACAGCTTTCTTCTTTATTAATATTAATATTAATATTTGATATTAATATTTATTATTGTATATAATATTCTATATATTTACTAGCATGTACTTATATGTATTGTTAATAATAAGTATTTTTATTATTATTTTATCTTTAATTCTCACGCTCCACTCTTTTGCGACTACCTACTTACAATCCACTATATTATCAAATCTCAAACATCCAAAGGTTGACTGTAAGAAATCTCTGTATTAGGGATAAGCCGCCTTTGCACCTTATGTAAATTTTCTAAGGTATTTCTTACTGTTTAATGTTTACTGGAGGAATAAAGAATTTTCTATCTATTTCTATCTAAAATTAGCATGCTGTAGGTAATTCGTTAGTGAAGCAATTAATAGTGTTGTGAAATTGACAACGGTGAGCGGGGGGACGGGGAGCGGGGAGCGGGGAGAGCGGAGGCGATCCGTCTCGAGTCTGCGTATGCACACAGTTGCAACACTACGACACGACGACGAATGCCTAGCACTTATTTAATCCCTGTTTATATGGGTTTTTAAATAACCGTTGTTGTTAGACATTATTTTTTAGAACAAAACAGCTTTACTCACGGTTATTAACGAGCTATGTGGCTCGACGTTTCGGGCCAAGCGTATGGCCCATCCTCATGAGCACTCTGCCCAGTGCGACGGTTGGCAGAGAACTGTCAGATCTCCGTCCGTCGTTGACGAAGATTGTAGCTGTGGCCAGTGCCGAAGATGACACGACGGACACGACCAGCCGGAAGTGGACACCGTCAGCGCCTTCTGTCTCTCCGCCGAGATCCGGAACGAACCTGAACCCTCGTTTACGGAAACTACCCGCACTGGCCACAGCTACAATCTTCGTCAACGACGGACGGAGATCTGACAGTTCTCTGCCTAGTGCGACGGGCACTAGGCAAAGTGCTCATGAGGATGGGCCATACGCTTGGCCCGAAACGTCGAGCCGCAGAGCTCGTTAATAACCGTGAGTAAAGCTGTTTTGTTCTAAAAATAATCCCTGTTTAGTTTACATAGTAGATTTAGTGGTGGAGTGGTGTTACTAACGGAGAAGTAACGAATAGAAGTTTCGCGCGATCTAGAACTACTGACACTACGTAGGAATGTCGGCTGCCTAAGTGTGTTATATCGCTTATTCCATGGGGAGTGCTCGGAGGAGCTGTTTAACGCGATCGCGATCCCGCCGTCCCCTTTCCACCTCCGCACGTTATATGCTATTTTGCCGTGAAGAGAAGGCGCTGCAACAACTAATATAAATATAATTAATGCATAATTAGTTATAAAATCACCGACAGCGCAGGCGCCCCAGTCCGATCACTTCGATCCAAGAAAGTTCACAAAAAATCAACTCATGCGCAGCTTTACGGTCATGCAATATTCATACGCACACACTCGGGCGGGTGATTATAAAATTTGCCCTGCGTGGGAATCGAACCCGGGACGCTCCCACGGCACGCGAGCTGACCTCCCTTCCTAGTTAACTAGTGCTGCCCGGCGCCCGGTAATCTGTTGTCGATGAAATAAATGCGCGCGGGCGCAGTCAGAACTTAGATGGGTGACTGTTCGACCGTTGAGCGACTTGCTCTGGTTCGGATTCCACGCAAAACTGTAGGTCTCTTCACTTCTTACCTTACTTGGTGGTAGGGTTTAATCCATCTAGATTGATACCACTGCACTGTACACAAGTTCAGTGCGATACCATGCCAGTAGATTTGCGGAATGTTGCTAGGCCTGTCTCTAGCCTGTTAATACGACGTTTGATGACATCCAGGTTAAAGGACCAACATGGATTTAAGTCAAAATGGAAAGTTCTGGGTGCTGGGATGCCTGCCCGGATTGATACCACCGCACTGAACGCAAAATATAAGGAAGATAATAAGAAATAGGCATTTATGAAGATGATTTTTATTTATACCAATATTTGGTTTCAGATTTTAATGTAAATTTTATTTATAAAAAAATACACGTAATATTATACCATACATATACATACATATCAGACACGCTGAATCCCGAAAATCGGGGTAAGCAGAGTAATCGGTGTTGTGCTGCAAGAACTCTGGTAAATTACAGCACAACACCGACCACCACGTTTCGCAAAGTATTCGAACAAGATTCAATCGATCAAGCAGCAAGTAAGGCACGAAGACCCACCTGATGTATGACTCGGTGGAAGTACCGTGCCAAGGTGAGAGGTGGCGAACATGTCGCCCTTTAGCACGGCATCTTGTCCTTATCCCTTAGTCGCCTTTTACGACATGCATGGGGAGAGTTGCAGTGGGGCTATTATTTTTAAGTACCGGCCCCACGCGGTAGTTACATAATAGATCTTCTTATATTTCAACTTACTTAGATATAAGTCGTCGTTAGAGAAAAAAAATATTATGACGCATTAGATAAATATGTGTATTTTTTTAAATTTAATGTGTATAAAATAAATATAGAAACTGAAATATTAGAAAAAATATTCGAAATCGACATTTCAGTTATATAATCTACACACCACACCTTCTAGTCCACACTCTTGCACACAAGCACACATGCCCCCACACGCACACACACGCACACACACATACGCACACAGCCACACATGAACGCGACGTCACATCCGGTTCATATCTTGAGCGTGTCACGCCCGGCCGGCCGCCTTCAGGGTTGCCAGATGTCCGGTTTTAGACCGGACAGTACGGTTTTCCAGGTTTAATCAAAATAAAAAAACGTTTATCGCACATAACATCGTACAGAAGGTAGCACTTAATGCCTATGGCATTTTCCGCCAGCCTACCCTTTGTACATATAAAAACCAGGGTAGGTGCAACAAAACATAGTCTTAGATAAGAGAAAAATAGAAGAACAAAAATGCTATATATATATATACATATAATAACCATATAGTAACCATAGTAAATAGTAAATATATATAAGCATACTTATACAAAATAAAATTCAGACACAGGTTTACGTCCGGTCTCAAAAATAATGAAAAACCGGGCATTCAAACGTCCGGTTTTTCTTCATATAACGCAAATATTTATTTTGTTCAGAACATTTTAATACTAATCTTACTGGGTCCTTAGATAATGCATTCAGTTCGATCAATTCAATCATAATACTCTTAATAAATTGCGCGACTACCTTTTATTTATTTTCTATCTCTATTTCATTTTCAAAATTAAAGATAATGAAACATTTTGTTCCTGAATCACCCCTCACATTTTTTTTTAACATTTGTACTTCTTATATAGGTTTTTAAATTACCGTGGTTGTTAGACATTGTTTTAAGCATCTTTACTCACGGTTCCACTCCGATCTATGTGGCTCGACGTTTCGGGCCAAGCGTATGGCCCATCTTCATGAGCACTCTGCCTAGTGCGACGGTTGGCAGAGAACTGTCAAACCGTGAGTAAAGCTGCTTTAATTTAAAACAATTTGTACTACTTGAAAAATCAAAGTCCCTCTGACGAAAAATGTCCGGTTTTTTAACTGAACGATCTGGAAACCCTGCCTTCACCCGATGGGAACATAGTCAGCTGTGCTAACTACACAGAGGGTAAGGAGTCCGCTAACTGTGCACACACCACGCGCCGTATCCCGACAATCAGGGTAAGCAGAGTGATCGGTGTTATGCTGCAAGTACTCAGGTAAATTACAGCACAACACCGACCTCCACTTTTAGCAAAGTAAGTATTCGAACAAGATAACTATCAGGCAGAAAGTAAGGCACGAAGGTCCACCCGCTGCATGACTCGGTGGAAAGACCGCGCCAAGGTGAGAAGTGGCTAGCCTGTCGCCCTTATGCAAGGCATCTTGTCCTTGCCTTCGACGACTTGCACGGGGAGAGATGCAGTGGGACTATTCTTATTAAGTACCGACCCCACACAGCATATAGTTTATAGCTCAATATTTTTTTAATTTAAAGCGAGACATATACGCACCAAGGCACCCATAAGGTGTCTAACGACGCCTATGGACGTTCGGTCGTGTGCGGGGGTTGCGAATGTCATGCCGCACTGAATGAAAGGTCGGCTATGTAAATAGTTACAGTTCCGTCCAGTTCAGTGTAACCGGCACGACCAAATGGAAGGACTTACATGGCACCTAGTACACCGAGGTATGATAGGCTTAACATCACGGGTATTGTATGCGGTGTAGCCACCGTGTCAGTTTCCATAAAAATACGCGACTCGAAATAACGTGCGCGTTTCAATGTTCTACTCGGTTCTTCAAATGGCTCTACGTTTTTAGCGCTGAGTGTACTTATGTGGTTTAAGGCGCCTAGTAACGCCAACGGCGGGCGGCGCGGAGGCGTAGCGCGTAGTAGTTTTCTTTCGTAAGGGTTTTTTTTTTCCATAAATTGCGATCCTTCGCATTAGAACTTTGAAGAGGGTGTGATCGATAGATATCTATAACAAATGGCTTAATTTTGCTATAAAAATTCCATTCAAATTCTCTTTAGTTTCTGAGATCAAGTCTTCAAAGTTCTCGCAGAAGAAAAAAGGACATTTGGTTAACGTATTGTTTGTATAGAAATTGATAAAATTTTACAACCAAAAACGTGTGATCGATAGACACAGAAATTGTTCTTTATTTTGGAGTAGTTTTTAGCCTTTTGATTGGTGTAGTTATCACGGGCTACTTCTCCAAAAATCCACATGTTACGTTACTAGGCGCCTAGAACCGGACTGTCAAATGCTTTTATGAGAACTAGCGTCGCCGAGTTACGGGGAGCGGAATGTACTTACCGATGACAAGATATTCCACTATTGTGCACACGAAACTTGGCTGTAGTGTTTTTACACGTAAACACAGAGCATGCGGGCATTTTAAACAGGTTTTTGCGAACGCAGCCGATGACAGACTGACGGGCCAGCGCGCGACCGTCCAATGAAACAAGACGTATGCTTTTACTTAGGTATATCGTGTTACGCTGGCGAGGATAGGGTTCGGGGTCCAAGGCGCCTTAAATGGACGGTTTTTGTAATGACTAAGATCCTATGCCTAATGACGCCGTAGTTAATTATCCGTGATATGCACAAGCGACCCTGGGTATGAAATGCAAGGCTCGGAGTAGAATCACTCGGTCACGAGACCCCAGTCCCACCAAGTTATTTATTTAATTTTTAGTTTTTATTGTAGGTATACTAGCTTTTACCCGCGGCTCGCGTGAAATTCGTATTTAAAAAGAAGAAATTAAGTAAGCTCGCTACCATATCTTTATTTCGACGAGCTGAACAATTCGGTTTGTAAGAGAGCCACAGATGTAACCTGAACCGGAATTTTATTTAGCCTATCCTGTGTGCTTGTACTAAGTTTAATCGAATTCGGATTATCGATTTAAGGGTTATGGGAGAAAATATTTCTATAAATGGTCAAATTAGTTTTAATATAGAGTCTACAAATGCAGTATCTCATAAAACAAAGTCACTTTCTCGATGACCATCCCTTACAGATTTATTATTAGTATAGATTAGGACAAGATAACTATCAAGCAGCAAGTAAGGCACAAAGACCCACCTGCTGCACGACTCGGTGGAAGGACCGTGCCAAGCTGAGAGGTGGCTAGCCTGTCGCCCTATAGCACGGCACCTTGTCCTTATCTCATAGTTGCCTTTTAGGACAGGCGGGAGAGATGCAGTGGGGCTATTCTCTGAATTTAGTTATAAAAACGCATTTAAGGCAACGCGACCAAATCAAAGCTTTGGATAAAATACATTTTATTTGTAAACTGACCCAACACTTTATCAAAACAGTAAAACCAAATTCAACTTGACACAGTTAGTAAAACTAATTAAATAAAATTAACCTAATAAATAATAAAAACTAAATAATTACATTCTTACTGTAAGTAAAAAAAATCGTCCAACTCAGTCGACTCCGCCACAGTACCCAATACGCTGGCTGCGTTGCCCCTTTGAATGGCTAGGCCTATTCACTGAAAGAAGAAAGACTTGGCGCGTCGGTCACCAGACTTATCAATAAGGAGCTTTCCTAGGACGTTCCGAAAATCCTTGCGTGTCGGTGACCACACGTCAAGTGTTTCCACAGCAGAGGCCAGGAATTCGAAGTGGCCGCGCAAGCCAACCCATTTTTTAATTTTCTGGTTTTGTGCACCTAGAGCCGCGGAGCCAGCCGAATTGGACGAGCCGGCGATATGGGTAGGTGCGAAGGTGTCAGCACACGTCCCGTCCCATACTAAAGCCTTCCCCCGAATACTGTTGAATATAATATTATCTAAATCCGTAGCTTTTTACTTTTTTGTTTCGATCCATAGTTTTGTGAATAAAAAAAATTAAAACCTAATTTTAGATTTTTTTTTTTTATGGAAACTTGACACGGTTGGCTACATCACCTACAACATCCGTGATGTCAGCCCATAACACCGGGTGAACTAGGTGCCATGTCAGTGCTTCCCTTCATTTCGCGCCGGCTACACTGAACTGGACGGAAAACACGAACTATTTACATAGCCGTTTCGACCGACGTTTCGCGCAGTGCGGTGGTACCGACCCGGCCGGGATAAACCCTACCACCTAGTAAGGTAAGAAGGGAAGGGACCTACAGTTTAACGTGGTATCCGAACCACGGTCAGCATCCAACAGTCGGGCGGTCATCCATCCAATAACTGACCGCACCATTAAGCTGCCGAGGCTGACGATCCCTTAGTCGACTTTTACGACATGCGACGGGGAGAGATGCAGTGGGGCTATTCTTTTTAAGTACCGACCCCACACGGTACAAAAATTGTACCGTGGTGGGGATTGATTGATTGTACGGCATCCTACTCCAACCAGCGAGAGCGGCGCCTTGAAAGAGGAGTAAATCCTGCGGATTGACAGAGCCTTAAATCCTGCGATGTGGTGGACTGGCGTTAGGTAGTAGGACCCCTAGGTGCGCAGTACCTCCTATATTGTCCGCTAAACGATAATTATTTCTGAATGTTATCGCAATACCTAAGTTCACCTAACAAAACCTAGCGTTTCGACAGAGCTAGCAGCAACCGCCGCGCCGTACTGTTGGGCAAGAGCGTGCGAAATCTTTTTCTAATGAATACGTTTCATTGTCATATGTTCACTTCTGTGTTTAGTATAATTTAGTTAATGGTCGACGATATACATGCGATGGCGCAATCCGAAGGTACAAACCGACATCGTTTACTGGGCACCCAGAGCGGTGGCGTTAGCGGCACCTGTGTATGCTTAAGCCTGTTCCACCCATGCCACAGAATTTCTAATTTCATGCGCTCAAAATAGAGACGGCTATGGCTCATATCAGCGGAGTGGAGAGCGTCGCGAGACAAAGCGGGCGCGAGTCAGTTTCCTCTTTACTAGAGCGGGATGGAATTCGCCACAAGGCGCTTACGATAAAACAAAGCGAAGGCGAATAACGCGCAAATCTTTTTTATTTTAATAAGTATGAAAAATTTTAGCTTTATGCCTTTTTTTAATTGCGGTTCACTAAAGAATATAAAATTGTACTTGGAGAAAAATTATAAAAAATGTACATTAATTCTTTATATTTTTACAATAGAAATTGCTGTAAAAATAGAGGAATATTCAGATTTTTTTTCTATCGAGCGAAGTTAAAAAACTTGCTGTTTCAACCTCATGGTTCACTAAAGATAATTCTGTAGATTGAAAACCTAAAACATCTCCTATACTTATTTATAACTTTTCACAGGTGTGCATCAATTCGAAAGTACAGATGACCCGGGTTGAGGTTCTGTGTCCCGGGGAGTAGTCTCTTAATTGGGGGCGACACGACGACATAAAGTACGGTGACACGATGGCTACATACGGCTCTGCAGGCCGGGAGGACTGGAGAAAGATTGGAGAGGTGTATGCCAAGTAGTGGACACGAAATCGCTGACTGACACACGTAATCGTTGAGGTTGACTGTAGTTCGGATTACACGTAAAACTGTAGGTCCCTTTCATTCTTACCTCACTAGGCGGTAGGGTTTAACCTGACCGAGTGCATACCAACGCACGGAATGAAAGATCGTTCGAAACGCCTATGCAAATAGTTCGTGTTTTCCGTCCAGTTCAATGTATAGACGGCGCGACCAATTGGAAGCACTGACATGGCACCTAATTCACCAAGGTGTCATGAGCTGACATCACCGATGTTGTAGGTGATGCAGCCAACCGTGGCAGTTTAAAACAAGTGCGAGTCGGACTCGCGCGCCGAGGTTTCCGCACCACAAAAAAAAAACATTGAAAAAAAAACACGTTTCTTGTATGGGAACCTTAATTTTTTACTCTTTCAATTGTTTATTATTTTGTTGTTATATCCGCCATAATAACACATGTTCTGTGAAAATTTCAACGAGCTACCTATTACGGTTCAAGAGATACAGCCCTCGGACAGACTGATGGACTGATGGACGGACGGACGGACGGACGGACGGACAGACAGCTTCAACAGTAATAAGCTTCCGTACTACGGATACTTCGATACGTTCCGGGATACGGAAACCTAAAAAACAATATCAACTTCACCAGCCACGCCAACCACATAGAGCACTCTCCGTTAAGATACCAACCAACCATCACTGCCAGAGACCCACATGCCACGTATGTGGAGTTACAGTTCTCGCCGCCAGTTCCCACCCGCGCCATTGTGTTCGTCTCGACTAGCTGGCGAGGTCACCATATCTTGACACTTTCACGAACCACTTCATTACTGCTTTTGGACTTTCGAGACCGCAGCAGATATTCCGTCGTATAGCGTGGTTATTCGTAGGCAGCTTTTATGAGCGGATTAGAACGGGTCTGTTGCGTCTTAAGCCTCATCCATCCATGCCACAGAATATCTAATCTACCATGCCACAGAATATATTATAATCTCATGCGCTCAGCGGAATGGGGAGCGGGGACAGGGGCGTCACGAGATAAAGCTGGCGCGCGGCAGTTTCCTCTTTACTAGAGCGGGATGGAATTCGCGAAAAGGGCGCAAATCGTTTTTATTTTATTTAGTATGAAAACTTTATACTTTATGAATTTTTCTAAGCACACTTCGCTAAAGAATATTGGAAAAAAATCATAAAAAATATAAATTAGTTCTTTATATTTTTACATTAGAAATTGCCGCAAAAATAGAGGAATGTTTGATTTTTTTTCTATCGAGCGAAGTTAAAAAACTTGCGGTTTCAACGTCGACGTTCACTAAAGATAATCCTGTTGGCTATACTACTACATTCCACAGAGTATCGAATGCCGACCGCGCGCGCCCCTCCTAGAGGCGCCCTGAGCGCGATTTCCCTACAAAGCCGTTGAATCCTGTGGGCGTGGCCTATGACGTACATATGTGTGTTGTGCGTGTGCATTTGTTTTGTGCGTGTGCCTGACTTGCTCCTCTTTGTGTGTAGTGTCGATACTAGCACACACACACACATACGAAATGCTAGCAGCACTGCGAGTAGTTTTTGGGTTTCAAATATTATAGCTTAGGGCGTCTCTAGTAGGGGGCGCGCGCAGGCGCGCGCATTCGATGCTCTGTGATTACATTCCCTATATGTACTTATTTATAAGTTTTCATAGGTGTGTATCAATTCGAAGGTACAGATGACCCGGGTTAGATATTCTGTGTCCCGGGTGGGTAGCCTCTTAAGATTCAGTGTGCCTCTGTCAAAAAAAAAAGAACGGCCAAGTGCGAGTCGGACTTGCGCACCGAAGTTTCCGCACCACAAAAAAAAAACGCTGAAAAAACACGTTTGGGATATTTACTCTTAATTATTCACTGTTTTTTTTTATATATTTGTTGTTATATCCGCCGAAATATTACATATTCTGTGAAAATTTCAAGCATACGTAACATATTTCTAAAAATCGTAAATTTTGTTTTAGTATCATACATAGAGCCTACAGACGCAGTATCTCATAAAACAAAGTAACTTACTGCATGACCAGTCCTTACAGATTTATTAGTATTGATGGGTTTTAATGTAAACCAAATGTTTATGAGTTAACATAATGTGTAGTTTTTATTAAAGCTGGTATTTGTTAGAAGTGTTAATGAACAATATGGCTAGTTACATGCTGTGTGATCAATCATCATCTGAATAGGGAAATATGTGGAGCTCAAAATCTCTGTTACTCGGATTGTTTTAAAATTTTATGATTTAGTTAGATGTTAGATTTTTTTTATTTTTTTTTATGGAAACTTGACACGGTTGGCTACATCACCTACAACATCCGTGATGTCAGCCCATAACACCGGGTGAACTAGGTGCCATGTCAGTGCTTCCCTTCATTTCGCGCCGGCTACACTGAACTGGACGGAAAACACGAACTATTTACATAGCCGTTTCGACCGACGTTTCGCTCAGTGCGGTGGTACAACCCGGCTGGGATAAACCCTACCACCTAGGAAGGTAAGAAGGGAAGGGACCTACAGTTTAACGTGGTATCCGAACCACGGTCAGCCTCCAACAGTCGGGCGGTCATCCATCCAATAACTGACCGCACCATTAAGCTGCCGAGGCTGACGATCCCTTAGTCGACTTTTACGACATGCGACGGGGAGAGATGCAGTGGGGCTATTCTTTTTAAGTACCGACCCCACACGGTACAAAATTTAAAAGCAGTTCGAGTTATTTAAAAGCATTCGTGAACGGTTTTTTTAGGTTCCCGTACCCCGTACGGAAGCCTATTACTAAGCCTATAACGTCTGTCTGTCTGACTGTCTGTCCGTCCGTCCGTCTGTCCGATGATGGCTGTATCTTTATAGCCGTAATAGCTAGCCGGTTGAAATTTTCACAGTTCATGTATAATTTTTGGCGGATTAAACAACAAATAATAAAACAAATTCAAAGTGAACAATTAAAGAACTCCCATAGAAGATTTTTTTTTTAAGTTTTTTGTGGTGCGGAAACCTCGGTGCGCGAGTCCGACTCGCACTTGGCCGGTTTTTTTTATATCAGATGGTAATGAGTAATTTCATTTTCTTTAGTTGGCTATCTTTAGATAGATAGATAGATAGAAAATTCTTTATTGCTCCAGTAAACATTGAACAGTAACAAATACATTAGAAAATTTACATAAGGTACAAAGGCGGACTTATCCCTTACAGAGATTTATTACAGTCAATCTATGCCTGCACAACAATATAAAAAGCTACCTTTTCTTTTTACTTAAAAAAATTACTTTCTCCATGCTTTTCTCTGTCCGAAGCTCCCCCTCCGGAGCCAACGTCGCCGCGCAAGGCAATTAGCACCCTAGTCATATGTAATTAAGTAAAAATTCCCTTGCAAACATTTCCCTTTAAATTAAACGCATGGACGACTGATCCATAATGTAGGAATACAAAAACGTGTAAATTACTTTTTTTATTAATACATATTCTGTTAATTATTTTTTTTATCTTTGCTATAGATCCTTGTCGGACTAAATGGTGCAGTTTATACGCCTTTTAAGACTAACATGGATTATGATTTATTTTTTAATAGCTTTTGTCCGCAGCTTCGCTCGCGGCAATGTAGGTTATACTTAGGAGTTAGGTATATGTTATCCTAACACAGACTTTTATAAAGAACTAATAACGAGATTGTTTTTATTGAAAGCGCGACAAGTGGCGTCGAGCCACCCATAAGGTGTCTAGCGACGCTCATGGACATTCGGCCGCATGCGGGGACTGCGAATGCCATGCCGGCCTGACAGGTGCCTATTCACAACTCTCTTGAAGGACCCGAAACTGTACTTGGGGGAAAGTATGTAGATAGTACATATCTGTCATATTAAACATTATTTTGATAAATACCTATTTAATCTATTTTATTGCTTCCGAACTGGGTGGCTGTGCTCGGGGTCGAAGCATCAGACGCAACCAATTTCACCCCCAGAGGAGGGGAAAGGCTATTGACCCGCGATTTGAAAGTCCGTGGATTGTAGAAGGGAAGGATCTTCCACGGAAGCCCGTTCCACACCTTTGCAGTGCGCCACCAAAATATAAAAATCCGGCGTCGCTACCTTCGTCTCCGTAGTTCGAAACGGCTACGTAAATAGTTGGTTTTTTTCGTTCAGTTCAGTTCAACAGGAAGCGCTGACATGGCACCTAATTCACCTAGGTGTGATGGGCGGAAACCGAGATGATATACGTCAGGTGCCATAAAAAAATTATCCGCGATCTCTTGCTTGACCCCAAACCGTTACATTTCTTTCACCCATCATAACCACACGCGCCTATAACACATAACCAGTGGCGTAGAAAAATGTACCGGCGGGAGATTGTATGCAAAACTCGGGGACGGGTCAACGGTTTTTAGTGTCTTAGCACCTTTACGACATAACTGTAGCTAGCGGATGTACCTGCAAGCGAATTACAAGGCGTCCTCTACACGTTGGCCAATAATTTGGCAAACCGCTTGGAACAGCATTGGCCAACATGTAGATTTTTTATTTTTTTTTATTGTTTCCGAACTAGCTGGCTGTGTCCGAGGTCGAAGCCTCAGGCGCAGCCAATATCACCCCCGAGGAGGTGCCAGTCCGGCTTGGAGGTGGACTAATGTCGCTGGGGAAAGGCTATTTACCCGCGATTTGAAGATCCGTGGATTGTAGGAGTGGGCAAAGATATTCCCCGGAAGCCCGTTCCACATCTTTGCAGTGCGGCACAAGAACGATTTAGAGAATCGTGCCGTTCGAAGTACTCGTCTGTCCACTACAAAGGGGTGTTCCGCGAGAGTATGGCGGGTTTGGCGAAGGCGAACAGGAGGAGGAGGGATAAGGGAAGCAATTTCGTCAGAGCAGCGGCAGATGGGGATATTGGTCGCTTTGGTTGTTAGTTTTTTTTTTATAAGTAATCCGGTATGAATGGCTGAGTCGGAGGGTCCAAAGCGCATGCTCCGACCAGCCAATATCACCTACGAGAAGGTAGGTGCCATACCGGAGACTTACCTGGATTGCTGGCTATACTGGACTAGAGGAGAACACACCCGAGCTGCTATGCGGCCATCTTACATCCAGTACGGTGGTACCAACCCAGTCGGCTACAATTAGAGCCTACCACCTAGTAAGGGGCAAGGGAAGGGACCTACAGTTTTACACCGGTTCCGAACGGTGAAGCAGCAGGTGTAGGTATGCACGTAATTTTTTTCTTTAGAAAAAACTCATTGGTACACGCCGACTGGATTCGAACCGCGGACCTCTCGCATGAGAAGCCGATGTCCAAACCACTCAGCCACCCGCCGCTTAGTTATTGCAGCGTTTGGTCAACGTATTCGCCAACGTGTCAGTGGATGCCGCCTAAGCATCGGCAAAAGTATCGGTCATCGCGCAGAGGAGCCTTAAGACAAATAAATCTTGTCATGATTAATTTTTACAAGCTTTTATTTAGTTTCAACTGTCCCGGTGCCTTGTCTGTGGGTATATAAGCAAATCTTACAAATTAAATTTGGCCCACTTCCCAGTGTTCGAATTAGCTGAAATTTTGCATACATATGTAAATCGGATGACAATGCAATATAACGATGTCACAGCTGGTCTGATGATGAAGCCGGAAGATGGGCACAGGAACTCTGTAACTAAACCACGTAACCACCATCGAGTTTGGGCTCGTTTGATTTGTCTTCTCTCTTGGCCCTAGATGACGTTTTTGCCATCCATACAATACTAAAATGTAAAACATAAATAAACTTAAAAAAACATTTAAACGTTAAAAATAAATTTATTCCAATTGGAAACAAACTCTTTTGTAATTTTCTTACTTATTCAAATAAAAGCGTTTTACATTTGACAGTATGTATGTATAGCAGAGAAAAAGAGGCTTGGCGCCCCATAGCGCGCTCTCTATAAAAAAAATCTACGAAAATATTTAGCTTTTCCGTCCAGTTCAGCGTAGTTGGCACGATCAAGGGAAGCACTGAATTGGCACCTAATTCACCGAGGTGCTATGGCCTGACATCACTGGTGTTGTAAGTGATGTAGCCAACTGCAGTCAGGTGCCATTAAGAACTTGATAGCGAAGAAATGAGTTTGAAAAACTCGCCAGGCGTGTCTTGCTCGATCATGGCACCTGCGGATCCGTCGTCTCTGCCCACCCCGCTGGGAAACGGGCTTTTTTTTATTTATTTTTTATTTGGAATCTGACACGGTTGGCTACAACACCTACAACATCCGCGATGTCAGCCCATAACACCGGCTGAACTAGGTGCCACGTCAGCGCTTCCCTTCGGTCGTGCCGGCCACACTGAACTGGACGGAAAACACAAACTATTTACATTGCCGTTTCGACCGACCTTTCATTCAGTGCGGTGGTACCAACCCGGGCGGGTTAAACCCTACCACCTAGTAATATAAGAAGGGAGTCATATCCCTTAGTCGCCTTTTACGACATACACGGGGAGAGATGCAGTGGGGCTATTCTTTTAAAGTACCGGCCCCACACGGTACCTGACGTTGCCAGCGGACCTCACAAGCGCGCGAGACTCATAATTACTTTCTTACCGCCGCCGCCAGTGACCCCGGAAGACGTGAAATGGCCGACTGTTTTTTTCCGAGCGGTCGACCGGCCGCGCGCTGACCCGGAACGGAACGCTTCCTGCGAGAGCAGGCGCGGGCGCGGAGTCGAACTGGAGGGGGATTGGCTTTTTTTTTTTTTTTTGTGAAGTTTTTTTTAATCTTTTTACTTTTTAGCGTATGGAAGTTGGGGTTTGGACTTTGGGCGCTTTCGAACGGTCAATGTAATTGCGATAGTATTTTATAATTCAACTTTAAATTGTAAATACATTTTTTCAACGGTATATATAGAATTTTAAACTGAGTAGGTACAGCACCCAGCAGTAAGTTTTATTTTTTATTTTTTATTTTTATGGATACTGGCACGGTTGGCTACATCACCTACAACATCCGCGATGTCAGCCCATAACACCGGGTGAACTAGGTGTCATGTCAGTGATTCCCTGCATTTCATGTCGGCTACACTGAACTGGACGGAAAACACGAACTATTTACATAGTCGTTTCGACCGATATTTCATTTAGTGCGGTGGTACCAACCCGGGCGGGATGAATCCTCTACCACCTAGTAAGGTAAAAACGGAAGGGACCTACAGTTTTACGTGGAATCCTAATCGAGAGAAATATATTTCTACATGATATACTATCTCTTTTATTTTGAATGGTGGTGAAACATATATTTCATTTAGTGCGGTGGTATCAACCCGGGCGGGATGAACCCTCTACCACCTAGTAAGGTAAAAACGGAAGGGACCTACAGTTTTACGTGGAATCCTAATCGAGAGAAATATATTTCTACATGATATACTATCTCTTTTATTTTGAATGGTGGTGAAACATATATTTCATTTAGTGCGGTGGTATCAACCCGGGCGGGATGAACCCTCTACCACCTAGTAAGGTAAAAACGGAAGGGACCTACAGTTTTACGTGGAATCCTAATCGAGAGAAATATATTTCTACATGATATACTATCTCTTTTATTTTGAATGGTGGTGAAACATATATTTCATTTAGTGCGGTGGTATCAACCCGGGCGGGATGAACCCTCTACCACCTAGTAAGGTAAAAACGGAAGGGACCTACAGTTTTACGTGGAATCCTAATCGAGAGAAATATATTTCTACATGATATACTATCTCTTTTATTTTGAATGGTGGTGAAACATATATTTCATTTAGTGCGGTGGTATGAACCCGGGCGGGATGAACCCTCTACCACCTAGTAAGGTAAAAACGGAAGGGACCTACAGTTTTACGTGGAATCCTAATCGAGAGAAATATATTTCTACATGATATACTATCTCTTTTATTTTGAATGGTGGTGAAACATATATTTCATTTAGTGCGGTGGTATCAACCCGGGCGGGATGAACCCTCTACCACCTAGTAAGGTAAAAACGGAAGGGACCTACAGTTTTACGTGGAATCCTAATCGAGAGAAATATATTTCTACATGATATACTATCTCTTTTATTTTGAATGGTGGTGAAACATATATTTCATTTAGTGCGGTGGTATCAACCCGGGCGGGATGAACCCTCTACCACCTAGTAAGGTAAAAACGGAAGGGACCTACAGTTTTACGTGGAATCCTAATCGAGAGAAATATATTTCTACATGATATACTATCTCTTTTATTTTGAATGGTGGTGAAACATATTTTGAGGAGGCGTAACAATCCTTTCTTTATCGTCAACTCCATATGACAATTCATTCTCCACAGTTTTCTCTGTCCGAGTAAAAGCATTTCTCCCCTCACGTGTGAGAAGTCGACCTAGCTCCACTCTCTCTCGCACCTACGCACCGCTCCAGTGTCGCCCCGTTCGCTCTCGTGGGAGAGATTATTCAGCAAGAAATGCGGAAATAGTCACAATTAATAAGTGCCTGTACCACGCGTATGAATGCAACGAGAACAGATAATTATGGCGGCAGTGGTTCGTCCCCATACAAGCGATTGGACATAAGAGTCGTAAAAAAAAATATTATAAAAAAATTAAAAAATAAATATGCCATCGTATTCCTCCATTGAATAGCAACAAATGTTGTCATTACAAATTTTTCGATTGAACGCATAGTTTAGGAGTAAATCGGATAAAACTGTTTTCTCAGTATGGAGATATTTATGTTCCTCACGATTCCCGCCTTATTTCGGTTTACGGTTTCCATAATTCGTTTCTACCTATTATATGTCACATTTTCTTCAAAGATACATGGTGCGCCAAAAGTGCCTCTTCTGAGATATGATGAAAAAAAGTGGTCAAGTGAACCATGTTCACGTACTAGGGTGCGGTCAGGATTTGGACGGGTGGCCGGAGGGATAAATGCTGTTATCGAATTGTGAAAGGGGTATAGATTGAACGAAGTAGCTATATACTATACTAGCTTTTGCCCGCGGCTTCGCTCGCGTGAAATTCGTATTTAAAAAGAAGAAAGTAAGTAAGAAAGAAGGCCGAGCTGCGTTTACTTTTATTTCTGCTCGCGGAACAATACGGTCTGTATGAGAGCCACATATTAGCCTTAGAGGAACTGAATTAAATCCTGTGTCCCGTATGGTTAAATGTGCTTGTACTAAATTTCATCGAATTCGGATGATGGCTTTAAGAGTTATGGAGGAACATACATACATACAGAAAATATTTCTAAAAATCGTCAATTTAGTTTTAGTATCATACACGGAGTCTACAAACGCAGTATTTTATAAAACTAAGTAACTTACTCCATCACTATCCCTTACATATTTATTATTAGTATTTTATTTATATATGTATAAGTATTATGTAGATGAAATAAAATGAAATGATGGATATGTCAATGGTTGTCCATGATTCACGATGCCAACCAAGCCATAGTCCTGCTGTAATTAGGTGTCATGCCAGTGGATTTAAAATGAACGGTTGCATACATAACGGTGTGGTTACATAATTAAGTTGATACATGTTACGTATCAAAGTTTGACAAAGGCTCTTTACATCTGATACACTTACTTCATACTGTTTTCGGTAGATGTCGCGCATACACTTTTTAGTTTCTTGTATGGGACCCCCGTGATTTTTCACTTTTTCTTATTTTTTTATTATTATTTGTTGTTATATCGGCCATGATAATAACACATATTCAGTGAAAATTTCAACGGGCTACCTATTACGGTTCAAGAGATACAGCCCGCGGATAGACAGACGGACAGACAGACAGACAGACGGAGTAGACTTAGTAATAGGGTCCCGTACGACGGATACGGAACCCTAAAAAACGGAATCCTTATAGATCACTCCAGTGTTCGTCCATCCTTCTGATGATGGGAAGCACTGACATGGCATCTAGTTCACCAATTTGTTATGGGCTGACATCACGAATGTTGGAGGTTATATTATATACTTTAGGCACTTGGAACGCTAACAAGACAACTGGCGATGGCACATAGAACACGTTTAGAGGAAAAAACGATTTTGGAAAAAAATTGCACTTAGAACGATTGGCATTTCCACTCTTCATGTAGCCAACCGTGTCTGTTTCCATAAAACAACATCAATAAATCAATGCCCATTGAGTTAAATATTAATAAGCTTAGTTCCCATGAGCTCTTACTTGTTCCACACATATTGAAGAAATTAAATACCGTTCGTTACATAGGGTCGAATGGACGGTTCACTTACATTTTTTCGCGGTATTTACACAGGTTTTAATAATGTTGGACGTTGAAATCAATCTCGAATAAGGTAAGTACGGTTGGACAAATAACCTGGAATACTTGGAGATACCTTGTCAGACTCGGTAGCTCAGTGGTGCAGTCGGTCGACCGCTCGACCGTTGGAGGTTGACCGTGGTTCGGATTCCCTTACTTAGTATGATACAGCTATCGGACAGACATACAGACAGACGTTGTAGGTTTCCTTACGGGGTACGGAAACCTAAAAACTAAGTACCAATTACCAGTACACTAAACAGTTTTCTTAATACTATAGTATCTATTTTATTCTGTAACTAGCTTTTACCCGCGGCTTAGCTCGCGTGAAATTCGTATTTAAAAAGAAGATAGTAAGTATAAGTCCGCTACCGTACTTTCATTTCGGCGCGCGGAACAATACGGTTTGTATGAGAGCCACATCTTAGCGTAACCGGAACTGAATTTTACTTAGCCTATCCTGTGTCACGTATAATCAAATGTGCTTGTACTAAGTTTCATCGAATTCGGATGATCGGTTTAAGAGTTATGGAAGAATATACATACTTACATACATACAGAAAAGATTTCTAAAAATCGTCAATTTAGTTTTAGTATCATACATAAAGTCTACAAACGCATATCTCATAAAACAAAGTAACTTACTCCATGACCATCCCTTACAGATTTATTATTAGTATTGATGATGACAATAAACTTTATTTTTAACAAGTAAATTTATCGTTCTGCTGACCTTATTTTAGGATCAAGTTTTTCATCTGTAATGAATGAATTGGACGGCTTCCTTGTTGTGTTTTTATGTTGGTATAATTACAAGCAATTATTATTTTATGTTTCCTATTAGATATTAATATTGCTAATTACTGTTACATCAAGTGTGTATAATAATTGATTTTATATTTACATATAATTTAGTTCGACATTAAATTTCCTATGAACATTTCAGGAATATGCAGTGATTACTTTTCTGTGGCGCGATTTTTTGAATGCGTTTTCTTCTAAAGTCCATTTTTAGGGTTCCGTATCCGGTACGGGACCCTATTCAAATCAAATCATTTTTATTCATTCAGGCACTTGCCCCATTGCACACACAACAAATTCAAATACAATATAATAGTAACAATAATTATAATTGCAGGAGATTCGTTATGAAGGATGGCACCATTGACATCTGCCGCGCCTGCCACAAACCTGGCGAATCCCTCAGACATGTAATCTCGGGTTGTTCGCAACTTGCCAACTCCGAGTATTTGCACAGGCACAACCTAGTAGCCAGGATCATCCATCAGCAACTTGCTTTGAAGTTCAACCTTGTCGGCTCGGAGGTGCCTTACTACAAGTATAACCCACAGCCAGTTCTCGAAAATGCTCACATCACGCTCTACTGGGACCGGTCGATTATCATCACTGATAGGACTATTATGGCTAATAGACCTGACATAGTGATAATCGACCGGGAGGCGCGGCGCGCAGCGCTCGTCAACATCACGGTGCCGCATGACGAGAACCTTGTGAAGGCAGAAAAAGACAAGATGTTAAAGTACATCGATCTGTCTCACGAGGTTACCGACATGTGGCCCGTGGACTCGACGATCGTTGTGCCCATAGTCGTGTCTGCGCATGGGCTGATAGCGAAGAGCCTTGACCATCATCTCAAGAGGCTCTCGCTAGAGCCACTTGCTTGGATCAAGGGTCAGATGCAGAAGGCGGTCTTGCTCGACACCGCTCGAATTGTCCGGAGGTTTCTCTCTCTCGGGTCTGACCATCGGTAGCCTGGGTTCGCCCCGCCGCCGGTGGTGGAAATTCCATTTTGTTATTTTGTATTAATTTTAGATTTAGGTTTTATTTGTAAAATTAATATAAAAAAAGAAAAAATGTGTAAATAAACGAATAAATTATAATTATAAAAATAAATACGAATTAAATTAATTAAAATAAAAAATGCATCTTCAGTCATACGTAAAATTGTCAAACACTAATATTTACAAAAATTAAATAATAACAAATACAAATTATACCTAATAATTTATTTTCAAAATTCTGAATAATATATGTACGTGCTAACATTTTCAATAATTAAATGTGCTTGTACAAAGTTTCATCGAATTCGGATGATTGGTTTAAGAGTTATGGAGGAACATATACACATGCAGAAAATATTTCTAAAAATCGTCAATTCAGTTTTAGTATCATACATAGAGTCTACAAACGCAGTATCTCTTAAAACATAACGTACTCCATGACCATCCCTTACAGATTTATTATTAGTATCGATTAATCGAAAAAATAATAGATTTTAAAAACTACATCACTACGTATTTAAAATTTGTAGGAAACTTGCAACACTCCAAACGTTTCTTTCCTCCGTCTTGCAAAAAAAAAAAAACATAATTATGTGAGGTTTATACACAACGACCCTTTAGGATGATTTACGACGAAATTATTATATGTACATATTATACACGACCAAAAGGATTCACTGGCATGGCACCTAGTTCTCACAGCAACAAGATGTAATGGACTGAATGTATGTTCCCTAACAGTTTATCCTTCGTCGAAGTAAATTCAGTTTTAAGTTCATAATCAGCAGTAATCAGCTCAATTCGATTTGTGAATTATTTATTTTTCAAGAAAAAAAAAGGTCACACACTAAATCAGCATACCTGAATTTAACCGAATCACAACTGCAAGAAATATATGAATTTTCAATTGCAGTTAATACATGAAGGGAGTTCATTATAAGGAAATAAATCTTACGATATTTAAGTATATTAAATTGGACTTGAGTACATTAAATTTGATTCGCTTGTTGAATAAAGACGTGAAATATGGCATGTGGATTTTATTGCAAATTTTGGTAAGCGCTTTTAACATGCTAAATTTTTTGGTCAAGCTTTTGACTTATAACAAGACCATAATATTTTCGGAAATAAACCTGATATTAAAATTATCAAAGTCAAAATAAAATAGAAAATAATTTACAAAATGAAAGCACCTTTAAAAAGTAATAATTGCAGTCAAAACATAAAAAAAAGAAAAAGTGTCACGACCGCGTCAACTCATAATTTCATATTTCGAACACCCACATCGCCAGTCGGAAAGTCTCTGCCCACCTCCTCATACATATCATTAGGGAAAACGATCACAGACTTTGTGCGCGCCAGGCGTCGAAAAGGGTTGGGCTTTGTCCCGTAAATATATGACCGATTTCTCTTATTGCATATTAATAAATGTGATCATAAACTTTCCGCCCGATATTTGTGTTTAATGAACTTAATAGAATGGCGGTTATGAAAAATTATGGGCTTGCTTTTCATTCGGAATTTCGCAACGTGTGACATTTTGGTCTTCGTTATTTTCGTTTCAAGTTTTTACTTTTATTTAAGTAAACTTCAAACATAGCAAGAATCTTGTGGCATCTCAGGTGTGAGTTTTATCTGCGATGAAGGAAAACACACACCTGTTGTGGTTTGGCTGGAAGACGCTAAATTCTGACGTAAGTTCGCCTTTCGCGTCATAGAAAAAGTATAATGAGATTAGTTATAGAGGACGTTGATCTGAATGCACCCATTAATAAAAAAAGAAGTAATTTTCTAAACTCTACAATTTCTATCTAAAACGTCGACCACCAAATCGAACGCTTTGAAACGAAAAGATTCCAAATTTAAAAACGTTCTCTCTAATTCACTTTCCCGCCTATAATTTTGACATTGACGCGACCATCGCCTTCTCTTTCCTGCGCACTGGATCGGCGTGCGTTTGTCTCGCTCGTCACGTCCGACAATCGGCGTGTCATTGCGCCTTGACAATTATGTCATTTGTCCTGTCAATAGCGTGTCATTTGCGCTGGGACTGTAATTTTCGTATACGGAATTTGGGATTTATCTGTAGGCGATTGAACTTTAGGAGTGCTTTTGAGATCTTTGACCGCGGTGACACTGGGGATTTTATAGAAAGTATATTTTCTATATAGACTAAACCGCGTGGGGTCGTTAAAAAGAATAGCCCCACTGCATCTCTCCGAGTGCATGTCGTAAAAGGCGAATAAGGACAATGTGCCGCGCTAAAGGGCGACAGGATGGCCACCTCTCACCTTGGTGCGGTCCTTCCACCGAGTCATGCAGCAGGTGGGTCTTCGTGCCTTACCACCATTGACTTAATGCTTGCCACAATATCATTGCTTACCACAGATTACTTACTAATAGTTGCTCTACTCCTTACTTACTGCTTGATAGCTTCTTAAAAATTATCTTGTCCGAATATTTTGCTAAACTTGGCTGGTTTTTATTAGGGTTCCGTAGTCAACAAGGAACCGTTATAGTTTCGCCATGTCCGTCCGTCTGTCTGTCTGTCTGTCCGCGGCTTAGCTCAGAGACCCTTAGTACTAGAAAGTTGTAAGTTGGTATGGGTATATACATATTAATAACGTCGACAAAGTGGTAAAATAAAAAATTAAATTTTTTTTTTTTATTAAATTTTTTTTAGGGTAACCTCCCCCTACACGTATAGTGGGGATGAATTTTATTTTTCACTTCTAGCCCATCGTGTGGGATGTCGTTGGATAGGTCTTTGGAAAATATTGCGGGTTTGTGAAAAGCATTTTTCGATTTAGGGATCCGTTTGCGAATTATTAAGCTTTTGAGTGCTAATTTTTGTTGGAGTCAAGTGTCCCCGCCCGCTGCCAGCTAAACGGTTGTTATTAGATATGTGAAAAAATTCACAGCAGTAGTATATATATCGAAATTAAAAGGAAAACGAACGAAATTTATTTTGATAGGGTTCCGCAACTACGGAACCCTACACTGCGCGTGGCCCGACACGCACTTGGCCGCTTTCTATTTTAATTGCTTTGCTTTTATTTGCTTGTCTGTGTGTGTGTGTTTTTTTTAATTGCGCACTTACGTAAATATTTTTTTCTGAAGAAAGTTTTCATCTAGGTAGTATACATACAAATTTAGCCGCTAGATAGATTATAATATTCTCCCGCCATATTCCATATTAAGCTATTTGCCCGTGGATGAGAATTATGTCGCGCGCGGCAGATTTAATACCGCCATGCATTAGGCATGAGCCCGCGTGACCCCAGGTCGGGGCGGCGAAGCGCCTCGCAACTAAATAATGTTCTTTGCTTTTATTTTATTATAGAAAATTGTAGAAACCGCTTCATTTCACCGTTGCAGGCGTATAAGTATTGGTGGTTTGATTTTGTAGGTTATTTCCTTTATTTTCACGTTTTTTGTACAAGTACATATTTATATTAATTTTATATAATTATAAAATAAAATATCTATACAAAATTAACACAAACAGAGAAAAACAAAAAACGGTATACTCGCCGGCGGCGGCGGCGGGAGGCGGACCTCCAAGCACGCCGGCGGCGGGGGCAGGCCGTGGCTAGGTAGGTTATTGTATTATTAGATAGATAGATAGATATGTAATAATTAATTATTAATTAATGATTTAATATGCTAGTTTATTGCTCTTAAAGCATTTTACAGAAATAAGCTCGATTCCAAGATTAACAACATTCAACAACTAGTCCAGGAAACGAATGATTGTAGCCGGAAAGCTCGAAAGCTGAAAAGTTTGACTTCGGAACATACTAAAAGTCCCCACCACTGAGGGGTGCGCCCTAGGGGGGGGGGGGGGGGGGGGGGGGGGGCATAAAGAAGGGCCCATTCGGTTTTCTCAATTCTCAATCGTTGTCGAGATATAACGTCCGGAAAAAAGGCCGATTTTATTTGCAAATAAAAGCAATGTATGACAAAAAACGTGAGGTAAAAAACTCATTTTTTAAAAATCGGCCTTTTTTCGAACCTTATATCTCGACAACGATTGAGAATTTATTGGTAAAAAGTGTATAATATTAAATGTGTAAAGAATTGTACCACCTCTTATTCCGTAATTGAACAGTTTTTCCTATGATGCACCGTTTTCGAGACATAAGCGACAAAACCGAAAAATGGGACCTTCTTTATGCTCCCCCAATCTAGGGCGCACCCCGCAGTGGTGGGGACTTTTAGTATGTTTACCTCCTAACTAGTGAGAACAAAGTTCCGAAGTCAAACTTTCTGCTTTCGAGCTTTCCGGCTACACCTACTTACTACGCTATTTACTACGCAACACGCTTGGAAAATTATTAAAAATTAAGTATTAAAGTAACAAGTACCTACTTGTTACTTTAATACTTAATTTTTAATAATTTTCAATACAAAAATTTTTTTTTGACATTTTACTTACGTGCGTACGTGACGTAGCAGTACAGAAGCGGAAAGGATGGTAACCAAGTCACATACCAGAAAACTGTTCGATTGTACATATAGATGCGTGTAACGGTCTGTCTGTCTGTCCACGTGTTCATAGGATGTGACGTTTGTACTTCAAAGTAATACCGCTATCCATAATTATTTATAATATCACTTTAGACTACTAATATAACATTCTTTTATATATATGCCTTTTACAGACAGACTGTTGCTGCCTTTTATAAAATAGTTGAGAGTTGGAGACTACAATTAGAATACTTCTATAGTGACGAGAAACCTTGGAAAAACAAGGATAGAAAAAATATATAATCATTGAAGCATATCAGGTCTTAGTTTTAATTAATAGATTTTATACCAACTCATTTCCCGTCGATATGGCGGTAATTTAAATGTCTTAGAAAAACGAAATAAACGAACAATAAAAAAATTTAAAAATAAACAAAAACATCTCCCCAATTGTTCGTAATCACCAGCCGTTGACAGTTCGAAATTTTTCGGTTACTTTTTTTAAATAAAGAACGTCGCGGCACGCGCGAGTATGCCGCATCGAATCACAAGCTTAACGCGACGACGAAAAGAGATGCGAATAGAAGATTTGAATGTGCGCGGGCGAGACGGATGCATGATTGATGCGTCATGCTGCATCGGAGAAATTCTGTTAACTTGGCTTATTGGCAGCGTGTGGAATTTCAGATTCAGTTTGGATTACAGAACACCTTATTGCTTATAAAATATTTCTTTAGTTCCACCTCGTTCGGCGTTGTGTGCGTTTCGAATCCTTTAACCTGGGTGTCTTCAAACGTCGCATTAAAAAGGCTAGACAGACAGCCTAACAACAGTCCGCAAATCTGCTGGAATGGCGTCGTCTGAGCGTGGTTTCTCGAGGATAGGTGTTTTTGGCTCTGTCGACTGCACAATTGGTCCCTCGGCACCGCCACCTATGTTGGCTTCATCATCATCATCATCATCAGCCTGTATCGGTCCACTGCTGGACATAGGCCTCTCCCAAGGCACGACATCACACGCGGTCTTCCGCTCTTCTCGTCCATCCATTCCCATGTTGGCTTACATAATAAATAAAACCGTTTAAAAATAGCACTTTTGCACTATCCATCTGTGGTGTATGTGTAAGTGTGCGGCCGTCACCAGAGGTAGAGTGGTCTCTGGCGGCAGCGAAAATAGGCGAAACGAATTTACATACATACATACGTACAACATGCTGCATCCTGACAATCGGGGTGAGCACAGTAAACGCTGTTGTGCTGCAAGGACTCTTGTAAATTACAGCACAATACCGACCACCACGTTTAGCAAAGTCGAGAGCAAAGTATTCGGACAAGATAACTATCAAGTAGCCAGTATATAAGGCACGAAGACCCACCTGCTGCACGACTCGGTGGAAGGACCGCGCCAAGGTGAGAGGTGGGTAGCCTGTCGCAATTTAGCACGGCATCTTGTCCTTATCACTTGGTCGCCTCTTACGACATACACGAGGAGAGATGCAGGGGGGCTTATTAAATACTGGGTCCAGACGGTACTATTTTAAAATGTTATAAACAATTTTAGGCTTCCTCTGAAGTTTTTCCATTACCGACTACTTAAATAATATTTTTCTTTCTTTCTTTTATTTCTTTACTTCTACTTGGCTGTCACCGCTACGTCTTACTTGTGACGAAACCCCTTCCTTTTGGCGTTGCCGCAGTCGGTAAAAAATCATAAAAAAATTACTTAAAAATAATTATACGGATAGATAGAGAGGAATCGAGTGAGCGGTTTGCGAGTTACGAGTTTCGGTGTGTCGCGTGCTGCGCCGGCGGACGTGATGCTCGGAGCTGTCACGAGTGCCGTGCCCTTTGCGCCTGCGCAGGTGTCGTCGCTGCGCAGAGGAAGGAAAGCGTAGATCCAAAGTGACAAAGTTTAGTTGAGCAAAAAATTCTAAGAAAAAGGACTACATCGAATGACATATTATTATAATCTCTGTCTACTGTATAGGTTGTGATTACTTATATTTTATTTTTTTCTTACTTCTTACTCTTAACTATTAAGACCATATAGCATAGGGCCTAGCCTATACAAAGGTATTGTATTGTATAGTAGGTGTTTCTATATTTATTGCACTCAAAAAATATGGGCAAAAGGTAACACTCGTCAGCCTCGATAGCTCAGTGGTGCAGACAGTCAACTGTCGCTATTGAATGTTAAGCAACGCTGGGTGCGGTCAGTACTTGGATCGGTGACCGCTGACCGTTGGAGGCTGACCGAGGTTCGGATTCCTCGTAAAACTGTAGGTCCCTTCCCTCCTAATCTTGCTTAGTGGTAGGGTTTAACCCGCCCGGGTTGGTACCACCGCACTGAATGAAACGTCGGTCGAAACAGCTACCTATGTTTAATAGTTTGTGTTTTCCGACCAGTTCTGTGTAGCCGGCACGATCAAAGGGGGAAGCACTGACATGGCACCTAGTTCACCCGGTGTTATGGGCTGACATCACGGACGTTGTAGGTGATGTAGCCAACCGAGTCAGTTTCCGTAAAAATAAAAATAAACTTAATGCATCTAGGCTTTTTTTACCAGAATACCTTTGGGGTATGGTATGATAACAGCTAAATGAGTGACGGAAAGAAATAAATACTTAATAAAATTCTTAACACTGATTAACTGACTGACTGACAGACAACGCACAGCCAAAATCGGTGGTCTAGAAGCGTGAAATTTTGCATAGGAGTTCCTTATATTATATGGTACGTGAGCACTAAGAAATAATTTTTGAAAATTCATCCCCTGAGAGGTTGAAATAAGGGACGAAAGACTGATAGATGAAGTAAACGTAGAAATGTGCAGGCAGAGATGTATCGGGATCGTGGCACATGGAGATCCGTTGTCTCTGCCTACCCCAACGGGAAACAGGCGTGACGCTGTGTATGTATGTACGTAGAAATAGATTAGACTGAACTTTTGCCGTTGCCCAAATCCCCGCGTACGACCGAATATCCATGGGCGTCTTTCGACACCTTATGGGTGGCTCGGCGCCACATGTCACAATAAAAAAAATCTGCTGGCACGGCGGCATTGCTCTGAGCGTGGTTTTAAGAGGAGAGTTGATTTTGGCTCGTTCGACTGCACCTTTGGTCTCTCAAGACAGCCGATATTGGATTCCATAAAAAACCGGCCAAGTACGAGTCGAACTCGCGCACCGAGGGTTCCGTATCGCACATGTCATGGTCAGCGCCACTCACGCCATCTATGGCGTGTTTATGAAATGCTTCATATTAGTTAAAATTAATGATTAGTTCAATTGCTTCATACTCCTTTCGGTAGATGGCACACATACAAGAGATACAGCCCTCGGACAGACAGACAGACAGCGGCGTAGGCTTAGTAATAGGGTCCAGTAGCGGATACGCAACCGTAATAAAAAAAATGTTTGCAACTTTATTACAGGCGCGGAAACAACTATGCCGATCTAATACTTTCCTCTCTCTCTCTGTATTACTTGTCTATTGCTGGTTTGCCGCTACCTCAGCCCGCGCTTCCGCACATCGCGCCTCACGCCACACCCGCTGACGCCTAGCTCAGTAGCGTTAGTATCGCTGTCGCGTAGCCAAAGAATATAATACCGCGTAGCCACGCCCGTATTATATGTGTAATTGAGCTACCTACCCCTCGCGCGTGTACGAATTTTGTTTTTTTTGGTGTTATTTGTTTTATTACTAACATTTGTTGTGTTCAAATGCCAATACGAGTAAAAAAAGGAATAGTAATATGACTATGACGTGTGCGCTAGCTTCACTAGTCATGTCACTTAATTACGTAGAATTATTATTACATGGTAGTACATATTAATTCTATGCCTGAAATACGAAGTCACGACAGTTCAGTTTAGGTGGCGGGAGTACTCGTCTATCCGACTTTTTTGTCGACGGTACCGATAGCTGTTACGTCATAACCGTCAGCGGTGGCATACTGGAACCAGACGACTAATATATGTTTGTCGTGTCGGCTAGAAAACATACACGAACAAGGTGTACTGTTTAGTATTGAGCGTACGTCACGGGAAGTAACGGAAACCTATCAGGTGTTCGACTGTGACCACGCCGCCCGCCGCGGTGGGAATTATTAAAACAAAAATATTAAGAATGGTGGAAAAGTAGAAATGCCTTACTGGCTCAAAGTATTCAGTGTTTTGTTTTTTATTATTTAAAAACATGCATCTTATAAAAATAAACTTATACCTAAGTATCATCAATACTAATAATAAATCTGTACTGTAATGCGAGGTTTACACTCAGTCCTTGATACTGCTCCTCCCGCTGCCGCGATTATTGCCCAAAATACTTCTGCGGCAGCATCGACGCGAGTATCGTGTTTACACTCAGCCCATGATACTGCTCCTGCCGCTGCCGCGATTATTGCCCATGTTCACTCGTCATGGCGGACGAAGTTCTTGCGGCGAACTTCTTGCTTATGTAAAAATGTTTTGTAGCAATAAATAATTTCTATCAATCTAATAAAATAAATATAATTAATAGGCTAAATAAAATTCAGTTCCGGTTACGCTAAGATGTGGCTCCCATACAAACCGAAATGTTTCTCGAGCCAAAATAAAGGTATGGTAGCGGGCTTACTTACTTTCTTCTTTTTAAATACGAATTTCACGCGAGCGAAGCCGCGGGCAAAAGCTATCAATACTAATAAACTTATATCTTCTATAATACTTTTTACTTTTTCTTGTCGTGGTTTATTGTTTATTGAAAGCTCCACATGTGGCGTCGAACCAACGAGTGTGTGTGTGCGTGTGCATTTGCGTTTTGTTGTGCGTGTGCATGTGCATTTGCGTTTGCGTGTGCATGTGCATTTGCGTTTGCGTGTGCATGTGCATTTGCGTGTGCATGTGCATTTGCGTTTGCGTGTGCATTTGCGCGTGCGTGTGCATGTGCATTTGCGTGTGCGTGTGCATTTGCGTGTACATTTGCGTGCGCGTGTGCATTTGCATGTGAATTTGCGTTTGCGTGTACGTGTGCGTGTGGGTGTGCGGGTGCGTGTGCGCGTGCGTGCGTGTGCGTGCGTGCGTGCGTGCGTGCGTGCAATACAAATATTATCCACGCCTCCGTTTGTTTTCTCTTGACAGTTGTCAAAATAAACGAAAAAGGCGTCGTCTGTCGTCAGCGCCATCTACTGTGCAATAATTTTACTATTTGTATTTCATACATCATTTTCGTTTCTCCAATCTCCAGTATGCCGCCCTATAGCCACCTTGATGTAGCCCGAAATCTGAGCCATACTCCGCGTCACAGTGCCGCATGGTGAGTAATTAATCAGTTTAACGCGACATGACAGCGGAGAACGCCGAAGCGTACCCGTTGCGTTCCTTGAATCTTAATAGCTAGGGTTCAAACCAGGTGTCGTCACCTCGCGTGCTTACCGCGAGCGGTTTTCAACAATTATACATTTCTTCATCCAATCCTCTTTTAGGGTTCCGTATCCGTCGTACGGGACCCTATTACTGAGCCTACGCCGTCTTTCCGTCTGTCCGTCTGTCTGTCCGAGGGCTGTATCTCTTGAACCGTAATAGGTGGCGCGTTAAAATGTTCACAGAATATGTGTTATTATGGCCGATATAACAACAAATAAGAAAAATAAGAAAAAGTAAAAACATCACGGGGTCCCCATACAAGAAAGTAAAAAGTGTGTGCGCGCCATCAACCGAAAACAGTATGAAGCAGCGCTGACCATGGCATGGCGATACGGAACCCTCGGTGCGCAAGTTCGACTCTAACTTGTTTTTTTTTATGTAATCCGGTGTGGGTGGCTTAGTCAGAGCGGCCAAAGCACACGCTCCGACCAACTTGTATCACCACCGAGAAGATAGGTGCCATACCGGAGACTTCTCTTTAGATTTTATTTTTTATTTTTTTATTTTTTTTATGGAAACTGACACGGTTGGCTACATCACCTACAACGTCCGTGATGTCAGCCCATAACACCGGGTGAACTAGGTGCCATGTCAGTGCTTCCCCCTTTGATCGTGCCAGCTACACTGAACTGGTCGGAAAACACAAACTATTTACATAGCCGTTTAGACCAACGTCTCATTCAGTGCGGTGGTACCAACCCGGGCGGGTTAAACCCTACCACCAAGTAAGATTAGGAGGGAAGGGACCTACAGATTGCTGGCTATACTGGACTAGAGGAGAACACAACCGAGGCTGCTATGCGGCCATCTTACATCCAGAACGGTGGTATCAACTCAGTCGGTTATAATTTTGAGCCTACCACCTAGTAGTGGGCATGGGAAGGGACCCACAGTTTTTCACAGGTTCCGAACGGTGCAGCAGCAGGTACAGGTAAAAACTCATTGGCACACGCCGATCGGATTCGAACCGCGGACCTCTCGCATGAGAAGCCGATGCACAAACCACTCGGCCACCCGGCGCTTGTAAGACCCGCCACAGGTTAAAGAATTCGGGAAACACACTCGCTGGGCGGTGCGACAAAAGAACGCCTTTACATAATGCAGGGTTTTTCAGGATAGGGTTTCGTAACTTCAGGGTTAGAAAGAGGTCCATATTTGAAAACGAAAAGCTCTGAAACTTTTTCCCAGATTCGGTAATTTTATAGTACTTTTTGGTGAAAATCGTTTCATCGAGATGTGGTGGCCAGTTAACATACGCCTTTATTAAATAAAAATAAAATTACTAAATTGCAATTTTTAACTTGCAGAATTGAACTGCATGTAGGTAAATTCCAAACAATAAAATTTAAATGACATCAAAAGAAAAAGGGGGCTGGACTAGGTCATTGCACTCCCTAGACCTAAACAGCACTTTGTCCCCAAACTCACTGTCCATCGAGTTTTTATTAAAATTTGTAAGGTAAAAAAAAACCATAATTTCGATTTGAATGATAAGGATTTTTTTTTCTTTTAATAATAGACCGGACTCTCAGTGAAGTTCCGTTTGCAAAAATTGCGGACCTCATTCTGACTTCTGATATATATTGTATAGATCCCAGACATACAATTAACAGATGTTGCCAACCAGTTTTGTGGTCCCCCTCTCCCCCCCTCCCTCGCAAATATTATTAGTAAATTAAAAAGATATTTGGTTTTAATTATGGAATTTCATTAGAAAATTAGTACTTATGGGTGCCTATTATGTGCCATAAATGAAATACTAGCCAGCCAGTACACCAATAGAAAACTATTTTTTTGATGAAATATTACGAAATTTATGAAAAAATTGCTTACACAATGAAAGAAACAGTTTGATTTTGTTACAAGTTTTTGCAATTATTACTTACACATTTACACAAGGATATACATTTCAGTGCTGCTTTTTTGCAGGTACACGACATTGTGCGACAGTTGAATTGACATTTACACGGTTTTATTAAAGGTTTCCTTCGCGTAACTCGTAACCAAATTGAAGGATTTTATTTCAAGCCTATCCTGAAACAAACCTGTAGGTATATGAGTCTGCCAGTCTTCTGCTCAAAAATTTTCCGTACTGAGCCACTGCTTTCCGCCGACGTACTTGACGTCGTCGTCCCACCGGGCTGGTGGTCTTCCCACACTTCGTCTTGTTCACGGCGGCCAGTGTAGGATACGGTTATTACAACAGTCGTTGTCTCTTCGGCTGACGTGCCCGGCCCGCTGCCACTTGAGCTTAGCCACCCGGTGTCCAACATGGACTATCCGCGTCGGCCGATATACTTATATATTTGCAGTTTATAAAGGACTTATATTTAATTTTAGTAATCGTGTGCCGCCGTAATTATAACGAAATTTCAGTCACAATAATTAGGTTGCCTTCGTTCAGTAGAAAAGACATCAATGAACGCTTACAAATTGGGGTTTTTCTGTGTTCTGTTGCATATATGTGGTTTTCTGTATAAATAATTAGGTAGAGACACAGAGCACGGAACGCCCCCCGCCCGCGCCCCCTACTAGAGGCGTCCTAAGCGATAATATTTTAAACCCAATAACTGGACGCAGTGCTACTAGCGCTTCGTATGTGTGTGTGTGTGTGTGTGTGTTAGTATCGACACTACACACAAAGAGGAGCAAGTTAGGCACACGCACAAAACAAATGCACACGCACAACACACATATGAAAGTCATAGGCCACGCCTACAGGCTTCAACGCCGTTGTAAGGAAATCGCGCTCAGGGCGCCTCTAGTAGGGGGCGCGGGCGGGGGGCGTTCCGTGCTCTGTGGGTAGAGACATACATAGAATATCCTTTACTGCTCCAATAAACATTCAAACAGTAATAAGTTCATTACAAAATTTATATAAGGTGCAAAGGCAGACTTATCCCTTGCAGAGATTTCTTACAGTCAACCTTTGGATGTTTGAGGTTCGATTTAATATAGTGGAATGTAAGTAGGTAGTAGTAAAAGAGTTGAAAGTGAGAATTGAAGAGAAATTTAATAATAAGAATACTCTATTAATGAAAGTGAAAATATTTCTCTTAGAAAATCTATTTTACAAGTTAAGTGAATGTTTTTCTTATAGTAAATGAAAATTTTGCTGACTGGTGATTCAAATTGTTCATGTGTATAAACTCAACTTTTATTAATGAATTGACTGAACCCTTTGTTTTTTTTTATGGAAACTGACACGGTTGGCTACATCACCTACAACATCCGTGATGTCAGCCCATAACACCGGGTGAACTTAGTGCCACGTCAGTGCTTCCTTCGGTCGTGCCGCCTACACTGAACTGGACGTAAAACACAAACTATTTACATAGCCGTTTCGACCGATCTTTCATTCAGGGTGGTGGTACCAACCCGAGCGGGGTAAACCCTACCACCTACTAATATGGATGAAAGTGATGAAAAGTAATGTGGATGAAAAGAGGCGAAGACTTGTGTCTGAAATCGAACAAACGCTTCGGTCTATTTCCGAATGGGGCCGTAGTAATTTGGTCGAGTTCAACGCTTCAAAAACACAAGTTTGCGCGTTCAGTGCGAAGAGAGCGGCGTTCACACCAGCTCCTTCCTTCCAAGGCACGTCGCTTAAATTAAGCGACCACCTCGGGGTCCTCGGAGTCGAACTGTCGCACGACCTAAATTACCGGCGCCATATCGAGGGCAAGGCCAAGCTGGCCTCAAAAAAGCTAGGCGTACTCAATAAGGTTCGACGGTACTTCACGCCGGGCCAAAGGCTGCTTCTGTATAAATCGCAGATTAGGTCCTGCTTGGAGTACTGCTCGCACCTGTGGGATGGCTCAGCCAAATACCAGCTTGCGCCTTTGGACTCGATCCAGCGTCGAGCCGTGCGACTAGTGGATGACCCCGACGTGTCCCGCGATCTAGAACCGCTGCAACTTCGTAGGGATGTCGGCGCCCTAAGCGTGTTCTATCGCTTATTCCACGGGGAGTCTCGGAGGAGCTGTTTAACGCGATTCCGGCGTCCCCTTTCCACCTCCATGCAACGCGCACTGGGCAGGGATTGCATCCCTATACGCTGGACTTACCGCGGATGCGTACCAATCGGTTCTGCAGATCCTTTCTCCACAGAACCGGCAAACTCTGGAACGCTCTACCTGCCCACATATTTCCCCCCAAGTATAGTCTCGGGTCCTTCAAGAGAGGCGTGAATGGGCACCTGTCAGGACGGCATGGCATTCGCAGCCCCCGCATGCGTCCGAATGTCCATGGGCGTCGCTAAACACCTTATGGGTGACTCGGCGCCACATGTCGCGCTTAGTATAAAAAAAAATATATATATATAAGAAGGGAGTCATATCCCTTAGTCGCCTTTTACGACTGTTGTTAAGCAACGCTGAGTGCGGTCAGTCCTTGGCGGGTGACCCCTCGACCGTTGGAGGCAGACCGTGGTTCGGATTCCACGTTAAACTGTAGGACCCTTCCCTTCTTACCTTACTAGGTGGTAGGGTTTATCCCGGCCGGGTTGATACCACCGCACTGAACGAAACGTCGGTCGAAACGGCTATGTAAATAGTTTGTGTTTTTCGTCCAGTTCAGTGTAGCCGACATGAAATGAAGGGAAGCACTGACATGGCACCTAGTTCACCCGGTGTTATGGGCTGACATCACAGATGTTGTAGGTGACGTAGCCAACCGTGTCAGTTTCCATAAAAAAAAAATCTATCCTCGGTGGTTGAGCTGATGTTATAGTGTGTGGTCCGCGCGCGTCGGTCGGCGCGCGCGCACGTCCCCCGCTTATCTGTCGCGCGCGCAGCGCACGATCCAGTCGTTATTGTCTAATGTGTGACCGTATCGCTACCGTCGAGCTCCCGATTCGGCTGACGGGGGACAGTTCTGTGAAGAGAGACTAATGTTTAAGGACATTTCATTTTGAGGACGTTGAATTAGGCCATTACTTTAAATATCTTAATAAATTTAAGATCATTTATTTTCATAAAATAAAAAAAATACATACATACCACACACGCTGTATCCCGACAATCAGGGTAAGCAGAGTAATCAGTGTTGTGCTGCAAGAACTCTGGAAAATTGCAACACAACATCAGTATACCACCACGTTTAGCAAATTATTCGGACAAGATAACCTATCAAGCAGCAAGTAAGGCACAAAGACCCACCCGCTGCACGACTCGGTGGAAGGACCGTGCCAAGGTGAGAGGTGGCAAGCCTGTCGCCCTTTAGTACGGCATCTCGCCGTATCCCTTAGTCGCCTTTTACGACATGCACGGGGAGAGACGCAGTGGGGCTATTCTTTTTAAGTACCGGCCTCACACAGTACTAAAATAGTAAATATAAAAAAGAATTAAAACCTACCTAACAAACATTAAAATAACTATCATGAAGGGGCGTTTTCAAATGTTTCTAGATCACTTGCGGCATTACCCCGCTGGGTGGCAATGCATAGAGCGCGCGGCACGTAACTTGGCCTCTGTGCGAGAGGGACGACGTTATACACATGCGATCGTTGGTATAACGCTGTCCCGCTCGCACAGCGGCCAAGTTACGTGCCGCGTACTCTACCCTTTGAATGAAGTAGGCCCTTGATTGCGGGACGCCAGTTGCGTCCACCAGCAGAGGGCCAAGCCTAATAAATAAAGCGACGTTTCTACGGTCGCGGGGCGGCCGGCGGCCGTGTTTTTAAAGTACGTCAATATACTTACTCGTATGAATATTTTTATAACTCGAGAACCACTTTTGCGCGGTCAGTGAATGGATGGGTGACCGCTCGACCGTTGGAGGCTGACCGGGGTTGGGATTCCACGTAAAACTGATGGTCCCTACTCCCTTCCCTTCTTACCTTGCTAGGTGATAGGGTTTAACCCGCCCGGTTTGGTACCACCGCACTGAATGAAAGTATTCGGTTGAAACGGCTATGTGAGTAGTTCGTGTTTTCCGTCCAGTTCGTGTAGCCGGCACGACCGAAGAGAAGCACTGACATGGCACCTAGTTCACCAAGGCGTTATCGGCTGACATCGCGGATGTGGTAGGTGATGTAGCCAAGAAGCGTGTCAGTTTCCATAAAAAAAAACGATTTACATGTGGTTTACGTTGTACATTTTTTTCACTTCTATAAAAAATACCGTGTGGGGCCGGTACTTAAAAAGAATAGCCCCACTGCATCTCTACCCATGCATGTCGTAAAAGGCGACTAAGGGATAAGAACAAGATGCCGTGCTAAAGGGCGACAGGCTCGCCACCTCTCACCTTGGGACGGTACTTCCACCGAGTCATGCAGCAGGTGGGTTTTCGTGCCTTGCTTGCTGCTTGATCGATAGAATCTTGTTCGAATACTGTGCGAAACGTGGTGGTCGGTGTTGTGCTGTAATTTACCAGAGTTCTTGCAGCACAACACTGATTACTCTGCTTACCCCGTTTTTCGGGATTCAGCGTGTGTGATATGTATGTATGTATGTAAAAAATACATGTCGTTAAAAGTTCTTTTCACGATTGCCATTTGTTACTATGTCGGTTAGTGTCAAATTATTGTGGGAGAAAAATTACAGCTAAAACAAGTGTTTCGAAAATATAAAAACTCTCCGTTGATCTGCGTTTCGAACGCCTCAAACCCTTGAATAAATAAGCCGGTACCATAACCTGCAGAGAAAAAAATAATATGTCATCAACACTGTTGTAACATGTAATAAATTGTAAAATAAATCCTCTCTACCAACCTACTCCAGTGCAACTTATAAACGGGGTTTTACTTTAACCATACGTTTTCTGTCTGTCACCTACGGACTATGACAAGAAGCCGCGAGGACGACATAAAAAACCGACAAAAATGAGCGCGCATTCGGAATTCAAAATTTCAAAATGCAAAAAAAAGGCTCGCGCGAGCGAAACGGCACTATCTCCACGCGTCGAGCGAAGGAGACAGGTGACGTTGTAATTTCGAATGCTACGCGTGCGTTCGGCGACATCCTGCGCGCGCGCAAAAAAATCGATGAAATCTGACGCCGCCCGCCATCTAGCGGCGCTGAACGCAAACTCCATAAATAGTCTATCACTAGATAGTCAAAAGGTATCATCGCATTTTTCTTGCTTTTAGTTGGTTCTATGATGATGATGGTACAGACAGAGCCCTCTCTGCGCGAGTTCGCCTCGCACTTGAGCGATTTTTTTATTTGACAATAAATAACATAAAATGGTTGACTGCATCACCTAATACAACCGTGATGTCAGCCCATACCACCTCGGTGACCTAGTTGCCATGTCAGTGCTTCCCTTTTGGTCGTGCCGGCTACACTGAACTGGACGGAAAACACGCCATCCGGATTGATAGCACCGCACTCCTACTAACCTAACCTAACCTACACATATATCCATTATGTATACATACATACATACTACACGCTGTATCCCGACAATCAGGGTAAGCAGATTAATCGGTGTTGTGCTGATAGTACTCTTGTAAATAACAGCACAACACCGACCACCACGTTTAGCAAAGTATTAGGACAAAGATAAACTATCAAAGAGGAAAGTAGGCATGAAGACCCGCCTACTATACTGCCTGTTTTGGTGGAAGGACCGTGCCAAGCTGAGAAGTGGCTACCTGTCACTCTTTAGCATGGCATCTCGTCCTTATCCCTTGTCGCCTTTTACGACATGCATGGGTAGATATCATCATCATCATCATCAGCCTGTTTCGGTCCACTGCTGGACATAGCCCTCTCCCAAGGCACGCCACCACGCGCGGTCTTCCGCTCTTCTCATTTTATTTTGATTTTTTTCTCGAAACGTCGACATAGGCCACTCCCGGCTCCATGGGTAGAGATGCAGTGGGGCTATTCTATAAGCCCGTTTAATATGTTTGTGCATGCTTAATATACTGTTTGTCAACATTCATTTATCGAAATAGATAAAGCATTTTGATTCGTAAAAAAACGCCTCTAACGGCGATTTAATTGGTCGATCGATCATTCGTGTTGGGTGATTCGATTTTATATTTGGAACAGTATTATGTCATGTTCGAATTCCACCGAGTCCATTAACGGTCAACATGCTCTAACTAAACGATGTTCGAAATTTGAATCTATGTGATGGACGATTAACATTGAAGACATTGAACATATTTGATTACTCATTAATTTAATTAACTAGCTGAAGTGCCTGACTACGCTCGGCTTAATCACGTTTTATTAAAATTGCTCTATATAAGCAATGCCAACATATTATACGGCGTAAGTATGAGGCGTAGGTGCATCTAAGCTAGAATAGGGTTTTCACGTGGTTTCCACCTTTTCTTTGGCTCATTCCCGGATATGTCAGTCGAAAATAAAAACAAACACATGCATAATAAGTTGTTAAGAAGAATAAACAGAACCGCTGATCGGTTGCTTCTTAATGTTCTTCTTTAAATGAAACCACTTTGGACGATGATGTCAGGAAGAAGATGTATTCGAAAATCAACAAATTCGTATTTACATGTTATAATTTTCACGTCTCGGCCTAAACTGAAACAGTATTCTTCAAAACTACCATGACAAGAAAAACACAATCGCATTCGAAACACTGGACGATTACCTTTCAAAATTCAAATATCATAGATAGACTCTATGACAAAAGTATAAAATCATGCAATGGTCAACTACCAGTGCAAAACCATGAAACGGGTTTTATTTATGTAAACCAACATGGGTGGCTGTGCCGAGAAACCAATGGTGCAGTCGAAAGAGCCAAAATCAGCTCTTTTCGTGAAACCATATGCTCAGCGAGGCGCCATGCCAGCAGATTTGCGGACTGTTGCTAGGCTGTCTAGCCCGTTGATACAACGTTTGAAGACACCCAGGTTAAAGGATTCGGGAAACCCACTCACCGGAAGACAGTTCCGCAACCTACCGGTGCGAGAAAGAAACGATTTTGAGTACCGATGGTTTCTAAAAAGCCCAATGTCAACAACAAAAGGGCGCTGAGTCTCTCTGCGACGAGTCATGCGGAGATAGAACGGGTGGCGGGTAATAAGGGATGCTAGTTCCTGTAAAACAGGCTAAGCGAACCTAGAAATCTAGTTTCTTTTGCCCGTTTCATATGCCGGATAGACATACTCGTAGGTTTCGCTCGCATAGCCTATGTCTATCCTGAAGGTCCATTCTAAATGGTCAAATAATTTTTAAAATCGGATGAGTTTTTTCGGAGGTTACCTCCTACTCCCAAACTTACAAACTTTATCTCTTTATAATATTAATTAATAGCGCATGGGCTGATAGCGAAGAGCCTCGACGACCACCTTGAGAGGCTCTCGCTGAGTGGTTGTGTCAAGGGCCAGATACAGAAGGCAGCCCTGCTCGACACTGCACGCATCGTCCGGAGGTTTCTCTCTTTGGGACCCGACCATCGGTAGCCTGGGTTCGCCCCGCCGCCGGTGGTGGAAACAAAATTTTTTTAAGGTTAATTTTGTATATGTTTTTAATGTTTGTCAGCCTCGATAGCTCAGTGGTGCAGACAGTCAACTGTCGCTATTGAATGTTAAGCAACGCTGGGTGCGGTCAGTACTTGGATGGGTGACCGCTGACCGTTGGAGGCTGACCGAGGTTCGGATTCCTCGTAAAACTGTAGGTCCCTTACCTCCTAATCTTACTTGGTGGTAGGGTTTAACCCGCCCGGGTTGGTACCACCGCACTGAATGAAACGTCGGTCTAAACGGCTATGTAAATAGTTTGTGTTTTCCGACCAGTTCAGTGTAGCCGGCACGATCAAAGGGGGAAGCACTGACATGGCACCTAGTTCACCCGGTGTTATGGGCTGACATCACGGACGTTGTAGGTGATGTGGCCAACCGTGTCAGTTTCCATTAAAAAAAAATAATAATAATAATTTCAGGTTTTTAATATGTACAAGATTAGTTTTAAGAAAATGTGTAAATAAAGAAATAAATTAATAATAATTAGTGTAGAAAACAATTTGTCATACTCCACGTGCAGGCATTGTGCAACAGTTTCGTATGGGCTGGTAACAATTTGGGTGTGTTAATGACATGGTAACAGCTTGTGAATGATTTTATATGAGAGTGCGACTCTATAGATCTTCACCTCGAAGTATAATGTCTTATATATCAAATTATGATATGATATATCAATCGATCTGGCGAGACCGCTCAACGACTTCCGTTTCCTCAATGTTTGTATGTCACGAGGGTAAAACGAGAAGGGATATTATCTTTATAGTTGAGCAAACAGCTGACCGGCTGATCGTTGTAGCACTCGATACTCTGTGTGTCGTCAACCGGCGCGACTGTCGTGTGCGATTGAATATTATACCTTTTGCAACGAATTAGTATGTCTGTCCGTCTGAGTGGGACGGGTAATGCGGCTAGCGTCGCCAGATGCCCCGTTTTTAGCGGGACGTCCCGCTTTTTGGGTAAAACAGGAAGAGTCCCGACCGGGACGGCATGCGTCCCGTTTTTTCTATGAATTTGTATTTTCCCCCCAAATGCAGTGCAGGCAACTAAACATCGCAGAAAAATTATCGACGCTCGATTGCGCGAGAGCAAGATATAATGTTGTCTGTAATTTAATAAATATTATAAGGCGTAAGTAAACATCTCTTTTATTTTTGATCTGGCGCTAATTACTGCGTCTCGCTCGCCCAGTCAGAGGCAGTTGGTTGGTTTTCATTTAAATTGGCTGCCTGTATTGCCCGCAGTCCTTTCCTTTTCTAATGTTTAATTAACAACTCCAAGCTGAATTTTATTGATTTCTTCCATTATGTTAAAAACAAAAAAGACATACTTATGCAAGTTAAATCTTCCGCGAAATATAATGCAAAACGATAAAAAACTATGTGATTTCTTGATGTCCCGGCTTTTATTTTGAAATTGCGTTTTTTTCCTCTAATATTTGAGTTTGTCCCGCCATGCTGTAAAATAATATGGAAACACTATGCGGCACTCTACGGCTTCAACGAACACATCCTGGGTCCATTGCAAGTGGGAGAAGGTTCCATTCGATCGAGGCACGAGATCAGCGCGTGGCCTGTTTTCTTCTTCTTATTTTGACATTGATAATGTCTTTCCGATCGCTTCGGTATAGTCCTCGATTTCCAGCGAGAGTGCAAATTCGCCCTGGTGTCGTGAGTTTTCAGGCTACGTGAATATTGAGGGTGTCAAATGACGCGTATCGTCGAGGGCCACAAGATTGTAAAAAAAAAATTTAAAAGTTTGAGAGTTTTTGAGAAAATCGCAAAAAACCGCTTAAAATCGCCGTTTTAGTGGGTTTAAAAGGGGCACTTTTGAAATAGTCGACAGTCGGCTAAAGCCCTATTTCATAAAGTAGAAAAAAAAACATATTTGTAATAATATATTTTAAACTTTTATATTTATATATTGTAGATTGACAATATCTATCTGGAGATGTTTTTTGATTTTTTGGAAAAAAGTGAAAAATTCGGGATTTTTGTATTAGGTAATTTTCCTTTACGCGAGTTACGAGTCGTCTTTATCTTGCAGTGTGAGTAGTTAACATGGTTTTCGTGTATGCATTTACTTGAAAATTAAGAATTATTTTTGTTTAAAAAAAAAATTAATTTTTTTTTCAATTTTTCAAAATTGACACATTTCTTATAATTGAATACGACAACTTCGCAATTCACACAACGTTTTGTAAATTATAAATAATTAATCTTTACATACAATGTATGTGTATACTCACATCCAGATAATAGGGGTTACTAGAGTAATCAGTGTTGTGCTGCAGCAGCACGAATGAAAAAATAAACCATCAAAGCTATTATACCATTTACGCTTTTTCTACCCAAATCTCTAGCAATTTATCACAGATTGATATCTCGAGACGAATCACTCAGCATTAGTCAATTTCAAAATATAAAACCCCATAGATATGAGCACCCAGAAACGGTGTTCGGAAGTTCGGCCATTTTGGAAGTAAGAAAGAGATTTATGTGGCGCATATTATTATTTTTTTTATGGACCACCTGCCCGGGTAGCTGTGCCCAAAAGTTCAAAGGAAGATTAAGACCATACCCATAGCTGGCTGAAAAGGTTTCAGAAAAAAATATGGTAATAAAATTATTTTTTTTAAATTAAAAAACACCGACTTACGACCTTTTTCTATGCAAAGCAGCCAGCTATGGGTATGGTCTTAAGACACAGCCAATATCACCACTCGTCGCAAAACCATCCATGCTCAGACAGGCGATACTGAAATCGCGACATAACATGGCGCCGAGCCGCCCATAACGTGTCTAACGACGCCCATGGAGACTCAGTCGTGTACAGTGGTTGCGAATGCCATGCTGGTCTGACTGGTGCCCATTCGCTCCCCTCTTGGAGGACCCGAGACTGTACTTGGGAGGGGGGGGGGGGGGGGTGAATATATATAAATATATAGGTAGGAGCAAAAGACTGGAGTGTGGAATGGAAAATAAAATATAATACATAGTTGAATATAATTTTTATTTCATTTATTACCGTCTTCTGTATAAATTATTTAGACCGATCAGATTACATAATTAGATTAAATCCAAAATTGCATTATGTACGTCGTATTAACAGGCTGGACAGCCTAGCAACAGTCCGCCAATCTGCTGGCATGGCGCCTCACTGAGCGTTGTTTCGCTAGGAGAGGTGCCATACCGGAGATTCCCTGGATTGCTGGCTATACTGGACTAGAGGAGAACACAGCCGAGGCTGCTATGCGGCCATCTTACATTCAGTACGGTGGTACCAACACAGTCGGCTACAATTTGAGCCTAACACCTAGTAAGGGGCAAGGGAAGGTACCTACAGTTTTACACCGGTTCCGAACGGTGAAACAGCAGCACGTAAATTTTTTCGTCAGAAAAAACTCATTGGTACACGCCGAACGGATCCGAACCTCGGAGCCGATGCCCAAACCACTCGGCCACCCGTACCTTGCTAAAGGACAAAAGGATAGCCGCCACCTCTCACGTTGGCATGGTCCTTCGAACGTGGTAGGAGTCATGCAGCAGGCTTTACTTGCTGCTTGATAGTTATCTTGTCCTAATACTTGGCCAAATGATGGTCACAAAACCGATTACTCTGCTTACCCCGATTGTCGGGTCGCAGCGTGTGGTATTTATGCACTTGTCCATTCTATGACAAAACCTTCACAAATATCTCAATGCATACAAAAAAATCGAAGATGCACTTACAGTAGAAAAAATTTCAAAATGACAATTTCTATACGTAAAGCAGATAACGGACAAATGACATGGATCAATCGAAAAACCGGCCAAGTGCGAGCCGTACTCGCGCGCCGAGGGTTCTGTACCAGCCCACAATATATTAAACAATATAATACAATTAAAACAAAAAATCATATCAATATATTAAATACATTGTTTTACTTTCAGAGATTGCACTATAATTACAGCAAATTGCACGCTATTATGTATTACCGTGTTTATGATAGAGCAAAAACCAAACAAAAAACTTTGAAAAACAAACACGTAAGAGACGTGTTTGTATGAGGACCCCTTAATTTTTTTTTATATTATTTGATGGTATATCCACCATAATAAATAACACATGATGTCTATTATGTGAAAATTTCAACCGGCTACCTATTGCGGTTCAAAAGATACAGCTCTGTAAAAGTCGGACAGACAGACGGACAGACCTCGCCGTAGGCTTCCGTGCACGGTACGGAAACCTAAAAACGTCAAAATGACAGTTCTGTGTAAAGCAGATACGGACAAATGACAGGGATCAATCAAAAATGGTTTTGAGGAGAAAAAGCAAAAAGTCAGGTATAGTCCGTTTTTTTTAAGACGGAGTAAAGTGATGTTTGAATTACATTGGAGGGATGCACGCATCACACAACGAGCGATTGAAATCGATAAAAATAATATAGACTTTTATCGATTAAATAATCTTTAGTTTTAGTTTTATTGCGACACCAATGATGTCTAGTGTACAAACCAAAGATTTTGGAAGGAGAGTAGATTTTCGAAGAAGGCGTGTCCGTGACACGATAATATGGGCAGTTTTCCCCATATTAGCGATCAATGTGTGCGCGAGCCGCGAGCGCACGTGGATGCGACGCTTTGGATTGGCCAAAAGTCGCCGCCGCCGCGCCGGTGCGAATGCGTACGTGCGTTTGTGTGTGTGAATTGTGATTGTGTGCGATCGGAAACTGGCGAGAGCGGTTCCGATACGAGCGGGTTTTCATTACACATCTTCTTTTCTTCCAAAATCTTTGGTACACACGACACACATCCTTCACACATATGGTACTGCCAACTTAAAATTTTCTAGTTAGATCTAGGTGAAGATTTTGTCAATCAAATCTAAAATTATCTAAATAATCGAGTTTAAAGTATCAATCGATAAAATTATCGATAACAACCGTACATGACCAAAGTTGTCGGAAACTGGCAACACTACAAACGTGTCCACCGTCTTAAAAGAAAACAGATTATAACCATCGACCACCTAAGGGTTGGTAAAGTGATCTAGCTAGAAGTTCGGAGAAATAATTTGTTTTGTCATTGCTCCTGTGTCACCCTCTTACCGGTTTGACTCGGTTTAAATTTATTTTCACATTTTTAATTTCTTCATTTTATACTCTTGGACAAAATAACAAACATAATCATAAAAATTCTATAACTCCATACCATCCAACGAACGTTCATAGGGTTAGATTAGTTTTTTCTTCGTTTTAATAAAATAGAATAAAATAAAATAAAATAAAATAAAATAAAATAAAATAAAATAAAATAAAATAAAATAAAATAAAATAAAATAAAATAAAATAAAATAAAATAAAATAAAATAAAATAAAATAAAATAAAATAAAATAAAATAAAATAAAATAAAATATAGTAAAATGAAATAAAATAAAATAAAATAACATAAAATAACATAAAAAATAAAATGAAATAAAATAAAGCTTATTCGGCGTACCAACGTGCTTTATAAAATCGGATCAATGCTTCTTAAAACTTTACCTACAGAATTTGATAAAAAGGGTAACTCCGACAAAAATATGTAAGTACCCTATATATGTACTTGGAAACTGTCTTAAACTGGTCAAGTAATTCTTTATCTGAATAGTTCAAACGAAGAGTTGGACGACTAACACGCTACCATCACGCCGCGCTTCGTGTCACGAGGCAGGAAGCCATAAATACAGAGCGAAAGGCGATCGATCATGGAGCGTAATTCAGATGAGAGCATTTTTCGATTATTCATTTTACGAGTTTATCAATTTTAGATTTAAAGTTGAAATAGTTTAAAATAAAAATTGGTTTACTTTGGAATTTTTTTCCGAGTGCGAGTCGAACTCGCGCACCGAGGGTTCCGTATCGCCATATCATGGTCAGCGCTGCTTCATACTGTTTTCGGCAGATGGCGCTAATACAATTTTTAGTTTCTTGTATAGAGACCCCCCGTGAATTTTTTACTTTTTCTTATTTTTATTATTTCTTGTTATCCTCGCCTTTGTCAGCCTCGATAGCTCAGTAGTGCAGACAGTCAACTGTCGCTATTGAATGTTAAGCAACGCTGGTTGCGGTCAGTACTTGGATGGGTGACCGCTGACCGTTGGAGGCTGACCGAGGTTCGGATTCCTCGTAAAACTGTAGGTCCCTTCCCTCCTAATCTTACTTGGTGGTAGGGTTTAACCCGCCCGGGTTGATACCACCGCACTGAATGAAACGTTGGTTGAAACGGCTATGTAAATAGTTTGTGTTTTCCGACCAGTTCAGTGTAACCGGCACGATCAAAGGGGGAAGCACTGACGTGGCACCAAGTTCACCCGGTGTTATGGCATAGTAAAAGAAGACGAGTAAGATAACTGGAGACCATTTTTAAAATAACTACCTACGCTGCGCCGAGCCTCCAGGGATGTCACAACTCACAACACTAACACAATTGACAGGCAGTGAGCCCATCATGGTGGAAATGCTATTCTTTAAAATTATTATGTACATTTATGTATTTTTTATTTATAGACCAAGAGCCAGCTCCCAAAATTTTACTCTAACAGAATATATGAGTTGTCATAGATTTATTATATACTGGCGTTAAGGTATATTTTCGAAAGCTGTATTTTTGATAGACAGTGAACGATGTTATTTTGATGTTTGAGCCCTTGACAACGATACCCCACTCAATAATCGGATGCTTAGTTCTGGCGCTACGGTGGAACATACGTAAAAACAAACATAAATTGCTAAAAAGATAACCCTTCATTTTTGCTTCGCGCATTCGGGTAAAATTTTTTTTAACTTTAACCTCCCAAAAATTAATGCAATGTCAAAATTCAACTTTAACTCACGTCCGTCTTTGGACAACCATTTCGTAGTCGCGGACGATGAAGAGAATTAATAAGTGGGCAAAAAATTTATAACTATAAAAATTATAGAAAATATTTTTAGAATTATAGATTAATATACCTAATTATTAATCTTAATAAAAAAATTATCAAATAAATAATTTTAAAATGTATTTATTAATTTTGTTTTATTATTACTTAATAACTTATATTTTTATTTTTGTTATTTTAATGAATTACTTAATAACTTGGTTGGTCGCTAGCAGTCATGAAAGTGTCCGCGGTAGGAGCTGTGGCCATTTATGGAAGACAAAACCGCGCGAAATTGCGTTGTGTGTGCGTGGTATCTCTAACAAGTCTGAACAAGTCGACAACCGCGGGTCCCCCGCGTACGGCGCAGCCTTCGCGTGCGCCGCGCGGCCGCGCCCGATGCCGGGGTTCGCGAATGGTTTTTGCAGCTAGTACCTATCTATTAATAACTAATTAATACTATAATTAAATACTAATAGGTACTTTGCTCTGACGTTACCGAGCCAGGTCTCAAGTCAATTCCTTCGCTTAGTACCTACTCGTATTGATAACGTACATAATTTAACTACATACTTTAATAATATTTTTTATGTTACTTACCTTTCGATGGCAGCAGGTAATGAGAATAATGTTAACTCGCGATTCGAGCCTGATCTATTCATGCAGCCATACACGCTGCAGAAACGCGGAGCCATTATCTTAGTGCAATAGAATAAAATTCGAATAATAATACTTTCTATCGGGAAGCGGCAGGCGGCAGGCAGCGGCCGTCACGTGGTGTGCGTCACCGAGCGCGGGGGCGGGGCGACCATCACTGACTACGCGCGAGAGACAGTGAGAATGCATGTAGTGGTTGTGTACAGACAGCGTGCGCAGGCGCGCGCTTGTGTGAGTGCGAAATCGGCGCGTTTGTATGAAGACGGCTAACTTGTGTGGTTTAACTATGGTTATGGGCTGACATCACGGACGTTGTAGGTGATGTAGCCAACCGTGTCAGTTTCCATTAAAAAAAGCGACATCGAAAAATAAATACTTACCCAGAAATGGCACTGGCATACATAGTGCACATTCTATCGTTACCAACAATTGGTCGGCTTGCACTCCATTTGCAACAGGCAGGTGAGTAAACGGGCTTGACAGGCAGTCAGTCAGCCAACATTTTAGCGTCCACTGCTACTGACAGACAGACAGACGGCGTAGGCTTAGTATAGGATCCCGTACCGGATACGGAACCCTAAAAATCTTATGATCGAGCCTCTGATCGCTTCCGACGTACATAATGTCGTCATCCCACCTAGCGGTAGTCTACCACGCTCCATTTTGCTGTCCACGTAAGCCACTGTTGTGGTTAGTCCAACGATCGTCGTCACTTTCGCTGACGTGCCCATTGTGACGGATTGCTTATTTATTGTTTATTTATCATATCTTGGCAGTACACTGCGCTCAGATTTGTTATATGTATTTACATTGTATGTAACATTCCACCAGTTCGATTATCACAGCGAAGAAGAACTGTCAAGAAACTTTACTGGATTTTTTTTTTCGTTGTGCTCTTAGTGTATTACTTTACAAAAATGTTTGCCACTACCTTAAACCCGCATGTACTGATTTATGACAGATGCAGCAATTCATGACAAAGTAAATTGTTTGAATATGCAATTGTATAACGCACAATAACGCGAATATCAATATCAATGGAATCTATCTGCGACCCTGGACGAGATAGATTTAAAAAAATTAAATAAAATAAGTTGACCGACCTTTCATTCAGTGTGGTGGTATCAACCCGGGCGGATTAAATCCTACCACCTAGCAATATAAGAAGGGAGTCATATCCCTTAGTCGCCTTTGTAAAGTAATTCTGCAAACTGATTACACTTTCACATCACTATCTTATTTTTATTTTGACCGGTTGACCGGTTGCATTTTATGTGCCTATAATAAATTCCATTATTTTCCAAATTGACGTCAACAAAGATGGTTGTCATAGTAACCCTCCGACACAGATTACTGTCCCAGAGTTGACACGAGTCCTTCATCGCAGGAGAGTTTTGCTGCAGCTGTTGTGACGGACGGCACTATGCGAGTTTTCTCCCCAAACAGAGATTATTAACCTGTTTTGGTGCTTTAAAAAAAATAACCAGGGTTGACCGATATTATCGTATTAGGGTAACTCGTGTCAACTCTGGGACAGTAATCTGTGTCGGGGGTTACTATGACAACCATCTTTGTTGAGTGATGTGAAAGTGTAATCAGTTTGCAGCATTACTTTACAAAGGCGACTAAGGGATATGACTCCCTTCTTATATTACTAGGTGGTAGGATTTAACCCGCCCGGGTTGATACCACCGCACTGAATGAAAGGTCGGTCGAAATAGCTATGTAAATAGTTTGTGTTTTCCGTCCAGTTCAGTGTAGCCGGCACGACCGAAGGGAAGGCTGACGTGGCACCAAGTTCACCTGGTGTTATGGGCTGACATCACGGATGTTGTAGGCGGTTTAGCCAACCGTGTCAGTTACCATAAAAAAAAATTACTTATTGTTACATAAGGCCAAACTGTACTATTCTTTATTTATATTAAGTGTAATGTTGCCTGTGACTGTATTTTCTGTACACTCTTTTCTTATTTTTACACAAATAAACATTTGGATTTGGATATGAAGTTGTATACCCACCCCACCACACTGCCAACCACGATTGTCGTAGACTTGTGAATTTTTGTTTCACTTCCTCGACAATCCGATGCCCCTTTTAGATATATACTTCCACCGTTCGCGACACCGAGACGGTCTAGGCGCCGAGTCTGCGCCCCGGCCGCCTACCACGTCCCATGCACGCCGGATAAACGATTAGTCATGCATGTCTACTGTACGTACAGGCAGCTACAAAATTTTAGAAGATAATATTTTTTTTTTTTTTTATGGAAACTGACACGGTTGGCTACATCACCTACAACATCCGTGATGTCAGCCCATAACACCTGATGAACTTGGTGCCACGTCAGTGCTTCCCTTCGGTCGTGCCGGCTAGACTGAACTGGACGGAAAACACAAACTATTTACATAGCCGTTTCGACCGACCTTTCATTCAGTGCGGTGGTACCAACCCGGGCGGGTTAAACCCTACCACCTAGTAAATAAGAAGGGAGTCATATCCCTTAGTCGCCTTTTACGACATACACGGGGAGAGATGCAGTGGGGCTATTCTTTTAAAGTACCGGCCTCACACGGTACGAATATACTTTATACAATGTTTTATGCATACACGCACGTACTTTTTAAATTAACCCAAACTTACAAACTTACCTACTAATCTATTAATCTAATTAATTGTTTTATTTAATCGTGAAGAAATATTAACCTTATACTTTATTTTATCATATAAATATATTTTTTACAATCATATTTTATTAACACAAAATCTGCACCCCCACACCTAAAAACAAACGGAGCTTAGCAATACAGTTGCGAGCCTAGTGCCTAGCTCTGAGCACACATACCGTAGTAAAAGATTGTATCTTAAATATATATAATAATAATTTGCTCAATAAATTATTTTGTTTGTTTGTTTATATAGCTACAAATATTTCACAAAAAAAAAAAATTACGGGATGTCTTCCAGCCAACATTTTTACGTTTGATAGTCGCAGTAGTAAAATATACCACCTACTATTTTATCAGCCTCAGTAGCTCAGTGGAGCGATCGATCGACCGCCATTCGTGATCATAAGCACACCTAGGCGCGGTCAGAACTGGTATGGGTGACCGTCCGACCGTTGCATCTGACCGTGGTTTGGAATCCTTGTAAAACTGTCGGACCCTTCTTACATTACTAGGCTGTAGGGTTTAACCCGTCCGGGTTGAGACCAACGCACTGAATGATAGGTCGTTCGAAGCGATGTAAGTAGTTCGCTTTTTCCGTCCCAGTTCAATCACTGTAGCCGACACGTGTGCTACGTACGGAACCCTAAGTGAACGAGGCCGGCTTCAACCGTCTTGTACCTTTGCCAGGCCCATAAAGACTGTTAAGAAAATGTTTGAAGCACCTCTGACTATACACCAGTTCTAATACCCACGTTTTGTCTATTCCAGGTAAAAAATGGCGCTCGCTGACGCCCCAGGACCGCCGCCCATTCGTCGAGGAGGCCGAGCGACTGCGCGTCATCCACATGACGGAACATCCCAACTACAAGTACAGACCCCGGCGGCGCAAGCAGAACAAGGCCAGACCCAACGCACCCAACGTCCCCACGACCAACTCATCGTCAGCGCCAGCTGCCCTCGGCTCCCCTTATGCCCAAACCACTGACTCCCCAGAAGCAAGGTTCTCTCACAACCCAGCGGCCGGATTCTCCCCATACAGGACCTCGCCGCTCGCCTCCGATGGCTACCAACCGCCTCAGCAGTACAACGGGCACGCTCAAACACCAGAATCATCACCGGCGAGGTCGCCAGACCCTCAAGGGCGAAGGAGCACCCCTGTCGAAGTACCGCTCCCGACTCCCGATGCATCGCCAGTCGAGCACGAGAAGGAAAACTATCAGTTCAGTGAGGAACGAAGAAGGGCACTCGAATCATACTCCCCTTACAAGACCTACAGGACTCCGGTTTCCTACGCTCCGGCCCCTGTGGCAGCCATGGGTATGGCGAATGGAATGTACGTCATGTGCACTCAGCGAACGCTAGCCGAACAGCCTCCGCTAGTCACCGGGACCTTCTTCCCACCAGTAGCCACCTCGCAAGACCAGCAGACTTTAGGAGCTCCAGGGCCGAGAGTATCGACCGCCCCGAGCGGTCCTCTGTCCTACCCTGAGCTGCAGTACCATCCGTACGACCAGTACGAACAGATCTATAAGAGCGAAGAGTACATATCGCACTACCACGAGCAGCCGAAGCCGGAATACGACACTGGAGGTGGTTACTTCACGGAGGAGAATCCTCCGCAGCAGGAGGGCGAGTTTTTGCCTTCCAGGGAGATGCGGGCGAATTCGCCCGAGTCTGACGTGGACGCGAGGGAGTTCGACAAGTATTTGGAGTACGGAACGGAGGGTCAAGTGGAACAGCAGCAGCAGCAGCAGTATAGAGCTTACGAGCAGCAGTATAGGGCTCCGTACTGTGAGGTACCGGCCGGAGCCGAGTATTGCCCGGAGCGGATGTACGCTCCGCCGTATGCGTCTGTGATTGCTGGTGGAACAGCGGCTCCTGCTGCCACGTACGTGGCCGCTGCGGCCCCAGGGACCGAGGTCAGGCCCGAGGATGAGTTCAGCGTAATCCTGGCTGGAGTTAGGCAGACCTGCTATAGTAACTGACTGCTAGAGTGACGCTAGATGCGTCACGTAAGGAAAGATGGTGCGGAGCTTTTTTAGAGAAATTGTATAGACTTGACGTTCCGTTTTGATATCTGCTTACACGGAATGGTGCATAAAAGGAAGTGCCTTTTGATGGTAAATTACACAAGGCGCGCGCGTTCGTGGCGGTAGGAATGCGAGAATGGAATGGGTGGCGCTAGTGTAGCAGTAGTAGGAAGAACACTGAATGTGTTAGGCGCACGGTATACAGAATGAGTGGAAAATCGATCTATTCCTTGAAAGGGGTTATACTAGAGGTTATTTGGTACAACTTAAGTCCATCAACTGGTGGTCGAAAATGAGCGGTTTCCGAAATATCGGCGTTTTAAGATTTTTTTTTAATTTCTGACTTGTAATCGAAAAACAGTCGTAAAAAAATATCCTTATTTTTGGGCACTCCATTGATATTTTTGTGAAAGCAGGTAAGCTATCATTTAAAAAAAAAATTCTGCCCAAAATTTTCAATATCTCAAAAATAAAAGGTCTTAAATGACAATATTTTTTATTTTTATGTAAATTTTTATTTAATTTTTTTTTTCATGTAAAAAAACCAGTTGATGGGTGTTAAATTGTTCCAAATAACTTCTAGTATTAACCCCTTTCAAGGAATAGATCGAATTTCCAGACACCCTATATATACGGTGGTAAGGGGCGTGGGGGTGGCAGAGTGGAGAAGTACCACCTTTTGCCACTTCTACCTTAGCCAGGCCTCACGCACTCTATGTACTTGCGCGCGCTAACTACCTACCGCTCGACGGGCCGCCGGCGGTCTAATGTCAGTGAAATTCGTCAGCCGCGCGAAGCATACCTACACGCTCGACCACGCAACTGCGCGCAGCTGCAAAGCAATAATCACTTTACACTCGATCGTTTAGGTACGTTTTCGCACGCAGCGTTTGGCGACGTAAAACAGTAGGCTATTAAAGCCGAAGGTATGGAACTTTTTCTATGGAGTGATTTATCTGTTAAGAAGTAACTATTATGTATTCTGTGCCTCAGCCGCCGATCGCCGCGGACGCGCGCGCCTCGAGATATTTTGCTGAATTTTTTTTTTATAGTATGAATGACACAAATAGATGTGATTATTGGGACCAGTTCATAGAAATAAGTTGTACATGATAATGATAACAAAATGCCTGTTTCTTCTTTCACTGCATATGTTTTTTTTTAAGTTGTACTTTTTTAGTAAGCCTACAACGTCTGTCTATCTGTCCGTCCGTTCGAAGGCTATATATATCTTTGGAACCGTAATAGCTAGCCGGTTGAAATTTTCACAGAATATGTGTTATTTTGGCGGATATAACAAATAATAGAAAAAATCAAAAGTAAAAAATTAAGGGGGGTCCCCATAGAAGAAACTTTTTTTCCCTTTTTTTGTGGTGCAGAAACCTCGGTGCGCTAGTGCGACTCGCACTTGGCCGGTTTTTTTGTTTTTGTAATCCGGAATGGGGTTAGAGGGGCCACTCGGCTGTCTCACTAGACGCATTGAGAAGCCCGTTGGTGCAAGTGAGACGGATCGTGAGGAATTGCTAGCAGCGATGAATTTCTAATATTTAGTTAATAGTCCCGCTGAGACCAATGCTACCACCAGCCAATATCACCTCCGAGTAGGTACCACATCGGAGACTTCCCTTTGGATTGCGGACTTTATTAGACTAGCTAGAGGATAACACAGCTGACTTTACTATAGACTTGCCGCTTACTATACAGGCTGAAAAACGGCGAGTACATTAAATTTAGGAAATGATTATTGGGATCAAGAGTAACAAAAAAGTTCAATAACTTTTTTCTGAATTCCCTTTAAATAAAAAGTTACAGTTTTCATACAAACTAATTGATTATTTTAGTGTAAAAATGATCTAATGACAACAGGGCGGCGCGGAGGGCGAAAGAGCGGGTGAGACGTGAGCGCCTCGGACGGAGGTGTTGGCGGGAGGGGCGGGGGTTAGCTTTGTGAGTGGAGCACTGGAGGTCGGCAGGCGGAGGGTGCGGAGCGGCAACAACGCGTTAAATTACACTAGACGAAAACATACATTTCAAAAATTCATATCTCGAAAACTAGACGCTTTAGAGAAAAACGTTATTTGATTTTTTGTCTAGGAAAAACATGAGGATTGCGCTGGCGAAATTGATGTACTCGCCGTTTTAACACCCTGTATAGACACCTCACGTAGGTTCCTCACTCTCCAGGAGTGGTGTTATTGGCAGTGCCTGATTGTCCGAAGAACTTCGGGACACAACCACCGTGCTATAGTTTCCCCATAAAATATAGAACCACCGCACTGAATGAAACGTCGGTCGAAACGGCTATGTAAATAGTTTGTCTTTTCCGTCCAGTTCATTGTAGCCGGCACGACCGAAGGGAAGCACTGACATGGCACCTAGCTTACCCGGTGTTACGGGCTGACCTGACGGATGTTGTAGGTGATATAGCCAACCGTGTCAGTTTTTATAAAAAATAAAAAAAATAGAAAAATAATAATAAAAAAAAACACTGCCATCTTCCTACGGCTGTGCCAACTCATTCGGCTAAAATTTTTAGCCTATCGCCTAGTAAAGGTTAAGGGAAATTTCATTGATAGATTGGGACGTATTCGAAAATATTAATTAACTTATCACTATTGTTTTAAAAACCATAAGCTCTTTTTTTCTATTGCCAGGCGCCTCACTGATCGTCGTTTCGTGGGGAGAGGTGATTTTGGCTCTGTCGACTGCACCATTGGTCCCTCGGCACAGCCACCCATGTTGGTTTACATATTTTTTTTATTCTGCAGTGTTCAGGATAGTCAAAGGAAATTATGTTTCCTAAAAAGAGATCCACAATCTGCGGTAATGCAACCTAAATAGATTTCGTCATACATGCATACCTACATTAATCATTTAAATGAAATTTATAAATATAAATAAGCGAGTTTTAATTTCACAATTTACAATAAATAATTAATTAATTAAATATTTATCTTCATCCACCGCTTTAGAATTTTTGACCCCACAGTGCCGGTCCCTTATCCTGCTTCCGCCCAGGAGCACCCCCGGGAGAGCGAGTAGATAGGCGATCATCTTAAGTTAATTAATATAGTTAATTTAATTTAATTAATTATCTCAAATTATCATTTTATCAAGGAACAGATCTTATCCGAGACCAAAGTGAGTAAAGCGGACAATATTTTGTTAAGGTTAATTACTTAGGTAAATTAAAACTGTCTTCCGAGTAATAATATTTTTTTTACTTTTGTGCACTTGTTGGCTTTAAGACGAGACCGAAGTTAACTTTCTCCATACAAAATCGTCTTTCGGCATTTATGTTTTTTACCCCCCTAAACATTATCCGATTTTTAAAATTATTTTTTTGTTTTAATAAGGACAGTCGAATCTACGTTCCTGTCTTTTTATATTTTTTTTAATATATAAAGTGATGACTCAATACAGCTTAATGAACTTCATGACATAAAAAAATAAAAAATATTTTCTTTTTCGGTCGAAATACAATTTTTTAGCTCCGGTTGTGTAGGTATATTTTATCTAAACAAAAAAATTATAGGAACGTAGGTTGAACTGTCTTTAAGACAAGAAATAGAAATTGTAAAAATCGGATAAGGTTTAGGGTGCTAGAAAACATAAATGCCGAAAGACGATTTTATATGAAGAAACTTAACTTACGTCTCGTCTTAAATGTAAAACTTATAGAATCTATACAGCAAGCATAGTTGCTTTATAAAATACGGAATAGTTTAATTAATAGCACTTAAGGGTTACTATAGGTTTGCTTAGGTTAAGTTAAATTTATGGTGTCGTTGTCTAGAGCAGCTGTTCCCAAATAGTGTTACACGTACCCCCAGGGGTACTCAGGCTCAAGATAAGGGGTACACGTGGGCGCACTTGACGGCCACGTGTACCTCTACAATCTTATGTAAAGGAAAAGGTGCTTATCTTATTATTAGTGAAAATTATCTCCACAGATGAATGGTTGATGATCTCCACTGACATATTAAAATTTCGTAGTAAAAATAACAACCATATGGATTTTTTTTTATTTTGGTCAGGGTTAGTCTCAAAAAAACTCGCTGAGGGGTACAGATTAAAATATAATTGGAAACCGTTGGTCTAGCTATAGCGAAATGCGATTTCAAAATTATTGCACACTTATTGGTTTTTAAGTAAAAGGAATGAAATAAAAAAAAAATTGCAATTTTTTTTTATAAAACGCATTTTTACGAATCCACTCCATAACTATCTATGACTTTTAAGTATCAGCTAATCTCATACTTGGCGCTATGAGTGACCTGAAATACACCTTTTTTAACCCCCAACGCAAACGGAGGGGCGTTATAAGTTTCGGTTATAAGTGTCACTTATTCTTAGGAATAAGTAGGAGCTGAAATACTGGGCCTTATAGTCTTAGAAGGGATGATATGTTTTTTTTTATGGAAACTGGCATGGTTGGCTACATCACCTACAACATCCGTGATGTCAGCCCATAACAGCGGGTGAACTAGGTGCCACGTCAGTGCTTCCCTTCATTTCATGTCGGCTACACTGAGCTGGACGGAAAACACGAACTATTTACATAGCCGTTTCGGCCGACGTTTCGTTCAGTGCGGTGGTACCAACCCGGCAGGGATAAACCCTACCACCTAGTAAGGTAAGAAGGGAAGGGACCTACAGTTTAACGTGGAATCCGAACCACGGTCAGCCTCCAACGGTCGAGCGGTCACCCATCCAAGTACTGACCGCACCCAGGGTTGCTTAATAACAGTCAACCGACCGCACCACTGAGCTACCGAGGCAGATTCCTCATACGACATTATCTTTCTTTAGCACTACTCGTATGAAGGAGTTGAAACACCGTCTCCCTTAAGATGAGACGGAAGTTAACTTTCTCCATGCAATATCGTCTTTCGGCATTTATGTTTTTTACCCCCCTAAACATTATCCGATTTTTACCATTCTTTTTTTGTTGTAATAAGAACACTTTAATCTACGTTGCTGTCTTTTAATTTTTTTAATATCTAAAGTGATTGATGACTGATGTGATGAATAAAGCTTATTGAACTTCTTAACATCAAAAAATTAAAAATAAATATTTTTACGTTCGATATACAAATTTTTAGCTCCAGTGTTGTAGGTTTATTTCATCTAAGCAAAAAACGTAGATTGGACTGCCCTTAAGACGAAAAAAATATATTTAAAATCGGATAAGGTTTATAGAACATAAATGCCGAAAGACGATTTTGTATGGAGAAAGTTAACTTCCGTCTCGTCTTAAGACTCCAGTGATTTAATCTTAACCAAACTTACCGATATTTAAAATCAATAATTGACATGTCCCATAGAGTTTAGGAAAATATAAAATTTTCGTGCGATCTGATCGAAAATGTATATTTTAATTTTAATTAGAAAAAATATTTTTTTTTGAAAGCGCGACCTATGGCGCCGAGCCTCCCATAAGGTGGCTAACTACGCCCACGGACATACGTATGCGGGGATTGCGAATCCCATGCCGGCCTGACAGGTGCCCATTCACGCCCCTCTTGAAGGACCCGAGACTGTACTTGGGGGGAAATATATGAGCAGGGAGAGCGTTCCAAAGTTTATCGGTTCTGTAGAGGAAAGATCTGCAGAACCAATTGGTACGCATCCGCGGTAAGTCCAGCGTGTAGGGATGCAATCCCTGCCCAGTGCGCGTGGTGCGGAGGTGGAAAGGGGACGGCGTGATCGCGTTTAACAAAATGTAAAAATAAATTTAACACTTAATGTACTTAGTTCGTGGCAACTTTATTTATGTTTTGATTATGATAAATTGTTAGAAAATAGACAAATAAATATGATCGGCGTATATTTTTAGAATAGCATGTAACATTTTTGTAAATGTTTAAAATAATTTACTTACTAGAATTTTTCGTATCTACGTATTGGTAGAAAATCTGCCTTATTTTGAATTCCTGTATTTTATATTCGGGCCTATTAAATCCATGTTTAAATATTGTATTATATACATAGATATAACTCATTATATTGTTATAATTAGGGGAAAAGAATATTTTAAAATTGTTACAAAAATTTGTGATCTATTTTTTGTAAAGAATAACATAGAAAATATTGTCTCTTAAAATTAATGGTAAATATTTTTGTTAATATCACTTTGAAATATCTCGCAATTTAGGCAGTATGGTAGAATAATTTAGATTACCTTGAAAATATGTTTTTCCTAATTATGAGAGAATTTATAAAAAGTAATAAAACTATATACTCCATTCAAAGATTGTTTTATTCAAAATGTCTCTATAGTACTGGGTTCGATTCCCAGTTGGTAAATTGATTCCTTAACTACGGTGGTACCAATCTAGATTTTTTTTTATGGAAACACACGGTTGGCTACATCACCTAAAACATCCGTGATGTCAGCCCATAACACCGGATGAACTTGGTGCCACATCAGTGCTTCCCTTCGGTCGTGCCGGCTACAGTAAACTGGACGGAAAACACAAACTATTTACATAGCCGTTTCGACCAACCTTTCATTCAGTGCGGTGGTACCAATCCGGGCGGGTTAAACACTACCACCTAGTAATATAAGAAGGGAGTCATATATCCCTTAGTCGCCTTTTACGACATACACGGGGAGAGATGCAGTGGTGCTATTCTTTTAAGTCCCAGCCCCAATATAAAAATATATAAATAGTTTGTGTTTCCGTCCAGTTCAGTGTAGCCGGCACGACCGAAGGGAAGCACACACGTGGCACCAAGTTCACCCGGTGTTATGGGCTGACATCACGGATATTGTAGGACGAGATGCCGTTCTAAAGGGCGACAGGATATCCACCTTTCACCTTTGCATGGTCCTTTCACCGAGTCAGGCAGCATGCAGAGTCTTCGTGGCCTACTTGCTGCTGTTATATTGTCCCAACAAACTGCTAAACGTGGTGGTCGGTGTTTTGCTGTAATTTACAAAAGTACTTGCGGCACAAAATCGATTACTCTGCTTACCCCGATTGTCGGAAACAACGTGTGGTATGTATGTATGTTCCTACAAATGAAAAGCCGCAAAACATCATCGGTGCTAGGATATGCCACCAACAGCCAGACTACTTCATACACACAAACCCACACTATTCACATTTTTTTTTTATGTAATCCGGTATGGGTGGCTGAGTCGTAGGGGCCAAAGCGCATGCTCCGACTAGCCAATATCACCTCCGAGAAGGTAGGTGCCATACCGGAGACTTCCCTGGATTGCTGGCTATACTGGACTAGAGGAGAACACAACCGAGGCTGCTATGCGGGCATCTTACATCCAGTACGGTGGTACCAACCCATTCGGCTACAATTTGAGCCTACCACCTAGTAAGGGGCAAGGGAAGGGACCTACAGTTTTACACCGGTTCCGAACGGTGAAGCAGCAGGTGTAGGTATGCACGTAAATTTTTTCGTCAGAAAAAACTTATTGGTTCACGCCGACCGGATTCGAACCGCGGACCTCTCGCATGAGAAGCCGATGCCCAAACCACTCGGCCACCCGCCGCTAGATTGCTTGAATTGAGAATTGAAGAGTTGATTGAATTACATATTATTAGTAAGTAAAACAGCTGTCGCTTACAGTCGTATCTACTTAACTATCACTTCTAAAATAATACCGAACCAAAAAACTACATACATACGTATGTATGTATGTATGTATGTAAATATAAAAATTTAAAAAACTCCCGACCCTTAAAATGTCAAAAATAATTTACTTACTTAAAGGAGTCGGAGGACCGCTAAGTAAATACCCGCGCGCAGCTCTGAGTTTTTATATTTTATTTACTTATTGCGGTCCCCGGACTCCTTTAAGTAAGTATAGGCAAATGATTTTTTACTCTTTAAGGGTCAGGGTTTTTTTTTAAATTTGTAATTTAACTTTTATTTCAGGCTTTTTTTTAAAAACCGCCACATTTGTCCACTTTTTAAGATAATTAATTTTTTTATCACTTAATTACTTGATTATTTCATTACAAACCTAGCTAACAACCATCCCGAATAAAACAGCTTTCCATTAAAAAAAACCGTATCCAAATCGGTCCATCCATTTGGGAGCTACGAAGCCACAGGCAGACACATACATACACACATACACACACAGGTTAAACTTATAACACCCCTATTTTTTTCGTCGGGGGTTAAAAATAATTGTTGACAGCTTTCCCAAGCGCCAAAATCTACTTCGCAGCAACGCGAACGCATTTCGCAAACTCTCACCCAGGCCGGCGCGCAGCAAAATCTCACTAAACAAAAACAAAAAACGGCACAGCTAAAAGCGGTCATGTCCAAATAAAACGCATTTATCGTCCGACTTTAGTAAATAATTTGCTGCGAGCGGACTCTGCTCTCTGTAATTACGGAACGCCCGCTAGAACCGCCCCGAACACTCCCATGCATGCGCGTGCGCCTGTGGCGCGGGGGAAGAAGGGGTTAATGTCGGATTTTTTGCAGGCGAGCTGTTTTTGTCTCGTCCTAATATTTTGCTAAAAGTGGTGGTCTGTGCTGTGCTGTAATTTTACCCGAGTTATTCACAACATCGATTACGCAGCTTACCCTGACTGTCGAGATGCAGCATGTGGTATTACACTCGAAATTATGATATTAGCTATTAGGTGTTTAAGAAATAAGAAAAAATAAATATGTATTTTTTCCTTCAGCATTACATTCATAAACAACACACTTTTCAACAAAATATATAGAAGAAGAAAAAAGGACTGAATTCAACCTATCCTGAATCTAGTTTACATTTCACTAGATTCAGAGCTGTATAAATACAGAGGGATACGGGACTTAAAAGTCCAGCCTTTACAGGTGTTTCCAGCTATGGTACTCAATCCGTATAATATATGGCGTGATGTTACACCAATTTCAACAATACCAAAACATTGTAGATCATATTGGTAAAAATCGTACGTAAATAGTTTGAGTAGTTTTCGAGTAAATCACATGAAGGCTAACCGAATAGGTAGATTTTTGCCGACTGCGTTGAGTGCCGACCCCACTGCTCAGCTATAAGCTCAGTTATAAGCGAACATACATACATACGTCCATACACACAGACGGCAGACCTTGGATGTTATAATATTATGTAGAGTAGAGAGAGAAGAGAACAGATAAGAAATTTTATCAGCCAATAAGTCATTAACATAATACCTACATAGATTTAAGCCGGTACTGTGTAAGGCCGGTACTTAAAAATAATAGCCCCATTGCGTCTCTCACCGTGCATGTTGTAAAAGGCGACTAAGGGATAAGGACGAGATTCCGTGCTAAAGGGCGACAGGATAGCCACCTCTCACCTTGGCACGGTCCTTCCGCCGAGTCGTGCAGCAGGTGCCTTACTTGCTGCTTGATAGTTATCTTGTCCGAATACTTTGCTAAAACGGGGTGGTCGATGTTGTGTTGCAATTTTCCAGAGTTCTTGCAGCACAAAACCGATTACTCTGTTTACCCTGATTGTCGGGATGCAGCGTGTGTGGTATGTATGTAGATTTAAAAACTTTAATAAAAAAGCGACATGACCGCTTTCTCGACGGGGTCGGCGTGAGGGATACGGGTAATATGTGATAATTACATTTTTGTTGGTTTCTTTAATGTTATAATTCTGTGGAGACACATCGCGACCTCATCGAGACATGAGATTTTTTCAATATTCGCGATTTATCGATATCTTGCGATCACTTTGAAAGACGGAATAATTCCCGAATATATTTAAGAACCTTTGCATTTTTGAGAGTAGAGTATAATAATGTAAGTATGTAGGTAGTAGCGAAAGAGTTGAGCATGAGAATTGAAGAGAAAATATTTGATAATGATAATACGTATCACGACAGAGAAAAATAAACAAAAAATAAAAAATAAAAACAAAAAAAATTTTTTTCTTGTTTATTGTTAATTTTTTCTTATTTTTTTTTATGTTTGGGATATCCGCCAAAACAACCTATTTTCTGTGAAAATTTCCACTTGCTATGTATATAGTACGGTTCAAAAGATACAGCCGTTTAAAGGTAGGCGCGGCGGGTGGCCGAGTGGTTTGGGCATCGGCCTCTCATGCGAGAGGTCCGAGGTTCGAATCCGGTCGGCGTGTACCGATGTAAGATGGCCGCGTAGCAGCCTCGGTTGTGTTCTCCTCTAGTCCAGTATAGCCAGCAATCCAGGGAAGTATCGGCACCAACCTTCTCGGAGGTGATATTGGCTGGTCGGAGCATGTGCTTTGGCCCCTCCGATTCAGCCACCCATATCGCATTAAATAAAAAAAAAGGACAGACAGACGGACGGACGGATAGACGGCATAGGCTTGGTAATAGGGTCCCGTGGGAACCGTAAAAATGTACTTTAATATATTTTTTTATATTAATGTTACCTTGTCTTGAGGTCCATTACGTAGGCTAATATCGGCTGAAACTCCTTATAGGTAAAATAAAAGTCTCGTTGCGTGTCGACATACCGACTCGAGGGTTTCGGTCGGTAAGTAATGGTTGGCGTGATGGACCTCCATGTTCAAATTCTTGTACAATGTTGTAACCGCAACAAAAGAAAACAAATGTAAAATTTTCTCATAAAAGCGAATGTAATGTTCTTTTGGGGAAATAAGTATTATTTAAACTGAATTTAACTTAAATTAAACAAAAGTTGCATCTTGAAAATTCGTCAACTAATGGACATTATATCACTTCTATTGGAGGATGGTACAACTACACACATATACCACTATACACACACATACACGGACACACACGCGCGCGCCCGCAGGAACAACGAGCGCGCAACTCGCGATCCTTGCGCCGGCGCAAGTAGAGCGATCTATACAGAGCAGCGCCTTCCCTTCTTATCATACCAGGTGGTAGGGCTTAACCACCCTTGGGCGGCATCCAAATGGATGGATGGGTGACCGCTCGACCGTTGGAGGCTGACCGTGGTTCGGATTCCATGTAAAACTTTAGGCAGACTTTCCCTTCTTAAAAGTCGGTTCAAGCGGCTATGCAAAGAGTTCGTGTTTTCCGTCTAGTTCAGTGTAACCGGCACGACCGAAGGGTAGCACTGACATGGCACCTAGTTCACTAAGGCGTTATGCGCTGACATCGCGGATGTTGTAGGCGATGTATCCAACAGTGTTAGTTTTCATAAAAACAAGAATAAAATTGAAGTAAACAAAAAATTCCTATACATACTTATATCTCACAACATACGACTCTCAAAGATCCAAAGGTTGACTGGGAGAAATCCCTGTAAGGGATAAGTCCGCCTTTGCCCCTCACGTAAATTACCTATCGTTTGTTTCTGTAAAATGTATTTTTACATACATACATATCACATAAGCTGAATCCCGACAATCGGGGTAAGCAGAGTAATCGGTGTTGTGCTGCAAGAACTCTGGTAAATTACAGCACAACACCGACCACCACGTTTCGCAAAGTATTCGAACAAGATTCAATCGATCAAGCAGCAAGTAAGGCACGAAGACCCACCTGCTGCATGACTCGTTGGAAGTACCGTTTCAAGGTGAGAGGTGGCGAGCCTGTTGCCCTTTAGCACGGCATCTTGTACATATCCCTTAGTCGCCTTTTACGACATGCACGGGGAGAGATGCAGTGGGGCTAATATTTTTAAGTACCGGCCCCACACGGTACAATATTTGTTTTTTTTTAGCAATAAAGTATTTACAAGTATATCTATCTATCCATCTAAATTCTGCCGAAGGCGGTTTTGTTCGCTCTCAATCGTACATCCATGCAAACTAGTGGGCAATAAAATGTATCTTGCTATCTACAAAGGGCGAATCTCCGATCCCTTTGCCACGACGCCGCCGCCTCCGCCTCCGCGGCGCAACCTTCGAAGGCTGTACCTATTTCGTATGCAGATATTTAGTGCCAGCTTTAAAACTCGAAGTATCGATATCGGTAAACTCTGGAACGCTCTCCCCGCACACGAGGCGTGAATAGGCACCTGTCCCCCCGCATGCGACCGAATGTCCATGGGCGTCGCTGTACACCTTATTGGTGACTTTGCGCCACGTGTCGCGCTTACTATACAGGGTGTTTCAGGATAGGCTTGAGAAACTTCAGGAATAGAAAGTACCTTATTAGAAGAAAAAAAATCCTTATCACTCAAATCGAAATTCCGATTTTTTTTTCATACAAAAATTTAAAATTGTAATAAAAAATCGATGGGCAGTGAGTATGGGGAGATTTGGCAACAGTGCTGTCTAGGTCTAGGAAGTGCAATGACCTAGGAAGTGCAATGACCTAGCCAGTCTCCTTTTTCTTTTGATCTCATTCAAATTTCAGTGTTTAGAATTTACCTACACGAAGTTACATTTTTTTATGTTTATTAACGTTTATATGTATGTATATGTTTATTATTATTTTGGCTAACATCCATCTTTATAAAGATGGATGTTAGCCGTCCACCAAAACTCTATGAAACGATTTTCCCAAAAATTACTATCAAATGACCGAATTTGGGAAAAAGTTTCAGAGCTTTTCGTCTTCAAATATGGACCCCTTCAAAGCCTGAAGTTATGAAACCTTATCCTGTATAAAAAAAGGTGCAGCAGGGCTTTCTTTTTCTGTTGTAGATATAATATAATATTTCAAAATCAAAATCAAAAAATGTTTATTGCCTTAAAAAAATGTTTGCAAAAGGTACAACTTAACGCCGTAGGCGTTCTCCTCCAGCCAACCTTTGGGTTATCATGAATGAGTGTGGAGTGGCAGAGAACAAATAAGAATGATAATTTTAACAAATTATACAACTTAAATATAAATAAATAGATTAATATATATAAATACATACAAATATACACGAATAAAATATACAGAGAAAACTAACATTAGACTCTAATCCATAAATAGCGAGTAATTTATCGTTCCAGAAAGTGAGACAGTATACGCTTTTTAAACATAAACAGCGACTGCGATAAACGAATTTCTAGGGGAAGCGAGTTCCACATACTTAGGCTTAGTAATAGTATTAACTATAGATACGGAACCCTAAAAAACATTTCGACTGCTAAATTTTATTCACGTTGCATTGACCTATAAGCGGCGGGTGGCCGAATCGTCTGGGCGTCAGCTTCTCTTGGGAAAGGTCTGACGTTTGAATCCGGGCGGCGGGGTACCAGTGAGCTTTTTCTAAAGGAAAAATTACGTGCATGTAGGTATGCATACCTACACCCGCTGCTTCGCCGTTCGGAACCAGTGTAAAACTGTAGGTCCCTTTGGTAGGATGAAATTTGTAGCCGACTGGGTTGATACCACCGTACTGGATGTAAGATGGCCGCATAGCAGCCTCGGCTGTGCGTTCTCGTCTAATTCAGTAATAGCCAGCAATCTTGTCGGAGGTGTTTTTTTTTATGTAAACTGACACGGTTGTCTACATCACCTACAACATCCGTGATGTCAGCCCATAACCCCGGGTGAACTAGGTGCCATGTCAGTGCATCCCTTCATTTCATGTCGGCTACACTGAACTGGACGGAAAACGCGAACTAATCACATAGCCGTTTCGACCGACGTTTCGCTCAGTGTGGTGGTACCAACCCGGCCGAGATAAACCCTGCCACCTAGAGTAAGGTAAGAATTTACCTAGAAAGGTGATATTGGTTCGTCCGAGCATACGCTCTGGCTGGACGCTCTGATTCTGCCACCCATATCGGATTACGTAAAAAAATTGAAGTTATTTTGTACTTCCACGACATAAATAAGCGATTTTATGCATGCTTCTTAGGAAACCAAAACATGTTTTAATGCCCTATTGTGTTGGGTGCACTAAGTGTTTGTTTATAAACATTGTACAGTAGTTAGAACAGAAAATAAAAAAAATACTGGAGGAAATGTTACCTACTATAACTTCACCTAATCACTAAAAAACATGGGCATATACGCTACCACGCTATATACATAAGTATACAGGGTGTAAAAACGGCGAGTACATGAAATTTAGGAAATGATTATTGGGATCAAGAGTAACAAAAAAGTCAAACAACTTTTTTCTGAATTCCCTTTAAATAAAAAGTTACAGTTTTCATACAAACTAATTGATTATTTTAGTGTAAAAATGATCTAGTCACAACAGGGCGGGGCGGAGGGGGGAAGAGCGGGTGAGGCTTGAGCGCCTCGGACGGAGGTGTTGGCGGGAGGGGCGGGGGTTAGCTTTGTGAGTGGAGGACTGGAGGTCGGCAGGCGGAGGGTGCGGAGCGCCAACAACGCGTTAAATTACACTAGACGAAAACATACATTTCAAAAATTCATACCTCGAAAACTAGACACTTTAGAGAAAAACTTTACTTACTTTTTTGTCTAGGAAAAACATGAGGATTGTGCTGGCGAAATTAATGTACTCGCCGTTTTAACACCCTGTATATACATACGTATCCGGACGATTGGGGTAAGCAGAGTAATCGGTGTTCCAAATTGATTAGTTCACAACATTAGTTCAACTAAAATTTCGCATTATTCATAAACCTGTCTCTAACAGCGCTAATCTGCACATAAAAAAACTGTTTAGTACTGTTTTTAAAAAATAAGATTTTAAAAATTAAGGTAATTGTCACTTTTTATTGTAGTGACTTTGTACAAATGATGTTATTTTTGAATATGTTACAATTGTAACACCGCTATAATTTTTGGTCTGAAGAATTGTGATATGTATAGGTAGTTTTAAGGGCATGGGCAAATCTCCGGTAGTACTATTTTTGTTCACAGTGATTTTTCAAAAAGTGATCAGTTTTAATGTAAACAGAACAAAAATTCACTGAAAGGGCTATAGCAACAGTACAGTCTAGGAGTAAGCCTAAAAACTATTCATTACGTACTAGCTACATGTATCCTCTACTTCTATACCAAATTTTATTCGATTTTATGGAATAGTTAACCAACTAGAGTGGTTTATGTGACTAAAATAGAGAAAGTTCAAAAAAACTTTTAAAAAATCATAACTTCTAAACTATTGATTTTCGCGGAACTAATGTTTTTTTTTAATGAGTCAACATGATGTTCTCCATCTAAAAAAAATTTTGGACCACTATAACTGGGCCATCCCGTATAATAGGTTATAGATTTGTTTGTTTTGTGTTGCACAATATGTTTAGAAAGGAATATTATCGTTGTCACCGCACCTTGTCCTTATTCCTTAGTCACCTTTTACTACATACGCGGTGAGAGATGCAGTGGGGCTATTCTTTCTAAGTACATACCTGCTCCACACGGTAGTAAATAAATAAATCCGAAAAATATACTCTCACATCTGGCTTTTGAACCTACGACATTTTACACGAAAAACAGTAGCCGTCACTTGCGCGTGACTGGCTTAAATACCCTAAACACATGTTAAAGTGCGTAAGTTAATATGCAGAGGGTTTCGTTGCCATACATTTCATGCACGCATATAGTTAGTGCGTGCGCAATAGATAGAATAGAATATAATAGAATTGAACAGAATAGAACAGAATAGAACAGAATAGAACAGAATAGAACAGAATGGAACAGAATAGAACAGAGTAGAACAGAGTAGAACAGAATAGAACAGAATAGAATAGAATAGAACAGAATAGAACAGAATAGAACATAATGGAACAGAATAGAACAGTACCGGAGAAGAGCAGTACCGTGTGGGGCCGGTACTTTAAAAGAATAGCCCCACTGCATCTCTTCCCGTGTATGTCGCAAAAGGCGACTAAGGGATATGACTCCCTTCTTATATTACTAGGTGGTAGGGTTTAACCCACCCGGGTTGGTACCACCGAACTGAATGAAAGGTCGGTCGAAACGGCTATGTATATAGTTTTCCGTCCAGTTCAGTGTAGCCGGCACGACCGAAGGGAAGCACTGACGTGGCACCCAGTTCACCCGGTGTTATGGACTAACATCATGGATGTTGTAGGTGATGTAGCCAACCGTGTCAGTCTCCATAAAAAATATGGAACAGAATAGAACAGAAATAACAGAAAGATCAGAATAGAACAGAAAAGAATAGAACACAATAGAACGAAATAGAAAAGAATAGAACTAAATAGAGCAGAATAGAACTAAATAGAGCAGAATAGAACTAAATAAAACAGAATAGAACTAAATAGAACAGAACAGAATAGAACTAAATAGAACAGAAACTCTTTATTGCATTGCACACATTGAAAGAAGAACAGTACACGACTTGAAACAAGAAATACACGAGTGCGCAAAGGCGGACTCATAACTGCAAGTGATTTCTTCAAGTCAACCTTTTCGATTTTATAAGGTGCCACTACCGCAGGCTATACGCAATCCTAATAAAAAGCTTAAATTTATTCCACCCATGAGCTTCGTCGATCAGGAAGCCTATCGAGAAACTACAATAAAACATAAAAATCCCATAAAACATTCATCGAAATAATCGTTCACCCCATAACGCACGCCGTGATTTTACGGAGTAACGAGCTGGCAAGGGGTGGTCCGAGTAATTTTTTTTTTTGGTAATTTATTTATTCATGTGAGTAGAATTTTGAATTTTTAAAAGCGGATGTTGAAGGATTAGAATAATGCGTTGTATTTCCTTTTGCATATTATTTAACTCCACACATACATAAAGCCTCCTAGTAGATACATGCAGCTCGTCTATGGAACGTCGTCTACCTGTCAAATCTCCGTCTCTCTTCTTCCATTCAACCTTTCAAAATTCTTTTAAAGAAGCACTTTTTGTCCTCGTAATTTCTCTGATCCAAAACTATGTCTCCTATGTTCTGAGTTAGTAAATCTAAAAGGTCTTTCAAAATTAGTTCATAGTACGCTAAGGGGGGGTTCTGTATCATATAGGGAGTAAAACCTATATAAAATTTTTTGGACCTTGGGCTTTTTTTTTATGTATAATATTTTTTTATGTATTTAAATAAAAAAACAGGTGGTTGATTTTTATAGCCTAATCGATTCAGTTTCATAACAGTAACAAAAAAGTCTTTATTACCATTATGATGTAACACGTGTAACATATTAAAAAAAATCAAATTCTTTCTATTCCATACTAATAAAACTAAAATTGTGGTTTATCACAATTTCTGAAAGAAATAGATCTATGTGCTCGAAGACTTTTCTGTTCCTGGCATAAAACTGAAACGATTAAGAAAACATTATTTTTTACATTAAAAATAAAAAATAAAAAATTTTGAAAAAAAAATTCTTTGTTCTTCCAAAGTGATCTATTTCCGATACGAAACCCCCGCTTAAGCGTACTATGAACTAATTTTGAAAGACCTTACATATAAAATGTAAAAAAAAACTAAGTATATTATAAGCTACCTATCTTATGTATATATCTGGTATATAGGTATAGTATTTAAACTATACATAATTTATGTTTATCTATCTTTTGTATTCCCGTACATCTGTCATATACTTACTTATAATATCTCTTTCCGCCACTCACCTAGCAGTTATCATACGTACCCAACCCAAGTACCATACCCAAAGATATAATGTTAGAAAATGCCTAGAGGCATTAAGTGTTACCTCTTGCCCATACTTTATTTGAGTGCAATAAATATATACAGGGTGTAAAAACGGCGAGTACATTAAATTTAGGAAATGATTATTGGGATCAATAGTGACGAAAAAGTCAAATTACTTTTTTCTGAATTCCCTTTAAATAAAAAGTTACAGTTTTCATACAAACTAATTGATTATTTTAGTGTCAAATTATCTAATGACAACAGGGCGGCGCGGAGGGCGGAAGAGCGGGTGAGACGTGAGTGAGAGCCCCGGACGGAGGTGTTGGCGGGAGGTGCGGGGGTTAGCTTTGTGAGTGGAAGACTGGAGGTCGGCAGGCGGAGGGTGCGGAGCGGCAACAGCGCGTTAAATTACACTAGACGAAAACATACATTTCAAAAATTCATATCTCGAAAACTAGACACTTTAGAGAAAAACTATATTTGCTTTTTTGTCTAGGAAAAAATGAGGATTGCGCTGGCCAAATTAATGTACTCGCCGTTTTATCACCCAATACAATAGAGAGTAGTAGGTAGGTAGATTCTCCTACAACCTGGGCGTCTTCAAAATTGCCCGACGACCTTTTGTCATCCTCATAATATTTACTACCTTTTTTCCCGCGGCTTCGCCCGCGTGAAATTCGTATTTAAAAATACCTTTATTTCGGCGCGCGGAACAATTCGGTTTGTATGAGAGCCACATCTTAGCGTAACCGGAACTGAATTTTATTTAGCCTATCCTGTGTCACTTAACCAATTCGGTTGATTGGTTTAAGAGTTATGGAGGAACATACATACATACAGAAAATATTCTAAATATCGTTAATTTAGTTTTAGTATCATTAAACAAAGTAAATTACTCCGTGACCAATGACCATCCCTTACAGATTTATTATTAGTATTGATGATGATTGTTGTTGATTATAATAGTAATAATACACTTTATGGCACTTACTGTGTGACAAGGGCGGGCTTATTGCCTTAGGCAATTTCTACATGACCTACATTTTTACATGGAATCCGAACCATGAAGCAGTAGGTGAAGTTTAAGCACGTAATTTTTTTCAAATCAGAAAAAAACTGATCGGTACACGCCGGTTGGATTCGAACCTCGGACCTCTCGCAATAGAAGCCGATTTTTTACCGGTATGGTATAGATAGGGGGATCTACGAAACGTTCATTGCGCGAGCAAAACTCGCACTTGTCAGTCTCGGTAGCTCAGTGGTGCGGTCCTGAGCGTGGTCAGTTCTTGGATGGGTGACCGCTCGACCGTTGGAGGCTGACCGTCGTTCGGATTCCACGTAAAACTATCGGTCCCTTCCCTTCTTACCTTACTAGGTGGTAGGGTTCAACCCGCCCGGGTTGATACCACCACACTGAATGAAACGTCGGTCGAAACGGCTAAGTAAATAGTTTATGTTTTCCGTCCAGTTCAGTGTAGCCGGCACGACCGAAGAAAAGCACTGACATGGCACCTAGTTCACCCGGTGTTATTGGCTGACATCACGGATGTTGTAGGTGATATATAGCAGTTTCCATAAAAAAAAAGTTTTTATTGATGTGTTTGCCCATTGATTACGAATACCTATGTAATGTTATGTATGACAATACCTTTTTTTTATAAGCACTGACTTGTAACTTTTAATCAATATACAAGTTAACTAAAAGAGAACAATTAAGTAACAGAAAGAACCTACTTATATAGAAAATTAAAACTAAAACAAAACTTACCTATCTATCTAACAAAATAAAACCAAACATGAACTTATAAATAAAAAAAAATGTTCTAGTTCAGCCGAGGCAGCCATGTAATTGAAATAAAAATTTAATTTTGTGTTGTAATTGTTTTTTTTTATAAAAAAAAATTTTTGCCGTCAAAATTAAAACAATAAAACCTAATTACAATGATAGCCTCAGTAATATAACCTCACTATCGCGGCTTTTACCTAGAAGTTAGGCGGACACGCGCGAGCGCACGTGCGCGGTCCGCGCGTATCGCTGACAAGTTACGGTAATTTACCTATTTTTACAGTAAATTATTATTCAATTAGGTGCTTTATTTTTATGATGTTATTTTGTTCTAATTAATCAAAATGGGACTAGGTGAATAGGACGTGCAGCATTAAATTGAGCTAGCTCCAATTTTTCTCCAAAATGTTATCCTGTTTTTTTTTTCAGGTTTAAGTTTTAATTATTTCAATGAAGAAAATAGACACATTTTCTTACTTTCTTTCTGCAAATGAACGGGTAATAAATTATTAATAAATATAGAAAAAAACCGCATAATTTCATAATGCATTATATTTATTTACTTTTTATGAATGACATCGTTGTAAGAAGTGTCATAACTAAATTTGACATTATTACCTTTTTAAACTATGTGCTAAACATAAAAATTATGATTTTCGTTTAATCTAAAATCCTTACCCTTGTTTCGGTTGGTCTTGCCAGTACAACGCCTGCGACTTTCCAAAACGATTAATTATCGTTTACAGTATCTTATTCCTATGTTCATAGGGACTAGCCGATATACGGGCGACTCATCGCAACGCGTCGTCCAGCTAATCATTTATTAAAATATCCAAGACATATCGCTATTGTCTTTCTAGCTTATTTATCCTAGTTCTTGCCGGTGGTTCTTTTGAATGTAAAGATCGATTTACAAGCAACCACTGAATTATATTTTAAATTGTATGTTAAATGAAATTCTATGTAATAATAAGTATGAAAAAAGAAATACCCTGCGACGTTTCTTGCTGGTTCTTCTTCATGGGTGTAATCGAAATGGATACAACAAATTGTGACAAGTTCGAGTGCAGTCTAACTGCCTTATGAATAATCAATAAAGAATACAATACAATATATAAAACTTAATTATTAGCTGAAATTATGGTAATTACTAAACATTTAATATGTTTAATAAAATAACAAATTAAAATAGAAATTAAAACTACCTATTAAATTAAAATTACCTAAACTAAAACAAAACAAAAAAACGTTAAAAATTATTAACCTTTCGCATCGATAGAGCCATTCCCTTGACGGCCTCAGTTCGCTAGATAAAAATTTTCATCGAAATAGGCCGACGAGGGGAAAGACCCATGACACTAGCGGCGTTACCTCGCTGCACCGCCAGGCTGATTCGTTGCAGCAGGTACGCCCGGGCCCGGCAGTCACCCGAGGTTCTGCAGAGTCGTGATCCTAAATCGTGCACTAGAATTTTGCCCTCCTCAAAGATGGAACCCATGGTCTCTATGGCGTAAGGGATAAAATATAATTTTGAATGTCCGTCAATGTCTGATATTTGGAGTGCTCGGTGCGGGCGGCTATCTTAGCAGCAGACCCAGCTTTTCATAAATGTTTGTTGATTGTCATTGTTAATTGATTTGACTTAAAGAGTTTCCTTATTTGAAACTTAAACGCAATTATTGTTCTTTAAATTTAGCAATGCATGTAGTGTTGGTGTATGTACTAGACAAGCGCACAATGTTTACGAAATACTGTCAACAACTGCCTCTGCGAAACATTTTTTTCTAATGCAGAGGCTCTTCTTATGAAATAAAATAAACAAGAATTTGAGCTAGCTAGCGCTTACCGGCATAGTTTGAGTGGCATTGCGCAATATTTTACAATAAATTACCAAATATTTGAACTGCTTTCCCCTCCCTAAAGCTAGGATCGTGTAGTCCCCGCGTGGTGCGCGTGCGGCGGCGTCGTCGGCGTGCAGGCGGCGGCGGCGGCGAGCTGCATCAGGCTTGCATGCTGAGTAGTCCAGTACACAGCCCGGTCTGTTCTTCAGGCCGTTCAAGAACCTTATATTTATTTATTTATTTATTTATTAGAAGGCCGGTTCTTAAACTAAATTTGTCCCAAAAACAACCACTTTAACAATATTTTAAATTCACCTTACCAAACCACACTTCAACCAACTGTATACGCTGTCAATATATTATTTATACCCCTCAGGCGCGTAGCTTATCTGGCGATATACGATCTCATCGGATGCGATGCGATGCGCTCCGCAGTCCGCGATACCGCGCGTCCACAGCGATAAGTCCGCGAGCGGCCGCCCGCGATAGTACGCGATAAGTCCGTTAAAGTAATGCGGCGGACCCGCGCGACGGAATTCCATTTCTGATATTGCGACAGCGGAAGGTGGTGGACGAGACCCTTATGAAGCATTTTAACTGATCATGAAATTTAACTAATATGAAGCATTTTATAACACGCCATAGATGGCGTGAGTGGCGCTAGCCATGACATGGCGATACGGAACCCTTGGTGCGCGAGATGTAATAAATTGTATACATGGATTTACTAAAGTATACGTAATAAATGTAGTTCATGGACTTAGTAATTATACATAATATATAATTCTTGCACTTAGTAAATTATATGTAATTAATTGAATACATGGTTCTTGGACTTTCTAAATAAGGTTAATTAAGGTAATAACTAATAAGCACTACTAAGGTTTATAATTTGAATTAATGTTTCGTAGCTACCAGGTCGTCTTTCTGAAACTATGTATGATTCCGCAACACGCGAGATTTCTCTCAAGAGTCTGAATCCGGTATCCGGAGGAATCCCGGAATTCCGGGTGGGTTAGTGTCCACACTTACAGCGCACGACTAGACAGACGTACTGCATAATTTGACATTCTGCGCCTGCACCGGAAGTGCGACATCTTGCGCGCGACAACCGGACATGATCACGTGACACGGATAAAGTTTACTCTTTCCATAGACCGGAAAATCTGTAACCTATACAGGTTGCTTCGGGATAGGCCTGAGAAATTTCAGGAATAGAAAGTATTCATTATTAGAAGAAAAAAATCCTTATCACTGAAATCGAAATTACGTATATTTTTTCATAAAAAAATTTAAAATTGTAAAAAAACTCGATGGACAGTGAGTATGGAGAGGTGCTGTCTAGGTCTAGGGAGTGCAATGACCTAGTCCAGTCCCCTTTTTCTTTTAATGTCATTCAAATATAATTGAAATGTTTAAATTTTACCTACATACATGCAGTACAAATTCTACTAGTTAAGCATGTAAGTAAGTCATTTTATTTTTATTTAATAAAGTTGGACATTAACCGTCCACTAAAGCTCGATGAAACGATTCTCACCAAAAAGTACTATAATATAACAAAATCTGGGAAAAAAAATCAGAGCTTTTCTTCTTCAAATATGGTCTCCTTTCGTACCCTGAAGTTACGAAACCCTATCCTGAAACACCCTGTATATGAACCTTCACGCCGTCATTCTATGTTCGCTTATATATAAGTCTATTTATTTATTTATTTATTTATTCATTTATTTTTTAAACACACATTTTTTTTGTTAAACATAATGCTCCGCATTAGAAAAATCTGTGTCGCAGAGGCAGTTATTGACAATATTAGGCAGACATTGTACGCTTATCTAGCTAGACAACATTAAATGAAGTTAACACTATAGAAATAAAAAAAAATAAAAATTTACCACAATATCAAACCCTTAATTAAAATCAAAATAAATATTAAAAAGAATTCTTACATGCTTCAGTCGTGCATCAATAAACCATATACCTTTAGTTATATTAGTCTAGAACTACCCAATCAATTCACATCGGATTTTCACTGAGGTATGGATTCAGGCACACCTGATGATGGTTATAGAATATTTTTCGTTCAGTTAGTATAAATAATATAACCCAAATGTTGACTGGAAAAAAATAATAATTTGCAGACTTAGTGATACATACATACAAAGCGTCACGTCTGTTTCCCAGTGGGGTAGGCGACACGACACCTGACACAAATCTGCCGCCTCTTGCATACCACACGCTGTTGCCCGACAATCGGGATAAGCAGAGTAATCGGTATTGTACTGCAATAACTCCGGATAAAGAAGTCCAAGACTTAGCGACAAATATTCCTTAGCATTATTATTTAAGATAAATTATTTTGGGCACGGTGGGGGAGTCGGCGGAGATGGATGAAATTTTTTTTATTTAATAGGTGTTAATTTTAGTTTTAGTTTTTTTTCATTGTTATTGTGATTTTCTAATAAGTGAATTTGTACATTGTAATATTGAATTAAATTATTTATATCAGATGAATATTCAGGTACTCAATCCTAAAATTATTAATAATTTGGTCAAATCAAATAAAGGCTAAAACAAATTCATACATCCCGACAATCGGGATAAGCAGAGTAATCGGTGTTGTGCTGCAAGAGCTCAGTTAAATCGTAGCACAACACCGACCACCACCATTAGCAAAATATTAGGTCAAGACAACTATCAAGCAGCAAGTGAGGCGCGAAGCCACCGGACATGACTGCGGAAGGACCGTGCTAAGGTGAGAGGTGGCTAGCATCTCGCCGTTTAGTACGGCCTATTCTTTTTCAACTACATATAATTGTCATTTCAGGCCACAAACGCTATATATATATATATTTATTTTTTATGTAATCCGATATGGGTGGCTGATTCGGAGGGGCCAAAGCACATGCTCGGACCAGCCAATATCACCTCCGTGAAGGTAGGTGCCATACCGGAGACTTCCCTGGATACGATAGGCTATACTGGACTAGAGGAGAACACAGCCGAGGCTGCTATGCGGCCATCTTACATCCAGTACGATGGTATCAACCCAGTCGGCTACAATTTGAGCCTACCACCTAGTAAAGGGCAAGGGAAGGGACCTACAGTTTTACACCGGTTCCGAACGGTGAAGCAGCAGGTGTAGGTATGCACGTAAATTATTTCGTCATTGAAAAAAACTCATTGGTACACGCCGACCGGATTCGAACCTCGGACCTCTCGCATGAGAAGCCGATGCCCAAGCCACTCGGCCACCCGCCGTTAATAATTTACAAAACTCACAGGCTATCGCCGGACGCAAGTTGCATGGGCCCAGAATGTCGTGTTGTCAGGCTCGCGCGGGCGGCGGCGCGCGCTAAAGCCTTCCCGTGCAGCCTTTATTTGTGTTTGTGTATCGCCGCTTATCTCATGTTCTGTATGTGAAGTGAAATAATATGCGAAAACTTGGTTTATTGTATAATTTCATCCATAGGTAGGTAACCTACGCTTGGACATGTCGAAAATTCCGCCAGTTCTAAATTCAATGCGAAGAAGAACTGACAAACAAAACTTCGCAAGTCACAATGTTTTGTTAGTACCTTATATATAAGTATTATATTATAGTAACTTACAAATAATAAACCCATACTACCACCGCTCACAAGAGCGTTAATATTTACAGCATAAACATGTACACTAATTGTTTTTTATTGTACTCCCCTATAATATTTATCTATCTGTGACCTAACACAATAAATTAAAATCAGGCTGGACTTAAAAGCCTTAAACCTTTGTTCGGCAAAGATACATACTTAAATATATATTTTTTATTTTGTTTTATTTATTTAATATTCGTTATTATGCTTAATCTAAGTTTCATTCTGTATACATTTTTAAATTATTTTTACACTTGTCTTTTATTGCCAATTTTTTTTGATTTTTTTTTTATTACTTAGTTTAGTTGTTTAATGCTCTAGCGGTCTATATCGACCGCTCCACAGTCAACGGGTTGCGTAAGAAGTGTTAATTTTAAGATGTATGTTTATCTATTTTTTAAGTTATGTATCTGAGCCAACAACAAATATATTTCATTTCATACATACTTAACTCTACTTATAGGTACGTGCCTATAGAAGATTCGCATCCCAGGCGGGTGTCTGCCGGCACAAAGTGCTGTCCCCAGGCAGGACAAGTGACAGCAACGGGCTACCGAGACCACAGCGAGCCGACATCGCTGCGTTTACGTTACGTTACTTAACGTAAACGCACCTTGGGTATTAGATGACAATAAAATTATACTACATTGTAGTTTAATATACTAACATAATTATGTTGATACAAATTACGTATCAAAGTTTGACAAAGGCTCTTTACACCTGATTCACTTAATTAATAAGTCTTCGTAGTCAGAACTCTCAGCAAAATTGTTAATCTTGCTCTCAAGCTGTGTTTTAGATAGACTATGGGTGGTGTTATTATGTGGCTAGTCACTAAATACTTGTAAAAATATGTTTAAAAAATACCCTGCGAAGTTTCTTCTCGGTTCTTCTTCGTGGGTGTAATCGAACTGGATAGAACAAATTGTCGTGATGCCAGCCCATAACACCGGGTGAACTTGGTGCCACGTCAGTGCTTCCCTTCGGTCGTGCCGGCTACACTGAACTGGACGGAAAACACAAACTATTTACATAGCCGCTTCGACCGACCCTTCATTCAGTGCGGTGGTACCAACCCGGGCGGGTTAAACCCTACCACCTAGTAATATAAGAAGGGAGTCATATCCCTTAGTCGCCTTTTACGACATACACGGGGAGAGATGCAGTGGGGCTATTCTTTTAAAGTACCGGCCCCACACGGTACAATACACACGTACACGGTACACATTGATTACAGAGGGTTGGCCAGTGCCGCGGAACGTTTCGATGGAGGCACGATAAGGCTTCGATCGATACATAATAAAGCAGCTTGGCCGCCGAAATACGACGTTACCTGAAATAAAACCCTCCGAGTGTCCAGTGTCGCAGGCGCCGACGACGTTATACGGGAGGGAACTAACAATAATTTAAATATTATACAAAATAACAAAATTTGTGTTTTATATTTTTATATGTTTAGTAATTTCTTAAATTGGTATTGGTTTTTTTTTTCTTTTCTTTATATACTGTTGTTCTTTCTGCTGTCAAATAAAGTATGTGTGCTAGGGTAGGCTTAAAATCAGAAACAATGTTATGACCCATGGTCATAACATAACATAGTAAAATCTGTGCCTACATCCTTTTTCACTCATTTCAAGTTACTTATCAGAGTTAAATTATTTGTGACATGTAAATTAATGTGTGAAATAAATGGTTTATTTATTTATTTAATTTATATGTATAGCTTTACTTTTTTACTTGAAAAAAATATATGTACCTAACTCATATATTTAAATGTAGGTACACTAATATTATAAAGAGATACCTACAGTTTGTAAGTTTGGATGTACGGGGTAATCTCCGAAAATATTCATCAGATTTTTAAAATTCTTTGAACAATATTGTTGAATGTTTTAATAGTTAATAATAAAGAAATTTAATCGAAGTAACTTATTCTTAATGAGACAAATGTATAACATTGATAAAATTAACCTAATAAATAAATAAAAAACTATATACTAACCGGATTACTGTAAGTAAAAAACTTCGTCCAATTCCTCCGACTCCGCCACAGTACCCAATAATGCTGGCTGCGTTGCCCCTTTGAATGGCTAGGCCTATTTGCAGAAAAAAGAAAGACTTGGCGCGTCGATCACCAGACTTATCAATAAGGAGCTTTCCTAGGACGTTTCCGAAAGTCCTTGCGTAGGGTGACCACACGCCAAGTGTTAACAATATTTAGAATGTTTTTTAGAATGGGCCTTCAGGATGGAAATAGGCTATGCGAGCGAAGGCGCGGGCAAAAGCTAGTAATATAAAACAACTAGCTGTGTCTGCGGCTCCGTCCGCTCTCATATTTGACTTCTCTGCTAACCTCATAAGCCATTTAGCGTGATAATAAGTAGCCTATAGTTGATGGGAAGAATCAAGCTATCCGTAGATTTTTTTTTTATTAAAATCGGTTCAGCGGTTCTCGAGTTATAAGTAGACAGACAGACACTCAGAAAGTGGACGTTGGATTTTATTAAAGGTAAGGAAGGATGCCGCAAGCTGAGCTACTAGCAAAAGGTTTTTTTTTTTATGGAAACTGGCACGGTTGGCTACATCACCTACAACATCCGTGATGTCAGCCCATAACACCGGATGAACTTGGTGCCACGTCAGTGCTTCCCTTCGGTCGTGCCGGCTACACTGAACTGGACGGAAAACACAAACTATTTACATAGCCGTTTCGACCGACCTTTCATTCAGTGCGGTGGTACCAACCCGGGCGGGTTAAACCCTACCACCTAGTAATATAAGAAGGGAGTCATATCCCTTAGTCGCCTTTTACGACATACACGGGTAGAGATGCAGTGGGGCTATTCTTTTAAAGTACCGGCCCCACACGATACAAAACAGGTACAAGTAAATAAATAAACAAGTCTGGTGCATGTGCGTCGAATACCATTCCCTCCAAAGTACAAGCGCGTGGACGCATGCGCGCTTCGCTCGTTTCTTGTTTATTCTGTTTGTTTGTTTGTTTATTTATACGTCTGTCTGTCTGTCTGTTTGTTTATATAGACTCGGCGGCAGCACGGGAGCCGCAATCCGCGACGCTTCCAAGATTATTCTCTTTTGCAAAGATCAATGGCTAGATCTTCGGCACGTTTCGTTTTTATTTTATGAAAACCATCATGGGTGACTGTGCTAAGGGGCCAATGGTGCAGTCGATAGAGCCGAATTCACCTCTCCTGTGAGGTGAGGTGCCATGCTAGCTGAAGCAGAACCGCTTTAAAGTATACAGTGCAGAAATCTTTGCTTGTTAGTCCTGAGTAATTTTTTTTTATGGAAACTAATATGGTTGTCTACAACGCCTGCTAAACCCTTGATGTCAGCCCACTATAGCTTGGTGAACTAGGTGTCATGTCAGTGCTTCGGTTTGGTCGTGCTGGCTACATTGAAGGATGGAAAACATGAACTACATACATGGCCGCTTCGACGGAACGTTCATTCAGTGAGGTGAAACAAAACCCTAGCACCTAGTAAGGTGTTTTTGGATCTGCCGACCCCATCATTGACCTCTCGGCACAGCCACCCATGTTGGTATATGTAAAAAAAGCTACTTAAGAGCCCTTCTCTTACTTACTTACTTAAAGTTTAACGTGGAATCCTAAAAAAAATCAAAAAATAAATAAAAAAATATTTTACAATAATTCAGGCAAATAAAGGTCAGTTTGGTACCAATAAAAAAAAGTTTAAATAAACATAATATCGTGTGGGGAATGGGTATAGGCAAGAATTTAATATTTTTTGTTTTACAATTTTGAGTTCAGTAGTCTTTATGATATAGCTAAAAATGTTCAAAAAATTTCCGCCCCCCCCCCCCCCCCCCCTGCTCTCCTAGGTTTCTAAAGCTACAATTTAAATTTTAATAGGGTGCGGAGATATTAAGCCATACATTACAGGAAAGCTGGAGTTTATTCCGACAATGTAATATTTGCGGGAAAATGTTTTTCTTTTTGTTTTAGTACGGAACCATAACTGTGCGAGCACGCTCCCTCTTGGCAGATGTTTTTTTTTTCAATAAACACCTAAGCTTTTTCTGTACTTTATTCAACTAAAAAGATATGGAATTGTTTTCCAAGTTTCCGGTTTTGAATTAACCCATACAATTATTTTTCAATTTTACATTATAGTCCAGTAACCTTATACTTCAGAGGTGCGTCAAATCCGATAGTTCTGATTTTTTGCAGATCTTGTTTATGATGTTGGCCCAATTAATAATCCAAGTTTGTGACCTCGAGCGCCGAACGCAACCTTGTCAAAAATAATAAAAATCCCGAAATTTTCGACTTTTATTCAGTTTATGGCAATTTTAAGCCTAAAGCACTAGTTTTTTTACTATACTTACTGAATGTGTTTTAAAGTAGAATAAATTTTCTACAATAAAATATTATAACTGTCTCTGCAGACCCAATAGTTTTTGAGATAAAGCATTTCAAAATTAAATGTTTTTTGTACTTCCAAATTTTTGCAATATTTTGTCGTTCTGAATCAATTTTGACCCTATTTCTTCTGAACACCCCGATCATATTCTAGTGGATCCTGAAGAGGTTTGAGGGGCCCAAAGATTCCTCCAACCCCCTTTACATTTTTCACATTTCAGCCATCTGTAGCACATTTTATAACCTAATCTTTCTCCGTGACACTATTAGCACTCTTAGCTGTTAACCAAGAATAAAAATAATTTAGTAAAATTCTGCCCTTTCTAGACATGCCGCTTACGCACCTCGCTTACGCATACCTATTTACCTATTTATTTATGCTAATTATCGACAACGATAAATTCTACGATAAACCCATACAAATACAACGAATACCTCCATAAATACAAACAAATCGAACAATTTTAATCTTTACGTAGATGGAGATAAGGTATATAATACCGCTTAAGAGATGGTTAGAGTTAAGGCCGAGTTTAACTGTGGAGGTGAGACTAAGTAAGGTTTAAGTGCCGCTAAAAGGGGTATTTAAGAAATGTGTTTAATTGCAGCTTCGCGATAGAATAGGATGAACATACCTACATGCAGCAACCACGGTTCGGATTCCATGTTTCTTTTTTCATGGGAACTGACACCATTGGCTACATCACCTACAACATCCGTGATGTCAGCCCATAATACCGGGTGAACTAGGTGCCATGTCAGTGCTTCCCTTCGGTCGTGCCGGCTACACTGAACTGGACGGAAAACACAAACTATTTACATAGCCGTTTCGACCGACGTTTCATTTAGTGCGGTGGTACCAACCCGGGAAGGGACCTACAGTTTTACGTGGAATCTGAAGCACGGTCAGCCTGCAACGGTCGAGCGGTCGCCCATCCAAGTACTGACCGGCTCAGCGTTGCTTAACAATCAAAAGCGACAGTCGACTGTCTGCACCACTGACCTTCTGTCGGTCCATTCCTCCCTACATACCACACGCCGTATCCCGACAATCTGGGTAAGCAGAGTAATCGGTGTTATGCTGCAAGAACTCTAAATTACAGTTACAGCACCAAAAATGATCCATGTCCCTTCCCTTTATAGGTATTAACCACAGAGCATGAAATGCGCCCCGCGGGCGGTAGGTATTTGATGCTCTGTGGTATTAACATACCCGGTTAAGTGCTACGTGCACCCACAATTTTTATTATTTATTTTATTTAAAAAATAATAAAAATCTGTCCAAGTGGTAAAGAAATGATCGCTGAACATAAATAAAAAAACAGATTCGGGCGAATTGAGAAACTCCTGGGGTACGGAAACCGATTAATAAGTCTAACAGCGTCTGTATGTCTGTCCGTCCGTCCGTCCCTCCGATGGCTGTAACTAGCACGACCGAAGGGAAGCACTGACATGGCACCTAGCTCATCCGGTGTTATCACGGATGTTGTAGGTTAGGTTAGGTTAGGTTAGGTTAGGTTAGGTTAGGTCAACCGTGTCAGTTTCCATAAAAAAGCCACAGTTGCACTCCGGGAGTGCCGGCAGAAGTGAAAACTTTTTGTATTTCCGAAAATAATTCTTAGGTGGTTATAAAAAAAACTAAACACCCTTAAAAAATTTAAACACTTGCTTAAAATAGAAAACAAAAGAAATAAAACAAAAAAAAATTTAGGGATTCGAACCCATGGTAAAAAAATACAAATCCTACACTCTTACCATTGAGCCACGAAATCACATAAACGACCAAACGAATATCGGATTCCCTTGATTCGCTTTCGGCTTTACTGTCACTGAGAGATGAACAGAATTGATCCCGAGCCACTCGTAACTTAACCCTTAGTGCAATGACATTGGTTACATTTTAAATAATAAAAATAAATCTGTCGCTTTTCGAGACTGACGATGACGATCTGACGCGAGTTTAACATTTTTTACCCACCCAAAAAAGTGCCAAGCGCCGCTAAAGAAGTTTTCACTTCAAAAAAAAACTGCAGAAGCGATTGGTACGCATTCGCGGCAAGTCCAGCGTGTAGGGATTCAATCCCTGCTCAGCGCTCGTGGTGCGGAGGTGGAAAGGGGACGGCGGTATCGCGTGTCCATGCGATTCTTTCTCAATTATAAAGCAATAGTATCTCCGGAATCGCCGCACTCTGATTTCAACAACGATCCCCGTTAAGGAAGCCGATGCCAGACACAAGAGCGGAACGGACACCTCCTGGAGCATTCTCCGAAATTTTTATAAATATATTTTTAAGCGATCCTATTTTATATAGGGCGGACAAAGTGACGGCAGGCCTGGCGCGGTTTACCGCGCAAAAAATACCGGTTGCGGTGTGATAGTCTTACGACTAATACCTTTTTTCCTTCGCAGATGCCAGATACCAGCTATTCAACGCACGTTTGGGACGGGGACCTAACACGGAAAAAGTGAAACGTCACGAAAGAACGAACGGAAGTTGCAACGCTGCTCGTTCTGTGTTCTGAAGTCAAACCATTGTATAAGCTGATAGGTACAATAATTATTTAAATATAGGCATGCACGATAATGATTTAAAGGCGGACCTATCCCTTTCGAAGATTCCTTCCAGTCAACCTTTAGTTGTTTGAGTGAGAGTTGCATGTAGTTAAATGTATATTCTTTATTGAACACCAATTTATATAAAATAGGCACAATAGGTGAGCTTAATGCCGTGAGGCATTCTATTCTAACCAACCTTTGGGATGTGGGAGAAGTATACGCAGGCGAACAAGAACAATTTGTGGCAAGAAAAGCAATATGATAAACTACAAACGAATACTGCATAAATACTTTAATATACACATATATATGTATATAATAGACTTACATATTATCTACTTAAATAAATCAGTGGTACTATTGTTCAACACCATCAACTGAATGAAAATGTAACGAACTTTCGAGGATTTAATGTAATAAAAGAACAAAAAAGTAACAAAGTAATATAACATTTTATATTCTATACCAGGGATGGCCAAAGCGTCGACCGCGGTCGACCGGTCGACCGCGAAGGCTTTTCAGGTAGCCCGCCCGCAGAATATACAAAACTTACGCTCCACACACATTTTTCATTCATTGGGTTCGAAATTGGAAAATACGGGCGACTAAATTATGGTCTACAATGGTAGAATCAACAGCAGAAATACAGTTTACTTACTTATAGTGGCAGTTAGTTACAATTTAATAAATCATGATTTAATAAATAACAATTTAATAAACAATTTTATATTCTTCAGTAAGACCGCTCACGAATTTTTATTTGTTGGGGAGATCTCGGATGTAAAAAGTTTGGCCACCCCTGCTCTATTCTATACTATACGCCACGGCTATACGCGGTATTACATTTAGGGAGGTACGTTTTTTGGATTTTTTGGATTTAATTTGTATGTGGAACACATTTTTTTTTAATGCAACTTTGTAGGTTTCCGTAACCGGTACGGAACCCTATTACTAAGCCTACAACGTCTGTCTGTCTGTTCCTCCGCCCGTCCGTCCGATGGCTGTATCTTTGGAAGCGTAATAGCTAGCAGATTGAAATTTTCACAGAAGTAATATTATTTTGGCGATTATAGCAACAAATAATAAAAATTTGAATACAGTGAAAAGTTAAGGGGGGTCACTAGGCAGGAAACTTGTTTTCCCAAGGTTTTTTTTTTGTGGTGCGGAAACCAAGAAAGTTTTTCGAAATTTTTGTATGATTTTTTTTTTTCTTTTTTTTCAAAGTCGTAGAACAAAAGTTATTCAGTTTAGGGTGCAGGATCACGCCTTTCAGGTACCATCACCTATTATTGTAACATCTTGTAAGTAGTTAAAAACATTTCATGTTATTAATTTATTATGTAAGTAGTTACAACTAAACGCAGCTCAGCCTTCGGCCTTGCCTTAAATGACTCGTGTAGGTTCTTACTTTTAGAGTTTGCTACATCACCTGCTATACCCACGATGTCACCTGTTGACTTCTGCCACGGCACCCCGTTCCTGTCATGACCAGGTGCCGTGCCGTTGCTACCTTTTGGTAAGTATTAATATACGCATTGGGTATTTCTGGAAATGGAAAAAGTTCTTATGCCAGGCGTAGGTCGGCGCGGCGCAAGTCGTGAGCGCGCCGCGGATAGATAATTAACGAGCTCAATTAATTAAACTAAACCCGGCAAAAATACTGCGGACTGTACCCGCTGCGCGCCCGGTTACACTGTACGGTTAAACTAGAGTTTAATCTTGAAACAACTGTACATACATACCACGGGCACTATGCCGACAATCGGAGTAAGCAAAGTAAGTTTTGCACTACAAGGACTGTGTTAAATTACAAGATGACAAGATAACTAAAGTAGCAAGTAAGGCACGAAAGCCCACCTGCTGCATGACTCAGTGGTAGGACCGCGCCAAGGAGATGGTGGTGATTTTCTATTAGCAATTAATCGCTACTGACAATTTCTCATGATCAACCTCACTCGCTCCAACGTACTTCTAAATGCGTCTATTGAGACCGGCTAACGTTATTTCGGTGTTAATCGCTGATGGACTCCAGTGGTTGTATTTTTTTTTATAGGAAGCGCGACCTACGGCATCGTTTCACTTACAAGTAGGTGAGTTACGATGCCCATGGACATTCTGTGATGCACGGGGATTGCGAATGTCATGCCGGCCTGACAGGAGCCTTTTCACGCCCCTTTTAAAAACCCCAAGCTGTACTTAGGAGAAAATAGTTTTTTTTTTTTTTTATGGAAACTGACACGTTTGGCTACATCACCTACAACGTCCGTGATGTCAGCCCGTAACACCGGGTGAACTAGGTGCCATGTCAGTGCTTCCCCCTTTGATCGTGCCGGCTACACTGAACTGGTCGGAAAACACAAACTATATACATAGCCGTTTAGACCGACGTTTCATTCAGTGCGGTGGTACCAACCCGGGCGGGTTAAACCCTACCACCAAGTAAGATTAGGAGGGAAGGGACCTACAGTTTTACGAGGAATCCGAACCTCGGTCAGCCTCCAACGGTCAGCGGTCACCCATCCAAGGACTGACCGCACCCAGCGTTGCTTAACATTCAATAGCGACATTTGACTGTCTGCACCACTGAGCTATCGAGGCTGACGGACAGATGAGCAGGGAGTGCGTTCTACATTTTCCCGGTTCTGTGAATAATGATGACGTGTGATATATAACGTGTGACACCCTGCATACTTTTCTAATGTCAGGGAAGGATAGTAACAACTTAAGCAGATGCATTTATTTATAACAAACTAGCTTTTTCCCGCGACTTCGCTCGCGGTAGACACGGTTTTTATAGCAAATCCGATTTAAACGCAAATATTATAATAAACGATCGCTTCTTTTATATTATCTCTCTCTACTAGCCTCCGGCAGAGAAGTTACCATAGGCTGGGTTCCCGGGCACAGTAACATCAAAGGCAACGAGCTGGCAGATGAACTCGCCAGAAAAGGATCAGACACGACCTTCATTGGCCCGGAACCGGGAATTCCTATCTCGGAAAGAGCAATTCTAGAATCCATAAATAGCTGGGCTAGGGAAAAAAGTAAAATTAGTTGGAAATCCCAAGAAGGATGTAGACAATCCAAGCTATTTATAGAGTCAATCAATGGCAAAAGAACAAGATGGCTGCTAGGATTGAGCCGACAAAATGTACGAAAAATCACAGGTATAGTTACGGGGCACAACTGTCTCAAAAGACATCTCCACATAATGGGCCTAAGTGACGACCCACTGTGCGCTCAATGTGGGGAGGCAGAAACCAGTGCTCACTACGTCGGCCAGTGCACCATGTATGCAGGACCGCGATGGAAGACACTGGGGAAAGACCACTACAGTGAGGAAGAACTTCGAGGAATCGACTGGAAGAAATTATTGGAGTATATAGCGAAGACGGGCAGACTGGACCACCATGAGCAGGGAGTAGACGACGGCAGCAGGTAATTCCACCCAGCCCCTCCGGGATAGGCGATATAGTCCCAACCTAGCGGACCTGATCGCCTGACTGACTCCGCCAGTCCTCCCACCAAGAACTATATATATCTCTCTCTCTCTCCCGTCCATACTATACTTTCTTTGATACTGCTTAGGCCTAAGGCTATTTAGCCTTATGGTATATATCCTAGGGAGCCTCAAGAACTGCTCTTTCCAATTTCTTTAATTTATGGAAACTGAATACGGTTGGCTACATCACCTACATACAACATCCGTGATGTCAGCCCATAACTCCGGGTGAACTTGGTGCCACGTCAGTGCTTCCCTTCGGTCGTGCGCCGGCTACACTGAACTGGACGGAAAACACTAACTATTTACATAGCCGTTTCGACCGACCTTTCATTCAGTGCGGTGGTACCAATCCGAGCGGGTTAAACCCTACCACCTAGTAATATAAGAAGGGAGTCATATTCCTTTGTCGTCTTTTACAACATACACGACATACACCATACTATACTTTCTTTGATACTGCTCAGCCCTAAGGCTATTTATCCTGGTGGTATATAGGCTATAGTGAGCCTCAAGAACTGCTCTTTCCATTGAGCAAACCGCATAAAAACCTGTTCAGTGGTTCCGGAGTTTACTTCAAACATATATAACATACAGACAGACGTTCTCATTTATAAGAAGCAGAGATATAGACAGAGAAGAACAGATAGAGATAGAGATAGAGATGTAGGGAAGTGAAATTAGTCATCGATTTTTTTTTTATTCGTGGTTTAAACTATTTCTGCATTACCGACTCCAAGCTCGCCGCGCTACTAGGCAAGAGTCGTCGGTACGGCCCTGCTGAAATCCTTAACAGTTCGCGAGCGCCTTTAGCTCCCACCGGCTAGATTTGTGGTTCAGTCCTGTGTCTGCCTTCGATTCTAATCGCTTATAGCTGTAGAGCGGTTCTCAAACTTGTTTGGTGACGGAACCCTTTTGGAAAACAAAATATTTGACGAAGCCCTAAAATAAACAAAAAATTGTTTTTGCGCATTCTTTATTAATATCACATTAAAATGTAACAGTTACTTACATAATATTATAATAAAAGAGAAAAACAATAATTATATATCTAATGGGAGGTATGAAACTGTTTCTTAATTTTCATCAATTGGTTGATATCAGGTTTGATAGAAGAGAGTTGAGTTGAGTTCGTCTGCGCAGCTGAGCTGAATCGAGCCAGAGAGGAGAGGTGTATTTTTGATTTTTTTTTCTCGTATTCTCGCGGAGCCCCCACAGAGGCTTCGCGGAGCCCTTGGGATCCCATAGGACATACCACACGCGCTGTATCCCGACAATCAGAATAAGCAGAGTAATGGATGTTGTGCTGCAATAACTCTGGAAAATTGCAACACAACATCGACCACCACGCTTAGCAAAGTATTCGGACAAGATAACTATCAAGCAGAAAGTAAGGCACAAAGATCCACCTGCTGCACGACTCGGTGGAAGGACCGTGCCAACGTGAGAGGTGGCAATCCTGTCGCCATTTAGTACGGCATCTCGTCCTTATCACTTAGTCGCCTTTTACGACATGCACGGGGAGAGACGCAGTGGGGCTATTCTTTTTAATTACCGGCCTCACACAGTACTAGGATAAATGTATCCTAATAAAAGTACATTCATATTTCCATACATAGTTCATCTATTTATTTATAGTTCCCCATTGTACTGCACTTCGAGAAAAACTACGTACATAGTGGTCACAAAAATAAAAAGGATTATTACGTGCTAAGATTTCTCGTACCTATTCCTCAAAACCTCAGACGACTGTGACCAAAAGATGGTCAAATGATGTAACCTCCAAAAAGCGATTTTTCATATTGTTACAACTTCCTCTGGTTAATATTCAACATTTGTCACAGGAGAAAAAGCTTAAACCCATTCGACAGATAACGCAATTCCATATTCAAATTTGGGCGAGCTTGTCAGATAAATACAACATGGCTGCCACGCGGGAGACGCACGATGGAGCGATTTTGAAAAATTTATCAAATTGTTTTATTAGAATCAAATAGTTTTTACGGTTCCGACCCTATTACTAACCGGCCGTCTGTCTGTCTGTCCGAGGGCTGTATCTCTTGAACCGTAATATGTAGCCCGTTGAAATGTTCACAGAATATGTCTTATTATGACCGATATAACAACAAATAATAAAAATAAGAAAGAGTAAAAAATTTATGGGGTCCCCATAGAAGAAACTAAAGAGTGTATGCGCGCCATCTAACGAATAGAGTATGAAGCATTTTAACTAATCATGAATTTTAACTAATATGAAGCATATCATATTAGCATGACATAGCGCTAACCATGACATGGCGATACGGAACCCTCGGTGCGCGAGTTCGACTCGCACTTGGGCGATTTTTTTTATTAGAACCAAATAGTTTTTATATATACTAGCTTTTGCCCGCGGCTTCGCTCGCGGTAGACCCGGTTTAATAGCAAATTCAATTTAAACGCAAATATGATAATAAACTACCGCTGCTGCTCTTATATTCTCTCTCTCTCTCTCTCGTTCATACTATACTTTCTTTGGTACTGCTCCGCCCTAAGGTCTTTTAGCGCGATGGTATATAGCCTCAAGAACTACTCTTTCCATTGGTGAGAACCGCATCAAAATCTGTTCAGTGGTTCCGGAGTTTACCTTAAACATACATACAGGCCCTTCCCTTTTTATGAGAAGTAGAGATGTAGGTACTGTGTGGGGCCGATACAAAATAATAATAACCCTACTGCATCTCTCCCCGTGCATGTCGTACAAGGCGACTAAGGGATTCACAAATTCACCAACTAGAAATCACGCTTCGATAAATCAACACAGTACAGCTGTCCAACAAACATGCATGACCGCCGCCGCTCGCTAGATCGGCTTTTATATAGCTTTTAGAAAGATAGGTTATCTATATGACATTCAGTGCTCACACATGGCACGTCCTTGAAAAGTTGTGAGGAAGAACTATAAAGTGATGCGCCGACTCGAATAGTCTTATTCCAATTATTAGAATTAGTGCAGAATCTCATTACACACGACGGCATTTTCGATGTGTTAGCGGCTCGTGGTTAGCGGTCCGAACGCGTGCGTAGTTGGTGGGCGACTAACTTCAGACAGGACTGTATTTAATGTGCCGCTTGGAAGCTCAGATAATCTACCTCCTTTTAACTTTTAATATCATTGGCTGCCTCTATCTGGTTTAAACAATGAATGGCGCTCTTTTGACACATCATAGCGACCCCGGTGATCCGCGCGGTGATACAAATTTCAATTTCCTCCGCTTGTTATCGCGCGCGGCCATCTTGTTTCTTGTGACGAATACGTTGCGCGCGAGATTGATCGGTGACCGGTAGCGGACCGAGCGAGCCACATAGATCGTTAGCCTGTCTCGGGCCTTTCTTTTTATAGGGGTTCTCAGAAGCTGCTCAGAAGCTTCCGACCGCGCAGCAGGCATGAGTGTGCGAGACGAGCAGGCAACGGTGCGGTGATTTCAACTGTCGCTAAAGCTGCGTCTCCTGCGCATGTTTTTAGGTTTCCGTATCCCGTACGGGACCCTATTACTAAGCCTACGCCCCGTCTGTCTGTCTGTCCGTCCGTCCGTCCGTCCGAGTGCAGTCTCTTGAACCGTAATAGGTAGCCCGTTGAAATTTTCACAGAATATTATGTTATTATGACCGATATAACAAAAAATTATAAAAATAAGAAAAAGTAAAAAATTCACGGGGGTTCCCATAGAAGAAACTAAAAAAGTGTATGCGCGCGCGCCGTCTACAGAATAGATTATGAAGCGTTTTAACTAATCATGACATTTTAACTAATATGAAGCATTTCATAACCCGCCATCTAGATGGCGTGAGTGGCGCTAGCCACGACATGGCGATACGGAACCCTCGGTGCGCGAGTTAGACTCGCACTTGGCCGGTTTTTTAGGGGTTCTCAGAAGCTGCTCAGAAGCTTTCGAGCGCAGCAGGCATGAGTGTGCGAAGCGGGCAGGCAATAACGGCACGGTGATTTCAACTATCGCTAAAACCGCATCTCCTGCGCAAGTTTTTTCGAAACATTACACAAAAACATTTGTTTTTGTACAAATGTGGATGGCCACGCCCCTATGTTTCGATGTTTCTGTGTAATGTTTCGAAAAAAGAAACATTCGCAGAAGACGCGGCTTTCGATTGCCAAGTGGGGCTGGTGTGAAATTGGTCTAAAACTGTTCAGTCAGATTTTATTTTTTTTATGTAATCCGGTATGAGTCGGAGGGGCCATAGCACATGCTCTGACTAGCCAATATCACCTCCGAGAAAGTAGGCGCCATACCGGAGACTTCCCTGGATTGCTGGCTATACTGGACTAGAGGAGAACACAACCGAGGCTGCTATGCGGCCATCTTACATCGAGTACGGTGGTACCAATCCAGTCGGCTACAATTTGAGCCTACCACCTAGTAAGGGGCAAGGGAAGGGACCTACAGGTTTACACCGGTTCAGAACGGTGAAGCAGCAGGTGTACGTATGCACGTAAATTTTTTCGTCAGAAAAAACTCATTGGTACACGGTGACCGGATTCGAACCTCGGACCTCTCGATTGAGTAGCCGATGCGCAAACCACTCGGCCACCCGCCGCTTGTCTCTTGGGACTGGTATGAAATTGGTCTAAAACTGCTCAGTCAGATAATGCCTATGTTACTATGTTCCTAGCCTAATTAAATGTGTGTGTGTGTGTTTGTTTTTTTTTTTTTTCTTTTTTATGAAAACTGACACGGTTGGCTTCATCACTTACTGCATCCGTGATGTCAGCCCATAACAACTTGGTGAGATGCCATTTCAGTGTTTCCCTTCGGTCGTGCCGGCTACACTGAACTGGACGGAAAACACGGACTACATATTTACACAACCGTCTCAATCGACCTTTCATTGAGCGCGGTGGTATCAACCCGGGAGGGTTAAATCCTACCACCTAGTATCAAGTAATCAAGTAATTAAGTCATCAAAAAATTATTATCTTAAAAAGTGAACCGATTTCATGCGGTTTTATGAAAACAGCTAAAAATAAAAGTTAAATTAAAAATTTGGTCTTAAAAAGTCAAGAATAATTTCCGTTTACTTACTTAAAGGAGTCGGGGGACTTCTAAGTGTTTTTTTTATGTAAACCAACATGGGTGGCTGTGCCGAGAGACCAATTGTGCATTCGACAGAGCCAAAAACACCTCTCCTCGCGAAACCACGCTCAGTCATGCCAGCAGACTTGCGGACTGTTGCTAGTAAGGTGTTGTTGTTGTTATTAGTTAGTTGTTGTAAGTAAATAAAATATAAAAACTCAGAGCTGCTCGGGTATTTACTTAGCGGTGCACCGACTCCTTTAAGTAGGTAAACGGAAATGTCGGGGAGTTTATTTTCTACGTGTGCCCCGGATTCTCGTTGAGACTGCCCCTTATGATGGAGATCTGCGTCTTAGGTATTACTGTAGTTAATATGTATTTATGTATACATTTTATGTTTCCAACTAAGCCTACGCCGTCCGTCCGTCCGTCTGTCTGTCTTGTATTTTTTGAAACGTATATCCTTACCGGTTAAACTATTACTCCCAAAATCAAATAGTGTTATTATAATAAATGCGACCCGCACGGTTGGAGGCACCGTGCCGGCACCACCACCGCCGCCGCTCGGCGTCCTTCGTTCTCCACCAACTTCACATGCCTGGCGACAGAAGCGGCTGCAGACCACCCAGGACGCGGCGCGCGTGATGGAGAGCAGGCTCTGCAGCGACGGTCGGGCGCCGCCGCGCTCGACTTCGACGCCGCCGCCGCCACCGCTCGCCCGCAGCAGCACTGCCTCCGCACTCCCACCGCGTCGCCCGGCCTCCCCGCGCCCGGGTCGTCCAATACAGGAGCCGCCCTTTCTTCTCGGACACCACACGCACACCCCACCACCCAGCTCCACGCCGCCGGTGCATTCATCGACGAAGAAGATGGAGCGTTGACATCGGCCGAGCCACAACATCTACGGTGAGGGCGACGTCCACCATCGGCAAGCTTGGGGTCATCGGGACCTCACGTCCCGTCTAGTGCCCCCGCTACCGGTGGTGCGTGCGACCATGAGGCGACGCGCGCGCGAAGATTAAGACTTCAAAGAGCTGCGCGACGACGTCGCCGTGCAGTCCGGTGGATACGGAGCTCTCCGAGATGGGGGTGGTGGTGGCCTACGTGTCTAGTACCACCACCTATCGCTCGTAGCTTGCCTCGCGTCGTCTCGGAGAACTCCGTAGCCACGGCCTGCACCCGCCGGCGTGCTTGGAGGCTTGTCTTCCGCCGCCGGCGGTATTACCGTTTTTAATTTTTTTATTGATTTTGTGTATTTTTATTACTTTGTATTTTTAATACTTGTATAATATAATATGTAAAATTAATAGAAAATTTTGAAAATGTGAAATAAAGAATATGAACGAAAATAATATAAACGAAACCTATAAATATCTGGGAATATCGGAGGCTTTCAACATACGGGATACGGACATGAAACAATCAGTTAAGGAAAAGCATTTTCACCGTCTTACAAAAGTGCTAAATAGCCTTTCGTCAGGCGGCAATAAAATTCGTGCCTATAACGGTTGGGTCATGCCTGTACTCGTATATACCTTCCTCGTCAGTAAGGAAGCAGAGAAGATGTTAAAGTATCTGCATCTGCAGCACGAGGTTACCAAAATGTGGCCCGTCGACTCGTCGATCGTTGTGCCCATAGTCGTTTCGGGGCATGGGCTGATAGCGAAGAGCCTCGACGACCCCCTTGAGAGGCTCTCGCTGAGTGGTTGGGCCTCTGGGACCCGACCATCGGTAGCCTGGGCTCACCCCGCCGCGCCGCCGGTGGTGGAAAATCCATTTAGTTTTATATTTAACAAGCTGTGCCCGCGGCTCCGCCCGCTCTCATATTTCACTTCACTGCTAACCTCATAAGCCATTTAGCGTGATAGTAAGTAGCCTATAGTTGATGGGAAGAATCAAGCTATCCGTAGAATTTTGTTTTATTAAAATAGGTTCAGTGGTTCTCGAGTTAGAAGCGGACAGACAGACATACACTCAGACACTCAGACATTCAGACAGAAAGCAGACGTTGGATTTTATTATAGGTAAGGATGTGTATATGTTTTTATATTTTATATTCTAATGTATACAAAATAAGTTTTAAAAAAATGTGTGAATAAATCTATAAAATAATATAGACGATAAATGCATAAAAAGTTTACAATATTTCAAAAAGGCCACGACCCGGAAAGGATCCCACGTTTTTTTCCCGCGCGTCCATAAAATGTCCCATTATTATTTACCATTTTAAGATTTATTCTTAGATAACAATTATTTCTTTTTCGCAAAATGCAAGCAGCCGCTCTGTAAATACAAATCAATTTTGAAAAAAGAACACGGCGAGCGTTACTGATTGGTTGTTGGTTTAAAGCTGTGTTCACGTTGGATTCGAGAACATTTTAACGAGTTTTTAGTAGGGTTCAAAAAATAATTTTATTCAATTGAATTTAAAGACTGCTAAATTACTTAGGTTATAATTTTCGCAAACGGTTTCTGGTATTCTTTTATTTGTATATTATATTTTATAAGTTTAGTAGTATGGCTAACTTGTATTATTAATAAACATTCTGATTATTATTTTATCTCCAATTCTCACTTCCAAGTATTTTGCTACTACCTAACTTACAAAGCTCGCCTCGTTCGCGGAAGGGTATACTTTAAAAAACTAAAAAGATAATTACTTATTTAAAAAAGACGTTTTTTGTAACTGCATCCCGGTGACCTACACGTGTTTTAAGGTATTCACTACAAGCCTATGCCATGCCTGCGTGTACTTCTCCCACGTCCCAAAGGTTAGTTAGAATAGAATGCCTCGCGGCATTAAGCTCGCCTGTTGTACCAAATTTTTTAAAATGGTGTTCAATAAAGATTATATACATACATACATTCTAGAAAAGAAATATTTCCCAAAAGCTTCGTTTTAGAAATATATTATTGTGTACACTGAAATATCATTGGCTGACAGACAAGTTACCATCATATAATACAACTAGAAATACTACAAAAGCAAAAAGCGATTTTTTAATATACATTATACTGTATTTACAACCCGCATTGGCCAAAAATCTTCGCCAAAAAGTGTCGAAAGCGCGCATGACCGCAGCGCAGGGCGGACTCGTGCGCCGGCGCAGCTATCGCGATGAAAGCCTAATGTAGCCGCGGTGTATCGCGGGTCGATCGGGGGTCAAGTACCATTTTATTGGCCACGTGGGCTGCGCCTGCTGCGGTCAGGCGTTTTCGGCGCTTTTGACGGAAATAGCTAGAACGAGCATGTTCCTGAACCAAATGAAGGTGACATGGCATCTAGTTACGACGGGAACAGGACGTGATGTGTTGACATCGTAGGGGTTGCAGGTGAGTCAATATGTGAGGTTAAAGTTCATATTGCTATATTCCTATATCCAACGAGCCCAAATATGATGGATTTGTCATGTGTAGTTTAGGAGTTCCTATGGCTTCCTTCCGGCTCCATCATCAGGACCCTGGAAATAACATATGACTAGAGTACTTGCGAAGACAAATCCAACGAGACCAAACACGGTCGATTTATCATGTGTGGTTTAGGAGTTCCTATGGCTTCATTTCGGCTCCATCATCAGGACCCTGGACATCATATATGACAAGAGTACTTGCGAAGACAAATCCAACGAGCCCAAACACGATGGGCTTATAATGTGTAGTTTAGGAGTTCCTATGGCTTCCTTCCGGCTCCATCATCAGACCCCAACTAACCTTTTCCTTATCCCGACTTTCTCGTGTCACTCAGCGACAATATTTTTTCGAATTCCGTAGATTCATTTCCAATGTGCTCGATAGTCGTGTGAGGCACGAAATCTGTGAATTTATTTTTTCAAAAAGGTTGAGCTACAGGGCAAACCCTTAACCCGATCGTCATGTTCTTGGTCTTTGTTTTAGGCTCAAATTATAGCTGACTAAATTGTCCATAGGAGTTTTTCTCAAATTTTTTATATCATTCTTCGTTTCCAAAATATCGAGCGCCAAAATCTAGAATTCGGTATATATTTTTTTTTTTTCACTTTTTCGGCCATAACTTTTTTAGTTTTTTAATTTCTCAAATAATTAATTTTGCACCTTACAGCTCTCATGAATACGCTTCTTTTGAGCCTTTTTTGAATATCATATCTTCACAACTCTCCGAGATATAAGGGGAACGCACTTTTTCGTGAAATCGGGGCCTATACTGGAACGAACCAAAAGACATTTTCAATGTCAAAATATTTTCCACGCACCTTCTGTCTACTGCAAATGTAGTGCACGCACACCACTCTGGCACTTTTTCTTATGTTCATTCGGTTCTTTGTACACCGGTGTTTTAGTGCCCTTTAGTGTAGAAGAAGTAGTGAGAAATAAGTATGAACCGTGTACCTTGTCAGTATATTATATGTTCGTGTCGGTTACACTGAACCAGAAAACTAAACATACATACACTTACATAACATTTACAGTACCGTGTACAACAGTACCGTGTGGGGAATTGCCCCACTGCATCTCTCCCCGTGAATGTCGTAAAAGGCGACTAAGGTATCTCCCTTCTTATTATATTACTAGGTGGTAGGGTTTATCCCGCCCGGGTTGATACCACCGCACTGAATGAAAGGTCGGTCGAAACGTCTATGTAAATAGTTTGTGTTTTCCGTCCAGTTTAGTGTTGCCGGCACGACCGAAGGGAAGCACTGACGTGGCACCAAGTCCACCCCGGTGTTATGGGCTGACATCACGGATGTTGTAGGTGATGTACCCAACCGTGTCAGTTTCCATAAAAAAAAAGAACTAGGATGATTTAGCGCAACACCGAACACCAGCTTCAGTAAAGTTTAGAAACAACATATCTAATTAAAGGTTGACTGAAAGAGATCACTTGTAGTGATAAGTTCGGCTTTGCGCAATCCTGTATGTCTTTTCGTGTAGTTACTGTTCTTCTTTTTAAATAGTGTGCAATAGTTATATTCTTTTCTTTAACTATGAATAAATACTTTTTAACACCAATTTGGTTTTAGTTTTTTTTTGTAATATACATTTTGTAAATTATAAATAAAAAAAACACATTTTTAGGGTCCCGTCGCAAAATGCGAAAAAAGGGACCCTTATGGGATCGGTCTAGTGTCTGTCCGTCTGTCTGTCTGTCTGTCTGTCTGTTGGTCACACGCAGATATCTCCGGACCTACTGAACCGATTTCGATAAAAATGACGCCAAATTACGTGTAATTTGGCGTCATTTTTATCGAAATCGGTTCATTTTATCGATATATTACAGATATATTTATCTAATAGACATGTCGAAAGTACAGGGTACCCCAAAATGTAAACCAAAAATATTTTTTGTTTTTTAAATAAATCAAATGTCATGTCATTCTATAGGTATTTTGAAGGCAATTTCAAAAATATATAACTTTGCTATAATCAATGAGCTTACTTTAACAAATATTTCGTTTGAAAGTTGACAAAAAACTGCACTTTTGTCGCCGAACTTTGACCTATTAAGGGTTGCTTGAAAATTCTGAAAAAATAAAAAATATAGGTGAAAATGAAAAGTTTTGTGCACAACTACATAAGAGTATGTAGTTGTGCACAAAACTATTCATTTTCATCAAAATGCTATACATTTGGAGATAAAGTTAAATGTCTGAACAGCCAAAATTCCAATTTTTCGCGTGACTTTTTGGTGACAGCCAGGGACGTATATAAGGGGGGGGGTTTAGGGGGTCCGGACCCCCCCCCCCCTTCGACAATCAGTTTACACTAGATATAATTAAATTTTCAAACTCCATCCTATTAGTCCAGTCGACATGTCGAAAAAAGGTGGGGTAGCTGGAAAGTATTCCGAAGTTAATGGTAACTTTTACAGATTGTTTGGGGTTACACTAGGAATACTATCCTAAGTTTTCGACCTCGAGGACCCTGTGCTAACTTGGGGGTGGGCAAAACCTAAAAAAAATCTGACTTTTTTCCGCATTTCGCTTATAGGTATCTCTTAAACTACGGATATTTTGTGGACAATATTGCATAAAAAAGTTCGAGAGCATTAAATTTCCTATAATTGTGTTGTTGAACCAGATTTTCAGACCCAATATTAACGGAGATACAGCCGATCAAAGTTAGACAAAGTTTCTTAAAATTTAAAAAATAGCGGAAAAGCGAAGGTTTTGACCCTATAACCATAATTTCGATGTTAAACTATGTTTATTTATCACTCATCAATATCAACGTCTTGAAAAAACTAATAGTAAAACCTAATAGGAAAGTAATAATATTAAAAATATCCATCGATATGCCGATCGATTGATCGATCGTTGCGCCCATAGTCGTATCGGCGAAGAGCCTTGACGAACACCTTGAGAGGCTCTCGCTGAGTGGTTGGGTCAAGGATCAGATCCAGAAGGCAGCCCTGCTCGACACTGCGCGCATAGTCCGGAGGTTTCTCTCTTTGGGACCCGAACATCGGTAGCCTGGATCCGCCCCGCTGCCAGTGGTGGAACTCCGTTTGTTTTTACATAAATTTTAGATTTTAATTTTTAGTTTATATAAATCAGTGGCCTCGGGGTCTTTAAAAATCGCCAACATCTCTGAAAGGCTAGGGTTCTTGCTATACATCTGCAACGCCTTCTTTTTTCCAGTACCAAATGGTGCTGAGATGGTGTCAAACCCACTTATCGCATGCAGGAAAAGAATATCCTGTGGATCGTACTTGAACGAGTGAGATGAATACAGTACAGTTGGGCTGTGAACCTTTCCACTCTTCTATAACTAAATGTTCTTTTTGGAAGAACCCAAAGCAGCGAGAAGCAACAGAAGATCTATGTCTTCCCTGTTATGATGACACTATCATACTTGTCAGCAGCTGAGACAGCAGTCTCCACAATCATTACATCGGCGTCTTCTACTGTCTGCTTCACTTGGATCCCCCTGGCTTCCATTTCACTCGTCAGCATAGTTATGAAGTCCTGCTTGTTGGTATCGTTGGAAAGAAATTTCACCTGCGAAATCGTGCTGATCGAAGTTGTCTTGGAAAAGACAAACTTTGTTGAGGAGTGCCGAGTGAAGCAAAGAACGCTGATCAGGATATCCCACCAGGATAACCATCAAAGGGGGCGGGGGAAGGGGGGGGGGGGGGGGGGGGGGGGTCATAGGTTTTCCAAGACGTTGATATTGATGATTGATCAACATAATTAATAACATGGAAATGATGGTAACAAAGGCCAAAACCTTCGTTTTTCTGCTATTTTGTACTTTTTAAGAAACTTTGTCTAACTTTGATCGGCTGTATCTCCTCGGCTATTCCTAGTGTACCCCCAAAAAACCTGTAAAACTTTCATTAACCTCGGAATACTTTCCAGGTAAAAGTACATAACTGCTGGACTATATACTATAAAAAAATGTTTTTGTCGAATTCAACCTGCCTGCCACACAATTATAGAACTTTCAGTATCGGTACCTCTCTAGGCCTTATTAAGTTGAGCCTTAATCTTATTGAGTTGAGCCGATCCCTATTTCGTCAGAACACCCCCCATGTGGAAGGTATAAATACGTCCCTGGTGACAGCTCAAGCCACCGATAACCTAGCGTTGTGATTGATAGCTTAAAATTATCCTGAGAAATAACGAAATGTAGCAAAGAAAACCGCATGTAAATCGATAAAGTGGTTCTCGAGTTATAAGAATATTTCATATATATTACGTACGAGTACGTTACACGGTGCGTCGCCCGTAGAAATTTCGCTTTATTTATTGTCAGCCTCGGTAGCTCAGTTGTTTTTTTTTTATGTAATCCGGTATGAGTGGCTGAGTCGGAGGGGCCAAAGCACATGCTCCGACCAGCCAATATCACCTCCGAGAAGGTAGGTGCCATACCGGAGCCTTCTCTGGATTGCGGTTAAACAGCTCCTCCGAGGACTCCCCCAGGAATTAGCGATAGAACACACTTAGAGAGCCGACATCCCCACGGAGTTGCAGTGGTTCTAGATCGCGGGACACTTCGAGGTCACCCACTAGTCGCACGGCTCGACGCAAGTCCAGAGGCGCAGGCTGGTATTTGGCAGAGCCATCCCAAGCGAAATCATGGGCGTCGTTAGACACTTTATGGGTGACACGGCGCCACATGATGCGCTTTAAATAAAATAAAAAAATTAAAATAAATTGACATACGTTACACGGCCGCCGCCGCCGCCCCCGGTCGCCCGTAGAAACTTCGCTTTATTTATATAAATGGCAAAATAATAATTAAGATGGAAGTAGGAGATATGGATGAAATGAATTGTAAATAAATTAAATGAAAATATTTATTAACACATAAAATCATACAGTGCAATAAAGGAGGCTCCTGCACTCGACAGTTTCTGTCTCGCAGAAAAACTTTTTTATTAAACAAAGTGGCATATCCCATATTTTTGTGAAAACTCCATTCAAATTAGTGTTTCATTCAAACTCCATTCAAACTAGTTTACGTTATAAGTTATAAGTGCACAAACATGCAAACAAAGTTCGACTTGATGCTATTAATCATGTAAAGTGTATGCCAGAGTAATTGTTAGTTAGTCAGTCAGTGTCAGAGAGGTGCCATGTCAGTCTTTCCTTTGGTCGTGCCGGCTACATTGACCTGGATGGAAAACATGTATAATTTTTATAGCCGTTTTCTTCGACCGACATTCGTTCAGTGTTCGTGTACCAATCAAAACGGGTTGATCTCTTCCAGCTAAATATGTACATAAAGGGATGAAACTACAGTTTCAAGTGGAATCCGAACCACAGCCAGCCGCACCATGGTCGTACGGCTACCCATCCAAAGTCCGACCGCACCCTGGTAGAAAATATAATTAGATGAAAGCGAAGCAGTGCGGTTACGGGACCCTCGGCACGTAAACACGGTTCACTTGACCACTTTTTTATTTAATTGATGGCTATACTGGACTAGAGGAGAACACAGCCGAGGCTGCCATGCGGCCATCTTTCGTCCAGTACGGTGGTATCAATTGAGGGTACAATTTGAGCCTACCACCTAGTAAGAGGCAAGGTAAGGGACCTACAGTTTTACACACCTTCCGAACGGTGAAGCAGCAGGTGTGCACGTAAATTTTTGCGTTAGAAAAAAAAAACTGATGCACCACGCATTTCAGCCGAATTCGAACCTCGGATTCTGAGATGAGCTTGCTGGACTTACAGTGGATGCGTACCAACTAGTTATGCAGATTTTTCCACCACAGAACCGGTAAACTGTGGAACGCTCTCGCTGCCCACATATTTCCCTCCAAGTACAGTCTCGGGTCATTCAAGAGGGGCAGCTGTCAGGCCGGAATGGCATTCGCAACCGCATGAGACCGAACGTCCAATGGGCGTCGTTAGACATCTTATGGGTGGCTCGGCGTCACATGTCAAGCTTTCTACAAAAATAATCTGCCAAGTGCGAGTCGAAATCGCGCACTGAGGGTTCCGTATCGCCATGTCATGGTCAGCGCCACTCACTCCATCTATGGCGTGTTTTAATGCTTAATATTAGTTAAAATTCTTCATACTCTTTTCGGTAGATGGCGTGCATACACTTTTTAGTTTCTTATATGGGGACCACGTGAATTTTTTACTTTTTCTTATTTTTATTACTTGCTGTTATATCGGCCATAATAACACATATTCAGTGAAAATTTCAAAGGGCTACCTATTACGGTTCAAGAGATAAACATCCCTCGGACAGACGGACAGACAGATGGCGTAGGCTTAGTAATACGGCCCCGTACGACGGATACGGAACCCTAAAAAAGGCGGGGGAGCATGCTGGTGAAGTGTCCACAAATATTTTTTTTTATGTAATCCAGCATTGGTGGCTGTGCCGAGAGACCAATAGTGCAGTCGACAGAGCCAAAATCACCTCTCCACGCGAAACCACGCTCAGTTAGGTGCCATGCCAGCAGATTTGCGGACTGTTACTAGGCTGTCTAGCCCGTTAATACGACGCTTTAGGAAATACACACGCCGGAAAACAGTTCCATACTCTAGCGGTACGACAAAGAAACTATTTATGTGCATAATGTGACGGTAGATTTTCATCAGGTTTTCAATAAATATACCTATTGTATTATGTATTAGTACCTACTGATGATTCAAAGGTAATATGTTGCCTACAATAAACACGGCAACCGACGCACACAAAAGGGCCCCATTTTTCGATCTGTCCACTTACAATCATGAGCGCTGGTCATCACGGCGGTTATTAAGGGTCCCAGTAGGCTGACAGCCCGCTCGGACGCGGTAAGGGTCCGCCGCGCGGCTCCTTTTAGCATAAATATGCTGCGAAGAAGACAGCGTAGGTAAATTTTTCAAGGGACTACTTTATTTGCCGAAGTGTGAAATGTGATATGTCCGTGATATAATTTTTTTACAGAACAAAATTTCCGGTATATTTATATAGCAACAAAATATTAAAGTAAAATTTAAACTAAACGAAACTAAGATTTATTTAAATTAAAATATAAAAAAATAGAAGGGAGCGAAAGGTCAAAAATTTGATGTGGCTCCAATTTTCAATACTATAATCAATAACGGAGAAAAGGTAGAGACAGGCATTGGTTGCTGAGGAAAACTTATACATTATATAAGGTGTTTCGTTAGTCATGTCATTAACTTCGGGAGGGTTACATACACACTCAAATAAACACTTTACGTAAGAAAAAATTATATGTTTATAGGAGCATTTTTTCCACATTTGCATTTGAGCATTTTGAAACTGCCACGGTTGGCTACATCTCCTACAACATCCGTGATGTCAGCCCATAACCCCGGGTGAGCTGGGTGCCATGTCAGTGCTTCCCTTCGGTCGTGCCGGTTTATGTGTGAAGTATTGTAAGTTTATATTTCTCTTCTTTTGTTATCTTCTGTCTTCTGTGTCTTTGTTAGCGTTTTGTGTGCATTAAAGTATTTCTATAATATTTCTATTCTATTCTATAATTTTTAACAGAAATGTATGGGGGAAAAGGCATATAGGTATTCCGTATTAGATTAGGTTAGATTAGGTCATATTTTAACCACATGACGGTCGTATTTACACCTGGCAACATAATATTCCTCGCGCCGATGTATTCCCCTCTTCGGGATGTTATAAACAAATGTATTTTGCACCTTTTGTGAAAATGTGCAAGGGAGGTGGCCCATTGAACAATTTACGCCCCTTGGACGTTTCAACTCCCCCTCACCCTCACCCCCACCGATCGTACCCCATTACCCCTTTACTAAATGCTCTCCCTCCATTCCCGCGCCCTGCCCACCTCCTTCCACCTTTCAGCGCTATTGAGGTAGTAGTTTTTGCGGGTTTCCAGCAAAAAACACTCAATTCAAATTTCAGCAAAACGCGACATGTAGCGTTACGCATGCGGCGCCAGCGCGGCGGGCACGCTGCGGCGCGGCGCGGGCGCGGGTCGCGTCCACGCCGATAGTAATGTATGCGCGGCCGCGGCGGCTGTCCGCGGACTCAAAGACGCGCGCACTCGAGGTCGAACCCGCGGCCCGCGGACCTGCGCGGTACATACACTACGTCAAGCCTGTTTCCGAATGGAGTGGGCAGAGACAACGGATGCCATTGTCTTGATTCTTGAGGTGTGACCAACACCTAATGTATCCTAACCACCTGCAATGTCATCTCTGCTACAAATGCTGCAGAGACAGCTTGGATGGATATGGTAACAAAAAACGTCATAAAAAAAATTTCTAAATGAACTAAAAAGTTTAAAACAAATTTATTTTGATTATAAATAAGAATTCATCATAGATTAATTTTCCACGACCGAAGGGAAGCACTGATGTGGCACCAAGTTCACATTGAAGGTGCAGTACATCACGGATGTTGTAGGTGATGTAGACAACAGTGTCAGATTCCATAAAAAAAAAAAAAAATCTTCTCAAAAACAAAAATTAAAAACTAAAAAATTTAGATAATGTCTCTTTTCCAATCGGAAAACTCTTTTAACTCTTTAGTTAATTTTTTAAGTAATTTTCGTTTATTTATTTTTTACTTTTACTTTTTAGTATTGTATGGACCTAGGACCCTGTATACATCTAGAACCAAGAGTACTTGTGACGACAAATCAAACGAGCCCAAACTCGATGGACGTTATGTCGTTTCGTTACAGAGTTCCTGTGCCCACCTTCCGGCTCCATCATCAGACCAGCTGTGACATCGTTATATTGCATTGTCATCCCATTTACATATGTATGCAAAATTTCAGCTCATTCAAACACCGGTAGGTGCGTCAAATTTGAACAAAGATTTGATTACCCAGAGACAGGTAAAACTAAATAAAGGTTGTAATAATAAAGGAGTGTCTTCTTTAGCTCCATGATAGTGCATGGATCTCAGTGTTATCCTTATCCTTACCTATAATAAAATCCAACGTCTGCTTTCTGTCTGAGTGTCTGAGTGTCTGAGTGTATATCTGTCTGTCCGCTTATAACTCGAGAACCACTAAACCGATTTTAATAAAACAAAATTCTACGGATAGCTTGATTCTTCCCATCAACTATAGGCTACTTATTATCACGCTAAATAGCTTATGAGGTTAGCAGTGAAGTGAAATATGAGAGCGGGCGGAGCCGCGGGCACAGCTTGTCAATACTAATAATAAATCATAAGGGTTGGTCGAGTAGGTTACTTTGTTTAATGATATAAACGTACTGCATTTGTAGACTGTATGTCTCTACTAAAGCTAAATTGACGATTTTTAGAAATCTTTTCTATATGTACGTATGTATGCTCGTCCATAACTCTTAAACCGATCATCCGAATTCGATGAAACTTAGTAAAATCACTTTTAAATATACGTGACACACACAGGATATTAAGCTAAATAAAATTCAGTTCCGGTTACGCTAAGATGTGGCTCTCATACAAACCGAATTGTTCCGCGCGCCAAAATAAAGGTATTGTGGTAGCGGGCTTACTTTTGACGTGAATTTGATGAAACGTCTTTGGGCTCGGGTAAGGGGGTGCGACTAAAACAAATTAAGACTTTTTTGTACTTTGCGACGCTTAGTACTCAGCAACCAGACTACGTACAACAATATGTCGGATGAAAGATCCATCTGACGACTTCAAATACGTTGTACATTTTTATTTTGTCATTCCATCCCTTTTGGCCCAAATCAGCCCTTCAAGTTGGCATGTTTTGAAAAATGCGATAACACGCAAACTTCAAACACCTCTCGCGCTTTTAATCGAGACAAACTCTACCTTGTACTTGTACCGTGTGGGGCCGGTACTTTAAAAGAATAGCCCCACTGCATCTCTCCCCGTGTATGTCGTAAAAGGCGACTAAGGGATATGTATGACTACCTTCTTATATTACTAGGTGGTAGCTGGGTTAACCCGCCCGGGTTGTTACCACCGCACTGAATGAAAGGTCGGTCGAAACGACTACGTAAGTAGTTTGTGTTTTCCGGTTCAGTGTAGCCGGCACGACCGAAGGGAAGCACTGACGTGGCACAAAGTTCACCCGGTATTATGGGCTGACATCACGAACAGACAAAGGTTCTAACTTTATTCGATACTTCAAACAAAACCTTGTATAAAACCTAGGTGGGGCAATACGGGCTACCAAATTTGAAAATTTTTATTACGAATTTTATTTTCAAACCATTATTATTTCACGAACTAAGTTTGACTGCATGTGTACATGCAGACTCCCTCGATTTTTTTTCTTTTTGAATACGAATTTCACGTTAGCGAAGCCGCAGACAAAAGCTAGTTTAGTAAGAATATAAATTAAAGTTTATTAGGTGAAGCGATTGTAGCGCCCTTGACTTAACCATAGTTAAACCAGACTCATTTTACTATGACTTAACCGAAGGAGACACCGCAAAAACCATACTGAAAATCCCTAAATGCGTTTTCAATTTACGCCACGAGCTACCAAGGCGCCATAGCCGCGAAGATGTTGACAAGGCGGGGTACGTCCTTGCGCGCGCATCTGACATAAATCTCCCCCCTCTCCCCTCCCCGACCGCGCTCGACACGACATTCTTTACGTTGCCGCCACCGCGCACTACACCCTCCCCCCCGCCCCCCCCCCCCCCCCCCGCCCCCACCCCTCCGCCCCGCACCCGCTTAGCCCGAGCTCCTACGCACCAGCCGCTCCCGTATGATAGCCTGGTACTTTGGTACTGAGGTGTGTCAAGTAGGGGTTATGGAACCCGCTTGCTTCGTGAGGATGTTGAAAACCCAGTAAAAAAAATGCGTCCATGTGCGGTGGGCGTAATAAGGAGAGGAAATATAGGGACAGCGGGAAAGCGTTATACAGCTCTTTCGAGCACTCCTTGTGATTTAAGCAACAGATGGAGTAAGAACAGAAGAATCACTGAATGAAAACGTCGGTGGAAACAGACTATTTAAAGAGTTCGTGTTTTTCCACACAGTGTAGCCGGCACGACCGAAGGAAAGCACTGACATGGCACCTAGATCACCTAGGTGTTATGGGCTGGCTGGCATCACGGATGTAGTAGGTGATTTAGACAACCGTGTAAATTCCCATAAAAAAAACACAGATCTGAGAAAACACACTGAAGGGCGGTTACATGCAATTTTCACCCAGTCCTATGTAAAGTGTAAAGGAGCCGACATGACATCCCGATCGTTGAGGCTTGCAGTGGTTAGGATTCCACGTAAAGCTGCAGGCTCTTCCCTTTACCTCACTAGGTGGTAAGCGTTTAACCCGTCCGGTTTGATACCCATGCGTACATACCTACATATCACACAAGCTGAATCCCAACAATCGGGGTAAGCCGAGTAATCGGTGTTGTGCTGCAAGGACTGTTGTAAATTACAGCACAACACCGACCACCACGTTTAGCAAAGTATTCGGACAAGATAAATATCAAGCAGCCAATAAGACACGAAAACCCACCTGCTGCATGACACTGTGGAAGGACCACCGTGCCAAATTGAGAAGTGGCTGCCCAGACGCCCTTTAATACGGCATCATGTCCTTATCCCTTAGTCGCCTTTTTCAGCTAATCTTTTTAGGGTTCCTGTCCGTCGTACGGGACCCTATTACTAAGCCTACGCCGTCTGTCTGTCTGTCCGAGAGGTGTATCTCTTGAACCGTAATAGGTAGGCCGTTGAAATTTTCACAGAATATTATATGTTATTTATTAGGTATGGCCGATATAAAAACAAATAATAAAAAAATAAGAAAACGTAAAAAAATTACGGGGGTCCCCATAGAAGAAACTAAAAAGTGTATGCTCGCGATCTACCGAAAAGAGTATGAAGCATTTTAACTAATACATAGATGGCGTGAGTGGCGCTGACCATGACATGGCGATACGGAACCCTCGCTGCGCGAGTTCGATTCGCAATTGGCCGGTTTTTTAAGTACCTACCGGCTCCATACGGTACCTCGGTGCCCTCAAAATCATCTACAGCAAAAGGCTTCACCAAATTCATCCATTCACTAAGCATTATAAAAAGGTCATAGATTAATCAATATATAGATTTCAACATTAACAACGGATGCGTCCATAGCCTCACAGCTAGGTGGTGGGAGGATCCTCTGCCATAACCAAATCGGACTGTTACTAAGCCTCTTTGCGAGGGCTACATAGCCCAGTGGATCTAGGCGTTGATGTTACATTAATTCAAAATACAATTTGTATTTTTTTTAAGGGAAGCTTTTTAACGCGTCTTTGCGAACCTAGGCCAGAAAAAGTGAAACGTCACGAGAGTACGAAAGGAAGTTTGCAACGCTCCTCACTCGCTTCTCAGCTCTACGCGCTGCCCAGCCCAGCCAATGAGGAGCGTTGGCTGCGCTGCTTCTATTTTTATAATTTTTCGTTATATCCGGCATAATAACACATATTCTGTGAAAATTTCAACCGGCTAGCTAATACGGTTCAAAAGATACAGCAGTAGGGCGTGCAGAGAGACAGACAGACAGACATACAGACGGCGTAGGTCATGTTTCCGGATCTATACGTCTTCAATTCAACTGCCATACTTAAAGTCTTTCAAAAGTACGCGGTGAGATACGTTGATTCTTTCGTTGAGAAGTAGTAGAAAGTAGTAGTATTAGTAGTAGTAGTAGAGAGTAGTAGAAAACTGTAAGGTCTCTATAAATCATTTTTTTTTTTTATGGAAACTGACACGGTTGTCGACATCACCTACAACGTCCGTGATGTCAGCCCATAACACCGGGTGAACTAGGTGCCATGTCAGTGCTTCCCCCTTTGATCGTGCCGGCTACACTCAACTGGTCGGAAAACACAAACTATTTACATAGCCGTTTTGACCGACGTTTCATTCAGTGCGGTGGTACCCTACCACCGGGCGGGTTAAACCCTACCACCAAGTAAGATTAGGAGGGAAGGGACCTACAGTTTTACGAGGAATCCGAACCTCGGTCAGCTTCCAACGGTCAGCGGTCACCCATCCAAGTACTGACCGCACCCAGCGTTGCTTAACATTCAATAGCGACAGTTGACTGTCTGCACCACTGAGCTATCGAGGCTGACAATTAATGTATGTAAGGATTCACTAGTGAACGAGAAAAAACTTTGTTATGAAATTAATGCAAGCTTGAATTTTCAGGCTTCACCCGCTGGGCTAACAGGCCTATGCAGTGCGCCTATACAAGGCGGTAGGGTAACCAGTATTCTGAGAATACAAGAACTAGACATTAATGGGAAGTTAGATAGAATTGAAAGAACAGAGTCGTCTATTTGCAAAACCCGCCATAACAGTTTTGGCAAAATGTTGAGAAAGGAAAAAAAAACATTTTTATTTTCTTTTGGATCAATGTTCTAACACACTTATAATTATAGCGGATTTTGCGGCAAACTGTCAACTTTATGATAGATTTTATATACGAAATGGCAGGTTTAGACACAAATTGTATGGACGGAACTTTGGCCTACGTTTGGTCTGAAACGTTGAGCCACATAGATCGAAGAACGACTGTGACGTAAATACGTTTAATCTTTAATAATGTACGATATCAACCATGACCATTTACAAAGCCATATCCTATTATATACCTAACTCGGGCCGTGTCGGCTACAAATCGCCTCACGTAAAGACGTGAGGTGGGTGTGGCTTGAATGAGGCGTTTATGAGTAAGTACTTAGACAGGCAGAGGGCGTCTTTTGCCAATATCGGTAGATCGGTGGTGCTATGGGACTTTGATTGGGTGGCCGTCCGACTGTTGAGACAGTCAGTGGTTCGGATTCCACCTAAAAACTGTGGGCCCTTTATATTACTAAGTGGGATTGGTACGTGTCTTCCGTTCAGTTCAGTGTAGCCGACACGACCAAAGAGAAGCACCGACACGGCATCTAGTTCACCAAAGGTGTTATGGGGTGACATGATGGATGTTAAAGGTGATATAGCCAACCGTGGAAGAGTATAGTAGTATTGAAAAGTGTATTATGTCCCGCAGTGTTTCCATATTGTGGTCGCCCTATCCATTCAATGCAGCACGATTTTTGCCAACAATCAATTTAGCTGATCATTCGCAATCCAATCCTGTTATTAACTTGGCTTAATTTTATTAATTTGTTCCCCCATAAGCTGATAATGCACTCGATGGAACGTATTTATTGAAAGTACTAGCTTTTCCCCGCGGCTTCGCTCGCGTGAAATTCGTATTTAAATAAAATAAGAAAGTAAATAGTCTGTTTAATCGCCTATATTCACTATTCCAATATATGGTTTCACTGTTAGGCAAGTATAGGTATTTTAATTGTATTGTATACTAGCTGTGCCCGCGGCTCCGCCCGCTCTCATATTTGACTTCTCTGCTAACCTCATAAGCTATATAACGTGATGAAAAGTAGCCTCACAGGCCTACATTTTTTTTTTATAAAAAAGTGTTTCAGGTCTGATAGCTGGTGTATTATAGTAATTGGGGTATGCTGATCACGAATCTATGCTTAGTTTTTTTTGCAGCACGTCAGATTTTCAAGAAAGGTGTGTAAAAGTGATTTTGTAAATTTTCATACAAACGACAATAAGTACAGAGAAAATATTTATTAAAACAATTATACAGATCGAAAGATGCATTGCAAAACAAGAGCTGTATTGTACATTACACAAGCATTGGTATTTTTGAATAAATCTTTCCCTTTTTCCCTGAAAACTACGTTTTGTTGTTTTCTTTTTGTGTAGTTTAGACGGTGAATCCCTCTTCAATGTCCAGCAGTAGTCCGCCATCATTCTAACATCCCATCTTCCTTGATAACGTCTCTCCATCTCCTTTATGTCCTGGTGAAACCTCTCCTTGTTCCTCGCTGACAGCCCCAAGATTTTCAGGAAAATACTCCACGTGGGAATCGAGAAAATGGAGTTTAACGCTCATATTGCATCCCAGTTTTTTATAATTTTCAACCATTTTGGCTACAATTTCTTTGTAGTCTGGAGTCTGGTTGTTTCCGAGAAAACCATCTATGACCTCTACGAAAGAACTCCGCATGCATCAGATTCATCCTGGGTCATCGTATTCTGGAACAATCTGTCGAATTTTAAGGTTCGAATTTGAGGACCTACGAAAATTCCTTCCATCAGTTTCGCTTCAGAGAGTGCAGATTTTTTTTCGCACGCCTATTTAAAACAGTCACCTTCTTTATTTAAAGCCTTGACAAACTGTTTCATCAGTCCTAATTTGATGTGAAGGGGAGGCAAAAGAACTAACTTTGGGTCAACTAATGCATCACGCTGCACATTTTTGTGTCCAGGCACGAGTTGGTCTCTGGCTGGCTATCAAAATACTTAATATCATGAATGAAATTTAAGAAATTTAACGAAATTAAGGAATTCGCAAGTAGGTGGAATTTTGCCCTCATACAAAAAAATATCTAAACGTTTTTTTTATTTTGTTAAAAATTCTGACGTGATGGACTCAAACCGAATTCATATTAGAAATCAGCGTACCCAAATTAGATAAGAACACTCGTCAAAATCAAAACACCAAAAATCACGTCGGCCTGTAATTGATGGGAAGAAGAAGCAAACTGTATTCAAATCGGTTCAGTGGTTCCCAAGTTATAAGCGGACAGAGTACAGACATACAGACAGAAAGCAGATGTTGGATTTTATTAAAGGTATAAGGAAGGATAAGAATATTTATTGCACTCAAATAAAATATAGGCAAAAGGTAATCCTTAATGCCTCTAGGCATTTTATAACAGAATACCTTTGGGGTATGGTAACTGATAGGTGAGTGGCGGAAATAAATATTATAAGTAATTATGATATGACAGATGTACGGTTACTACTAGTGTGTGTACTAGGGTGTGGAACTGTCTCCCGACGAGTGTGTTTCCCGAATCCTTTACCCAGGGTGTGTTCAAACGTCGTATCAACGGGCTAGACAGCCTAGCAACAGTCCGCAAATCTGCTGGCATGGCGCCTCACTGAGCGTGGTTTCGCGAGGAGAGGGGTTTTTGGCTCTGTCGACTGTAAATTGGTCCCTCGATACAGCCAACCAAATGTTGGTTTACATAAAAATAAAAAAATTATAATAGGACAAGATAACTATCAAGAAACAAGTAAGCACTAAAACCCACCTGCTGCCTGACTAGGTAGAAGGACCGTCCCAAGGTGAGAGGTGGCTATCCTGTCGCCCTTTAGCAAGACATCTCGTCCTTTTCCCGATTTGTACTTACTCATAGGCGATATAACATATTACTCATCCTAATAATTCCATCCAGGTTGTTTGCTGATCGTTTCGGAAAGATACCTTATGCCACACGCATGCAATTTACACTTCCACTGTTATTTCTTGTCCAGAAATATTTTAATACATGTCGCCTTATCGGACTCACATTTGACTTCACCTAACCACTTAGCGAATTGCGCGGTTTTTGTCTACCTTTTAAAACGGAGGTGACAAATTATACATTGGCGGACGACTAAAACAATTTCAATCATCAGGTAAATTTTAACAAAAAGATATAAAAATTGTAATTTAACTTTTATTTCAAGCTTTAAAAAAACCCAATACTAATCGGTTCACTTAATAATTAATGTTGATAATTAATGTTTTGATTACAAGTTACTTGATTACAAACATAGCTAAGAACCATCCCGATTAAACCAGCTTTCTAATAAAAAAAGTTCGCCTCCAAATCAATCCATCCGTTTGGGAGCTACGATGCCACAGACAGACACACGCTCGTTAAACTTATTATAAGGTCTTTCATTAGTAGGTAGGTAACGATACGCTAAGGTGTATGTGTATCGGATACTGATCACGTTCCCATACGTTTTTACGATATAATAAAAAACGTACTTGTTAAGGTGAAATACGCGCACTTCACGTATTAAATTTGAGAAATTGATGAACGTGATCATCATTATCTGATACACATACACTACACCCCTTAGCGTATCGTTACCTACTAATGAAAGACCTTATATAATACCCATCCGTTTGCGTCGGGGGTTAAAAAGGTAATGTGTCGTGGGACACCCGACAGAAACGATGCTTCTTACGCTTTGTAATAGTAAGTACAATTTTCACCATTTTCAAAGTGTGAGGTCAAAGATGTCGATCGGGATAGAGCCATTTATGCGATATTCCTTTCAACTTTTCAACTTATCCTATGGCTCGATTTCAAAAGACTCTCATAGATGGCGCTAGACAACGCAGCCGACTCTCCTCATTGGCTGGGCAGCGCGTAGCGTGCGTCGCACAGCCAATGAGGAAAAGTTTATTTATTTATTTATTTATTTATTTATTTGACACTTAACTAGCAAACCTTACAGGATATCCTAAAAGTTGAAAGTTGAAGCTTTGCACCTTCCGTTCGTACTTTCGTGACGTTTCGATTTTCCTGAGTTAGGTCCCTAAAGTGCGTGTTGCTTTGCTCCTCGCGAGTGAAACAGTTTCGTCAGCGACAAGAAGCGTCCGACAACGAAGCCGTTGTTACTTGCGACTTTAACTAACAGCGCCATCTATGCGCGGGGCGGTGCACCGCGCGGCGCAGGGGGGCGGGGCGTGTCACGGCTCGCGTGACGTCACCGCCGCGGGCGCACAAACTGATTGAGTGATGAACTTTGCTCGTCGATGCTGCGGCTCGGTTGGATTATCCGAAGATTCTATGTACAGCGTGTATTGTGTTTTCAGTTCATTAATAAGTACTTCAGACGATTTTTGAACTTGAACTTGAACTTGGAACACCTCCCAGCCAGGAGTTCTCCCACAACGGTGTGTAAGACCGAAGACACCAGGAGGTGCGTTTATTTTTCAGGATTTTAGGAAGACACGCTCGAGGATGGGTGAGAAAGTGAAATAATCGACCGGCTTATGTTTCAGTCAGCCTGAAGCCAATAAGTGAAGTATGAAGTATGTGGAAAGACGGGATATTGGGATTTGTTGGAATGAGCGTTGCTGCGTTATTGGCTTTTCTCTTCTTTTCTTCTGTTTTCTGGTGCACTATCGTCTGATCGGCTCGCTGCTTGTGCCGGTTCCTCGGATGATTCACTTTTCTCTGAGTCCGTTTCTGCCTCTTGATTTTTGGGAAATATTTTACAAAACCCGTACCTACTACGAAAAAAACGAAGGAAAAAAAAAACAAGGAGCGCTGAACGAAAATATTATACCTACTTTTCGTGCTATATACATACGTACATGCATACATACCACGCGCTATATCCCGACAATAGGGGTAAACAGAGTAACCGGTATTGTGCTGAAGGACTCTGGTCAGATACAGCACAACACCGACCGCCACGTCTGTCTAGCAAAGCATTCGGACAAGATAACAGCTATCAAGCAGCAAGTAGGTACGGCACGATGACCCACATACGACGAGCTACATTACTGGACCGCGCCTAGGTGCGAGGTGGCTATCCTGTCGCCTTCTCGGCATCTCGTCCTTATCCCGTAGTCGCCTTTTACGACGACGTGGGGAGAGATGCAGTGGGGCTGTCAGTACCTATACTATTATAGACGCCACAACTCGCCCCACACGGTAGTCATCATGCTATAATACTTCTACACGCCTGACTACAGCATTTTTGTTCAATTTTCCTTTTTTCGTTTTCGTAGTCCGGCTTTATAAACATTTTATTTGGTTTTTTTATTTAATTCATTTTAGTTCCAAGTTTAATTTCATTTTAGTTTAGGGGCCTTTCGAAAGAGGCGTGAAAAGGCTAATCCTGTCAGGCCGGCATTGCATTCGCAATCCTCGTGCATCACAGAATGTCCATGGGCATCGTTAGACACCTACTTGTAGGTGAAACGAAGCCACATGTCGCGCTATCCATTAAGTTTAAATCGAATTTTCTGTTGAACCAAAGCCAGTTAATATATAAATTTCACAAGAGACCATTACCTTATTATTTAGACATAAATCTTGTATTGCTGTAAAATATATAGATTTTGTCTAGTAAGAACTATTACGACGCTTCCTACTAATTGTTATAAATAAGTCAGTCAGTCAGTCAGTCTATCAGTCAGCGTGTAAGCGTCCACTGCTCGACATAAGCCTCTCCAATTTTCCTCCAGTCCTCCCGGCCTTCAGCGATACGGAACCACTGATTTCCGCCGGCGTACTTGATGTCGTCGTCCCACCTGGCGGGTGGTCTTCCCACACTCCGTTTTCCTGTCCACGGCCGCCAGTGTAGGACACGGTTACTCCAACGGTCATCGTCTCTTCGGCTAACGTGCCCAGCCCACTGCCACTTGAGCTTAGCCACCCGGTGTCCAATATCGACTACTTTGGTGCGTCGGCGGATTGCCTCGTTACGCACCATATCACGTAGCGATATTCCCAGCATGGCTCGCTCCATTGCTCGCTGGGCAACTTTGAACCTTTGGACAAATATTTTTATTATAAATAAGTGAGTAGGTACATCTAACTAAACTAAATGTATATAATGTGTTTGCGTGTATGTGTGTGTGTGGGATAAGGGAGGGTAGATATTTATTTTTAGAAATTTTACATAAACAGACAACATGTAATGTACATGAGGGGCAAAGGCGGACTTATCCCTTAACAGGAATTTCTCCCAGTCAACCTTTGGATGTTTGAGAGTCGTATGTTGTGTGTGAGATATAAGTAGGTAGTAGCAAGGGGTGGGTGGGTGTGTATATGCGGTGAAATAAATAAAAGTGACCTATCAAGCATGTTGCTTATATTTGCTACAGTGTCATCCTGATCACAGATCTAAATTTAGACCAAATTAATTACAAGTTAATAAGTATACAAATGTGAGAAAGGACAGACTGTATGTTGTTCAGAACGAGAGCTGCCAGTGCAGTACCGTCTCGTCGGCTAAGCTTGGAAATATTTAATATCGAGGAAGGGTTATGCGAAATCTCATCGAAGCACCAGCAAGCACTGAGCCAGTGGAAGCGCTCGGCTTTTAATTTAAATTAATAAAACACATGGGATGCACCCCTATTCAATCGACCTACCACGGATGCGCACCAACCGGTTCTGTAGATCTTTTATTCACAGAACCGGGAAAATGTGGAACGCACTCCCTGCCCATCTATTTCCTCCCATGTACAGCCTGGGGCCTTTCAAAAGGGGCGTGAAAAGGCTCAGGCCGGCATCGCATTCGCAATCCCCGTGCATCACAGAATGTCCATGGGCATCGTTAGACACCTACTTGTAGGTGAAACTATGCCACATGTCGCGCTATCTATAAAAAAAAATATTCGCTTACCTACATAAATATTACCAACGTAAGAACATGCCCGTACTAATATCCTCACTAAAGTATGGTGGGCAAGCCATATAGTAAGAATGCCTAAAATGACAAAAAAAAACATGTGGTAAGTAACTAAATATCGCAAAAAACGTTGAACAAACACGTTTCTTGTATGGGGACCCCTTAATTTTTCACTTTTTCACTGGTTCAAAATAACGCATAATAATAGTCTGTCAAATTTTTCAACCGGCTAGCTATTAACTACGTTTCAAACGAGGTTTCAAAGATACAGCCATCGGACGTACGGACGGACGGACATATAGACAGAGGGGCAGGCAGGCGTTGTAGGTAGGCTATTACTACTAAGCACGTATTATTAGTACTAAGCTCGATTTATACATATTTTTATTAGAAAAATGCAAAGCGAAAATCATTGGAAAAAATACATCCTGGCTGAGACACCTCCACGAGATTGAGTCACGTGACGTGTTCCGTATCGCCATGTCATGGTCAGCGTCACTCACGCCCTAATAAATAACACATATTCTGTGAAAATTTCAACGGGCTACCTACCTATTACGGTTCATGAGATACAGCCCTCGGACAGACGAACAGACAGACAGACAGACAGACAGACGGCGTAGGATTAGTAATGGGTCCCATACGACGACGGATACGGAACCCTAAAAATGTTGTATTTGTGATAAAAAAAAATTTTTATAATAGTGATGACTCGTACTATACTATAGATAGATAGACATTAGCAACAAACACTTCTGTAAATGTAGAATAGGTAGACGTAAAAAAAGTATCCAGCGAAGTTTCTTGCCAGTTCTTCTTCGCTGTGTTAATCGAACTGGCAAAATGCTAAATGTTAAATGTTAAAATATTATGACTAATCCGAGTGCAGTCTGTGATGAAATATATAGAAGGAACCTAAAAAGTTCGTACTAAAATTAACATGGACTGTGTGCATCCAGGCACTTTTCATTTAGCCTTCTAAGTACTAGAGTGGAGTGTAAAACAAACAGTGCAGTATTGCACAAGCCAACCTTCGTTGCATGAGAACGTTACAATCTAACAGTGATGACATGGAACCTTGTCACAGGTACATATTCGCATTATATTACTGTTCTAAGAGCAATGTAGCATGTATTGAGAGCGACAAGGTTGTACAGACCTACAGGACGATGATGTAGTTTGATTTTACTAGAGAACTGCATCGCTGGCTGAGTTCAGAGCTTTGATTTATTGATTTATTGGCAATAAAACGTGCACAAAGATGGTTGGGCTAAAGTTTTGGTTATATTTTCTGAACCTACTTAGACAAAATTATAAATCTTTTTAGGTACATAACCTACATCTCCCAAACCATTTATAACATTCTAAAAACTTCTTCTCATCCTAGTGTCAGGGCAATGAATATTAGAAACGAAATGTTACCCTAGAATGTGTATCATAAAAATTACGGGCACCTGTAATACGGTCACATATTTTAAAATAAAATGCTTCATAATCTATTCGGTAGATGGCGCGCGCGCATACACTTTTTTGGTTTCTTCTATGGGAACCCCCGTGAATTTTTTACTTTTTCTTATTTGTTGTTATATCGGCCATAATAACACATTTTTTGTGAAAATTTCAACGGGCTACCTATTACGGTTCAAGAGATACAGTATTCTTTGGATACAGCCCTCGGACGGACGGACAGACAGACAGACAGACAGACGGCGTAGGCTTAGTAATAGGATCCCGTACCGGATACGGAACCCTAAAAATGGTAACATTTGGTACAGTATTGCTAGTCCATAGAGAAACCCTGAAATAATTGGTATTTTAGTAAAATACAAGAAGCTATCTAACTCCACTATGCGTTGTAGAGTTATAAAACTATACAAAGTTCACGTCGTCGTCGTTGTGATATATCTAAGACGGAGATTACACGCTAGGTTTGGCATCAGTTCAGTCCGTGACCTTTGTCACGCACGACCAGATTGATGCCAGAGTCCAGCCAGACTGAGGCCAGACGTAAAATGCATTCGCACTATCAGTCTGCCATCAGTCTAGTATACTGCGCGGGACGGATCTCGGCGTGTCGTCTCCGCAGCGGGCGACCCGCCACGCGAATACACTATACACGTACGGTGCGGGTGCGAGGGAGAATACTGACGAACCGCTGCGGCGGCGACACGCCTAGATCCGCCCCGCGCATTATATCAAAATATTTTAAAATCCATCAGTCTGGTCCATCATTCCAAACAAACCATCCATCCATCAAAGTAGATTAAACGGTCAGTCTGCTGGGCCATGGATTAAGCAGACTGATTGACTAAACTGATGAAAAACCTAGCGTGTAACCTCCGTCTAAGAGGTATTTAAAGATAGCATTTCTATAAATTGTTTCTTTATTATATATTTGACAGTAATAAATTGTTATATTTTATTGCAACACTAAATAGAAGTGATACCTAAATATAGATACTTATATGAAAGAAAATATAAATTTTATTATTGGTTTGTTGTTTCACGTATTTTGTATTTTGTATCTTTGTTTGTATTTCGTATTTTGTATTTTGACGTAGTTTGTTGTTTGTATAGTTATTGATGGTGTTTACACACGGCGTCTACATCTCGCACCGTGTGAACGGCGCGTGCAGGAGAGGAGGGCGGTGCGGTGATGACGGTGACATGGAATGGAAGGCCTTCTCTCTCCCTCGTACAAAAGCGGTCACCCTGAAGTAGAATCTGACTTTATTATCTACTACGGAAGTTAATGTTTACCTGTTGCTTTTGTACTTGTGAGCACCGATTAGATGTGTTTATATAATTAAATAATTTAATGAAATAGTTTTGGGGATATCATAGACCATGGACATACTGGCCGGCAAACTATCTAAAAGCAATGCCTAGCAGTGGCAACATTTGGTGAGTGAGTTATGTCAACGCAAACAAAACTATTGAAATTACAGTGATAGAAAATAAAAACAGTAAAATCTACAGAATATCCTTTTGAAACACATGTGAAGCGTAATACCATCACAGCGAGAAGAACTTAATCGTAAGTAAGAACAATGCAATTGTTTTAGACCAAATCTCTTCCACAGTCACAACATGGCGTTTCATGCAATGTAATATTTATCTGTCCCCCTAATCTGATTTGCACTTTCATGTTTATCCTTTCATGATTTACTGATAACCGTAGTTATAAATTAATGAACGCACACAAAATAAAGCAAATTTTGATGTAAATTTTAGTACCAGGTTTGATTGAATAATGTGAACTAGTTTCGTCGTAATTTTATCTCGCTTGCGCGCTTTACGAAAGAGGGAGACGTCACTATTGTATTTTATGTGTATACAGGAAACAGACTTTTTAACTTTATTGTTTTCTAACAATTTGGCATGTAATTACAATCGTAAACATAAAAACAATAGCAATGGAATGCAAATGGTATTTATGAAGTGTGGTAATATATAGTAACTAAATAGGTAGGTACTAGTAAAACATGACCTAATTCCAAAGGATATTTTACTAGGTAGGTACCTATCTCTGCAAATGTTTGCCATCTAGAAAACACAGAATGAAGTAACATGCATGCATTTGTTGATTTTCAATACCTATGCATATGTTTTTTTTATGGAAACTGACATGGTTGGTTGACATGGTTACAGTGGAAACCAAACTTAAATGCGTATTGGCCTGAAGTTCGGCCGCTGTATAGTCAAATAAAATATTCAATCGAATATTTTGCCAGAAAATTTATAAAATTATTACATTATCATTTGTGGATAAAAAAAGAGAGTCTTGCTTTATATTATTTTGATATATTATTGTATTATATTATGTTTGTGCACACCGATGTATCGATTTGAAATTACGACGTGTTGGTGTTGTTTGGGCGACCTTGGTAAACGCACTTCGCCAATAAACATATAGCATGCTAGCACCACACATAGCTGTATGTACACAAATATTTGGTAAACATTTCCGTTTCGTCTCCTTCTAATGGCTTGGTTAGAGTGAGATAAAACTAAAATGTTTGCAACAATCACGAATACGAATAAACATGTGTGAAACCACCATTAGTAGAAAATCTACCGCGACACTACGGAAGAAACAAATAAATAGTGAGTGACTGTACAATGGCGCACGCACAGATGAGAGGGGGGTGTGCGCGGGCGACAGGAAGCGGGCGGCGATAGAGAAAATCATAAACGTAGTGTTTTAAATTACTAACTTTTTTCTGCCTATGGCCCAAGGAGGTCGCGAGAATTTTCAACCTGTAAAGGGGTCGCGTATTCAAAAAGATTAAAAAACACTGACCTAGGTAATACTACATCTGTGAAATAAACCCATAACACCTTGGTGAGCGAAGTGCCGTGTCAGTGCTTCTCTTCAGTTGTGCCGGCTACACTGAACTGGACTGATAACGCAAACTATTTACATAGATCTTTCAACTGACCTTTCATTCAGTGTGGTGGTATCAACCCGGGCGGGATAAACCCTACCACCTATTAAGGTAAGAAGGGATGGGACCTACAGATTTACGTGGAATCCGAACCACAGTCAGCCTTCAACGGTCGAGCGGTCATCCATCCAAGTACTGACCGCGCCCAGGTGTGCTTATGATCACGACAGCACCACTGAGCTACCGAACCTGACAAAGTATTTATTATTAAAGTGTGGACAAAGTACGTATTCATAGAAATATATCGGAGAAGCTAGAAGAGCTTCGTAGCCAGATGAGAGATGATGGGTGGATCAACTTTTTCTTGTAAAGTAAAAACCAGCTGTAAAGTGAAATTAAAAAAAAAGTGTATTACAAATTATTACTTAGTTGAAAATCAATAAGTATAAAATACTTAAGTTGATAGGCAATTGAAATAAAAGTAGAGAACTATTTAAAATAAAACATTAACGAAATTTTTAGGGGTGACCCGGGGGACAATTTTGTCCCCAGTTTTGTATGGAAAAAAGGTGTTGTCCTCAGGGTAACCAATATATTTTTTTTAATTACTCAAAATTCTTTGTGCAGCTTCTTTCTTATTAATCAATTACTTATCTGAAATTTACTGTACCTATTAACCTTTAATTGGTATGGTGACGTCCACTGGACGCATCCGGCCCAATTGTTGGCGATATTTTGGAGTGGGAGTGGAACCCCGCCCCGGCCCTCCCTGTACATTCCTCATTTGTGACGCACTATCGGCTGCCGAGTAAACTTTTGTTCTGTGCTGTCCCGTTTTTCGTATATTACATGGATGCGTCTGGTGGACGTCACCACACCATACCAGTTACGTAACACTTTTTGGCAAGGTAAAGTACTTAAGTTGAAAATTACTGCTAGGTATATGATTTTATTTACTTTAAGTTGTTTGTTATGAATGTATAACTCGTTTGTATAGAAACAGCAAAGAAAACTCCAAAATTATGCGTAGAAAATGATAAATAAGTTCGGACTTTCTGTTTTTAGCTATTTTCTCAAAGTTTTTGTAATGATTTTTTGTAATAAAACTTAAACTTATCTCATTGATTTTTATTTATAAATATCATACCTTTCATGGACCATCTTTCATACCCCTATCGCAGGAAAAACAAATATTTGGAATTAAAATAGGGCTTTCAAATAATGCGTCTGTCAGACATCACCATACCAGTTATGTGAGAAAAATTTACCATGCCAATTGAAGGTTAAAATAAGGTGAATTTGTCAAGATAATACCCTGTTTTCAAACAGATACCAAAAACAAGAAAAAGTTGATTCACCCGATTAACAACTGGTGGTGTTATTGGCAGGTGACTGAAGCCATCATGGCGGGTTCAAGCGGGTCGCAGGAAGAGACAGCGGAGGGTAGCGGCTGGTGGGGTTCCTGGATCACATCCGCCAAGTCTAAGGTAACCGTTTTATTGTTAGAAGGAAGGTGTGGAACTAAGCTTGCGATGGCTTCACCTCCGGGCCCATCGCACTAGAGGAGGGTGTTAATCGAGGTCGGGACTAGCGAGTGCCCACTTGTATTTGTTAATTTGTTATTTAATTTGTGGGCAATACATATTGCACTTGAACTAATAACAAGGCAATAATAGCAAGGCATTAAGCTCGCCTGTTGTACCTAATTTTTATAAATTGGTGTTCAATAAAGAATATATACATATACATACAATTTATAAATTAAATTCGAAATGCCCACTCAAAACACTCCAGTCAATCAGAGCCCAATCACGACAAGGGACTTGCTTAGAATATCCTTACCTATAATAAAATCCAACGTCTGCTTTCTGTCTGAGTGTCTGAGTGTCTGTCTGTCCGCTTATAACTCGAGAACCACTGAACCGATTTTAATAAAACAAAATTCTACGGATAGCTTGATTCTTCCCATCAACTATAGGCTACTTACTATCACGCCAAATGGCTTATGAGGTTAGCAGTGAAGTGAAATATGAGAGCGGGCGGAGCCGCGGGCACAGCTTGTTGGATATAAAGTATCGATGGTACCGAGTGGGGCCGGTACTTTAAAAGAATAGCCCCACTGCATCTCTCCCCGTGTATGTCGTAAAAGGCGACTAAGTAATATGACTCCCTTCTTATATTACTAGGTGGTAGGGTTTAACCCGCCCGGGTTGATACCACCGCACTGAATGAAAGGTCGGTCGAAACGGCTATGTAAATAGTTTGTGTTTTCCGTCCAGTTCAGTGTAGCCGGCACGACCGAAGGGAAGCACTGACGTGGCACCAAGTTCACCCGGTATTATGGGCTGACATCACGGATGTTGTAGGTGATGTAGCCAACCGTGTCAAGTTCCAATAAAAAAAAAAAAAAAATCGAAAATTAACCCAATTTTCCCTTACTTAAAATCAATTTCAATTTTCCAATTGTCACAATTAAAATCATTAAAATAATTAACAGTTAAAATCTTAGATTAAAATCAATTAAAATTCATTATAATCATCGAACATCAATTTAATACATGACATTTTTTTTTTAAATCTAAACCAAATTACAATATAATTAAAACAATAAATTCAATAAAAATAAAAATCTAATTCAATAAAAATATAAAGACTCAATAGTTTTTAGTTTTTTTTATGGAAACTGACACATTTGGCTACATCTTCCATCCGTGATGTCAGCCCATAACACCTCCGCGAACTAGGCGCCATGTCCAAGCTTCCCTCTGGTTGTGCGGCCACACTGATCTGGGCGGAAAACGCGAACTATTTACATAGCCGTTTCAATCGACCTATCATTCAGTGCAGTGGTATCAACCCGGGCGGTTTAAACAGTTTCAATGGTGCGGTTGGTCAACTGTCGCGGTCAGTACTTGGATGGGTGGCATCTCGACCGTTGGAGGCTGACCGTGGTTCAGATTCCACGTAAAACGTAGGTACCCTCCCCCCCTTACCTTACTAGGTGGTAGGGTTTATCCCGCCCGAGTTGGTACCACCGCACTGACTGAAACATCGTCGGTCGAAACATCTATGTAAATAGTCACGTTTTCCGCCCAGTTCAGTGCAGCCGACATGAAATGAAGGAAAGCACTGACATGGCACTTAGCTCACCCGGTGGTTTGGGCTGACATCACGGATGTTGTAGGTGATGTAGCCAAATGTGTCAGTTTCCATAAAAAAATATAATATAGGTATCTTTCACATACCAAATTAGCAAGCAAATTTTGCTTAAAATACAATACTTATTAACAATAAGCATATAAGCAAATTTTATTCAAATTCTTTATCAATGATGACTTGTTGAAAGTAAAGTTCACGTCATCATTTGCATCAGTAATAATGAGATCACGGTCGCAGAGACAATCGTCGGGACCTCGATAAGCAAATATCAACAAATTTAATAATTCAATTCCCTGTAAAAGCGGTTCTCAATCTATGGTACGCGTACCATCAGTGGTACGCAGAATGCTTCGATGTGGTACATATGAAAAAATTAAACATTTGCTCTGCAAAATTTAATAAGCGCCATAATCCTAATTTAGAAAGTTTTGTTGATGAACATAAATAGAATTCCGATGTTCTAAGCCAGGGATGGGCAAACTTTTATCTACGCGGGCCAATATTTTTCAAACATGGGGTGCCAGGTTTTTTAATTTTTGGCTATATAATATAATTCTTTATTGAAATAAAAATATTTGTATTTTCCGAAATAAAGTTATTTATTGACTCATAGGTTTTACCAACATTAAAAGTTCTAGTATTTATACAAAAGTAAATTATATAGATTCAAATCAAGTACAGTGTATCTGGTGCACTATGAAATAGGGAAATTTATATTTATTGCAGATAATCTATAAAATAGGAACAAAGATTTATTAATTTATACCAAGTACACTATTTAATGTATAAAGTAATGTATAATAAATTTATCTACTTCTGGGTCGATGATCGCGGGCCGGATTGGAACCGTTCGCGGGCCGGAGATGGCCCGCGGGCCGTAGTTTGCCCATCCCTGTTCTAAGCGATATAAAAACTCACTGTCGAATGCTCATAGTGAGTTCCGAGGAATATTTTAAACAAGATATTTGAGAACTAAATTTGATAAGAAATAAATTTTTAGATTCGTTTCCGAGATCACTTACATTCGAGGAAAGAGAATCATTAATTAAACTTTTGTAATGCTAACCTCCAAGAGAATTTAAGAATGTAGATATAGAAGATAAATATTATTAATACTCCACTGTGGGCCCGGTACTTAAAAAGAATAGCCCCACTGCATCTCTCCCCGTGCATGTCGTAAAAGGCGACTAAGGGATATAAGGACAAGATGCCGTGCTAAAGGGCGACGGGCTCGCCACCTCTCACCTTGGCATGGTACTTCCACCGAGTCATGCAGCAGGTGGGTCTTCGTGCCTTACTTGTTGCTTGATCGATTGAATCTTGTTCGAATACTTTGCGAAACGTGGTGGTCGGTGTTGTGCTGTAATTTACCAGAGTTCTTGCAGCACAACACCGATTACTCTGCTTACCCCGATTGTCGGGATTCAGCGTGTGTGATATGTATGCATCTCTCCGCGTGTATGTCGTGAAGGGCAACTAAGGGATATGACTCCCTTCTTATATTACTAGGTCGGTACCACTAAAACCAATATGTTTGCCGGGCATATCACCTTTACAAGAAGCAATTTTTTGTTTTTGTGTTTTTGTTTATGGAAACTGACACGGTTGGCTACATCACCTACAACATCCGCGATGTCAGCCCATAACACCGGGTGAACTTGCCGCCACGTCAGTGCTTCCCTTCGGTCGTGCCGGCTACACTGAACTGGACGGGAAACACAAACTATTTTTTACATCGCCGTTTCGACCGACCTTTCTTTCAGTGCGGTGGTACCAACCCGGATGGGTTAAACCCTACCACCTAGCAATATAAGAAGGGAATCATGTATCCCTTAGTCGCCTTTTACGACATACACGGTGAGAGATGCAGTGGGGCTATTCTTTTAAAGTACCGGCCCCATACGGTACGAAGATGTACTGTACCCGTCAAATAGCGATCTTGAACGGAGGATCTGTGTACGTTTGCAGTCGGCGGAGGTGTACAGCATGGTGAAGAAGGATCTGGACGAGATCGGGACCGCAGTGCGTAGCGAGGCGTCCCACGTCTACAGCACAACATCCACTGTCATCGGCAAGACTCTCAAGGTATATACCTTGTTAGGTATAGACCTTGTTATGTAAATTGTAGACCTTGTTGTTTAGACTCTCAAGGTGTTCTTTATTGACATTGACTTTTTTTTTTATGTAATCCATTATGGGTGGCTGAGTCGGAGTGGCCAAAGCACATGCTCCGACGAGCCAATATCACCTCCGAGAAGGTAGGTACCATACCAGAGACTTCCCCTGGATTCCCGGCTGTACTAGACTAGAGGAGAACACAGCCGAGGCTGCTATGCGGCCATCTTACATCCAGTACGGTGCGTACCAACCCAATCGGCTACAATTCGAGCCTACCACCTAGTAAGGGGCAAGGGAAGGGACCTACAGTTTTACGCCGGTTCCGAACGGTGAAGCAGCAGGTGTAGGTATGCACGTAATTTTTTTCGTCAGAAAAAACTCATTGGTACACACCGACCGGATTCGAACCGCAGACCTCTCGCATGAGAAGCCGATGCCCAAACCACTCCGTCACCCGCCGCTTTCTATTATAAAAATAGCTGCTATTATTTCTTAAATATTAAGTTTGGATAACTTATTTTCAGTTGGACGAACCAGAGTCGACGGCAAGCGTAATGAAGAAGAGTCTTAGCACTTTTATAGGTAAGCAATGCACTTGTATAAATGTTATACGTAGGCGTACAGCGTACGAGTCTATCCGTGGTTAGGATTCCACTTAAAACTGACCGTAGGTCCTTCACTTCTTACCTTACTAAGTGGTAGGGTTTAACCGGAGCAGGTCGGTCGAAACTGCTGTTTTTTTTTTTTAGATAGGGCTACATGTGGCATTGTTTCTAACTGGACATTCTATGGACATTCTGTGATGCACGGGGTTTGCGAATGCCATGCCGGCCTGGCCTGACAGAAGCCCTTTCACGCCCCTTTTGAAAAACCCCAGGCTGTACTTGAGAGGAAATAGATGGGCAGGGAGTGCGTTCCACCTTTTCCCGGTTCTGTGAATAAAAGATCTACAGAACCGGTTGGCGCATCCGTGGTAGATCGATTGAATAGGGGTGCATCCCCTGTCCCGTACGCGTTGTGCGGAGGTGGAATGGGGACGGCGGAATCGCGTTAAACAGCTTTTCCGAACACTCCCCATGAAATAGACGATAGAACACACTTAGGGAGCCGACGCCCTTACGGAGTTTCAGTGGTTCTAAGTCGCGGGAGTCACCCACCAGTCGCACGGCACGACACTGCATTGAGTCTAGCGGATATGTAGATCGGTAGTTAGTTTTTGTAAAGTCACAGGCATTGAATCGTGCTGAAGTAGATTAAAATAATCAATATAGTTACTATGAGGCTGGCATAGCCAGGAATGGCTAAAGCCTTAAGCAAAATAAAGATTTAAAAAAATAGTTCGTGTTTTCTGTTCCGTTCAGCGTAGCCGGCGCGACTAAAAGGAAGCACTGACATGGCACTTAGTTCACCAAGTAAAGTTCCGACATCACGGATGTTATAGTACAGATATAGCCACCCGTGTCAGCTTACATAAAAAAAAGTGGTCCTGACATTACCGTCGCCAATCCGTTTCCGTTTCGTTACCGTCTAGTATGCAAGTAGCCTTTGGTTTTTAAAATGCCCTTTTCTCTTTCACTGAATTTTGTTTAGAAATGCGACCGGGGGCTTAACGTGAAATTGATCATGTGATATTCTCTTGATGCAGGTCAAGTGAGCACCGTCCTCAATCCTGAACCAGATGACGACGATACGGAGGTGATCCTCTCCACCGGAGACACAACCACGCTGTCCACGTACAAGGTACAAACGTAATAATCTTACACTTGTCAGCCTCGATAGCTCTGTCGCTATTGATTGTTAAGCAACGCTGGGTGCGGTCAGTACTTGGCTGGGTGACCGCTCGACTGTTGGAGGCTGACTGGTCGGATTTCACGTAAAACTGTCCCTTCCCTTCTTACCTTACTCGGTGGTAATCAAAATACGAAAAATTACTTATCGTTTGCGCCCGCGATTCATGGTCACACGTCCACAGAAACACACTTCACTAACAAGAATGGCAACTGACCGAGCGCGACTCAGCGCGACCGCTGAAATATATTTTTTTCCACCAAGGGGCGCCGCTATTGCTTGCAATATTGAATCATATCGAGAAGGACAAATCTTCACCTATTTTTAGAAGTATAATTGAGCCTTGTCCTCATATTATAAGATTGCATATTGCAATGCCAAAGTTGCTGTTCCAGCATATGGAACGCTACGCTGGACGTACTATTTGCGCTGTTCCATATGCTGGAACACCATCATCAAAGCTCATGAAAGAGCTCGGGTGGCTGGAGTAGCACCACCCGAGCGTCAACGTACAATGGGCCGTCTTGAGGTCTCTGTGCGGAGAATGGCCCACCCGCCTTCCCAAGAGGCTGGACAGCAAACAAACAAACAAACAATGCTGGAACACCGACGCTCCAGTGGTTAAGTGTGGGAAACCAAAGGTTTAACCGGCTGCCTCCGATGTGTTGTTGTTGCTGCTTTGGTTTGGGGTTGGCTCTAGGCCTGCAAACTAATCCCGCTTGGTTGGGGACCTTCGTGCAAAACCCCGCAATCTACAGTTACCCCGGCCAGCCTATGTCATCCATGAAAGCCACAAGTTGACCGGGGTGCCTGCAGTATTCGGACAAGATAACTCAGATCAGGCAGCAAGTAAGGCACGAAGAACCCACCTACTGCGTGACTAGGTGGAAACAACGCGCCAAGGTGAGAGGTGGCGAGCCTGTCGCCCTTATGCGCGGCATCTTGTCCTTATCCCTTAGTCGCCTCTTACGACATGCACGGGGAGAGATGCAGTGGGGCTATTCAAGTACCGGCCCCACACAGTACTAAACGACGGCGCCGCCGACGTGTATGTGCAGAAGGAGCTCGAAGCGCTGCAGCGGCTGGACGCGACGTTCCTCGTGCCGGCCGACAGCCCCGAGCTGGACGCGTGGCGCGCGAGCCTCGAGGCGGGCGAGGCGGGGGGCTGCATCGGCGTCGCGGCGGCCGCGAGGCGCCTCCTCGCCGAGCCGCTGCTGAACGCTCAGTACGAGAAGCTGGTGCCGTCGGCGGTCGACGACGCCACGTTCTGGGAGAGGTGTCGTATTTTATTGTTATACTGGCTTTGGCCCGCGGCTTCGCTCGTGTGAAATTCGTACCTATTTAAAAAGAAGAAAGTAAGTATAAGATATCCCCCCCAATTAGGACAAATTGATTTTTATTTTTTATAGGAAACTGACACGGTTGGCTACATCACCTACAACATCCGTGATGTCAGCCCATAACACCGTGTGAACTTGGTGCCACGTCAGTGCTTCCCTTCGGTCGTGCCGGCTACACTGAACTGGACGGAAAACCCAAACATTTTACATAGCCGTTTCGACAGACGTTTCATTCAGTGCGGTGGTGTCAACCCGGGCGGGTTTAACCCTACCATCTAGTAATATAAGAATGGAGTCATATCCCTTAGTCGCGTTTTACGACATGCACGGGGAGAGATGCAGTGGGGCTATTATTTTAATGCACCGGCCCCACACGGTACGGTGCTGTCAATGATTTTTCACATTATATACCGGGTTAGGTCTGTCATCTGTCCACCTAAGGCAGAACCGGGAAAATGTGGAGCGCACTCCCTGCCCATCTATTTCCTCCCAAGTACAGCCTGGGGTTTTTAAAAAGGGGCGTGAAAAGGCTCCTGTCAGGCCGGCACACAGAGCATGAAATGAGCGCGCCCGCCCCTATAGAGGCGCCGTGAGCGCGATTTCTCTACAAAGCCGTTGAAGCCTGTGGGCGTGGCCTATGACTTACATATGTGTGTTGTGCGTGTGCCTAACTTGCTCCTCTTTGTGTGTAGTGTCGATACTAGCACACACACACACACATACGAAGCGCTAGCAGCTCAGCGTACGGTTATTGGGTTTCAAATATCATCGCTTAGGGCGCCTCTAGTAGGGGGCGCGGGCGGTAGGTATTTGATGCTCTGTGGGCCGGCATGACATTCGCAATCCCCGTGCATCACAGAATGTCCATGGGCATCGTTAGACACCTACTTGTAGGTGTAACGATGCCACATGTCGCGCAATCGTTAAAAAAAAAACAAATGACCTAAAAAAGGTAGCCGGGAGTGGATGGATGAGATCCATCGAGCGGATGAGCGGAAGCGCGCGTGTGGTGGCGTGTTTTGGGAGAGGCCTATGTCCAGCAGTGGACCGATACAGGCTGATGATGATAAGATAAGATAATATAAGATAGTCGTTTATTTTGCATAATAACCATACATCGGAATCCGCGGGGCACGAATGATTCAAGGTTGTTTAGTGATGGGACAATGTATCCACAAATATCGAAAATCGATCGTTATTTTAGAATAATATGAAATAATGTCAATTATTAAAACTAAGAGTATTTCTATAGAAAATAAGATATAATAAACAAATGTTGTATTTACTTTGTAGGTACAATACAAATCTGTTCAAACCACGATATTAGTTTTATTAGTATGGAATAGAAAGAATTTGATTTTTTTTACCAACTTACACGTGTTACATCATAATGATATTGAAGACTTGTTTGTTACTGTTATGAAACTGAATCGATTAGGCTATAATAATCAACCACTTATTTTTTTTATTTAAACACATAAAAAAATATTTTACATAAAAAAAAGGCCAAGGTCCAAAAAAATAGGTCTTACAAAATTTGTTCATAGTAAGCTAACGCTAGCTAGGGGGGGTTCTGTATCGGAAATAGATCACTTTTGTTTGAAGAACATAGAATTTTTTTTTTCACAAAAAATTTTTTTTTTTAATGTTAAATGTAAAAAAAAAAATGTTTCTTAATCGTTTCCGTTTCGTGCTAGGAACAAAAAAGTCTTCCAACACGTATATCTCTTTCTTTCAGAAATGGTGAAAAACCACAATTTTAGTTTTATTAGTATGGAATAGAAAGAATTTAATTTTTTTTTACCAACTTACACGTGTTACATCATAATGGTCATGAAGACTTTTTTGTTACTGTTATGAAACTGAATCGATTAGGTTATAAAAATCAACCACCTATTTTTTTATTTAAATACCTACATAAAAAAATTTTTTACTTAAAAAAAGCCCAAGGTCCAAAAATTTTTATATAGGTTTTACTCCCTATATGATACAGAACCCCCCCCTTAGCGTACTATGAACTAATTTTGAAAGACCTTATATAAATATGTATTATATTTACTTAATCATTAACATAAAGTATACATGTTTATATAAGTACTGTAGGTATATAAGTATTCAGGTCTGAAATATGACACGAATAAAATACAATAAACAAATAAATATGAGTATCGATAACAGTGTCGATTGTTTATTGATCGCCGTAGTCAATCCCTAACAAGGTCGTATTCGTGCCCCGCGGATTCCGATGTCTGATAATAACTAACTTAACTTTTACATTTTATTTATTTACATTTTATATACAATTCTTAATTTATGCAAAATTGGCCAATCGGCGTCATATAGGACCTTCAGTCTAAAGTAACAGTTCCTTATCAGTTCCTTATTTTCTTTTGTATGTGTTCTTCAAACCGAAGTCTCCCATCCATTATGAGTCCCAGATTCCTTGCAGATGGCACTAGCTCAACTGGAATATTATTAATTAAAATATTTGATGATGATACACGGGTTGACAGAACTCTGTGTGTGTGCGTGTCAGGTACCTGTTCCGCGTGGCGCTGCTGCAAGACCGGCTCGCGGCTGCGTCGCGGCGGCGGGCGTCGCCGAGCGCGGCCGCCGCGGAGCTCCCACCCGCCACCGACCCGGTGCTCGCGCATCTACCCTTGCAGGCCGACTTGCCCGTCACTAGGTGAGCGACGTGTTTGGTTTAATTTTTTTGTAAAGATCGCTTGTTTTAGGTTTCCGTATCTGTCGCACGGGCAGGCATTACGCACTCTATGTACTTGCGCCCGCTAACTACCTTTTTTTTCCATCCGGTACGCGTGGCTGAGTTGGAGGGGCCAAAGCGCTGGCTCCGACCAGCCAATGTCACCTCCGAGAAGGTAGGTGCCATACCGGAGACTTCCCTGGATTGCTGGCTATACTGGACTAGAGGTGAACACAACCGAGGTTGCTATGCGGCCATCTTACATCCAGTACGGTGGTACCAACCCAGTCGGCTACAAATTGAGCCTACCACCTAGTAAGGGGCAAGGGGAGGGACCTACAGTTTTACACCGGTTCCGAACGGTGAAGCAGCAGGTGTAGGTATGCACGAACATTTTTTCGTCAGAAAAAACTCATTGCTACACGCCGACGGGATTCGAACCGCGGACCTCTCCATGAGAAGCCGATGCCCAAACCAATTGGCCACCCGCCGCTTAAACTACGCTTAAACCTACCGCCCGGTGGACCGCCAGCGGTCTATTTCAGTAGAAATTCGGTAGCCGCGCGAAGCATACCTACACGCTCGCCCACACAACTGCGCGCGTCGTATCAACGGGCTAGACAGCCTAGCAACAGTCTGCAAATCTGCTGGCATGGCGCCTCACTGAGCGTGTTTTCGCGAGGAGAGGGTTTTTTGGCTCTGTCCACTGTACCATTGGTCTCTCGACACAGCCACCCATGTTGGTTCACATTGCCAAGGTGAGAGGTGGCTATCCTGTCGCCCTTTAGCACGGCTTATCCTTATCACTTGGTCGCCTTTTACGACATGCATGGGGAGAGACGCAGCGGGGCTATTCATTTTAAGTACTAACCCCACATGGTACGGAAAAAAAATTCCTATATGAAAACTTCGTGTAATGTTTCAGGAGCCCCGAAAAGGCCTCATCACTGCAGAAATCTTCTGGCGCAAAGACACCTTCGCTGAAAAGTTCCCCGGCGAACAGTTCTCCTGCGATGAGTTCCCCCGTGAAGAGTTCCCCCTCGATGAATTCCCCCGCGAAGAGTTCCCCACCGGAGGTGTCCCCCGTCGAGGATGTGGACGAGGGAGTGGCCTGGGAAGATGGTATGTAAGTTGTGTCCAACCATACAACCTGCCCTAGATAGAAGCTGTCAATGTTTAAGTATGCATAATGAAGTGGCTAGGAATGAGCAGGTGACAAACTCAGCCCATTGGAGTTGAGAAGTAGTGTAGTACAACTCGGTTTCGTCCAGGGTGGCTCGCAAACCCTTGCAACATAGTTCGTGTTAAACCTACTACCTAAACTGAATATGTCAAGAGTGTGCGCGGACTGCGAAGGTGACGTGAAGCGCGGGTCGGGCACCAAGTGTGACGGCGAGTGTTCCCTATGGCACCACTACAAGTGTCTGAAGGTAACTGAGCAGGCGGTGGTAACCGCGCGAAATCGGGACAAGGTCTGGCGCTGTCCCAAGTGTCGCGTATCGGCCGCCCCTCAGCCGCCGCTGCCCAAGTCATTGCAAGTCGTCATCAGCACGGTTCGGTTCGGCGACGACCGAGCACGGTTCGGTCGTCGCCGCCGTCGCCGCCGCTGCAGCCGGAGGGATCACTCCGGTCGGCGCTGGCGCGGGGGGCACTCCCTACGCCTCTCCACTGGGCACGCCCGAGTACGACGTCTCCGGACCCCACAGCGCCTTCCCCGTCGACGTCGTCAGCACGCTCCTGAAGCTGCAGAAGGACGTCGAGCGCATCCTCCTCAAGCAGGACGCACTGCAGAACACCGTCGCCGTGCTGCAAGAAGGTCAACTCAGCATCCACTCTGCTCAGACTGAGATTGCGAAATCACTCGAGTTCCTGAGCGGGAAAGTGCACGATTTCGAGAGCACCTTGACCGAGCACAGGAGTAGACTGAAAGCGTTGGAGGATATGCAGCCTGAAGTTCAGCAGCTGCGGGCCGAGGTACACAAGCTACAAGTGGAGCGAGATGACTATCACCAGCAGGCACTCCTGGACTGCGTTGAGCTGAAAGGGATAGCCGAGTCGGCAGGTGACCTTCGCACTGTCGTGGCTGGAGTTGCCGCTGCGATAAAGTGCTCCATCCAGCCGCAGGATATTAGAGAGGTTCGGCGTTTGCCCTCGGGAAGGCCTCACAAAAGTGTCAGTGTGCAGTTTGCGTGCAAAGAAAAGCGGGATGATTTCTTGAAATGCGCGAAGGCAAAGCGGCCACTGAAAGCCGCCGAGCTCGGTGTCGGCGGCGGCGATACAACCCTATTCATAAACGAGCTCCTCACGAGCCGCAGGCGCATGCTGCTGTCGCGAGCGAAAATATACGCCCGCGAGAACAACATTGCGTTCGTTTGGTCGCGAGACGGGCAGGTGCTGATGCGTAAGGCTCATGAAGATAAGCAGTATGTTGTAATAAAGCACGAAAGAGATCTTGAACGCTGTTTTCGAAACGAACGATAATAGTGTTCAAATTAGCCCTTGCCTCCAATATATTCACTACTTTAATTTTAATTTCGTTGCCTGCTTCGCCTTTCTATTATGTTTTTACTGTATGCTCATATGTTTGGTCTCAATATCTCTAAATAAATATAAATTGTTTAAGGGAAAGAATATTTTACTTATAGCATACGAAAATGTAAACAATCTTACAACACTCATGCACTTCATAAAATTCATGCATAATCGACACTCAAACAGAAGCGCTTACACACCCAGACACTACACATATTGTCTCACAAGGAACTACAAAGCCACCGCATACTCATATTATTATCATACAACTCACAACTATCACACACAATCAAACAAGCACACGCATTTTAGCCAAATCAACGCCTTTTACAATGTAAACAATCCCTCAAAAATTAAAAATTATCTGAGCGCAGGTAGTGAAAAAACTTTGCTAAGCGTCGTCGTGATTCAACGAGAACGATCTCGGCGGCGGCGGCGGCGGCGGCGGCCACCGCTGACGCTCGACGAGACTGATAGAACCGTTCAGCCGCCTCCTACGACACAAACACAAACTAACATATTTTCACTCTCGCTCTTCAATATTCATATTCCTTCGTTTCTTTCACAATCATCTACTAACCCTATCACACACAATATACTCGCACATACTGTAACACATCACAACAATATATACCATACCAACCATACAACACATATTACAATTCAATCAAATCAACAATCACTCTTCAATTATAACAAAAACGCATCTCATCCACAGAACACTTGTACCACATTTCAACGACCTATATCTATTACCAATATTCTTATTTATGTTTTTTACATTTTTCAATGTAGGCAATATACTTATCCTCGATGTGAGACTCAGCGCAACCATCCTAGTCTGCTTTACTTACTGTTGCATTCATACGCCTTCCCCGCGCCCCCCCCGCCGACCTGGACGCCTCCGCCACCGCTGCAGCCCCGCTACTCGCTGCGTTGAGTCAACATTCAATTATTTTCTTACTCACCATCAAAACGAGCTATCAAACACGCACAGTGAAGTCTTGGTTTCACGGGCCTGGAAATAAATTTCAATGAAGAAGTGCTGAGTGACATAGATAACATCGATGTCATTCAATCTTTTGTAGTCGCACATCCCGAGGATTGTCATACTATCATGTCCCAAAACTGTCGCTTAAAAATTCTGTCACTTAACATTCGAAGTATTCAGAAAAATTTTGATAATTTGACTGTTCTAATGCACCGACTAAATGTACATTTTGACGTTATTGTTCTCTCGGAATGCTGGTTGAATAACACATATCAGCCTATACATTTAGAAGGCTATGTTTCTTTTAATACAACGCAACATTATAATCAAAATGACGGGGTTGTAGTTTATGTAAAATCTTGTCACGCAGCCACAGCTAATGAACCGAGGCTCTCAGAAGCAAATTGTTTGATAATAGATATAGCTAGAACCACCACAATAGTTGCCATCTATAGACCGCCTTGTTTCAGAAGTATAGAACCATTCTTGGAATCTCTTGATATGACTCTAAGTCAATTAAAAAATCAAAGCGTTATATTAGCCGGAGATATAAATGTAGACATTATCGCGGACACTACAGATCGGCGAGCTGAACCTTACCTTTGTCTTATGGCAGAACATGGTTTTTATCCGGTAATAAGAAAACCCACAAGGCAGCTGGCCTGTTTAGACCACCTCATGGTACGCAGTCGAGAAAAAACTACAGGTATAATATGTGAAACTGCAGTCACAGATCACTATACTATACTTGGATTGTTCGGTCAAGTGGATGAATCTCAGCATAACCGGTCCCATACTTCAAAAGCCATCGACTATAAGTCCATTAGTGCGGAACTTGAAGTATGCGACTGGCGTCGCCTCTTTGAATGCATCGACGTGAATATCGCTACCGATATGCTCATGGCCTGCTTACTTTCACTTTTCGAAAAGCACACAAAAGACCGTGCCATTCCTCGGTCTAGGCAAAATCTGAAGCCATGGATTACACCCGGCCTCATAAAATGTCTTAGGAAAAGAGACAAGTTACATAAAGAGGCCAAAAAATTTCATGATGATCTAACAATCAAAGCGAAGTACAAAAGGTATAGGAATTTCTGTAGTCGTATTACAAAGGCAGCTAGAGAAATATATTTACGCACAAAACTTGCAGAAAATATTAAAAATTCAAAAAAATCGTGGCAAATTATCAAAGAGGCTGCACATATACCTTTCAAATCAAACACAGCGCCAATGGAGCTACTAAAAATGGAAGCCACCGAAGCAATGTCAGTAAATTCGGCCAACACATATTTCTCTTCCGTAGGTGCAAATCTTGCTCTCAAGACACTTTCGAAATTAAAAAAGACGGAAACTGAACTAGCTGGGGAAGTGTGTGGGTCATGTGATCAGGTAGGTTCATTCTTCATGTACCCGACGAATATAACTGAAATTAATAAAATTATCACGGAACTAAAATTGAAAAACTCGGCTGGTTGGGACGAAGTTACATCTAAGTTCTTAAAATACATGAAGTTCTACTTGCTTGAGCCATTGACCTTCATTTGCAATCTCAGCCTGTCCACTGGTATTTTCCCGAATGCTTTCAAGAAGGCGGTAATATGTCCTATTCACAAGTCTGGAGAGAAAAACACGACTTCAAACTACCGACCGATTTCCCTGTTGTCTGTACTATCTAAAATTTTAGAAAAAATCACAAAAAACCGGTTAAATGACTTTTTAGAACACCATAATTTACTCGCAACAAACCAATTCGGTTTCCGAAATAAGAGATGTACTGCTGACGCTGTTGAAGACCTTACAGAGCATCTGTCAAGAAATTTAGACCAAGGGCGCCATTGTGTTGGTGTGTTCCTGGACCTGGCTAAGGCATTCGATACTGTCTCTATACCCATACTCTTAAAGAAAATGGAATGCCGGCTGGGTATCAGGGGAATAGCACTACGGTGGTTTGCAAGCTATCTTTCTGACAGAACTCAACGCGTAAAAATAGGTAAAACAGTTAGTGAGGACCTCAACGTTACTTACGGAGTGCCGCAAGGTAGTGTTCTGGGCCCGACCTTGTTTATTATTTACATTAATGATCTATGTCAACAAGAACTACGTGGTTGCAAAATAATAACCTACGCAGATGACACAGCACTTATATTTTCTGACGAAACATGGGGGGCGGCCTTTGCGCAGGCCGAGGACGGTCTAAGAAAAATAAACTCGTGGCTTGATAATAATCTCCTCACATTAAATGTAAGCAAGACTAAGTACATTTGTTTTAGTATTCGTAAACCTGGTTCTCAGGTAGATCGCGCACTACAAATACATACATGTAAACCAATGCCCGACATCCGGTGTGACTGCCAGGTTCTAGATAGAGTGCCACAAATTAGGTACCTCGGTGTTATACTCGATGAAAGGCTCTCCTGGGAGAAGCATGTAGCGGCTCTTGCAGGAAGAATTCGTCGGTTGATTTATGTTTTCAAGGGACTACGCAACGTACTGGACGAGACCCTCCTTCGGACGGTATACCTTGCACTCTGCCAGTCGTTACTTACGTATTGTATATCGTCCTGGGGGGGTGCTGCGAAAACACATCTGCTCCAACTCGAGCGCTCTCAGAGGGTGGTGTTACGAGTGATGCTGAAGAAGCCTTTTCGTTACCCTACTCACCAACTTCTAAGCGAAATAAAAGTGCTGAGTGTACGAAAACTTTTTATTTTCGAAATCATAAAACAACAAAAATATATTGATTTGTCAAGTGAGCACACACCTAGTCATAGCCATAGGACACGCTCAGCTGATGACACTCCAGTTCCTGCAACAAAGTCTAGTTTCGCGCAACATTTTGCTTGGTTTCTGCGTCCGTACATTTTTAACAAAGTCAACAAACATCTAAATATCAGGGAAATGACGCGTCGAAACTGCCAAACACAAACCGCTGACTGGCTCATTGACAAGGAATATAACTGCACGGAATTGTTATTGTCAGTTGTGAGATAGGTACGAACGTGAAAGTATGTATGTATGTATATATTCTTTATTGCACATCAATTCATACAAATTACAGGCAAGCTTAATGCCGCGAGGCATTCTATTACACATATACACATACACCGCACCACAACACACCACACCACACCACACCACACCACACCACACCACACCACACCACACCACACCACACCACACCACACCACACCACAACACACCACACCACACCACACCAAACCACACCACACCACACCACACCACACCACACCACACCACACCACACCACACCACAACACACCACACCACACCACACCACACCACACCACACCACACCACACCACACCACACACCATTCCTAGGCGCTAGTTAATATACAAACTTATTATTTTTTTAGAACGAAGCTTATATTTTATGTCGGACTTATTTTGTTACCTATGTTATGTTACCTATAGTTAAGGCCCGCAAGCTTTATTATATTGTGTAGAATTACTGTGTCTCCGACGCTACGGCCGTAGTGGCTATTTTCGGAGGCAAAAAATGTAGACGGCCGACTTTTTCCGAAATAAATACATTTTTACTTTTACTTACTTTACTTTTACTTTATTGCAAGTAAGAGAAGGTTTCATTTAGGGGTGTAACGATACCGATACCTATACAGGGTTATTTTGTAAAGATAGTGCAAACTCACAGGGGTGACTCAGTATGTGATACAGAAGGTGATTTTGTTATTAGTTTAATACAAAAAAAAATTAAATAATATACAAATTTTAACCCACAATTTTAAAAAGTATGCGTACACTACACTAGCGCCGCGCCGCCCGCGCCCGCGCCACGCCGCCGCCGCTCTCGGCTCCGCATCCGACCCGACGCCGACCGACCGAGCCGCCCGCCACCCAAAGTTCCAACACCCCCTCGCCCCGCTCTGCCGCTGCGCTGCGATACGCCGCGCCCGCGCACCGCGCTGCGAGCGAGCGAGCTCGAGAGATAACAGCGTCGGCGGCGGCGGCGCTCGCTTCGTTCCCTGGCCCCGCTCCCCGCCTTCAGTTGCGCGCTAGCATCTGGCCGAGTGATACCTCGCTCGTTACTCGTTAACAGCTGATCCCGAATCGCGTAGTGCCTAACCTATCTAAATGTTGCGCAGTGAAAATGGATTACACGAACAATGAGAAGACGGATATGGTAGGTATTTACGCCCTAGCGAACTACAATATCCGCGAAGCTGCAAGGTTATACACCCAAATGTTTCTTGGGTCCCCGATCCACGCACGTTTTTGCAAGTAATGCAAAATCTACTCGATTATGGACAATAATTTGCCATACCAGCAGGTGCACGTGGCCAAGGCAATCAGTAGTTACCTGTAGAACTACTAACGCCGCGCCTCGGCGGTTCTTTGCGCACTTTATTAGCGCCACGCGGCACGGTACGTCCATTAATACAATTAGGATTACCATGAAAACATATTTTTTTGGGAAAAATTGTAATCGTCATAATTCCGTCAATCAATTATTAATTCAAAATGTGACAACGCTAATAGATTCACTTTAACACATTGATTCACCCCTGTGAGTTTGCTCCGACTTTACAAAATAACCCTGTATATCAGCCGATATTGTTTGTTTGTTTGCTGCCCAGTCTCTTGGGAAGGCGGGTGGGCCATTATCCGCACTGAGACCTCAAGACGGTCCGTTGTACGTTGGCGCTCGGGTAGTGCTACTCCAGCTACCCGAGCTCTTTCATGAAGTGGAGCACTCTTCTCGGTCGCTTCCACACTCCATGGGTAGTTCCCACGTTCCTAAGAAACTGCAGTCGTTCTAACTGCCACCACCGGGCACTCCAGGAGCACGTGGGTGGCTGTTTCGTCCTCTACCATGCAACCTCTGCATAGGGGGCTGTGCCACCTATTATGAACAACCTGACTGGTATTATGTGACCTGTGAGAAGTCCCACAGCCGTGCGGAGTTCACCCCTGTGGAACTTTAGCAGGCACTTCCTGAGTCGCAGGTCCAGTTTCGGCCGATATATCGGTATCGCAGATACATACAGCCAATATCAAACAATTCGAAAAGTGCACGAAACGACGCTCGCGCGCATTTGCTGCTCCGTATTAGCAGAGTATTTCATGTGGAACCTTGTACCAGACATTTATAACTATTTGTCAAAAGGTGCTTTCTGTCATTTGTTTCTTAATATTACTTTGTGTAATGATACCTAATTACTTTTAATTACCACTTTGATTGCTTGATAATAATTTCATTCATAATAATAAATACTTTGAATTTTGATCGACATTTTTATTTACTTTATTTTTTACACTTCCCATCCCAAGATTGAGTCTCTGTTAAATTATAGGTAAGTATTATGCATAATAAAGACATACAAACGCCCAAGGTACATACTTCATTATTTGATTTATTATCTACTAAACCATCAATATCGGTATCGGTATTGGCAAATTTATGTATCGTTACATTCCTAGTTTCATTCCAAGAACATTTTACTAGGTATGGACGTCAGACTGTCCAATGCTTATATGAAAAACAGCGTCGCCGAGCTCCGCGGGTAGCTGAGGGGACGTCGCGCGCTCTGATTGGGTGGTATCGGACGGTATCGCGCTCTGATTGGTTGGTAACGAATGCAATTGGTGCGTTTTCGTGTTACGCTGGCGGGGGGAAGGTCCGACGTCTTTACCTATTAAAATGTTCTTGTTTCATTCAATTGAGCACAAGACCAGCGAGTGGCCTATCTTGCTCTCTTACAGCACGCTAGACGTAGCGGCTCGCATCAAGTTCCTCATCAGCTAGTCTGCCTTGACTAGGACACGGAGCAGAACTAGTCTCATAGTCGAGTTCCCTCTCTCTACCAATCCAAATTTTGCATGAGACTTCCAGTGCGGCCTGCGAAATTCCTTCCATGTAGGTAGGAGCTTATCGCCGATCTAGGCTAGCCTAGGTTCTTGAAGTAACTAGAAACTGATTTAGAATGTCTATTAGATTTTTAAAGTCCCTGGCTCCGACTTTGAATGGGAATAAATCCGTCTTGAGCCCCTTCCTCACTATCTGGTCTACAGATGGCAGTATTTGATCCCTTTCATATTATGGTCCTTCAGTGTGTCAGCCATAGTACCTTGAGCTCCACAAGTACTACATTTTGTGTTTTTGGGAAGTTTAGTGTGTAATAAAAAATTAGTATTCCTTTCTTTCACCCAAATATGTATAACAATTAAAAAAAAAAATTGACTTCTGGAAAAATCTATCATTTCCAGAGGATTTCGCCAGTGACGTGGAACTCACAGAGGAACAGCAGACTATTCTCCTTCAAGAGTACGAGAGGGAGATAGAAAACAAGAAGCAATTCAAAATCACCGGTTCAAAAGATCTGGCTAACAACAACGTCAAAACTAACAAGGATAAGCAAAATAACGCTAAACTAACACCTAAAACTATCGAGAATGCAGCTAAGAAAACTCAAACTACCGTCCAATCAGCTGACAACATAGGTAAAGATCACGGAGCAACAGGTAAAATAATTGACAATACAATGAATAAATCACAAAGTATCGACAAGAAAAGTCAGGATGAGACGACGGGAAAACTAACGATAAAAACAGCAGACAACAAAACGATAACAATAAAAAAGAACTCAGAACTTAACAACGAAACAACTGACAGGAAAGCGTCAAACGCAAAGATGGGGAACAAATCTGACGTTTGCGGTAACAATTTGGTTGAGGATTACTTCGAAGACAAAGAACAGAAAGTAAAAGACGACGCGGGCTCCAATTCAGACGAAAGCTGGGAGAAGGAATTTGATATTGAAGAACAAAACGCGTAGAATATTGTCTAAGAAGCAAGCCAGCCAAAATGTTGGAAAAAAGTGCATGTAAAGTTTATCCTTGAGACATAAATGATTTCATTTATTCTGCCACATAACAGACATGAATGATTTGATCGCAGTATTATGTTTTGTGGCTGTTAATACCAAAAGTACGGCCCGTGGTGAATGTCTGAAATTCTTAAGCTAAAACTTGTGAAAAAAAAATTTTAAATTCATAATTTTATTTATGCAATCAAATTTATAAGGCTATGTTACAATTTTTAGATGATTTAAATTTATTGAATGTTTTATCTACTTATCTTATTTTTTGTAAATACAAATTACTCCAAATTTAAAATAATTTTGTTTAAATTCTACGTTCTTTATTTTAGATCGCTAATCTAAATTTCGAATTTCGAATACTAAAGCCCCGATCATAATCCTGTGATCAAGCCATTTTTTTGTGTAGAATTGATTACAGTTATATTAACATATTTTTAAAAATATATTTTTGGTTTGTTGCCTCAAAATTACAACTGCGTTCTAGCGACGAGCGTTGCGATCCTAACGCAACGTCAGCGCGAGGTCGCTAAAACGCCTGTTTTTTGCGCTCAGAAATAATTCCAACAACCTTCATACTAAACGGTTATCTTTTGATAACAGTTTGGCGCATCAAACACTACTATACACATACAAGAACATATGAGGAGCTGCCGAACAAAGGCGGACTTGTCCCCCAAATGTGTTTTTACATGACAATCATTATTTTTTCAACTGCTAATTGGACAAGTCCGTTTTTTTACTGAAAAGGCATTTTTTAACATTACTTTTGTACACGATAGTACTGGTTTTGATTGAAAATACTTTAGGACGCAATAGATCATGAGCTCAGAAAACCCAAAAAAATAATAATTTTAAAGAAAAATCGTTACGGGTGGACAAGTCCGCTTTTGTTCGCCATCTCCTCATACAGTCTTTGGGGGGGACGGTGGGTAGTGGTTTAAACGGTGCCAAAGTGAAACGGTACAACGACTCTGGAACGCTTTGGCAGCTGTCAGACGGCACTTGAAGCTGTCAAAATGGCTATTTTAGGTCGCTAAACCACACAGTTACAGTAAACATTAGGTATCCACATTTTCCGATAATTGGTTTTACATTAGTTGTCGTGTTTCATATAATTTTAATAGTCCAGCCGTTATACTGAAGTCCTTCTATATCTTGGATGGGCAACGCATGGCTCGCACTGACAGAAAATGATTTTGCGTTATACGTAAAACCACTAAAAGAACAGTTGAGTCGTATAGTTCCAGAACCCGCCAACTCCGTTTAGGACGAGTTTACAGTACGACGAAAAAACTAGACCTCGATAAATAGCCGCCCAATCAAACTACGAGGGAGCTGGAACGAATGTTCATTTTTCTTTGCGTTTCACTCTGGATTGGACTGTGTTAGGAACATAATGTCTTAACAGATAAGTGGCAAATTCAATACTTTATTGGAAACAGTTTATAACTACTACTTTTTTTAGGGAAATGGATTTGGCGGGTTCTGGAACTATACGACTCAGTTCATCATTCCTTGTTCTTATCATATTTCACTTCTATAGTGCCACTAGGAAGTTATGATGCGTGGGAAATATGCCCAACCAACTGTCTGCATTCCTAAGAAGCGGGGCGTGAACTTTCGGTCGAAATTTTGTCGATAAATTGTATGACCTAATAAGTAATAACCTAATTATCGACAAACTTTCGGTCAAAAGTTCACGTCCCTTCTTACGAAGGAATGCAGACAGTTGCGCATATTTCCCACGCATCATAACTTCTTGGTGGCACTATATAAAGAGTCTGTATCTCAACACAATAACTATAGTTAAATATCCTTCTTTAGCAAATAAAGCGTGTCGAACTTTAGAAAGAGAAAATCCGGTTGTAGAGCGTCGTCCCTGTCGCACAGAGACGTGCGAGTTAGTTGCGACAGGGACGACGTTCTGCAACAGGTCTCTTGGTCTCTTTCTAAAGCTTGACAAAAAAATTTTTCTGAATTTATTGAACGTCGGCGGACATACAGCGGAGTTGGAGAAGGACATACTCTGTGCCATACGCATTGGCTATCCTCTAAAATCGGATGTTTCTTATCCTAGTAAAATTCCCTCCGTCCACTTGAATCCATTGCATGGATCCATTGATGGATTACTGTACATACTAATATTTCAGAGCTAAATGGAAAAATATAATATTGACCTATCGGTTCTCTTGTAGAAACGTAGCGTTCAAAGCGACATCTCTCGAGCCGTGAATGCCGCGCACGTAGAATTTTAACAAAATTATTTTAAATTTGGAATAATTTGTATTTACAAATATATGAAAAAAAATATATGTATATGGGTCGAGTTAATAAAAATTTGAAGAGGATAAAACATTCAACAAATTAAAATCATATAACTAAATAATTGTGTGCCACTTAAAGATTTGATCGCTTAAAATAATTAATTTTTTATTTGATTTTATATTCTGTTTTGTTTTTATATTTAAATTTTATTTTTTATATTATTTATTTTTTTCACAAGTCTTTAGCTTACAAGAAAGAGAGAAGGCGCTTTCCTTGTTACGTTTTTGCAAGCTCAAAGGTCAATGCCCGTTTCTATCGCCTGATCGTCCTGAAACAGTATCATTGACCAGTGAGCCTAGAGACTTAACGGACTCTGACCTAATTACCTACTTTTATGCGCTGAAAATGCTAAACGCGATAAAACGCAACGTAACCATGACTACTGATGACATTCCCCCCCCCCCCCCCCCCTGACCACGGCTCCCCGTTTCACTCTGTACCCCCTTTATTTTTGGTGCAGTCATTCTCAACATGACAAAGTCACTTTGTCTTTTTATTTAGTTAGTAAATAAAACGCTATTCCATTTTGTCATAAAAATGCAGCTGCTTCTGGTAATAAAATTAATCAACATTTTAAACATATACAATTTTTAAATTTATACAGTGATACGGTAGAGAATACATCAGTAAGGACAAAATTGCTATTTTTAAGGTGTTTTAAAGAATATAAAAACAATGCTATTATTTTGTGCAATTTTAAATAATCCTGTTACATTATTCCGAGTGAATTAAAAAATACCAAAGGGGGTTAATTGGTATAGGTAATTAAGCTTCTTCCACTCATAGTGACGTCATGCGCTCAGCGGAATGGGGAGCGGGGACAGGGGCGCCGCCGCCCCCCCTCCCCCCCCCCCCTTTTTTTTGTGTTTCCTCTTTAGGCAGCTTCCTCATTACTAGAGCGGGACGGAATCGCCTCGAGGCGGTTACGATAAAACAAAGCGAATGTGTATAGCGCGCAAATCATTTTTATTTTAATTAGCATGAAAAATTTGAGCTTTGTGAATTTTTCAAATCCGTCTCACTAAAGAATATAAAATTGCATTTGGAGAAAAATTCTAAATAAAAAATATACATTAATTCTTTATATTTTTACAATAGAAATTCCCGCAAAAACAGAGGAATGTTTGGATTTTTTTTTTTTCTATCGAGCGAAGTTAAAAAACTTGCCGTTTCAACGTCCAGGTTCACTAAAGATAATTCTGTAGATTTGAAAACCTAGAACATTCCCTATACTTAACTTTTCATGTCTGCATCAATCCTACGGTACAGGCGACCCGAGTGGTAGAGGCTTAAATCAATTCGCCATAAAAAGGGTGACAGAATTGAGAAAAAAAAAGTTCCATGCATATTACATTATTACATATATTCTTATCTGGAAAGGTATGATTTTTTGTTTTGTTTTTTTTTTTCAAATTCTCCGCATCATCTTCAACTTCATTTGCAATACTCAGTGAATGTGGTTACCCCTTTATTATTTTTTAATTTCACCTGTATAATAGAAAACATTAAAGAGTCACGTAATAAAATTATTACACAGATTATAATTTTTTTTTCACCTTAAATGAATCATTTGACAGAAACGTTTTGGCTCCGTATAATTTCTCCTTATTAGTGTATCTTTACATTTTATTTTTTATTGTGTTTCAGGAGCAAACTTCCTTTTCCTAGCATTTATTGTGTCTTTACCTTAAAATAATTATTAAAATTTGTCTTTACCTACCCCAATATTATATATAACACAAAAATATTATGTATTTTTTATATGTTTGCATAAAATTATATTACTGACCCCTAATTCAAACTTTTAATTTTTTTGTTATAATTAAGGGTAATAGTTAATTTTAAAATTTTCATGCGAGTTGACCACATAATTTGTGTGAACTAATAGAAGATGCGTCCATTCGAAATTTAGAGAGAATTCATCATGGCACCACCGGCGGTGAAAATGGCAACACCTGGAGTCCGAATCCGCACCACGTGGCAGGGATTGCATCCCTAAACGCTGGACTTATCGCGTATGCGTATAGTGCCACCAGGAAGTTATGATGTGTTGGAAATATGCGCAACTGTCTGCATTCCTTAAGAAGGGATGTGAACTTTCGGTCGAAAGTTTGTCGATAAATTGTATGAATTAATAACCTAATTATTGACAAACTTTCGATCGAAAGTTCACGTTCCTTCTTAAGGAATGCAGACAGTTGCGCATATTTCCCACGCATCATAACTTTCTGGTGGCACTATACCGATCGGTTCTGAAAGATCTTTCATCTAGTACCGGTGAACTCTGGAACGCTCTCCCTGCTCACAATCTGCCCCCCACCTCCCAAGGTACAATACGTTGCAGTAAATAATCAACTTCGTGCGTTAGAAAGAGACAACTCGGCTATAGAGCGTGGTCTCTGTCGCACAAACTCGCACGTCTCTGTGCGACAGGGACAACGCTCTATAACCGGATTGTCTTTTTCTAAAGCGCGACGTGCACTATTTACTGCCTCTTACTGTACAGTCTCGGGTTCTTCGAGAGAGATGTGAATAGCGTGTGCGAGTGCTGCACGTCATCCGCAACCCCCGCATGCGACGGAACATCCACAGATTTATTCACTGGAATACGGCACAAGAGCAAATAATTTTTTAATAATTTCTCTAGTTCCAAAAGTTATTAGCTTTTTTTTTCGATAAGTAATTTCCGGATCTAAGACCGTTCAAAAATCCTTAACCTGAACGCCGTCAACAGACTTCTAGTACACAACTTTGTTTTAAAAAATAAAAGCCAAACATACTTACCGCCAGAGGCGTCGACTCCGGTGGTGCTCCGGTGCCCAAGCACCCACAAGAATTTCCACAAAAGATCCCCCACAAAATCCCATCCAAGAAATCCCCACAAATCCCCATCCAAGAAATCCCCACAAAACCCCATCCAAGAAATCCCCACAATACCCCATCCAAGAAATCCCCACAAAACCAGCAGCGGGAGCACAAATGCGTCGATAAGCCTATATCGATCGATAAACATCTATTCGTCTTCTTCTATTCTACTTCGTCGAACGAAGCAAATAGATGTTCATCGATCGATATAAGCTTATCGACGCATTTGTGCTCCCGCTGCTGCTTTTCGGTAGAGTTTTGTGCAGTACACGGGCGGGTGCGCCTTATGCGGTACAGAGGAACTACCTACCTATGATCGGAGTAGCATGTGGCCGTTTTATAATCCATTAATTTATCATAGCACCGAGCGAGCACCCACGACAATTTGGAAAAGTCTGCGCCTATGAAAGATTTTCTACATTAGTAGTACAGTTGATGAAAGCAATTCTGAAAAATCTATCAAGTTTTGTAGAAGGAAACGCGGGAATACCAAACCCGGATGTGGGGGTTTGGTGGTAGAGCGAGACAGCAGCAGAATAATATTCTTCAAATTTCTCGCCGCCGGCATTTTGTTTCAAATCTATCGAAATTTAATATTATTCACATTGAATAGGATATATTGTTTAAATATTTTTCTGTGTATTTGAATTAAATTTACGAGAGTTAGAACAATGTACAATGAATTATTCGAAACGTGTGATAACATAATGTCTTATATTAGTTATTTCATTGTATGTATAGATTTGTAAGACGTATAAATTAAAAATATACATTTTATAAGTATTGGCATCTTTTGGCATTTTTTTTTAATACAAGCTTTTATTTCTTTTAATATTGTTTCTCAGTTATATGTATGCACGTGTATGCGATTTTGGGGCACATAAAATCCAAGTACATGATAATTTTGTAAGTAAAATTAATTTAAGTGTGCAATAACAAAGGGTCGGTTGTATTCACAAATTAAAAAAAAATGAAAATTGTTATGTTTTATCGTCAATTTATATTTTAATTATCGGTATGAAATAAAAATGCATAAACTTCAAATGTTTACATTTCTTTTATTTTACAATAAGAAATTAATACAGCGGTGCACACCCCCAGTTGGCAGTGTTCACATCAAAAAGGCGGCAAAAGTATTTAATTGTTAGCCTCGGTAGCTCAGTGGTGCGGTCGGTCGACTGTTATTAAGCACACCTGGTCAGTACTTTGATGGGAGACCGCTCGACCGTCTGCGGTCTGTCCGTCTTATTTTTTTTTTAATGGAAACTGACACGGTTGACTACATCACCTACAACATCTTGTCAAGCCAACTGTCAGCCCATAACACCGGGTGAACTAGGTGCCACGTCAGTGCTTCCCTTCATTTCATGTCGGCTACACTGAACTGGACGGAAAACACGAACTATTTACATAGCCGTTTCGACCGACGTTTCGTTCAGTGCGGTGGTACCAACCCGGGCGGGATAAACCCTACCACCTAGTAAGGTCAGAAGGGAAGGTACCTACAGTTTTACGTGGACTCCGAACCGCGGTCAAACTCCAACGGTCGAGCAGTCGCCCATCCAAGTACTGACCGCGCTCAGGGTTGTTTAACAATTTGTCATGCAGGGCCGGATTAAGCTATATAGAGGCCCCAAGGCAATGCAAGTCTCGGGTCCCCTCGCGCCTTAGGCAGTTAGGTAGATAGGTTTTTTTTTTTTTATGTAATCCGTTATGGGTGGCTGAGTCGGAGGGGCCAAAGCACATGCTCTAACCAGCCAATATCACCTCCGAGAAGGTAGGTGCCATACCGGAGACTTCCCTGGATTGCTGGCTATACTAGACTAGAGGAGAACACAACCGTGGTTGCTTGCGGCGATCTTACATCCAGTACGGTGGTACCAACCCAGTCGGCTACAATTTGAGCCTACCACCTAGTAAGGGGCAAGGGAAGGGACCTACAGTTTTACACCGGTTCCGAACGGTGAAGCAGCGGGTGTAGGTATGCACGTAATTTTTTTCGTCAGAAAAAACTCATTGGTACACGCCGACCGGATTCGAACCTCGGACCTCCCGCATGAGAAGCCGATGCCCAAACCACTCGGCCACCCGCCGCTTAAAAAGCGGTAGTATCTGGAGGCGCGGCCGTGCCCCCGCCAAGTCGAGCAAACACGGCCGTACCATCCCTTTCTCGAAGCAACTCAGGGTTTAAACCTCATACCAACATCAAATAATGATCATTTATTAAAACGAAAACTTTTTATAGATTATTTAAGTAATGTAATTTTATGCAATACTTGCAAATGGTGATAATAGTAAAATTATAACAATGATTTATTTCTTGGTTTGACTGTAAATCAATCATCAAACATCCATATTATGCTTTGTCATATAAATAAATAAACCTAAAACAATTGAAGACATCAGGTGACAAAGGTGCTTTGTAACAAAAACAAAAGAGCTGAGAAAAATCAGGTCAAAGTTTTTTTAATTTAGGACTTTTGAATTGTTTTTTTTTTCTATTCCTGATAACTAACTGACTTAGTTTACTTTGTATGAACATGAAAAGCGTACAAAACCATGTGGATGAAGGTGTTTTGTACCACATAGCTCTTTCATCATGCACAAAAAATTCAATTTATGAGATGATCTTTGGAGATGATCGAACTGGAATAAGGTGTTATATGACCATGACTCCTTCTTCCACGGAAAAACCTACAATTTCGTGTACATAACACCTTCACCACTTGAATAACTCCTATTTCCGTCGTGATTTCGGATTTTCTGTCAGTGCCACTTGATTACTCGGCACATAACACCTTCATCTACGGTAAAAAATGCATTTCTAAAAAAATGTTACATAGTACCTTCGTCCACTCACGTCTTCAATTTGTAAAATGAAAACGAAAGCGACAAATTACCTAAAACTCTAATTTTGACTTATTTTTCTCACGAGCCGCGCCGGGGCCCCCAGGCTGCGCTGGGCCCATGGGCCTACATTGCATACATGGATAAACCGGGACTGTTGGCATGCCTCGAAGAATTGGTCGGGGGGTGTAACCGTTCAAACTGGCTATATAACCCTTTTAGGACGGCTAGACAAAGTGGCCGGTTTACTCGCCACTACCATTAAAGGTCACAATTCATACAAGTTTGGTCTAATTATGATCCTTATAGGAAAAAGCAGTCGCCGATAGATACAGTGGCCAGTGCACTATACACCTCTATTCAAGCGTCAAGTAAAATCAGACGAACAAATTACGGGTGGCCAGTGTACTGGCCGCCTGCCAGTAAACCGGCCACTTTGTTCTAGCCGTTCTATAAAGGGAGAAAGGGATCGAAAATGTAGGCGTTTTACAGCTGTACAGTTGGCATGCAAATTTTTTATTTTTTTTTGCCTACATACATAGTGTCACGCACGCCTGATTCCCGGTGGGGTAAGCAGAGACAACGGATCTCCACGCGCCACGATTCTAACACACATCTGCCGCCTATTCCACTCTCATCCATCATGTTTTTTTTGCAAAGTATAATTTTTTATTTGCAAATTTTTGTCTCGGAGCAATTGCTTTATTTTCTTTAGACGGCAATACTGTGTGAGCGAGAGGCAAATAGGAGCGCCACGCCATTTTCAATCCATTTCTTTAAATAACCAGATACAGTTGCTTTCACGAGTCATCATGAGCACAGACGGACAGTGGGCTAACATTGCACGCCACGCAAGTGTATAGTAGTCGAACGACGCGTGTGAGCCGAATAGGCGACGAGCTTCGACCACAGATTACCAATATACAGGGTGTAAAAACGGCGAGTACATTAAATTTAGGAAATGATTATTGGGATCAAGAGTAACAAAAAAGTCAAGTAACTTTTTTCTGAATTCCCTTTAAATAAAAAGTTACAGTTTTCATACAAACTAATTGATTATTTTCGTGTAAAATTATCTAATGACAACAGGGCAGCGCGGAAGGGGGAAGAACGGGTGAGACGTGACCGCCTTGGACGGAAGTGTTGGCGGGAGGGGCGGGGGTTAGCTTTGTGAGTGGAGGACTGGAGGTTGGTAGGCGGAGGGTGCGGAGTGGCAACAACGCGTTAAATTACACTAGACGAAAACATACATTTCAAAAAGTCATATCTCGAAAATTAGACACTTTAGAGAAAAACTTTATTTGCTTTTTTGTATAGAAAAACATGAGGATTGCGCTGGCGAAATTAATGTACTCGCCGTTTTAACACCCTGTATAGCCACTGACGCTGACTGACGAACCAATGGCGTGAAGCGTCGGCGCCGTCGACGACACACCCCGTCAAACCGACGAATGAAAAGTGCGCTCATGACTCGTGAAAGCGACTGTTAGTACATTGTGTGAACAGCCAAGGTGAACAGAATTTGTAGGTTATCTATCACATGAGTGAATTCATCTCTTGAGGTGCGTAGTACTGGTCCTGAGAACCTTGAAGTAGATTGTTGCCTCGCGGATACCAGTAGAGACCCTGGATAAAGACACACCATTAATATTTGCCGCGCAGAACTTACGACGAGACGGAAGTTAACTTTCTCCATATAAAATCGTCTTTCGGCATAATTATGTTTTATAGCCCCCTAAACCTTATCCGATTTAAAAAAAATGTTTTCTTGTCTTATGGAAATTCCAATCTAAGTTCTTGTAATTTTTTTGTTTCATGCCTACAGCACCGGAGCTAAACATTTGTATTTCGACCGAAAAAATAGGATTTTTTTATTTTTTGATGTCATGAAGTTCAAAGCTTTATTGAGGTCATCCATCACTTTAGATATAAAAAAATTAAAAAGACAGGAACGTAGATTGGACTGTCCTTATTACAATAAAAAAAAATTTGTAAAAATCGTATAAAGTTGAGGGGGATAAAAAACATAAATGCAGAAAAACGATTTTGTATGGAGAAAGTTAACTTCCGTCTCATCTTAATACTATTTGGTAGAGTAGGGTGCTTTCACTTATCTTCATATAAAAGTCGCGAAAATATTGCAAAATATTAACAAAAACCTAATGTTGTTCACGCATAGAGGGTTCCGTACCGTTTTCCTTCTTGCATAAAGGCGTCGGGGGACCGCAAAGTAAATACTCGCGCAGCTCTTGAGTTAGTTACTTAGCGGTCCCCCGACTCCTTTAAGTAAACGAAAATTATTTATGACTTTTAAGGGTCGGGGTTTTTTTTTATTTGTAATTTAACTTTTATTTCAAGGTTTTTAAAAAAAAACAACTGAATCCAAATTGGTCCACCCGTGAGATGTAATTTTTTTATTACTTTATAATTAGGTACCTACTTACTTTATTACTTGATTATGTACTAACAGAGCTAAGGACCGTTCCGGTTAACCAGCCTTCTAATGAAAAAAACCGCATCCAAATCGGTCCATTCGTTTCGGAGCTACGATTCGACAGACAGACAGACGGAGGCTCAAACTTATAACACCCCTGCGTTTCGGGGGTTAAAAAACCGGTCAAGTGCGAGTCGAACCGAGGGTTCCGATGGCGTGTTATGAAATGCTTCATATTAGTTAAATGTCATGATTAGTTAAAATGCTTCATAATCTATTCGGTAGATGGCGCGCGCGCATACACTTTTTGGTTTGTTCTATGGGAACCCCTCTTAAATTTTTTATTATTTGTTGTTATATCGGCCAAAACAACACATATTCTGTGAAAATTTCAACCGGCTACCTATTACGGTTCAAGAGATACAGCCCTCGGACAGACAGACGGATAGACGGACGGACAGACAGACGGCGTAGGCTTAGTAATAGGGTCCCGTGCCGGATACGGAACCCAAAAAAAAACTTACCTTGCCATTACCCTGGCAGGTGTATCTGTAGTCATGCAGACTAAGCGGGTCCAGGTAGCTCACCCCCGCGATTGATCCGTAGTTGGGAGGGAACATGTACCAGCACCCCTCCAGCGAATCTGCGGGAAGCATTTCAACTGTCAAGTGTTTTTGACGTGATAACGTCATAGAAATTGATGAACACCGGCTGCACGCACGAAAAAGTGTCACATTCCATCTGAGCCTGTGTGTGCAAGCGAGAGCGCGTAACAAGCGATAGAGAGGCACAATCGGCCCAAGCGGCAGTGTTGCCAAACGTACGGTAATTGCCGTATCGTACGGTAATCGAGGCTAGAAATCGACAAATGTACGGCGTACGTGGATTTGTCGGAGTGGAGTGGCTCCAACCTGTCCCTTCAACGAGTTACATACTATATCAACATCTGACGTGAATCGAGGAGTTCACCAGATATCGAACTATGAAGAACTTCACCAAGAAGCATAAGAAGAATTAGTATAAATATATACGCATGTAATAAATAGTAAAATAAGTATTATTAAGAGAAGGCTGTGACTTACTGATTGGTCACTGCCATTGGTTCGGTAGCAGGCTTAGATCGAGGTTGAGTTGCTTTTCGCACGGCCAGCTATACGTGGCTCTTTCCCGTATTAGTAATTCAAATAGTTTATATGCACACATTCCTGGAAATTCTACTTCTAATATAGTTTACAGGGAAGCGTTATTGTAGATTACAAATTACCATTGGTTGCTGCTTCACTTATGTAGGTCGAATCAAGTCTATAACCTGCCCAATTAAAAAACTAATCCAACGAACGGACAGACAGAGTCATGTTGCATTTTATAACAGACTGAGAAAGATCAAGTCCACGCGGACGAAGTCGCGGGCACAGCTATAGTATTCAAATAAAATTTCAACGGGCTACCTATTACGGTTCAAGAGATACAGCCCTCGGACAGACTGACAGACAGACAGACGGCGTAGGCTTAGTAATAAGGTCCCTTACCGGATACGGAACCCTAAAAAATAAACCAGTACTGACAAGTGGCGTTGCCCCTCTCCAAGTGCTCGTACGGCATTCTTGTTGTGGTTGGAATATCTGGAAGCGTGGTGGACTCTACCCACGGTGGAATTGGTGTGACGTGCCCGGTGGCTGGCTCACCGGGAATCGTGAAGGGCCCTGCGAAACCCGATTAGATTCAGATGAGTAATAAGTGCGGAGGGTGGCCGAGTGATCTGGGCGTCGTCGGCATCTCTTTCGCGAGTCGCAGGCTCACCGGGAATCGTGAAGGGCCCTGCGAAACCCGATTAGATTCAGATGAGTAATAAGTGCGGAGGGTGGCCGAGTGATCTGGGCGTCGTCGGCATCTCTTTCGCGAGTCGCAGGCTCACCGGGAATCGTGAAGGGCCCTGCGAAACTCGATTAGATTCAGATGAGTAATAAGTGCGGAGGGTGGCCGAGTGATCTGGGCGTCGTCGGCATCTCTTTCGCGAGTCGCTGGCTCACCGGGAATCGTGAAGGGCTCTGCGAAACTCGATTAGATTCAGATGAGTAATAAGTGCGGCGTGTCACCAAGTGATCTGGGCGTCGTCGGCTTCTCTTTCGCGAGTCGCTGGCTCACCGGGAATCGTGAAGGGCACTGCGAAACTCGTTTAGATTCAGATGAGTAATAAGTGCGGCGGGTGGCCGAGTGATCTGGGCGTCGGCTTCTCTTTCGCGAGTCGCTTGCTCACCGGGAATCGTGAAGGGCCCTGCGAAACCCGATTAGATTCAGATGAGTAATAAGTGCGGCGGGTGGCCGAGTGATCTGGGCGTCGGCTTCTCTTTCGCGAGTCGCTTGCTCACCGGGAATCGTGAAGGGCCCTGCGAAACCCGATTAGATTCAGATGAGTAATAAGTGCGGCGGGTGGCCGAGTGATCTGGGCGTCGGCTTCTCTTTCGCGAGTCGCTTGCTCACCGGGAATCGTGAAGGGCCCTGCGAAACCCCATTAGATTCAGATGAGTAATAAGTGCGGCGGGTGGCCGAGTGATCTGGGCGTCGGCATCTCTTTCGCGAGTCGCTGGCTCACCGGGAATCGTGAAGGGCACTGCGAAACTCGATTAGATTCAGATGAGTAATAAGTGCGGCGGGTGGCCGAGTGACCTGGGCTCGGCTTCTCTTTCGCGAGGTCCGTGGCTCGAATCCAATTCGGCGGCGTGTATACCAAACGGCATATAACTTGGACCTGCAGTGCAGTAGCCGTTAGGGTATCTTTGGTGGAGGGCGCGGGATGCGACGGCGGGGAGAGCGCCTGCAGACCGCATGATTGGCTGGCCAGTTGACCGCCGGGCACCGCGCGCGCGCGCGCGGTGCGCGGCGGTTGGTATACAGCGGCTGGTATACCAATGAGTTTTTCGGACTGAAAAAAGTTTACTTGCATACTTTCACCTAGGTACTGCTCCATGGTTCGGATTCCATGTAAAAACGTCGATCCACCGGGTTGACTGGAGGAAATTGCCTAAGGCAATAAGCCCGCCCTTGCCACAAATGTCTTTGATTAAATGGCATTAAATTGTATCAAGATGTCGTGCTTAATGGCGACAGTCCAGCCAGATCATAGTAGCGCGAATATGTACTAATCGATTCTTAGCCCGTTTCTTGTATGGGGACGCCCATTTGTTAAAATTTGAACCAGCTATCTATTACGGTTCAAAACAGCCCACGGACGGACGAACAGACAGACAGCGGCGCGCCGCGGCGTAGGCTTACTAATGGGATACGTAACCATAAAAAAAACGGTACTGTGTGGGGTCAGTACTTAATAAGAATAGTCCCACTGCATCTCTCCCCGTGCATGTCGTAAAAGGCGACTAAGGGATAAGCGGCCTGCAGACACCCCGGTCGGCTTGTGGCTTTCACGGAAGACATAGGCTGTCTGGGGTAGCTGGAGACTGCGGGGTTTTGCACGAAGGTCCCCAACCAAGCGGGATTAGTTTAGCAGGCCTAGAGCCAACCCCAAACCAAAACAACAAAAGCCTAAAAAGTGTACCTCCATAGTAGTTTTTGAAAGTCCACTCGCAATCGTGATGATGACATGACAACGGACTTCCTCGCTCCTTCGTGTAGTACGCCTGTCCGTTCGGAAGTGTCTGCAATTAATTCAGTTTTATTGTTGTTACCGACTTCAAAAAAAGGAGGTTATAATTCGACACGTATGTATGTAATATCGATGGAATGGCATAATATTCGTATAGGTTCTATGTGGTGCCGGTACTTAAAAAGAATAGCCCCACTGCATCTCTCCCCGTGCATGTCGTAAAAGGCGACTAAGGGATAAGGACAAGATGCCGTGCTAAAGGGCGGCGGGCTCGCCACCTCTCACCTTGGCACGGTACTTCCACCGAGTCATGCAGCAGGTGGGTCTTCGTGCCTTACTTGCTGCTTGATCGATTTATTTATTTATTTATTTATTTATTTATTTATTTATTTATTTATTTATTTACCTTATTTTAAATCTAAGAAACATTACAGGCTTAACCTAATGCGTTCCCTAGCATAAGTCTTATACATAACATGTATTTATGCTAATTCCTTATTTAAGTACATTACTATATAACTCTTGTATTTATTCAAACTATTGCTAAATAGGTCGAACTCTGGTTCTGTCGAATTAATTTTATTTATTATATTTATAGCTCTATTCAGAGGTGAATACAACTGCAAGTTGGTCCTCGAGGGAATTGGTTGCATTAGGTCGTGGGTTCTGGCTCTTAAGTAATTGTCTGGTGAGTAAAGCTTAAATCTATGTAAAAAGTCTGGGTTGCTTATTTTGCCATTCAGTATGCGGTAAACATACGACATGAGGGCTAAATCTCTTCTCCATTCTATAGAATTGTAGCCCACCATGCCTAATATGTATTTAGTTGGGAAGAGGTACGGGTAATAATTATACGTTTTGTAATAAAGCATTCTAATGAACTTTTTTTGAACTTTTTCCAATATCAGTTTGTAATTAAACTCATGCGGCGTCCAGATGATTGCGTTGCTTTCCAGTTTACTTCGTACGAATGAATTAAACAGCAGCTTTATGGAGTCAGCATTGTGAAAATCTCTCGATTGACGCAACACTACCCCCAATGTTCTACTGGCGGCTTTACACACTCCCTCAATGTGATCGTGAAACGTCAATTTGTCATCAAAAATAACCCCCAAGTCCTTGACCTGCGTATCGCGCCTCAATGATACTCCACCTAGTTGGTAATTGTGTAGTGTTGGAGCATTTTTCCTCGAGAAACTAACAATCATGCACTTATCTACATTGAAATGCAGCTTGTTAGCTAGACTCCAATAATTTACTTCATCTATGTCCCGTTGGAGAGCCAGGCAGTCGGCCCGGCTTCGAACTTCCGTGAATATTTTTAAATCATCCGCGAACAACAAACACAGCGCAACCCTAATCACAAACGGAAGGTCGTTTATCATCAGGAGAAACTCCAGTGGTCCCAGATTTGACCCCTGACTGACCCCTGACCTGGTGTAGTACGATTTTGACATGGTGCCTTTGTATTGCACGTACTGCCTTCTATCTCGCATATAATCAGCAAAAAAAGTAAGCAGTTTGGATGTAAACCCAAAGTCTGCCATTTTTTCTAGAAGAACATCATTGTCCACCTGATCAAAGGCCTTTCTGAAGTCAAAGTAGGCTACATCCACCTGATGACCCTCGTCCATTTTTTCTATTAAGTAGGTACTTAGACACACCAGATTTGAAGTGGTGGAGCGCTCCGGTCTAAAGCCATGCTGTTCATTTGAGAGGCGATGTTTTACCTGATTGTATATTTGCTTTTGGAGTACTGTTTCGAAGACCTTCGCGAATGTGTTTAGGACCGCCACTGGTCTGTAGTTAGAAACATCCGACTTAGCTCCCTTCTTGTGTATCGGTACCACTCTACTGTCCTTCCAAACTACTGGATATTTCTGCGTTTTAAGTGACGTGTTAATAATGTGAAGTAGTGGCTCCGCTACAAAGCCTCCACACATCTTTATCACCGACGGCGGTAAGCCGTCCGGTCCAAAGGAATGCTTAGGTTTTAGTTGTTTGAAGGCATTTTTTAAGTCCCCGTATGTTACTTCTCCGATAGCTACCTGGTCAGAGTTGGTTTTGCCTCTGCAACCGGCCGCCATAGGATCGAGCACCGGTGCTGTATTGTTGTACACGGACTCAAAATACTCCGCAAAGGCGTTTGCGATATCTTTTTCAGTATATTTTACTCCATTGTAGGTAACCTCATCGGGGAGAGAAACTTTCCGTTTACTCGCCCTTATGAACTTCCAAAACTGTTTGCAATCCTCTTTTATACTACTCTCGATCGTTCGCATGTATGTATTATATAATTCTCTCGATCGATACCTAACCTTACTGCGCAATTGACTAAACGTTTCCCGGTCACACTCTTGTTTGGTTTGCTTATACCGCCTGTGGAAGAAAGCTTTGCTGCCAATGTCGCGAATCAGTTCAGCGTCAAACCAAGTAGGATACGAAAACCTTGATTGTTGATTAGCTCCACATCGCTTTTTCTTAGGCACACAATCATCTATACACTCTTGTAGCTTTGCATAGAATACGTTTACCCCTTCATCTACATCAGATGAAGTGTAAACGCTTGACCAGTCGACCGCGCTCAGACAGTCGCGCAATCTAGGAAAATCTGTTTTGTAGAAATTCCATTCCTGGGTATTGTCCTCCTTGTTACTACTTTTCTCTAAGTTGTGCTTCAGCGTTATATAGAGCGGAGGATGGTAGAGATCTTGCTTTACCAACTCCTCATCGGCTGCCTCCACAGCTATGTTCTCCTCTGAAAAGTTCGACAGAACCAGATCCAACATCCTGCCGTATACGTTTGGTACACAATTGTGCTGCTCGAGACCACAAAAAGACTTAAAACACTCCAATTGGATTTTCACGTGTTGCGGCATAGAATGTGTGTTGAAATCTCCTACAATTAAAATATTAGAGAAACTATGACTTAATATATACTCTTCTGTAATACTTAAAAATTTTATATAATTATCTGCACTTATGCTAGGGGCTAAATATACTACACACAAAAACAATTTAAAAGAGCTCTTACTTAACGTAGCATATACACACTCGCACCCCGGGAGGTTGGGGGCGCCGGCCGCGCCTTGCAGCCGGTAGCCGCCGCGCGCGGCCGCCAGCACCCCGCCTCCCCGCCGCCCGGCGGCTCGGTCACATCGCATTGTTTCGTTCGTTCGTTCATCGATTTAATCTTGTTCGAATACTTTGCGAAACGTGGCGGTCGGTGTTGTGCTGTAATTTACTAGAGTACTTGCAGCACAACACCGATTACTCTGCTTACCCCGAGATTGTCGGGATTCAGCGTGTGTGATATGTATATATGTATGTATGTTCTATGTGGGATTCTAAACAGGTGTGCCAAATTTCATTAGCGTATGTATGTTTGTATGTATGTATGTATGTATGTTTGTCCACTTATTACTCCGAAACTATTAATCGGATTGTAAACATTCTTTATTGGCTTACACTTACTTCGACTTAGGGAACAGTGCAAGTTTCATCAAAATTGGTTCAGTAGTTCTTAAGATATGGACTGTTAAGGGTGTACCAATCCACGTCATCGCGTCGGTTTAACGCCCAATTCTACGCAGAATTGTTATGTGATTTAACTAAATGGAGTGAAATAAAAAACTTTTAAAAAACGTTGCACCGACTTCAAAAAACGACGCTAGAACTGAAAAGTGTTAAATCATATTTGTATTCATATTCGTACCCTTGAGTTGAAAGGGGTACAAAATCACACCTGAAAATTGATAGATTCACCCAAAGACATTAAACCCACCCTCTTCCATAGCCTCTCAAGCTTTTGTACTGCCTTCAACACGTCGTCGGTGTAATGTTTTTTATGTCAATCATCCATAGATATAAGAAGGAGAGTAGTTATGCAATAGAGGCGTGTCCGCGACACCGTAATATCACAGATGTTGTAAAGACAGTAAATTTGCTTTCACGAGTCATGTCATGCATGAGTCATGTCATGAGGACAGTGGACTAACATTGCACGCAAGTATATAGTAGTCGAACGACGCGTGTGAGCCCAATAGTCGACGAGCGTCGACCGACGCTGACTGACGAACCAATCGCGTGAAGCGTCTGCGCCGTCGACGTCACATCCCGTCAAACCGTCCAATGAAAAGTGCGCTCATGACTCGTGAAAGCAACTGTAATAGGCTTCCGCAAAGTTAGGCCTAGTATACCCACCAGCAAAAAGTCATGATGTCTATATTTTATGCCTTGTATATTGAAATCCAATATGAAACTGCCCGATGTGACCATGCAGTAGGCTTCAGTGAGCGGCGGCAGCTGGTACGCGGTCAAACCACACTTCACGTGAGCCTTGGGTAGCGTGACAACGTCTCGAGTGTGCTCGGTGTTCTTCTTTGGCGGAAATCTGCAATTTCTCCATAATATATACAGGGTGACTGGTAATTCGATCTATTCCTTGAAAGGGGTTATACTAGGGGTTATTTGGAACAATTTAACCCCTATCACCTGGGGGTCGGAAATGAGCGGTTTCGGAGATGTTGGGGATTTTAGATTTTTTTTAAACTTTCTGACTTGTAATCGAAAAGAAATGTTTTAAAAAAACATGCTTATTTTTGGGCACTCCATTGATATTTTTCTGAAAGCTGGTAAGCTACCAATCATTTCAAATAAAAATATAGACCCCAAACTCTCAATGTCTCAGAAATAAAAGGTCTTAAATGACAATTTTTTTAATTTTTATTTATTGTAAATAATTCCCATCCAAACACTTAACGAGAATCTCGGGATTACCGAGGCGTGCGGCAATGGCTGGGTGAAAACTATCCACTGAGATGGATCGGTCGAGGTGGCCAGCTTTCAGAAAAATACCAATGGAGTGCCCAAAAATAAGGATATTTTTTTTCGATTACAAGTCAGAAAGTTTCAAAAAAATCTTGAAACCCCGATATCTCGGAAACCGCTCATTTCCGACCTCCAGTTGATGGGGGTTAAATTGTTCGAAATAACTTCTAGTATAACCCCTTTGAAGGAATAGATCGAATTTCCAGTCACCCTGTATAATTAGTATAGTGACTATACCCAAGACCAACGGTCGTTGGACTATATCCAACCACCGTTAGAGTAACGGTGTTCTACACTGGCGGCCATGGACAGGAAAACCTTTTCAGCCTCGGTAGCTCAGTGGTGCGGTCGGTCGACTGTCGTTAAGCAACCCCTGAGCGCGGTCACTACTTGGATGGGTTGCTCGACCGTTGGAGGCTTGGAGGTTTGAGGCTGACTGTGGATCGGATTCCACGTAAAATTGTAGGTCCCTTCCTTCTTACCTTATACTATATAGCACCGCACTAAATGACAGGTCGGTCGAAACTGCTATGTCAATAGTTCGTGTAGCCGGTCTTCCAAAGGTAATCACTGGCGTGGCACCTACTTCACCAAGGTGTGTGTATGGGTTTACAGCGCGGGTGTAATCTAAATAGATTTTTTTATGGAAACCGACACGGTTGGCTACATCACCTACAACATTTGTGATGCTAGCCCATAACACCGGGTGAACTAGGTGCCATGCCAGTGCTTCCCTTCATTTCATGTCGGCTACACTGAACTGGACGGAAAACACGAACTAATTACATAGCAGTTTCGACCGACGACGTTTCGCTCAAGAATATCCCGTGTCAAGGCGTACACACCTGAATATGCAGACTCCAAGATGGCACTCCAACCCTTGTTGGTAGTCGTCCATAGGGAACGCAATGTCCGGATCGTCTTCAACATAATATTTAGTGTCGTCGCCCTCGTGGACGAATCCGAGGAAATAAAACGTTTGCCCAATGCAATACGGCGCTTCAGCTCTGCCGATGTTGTACAGATCGCTACTCAACTCCGATAGAAAGAGGTACATGTTGTCGCCGCAGGAGTATTCTGAAAAAAAAAAATAAAAGCCGTCAGGCAGGATCGCACAAATTATGGTTCCGTACTCAAACAAAAAAAATTATTTTTTTTCGAAAATATTACATTGTCGAAAAAATCTGCAGTGTTCTTGTAATCTATGCTTTCTTATCTACTAACCCAATGAAAGTAAAAATTGGGGGACACACTGGTAATTTTTCGCACATTTTTAGCTATATCATTATGACCACTGAACATAAAATCGTAAAAAAATATTTTTTTAATCCCTACAGTTAGCTCTATCAAATGATACCACACACGATTTTTCTATTGGTATCAAAAATTAATTTTTAATTTTTTTTCGAAAATACCACCATGTCCACCATTTCAAGAGGGAAAGCTCTGAAACTTTTTCCCAGACTCGGTCATTTTATAGTACTTTTTGGTGAAAATCTTTTCATCCAAACAGTTCGTATTAGGTCGCTACAAACTCTTTGGTTTCATCGAGCTTTGGTGGACGGTTAACGTCCGCCGTTATTAAATAAAAATGAAGTCACTAGCTTACTTGATTATCTATAGTAGAATTGAACAGCATGTAAGTAGGTAAATTCCAAAGTATTCCAAACACTTAAATTTGAATGGCTACAGACTCACACTGTCCATCGAGTTTTTTTTTTACAATTTTAAATTTTCATATGAAACAAAAAATACGGAATTTCGATTTGAGTGAAAAGGTTTTTTCTCTTTCTCAAGCCTATCCTGAAACATCCCTAAGTTAAGTGGCGGGTGGCCGAGTGGTTTGGGCATCGGCTTCTCATGCGAGAGGTCCAAGGTTCGAATCCTGTCGGCGTGTACCAATGAGTTTTTTCTGACGAAAAAATTTACGTGCATATACCTACACCTGCTGCTTCACCGTTCGGAACCGGTGTAAAACTGTAGGTCCCTTCCCTTGCGCCTTACTAGGTGGTAGGCTCAAATTGTAGCCGACTGGGTTGATACCACCGTACTGGATGTAAGATGGCCGCATAGCAGCCTCGGTTGTGTTCTCCTCTAGTCCAGTATAGCCAGGAATCCAGGGAAGTCTTCGGTATGGCACCTACCTTCTCGGAGGTGATATTGACTGATCGGAGCATGTGCTTTGGCCTCTGCGACTCAGCCATCCATGCCGGATTACATAAAAAAAAATCCCTGTATATAAGGTGCTTCGTTATTCATGTCAAATATTTCGAGAGGGTTACATACACACTAAAATAAACACGTTACGCAAAAAAAATTATACGTTTTTAGCATTACTATTCGAGAAATTTAACAAAACATGTTTGCTACCTAAACATTTAAAAGATCAACCTGTGTGTACCTGTAGGTAACTCCACTGTACGGCGTCAATGACCGTACTATGTTCAAACGCAGAACAGCTGTTTGTTGTGTTTTTTAATGTGTGAGAGGAGTTGTGTGCGTGTGTTTATTTTTTTGTTAGATGTAGATGTAGAGAAAAAATGCTCCTATGAACATAATATGTTTTTTTTCTTACGTAAAGTGTTCATCAGTGCGTATGTAACCCTCCCGAAATATTTGACATGAATAACGAAGCAGCTTGTATAACACACCTTCACTGATATAAAACTCCATAGGGACAGCGCCTACGTCTTCGCTTCCGATGCGCTCCATCTTAATAGCGTTGTGAATGTCATACATCGTCAGCATATTGTCCGTTGCATCGTCGAGCGCTATTTTGAGAATCTGCGAAGCGAGAATTGCATATACATACTATCGCTTTTTTTTATGAAAACTGACACGGTTGGCTACATCACCTACGACATCTGTGATGTCAGCCCATAACACCGGGCAAATTCTTGCAGCACAACACTCATTATTATTCTTTGTCAGCCTCGGTAGCTCATTGGTGCGACCGGTCGACTGTCTTTCGTGATTATAAGCACACCAGGGCGCGGTCAGAACTTGGATGGGTGACCGCTCGACCGTTGAAGGCTGACCGTGGTTCGGATTACACGTAAAACTGTAGGTCCCTCTCCCTTCCCTTCTTACCTTACTAGATGGTAGGGTTAAACCCGTCCGGGTTGTTACCACCGCACTGAATGAAAAGTCGGCTGAAACGATTTTCCGTCCTGTTCAGTGTAGCCGGCACGACCGAAGGGAAGCACTGACATGACACCTAGTTCACCAAGGTGTTATGGGCTGACATCACGGATGTAGTAAGTTTCCATAAAAAAAAAACAAAAATCGACCAAGTGCAAATCGGACTAGCGCACTGAGGATTCAGTGCGCTAGTCCGTATCACCGCACAATATTTTATTTTGTGTTATGATTTTCGAAAAAAAAACATTGTAATTTCTTTCATTCATTTCTTGATGGTTAAGTACCTACTAAAACAAAAAGTCCTACCAATAAATATGAAAAATAAATAAATATCTAATATAAATTGGACCGTTGGAGGCTGACCGAGGTTCGGATTCCTCGTAAAACTGTAGGTCCGTTCCCTCCTAATCTTACTTGGTGGTAGGGTTTAACCCGCCCGGGTTGGTACCACCGCACTGAACGAAACGTCGGTCTAAACGGCTATGTAAATAGTTTGTGTTTTCCGACCAGTTCAGTGTAGCCGGCACGATCAAAGGTGGAAGCACTGACATGGCACCTAGTTCACCCGGTGTTATGGGCTGACATCACGGACGTTCTAGGTGATGTAACCAACCGTGTCAGTTTCCATAAAAAAAAAAATATTTATATTATTATTATTTGATAATAAAAGAAGAATTTCTATTAAAACTAAACTATCTTAAAAAAATAATTATAATAAAATAAACTTTAAATTAAATACCTATAACTATTATATTATAATTAAATAAATGAAGAAAAATGAGGGTTGCGCCGGTTGAGCGTTTGGGGTGTGATGGGAGCGCTATGAAAGAAGATAGATCTCCTAATAGATACATTTATAAATCTATACGATATGTCAAATAGAAAAGTGTCACCTTAAGCTCTTTGGTATGCAGATGTATAAACCTCTCCAGGTGATCCGTAGCTACATGCACGTGCTCGTTTATAACAAACTGAAAACAAACAAACAAACAAAACTAACACTAACATCACACACGCTGAATCCCGAAAATCGGGGTAAGCAGAGTAATCGGTGTTGTGCTGCAAGCACTCGCACTACATCATCGCATAGTAAACTACAGCACAACACCGACCACCACGTTTCGCAAAGTATTCGAACAAGATTCAATCGATCAAGCAGCAAGTAAGGCACGAAGACCCACCTGCTGCATGACTCGGTGGAAGTACCGTGCTAAGGTGAGAGGTGGCGAGCCTGTCGCCCTTTAGCACGGCATCTTGTCCTTTTCCCTTAGTCGCCTTTTACGACATGCATGGGGAGAGATGCAGTGGGGCTATTCTTTTTAAGTACCGGCCCCACACGGTACAAACAAACAAACAAAACCAAAGCAAAATGTCATTGACACACATGGTACATTCTTACAAGTTCATTTCATTCAGTACAAGGACAGTCGAATCGTAGTCGAAGTCGAAGTGTAGTCGCGCACCGAGGGTTCCGTATCGCTATGTCATGGTCAGCGCCACTCACGCCATCTATGGCCATAGATGGCGTGTTTTATGAAATGCTTCATATTAGTTTAAATTCATGATTAGTTAAAATGCTTCATACTGTTTTCGGTAGATGGCGCGCATACACTTTTTAGTTTCTTATATGGGGACCCCCGTGAATTTTTTACTTTTTCTTATTTTTTTTTATTATTTATTGTTATATCGGCCATAATAATAACACATATATTCTGTAAAAAATTCAACGGGCTACCTATTAAAGTTCAAGAGATACAGGCCTCGGACAGACAGACAGACGGCATAGGCTTAGTAATAGGGTCCCGTACGACGGATACGGAACCCTAAAAATCGGATAAGGTTTTTGGGGACTGGAAAACATAAATGCCGAAAGACGATTTCGTATGCTTCGTTCTCGTCTTAAAACAAAAATATGAGACCTGGTCCACTTCCTGCTTGATCTTCATCATTTCAGTGTGATAGTGGGCGAGATGGTCGAGCTTGTCAGCCGGATCGTGCCCGTATATCTCGAACGGGTCGAGCACCATGGCTAGGGTCAGATTCTCTCCTGGCTCTTCGCAGCATGGATGGTCTTTCCTCTCGTACGCCTCCTTTGAAAAGAAAACAAAATGAAAAAACAATTAATCCATTTTTTTTTTTTTTTTTTTTATTGTGGCTGAGCCGGAGGGGCCAAAGCACATGCATGGTCGGTAACTTTTTGAGATTTTCCAAAATTTGTCAAAGATTCAAAAAAATTTCGCCGACTTGGATCGAGAATTTCCCAATAACTTTTTTTTGAGGTCGCTATTCAAGAAACGGAAAAACTTGAATCTCGGGATTGAATTAAGCTACAGTTTGAGCCATCTTAGGAGGCGGACAGACAAAAACTGTAGGCGCTAGCGGGTCCCTTACGCGCGAGGCCAGTCTGCGCTCCGTTCACTATATCGTCAGTACGATAAAGAATGAATACCTATTAACAAATTTGTAAAATTTTATCGTGTGCTATATTTCTAAATTATATTTTCAATGCCTTTGATAGTTGCGCGTAGTGTGAGATCTGTAGATTTTTTGACAGGTATGGTATAGCATAGCGAATCTACGGTACCCTCCGTGCGCGAGTAAAACTGTAAAACTCACACTTAAGTAAACGATTTTTTGAAGCTTATTCAACGTGGAATCCCGCGGTGGTGAACAAACAAACATCCATACTTTCTCATTTATAATATTAGTGCTATGGCGTAAGTATGTAAATGTTAGAAAACAAAAGCTTCTAAAAAACGTCGTTATACACCTCATGGGTGGCTCGGCGCCAAATGTCGCGTTTTCTATTTTGAAAAAAAAAAGTTTAATTACGTGAATTCTAATATTTTATTAAAAAAATATTATTTACTCACCACACTGACGAAAAAACATGATAATAAAATGACATTAAAACGGCGGAGGAACAGTCCGACCATTGTAACCGCGCACTAGCAACTAGGCTTGCCAGATCTGACGTTAGCCTTCCCGGGACATATCTACTACCTGCAGCAGTCCTACACAAAATGAGGTGGAGAAAATGTCAGACATTTTTTTCTGTTACAATTTTTAACGGCGAACTTTTTCCGTTTTTTTTTTTTTTATCGCGAACAACTTTAGTAAGCAACACTACACTAAAATGAAAGAAGAATCATTCTTTACATTAATTATTAATATTTCTTGTGAGTTGCTAATTTGAGTAGTTTATCAGCATCAGCAGCGGGAGCACAAATGCGTCGATAAGCCTATATCGATCGATAAACATCTATTTGCTTCGTTCGACGAAGTAGAAGAATAGATGTTTATCGATCGATATAGGCTTATCGACGCATTTGTGCTCCCGCTGCTGGACTTTTGTTCGCCGGCTTCTTTGCGCGACGTCAAGTCGTATAGGTACAAACATATTTTTCTTACCGGGACAAATTGCACTCTCCGGGACAAAATGATCCTTCGCCCGGGACACGGGACATTAGAGCCTAGCCCGGGACAATCCCGGAAATCCCAGGCACCTGGCAACCCTACTAACAACGCTCTGGCTGCGATAAGCCAGTTGTATATAACTACCAATTTAACATCATATCTACGTAGTTAATTTGTGTTTCGTTAAAGACATTTAAAAAAGCCGGCCAAGTGCGAGTCGAACTCGCGCACCGAGGGTCCCGTATCGCCATGTCACGGCTAGCGATACTCACGCCATCTAGATGGCGTGTTATGAAATGCTTCTTAATAGTTAATGTTATGCTTCATAATCTATTCGGTAGATGGCGCGCGCGCATACACTTTTTGGTTTCTTCTATGGGAACCACCGTGAATTTTTAACTTTTTCTATTTTTTTATTATTTGTTGTTATATTCGCCATAATAACACATATATATTCTGTGAAAATTTCAACGGGCTACCTATTACGGTTCAAGAGATACAGCCCTCGGACAGACGGACTGACGGACAGACAGACAGACAGACGGCGTAGGCTTAGTAATAGGGTCCCGTACCTGATACGGAACCCTAAAAACGGTACTTACTTCGGTTATTCAGCCTCGGTCGGTCGCCTGTTGTTAAGCAACCTGGGCGCGGTCAGTATTTGGATGGGTGACCGCTTGACCGCTCGTTGGAGGCAGACCATATCGACCTTATCGCTTTTTATTTCTTAAAACGACACAATTTAGTTAAAACTGTTAAAAAAAAATGTAGTGTAGGAATAAAACATTTATGTTCTATTTTTATTCCGTTGAAATTTTAGACATTTCTAGATCTAAGCTCATAATGTCATACCTACATATCGGATCTGTAAATAGTTCGTGTTTTCGAAGCACTGACATATAGGGCACCTAGTTTACCGATGTGTTTATGGGCTGACATCACGGATGTTGTAGGTGATGTAGCCAACTGTGTCAGTTTCTACAAAAAAAAAATGTCATTCATCATTCATAAATCATTCATTATTCATTAGTCTTACATTTTATTTTATTTTAGTACATACATACATACATATCACACACGCTGAATCCCGACAATCGGGGTAAGCAGAGTAATCGGTGTAGTGCTGCAAGGAGTCTGGTAAATTACAGCACAACGCCGACCACCACGTTTCGCAAAGTATTCGAACAAGATTTAATCGATCAAGCAGCAAGTAAAGAACGTGGACCCACCTGCTGCATGTTTCGGTGGAAGTACCGTGGTGAGAGGTGGCGAACCTGTCGCCCTTTAGCACGGCATCTTGTCGTTATCCCTTAGTCGCCTTTTACGACATGCATGGGGAGAGATGCAGTGGGGCTATTCTTTTTAAGTACCGGCTCCACACGGTACCTACTTTAAATACCGGCCCCACACGGTTGTTATTTTAGTATTTCATTCATTTGAACGAATTTTCTTGACCCCGTGTGTGAAGGTAGGTACGACTGTCGCAAAATAAAACGAACATTTTGAGTAACACTTTATAATAGAACGTAATCAGAATCACTTTAGCTTAACTATCAAAGGTATACACTACAGTTCTGAATGTTTCATGAACTAGTGCACGAACGATTCGCTCTGACTTTTAAAAATATGTTTTTAAAAATTATTGCGATATTGGTAGACAAGTATTAAGATTAGCTAATCTATGTACTTCCTAATTTGACACATTTTCGAATTCACATTTTATTCTTTTTAAGCCAAAATTAAAACATTAAATGACTTCTTTTCCTTTACACGGTCAAACAATTTCAAAAAGAAGCGTCATGGCCTCTTGGATCATTCGCCTACAATCATTGACTTATATATGACTTATATTGACAATACACCATTCGTTCTCAGGGAGCGTCCATAACCCACAATCAAATCAATTTGTTATCTTTTGGTGTGTCCCCCTTCCAGATGGACCGTAGTTTTTTCCATATTTAATCTTTTATCTTATGTCATTTGCGCTATTTTCTGTTCCTAGAAAATTTTAATTCAAAATTACATCGGAAAACTGGGGTCAATTAAAATTCATTTCATTTCATTTCATTTCATTTCATTTCATTTCAATTAGTTTGCAAGGGTTGAAACACCATTAAATAGGAATAACGGGGAAAATTTGTTTCCAATTTATACATACATACCTACCACACGCTCTATCCCGACAATCGGGGTAAGCAGAGTAATCGGAGTTGTGCTGCAGGTAATCGTTTAGCAAAGTATTCGGACAAGATAACTATCAAGCAGCAAGTAAGGCACAAATACCCACCCGCTGCGTGACTCGGTGGAAGGACCGCGCCAAGGTGGCTAGCCTGTCGCCCTTTAGCGCGGCATCTTGTCCTTATCCCTTTTCACATTTTACGACATGCACGGGGAGAGATGCAGTGGGGCTATTATTTTTAAGTACCGGCCCCACACTGTTTTTTACAATTACCTATTACAATAAGCGCCCTCTATCGAACGAAGACACACACTTGTATATTTGCGCATATTTTCATATTGATATGATAGGGGCATAGCTAGCTGACTTTTATATAAATCCACTGAAAATTGGCAAAAATTAAAATAATCATTAGATAAAACTTTTGACAGATCGCTATTACTAAAAAAATCACCTGGAACTTGGAAGACATCATTAGGTACCTAATATTCATAATATTATTATAATAATTATTTTTATATGTTAGTACTAAGCATGTACTCGCTTTAATATTTCTTCACTAAATAGATGTAAAACTAAAAATTACCAGAAAAAATACGTCCCGACTCCCGACCCCTCTTTGATTTTCGGCCTTGCATCTATCTTATGAAGTAATATTATTTATCTTTCAACATACGCAGACATAAATATTCGAAGCGAGTTTTCACAATTTCAACCAAACTGACACATTTCTAGCCAATAATGGAAGACGCATATAACAACACACCTAGTCTTAACTTGTTACAGGATTATATAATACACTGGTGTATATTTATATATAATATATCATATATAACAATAGCTACATTGCATCACTAATATGGAAGACATTTTTGACTATTTTAACATCAATTTCAAACTTTTAACAATATGCTTATGTACTTTCTCACATCGATATTACGTTGTTTTTTTTAATAAGTTACTCTTAAATGCATAAAATACAATTTTTTTCGCGTGCACGATTCAACGATTCATTCGCCATCCCTTCTTCGTACTTAGACGTTCCTTTTTCAAAATGGTGTTTTTTTTTTGCAGTGGTCAATTCCTCTCTCGCACACTTTAGAAAGGGGTGGACATACAAATAGGTGTAAGTCAAAAAAAAAATCTTTCTTCAAAAAGTAGATTTTCCGAATGCATTTTTTTTATCATTTTGATCTATTTTTCAAATACTGAAAGACTTCGTCGCTCTTGACAATCTCCAAAGCATCTTGGGTGCTAAACTTTTGACTATCTATCTATGCGTATATAACGACTTGATATGTCGGTATTATTCTATGAAAATTGACAAATACATCGAAATGTTGATACGCCTAATGTTGATACATCTAAAATGTTGATACACAATCACATATTATGTTTGGAAGACATTTTTCTCCGTGTGACTATGTTGATTTTCATCATCGATATATGTAAGTAAATATTCAAAACGGCACTGGCATGCTAAAATTTAGCCTTATTAGCTACATTTGATCTGCATGCACACAATTCGCATCAGATAGGAGATATGCGTAACAGAGACGTTTTCGAAAAGGAACTATTTCCGTTGTAACATAATGGTTATAATAACCGTACTGGATGTGAGATGGCCGCATAGTAGCCTCGGTTGTGTTCTCCTCTAGTCCAGTATAGCCAGCAATCCAGGGAAGTCTCCGGTATGGCACCTACCTTCTCGGAGGTGATGTTGGCTGGTCGGAGCATGCGCTTTGGCCCCTCCGACTCAGCCACCCATACCGGATTACATGAAAAAAAAAAAATAATAATTTTCAGTAGAGCCAAAAAACTGATAGATAAATTAAACTTAGCATATCTAGTAGATTTATTTATACAGTGACATTGATAAGGAAAATATATTATGAACAGAATATTATGTATAATTTAATGATTTTATATATACATGCTACAGACGTTCTAAATTTGGAAATAGGCCCTTTTGCCTAGACAAAATGGAAATAGGCCCTTATTTAGGTCCTTTCGATTAGTTTTCAATTGTAATTTTCTATAGGAAATAGTTCGTTTATAAAATATAAGGAAATAGACCATTCAAATTTTACAAGGAGGTGTATTTGAATACAAAGACTGAGAATCCGTCAAAAACGCGGAACTCGTCGAAACGGAAATAGTTCCTTTTGAACAGACGCTCCTGATTTGATATTTCATCTTTGGTGCATAAGAATGAAATAGCAAGACTTTATTACCTTCCTCGACGTATTTGGTGGTATTAATTTATTATTTTTTAACAGGTAGGTATTTACTTTCACTTTACTCGCGTCCCTTAAATCAGGAACGATATAGGGGGCAGCGGTGTGGAGCGCTCTAAAACGCTTCCTAGATCGCCGCGTGTGTAGACAAATCGAGGCACAAGAACATTTAGAGAGTTTTGGACTTCAGACTGTCCAATGCTTATAAGAGAAACAGCGTCGCCGAGCTCCGTGGGTAGCGGAGGGCACGGCACGCGCTCTGATTGGATGGTATCGGGCGGTATCGCACTCTGATTGGTTGGTAACGAATGGAATTTGTACGTTTATACAAACATCGTATTACGCTGCCGCGGGGAAGGTCCGACGTCCTTACCTATGAAGTGTTCTTGTCGAGGCAGTAATTATTATTGTCCCTCTTGAAAATCGGGACAGGCGTGTTCTATCTACCCACGATTCAAGTACGATTTTGCCGTTCAGCCGGAATCGGTACGTGTGTAGCGAAATCGGAGCGTTTTCTTCGAGCGGCAGGCCAGGGACCTTTGTTAGGGCCCGATTTCAAACCAACCACCGATGTCCCGGCATCAACTCTGATTTTAGGGACGTGAGTAGCCCGCCTAACATTAATGTCGCTTCCATAAAAGACGAATGCGAAATACCCACCTAGAACAAATTTGAATACAGTCGAACCCCTGATAACCCTTCCCGTCCGGATCGGACTGGCAGTCGGTCGATATGGACATGAATTTTGTTTTTGCACAGTTCAGTGTAACCAATACGACGAAGGAGAAGCACAGCAAGTCAAGCACCTACTCGTTACGACAGCAGCAAGGTGTGATGAGCAGACACTCTTGGTGTAGCAGTAGATGTTGTCAACAATGTCATGTTCCAAAAATATGATAGCCTTATAATCTGGGTAATTGGCAAATTCAAGACTGTGACAAATATTTTTTCGGATTATCGAAGTCCCACAGTACAGGTATAGGTATTTAGGAAGCACAGGATTCAACAGTGACTAAATTGATCTCAAAATGCAGTGCTTTCATGGTTATCCAATATCTAACATTAATCTGTGGTGGCGCACTATACGTATACTCTTAAATCTACGACTAACGAATTTAAAAAGGTAAACCGATCTCAAATGCCTTTATCAATGCTGATCCCGAATCGTACACACCGATGAAGCCGACCAGAAACCCGAGACCAATGATGAAGTAATCGTAGGCCCTTGTCTGATTGTCGATTATATTCCCCTTCAGTTTCAAGTGAAAGTACGCCGGCCAGATGAAACTGAGCATAGTTCCGGTGAAACTGCCGATGAATCCCATTAAAATTTGAAAGTGAGGAATGAAAATCGCCATCAGTACAGTAAACATAATAACACCGAGCCTCCAGGCTAAACCCCACACTTTAAGCTCTCCATCCAAGGCGTAAATAGTTGGGAATAGAGTCTTCGGCTTGCCTCTAAACATTGCGCGTTCCAACAGCTCACAAGCTGCGTAGTAAGGCAATGGATAACTCAACCCTGCCTTAATCACCAGACAGAAGTTCACGAGGCCTTTGAAGCGGGCAGAATGGAGGTTGTTGGTGATGACTTGTTGGGTATCGTTTTGAAAAGTCAGGAAGCAGATCCATCCAAAGATCGCCTTAAAAGCTGCTGCGGCGATGTGAGACCAGTTCAGCATCCATTCGAAGCGAGACCTGTCCTCCATGTTGCCCTCGAGAGTCGGTAGAAAAATTTGCGAAGTGTAAGAGAAGACGATGACGCCGAGACTGATGGGGAAGTTCTCTAAATCGAGACTCCACTTGACTTTGGACCAGCCCCAATCGCTGATTTGAAGTAGACAGTAACCGACGATTACAGCGTTGATGAAGAGATGGCTCATGGTGCACCAGAAGGAGAGCATGCTGACGCTCTTGAGGGACTTGAGGAAGGCGAGAGGAAGAAGGAATATTCCGATCATCATCATCCAAGATCTGGTGTCTATGTAGCCGTCGGGAAAGGTGCCTATCATGAGATCTCCGCATACCACGACGTAGAGGATACAAGTCATGAGGAGTTCGATGATCTGTGCGAGGTTGACGAGTCTGGCGCCGTATTTTCGACCGAAGCACTCCTTGGCTATGCTGACGTAGGAGTCGCGGACGCGGACGCGCTGTCCGCTGACGGGATCGTCCTCGTAGAGACACTCGACGAGGATCTTGCCGGTGTAGCAGCAGATGTGGGCGATGCCGACCATGGCCGCCACGGCCCAGTAGCCGCCGCGCAGCACGGCGAACGGCAGAGACACGATGAACATGCCCTGCAATATGTTAATGACCATTTTTATTAACGATAATAATAGTTAAGATTTAAGTCAAATATGACACCAACAATGACTGTACCATGTATAAAATGAGATTTAATCAACCTAGATAACGGACGGCTCGAAATGTTGTGTTTTAGAGGTACTAGCGTTGCAGCCAATACTCGACGAAGAAGAAGAAACTTATGCCTTTATTGAGATGACAGTCTAAATTGTCTGATTATATTCAACAAGCAATAATTTCTATAAATTAACCCTGTTCAAGCAATAATTAGAAGATTTGTTCTGTGTAATTAGAAGAAATAAAAAAAAATTCGAGTCATTTATTTTTTTAGAAAAAAATTGAACTGATTTTTTTTTTAACTACAAGCATTCTGGTTTTATTTGGGATAGTTATAAATAGAAAGAGTTATTTAGGCTTCCAATATAAAAATTTTAACAATTATATTTGCAAATTTGTAGTCGTAGTACCTAAAATGTTGTACGAGATGTAAATTTTCAACTTTTTTCAAAAAATGCTCATACCATAAAAACAATTTACTCCGATTTTTTTCTTATTTTTCCCTGGGTAGTCATAAACTGGCCTACTCCCTGGTTCCCGCTTGACGTTGAGTTTTGGGACACGTTGTATAAACAAACTTTAAAAGCATTTGTGTCTGATATTTTCTTTTTGTTATGAGATTGGATTGTGGACTTCGAGGTCGGAGTCATAGGCGCAGCCAATCTCACCTCCGAGGAGGTGTCTGTCAGTCCGGCATTAGGTGAACTAACGTTATACGTGGAGTATACGTGGTGTGAGGTGTCTGCTCCCGTAGCGGTGATGCATTGAACAGGTGTCAACGAGTGGTTTGTGAATTATTTGTTTATGTGCTCTGATATCGCTAATGTCTTTTTAAACGGTTTTATTTTTTCTCTCTTTTCTTTGGTAACTTGACCAATACTTTTGCGTCACTAACGTAGGTATTGCTTCACAAATATTGTCATATACATCTTTGTAGATATCGTCTACCTATCCTTATACTTACTACTTGTGAAATAAGTCGCTGGATACATACCTAATTAACTTAAATTATTTACTCTTTATAACTACTACATGTATGTAACTGTTTGTGTTTCCTGAATAAATAAATAATAAAAAAAAAGTCAGCCTCGATAGCTCAGTGGTGCAGACAGTCAACTGTCGCTATTGAATGTTAAGCAACGCTGGGTGCTATCAGTAATTGGATGGGTGACCGCTGACCGTTGGAGGCTGACCGAGGTTCGGATTCCTCGTAAAACTGTAGGTCCCTTCCCTCGTAATCTTACTTGGTGGTAGGGTTTAACCCGCCTGGGTTGGTACCACCGCACTGAATGGTCGAAACGGCTATGTAATAGTTTGTGTTTTCCGACCAGTTCAGTGTAGCCGGCACGATCAAAGGGGGAAGCACTGACATGGCACCTAGTTCACCCGGTGTTATGGGCTGACATCACGGACGTTGTAGGTGATGTAGCCAGCCGTGTCGTTTCCATAAATAAAACTATCTGGGGGAGATCCATTTTATGGCTATTTGAAGATCTCGCTGTGATATTCGGATGATTAGGTACCTGGATAGCGTTGGTAACGTTCCAGGCGGCCTGATACTCGTTGATCTTGACACCCGGACGTCCGCCCCCCTCCTCGAATCCCCCCTCTTCCGAGGACGCGTAGAAATCCACGCTCTGCATGCTATGGGTCCTGTTCGACATTAAAACACCTTATGTTTTGTTCAGCTTACTTTGTACGGTGTGGGGCCGGTACTGTAAAAGAATAGCCCCACTGCATCTCTCCCCGTGTATGTCGCAAAAGGCGACTAAGGGATATGACTCCCTTCTTATATTACTTGGTGGTAGGGTTTATCCCGCCCGGGTTGGTACCAATCGCACTGAATGAAAGGTCTGTCGAAACGGCTATGTAAATAGTTTGTGTTTTCTGTCCAGTTCATTGTAGCCGGCACGACCGACGGGAAGCACTGACGTGGCACCAAGTTCATCCGGTGTTATGGGGTGACATCACGAATGTTGTAGGTGATGTAGCCAGCCGTGTCAGTTTCCATAAAAAAGAAAAAAATCTCAAAAAGTTAGCCGGGAGTGGATGGATGAGAAGAGCGGTAGACCGCGTGTGGTGGCGTGCCTTGGGAGAGGCCTATGTCCAGCAGTGGACCGATACAGGCTGATGATGATGATGATGATGATGATGATACTAACAGCAGCTTAACGCCACCCAGAGACATTCTCTTGCAGTGGAGAGGTTAAGTGTGTGGTCACAAAGATAATGAAAGCTGCTGATTATAGCACATACATTTTTTAGGGTTCCGTATCCGTCGTACGACATCCTATTACTACGCCGTCTGTCTGTCTGTCTATCTGTCTATCTGTCCGTCTGTCCGAGGGCTGTATCTCTTGAACCGTAATAGGTAGCCCGTTGAAATTTTCACAGAATATGTTGTTATTGTGGCCGATATAACAACAAATATAATAAAATTAATAAGAACAAGTAAAACATTCACGGGGTCCCCATAGAAGAAACTAGAAAAGTGTATGCGCTACCGAAAAGAATATGAAGCATTATAACTAATATATAGATGGCGTGAGTGGCGCTGAGCATGACATGGCGATACGGAACCCTCGGTGCGCGAATTCAACTCGCGCTTGGCCTGTTTTAGCATTCCGTATCCATACGGTTGAAATTTTCTCAGAAAGTCTTATTATGTCGGATATCCGACCGAAGGTGTTCGTGTTTTCCGTCCAGTTCAGTGTAGCCGGCACAACCGAAGTGAAGCACTGACATGGCGCCTAGTTCATCAAGGTGTTATGGACCGACATCACAGATGTGTAGTAGGTTATGTAGCCAACCGTGTCAGTTTGCATAAAAAAAAACCGGCCAAGTGCGAGTCGGACTCGCACACCGAGGTTTCCGCACTACAAAAAAAAACACGTTTCTAGTGTGGGAACCCCCCTTAATTTTTTACCGTTTCTATTTTTTATTATTTGTTTTTATATCCGCTATTAAAACAAATAATAAATAAAATAACAAAAGATAGCTCACGTAGGTGCCTTCCGGTATCTACCTTCTCGTAGGTGATATTGGCTGGTCGGAGCATGCGCTTTGGCCCCTCCGACTCAGCCACCCATACCGGATTACATAAAAAACCGGCCAAGTCCGAGTCGAACTCGCGCACCGAGGGATCTTTATCGCCATGTCATGGTTAGCGACCACATTAGCGACACTCACACCATCTATGGAGGGTTATGAATTTTTACATTTTTTTCTTATTTTTATATATTCTGTGAAAATTTCAACGGGCTACATATTACGGTTCAAGAGATACAGCCCTCGGACAGACAGACGGACGGACGGACAGACAGACAGAGGGCGTAGGCTTAGTAATAGGGTCCGGTACCGGATACGGAACCCTAAAAAAAAATTACACATATTCCGTGAAAATTTCAACCGGCTACCTATTACGGTTCCAAAGATACAGCAGTATGACAGACAGACAGACGGTAGACGGGATACGGAAACCTAAAAATGCGAGTGGTAATTGTCGACTCTATCGAAACTCTCATACCTCGGAGCGGCTCCATCCTGCTGAGGATACGTGTTCTGGTAGCTGGTGAATGTGTCCTCGGCCTCCAGGTTGCCGCTGAGGAAGGGGTTCGTGGGGTTGGTGGATTTGTAGCCGGTCTCGTTTGGCGAGGACTCGTTCATCGTTGCCATTTCGCAACTCTCCCCCATGTCTGTTTCACAAACACACATACCATCGCGCTAATCCCGACAGTCTGGGTAAGCAGAGGAATCGGTGTTGTGTGAATCATAAAGAGCTTTTTTAACACCCGACGCAAAAAGAGAGGTGTTATACGTTACGTGTGTGTATGTGTGTAAGGGTGTGTCTGGCTGTGGCATCGTAGCTCCCAAACGGATGGACCGACTTGGATGCGTTTTTTTTATTAGAAAGCTGGTTTAATCGGGATGGTTCTTAGCTATGTTTGTAATCAAGTAATCAAGTAATTAAGTAATAAAAAATATTATCTTAAAAAGTGGACCGATTTGCATGCGAACCGCATGTTTAAAAAAGCTTGAAATAAAAGTTAAATTACAAAATATAAAAAACACCCGACCCTTAAAAAGTAAAAAATAATTTTCGTGTACATGTACTTATAGTAGTAGACCGCTAAGTAAATAAAATATAAACACTGAGAGCTACGCGGATATTTCTTCCGACTCCTTTAAGTAAACGGAAATTATATTTGACTTTTTTTATGGTTGGGGGTTTTTTAAATATTATTTTTGTATAAAAATGTAGGTCCCTTCCCCTCTTACCTTACTAGTGTTTATCCCGCCCGGGTTGATACCACCGCACTATATGAAACGTCGTCGGTCGAAACGGCGTAAATAGTAGTAAATAGTTCGTGTTTTCTGTTCAGTTCAGTGTAGCCGGCACGACCGAAGGGAAGCACTGACGTGGCACCAAGTTCACCCGGTGTTATGGGCTGACATCACGAATGTTGTAGGTGATGTAGCCAAGGGAGCGCTCATAATAAACCACGTGACGAATTTTAGGCTAATTTTAGACCCCCGAAGTAACGTGACTTTTATGAAATATGATTTTCTGATATGCTTTAAATCAAACCTACTCATTTGCGTTATTTTGCACACTTTGTCTCACTTCTACAATTTAAATTACGTACGTAGGTATCTACGAGGCGGCGCATGTGACTCGGCCCATGTGACTCGGCCCATGTGACTCGGCCCATGTGACTCGGCCCATGTGACTCGGCCCGACACCCGACACCTCCCCTAGGTGACGGGAGGTGACAAAAAGCTGGACCCTCCCCGCCCTAAAACCGTCACGTGGTTTATGATATGAACGCTCCCCAACCGTGACAGTTTATACATATATAAAAAAATGATTAGGTAGAAAATTCATTACCTTGATTAGCGAACCGCACGTTCTGCGGTGGGCGCGGAGGCGGCGGTGGCGGCGCACTCCGATCCGGCATCTGTTGCCTCACCGTCTGCATGGCCACGTCCAGGGCATTCCTCAGCGGTGGCATGCTGAAGCGCCCCTTCAGCGCTTGGAAGGCCATCTTGAACGGCTGGCGAAGGTGACCTTGGATTTTTTGATCGAGGCCTCACCTCAGTGTTAGTTTTATTGAGTTTTGATAAGTTCAGTGATAGATTTAGTGAGTTTTTGATTGTCCAGTGATGGATTTAGTGAATTTTTGATTGTCCAGTGATAGATTTCATGAGTTTTTTATAGTCGGGTGATAGATTTAGTTAGTTATTTATTGTCCAGTGATATATTTCGAGAGTTATTTACTCTCCAGTGATAGATTTAGTAAGTTTTTTATTTTCCAGTGATAGATTTAGTGAGTTTTTACTATCCAGTCGTAGATTTGTTGACTTTTTGAAGTTTTTATAATGAAATTGGTTGGTTATTAAGGTGATATTATTGATTTTTTTAATATTTAGCATACAGTGATAGATTTGTCGTGTTTTTTTCCGTCTCTATTGTATGCCACAGAGTTCTCTGGTAGGTTTATTGAGTTTTTAGATCATATTATGTAATTTTCGTTGCTATATACTCGTAGGTATAGAATTGCATGAAATACACTCAATATTTTAATTAGAATTTATTTATTAGATGAAAGGAATCAACGCATAAATTGTATAATTTTACAACTTTTTCCCCCCTAGTTCACTGATATATTTCTTTTTCTTAAAAATTTAATGAAAGCACTAGTATTTTAAGTAACTATTTTAAAATTATTATACATTCTTTATATCACTTCAATTGACAACTTGGAAGACTGACTGATACATAACACGTTCAATTAATTACAATACACATTTCATTTAATATCTAAAATTTGGAAGACTTGGTTTCTTATATTACGTACCTATTTATCTACATACTAAATGTATTTTTTTCGGGGAGCCTAATCCTCCATTTTTATCTCAAGCTTATTGATTTATCTCCACTCAATATTTCACGGATATTTTTAGTGTATTTGTTAATGATTTTGCACTTTTAAAATTATTGAATGCTGGGGTCAGCATTTTTTTATGATTTCTTCATGATTATGGAGGAAATTTTAAGATATTCGGATTTAGGCTCCGCCGAATTGGGATGCTAGGCTTGCAGCATCCCTGGTGGGAGTTTTTGTCTCTCTCCTTCGTATATTTTTGGCTCACTCGCACAGTTAGGAGCATGCGCGAGTTACGGATCGATATGGCAGTCTTTTGGGCTGTGTTCCAAAATTCTATAGTCATTCTTCGGCTACCTGTTATGTGTCTAGCAGTTTTGGAGCTAAACTTTGTACTGTGTGCTGGTGTTTTGGAACGCACTTTCAGCTACGTTCCATCTATCACGCGCATCGCATTCGAGTGGATAATGCAGCCAAGCGCTATCTCTTTCTTTCAACAAAGAAGAGAGAGAAGAGATCTTATAATATACACTTTGAACACTTGAGTTGCTCCATGGTTCGCACTCCATGTTAAACTGCAAGCATATTAACTCACCTTGTCAAGTTTTTTTTTCATAGAATCGCGACATGTCGCGCTGACTGAGCCACCCCTAAGGTGTCTAACGACGCCCATGGATATTCGGCCGTACGCGGGGATTGCGAATGCCATGCAGGCCTGACAGGTGCCTATACACGCCTATCTTGAAGGACCCGAGACTCTACTTGGGCGAAAATATGTGGTGAGGGAGAGCGTTCCAGAGTTCACCAGTTCTGTGAAGGAGAGATCTGCAGACGCGATTGGTACACATCCGCGGTCAGTCCAGCGTGTAGGGATGCAGTCCCTGCCCAGTGCACGTTGTGCGGAGGTGGAAAGGGGATGGCGGGGTCGCGTTAAACAGCTTCTCCGAGCACTCTAGGGGAATTCACTAGAAAAAATGCGAGACAGCACGATAGAAAATCGAGCGAACGAAAGGGATAGAAGTAGGTACTCGATACTTTATGGTGAAAATAATGGTTATTTTTTAAATGCAAAAAAACAGGACCTAATTTATGTTGGGATCAGTTTATTTATTACGCAAAGTTTCAAAGGTCTGATATAAAGTTTTTTTTAATGTAATCCGGTATGGGTGGCTGAGTCAGGGACAGGGGGCCATATTACATGCTCCGACCAGCCAATATCACCTCCGCGAAGATAGGTGCCATACCGAAGACTTCCCTTTGGATTGCTGGCTATAATGAACACAGAACACAGCCGAGGCTGCTATGCGGCCGTATTACATCCGGTATGGTGGTATCAACCCAGTTGACTACTATTTCAACCTACCACCTATAGACCGATAGCGCTGGGCTATTTTGAGGACATAAGTTAAAAAAATTCTAAACTTGCTTATTTCTTGCCTGTGGATACAGTCGTACATAAGAAGCATAATATTGCGTTTTGTGTCACATCTGTCACTTGCATTTTCAGCAATTCGAAGATTTGTGGTTGTTTTTTTTAATTCCATTCAAAACTGGCAAAATTAATCTAAACTTTAAAATAATTATGGTATCATATCTAGGATAGCCTGCGGAGTGTGCAAACCCAGTTTGTGTCATCTTCGTCCAGTGCAAACTGACCTATGGTCAGTATGTAAAAACAGTGCCTAAAACAAAATTAGAATTGACAAAATTGTTATTTCCTATCTCAGATCACTTACATATGCCCATTAAATGAATTTGTGCCAAATTAGGGCACGCAATTTTAAGATTTTCAATTATGTTATTTTTCCAAGCTACAAAAGCTTCAAAAAAATATTAGAATGATTAGAGTTTACATATTCAATTTCATAAATGCATCAAAAATGTACATTGTAAATTTGTGTCATTTTCATGCTCGAAATAAATGAATAAAACACAAAAACAGTTGTTGCGGTCAAAGCGGACGGACGCGAGCAGGTGGCGGCGGGCGGGGGGCATACGCACGCACACACGTTCGTTCGGTACCTACGATTTCTTCTATGCGAAGCGGCGGCCGGTGGCTGGCTGGCGTGCCCCGCGTGCCTCGCTCGCTCGCCTCGCCCGCCGCGCCGCCCGCGCCCGCGCTCGCACTTCGTGCAAAGAAGTTTGGTATCTCCTATAGAGATAATAAATAATGCAGTGCGAATTTTGTACAAAGCCCGCGTCTGCAATCTCAATACCTACGAATGTCAATGGTCAATGGTTCAATATTATTTTAGATTGACGCTTCGATTCGCTTAAAATTTGCATAAGTTCAAACTGACCCACCTTTCATGACCCTAACACAATCGTGCTGAACTAATATCCTGTTTTCTGTGAGAACTAGAAACTTCGTCATGAACTTTTGTTTTGGTCATAACTCGAGAACCACTGGTGACCCATCGTGTTGGTACTCAAAACTTCAGGTCTCGGTGAGATCTATCCATCTGTCACGTGAACTTTTGTTTTGGTCATAACTCGAGAACTACTGGTGCTAGACCCATCGTGTTGGTACTCAAACTTCAGGTCTCGGTGAGATCTATCCATCTGTCATGAGAACTTTTGTTTTGGTCATAACTCGAGAACCACTGGTGCTAGACCCATCGTGTTGGTGCTCAAACTTCAGGTCTCGGTGAGATCTATCCAACTGTCACGTGAACTTTTGTTTTGGTCATAACTCGAGAACCACTGGTGCTAGACCCATCGTGTTGGTACTCAAACTTCAAGTCTCGGTGAGATCTCTCCATCTGTCAGCTGAACATTTGTTTTCATCATAACTCGAGAATCACTGGTGCTAGACACAACGTGTTGGTACTCAAACTTCAGGTCTCGGTGAAATCTATCCATCTGTCACGTGAACTTTTGTTTTGGTCATAACTCGAGAACCACTGGTGCTAGACCCATCGTGTTGGTACTCAAACTTCATGTCTCGCTGAGATCTATCCATCTGTCACGTGAACTTTTGTTTTGGTCATAACTCGAGAACCACTGGTGCTAGACCCATCGTGTTGGTACTCAAACTACAGGTCTCGGTGAGATCTATCCAACTGTCACGTGAACTTTTGTTTTGGTCATAACTCGAGAACCACTGGTGCTAGACCCATCGTGTTGGTACTCAAACTTCAAGTCTCGGTGAGATCTCTCCATCTGTCAGCTGAACTTTTGTTTTCATCATAACTCTAGAATCACTGGTGCTAGACACAACGTGTTGGTACTCAAACTTCAGGTGAGATCTATCCATCTGTGTGAGTACCAACACGATGGGTCTAGCACCAGTGGTTCTCGAGTTATGACCAAAACAAAAGTTCACGTGACAGGTGGATAGATCTCACCGAGACCTAAATTTTGAGTACCAACACAATGGGTCTAGCACCAGTGGTTCTCGAGTTATGATCAAAACAAAAGTTCACGTGACAGATGGATAGATCTCACCGAGACCTGAAGTTTGAGTAGCAACATGATGGGTCTAGCACCAGTGGTTTTCGAGTTATGAACAAAACAAAAGTTCACGTGACAGATGGATAGATCTCACCGAGACCTGAAGTTTGAGTAGCAACACGATGGGTCTAGCACCAGTGGTTTTCGAGTTATGACCAAAAAAAAAAGTTCACGTGACAGATGGATAGATCTCACCGAGACCTGAAGTTTGAGTACCAACACGATGGGTCTAGCACCAGTGGTTCTCGAGTTATGACCAAAACAAAAGTTCACGTGACAGGTGGATAGATCTCACCGAGACATGAAGTTTGAGTACCAACACGATGGGTCTAGCACCAGTGGTTCTCGAGTTATGACCAAAACAAAGGTTCACGTGACAGATAGATTTTAGAAATTATTCGCAATTATCGGATGCATGCAAGCAAATCCGAAAGCAACAGCTAACAATATATAAATTTTTGAAATGTGCTAATTAAGCCCTTTCATTTGATACCCCACACTAAAAACATTTTTTTTAGGTCATCACTTTATGTCCTCTAGAGGGCGCCATATCCCATTTTTATGGGACGTCACATAGCCAACCAGCCAACCATAGTCAACCAGCAGACGGTCAAGAGCAAGACGCATCCAACGATACCTTCGATTTGTCAAATTATGATAAGTAGGTAGTTTCGAAGTTATGTATGAGGGAACAGATGAACATGCATACATACATACATACATACATGCATACATACATACATACATACATACATACATACATACATACATACATACATACATACATACATACATACATACATACATACATACATACATACATACCGGTCAAACACATAACCTTCCTTCTCGCTTCGCCGTAGTCGGGTAAAAATAAGAATCTGTTCGCTAATATTGCGCGCATACTACACTACGTACAATATAATAAACACACGATCAATTAACTTAAATCAAATAGGAACTTCACTTAAGTAAATATCCGCTAACATCGACTCGCAACAACACATTTTTTTACATAGGTTTGCACCTAAAATTAATCAAATAGATACCCAACGAAGTAAATCTACATAATATTATGAAATGGAATTAAATAAGAAACTGCTCGAGACAATGCATACACACACCGCGTGGCAGCGCGGCAGCCTGGTGCGCTATTAGAACCACTCGCCCTCCCGCAGCGCCGCGCCCCGCACCTCCGCCAGCCGTCCGCCGCTGCATACCTTTATTTTGCGCGCGGAACAATTCGATTTGTATGAGAGCCACATCTTAGCGTAACCGGAACTGAATTTTATGTAGCCTATCCTGTGTCCCAAGCTGTGTCCCGTATACTTAGTTAAATGTGCTTGTACAAAGTTTCATCGAATTCGGATAATCGGCTTAAGAGTTATGGCGGAACATACATACATACATACATACATACAGAAAAGATTTCTCAAAATCGTCAATTTAGCTTTAGTATCATACATAGAGGCTACAAACTCAATATTTCCTAAAACAAAGTAATTTACTCCATGACCATCCCTTACAGATTTATTATTAGTAATAATAATAATAATTGATAATTGATATGATAACGCACGCACGTCGCAACTCGCACCGCGCCACGCAACGCAACGCGCGCCCCGCGTATGGGTGGCTGACCGACCCGCGAGCGCGGCGGGGCGGGGGGGGGGGGGGGGGGCAGGAGGCGGCGTGCGGGTGCCTCGATCGCTCGCTCGCCTCGCCCGCCGCCCCGCCGCCCGCGCCCGCTCTATTCCCCGCGCTCGCACTTCATGCGAAGTTAGTGTTTTTTTTACAAATAATAAAATTCCGTGGATAAAAACGACACAAATTATGAATAGTGTTTTGTTACACCATAATAATTAAAAAGACGTAAACTCGAACAGCCCGTATTTTCTTTTGTGGCTTTTAGAGGTTGTTGTAATAAAAATATTAAATATCTATAAATGTCGTGGATGAATTCGACACAAAATATTTTGAACAACAGATATCAGTACTCTAAAACGCGTAACACCTATTTAACCTTTTCTAATATTCTTTTAGAGCTATTTGCGCGATGTATTAGGTACTGGTTAAATTTAAGGATTTCCGTGGACAGAGATGACACAAAATGTTTTTGCACATCGGTTACTACTTCAATATTATCATGAAAGTAAAATTTTCTTTTCTAATTTTCTTTTCGTCCAATACTGATCTAAAAGACAAATACCTAAATTTCTACGTATGCAAATTCCTAGGATGACACAAACTAATATATTAGGTTGGGCAAATGGTTCGGAAACTATATGCGACAAATAAACAACTTTAATATTTTTGAAACCAAAAAACCTAGCGCTACAGGTCTACTAGTGAGGGGCAAGGGAATGGACATTTTAAGTGATTTTTTTTCTTATTGTAATTTAAAAAAAATCTGCGGACCGATGATTAATTTTTTTTATATAAACTCAACTTTTGTTATTGACTTGACTGAACCCTATGTTCTTTGTATTTTATTCTCTTTTATTTTCTTTTTATTAACTTAGACGTAGTATGTATATTTAACGTAATTAAAACTTAGTATGTAAGTTATATGGAAACAAAAGCTCTATAAGATTTTTTTACCCGGTTTTTCCTTATATATTGACCTGCTGAACGGGACGTGGCAAAAAAAAATTATAACGAACCAGACTGAATATGCATACATATGTATTAATGGAATATTTATGGCGAAATCAATATCTGAAACTGAATCATACTTTTGTTTCATACTTACCTGGATGGACAAGTATGTATGTATCATTGATTTTATAACCCTGTCGGGACAGATAGACCACTCCATATAAAAAATTTGGTAACGTTGTAAATCGTAAAACCAACAGAGGGCGTTAATAATTTTTCTTGATGTTGTCGTAAAACAAACAGGTGGCGTTAATGTTTGTTAATACTTCTATACTAAGGGCGCTATCTAGTTGAAATACAATAGTATCTAGGTACCTTTAATTGTCACTAGGCTGTATAATTACTGCTACTAGACAAAAGATGGCGCTTTCATTTATATTTATAAACAAAGACATTAAACCCCCTCAATCTCTTTGTTTATAAAGAACATTATTTATGTAAATTCCAAAATTTTTAATTATATTTGAATAATAAAATTATGACAATTTACAATTAAACTAACACTTCTTATCAAATTAAATAAAATAAAAAAATGTTTTGAAAATAATTTGGTATACGGAACAAAATATTATTATGATTGTAATTTCCTGTTTGTGCGCTTTTAATAGATAGATCCACAGAGCACGGAATACCCCCGCGCGCGCGCGCGCGGTATTCCGTGCTCTGTGGATAGAACGTATTTATTTAGTTGAATACTCAGAGGAAGTTGAACAGTTAAACAAATACTCGTCACTCTTCATTCTAATAATGTCAGCATTGTAGGTAAAAAAAAAAAATATGAAAACTGCCTTAAAAAATTTATGAAATTAAAAAAATCGAACCCTAGAGTTGAAGGCGGTGCTAAAGAAGGCTACACAAAACACAAATCACAAAGGATATCATCCGCGCATGTTTTCTTTCATCAAAGACATGATACGTCATTGTCTTTCATGTATCATTTTTGCTTGCTTTAGCACCGCCTTCAACTCTAGGGTTCGATTTTTTTTATTTCATACATTTTTGAAGGCGGTTTTTATATATTTTTTTAAATAGTTTTTTATTTCACAGTTTTTTTTTGGAATTTTTTGCTATTAATGTACTCGGCGGAATCGCTCGACCTTCGGCCTCGCGATTCCGCCTCGCTTTCCAATCTGATCTCGACCAAATTAAAATGGAACCACCTCATGGTTATCCCCTTTCAAAAAAAAAAAAAAAGAATTTTCAAAATCGGCCCACAAAGGGTGGGTTTAATGTCTTTGGCCCACAATAATTGACGGAGTAATCGCGTAACAAACATCCAAAAAAAGAAAACATACCGTCGAATTGAGAATCTCCTAGGTCTAAAGTAAATTGCTCGTGAAGACAAATTCAACGAGCCCAAACACGATGGGTTTATCATGTGTAGTTTAGGAGTTCCTATGGCCACTTCCGTCTCCGTCATCAGACCAGCTCGATGGTACTCGTACTCGTATTATAATATATTAAGCGCATCTGGCCGGTCGGAAAAGATTTCAAATTTAGAATATTCATGAAACAAGGGTCCGAATATGAATGACAATATCGATTCATGTATTTCAATACAATGACAGAGAAAATTTCAAAATATTAGGTTATATATTTATATAGGTATATTATATTACTACTATTATATTATATTAATTACTATTATATTATATACTATATTAGGTTATAGGTTATATTATATATATTTGGTATTATATTTAATACTTTTTAGTTCTAGTTTATTTTTTTTTAAGTCGGTTTTATATTTTTAAAACAATATTACATAAAAAACAATAATCGAAATCGAATAATCGAAATCGGTTGAAGTGGTACAGAATTATTCGCCATGTGTCAAACTGCAAATTGCTGAAAAAGTCCACATCACAAAAGTTTTGCTGAAGGTAACCACACACCAATAGTATTTTGTTGCTTTTTCATAAACCGCTCAATCAATTTCAATAAAATTTCAATGGGAGCACCTCTGAAGTATGACCTACCAAACAAAAAAAGAATTTTCAAAATCAGCCCACAATTAACACGTTGAACGCCATACGACCCACCGGTGGGCCTAGCGTACTTTTCCGTTCGGGCCAAGCCAAACTCATTATATCCGTAATTTTCATCAACTTGAGATTTTCATCACAAAGTTTATAAAATGCGGTAATTTGTAAGGAAAATAAAAATTTGCGACTTTTACCGTCTAATTTTCGAGATATAGCAAAAGGCTCACGGGTGGATCGTGTGGCCTCCTATGAAGGATTTGTATTTTTCTGTTGGCTGGGGCCGCGGGGTCACGCCGCGGCCCACCCGTTGCGCGCGCGCCGCGGACGCAGCGATCAATCCCGGTCCGGCTGCGTCGACAATTGAGGATGTTTTACGCTTTTCTCGCCAAAAATGGATTATTTTGAAGATTTCGAGTTAACACAAGAAGCGCTAACGCAGTTAGAAAACATCGAGATAGATCTTCTGAACCGTAGTTTCGGAATAGATTCTATGAAGACGTAGTTCAACCAACGAAAAGAAGATGCTGTCGAATTCTTTTGTCGGAGAGTGAGGATAGCGACGATGAAATGCGTATAGAAAGACGGAAGAGAATGAAACACACTCTGGAAAGGAAAGAGGGATTGGCCAGAAAAGTGAGAAGAACATGTCACCAATGTTATGCAAAGAACGTACCAATAATGGGTAGCAAACAGGCTAAAACCAAGTCGAAAAAAGTATCCACTTATTGCCAAAGCAGCCCAACTAAACCATTCCTTTGTTTGCCTTGTTTTAACAAGACTCACGGATAATTCTTTATTGTTTATGGTTAAGAGCCAAAGGGTTAAGATGATTATTTTAAATACTGAAGTGTCATAATGTTGTGATTGTTCAATTTCATAAATATTTTCTTTTGTTCAATTTCATAAATTATTTTCGTAATAAATAATGTCTTCTTATTTGGTAATGAAGAAAATATTATGTTCATTTTTATTTTGACGAATATTTTCTTATTATTTTCTGGTTTTATTAATTCTATTAATAAAAATATTATTTTCTACCTTATCGTTAAGAGCGGCCCTAGCATCGTTACAATTAACTTAATAAAAAACTACAAGTTTCTATTGGATTTGAAAACCACGCCGTCCGCTTCGACTACAAGGCCATGCGGCTCACTTCCATATTGGCTTTGTAGCTGCGCTCTGTGGCTTGTAGGAAGCGTTTACGTAGGACCTCTCACGCGGCTCACCGGTGACCCCCATGACCTGAATAGTTCAGTAAGGAAAGGCTCACCGGTGAGCGGTGAGCCCCGTGGCCCAAACGGAAATACTGGATTTTTCATGTGGCGTTGAACGTGTAAGATTGTAATTTCCTGTTTGCGGTTTTACTCCGGTCCAAAGAGTTTACAAACTCTTTGGTTGTACCTAGCTCCGCTTATTTGTTGTTATATCCGCTATAGTAACACATATTCTGTGAAAATTTCAACGGGCTTCCTATTACGGTTCAAGAGATACAGCCCTCGGATAGACAAACGGACGGACGGACAGACAGACTGCGGAGGCTTAGTAATAGGCTTCCGTACAGGGATACGGAAACCTAAAAATAAGGGGTGAAATAGGGGTGAAAGTTTTTGTATGGGGAATCCATGATTTCTCTAGGTAAGGATATGAAAATTTATTATCTAGGCTTTTGGCACAGATTACTCAATAGTTACTGCTTTTGGTAAGAAATCATGAATAATGGTCAGGAAGAGGAAGGGGGAGAGAAAAGAAGGGGGAGTGGGTGGGAGGTACGTTTGTCAGCCTCGGTAGCTCAGTGGTGCAGGCAACCCTGGGCGCGGTCAACACTTGGATGGGTGACCGCTCGACCATTGGAGGCTGACCGTGGTTCGGATTCCACGTAAAACTGTAGCACCCTTCCCTTCTTACCTTACTAGGGTTGGTACCACCGCACTGAATAAAACGTATGTCGAAACGGCTATGTAAATCAAAGAGATTTGATGTAAATAGTAATTTTTTTCGTTTTTGTCCGTCCAGTTCAGTATAGCCGGCACGACATGTCCGACATCACGGATGTTGTAGGTGATGTATCCAACCATGTCAGTTTCCATAAAAAAAAGAAGAAGAGGAGGAGAGGTATGGAGGGAGGAAGGGTTAGTGAATGAGGGCAGGTGTGGGGGAGGGAGGTAGTAGAGGGAACGAGGAGGAATGGATATCGAGGGAGTGAGAGGTTGGAAGGGGGAAGGGGCGGGGTAAGAGGGGGTTGCGGACAGGATGAGGGGTAGTAGGGGAGGAATGGAATGCGAGGGTGATGGGAAGGAGGGGCGGCATGAGGGGAGGAAGGGAAGTAGGGAGAGAGGGAGGGAATGGGCGAAAGGGAAGGTGGCAAAGAGGGGGTCCGTGAAGGGTGAGGGGAAGGAGGGGAGGAAGGCGGGATCGAGGAGAGAAGACAGGGAGAGAGGTGAGTGAGAGATGGGCGAGGAAGGAATCCCTTCCTTCCTCCCGAAAAAGATAGAGAATATAAGAGAAGCGATGGTTTATTATCAATTTTGCATTTAAATCAGATTTACTATTTTTTTATTTTATTCGTCGTCGTCAAAGAGATTTTATGTACATACATACATACATACATGATACGTCATTGGTCGTCGTCGGTAAAATCTACAATTTTATATAACGTACTCGTATCATTGACTTATATATTCTGTAAAGTATAACACAAATACATTAAACCCACCCTCTTTTAATCTCTTTGGTATAACACCACCAGCACCATCGTAGATGGAAAAAATAGCCCTGGACTCAACTTTTTTTAATTCGGTGCCTGGACTCCGTACTTCATACTCAAAGACATTTTGTTTATACTTCAACTATTACCAAAGAAGAGGGTGGGTTTAATGTCTTTGACTATTACTAAAACGAGACACCGCGATTATGGTAGTGTGCGTATCGCGTGAATACAGAACCGACCGTCTCAAGAGATCGCATCGATATTGTGTCAGCCTTTTTCCACGCGCAGTAACCCGTATCGCTTGCCTGCACGCTCCACGCAAACATTTGCGTGTTCCAAAACAAGCGAACGTCGCGCGTCGATCGATAAATTTCCGCAACAGCTAAAAACTATGGAGGTGGCTTTTTACTTTCGAGCGACTGTAAGGAGAAAGGAAGTATTGTGATCGTCCAAAATGTCGAAGTTGAGAATGCGACTGATTTTTTTTTTTTTTTATTGAAACTGGCACGGTTGGCTACATCACCTACAACATCCGTGATGCCCATAACACCGGGTGAACTTGGTGCCACGTCAGTGCTTCCCTTCGGTCGTGCCGGCTACACTGAACTGGACGGAAAACACAAACTATTTACATAGCCGTTTGGACCGACCTTTCATTCAGTGCGGTGGTACCAACCCGGGCGGGTTAAACCCTACCACCTAGTAATATAAGAAGGGGGTCATATCCCTTAGTCGCCTTTTACGACATACACGGGGAGAGATTCAGTGGGGCCATTCTTTTAAAGTACCGGCCCCACACAGTACAGATTTGGGCTATATATCTGTCAACGATCCCAAAAAAGTGGTTTTGAGAAACATGTATGTGTGTGTGTGTGTGTCCGTCCAGCGACCTTGTGCCTAAACTGCTCAACCGATTTCGTTCAAAATTCGTATTTAGTAGTTTGAAATGATAATCTAGGGGTAAATTTTTTTACTTTTTCAAAATTCGAAAAAATAAGGGTAGCCGTCATACAAATTTGTCTATGGCAATGTGTCCAGCGACGTTGCGCCTCAACCGCTCAACCGATTTCGTTGAAAAAGTGATTCATATTTAGTAGTTTGAAACGATTATCTAGGGGTACCTTTTTTAATTTTTTTTTATTTAAAAAAATAAGGGTAGCTGTCATACAAATTATTTCGATGAGGTCGATTTTCTTATAAATGGCTAACGATTTTTATTATTATTATTATTATATTTAATCCATCGTGTTTGTTTCCGTTTTCAAAGGTGGTGAGGTAAAAAAATATAATTTTAAAGAAGGTATCTCCACTTTATCCTAACCGCACGCGCGTATTTGAATTGCACGCAGGTTTGGTTGGTGGGTATTTGGCAACTGAAAATATAATAAGAAATAGGCATGCCATCTATAGACAAATAGGACAACTTAACTTTGGTCTGACATCTATGATGCAGAAGCGGCGAAATTATACATTTTATCCGCCAAGCTCACGGACTGACAAAACATGAAAATATTTATTGGAAAAATTATGAAAACCTTAAAATACACTATTTTGAAATTTTTACTTGATATAAAATAATCTTTAAATTTAACTATGCTGTTCCCACTTAGCATCGTTCTATAATTAGCAGATTTAAAAATATAATAAATTATTTAATTCAAATTCGATACTCCTGGCGCCATCTTAGGACATAATTGAAGACTAATTTCATGTTACCTTTAAAACATCGCTGACGGTACATCTGACTCCCCCTATAAAATCAATGGTATGTATGTATATTTATTTGTATATAATATTCTATATATTTAGTAATTTATATGTATTAAACATGTATGGCTTATATTTTACTAGCATGTAATTATATGAATGTATTAATAAGTATTCTTATTATTATTTTATCTTCAATTCTCACGCTCAACTCTTTTGCTACTACCTACTTACATTCCACTATATTATCGAATATCAAACATCCAAAGGTTGACTGTAAGAAATCTCTGTAAGGGATAAGTCCGCCTTTGCACCTTATGTAAATTTTCCAATGTATTTGTTACTGTTTAATGTTTACTGGAGCAATAAAGAATTTTCTATCTATCTATCTATCTATCTATCTGAATCATACGGTTTTACACCGGCTCAGCAGGTCTATTCTTGTAAATTCTGACAGCGGAATCAGCGCTGTTGTGGCGCTGAGAGCCACTTACTAAAGTGGCTCTCAGCGCCACATCAGCGCTGAGTCCGCTGTCAGAATTTACAAGAATAGACCTGCTGAACGGTGAAGCATCAGGTGTAGGTATGCACGTAAATTATTTCCTTCAGGAAAAACTCTGACAAACCGTGTGGTACCGTGTGGGGCCGGCACTTTAAAAGAATAGCCCCACTGCATCTCTCCCCGTGTATGTCGTAAAAGGCGACAAAGGGATATGGCTCCCTTCTTATATTACTAGGTGGTAGGGTTTAACCCTCCCGGGTTGGTACCGCCGCACTGAATGAAAGGTCGGTCGAAGCGGCTATGTAAATAGTTTGTGTTTCCGTCCAGTTTAGTGTAGCCGGCACGACCTAAGGAAGACACTGACGTGGCACCAAGTTCAGCCGGTGTTATGGGCTGTCATCACGGATGTTGTAGGTGATGTAGCCAACCGTGTTAGTTTAAATAAAAATAAAAAATTATAAAAAAACTCAATGGTGGTCATTGGAAAAATAAAAACCAAATTGTTATTAAATTCTTTTATTATTACGACACAGAACATTAGAGACTATAATTATTAAGTTGCACAATCGTGGTTTTATTTAATAAAATCACGATATTGATATTTCACATTGCAAAACAACTTCACATAAAATTTTTCGTTGAACACACAGCGTTCTAAAACTTAAATGGCACTCAATGGAAGCTTATTATTGAAAGCGCGGTACTACAGCATCAAAATGCCGCACCGCGGCGGCACTGATTGAATAGCGAAGCGTTCGCTCGTTTTATAGTATTTGTTCAAAGTTTGTTAAACCAATTTACATTACACGAATATCCAAATCTGTCAAAAGAAGTAAAATTTTATCTTACATCATCTGCAATTAGTATAAACTCAAAATAATGTTTCAGAAAGCTGCAATTTCGAAACAAAGAGAGCATTTCGGAGTATTTAGGACCATTTAGTTTGTGATTTTTTTTTCACATATTAATTGACATAAATAAAAATAAAAATCTGTCACCATCTTTTAAATATGGTCAAATTTTAGACAGGATTTTTTAATTTAATATATTTTTGAAATTCGTTAAACAAAAAACCGAAACGAAAATGTGGCAAATTTTGCAAATTGTGCCTCACGCTGTAGTACCGCAGTCTTAAGTAACACTTATCATCACACGATGCGTATACAATGAAATCCATACTTAAAACAACATATCGACAATTTTGTTAATTTTCAGTGTAATTTTTTTTTTATGACGTCACGTGATTGGATGGAAGAGATGAGTGAAGGAAGACCGCGTGTGGTGGCGTGCCTTGGGAGAGGACTATATCCGGCAGCGGACCGATACAGGCTGATGATTGATTGTTTGATTGATTATTTATGTGTGCTTAATAACTACACTATTCGCTTAGACTAACATTTAATAACAATTTACGCGGTGTAAAATTTATAGATGATACCCTTTTATTTCACCGAAAACTGAGTAATGTCTATGTGAAACTTTTTGTTTTAATTGTAAACATGCTCACTTTCTTACATGCAAAAGTACCGAAAAACAATTCTTTATTTTGACATTTACAAAAAGGTTCAGGTAAAGAAATTTTAGAAAATTTGTGAATGATTTTGCATGAGACCCGCAGCCACTATTTCTTTTTAGGGTTCCGTATCCGTCGTACGGGACCCTCCCTATTACTAAACCTACGCCGCCGTCGCCTTTCCGAGGGCTGTATCTCTTGAACCCTAATAGGTAGCCCGTTGAAATTTTCACAGAATATAGTGTTATTTATTTATTACTTATTATGACCGATATAACAACAAATAATAAAAATAAGAAAAAGTAAAAAATTCACGGGGGTCGTGACTCGTGACTCGGTGCGCGAGTTCGACTCGCACTTGTTAGTATATTTTTCATCGAAGTGTTTCACATGTAAAATACATTTTCGTTGAAATCAAAATGTACCACCCAAAATTTTACACCACCACCGTGTCAAATTTTGTAACACAATATAATAATATAGATAATTTCTTCTTTTAGAAGGCAGTGTTATTAGGCAGTTAAGTAAAATAGACATAAATACACATTTAAACAAATCAAAACGCTATTCAGCATAACATACACGTTGTTTTTTTTTTATTAAAAGCGCCTACCCATAAGGTGTTTAACGGCGCCCATGGACATTCAGTCGTATGCGGGGGATGCGAATTCCATGGCGGCATGACAGGTGCCCATTCACGCCCCTCTTGAAGTACCCGAGACTGTACTTGGTGGGCAAAAACGCGCGCGGTCGCTACGTGCACTCGCTAACGCGCGCAAGATGCAAATAGCTACAGAACCCTCTGTTGTGCTGCAATTTACAAGAGCACTTGCGGCACAACGCCGATTACTCTGCTTACCCCGACTATCGGGGTACAGCGTGTGGTATGTACTGTATGTAGAGTGTTTTCATTTTACGAAGGCACGGGGGGTACGAGGTAGGAAGTGGTGCGAGAGGCGACCGCGCGGAGCTCAGTAGAGAAGAACTCGATGCCAGGTCGGCGGTACACGCGTTCTACACGTCATCGCGTCGCTCCGTCGAACCAAGTCGTTCCCTACTGAGCTCCGCGCGGTCTCACCCACTTCCTACCTCATACCCCTCGTGCCTTCGTAAAATGAAAACACACTACGGTTTGATAGTTTTTCGAATGGAATCATACATAGAGTTTGTATTACGTCGCTGCGCTCCAGGCAGCGACGTAATACAAACTCTTTAGAATCATATTAGGCCAACTGTTCGGTAGCAAACTTTCTCATTGCGTTGATGGTCCGTGGAACGCAGTTGGCACAAGATTACTTCTTCGCTCTGTAGTAATCGTTGGCTTCCTCGACGTAAGCGAGGGTTGAAACGACGAATCGCTCGATGTCCGATTCGTTCTCGCCTCGCGCGATCCTGAAGTATCCGTTCTCGCCCCACTGCTCGCCCCAGCTGTTCGCCACCAGCTGTAACACATTTTGTACATTAATCTCTATCTCTACTTCTATCACTATCTCTATCTCTATCGTTATCGCTATCTCTATCTCTATCTCTATCTTGATCTATCTCTATCTCTATCGTTATCGCTATCTCTATCTCTATCTTGATCTATCTCTATCTCTATCTTTTCTATCTCTATCTCTATCTCTATATCTATCTCTATCGCTATCTCTATCTCTATCTTGATCTATCTCTATCTCTATCTTTTCTATCTCTATCTCTATCTCTATATCTATCTCCATCGCTATCTCGATCTATCACTATATCCATCACTATATTTATCTCTATCTCTATATCTATCTCTATCGCTATCTCTAACACTATCTCTATCTCGATCTATCTCTATGTTTATCTTCTCTATCTCTATCTATATCTCTATATCTATCTATATATATCTATCTAAACCTCTACCTCTATCTCTATCTCTATAGCTATCTCTATCTCTATCTCGATCTATAACTATATCTATCGCTATATTTATCTCTATCTCTATCTTTATCCCTATCTCTATCTCGATCTATCTCTATCACTATATCTATCGCTATATTTATTTCTATCTCTATCTTTATCCCTATCTCTATCTCTATCTCTATCTATCTCTATCTCTATCTCCAAGTTGACTTTTTTGTTTTTTCATTAATTTATGAACATGTTGTTTTTAAATGTTTTTTTCTGTAATACCCACATAAATGTTGAAATAGGGTGGTTGACCGGGAGAGATTGCCTTAGGCAATAAGTCTGCCATTTGTTGTATCATTTATATAAAACAATAAAGTATATTAAATAAAATAAATAAAAATATATCTATTTCTATCTCTATCTCTATCTTCTGTATCTCTACTCTCTATGTATCGCTATCTCTATTTCTTGTAAAAAGACCCTCAGTCAGCCATATCTGACTTAAAAACCGCATCCAAATCGGTCCATCCGTGAGACTAAAATTTTACTTCATAATTACTTAATTACTTGGTTACTAACATAGCTAAGAACCATATAAAAAAATCACATCCAAATCGGACCATCCGAGCTACGATGCCACACACAGACAGACAGACCTCCTTTTTTGCGTCGGAGGTTAAAAAGTATCCCTTACCCAGTACTTCTCGCCACGTTCCTCGCCCCAGCCGAGAATGCGGACGCTGTGCAGCCCTCGAAGGTGTTGGGCCCCCGCAGCGGGAGTGCGTCGGTAGATGCCTGCCCGATAGTGGAAGAAATCGTGCTCCACTCTCATCACAGCTGGGAACAGTTTTTACATTATTATTAGATTAATTTGCTATAAACTAAACTCTGGAACGCTCTCTCCGCCCATATATTTCCCCCCATGTACACTGTACAGGTACTTCAAGAGAGGCGTGAATGGGACCTGTCAGGCCGACATGGCATTCGCAGCCCCCGCATGCGACCGAATGTCCACGGGCGTCGCTAGACACCTTAAACAAAGCGAGCAGTACTCCATGTACGACCTGATCTGCGATTTATACAAAAGCAGATTGGCCCGGCGTGAAGTACCGTCGCACCTTATTGAGTACGCCTAGCTTTTTAGAAGCCAGCTTGGGCTTGCCCTCGATATGGCGCCAGAAGTTTAGGTCGTGCGACAGTTCGACTCTCACTTGTTTAGATGTAATCGATCGTACCGTGTGGGGCCGGTACTTTAAAAGAATATCCCCAATGCATCTCTCCCCGTGTATGTAGTAAAAGGCGACTAAGAGATATGACTCCCTTCTTATATTACTAGGTGGTAGGGTTTAACCCGCCCGGGTTGGTACCACCGCACTGAATGAAAGGTTGGTCGAAACGACTATGTAAATAGTTTGCGTTTTCCGTCCAGTTCAGTGTAGCCGGCACGACCGAAGGGAAGCACTTACGTGGCACCAAGTTCACCCGGTGTTATGGGCTGACATCACGGATGTTGTAAGTGATGTAGCCAACCGTGTCAGTTTCCATAAAAAAAAAGGCTGCTATGCGGCCATCATACGTCCTGTACGGTGGTACCAACCGAGTCGACTACAACTGATTGAGCCTAGGAACCTAGTAAGGGGCAAGGTAAGGGACCTACATTCTTACACCGGTTCCGAACGGTGAAGCAAACGTCCCGATCAAACGAAGCACTGACATGGCGCCTGGTCCACCAAGATGTTATTTGACTGACATCACGTTGGCCTCAGTTGCAGATACAGCCGGTTACCTATAACTGCTAATCAATGGATGGCGTTAGAATACCTTGAACAGGTCCAGAGTTCATGATCTCGTACATGATGTCATCCACGGAGCCGAGCCGCTTGGGTGGCGAAGTCTTGTAGCGATCTGTGCGTCCGTTCTTTGTCTGTCCGCAGCCGGCACTGAGCAGCGTTCCAGGGCTGCGAGGACACTTCCTACTCGCGCTGTCCGTGCCCGTGTAGGGGAAGCAGTCCTCGTCCACCAGCCTGTTGGATACAGAGAAACAACTGCTGAACCAGTAACCAAGCGGGGCCGGTTAGAACCAGTTAGAACTGGTGTAGATGTAGTTACAGATCTGTGTATGAATAGCAGTCCTTGTCCACCAGCATGTTGGGTACAGAGAAACAACTGCTGAACTAGTAACCAAGCTGGGGCGGTTAGAACCAGCTAAAACTGGTGTAAATGTAGTTACAGATCTGTGTATGAATAACAGTCCTCGTCCACCAGCCTGTTGGGCACAGAGAAAGAACTGCTGAACTAGTAACCAAGCGGGGTCGGTTAGAACCAGGTAGAACTGGTGTAGATGTAGTTAAAGATCTGTGTATGGGTAGCAGTCCTCGCCCAACAGCCTGTTACTTCCCTTGCCCCTTAGGACTAGGACGGGGTAGACTCAAATTGCAGCCAACTGGGTTGACAGCACCGCACTGGACGAAAGATGGCCGCATGGCATCCTCGGATGTGTCATCCTCTAAAACCCAGTATAGCCAGCATTCTAAAGGAAAGTTTCCGGTATGGCACCTACCTTCTCGGAGGTGATATTGTCTGGTCCAGGAATGTGCTCTGGCCCTTGTGACTCTTATGATACAGACTAGAAGGATGGCCGACATGCTATATAATACTAGAATAAATAATGTTTTCAATAATTTTTTACAGGGTAACATCCAAATCGAAGTATGTTTAGAAAGACTGGCAGTAAGTAGTTAGATTTAGGAAATCAAATGATTAGATGTAAGCTTGAATTATGTAAATCCATGTAAGACTGATTGGTAAGAACATCGTTGTATATACATATAATATCTATGATCTGTGATTTAAAACTGTGAATTTTTAAGATATTATGTAGGTACCTGTTTTGTTATTTACCAACATGCAAGTTTTTTTTTCTATTAGGTATTTCTTGAGTATTTTTTTTAATTCTAAATAAACCTTTTGTTATTCTATTCGATACTAATGTAGTTGTATTTGATAAATGTGTTTGTATTGCCAAATGAAAGACTGATTTACGAAAAGAAATGTTTTTCGTTGTTTATCATAATACCATTTTCATTTAGTACCCACACTACAGCCAATCCCCTCAACATTCATATACACTAACTGTACATTTGGAAAAACTTCGCCTCGTGCGTCTAAAAGCGGTACTTATGCTGCAGTTCCTGTAGTGTATAGCGTGAAAATGCGAGGAAGAAAAAGTTCCGGTAAAACCAGTTCCTGTAGAGCGAATGAATCAGAATGATCGATAAAATCGACACAGGCAGTTCCTGCTCTCTCACCCATACTTCCTGGCGAAGGTCCATGCTCCGTCGATGTGTCCTCCCCCGCAGCCCTGCTGACGGCGAGTCACGCACGACACGAGCTGTTGGGCGCTCAGCCGGACCGCCTCGGCGCCGTTCGATTGGATCGCGAATCTGGCAGGATTAAAACAAATTGAAAACATAGCAATATCATTGTACCGTGTGGGGCCGGCACTTAAAAAGAATAGCCCCACTGCATCTCTCCCCATGCATGTCGTAAAAGGCGACTAAGGGATAAGGACAAGATGCCGTGCTAAAGGGCGACAGGATCGCCACCTCTCACCTTGGCACGGTACTTCCACCGAGTCATGCAGCAGGTGGGTCTTCGTGCCTTACTTGCTGATTAAATCGATTGAATCTTGTTCGAATACTTTGCGAAACGTGGTGGTCGGTGTTGTGCTGTAATTTACCAGACTTCTTGCAGTACAACACCGATTACTCTGCTTAACCCGATTGCCGGGATTCAGCGTGTGTAATATGTATGTAGATATGTATGTATGTATGTATGCAATAACATTTATGGCCCTGTCAACCCGTATTCACCCGTACTCCTCTTTCAAGGCGCCCCGCGCCGCCGCGCCGCTTTCACTGGTTGGAGTAGGATGCAAGAAAATCAATAAATAAAAAATTCGGGTTTATTTTTTATTCCAAAACTACGGATCGAAACAAAAATAGTAAAAAGCTACGGATTTAGGTATATATTCAACAAATAAAGTATATTTTTTCCAACGCCTTGATTTGGTCACGTTGCCTTAAATACGTTTTTATAAACTTAATTCAGAGGCATGTTCATGATTTTTTTCTATCGAGCGAAGTTAATCAAACCGTGTTTTCAAAAATCTATCGATCTGCGCTGATAGATGAAGATTAAAACTGAATCTGTCAGGTAAGTAAGTAATATTGGCGGTACCTATACACTTCTTGGAATTCTATAAACAAACCGAAGTTTCTGTAAAATGTACCTACATGAAAATAAAAGCTGAAATAAATACCGTCACGCAAATATATGGAAGTTAAATTTTCGTTTTGAATGATGTTTGGAATCATTTTATCATATCAATCATGCATGACACGGTGCATACATGTGGGATTAGGCCTTTTAGCGTAGCGTCCTGTGGTTATGTTCCATGCGGTCAGCAGGTCTATTCCTGTAAATTCTGACAGCGGACTCAGCGCTGATGTGGCGCTGAGAGCCACTTTAGTAAATGCCTCTCAGCGCCACATCAGCGCTGAGTCCGCTGTCAGAATTTACAAGAATAGACCTGCTGGTCCGGCGGAATATTTCCAAAGTCTAGTAAGCGAGTTGCTCTGATTGGTGGAGAGACGAGTCTGGCTCCGCCTCCGGCACCCCCAGCGAACCTACTGAATCCGATATTCGTTTGGTCGCATATGTACTTTGGTGGCTCAGTGGTAGAGTGTAGGAGTGTAGGGTTTTTATTTTATCGATCTCCGCCATGGGTTCGTGTCCCTTTTGTAAATTTTTTTTTTTTACTTTTTTTTAAGCAATGGGGGTTTTAGCTTTGGGTTTTAAGCTTAGGGTTTTAAAATTAGGTTATGGTTATTTTTTTTTATAACCACCTAAGAAAACTTTATTTTCGGAAATACTTCCGAAATTTATTTTTCCCGCCAAAGTTGAGAACGACCAATCAGAGCAACTCGCATACTAGACTTTGAAAATATGCGGTCCGGTGAAACATCACAAATGTGGACGCATCTTTATTCGGCGGATAATTGTTCATAAGTCTGCGTGATTTACATAAAAGTAGGTAGCGATAATAAATTATTATGAAAAATTTTATACCTATTTATAGATTTCTAGATACAAAGAAACTTCATTGCTCCAAAACAATTTACAGAAACAAGCACGATAGGTATACATATATAATTTAGACGAACGGCAAAGGCGGACTTAATCCCTTACAGGGATTTCTTCCGACCTAACTTTGAATGTTTGAGAGTCGTAGGTGGTACTTAGCAAGAATGGAGATCGTGGGAATGTAAAATATTATAATGATTTTTTATAAGTAGGTTCCTACTTACATAAACATAATGTACAATTCTATAATTGTGGTTATAGTTAATATATAATGTGGTTATATATAATGTAGGAAGGGACCTATAAATCAATCAATATTATTAATACATTTGTATGGGATGGTCATGAAGTAAGTTACTTTGTTTTATGAGGTATTGCGTTTGTAGACTCTATGTATGATACTAAATTAAATTGAAGATTTTGAGAAATCTTTTCTGTATTTATGTATGTATTCCTCCATAACTCTTAAACCGATCTTCCGAATTCGATTAAACTTTGTACAAGCACATTTAACTATGCGGGACACAAGATAGGCTAAAGAAAATCAACTTACTTTCTTTTTTTAAATACAAACTTCACGCGAGCAAAGCTGCGGGCAAAAGCTAGTTAATTATATATTTCCATCAAAATTAATTAAAGAGTCAACAGTTTTTCAATATTCATTTTAAATAATTGTCAAGCCTGTTTTTCCATCACCTATCTGACATGAGTAGGTTGGACTAATTTGAGAATAGGCACAGTAGTTTAGGAATAGTTAAGTAAATAAAACGGTGAATTTTTTTTCGCCCACCCAAAAGCAATTAGGTAGGTACACATTTATTATTGCAAAACAATATAATAATATTTTAACTTAGAAACTAAACATAATACTGATAGTCTTAATACTGATAGATACATAGTCTTGGGAGTATTTCTGGTGTAATGTCTGTCGTTCAATCCACTTCTTCCACTGTCGGACCTTGGCTTTGTCCCTGGTAATGTTGCTGTGAAGGTCCATGTGTCGCCCCATCGCCTGCGCCGTGCAGTTTCTTCATGATCGGTTCGCATGAACGCCTCAATTCTTGCAGCTTGTGATCAAATTCTTCCTCCTCTGCCAGAACATTATTGTCTAACCATCGAAGAGTTTCATCGCACTTAGACTTAGCAGAATTCTTGTCTTCGTCGCTTAGCTTAGAACCGGCATCATCGAGAGCTTGTTTCACTGCAAACGCATATCCTTCCAGCTTATTTCGTGCTGCTACTCGCTTCATTTGTTTCTCATCATCGTCTCTATAGCGCTCTGCTTCAGACAACATGCGGTCGATCTCGGCCTGAGAAAGTCTTCCCTTGTCGTTCTTGATCACGATGTTATGACTCCTCCCGCTGCTGTTCTCCTTGGCTGACACGTTGAGGATGCCGTTCGCGTCTAGGTCGAAACTGACGTCTATTTGAGGGACGCCGCGAGGCGCAGGCGGAATGCCGGTTAGGTCAAACTTGCCGAGAAGATTGTTGTCTTTGGTGAGCGCTCGCTCTCCTTCAAACACTTGAATGGTTACAGCCGGCTGATTGTCGGAATATGTTGTGAAGGTCTTGGTCTGCTTGCATGGAATCTTTGCGTTGCGTTCGACTATCTTCGTCATTACACCGCCGGCTGTCTCAATACCGAGAGACAGCGGCGCGACATCCACGAGAAGCACGTCTTTAATCTTATCGTGTTGTTCTCCGCTGAGCACGGCGGCCTGTACCGCCGCGCCATACGCCACGGCTTCGTCGGGATTGATGGAGAGATTCAGCTTCTTGCCGCAGAAGAAGTTCTGCAGCATGCTCTGAATCTTCGGGATGCGTGTTGAACCGCCGACGAGAACGACATCGTCAATCGCGCCTTTGTCGAGCTTGGCGTCTTGCAACGCACGCTCCACCGGTTCCAATGTGCCGCGGAACAGATCAGCGTTAAGCTCCTCGAACCGCGCACGCGACAGGCGCGTGTAAAAGTCAATTCCCTCGTAGAGCGCGTCTATTTCAATCGTCGATTCAGTACTAGAGGACAACGTTCTCTTGGCGCGCTCGGCTGCAGTGCGAAGGCGACGCAGTGCGCGGACGTTTCCTCGCAGATCCTTCTTGTATTTTCTCTTAAACTCGTCCGCCAGATGATTCACTAGGCGATTGTCGAAGTCTTCACCTCCCAAGTGCGTGTCACCAGCCGTGGACTTCACCTCGAACAGCGAGCCTTCGTTGACCGTCAGGACGGACACGTCGAAAGTCCCGCCGCCGAGATCGAAGATGAGAATATTGCGCTCACCCTTGAGGTTCTTGTCGAGGCCGTAGGCCAATGCGGCTGCTGTCGGTTCGTTGATGATGCGGAGGACGTTCAGGCCGGCGATGGCGGCGGCGTCCTTAGTCGCCTGTCTCTGAGAGTCGTTGAAGTACGCCGGAACTGTCACTACAGCGTCTCGCACGCTCTCTCCAAGATACGCCTCTGCCGTTTGCTTCATTTTAATAAGCACCATGCTGCTAATTTCCTCCGGGGCGAATTGTTTCGTCTCGCCCTTATAATCGACTTGGATCTTGGGTTTGCCGCAGTCGCTGATCACCTTGAAGGGCCAGTGCTTCATGTCCTGCTGGATCTTGGGGTCGTCGAACTTGCGGCCGATAAGTCGCTTTGCGTCGAACACGGTGTTGCTCGGATTGAGCGCCACCTGGTTCTTGGCGGCATCTCCGATCAGCCGCTCCGTGTCGGTGAAGGCGACGTACGACGGTGTTGTGCGGTTGCCCTGGTCGTTGGCGATGATGTCCACATTGCCGTGCTGCCACACTCCGACACACGAGTATGTCGTTCCCAGATCGATTCCAATAGCTGGCATTTTTTTCTTCGTTCTATTCACTGTTGAAATAACTTAAGATGTTCGCTTCAATTTCGGTTTGTACCGAGCTCCTTCTACTTGTTCACTGTTTCGCTTTTCAAATTTAGAATGAATTACCGCGCGCGAGCTCCGGCTTATATACTCCCGGCGGGCCGACGAATAGCGTTCGAGAAAGATCTGGAAATCTCGCGGCCAGCCAATACGACAACACGGCAAGCCATCGAGAACTTTCGAGAATCGAGCGATAGATAAAGATGCAGCTATTGGTAAAAACGAGACAGCTCTATGGGGGAACTGATTTGACGTTCTCGTATCTTCGAGACTTTTAAGTGAGACGGTGATATATACTAAAGCATGTAGTAGAAAGTGACGGAAATACTTCTAGAATTTTCGCGAGGCGAGTAGCGCTAGCGCAGCGGTGCGGTGAGTAGCAGAAACATTAAAGCAGATGCTTGAAACATTTTAAATGCGATATCAATAATTATTCCGGTTAATAAAAATGTAATCACGAACATGAATAGGTAAATGTGGATCGCACAAAGATCACAATAGGCAGTTGTGATTAAAGTGACATTTTGGTAGAATATACATAGGTATTACGTAGGTAATAAATGTGAACATATCTTTAAACGTTTTTGATTCGCTTAAATTCCTACAAATATTTTAGTACTGTCGAGTTTATTACTGTTTGTAGATTTTAGAAAAGAAAATTTAATTACGTACTATAGCTCGTAAAATATAGCTTTATACGCGTGAAATATGTCAGAGTGGCTCGAATAATGCTAATTAAAATTAAATCGCTATGTATTCTGTTGAATTTAATTAACCTTCAGTCCTATTATTATATTACCTACATTTACAAACACTTTACACACATTTACACACAATATATGGACACAATAATTTAGATTTGGTTAATACTATGTATTGTATTGTTTATTAAGCAGTCATTAGACAGCATGACTGTACTCGAATTTGTTACAATTTGTTCTATCAGATTCCATTACACCCACGAAGAAGAACCGCTATGAAACTTCGCAGGGTTTTTTTTCATAGTCATTTTTACAAGCACTTAGTGACTATCCACATAATAACACCGCCTACAGTCGATTGAAAATACAGCTTGAGAGCAAGATCAAAAACAGATTTTTGTTTTGTTTTTGAAGTTCTGACTGCAAGGACTTAATTAAGTGGATCGGGTGTAAAGAGCCTTTGTCAAATTTTTTATACGTAGTTTGTATCAACTCAATAATGTTAGTAATAAGTATACATACTACAACGTAGTATTGTCAAATAATAATAAAAAAATAATAAAAATATTAGATACTTGAAGTATCAAGTTGTCAATCGGTTAGTAAATTAATTTGGGTACAAATAGTACCTAGTCATGCGCTAACTAATTATGCTGTCAGAACCTCAAGATATAGTCCTCTCGGCGAATGCCTCTTTTACAGTATAGTAGGCTTTCTTTACAAGAATTGATTTTATATGTTTCTTAAACAAAGTATCATTTAGATTTTTTACCTCTTCTGGTATTTTATTATACAATCTAACACTGTTGCAAACAAAACTTTTCGACATTTTAGAAGACTTGTGCTTCGTAATTAGAACATTATTTGTATGCCTTGTATCATGCTGGTGCATATCAGAGTGAAGCGTAGCATCCTGTATATATTTCCTAGCATAGCAGATATTTTGATAAATATAAACACTGGGTAATGTCATAATTCCTATTTTATCAAATACATTTCTACAAGAGTCCCTCGCCCTCAACGCAGTGCTCTTTTTTGAAGAATATGGTATGGTACCTAACTAAATGAGCATTATTCGAGCCACCCTGACATAGCTTTTATTTTTATGGAAACTGACATGGTTGGCTACATCACCTACAACATCCGTGATGTCAGCCCATAACACCGGGTGAACTAGCTGCCGTGTCAGTGCTTCCCTTCATTTCATGTCGGCTACACTGAACTGGACGGAAAACACGAACTATTTACATAGCCGTTTCGACGTCCGGTGGTATCAACCCAGCCGGGATAAACCCCACCAGCTAGAGGTAAGAAGGGAAGGGACCCACAGTTTAACGTGGAATCCGAAACACGGTCAGCCTCCAACGGTTGAGCGCCGCCGGTCACCCATCTAAGACTGACCCGCTCAGCGTTGCTTAACAACAGTCGACCGACCGCACCACTGAGCTACCGAGGCAGCTTCTCGTAGCCTCTCGTAAGTACAACATTTTCTATCGTTTATTTTTCTTAAGTTAACATAGCTGCAGGCAATTTGACATGCATTAAACATTATTGCAATTATTGAGTTATTTCCCAACTTATACTAATATATATTAATTTCGAACCAGAGTTCAAGAAATAGGCTATTAACCCATGTAGATTTACAACAATTAAATACAATACTTGCTCGAGTAAGTACTGAATATCATTTAACTCGGAAACATTTACAAAACCGACTGATAATGTCTTCCAACAGTACGTAGGTGGCCACTTTGAAACCCTACAAAAACAAGCAAAGAAATGGTTGCGAACCACTGACACTATTAAAATAATAATTCTCCTACTCAATGATAGATGGTGCAGTAAACTATCTCTAGAACATTCTTGATTCTTCTACGTATTACTAGATGGCACTGCAAACTACCACTTGAGTTTTTTTCCTCTTCAATTTTCTAGATTAGATTCAATTTCTTAGTATTGTTATCATATTCGAGACTCGGTGGGAAATAAATATCTTTAAAATATTTCACAAGCAAAGAAATGGTTGCGAAACACTGACACAATAAAAAATTAATTCTCCTACTGAATTATAGATGGCGCAGTAAACTATCTCTAGAACATTCTCGATTCTTCTACGTACAACTAGATGGCACTGCAAGCTATCACTTGTGGTTCCTCTTCAATTTTCTAGATGGCGCTTAGAATTTGTTATAATTTTCGAGATTCGATGCGAAATATCTCTAAAATATTTATGGCTCTTCTAGGAAATTCTAAGAGATGAGTCTGGCCGGCGACTGAGCGCGTCGTGAACCACGCTACCTACGACCTACACGGAGGCTACAGCCGCGGTGGAGACGGCCCAGTCTGCTCCGCACCGCACCGTTTTAGTAAACTATCTCTAGAACATTCTCGATTCTTCTACGTACAACTAGATGGCACTGCAAGCTATCACTTGTGGTTCCTCTTTAATTTTCTAGATGGCGCTTAGAATTTGTTATAATTTTCGAGATTCGATGCGAAATATCTCTAAAATATTTATGGCTCTTCTAGGAAATTCTAAGAGATGAGTCTGGCCGGCGACTGAGCGCGTCGTGAACCACGCTACCTACGACCTACACACTGACCTGTCGGAGGCTACAGCCGCGGTGGAGACGGCCCAGTCTGCGCCGCACCAGCCCTGGTCGTACACCGGCGTGATGAAACGTGGCCAGCGACTGCGCGCGTCGAAGGACGTTGGGAAAGTCGGTTTATCCGTGTACGAGGGGTCTGGCCTCATGTTCAGCGTCTGTTGGCTCAGAGGGAGAGTGCCTGGAAAGCAATCATAAGCAAATTCCTCAGACTTCAGTCAGGCAGTAAGGCAGGGAACATACATACATATACACCACACGCTGTTCCCGACGATCAGGGTAAACAGAGTAATCGGTGTTGTGCTGTAAGTACTCTGGTAAATTGCTGCACAACATCGACCACCACGATTATTAAAGTACTCGGACAAGATAACTATCAAGCAGCAAGTAAGGCACGAATGTCCACCTGCTGCATGATTCGGTGGAAAGACCGTGCCAAAGTGAGAGGTGGTTAGCCTGTCGCCCTTTAGCACGGCATCTTGTCCTTATCGCCTTTTACGACATGCACGGGGAGAGATGCAGTGGGGCTATTCTTTTTAAGTACCTACCGGCCCACACGGTAAGAAGAGAAGGAACCAGACCCGAGTGGTCTGGGCGTCTCGGCTTCTCTTGCGAGAGGTTCACATAACTAGCTGTGCCCTCAGCATAAAATGATACACTTTTATTTGAGACAAGAGTATATTCAGAGTAAAATTGGAGAGGCGAATGTCCAGCAGTGGACGCTTACACGCTGACTGACTGACATTCAGAGCGTACATTACATATGATGATGAGGTTAATGGCGCACTGAATGCTGTGAACAAAGGCAAAGTAATTAGTCTTAAAAGTGAATATTATACTATACAAGCTGTGCCCGCGGCTCCGCCCGCTCTCATATTTCACTTCACTGCTAACCTCATAAGCCATTTAGCGTGATAGTAAGTAGCCTATAGTTGATGGGAAGAATCAAGCTATCCGTAGAATTTTGTTTTATGAAAATCGGTTCAGTGGTTCTCGAGTTATAAGCGGACAGACAGACAGACATACACTCAGACACTCAGAAAGCAGACGTTGGATTTTATTATAGGTAAGGAAGGATAAGGAAGGATAAGGATGGTTGTCGGTGGTGGGTGATACCGGGTGATAGGGTGATTGTAGGGGGGGGGGGGGGGGGGGGGGTGTCGTAAATCTGCAAAAATCTCTGACGTAATATGAGCGGCCCCGTGCACACTTTACCTCGCTTTCACCCACTGCTCCATGGTTCGGATTCCATGTAAAACGTCGGTCCACCACCGGGTTGACTGGAGGAAATTGCCTAAGGCAATAATCCCGCCCATGCCACGCATTAAGTGGCATAAAGCGAGGCATAAAGTGTATTATTATATCACTTTTTGGTCTTACCGAGTTTGAGTTGGATGCCCTCGCTAAGCTTCCTGCCCCAGAAGGCGGTGTAGTTGGAGGCTCGCCAGCCGGCCCGCCGCTGATTCACTGCACTGATCACGTCCTCGCTGATCAGACAGGGCTCTTGTGTGCAATCCCACTGGTCTGAATAGTCGTATGTCGTTTCCAAGGCGTTGCATTTACTGTAACAATGATAGCAGTGGCATGTCAGTACTCTCCCTTTGGGTAAATCGCACGTCAGTGTCCGGTGTGGGTAGACACAAAACATAAAGATAGAAAACAGGTATTGAATAAAGTCAGTCTTATGTCGAACTTGTGTTTCATTGAACGTAACATGGCGCAGCCGGTGCCCGAACCGAAATTTTAAAGAGTGTTTCTTAGCAATCTCATAAGTATAGTTTGTGAGTTATTGGGCACAGAGCGATCATGGAATCTGTTGCCTTACCGCCACCTCCGCCGTTTAATTTTAACAACAGCTTAACAAATATAACCTCGGGAAACTTGAGCCTTGTTACTTGCGGGGAAATCGCACGTAAGTGCTTTACCTGCGGGGAAATCGCACGTTAGTGCCTTACCTGCGGGGAAATCGCACGTTAGTGCCTTACCTGCGGGGAAATGGCACGTTAGTGCCTTACCTGCGGGGAAATCGCACGTTAGTGCCTTACCTGCGGGGAAATCGCACGTTAGTGCTTTACCTGCGGGGAAATCGCACGTTAGTGCCTTACCTGCGGGGAAATCGCACGTTAGTGCTTTACCTGCGGGGAAATCGCACGTTAGTGCCTTACCTGCGGGGAAATCGCACGTTAGTGCCTTACCTGCGGGGAAATCGCACGTTAGTGCCTTACCTGCGGGGAAATCGCACGTTAGTGCTTTACCTGCGGGGAAATCGCACGTTAGTGCCTTACCTGCGGGGAAATCGCACGTTAGTGCCTTACCTGCGGGGAAATGGCACGTTAGTGCCTTACCTGCGGGGAAATCGCACGTTAGTGCTTTACCTGCGGGGAAATCGCACGTTAGTGCCTTACCTGCGGGGAAATCGCGCGTTAGTGCTTTACCTGCGGGGAAATCGCACGTCCGTGCTTTACCTGCGGGGAAATCGCACGTCAGTGCATTACCTGCGGGGAGATCGCACGTCAGTGCTTTACCTGCGGGGAAATCGCACGTCAGTGCTTTACCTGCGGGGAAATCGCACGTCAGTGTTTTCACTTTAGGGAAATCGCACGTCAGTGCTGTACCTGCGGGGAAATCGCACGTTAGTGCCTTACCTGCGGGGAAATGGCACGTTAGTGCCTTACCTGCGGGGAAATGGCACGTTAGTGCCTTACCTGCGGGGAAATGGCACGTTAGTGCCTTACCTGCGGGGAAATGGCACGTTAGTGCCTTACCTGCGGGGAAATGGCACGTTAGTGCCTTACCTGCGGGGAAATGGCACGTTAGTGCCTTACCTGCGGGGAAATGGCACGTTAGTGCCTTACCTGCGGGGAAATGGCACGTTAGTGCCTTACCTGCGGGGAAATGGCACGTTAGTGCCTTACCTGCGGGGAAATGGCACGTTAGTGCCTTACCTGCGGGGAAATGGCACGTTAGTGCCTTACCTGCGGGGAAATGGCACGTTAGTGCCTTACCTGCGGGGAAATCGCACGTTAGTGCTTTACCTGCGGGGAAATCGCACGTTAGTGCCTTACCTGCGGGGAAATGGCACGTTAGTGCCTTACCTGCGGGGAAATGGCACGTTAGTGCCTTACCTGCGGGGAAATCGCACGTTAGTGCTTTACCTGCGGGGAAATCGCACGTTAGTGCCTTACCTGCGGGGAAATCGCACGTTAGTGCCTTACCTGCGGGGAAATGGCACGTTAGTGCCTTACCTGCGGGGAAATGGCACGTTAGTGCCTTACCTGCGGGGAAATGGCACGTTAGTGCCTTACCTGCGGGGAAATCGCACGTTAGTGCTTTACCTGCGGGGAAATCGCACGTTAGTGCCTTACCTGCGGGGAAATCGCACGTTAGTGCCTTACCTGCGGGGAAATCGCACGTTAGTGCTTTACCTGCGGGGAAATCGCACGTTAGTGCCTTACCTGCGGGGAAATGGCACGTTAGTGCCTTACCTGCGGGGAAATGGCACGTTAGTGCCTTACCTGCGGGGAAATGGCACGTTAGTGCCTTACCTGCGGGGAAATGGCACGTTAGTGCCTTACCTGCGGGGAAATGGCACGTTAGTGCCTTACCTGCGGGGAAATGGCACGTTAGTGCCTTACCTGCGGGGAAATCGCACGTTAGTGCTTTACCTGCGGGGAAATCGCACGTTAGTGCCTTACCTGCGGGGAAATGGCACGTTAGTGCCTTACCTGCGGGGAAATGGCACGTTAGTGCCTTACCTGCGGGGAAATCGCACGTTAGTGCTTTACCTGCGGGGAAATCGCACGTTAGTGCCTTACCTGCTGGGAAATCGCGCGTTAGTGCTTTACCTGCGGGGAAATCGCACGTCCGTGCTTTACCTGCGGGGAAATCGCACGTCAGTGCATTACCTGCGGGGAGATCGCACGTCAGTGCTTTACCTGCGGGGAAATCGCACGTCAGTGCTTTACCTGCGGGGAAATCGCACGACAGTGTTTTCACTTTAGGGAAATCGCACGTCAGTGCATTACCTGCGGGGAGATCGCACGTCAGTGCTGTACCTGCGGGGAAATCGCACGTTAGTGCCTTACCTGCGGGGAAATGGCACGTTAGTGCCTTACCTGCGGGGAAATGGCACGTTAGTGCCTTACCTGCGGGGAAATCGCACGTTAGTGCTTTACCTGCGGGGAAATCGCACGTTAGTGCCTTACCTGCGGGGAAATGGCACGTTAGTGCCTTACCTGCGGGGAAATTGCACGTTAGTGCCTTACCTGCGGGGAAATCGCACGTTAGTGCTTTACCTGCGGGGAAATCGCACGTTAGTGCCTTACCTGCGGGGAAATCGCGCGTTAGTGCTTTACCTGCGGGGAAATCGCACGTCCGTGCTTTACCTGCGGGGAAATCGCACGTCAGTGCATTACCTGCGGGGAGATCGCACGTCAGTGCTTTACCTGCGGGGAAATCGCACGTCAGTGCTTTACCTGCGGGGAAATCGCACGTCAGTGTTTTCACTTTAGGGAAATCGCACGTCAGTGCATTACCTGCGGGGAGATCGCACGTCAGTGCTGTACCTGCGGGGAAATGGCACGTTAGTGCCTTACCTGCGGGGAAATGGCACGTTAGTGCCTTACCTGCGGGGAAATCGCACGTTAGTGCCTTACCTGCGGGGAAATCGCACGTTAGTGCCTTACCTGCGGGGAAATCGCACGTTAGTGCCTTACCTGCGGGGAAATCGCACGTTAGTGCCTTACCTGCGGGGAAATCGCACGTTAGTGCCTTACCTGCGGGGAAATGGCACGTTAGTGCCTTACCTGCGGGGAAATCGCACGTTAGTGCCTTACCTGCGGGGAAATCGCACGTTAGTGCTTTACCTGCGGGGAAATCGCACGTTAGTGCCTTACCTGCGGGGAAATCGCACGTTAGTGCCTTACCTGCGGGGAAATCGCGCGTTAGTGCTTTACCTGCGGGGAGATCGCACGTCAGTGCTTTACCTGCGGGGAAATCGCACGTCAGTGCTTTACCTGCGGGGAAATCGCACGTCAGTGTTTTCACTTTAGGGAAATCGCACGTCAGTGCTGTACCTGCGGGGAAATCACACGTTATTGCATTACCTGCGGGGAAATCGCACGTCAGTGCTTTCCCTTTACAGAAATCGCACGTCAGTGCTTTACCTGCGGGGAAATCGCACGTCAGTGCTTTCCCTTTAGGGAAATCGCACGTCAGTGCTTTACGTGCGGGGAAGTCGCACGTTAGTGCTTTCCCTTTAGGGAAATCGCACGTCAGTGCTGTACCAGCGGGGAAATCACACGTTAGTGCTTTACCTGCGGGGAAATCGCACGTCAGTGCTTTCCCTTTAGGGAAATCGCACTTCAGTGCTTTACCTGCGGGGAAATCACACGTTAGTGCTTTACCTGCGGTGAAAACGCACGTCAGTTTCTTCATCCAATTTTTCGAGTTTCCGGCATCTTAGTGCCAAAAGTCCGACTTGTTCCCGCCCAGGGTCCTCCCGGGAAAAAGAACAAGGTGTACATTGAGATCTTATAAGTATTTTTGGAGCTCTGGTCTATTGATCTTCTGTTTGATTTAGTTCTTCCAAATATGCACTCATAAATTTCGACATAATTTTTGTGCTATGTATCGGCTATACATGCCTGTATACCATGCCATACCTGCTTTTGTAAAATTTTATATATAATCTACCACCTACCTACACATAGTATGCACTCTCACCTATAGATCGTTCCACAATAAAGCGATGCATTCTCAGAAGTTGGGTAGTGGGTACGTGTCAGCAAAAATTTTTTTTATTATTTTTTTATAGAAACTGACACGGTTGGCTACATCACCTACAACGTCCGTGATGTCAGCCCATAACACCGGGTGAACTAGGTGCCATGTCAGTGGTTCCCCCTCTGATCGTGCCGGCTACACTGAACTGGTCGGAAAACACAAACTATTTACATAGCCGTTTAGCCCGACGTTTCATTCAGTGCGGTGGTATCAACCCGGGCGGGTTAAACCCTACCACCAAGTAAGATTAGGAGGGAAGGGACCTACAGTTTTACGAGGAATCCGAACCTCGGTCAGCCTCCAACGGTCAGCGGTCACCCATTCAAGTACTGACCGCACCCAGCGTTGCTTAACATTCAATAGCGACAGTTGACTGTCTGCACCACTGAGCTATCGAGGCTGACAACATTATGCCATATCAAATATCGTCCCACCCACCAAACTATCGGATGCTCTTCCCACACTCCGTTTCACTATCCACGGCCGCCAGAGTAGGACACGGTTACTATAGCGATCGTCGTCTCTTCGGCTGACGTGCCCAGCCCACTGCCACCCGTTGTCCACCCTGCCTATTCTGTATTTAGTGATTATTCGCATACATTGCATTATGCATGGCTTATGTTAAAGGGCGAGAGGTTGAACACCTCTCACCTTGGCACGGTCCTTTCGCCGAGTCATGCAGCGCAGCAGGTGGGTTTTCGTGCCTTACTTGCTGCTTGATAGTTATCCATGTCCTAATACTTTGCTAAGCGTGGTGGTCGGTGTTGTGCTGTAATTTACCCGAGTTCTTGCAACACAACACCGATTAACCTGCTTACCACGACTGTCGGAATACAGCGTGTGGTGGGATGCATGTATGTGTTTTTCTTGTGTCTAACGATGCGCCCATGGACATTCGGCGATGCATGGGGATTGCGAATGCCGCCATGAGCCTGACAGGAGCCTTTTCACGCCCCTTTTGAAAAACCCCAGGCTGTACTTGGGAGAAAATCGATGGGATGTAGACTGCGTTCCACATTACATGTGTAGCTTTTGCCCGTGACTTCGCTCGCGTGAAATTCGTATTTAAAAAGAAGAAAGTAAGCCCGCTACTGTACCTTTATTTCGGCGCGCGGAACAATTCGGTTTGTATGAGAGCCACATCTTAACGTAACCGGAAATGGATTTCATTTAGCCTATCTATCCCGTGTCACGTAGATATCGTTATGTTTAATCGAGATCGGATGATCGCTTTAAGAGTTATGGAGGAACATACATACATACATACATACAGAAGAGATTTCTAAAAAAAGCGTCGATTTAGTTTCAGTATCATAAATAGAGTCAACAAACGCAATATCTCATAAAACAAAGTAAATTACTCCATGACCATTCCTTACAGATATATTATTACTTTTGATATGTATGTATGGCCAAAGATCGTTCTTGGTGGCAAATCTAGCCGTTTATTGACCCGATCTATGTGCGTGTGTATGTGTAGCAAAATTACTAAGGATCGGAATGCCGCCGCCTGCCAGATTGATGGCATAATTGTGTCGCATTGCATAACGTGTCTCCGGGCGGGGCAGGAATATGAGATCTAGGGTCACCATACGTTCGGGATTGGGCCGGACTGTTCGGCATTTGGACGAAACGGGCCCGTCCGGAATTGCGTCCGATTTGTCCGGCACTTTTGCAAGATGTAAAGTTTAACATATAGCTACAGATGCATGTAAGTATGTAACGCACCTAACCTATCTTTTTAGTAAAGTGTGAACAAAATGCATTATCAGCAACCCTAGCTTTTTATTTCTGGGAAACCTAGGGTGTTGTACGGCCACTACATTAAATTGAAATGTTGGGATCAAATTTTTTTTTATTGATACTCGAAACACTTTGCGCCGTCAGCATGGATTGTTGAGCCGACGACACGCCCAAAAGCATTCGGTTTAGAAATAATAACAAAAAAGTCAAATAACTTTTTTCTGAATTAGCTTTAAAAAAAAGTTTCACTTTTCATACAACTAATTGATTTATTTGTGTAAAAGGATCTAATTTTCCGCACGAACGAATCAAAAGCGCGCGGTGAGTGAGCGAACGAGCAGGGACGAGTGCGCGGAGAGAGGAGATGCGCAGCGGCGCGGCGCGGTGTGAGTTTTTCGATCCCGAGGACCGTTCCCGCGCCAGCACCCTCCCCCCGCGTGCGTCAAATTACATTAGACGAAAACACAAATTTCAAAAATTAATGTCTCCAAAACTAGAAACTTTAGATAAAAACTTTCTTTACATTTTTGCCTCGGAAAAACATGAGGATTGCGCTGGCGAAATTAATGTACCGGCCTTTACAACAACCTATAGATGGATGGAGGCGGATGGCAGCGTCAATTTAATTCACAACAAGCTTTGACCTCGGCTCCGCTCGGAGTATTTTCACTACTGTGCGACCCGCTGATGAGATAGGTTGATGGTTAGTATACTATACATAAATATTCGTCGTATATAATGTCGATAAGTAATGCAAGTAAAACTGAGCGTCCGGCGTGCGCCATGTCGCCTTTCCCATAAAAAAAAACTGCAAATCGAACTCGCGCACCAAGGGTTCCGTAACGCCATGTCATGGTCAGGGTCACTCACGCCATCTATGTATTAGTAAAAATGCTTCATACTCTTTGCGTTAGATGGCGCGCATACACTCTTTAGTTTCTTCTATGGGGACCCTCGTGATTTTTTTACTTTTTCTTATTTTTATTATTTGTTGTTATATCGGCATAATAAATAATTAATAACTAATAAGATAATAACACATACTTCACATACTTCCCTTCTTACCTTACTAGGTGGTAGGGTTTATCCCGACCGGGTTGGTACCACTGCACTGAGCGAAACGTCGGTCGAAACGGCTATGTAAATAGTTCGTGTTTTCCGTCCAGTTCAGTGCAACCGACATTAAATGAAGGGAAGCACTGACATGGCACCTAGTTCACCCGGTGTTATGGGCTGACATCACGGATGTGAAAAAAACATATTCTGTGAAAATTTCAAGGGGCTACCTATTACGGTGCAATAGGTACAGCCCTCGGACAGACGGACGGACAGACAGACAGACAGACGGCGTAGCCTTAGTAATAGGGTCCCGTACGACGGATACGGAACCCTAAAAAACCCTATTAAATATTCAACATGTTTTTGAGGTTTTGTGTGGTGGCGTCCGCTATTGAGCCTGAAGAATTATGGCAAGCCTAATCATTCAACTAGCAGCCAATTTGCACAGTTCAATGGTGGCTCGCGAAATGGTCATAGACCACAAATGGCCAACTCAAAGCCACAGAGACAAACGCCAATAACATTGTACAATTTGATTACTGACGACATTGTAGACCTTGGCTAGACGCCTAAGCTACCTTAACTATACGGCGGCGCAGCGGCGGCGGTTGACCGGGTGGCATATTTCCAAAGTCTAGTATGCGAGTTTCTCTGATTGGTCGTTCTCAATTTTGGCGGGAAATATAAATTTCGGAAGTATTTCCGAAAATAAAGTTTTCTTAGATGGTTATAAAAAAAAATAACCATAACCAAATTTTAACACCCTAACATTGCTTAAAAAAAAAGTAAAACAAAACAAATGGCAAAAGGGACACGAACCCATGTTCGAGACCGGAAAAATAAAAACCCTACACTCAACCACTGAGCCACCAAAGTGCATATGCGAGCAAACGAATATCGGATTGAGTAGGTTCGCTGGGGGTGCCGGAGGCGGAGCCAGACTCGTCTCTCCATCAATCAGAGCAACTCCCATACTAGACTTTGGAAATATGCGACCACGTGCGGTCTTAGCTTGGACTCTCGATCTCAGGATCCGAGGTTCTAATCCCGCCGACATGCACTAATAAGTTTTTGTTTTTCTGACGGAAAAGTGTACCTACATGCTTAACTGCACCTAATGCGTCACCGTTCGGAATCGGTGTAAAACTTCAGTTCACTTATCCTTGCCCCTTAAAGGTGGTAGGATCAAACTGTAGTTGTGGGTTGATTGAGGCCGTGTCAAACGCCAACGACCGAGCATTCAGGAATTTCAAATCCCAAATTATTTTAGTTTGTGTAGGTACCTATCACTTTATAAACCTCTAAATAGACTATCGATAAAAGCTAAAATAAAAATAGGTACTTACCTACTAAGTTTCATCGAATTCGGATGATCGGTTTATGAGTTATGGAGGAACATACCTACATACATACAGAAAATATTTCTAAATCATCAATTTAGTGTCAGTGTCATACATAGAGTCTGCAAACGCAATATCTCATAAAACAAAGTAACTTACTCCATGACCATCCCTTACAGATTTATTATTAGTATTGATTTTCGAATAGCTACACTAGCTATTCTCTCTACATTAAATTTTATTTTCATTTTCATTTTCGAGTTTGGAAAAACAAACAGGCATTTACATCTAGAACAACATGGTGATACAAAATAACGTTGACTATGTAAAGACCCAGCAACGTTTTTCACGTTTTAACATAGGTAATTAAATTAAATCAAATCGGAATCAAATTAAATTAAATCTAATCAAAATTATATTACATTAAGCCAAATCTAATGAAATCAAGTTAAATTAAATTAGATAACAATGCAAATCAGATCAAATTAAATTAAAATAAAATTAAATAAAATAACAATGCAAATATACAAATAATAACAAATAATAACTTTACGTGTATCATTCCAGCGACACGCTACAGAATTGATTCCTTTATAGTAATTGTGACAGTCCGCTTATAGCTATGCAGGCTGAGGTAGTGTATGTCTAGTGAGCTGAAGTATTTATTGATTTCATTGAAGTAAATCGATGGTTTATGCATCCAGTACACGTTTAATTGTCGCATAAATGTCTTGGCATACAGTTATCCTAGCCTTGACTCCATTATAATTTGACATACTGCCGTTTGGCAGCTGCCAAGGCAAACGAGAGATTATGCGAAGACGCTATGCGACTAGCAAAGTGCAACTTGAACGGCATGTACAGGGTGTCCCAAAGCTTAACGTCAAGCGGGAACCAGGGAGTAGGCCAGTTTATGACTACCCAGGAAAAAATATGAAAAAAAACAATCTTGAGTAATTTGTTTTTTATGATATGAGCATTTTGTAAGAAACGTTGAAAATTTACATTTTTAGGTACTACGACTTCAAATTTGCAAATATAATTGTTAAAACAAAAATTATTGCTAGCCTAAATAACTCTGCTATTGATCAGTATCCCAAACAAAGCCAGAAGGCCTGTAGTTTTACCAAAAAAAATATTCAGTAAAATTGTTTTTCTAAAAAAATAAATGACTCCGATATTTTTTTTTCTTATTTTTCCCTGGGTAATCATAAACTAGCCTACTCCCTGGTTCCCGCTTGACGTTGAGTTTCGGGACACGGTGTATGTATACCATTGATTTTATCAATGGTGTATACATAGCTACATACATAATAAGCATCGGCATGCGTTTATCGCATCGAAACAGCAACGTGCAGTTCCCGGCAGAAAGTAATGCGTCTCTAGCTTTAGAAAGCGACAATCCGTTCGACCGTTGCGTTGGAGGCTGACCGTGGTTCGGATTCCACGTAAAATTGTAGGTCCCTTCCCTTCTTAACTTGCTAGGTAAGTAGGGTTTATCCCACCCGGGTTGGTTCGTCAAAGAGATCCGTTTTTACCTTTTAACCCTAGATCAGTAACCAGTCATAAAAATTACGACGCGTACTGTGTGCATTTAATTTTTCGGTAGGATCCCGACCCCCGTCACCCCACCCGTTCCTAATACCTTCCTAATTAGCATCATTAATGTAATGAATGAGTAATGAGTCAGAAGCACTCGTTGTGGATGCACGTTCATTAGATCGGGAGATATTGTGTTATCATCGTAAAATTTACGAATGGTTAGTAACTATGTAACTTTTTTTCCCATAGAAAATTACTATGGTGTCATAGAAACCGAAGTCAAATAAGGTTGTTTATCTTCTAGAAGGAAGCATCTAGTCGAGACTTTTCCAGAACTCGCAAAAAAACGTCGTATGACCACGACATTCTGCGAGGGCTGAAAAAAGGCGATTTGCAGGGAGTATATTGTTTCTTTATGTGCAATCAAAGTTGCGTGTTGGTTATTTCTAAAACAGATTATGTTATTTGATTAAGTGAAAACCGAGGCCAATTAGGGTAATTTTGTGTTATAAACTACATATTTTGATTAAATAAATATTGATTCTTAAAATTTTTTATTATAATTTTTTTTTTTCAGTTTTCATCTACAAAATATGTCGTAAAATTTACGAATGGTTAATGATAACGTTACTCGAAATTATTAAGGTTAATGATCTAGGGTTAAGGTACCGGAAGCCTAAAAAAAACTATAATAAAATTCAGAATTATTTTACATACCTAATATAAAATATGCTTTTGAATTGCGAATCGTTCAGTCATTTATTAATATTTACTTTTAACAAAGAGTAAACATTTATAAATTTAGGAGTGATGTATGCTCAGCTCACAGATACCACAAACGGCGTACATCCATTCGATACGCCTACTAACTACATTCCATGTTCGCGTTGTACACGTTATTTTATAACCGGGAACATTAATCAAACCGAATTCAGTGACAAGTCACGTGTAGCATGGTGACAAATCGTAAAGTATTTTTTATGGATATATATGCAGTATACGCCCACTGCCATAGAAATGCACGTCTAGAAGCGTTATCAACTTGAATTATGTGTTAAAATCGTTGAAGTTGATATAGGTAGCTTCTTGAACGAGTTTTTTTTAAATATTGTCTACAAATACATAATTACTGCTACTACACATTACTAACATAATTACTATTACTCACATTTAGCAAAACTCAAAAATATAAAACATTTCGAAAGCATTTTAATTCGTAGCCTTGGCCGTAGTGTAGGTAGAATATTGGGGTTCCGAATTCGGAGCCCAGATGGTAAAATCTTTGGAAAATCCTTTGGGAAATTGCTGATCGAAATCTGGGGACCAACGTGCACAGTTTTTTTAGGGTTCCGTATTCGTACGGGGCCCTATTACTAGGCCCACGCCCCACGCCATCTGTCTGTCTGTCCGTCCGTCCCTGTATCTTTTGAACTGTAATACGTAGCCAGTTAAAATGTTCACAGTATATATGTTATTATGGCAGATACATTTAATAATAAATTATTTTAAAAAAATCTCCCCATTCTCCATATGACAAACGTGTTTTTTTTTAGGGTTTTTTTTTTTGCTCTATCATAAAAACGGTAATACGTACTAGCGTAAAATTTGGTAAGATTGTAATACTAACTCTAAAGTAAAGCAACAAATAATAAAAACAGGCCAATTCCATGACGGTATACAGAACCCTGTGGTGTGGTGTACGTATCCGACTCGCACTTGGCGGTTTTTTTTAATAAATAAAACATATAATAGAGGTGGTAAAATAGTAAATAGCGATTCAGCGGGGGAACGCTACCTCGGTTTTAGGCACGATTACCAGTGTACCGCTGGAGGGTACTCTTTAGTTTAGTTTTACACATTTTTTCGTTTGCAATAATTCTTCATTTGTATTACTTTGATAGAATAAATTATTCCCAAGTCACTTGAAGGAGTGAAGGAAAAACGGACAATGTTTACTCGCGTAACCTTCTGGCAGCTGCAAAATGTGTGCAATGTTTGACAATGCCTTTTCTGGATGTTAATTTCAACGCCCACCAGGATATCAGTAAGTTCGGATCGTGGGAACGTTTTGACAACTTATCTGCGTTGCAGAAGACAAATTTAATGCAAAGAGAGTCGAGTGGTGCGAGAAAAAAAATGTATACAGACGCGGTCACGCATAAAATAATTGACCTCGGAAGGTTCTGATCTGACCCATTTTCTTCACTAATTTGTCCCACGACAAATGAAGTGTTACATTTTATCCTAACCACGCCTGCGAGGCCTGTATTTCACGTCATAAATAGACAAAGCATATGCTACAGCAACTCTCAGATAAGTAATTGATCAATATGAAAGAAGCTGTACAAACAATTTTGAGTAATTTAAAAAAATATATTGGTTACCCTGAGGACAACCCCTTTTTCCCATACAAAACTAGGGACAAAATTGTCCCCTGTGTCACCCCTAAAAATATCGATGATATGCACACGCACACACGAACGCACGCACGCACGCACGCACGTTTGTATAATTTTAAGTAGTTTGTATTTAGCTAAGCTGTTTGTATATTTGAATTAATTTGTAACCTCATACTTTTGTAATTAAAATGTTTAATAAATCATGGTAGATGGCGCTAAAAAACACGTTTCTTACTATGGGGACCCCTTTCATTTTTAACTTTTTGCTTGTTTTAATATTATATTCTATTGTACCTCTTCGTTGCGTTAGATTCAACATTTCAGATGAAAAATACTTTTAGATTTAAAAAAAAAGGAAAACTATATCACAAACCGCCTATAAGTCTACGAGATGAATGGGCGTTGTCTAAAAATACTTAGCCTTGATAACCAGACGCACAATAAATAGTGGTAAATTAAAAAATCAATAAAACTTTATTCGCAGCAACCCACTACCCGGTTCAATGACAAAACAATTTATAGCAATGCTTCGAACGAGAAGGCGGGTCAAATAGTTCGTGTGGCAATTTGTTGACTGTTTTGACAACTAAATCATACTAAAAATGCAAAGAATAAAAAAAAATCGGTCAAGTTCGAGTTTTACTAGCGGCGGGTGGCCGAGTGGTTTGGGCATCGGCTCATGCGAGAGGTCCGAGGTTCGAATCCGGTCGGCGTGTACCAATGAGTTTTTTCTAACGAAAAAATTTACGTGCATACCTACACCTGCTACTTCACCGTTCGGAACCGGTGCAAAACTGTAGGTCCCTTCCCTTGCCCTTTACTAGGTGGTAGGCTCAAATTGTAGCCGACTGGGTTGATACCACCGTACTGGATGTAAGATGGCCGCATCGCAGCCTCGGTTGTATTCTCCTCTAGTCCAGTATAGCCAGCAATCCAGGTAAGTCTCCGGTATTGCACCTACCTTCTCGGAGGTGATATTGGCTGGTCGGAGCATGTGCTGTGCTTTGGCCCCTCCGACTCAGCCAACCATACCGGATTACATAAAAAAAAAACTTGGCCGGGTTTTTCAATACAATGCACGCACACCACGCGGAAGACACAAATCAATTTTCGATTTGTTCCATCTGTTTCAACATTTTTCTGCTCGCCAACGTACAAAGTATACGCCATATGTAAATTTTATGTAGGCCAGCCAGACCCATTAGTTATTCTTTGTCTGTGCGCGCACGCAAATTCGGAATCTGGACGGACGAGACGAGAACCGCCAATATGGTAATAAATAACTTTGCTGTCGTATCACTGGCATTGTACCTAGTAATGGCAGGAACAATCTGTAACGGTCTGCCGGTCTATTCGCGGACGATTCAGCAGGTCTATTCTTGTAAATTCTGACAGCGGAATCAGCGCTGTTGTGGCGCTGAGAGCCACTTTAAAGTGGCTCTCAGCGCCACAACAGCGCTGATTCCGCTGTCAGAATTTACAAGAATAGACCTGCTGGAGAAACTCAATCGAGGCTATTAGTTTTTTTAAGGTCTCGTACGAAATCACATTAGGTACTATTTTTGCTTTTTGAATTTTTTATTATTTGTTACATCCGCCATAATAATACGTATTCTGGAAAAAAAAAACAACCGGATAGCTATTACGGTTGCAAAAATACAGCAGTAGGACAGACAGACAGAAAGACAGATGGCGGCGGCGGCGCGTAATAGACTTCCGTACGGCGCGTACGGAAACCTGAAGACCGGCTAAGTGCGAATCGGATTCGCGCACCGAGGGTACCACCGCGCAATATAAATATTGTGTGTTCTGTGGTGCTATGTATTTACCAAAAAATAAAAAATAAAAATTATTATCTTCCATTCGTTCGGGGTCCTATTAGGGCGAGCTCGACTCACACTTGGGCAATTTTTTTATTATTTTGTTTCTTTTATTTTAATAACATTTTCTTCTCTACATTTTCTTCTCCGAGGAACAACGGGGGTTTGTGGACTGCTTATGGCGGCATGCATAAATTATTACGTCATCGGTTTTTCGGGAGTTGGACGAAAAGTGACGAGACGACTGACGTCGGGGGGAGGGGGTTAGGGGTTCGTGCAGCGATGACGTGGTTGAGTGACCTAATAAAATTCGCGTTTTTTTTCAGACTTCCTGGCTTCCTGGCAACACCGAGGGCAACACTTGGTTCCAGCTGGCGAATATATCTGCAGGTCTATTCTTGTAAATTCTGACAGCGGAATCAGCGCTGTTGTGGCGCTGAGAGCCACTTACCAAAGTAGCTCTCAGCGCCACATCAGCGCTGATTCCGCTGTCAGAATTTACAAGAATAGACCTGCTGAACTAGGACTCCGTACACGGCTCACTTTACCCAACTATCAATCTACGTAGTTACATGCCGCAGTGACAATTCAAAACGAATCTTTATAAAATCAGATTACACAATTGATGAGCGTGCCCGCGAGTAGCCTTTTAGTATTGTGTAAGTAAATGACTGTGTATTATAGTTATTAGTACATGACATCTGTCAGTCAGTTCAACTTACAGGAATATACCTTGTATGTATGTATCATTGACTTAAAAATAAATCGGTCAAGTGCGAGTTTTACTCGCGCACGGAGTGTTCCGTAGATCCGCTATACCACACCTGTCAAAAAAAAAAACATATCCGTCTAGCTTTCGTCTTTCTGCAATGCAAAATATGAAAACCTGTGGCGCCATCTATTATTCAGTAGCGTGTCTAATCGATTCTTAGCACGTTTCCTGTATGGGAATCCCACTTATTTTGTTTACATTTAGCGTTTTTATTATTTGTTTCCACATCCGCCATAATAGCACATAATATTCTGTTACGGTTCAACAGATACAGCAATCGGACGGACGGACGGATGGACGGATGGACGGATGGACGGATGGACGGATGGACGGATGGACGGATGGACGGATGGACGGAAGGACGGACGGACGGACAGACAGACAGACGACGTAGGCTTAGTAATAGGCTTCCCGTTTGGATACGGAACCAAAAAAAACTGAAAAACAAGTAGGCAATAAGAGATAGTGCGTATTGAATGAATCCTATAGCTAGATTTTTAGGGTTCCGTATCCGTCGTACGGGACCCTATTACTCCGTCTGTCTGTCTGTATGTCCGTCTGTCTGTCCCAGGGCTGTATCTCTTGAACCGGAATAGGTAGCCCGTTGAAATTTTCACAGAATATGACGTGTTATTTATTATGGCCGATGTAACATCAACCGGTTTTTTTATGAGCGAACGTGTTAGTGTATGCCGGTACAGTTCGGTGTAGGTTCAGGTGTCACGAAAATTTTATGGTTATTTAGACATGCATGGTTCTACGGGCTCACTTAGTTTGTAGCGAGGCTGTACCCGCGTGCCTAATAATAATAATAGACACACACAGTAGACACCCTAGTCCGCAGTCCGCACCACATGTGACCCTGATCTACATTTAATTGTGCGTTGCTTCACATAGATATAAATTTTAATTATATTTTTTTTTACATTAACGTATTTATGCCATTCATTATATTTTATAGAGCGTGTGGAAAAGATTGAAGTACTTAACAAAAATAAAAAATAAATAAAAAAGTACCATTAAAAAAACTTAAAATAAAAACTTTTGCAGTAAGAAGCGGCTGAATAACAAGTCCGAGTCGGACACGCGCACCGAGTTTTCCGTACCACCACGTAATTGACCGAGTTTTATTATTTGCACTATAATCACACCAAGTTTGACGCATGCACTTATGTTTTTACGATAGAGCAAAAACGAAAACATTTGGAAAAAATGTTTTCTTAATTATATTAATTTCAACATGATACCTCTACCCGTTCCTGAAAAAAAGGGTCCTGACAGACATACAGACAGACGGACGGACGAACAACAAAGTATTCCTAAAAAGTAATTGATGTATCTTTTATAATGTAAGTATTTGGAATTTGGAAAGTTTCCGGTTTTTACCTTTTGAGGTACGAGCCCCAATAAAACACCTTTTTACCCGACTACGGCGAAGCCAAAAAAGGAAGGGTTATGATTTTATAAAAATAAGCTTTCATTTAAGCCGTCTAGTGACACGAATAAAATAAGTTTTTTTTTCGATTTGTTTTCAAAAAGCTTGTCCCGCGTACCACGTGGGGTCGGTACTTAAAAATAATAGCCCCACTGCATCTCTCCGCGTCGCATGTCGTAAAAATCGACTAAGGGATAAGGAAATTCGTCAGCCTCGGTAGCTCAGTGGTGCGGTCAGTCGGTCATTGCAATGCAATGCAATGCAATGCAATACAATACAATACAATACAATACAATTGTATTGTATTGTACTATACAATACTCACCATACATTGCAGTTGTCCCGCCTGACCTCGCCGTAGTAGTATAGTTGGCCCGCGTGCTCGCAGGGCTGCTTCAACTGTTCGGAGGGCGGCTCGCCGAGGCAAGCGGTCGAGTAGTCCGGGCAGCAGTCGTCGTGCTTCGCCGTCGTGCCGTTGCGGCTGCAGAAAGCGTCGCAGTAGCACAGCGTTCCTGTTGCGGGAGAAAGCGCCGAACTAAATACTACTGTCAGCCTCGATAGCTCAGTGGTGCAGACAGTCAACTGTCGCTATTGAATGTTAAGCAACGCTGGGTGCGGTCAGTAGTTGGATGGGTGACCGCTGACCGTTGGAGGCTGACCGAGGTTCGGATTCCTCGTAAAACTGTAGGTCCCTTCCCTCCTAATCTTACTTGGTACCAACCCGGGCGGGTTAAACCCTACCCGCACTGAATGAAACGTCGGTCGAAACGGCTATGTAAATAGTTTGTGTTTTCCGACCAGTTCAGTGTAGCCGGCACGATCAAAGGGGCACTGAGGAAGCACTGACATGGCACCTAGTTCACCCGGTGTTCCGGTGTTATGGGCTGACATCACGGACGTTGTAGGTGATGTAGCCAACCATGTCAGTTTCCATAAAAAAAATAATAAAAATACTAAAAGCTAGAACGAGAAAAAAGGTATGGACGCTGGACTGTCAAATGCTTGTATGAGAACTAGCGTCGCCGAGTTGCGGGGAGCAGAGTGTACTTACCGATGATAAGATATTCCACTATTGTGCACATTAAACTTGGCTGTAGTGTTTTTACACGTAAGCACAGAGCATGCGGACATTTTAAACAGATTTTTGCGAACGCAGCCGATGACAGACTGACGGGCCAGCGCGCGACCGTCCAATGAAACAAGCATGCTTTTACTTATATCATGTTACGCTGGCGAGGATAGGGTTCGGGATCCATACGTTTTTTATCGTTCTAGACTAGAAGCGACAAAGTGCCATTAAACTTGTCACCTGCTATCGGTAAACAAAATGTGCGTTCCTTCACATGCAATGTATTTTCTTATAGACGCCCGGCACGGGTGGCTGTGCCTAAAAGTTCAAAGGAAGATTAAGACACAGCCAATAAAACCACTCCTCGCGAAACAACGCTCACAGAGGCGCCGCCGCCGCGCCAGCTACAAGGCGGACAAAGAGGTGATTGTCTAATTTTTTTTTTTTTTTTGTGGAAACTGACTCGGTTGGCTACATCCAAAGAAGTTGGTACGGTCTTTGGCTACATCACCATACATTGAACTAAACTTGTTTAAAATATTCTTGTGGAATTCACTATGAGCTCCTGACAGTGAGTTTTTATAACGCTAAGAACATCAGAATTCAATATCTATGCAAATTATATCTATTTATTGGTTTTTACTAATATCGTGTTAAGCTCACTATGGACGATCGCGCCATCGCGTCAGTTGGAACCACGTCACGCCAAAAACTGCCCGTGCGTGTCAAAACCGTGAGCCAATATTTGGCGTGACGCCAACCCACGGATTTCCAGGCGCGTCATATCATAATCCATCCCATCGCGCCGTGGCGTCATGCCATGGCTACACGACAGTCCTCCCATGCATGTGCGAACTCACATCCATTTCGGCTCAGTTCGCCTGGAGAAGTAGATCGGAGCGGTACGATTGCACGTGCGTGCATCTAGGGGCGAGCGTGTAATAAGTAGACGACTGATCACAATTTGGAGCGATTATTCATGGTCTAATATTTTGGCTTACATCCATTCGTCGTCACGCCAATTGTAATGGAGTCAATCGGCGCGATCGTCCATGCCCAGCTTTACGCTGGCGCGGGGAAGATCCGACATCCCTACCTCTTCTAACGTTCCTGGGTACAAACCAAGAATAGGATGTGAGCAGTCGTCGAGCCTGCCGTCGCAGCACGTGTCGCCGCAGTATGGCCCCGGAGGGAGATCAAAGCCGGTGAACGCTGCCACCAGCGAGATCAGCGCTGCAGCCGCTACCGCCTTCAGCATCCTGCACGAGATATAGCATCATGACTACCTACGTCTACTATTAAACTTCGTTGTTTAGTTAATATTGAAATTAAATGAGTATAAAGAATCATTTATCATCAATCAGAAATAAAAGATCATCATGACTACCTACGTCTACTATTAAACGTCGTTGTTTAGTCAACATTGAAATTAAATTAAATAAGTATAAAGAATCATTTATCATTAATCAGAAATAAAAGATCATCATGACTACCTACGTCTACTATTAAACGTCGTTGTTTAGTCAACATTGAAATTAAATTAAATAAGTATAAAGAATCATTTATCATTAATCAGAAATAAAAGATCATCATGACTACCTACGTCTACTATTAAACGTCGTTGTTTAGTCAACATTGAAATTAAATTAAATAAGTATAAAGAATAATTTATCATTAATCAGAAATAAAAGATCATCATGACTACCTACGTCTACTATTAAACGTCGTTGTTTAGTCAACATTGAAATTAAATTAAATAAGTATAAAGAATCATTTATCATTAATCCGAAATAAAAGATCATCATGACTACCTACGTGTACTATTAAACGTCGTTGTTTAGTCAACATTGAAATTAAATTAAATTAGTATAAAGAATCATTTATCATTAATCAGAAATAAAAGATCATCATGACTACCTACGTGTACTATTAAACGTCGTTGTTTAGTCAACATTGAAATTAAATTAAATAAGTATAAAGAATCATTTATCATTAATCAGAAATAAAAGATCATCATGACTACCTACGTTTACTATTAAACGTCGTTGTTTAGTCAACATTGAAATTAAATTAAATAAGTATAAAGAATCATTTATCATTAATCAGAAATAAAAGATCATCATGACTACCTACGTCTACTATTAAACGTCGTTGTTTAGTCAACATTGAAATTAAATTAAATAAGTATAAAGAATCATTTATCATTAATCAGAAATAAAAGATCATCATGACTACCTACGTTTACTATTAAACGTCGTTGTTTAGTCAACATTGAAATTAAATTAAATAAGTATAAAGAATCATTTAACATTAATCAGAAATAAAAGATCATCATGACTACCTACGTCTACTATTAAACGGTGTTGTTTAGTCAACATTGAAATTAAATTAAATAAGTATAAAGAATCATTTATCATTAATTAGAAATAAAAGATCATCATGACTACCAACGTCTACTATTAAACGTCGTTGTTTAGTCAACATTTAAATTAAATTAAATGAGTATAAAGAATCATTTATCATTAATCAGAAATAAAAGATCATCATGACTACCTACGTGTACTATTAAACGTCGTTGTTTAGTCAACATTGAAATTAAATTAAATTAGTATAAAGAATCATTTATCATTAATCAGAAATAAAAGATCATCATGACTACCTACGTGTACTATTAAACGTCGTTGTTTAGTCAACATTGAAATTAAATTAAATAAGTATAAAGAATCATTTATCATTAATCAGAAATAAAAGATCATCATGACTACCTACGTTTACTATTAAACGTCGTTGTTTAGTCAACATTGAAATTAAATTAAATAAGTATAAAGAATCATTTATCATTAATCAGAAATAAAAGATCATCATGACTACCTACGTGTACTATTAAACGTCGTTGTTTAGTCAACATTGAAATTAAATTAAATAAGTATAAAGAATCATTTAACATTAATCAGAAATAAAAGATCATCATGACTACCTACGTCTACTATTAAACGGTGTTGTTTAGTCAACATTGAAATTAAATTAAATAAGTATAAAGAATCATTTATCATTAATTAGAAATAAAAGATCATCATGACTACCAACGTCTACTATTAAACGTCGTTGTTTAGTCAACATTTAAATTAAATTAAATGAGTATAAAGAATCATTTATCATTAATCAGAAATAAAAGATCATCATGACTACCTACGTGTACTATTAAACGTCGTTGTTTAGTCAACATTGAAATTAAATTAAATTAGTATAAAGAATCATTTATCATTAATCAGAAATAAAAGATCATCATGACTACCTACGTGTACTATTAAACGTCGTTGTTTAGTCAACATTGAAATTAAATTAAATAAGTATAAAGAATCATTTATCATTAATCAGAAATAAAAGATCATCATGACTACCTACGTTTACTATTAAACGTCGTTGTTTAGTCAACATTGAAATTAAATTAAATAAGTATAAAGAATCATTTATCATTAATCAGAAATAAAAGATCATCATGACTACCTACGTCTACTATTAAACGTCGTTGTTTAGTCAACATTGAAATTAAATTAAATAAGTATAAAGAATCATTTAACATTAATCAGAAATAAAAGATCATCATGACTACCTACGTCTACTATTAAACGTCGTTGTTTAGTCAACATTGAAATTAAATTAAATAAGTATAAAGAATCATTTAACATTAATCAGAAATAAAAGATCATCATGACTACCTACGTCTACTATTAAACGTCGTTGTTTAGTCAACATTGAAATTAAATTAAATGAGTATAAAGAATCATTTATCATTAATTAGAAATAAAAGATCATCATGACTACCTACGTCTACTATTAAACGTCGAGGTTTAGTCAACATTGAAATTAAATTATATGAGTATAAAGAATCATTTATCATTAATCAGAAATAAAAGATCATCATGACTACCTACGTCTACTATAAAACGTTGCTATTTAGTTAATATTGAAATTAAATTAAGTGAGTAGGTAGATAGATCATTATGACTACCACATCATCATCATTTGTGGATCATCGTCTTTCTATTGTGTGCAATAAAGAGTTTCTATTCTATTTAATTCTAATTTCAAATTAGTTACGCAATATATGGATGACCTCATAGAAGAAAGGCATAAGTTACTACGCGGCCTTAATATAGAACTAACGGAATGCAACATATCCTTCACACAACACTTTCATACATCTGAAATAATCCAGCGTAGATAGGAATATGTATGTTTATTTATAAGAAGCGGCCTTACTTTATCGGCGCTTCGCAAATGGTTTGCGTTCACTGCTCGGCATCTTATGGAGGAATATCGTGATTGATGATACATCGGCCCATAACGATCGCGAGATATTCCAGATTGCATTTTTGTCAATTTTTTTACCGGTGCAGTAGTAGGTATCTCCACATGTGGATTTTTGAAGAAGTAGCCGGTGATAACTAGACCAATCTAAAGGCCAAATCTAAAGGCCAATCTAAATAAAACTGGCCAAGTGCGAGTCGAAATCGCGCACCGAGGGTTCCGTATCGCCATGTCATGGTTAGCGCCACTCACTCATGGCGTGTTATGAAATGCTTCATTCATATTGGTTAAATGTCATGATTAGTTAAAATGCTTCACACTTTATTCGGTAGATGGCGCGCGCGCATACACTTTTTGGTTTCTTCTATGGGAACCCCCGTGAATTTTTTACTTTTTCTTATTTTTATTATTTGTTGTTATATTGGCCATAATACCACATATTCTGTGAAAATTTCAACGAGCTACCTATTACGTTTAAGAGATACAGCCCTCGGACAGACAGCCAGACGGACGGACGGACGGACAGACAGACAGACAGACAGACGGCATAGGCTTAGTAATAGGGGTCCGTACCGGATACGGAACCCTAAAAACGACTGCAAAATATACAACAGTTCTTTGATTTATCGATCACACGTTTTTGGTTGTAAAAGTTTTTCATTTTCTATACAAACTATACGGTAACCAAATGTAGATTTTTTCTTCCGCGTGAACTTTGAAGACTTAATCTCAGAAACTAAAGAGAATTTGAATGGAATGTTTATAGCAAAATGACGACATTTGTTATATCTATCGATCACACGCTTTTCAAAGTTCTAATACGCGCTACGCCGCACTGTGGTCATTTGATTTTGATGCTCTGATTGAGCGAAAGTATTTTATGCTTGCAACATTTAATAAATTACTACTGAAAGTCAGGAAATATCAACTGAACTTCGAAAAATATTACTTTCTGTCTTGTAACTTTTTCCACCTTTTTATTAACTATCGACAGAAGTTTTTCACCGTTTTTTTTATAAATTATAATGCACTGGTAATTTATATCAAAGTCATTATAATCACTGTTTTTACACACATAGTCCAAAACTTATTGATTTTTATTCTCTGGAACTGTTCATTTGACCATAAGTCGAATAAAATCCGCCAGTAATACCATTCGCCAACGCTGAAAAGAAAATTTATAACCACTGAGGACGCAGGTTGACGCAGCTGAATCTAGCATAAATATAATCCTTAAAATACATGTCACAAATTATTAGCAATCCGTAGCAATCCGATACTATTCCAGTCTGATAAATGTAATGCAAATTTAGAAAATTATCAATTATCGATACACAGATTTCATCAATTATTTTTTGTATTCAAATGAAAACTTTGTTAATGTTTATATGTTAAAAATTAAAGATACTTACGCATATTAAGATATCCACGAAGAAAAATCCGAGACATAAACCCCGGTACGTCAACTTTGAAGCACTTGATCAACGACATTCTACTTTCTGGACAGGCCCTCGTTATACATTTTACCGGGAGAAAGGTGCGATTGGAGTTATTCTATACTAGCTTTTGCCCGCGGCTTCGCTCGCGTGAAATTCGTATTTCAAAGATAGAAAGTAAGTAACTAAGGGCGAGCTGGGTTCAGGTAAACGATAAACCGTCTCGAAGAAAGTGAGTAACTTTTTGAGGCCGAAGGCGGAGTTGCGTTCAGGAAGACGATAAACCTTCTCGAAGACAGTAAGTAACTATGGGCGAGGCCGAAGGCCGAGCTGCGTTCAGGAAGAGGATAAACCATCTTTAAGAAAGTAAGTAACAAAGGGCGAGGCCGAAGGCCGAGCTGCGTTCAGGAAGAGGGTAACCTTTTCGAAGAAAGTAAGTAACTATGGGCGAGGCCGAAGGCCGAGCTGCGTTCACGATGAGGGTAAACTTTTCGAAGAAAGTAAGTAACAGAAGGCGAGGCCGAAGGCCGAGCTGCGTTCAGGAAAACGATAAACCTTTTCGAAGACAGTAAGTAACAATGGGCGAGGCCGAAGGCCGAGCTGCGTTCAGTAAGAGCATAATCTTTTCGAAGAAAGTAAGTAACAGAGGGCGAGGCCGAAGGCCGAACTGCGTTCAGGAAGGCGATAAACCTTTTCGAAGACAGTAAGTAACTATGGGCGAGGCCGAAGGCCGAGCTGCGTTCAGGAAGAGGATAATAACATTTTCGAAGAAAGTAAGTAACAAAGAAGTTACTTTCTTCAAGAAGATTTATGGTCTTCCTGAACGCAGCTCGGCCTTCGGACTGGCCCTCTGTTACTTACATTCTTCGAAAAGGTTATCCTCTTCCTGAACGCAGCTCGGCCTTCGGCCTCGCCCATAGTTACTTAGTGTCTTCGAAAAGGTTTATCGTCTTCCTGAACGCAGCTCGGCCTTCGGCCTCGCCCTCTGTTACTTACTTTCTTAGAAAAGGTTATTCTCTTCCTGAACGCAGCTCGGCCTTCGGCCTCGCCCATAGTTACTTACTGTCTTCGAGAAGGTTTATCGTTTTCCTGAACGCTGCTCGGCCTTCGGCCTCGCCCTCTCTTACTTACTTTCTTCGAAAAGTTTACCCTCATCCTGAACGCAGCTCGGCCTTCGGCCTCGCCCATAGTTACTTACTTTCTTCGAAAAGGTTATCCTCTTCCTGAACGCAGCTCGGCCTTCGGCCTCGCCCTTTGTTACTTACTTTCTTAAAGATGGTTTATCCTCTTCCTGAACGCAGCTCGGCCTTCGGCCTCGCCCATAGTTACTTATTGTCTTCGAAAAGGTTTATCGTCTTCCTGAAAGCAACTCCGCCTTCGGCCTCAAAAAGTTACTCACTTTCTTCGAGACGGTTTATCGTTTACCTGAACCCAGCTCGCCCTTAGTTACTTACTTTCTTCCTTTGAAATACGAATTTCACGCGAGCGAAGCCGCGGGCAAAAGCTAGTTATAACAATAAAAACATATGGTACATATCACTACAAAGATGTATTTTTTTTTTAATTAACTGCTTAATTACTTTTCCTTTAAATAGAACAGAAATTGTTATATTTCAATTTTACACTATTTTCGCTCTCCTGAACAATTAAGCATTTTGGTTAATACAGTGTTTCGCTCTGGAGCAGCCGATAGGTTTGCACCTAAAATTAATCAAATAGATAGGTACCTAACGAAGTTAACCTACATAATAAATATTATGAATCGAATTAAATAAGAAACTCTGCTCAAGACAATGCATACACACACCGCGCTCCTCCCCCGCCGCGCCGCCAGTCTCCGCCAGCAGCCGCGCTACTAACCCCCGCCGCGCCGCGCCGCCCTATATTTCGGCGCTTGGAACAATTCGATTTGTATGGGAGCCACATCTTAGCGTAGCCGGAAGTGAATTTTAGTAAGCCTATCCTGTGTCCCGTATAGTAAAATTGGTTTGTACTAAGTTTCATCAAATTCGGATGATGGCTTTAAGAGTTATGGAGGAACATACATACATACATACAGAAAAGATTTCTAAAAATCGTCAATTTAGCTTTAGTATCATACATAGAGGCTACAAACTCAATATTTCCTAAAACAAAGTAACTTACTCCATCACCATCCCTTACAGATTTATTATTAGTATTGATATTGCCAATATTTAAAACAGCGTAAGTGCGCGAGCGCCTCATACATCACGTTACGTTTCCGCTCTGTGAACGTCGATAGAGTTAAATGGAAATTTGATACGTATAAGGGAGACAACGATTGGAGAGTATGCTGAATGCTCACAAATATCGCGCCTCAATTCGGTGCGTTGTATGCCACTTCCCGATAACTTTTAATTCGTTGCACTTGATATGTTCGACTAACAGCGCGGTAATTTTGTCGCGACGAGTCAAGTGCTCGAATATGACTGGATTTATTTATTGTGGTGTGCTGCTGTGTTAATATAGGGCAGGGGTTCTCAAACTTTTTTGGTGACGGAACCCTTTTAAAAAGCGAAATATTTGACGGAGCCCTAAAATAAACTAAAATTTATCTTTGTGCATTCTTTATTATTTATTAATCATATTACAATGTAACAGTTACTTACTATAATAATAAAACTTACTTATTATAATAAAAGAGAAAAACAATAATTAAATATCTAATGGATTGAGCTGAATCGAGCCAGAGAGGAGAGGTGTTTTTTTATTTTATTTTTTTTTTTCGTATTCTTGCGGAGCCCCCACAGAGGGTCCGCGGAGCCCTGGGGCTCCGCGGACACACTTTGAGTATGGCTGATATAGGGCATCTTTTTCAATGCTTAGTGATTAAATAGGAAAAAGTAGGATTTTGAGATTTCGCTCGTTCAAATCGACAAATCTTACGTAACGTGCGCCGCGCCGTTGGCAATCTGTAACGGTGTGCATACTGTTTGGGGACGGTACTTAAAAAATTATAGGCCCACAGCATCTCTCACCGTGCATGTCGTAAAAGGCAAGGACAAAGTGTCGTGCTAAAGAATAAATCTAATATAATTTCCATTCTTTTCCATTATTTTCGGCAACTTTTCTTTCATATGGATGGATGCCGTTTCTATTTTGAATTCCTTTGTGACATGATTAATTTTATAACTCTAAAACTTATCAAATTTGTTTAAATGACCTCATGAATTTGTATGATGATGTGTTATTTAGCCAGTTATGTCAGCTCCCATAAAATTATAAACAAATCAATAATATTGACGATAAACGTGTTTTTTATTATTGCTATCTACATATTTTAGTATACTAGATACACCGATCATCAGTAAGGTTGGTTGTTGGTTGTTGGTTCCGGAGTTTAACGTAATCTGTGGTTTCACCTCACTCATACATACAGACAGACGTTCCCTTTTATAAGAAGTAGAGATAGAGCTGCAGACTTCATTAGGCTAGGCTAGGAACATAGTCACATAGGCATTAATCTGCCAAAATCTGCAAAAATATGTTCATTTGTTTGTTCCTGAGTTTACCTCAAACATACATACATACAGACAGATGTTCCCTTTTATAAGAAGTAGAGAAGATAGAGATAGAGATAGAGATTATTAATTTCTAGGGCATCCATCACTCTGCGTTTAAGTATGGTCTACATGACACGTCATCATTTTCGCCCTGATGGATAATGATTGACGCAAAAGTATTGCGTTGAGAGATCACACGGCACTTGAGTGTCAAAATTTCTCAACACATCCTCGCTCCGAAGGACCAGATGATGTCAGCGCGACCGCAAATCGTACCTATACAATATAAAATGATATTGTATTGTACAAGAAGGAGGCTATATTAAACGTCTTCATTGCCGCATTCCAATTATATATACACTCGGCATTGAAAGTGGAAGTACGTAAATACAACTGTGTCGTCGTATCGCTCGTTTTTAGGTTTCCTTAACCCGTACGGAAGCCTATTACTAAGCCTACGCCGTCTGTCTGTCTGTCTGTCTGTCCGTCCGTCCGTCCGTCCGTCTGTCCGAGGGCTGTATCTATTATACCGTAATAGGTAGCCCGTTGAAATGTTCACAGAATATGTGTTATTATGGCGGATATAATAACAAATAATTAAAATTAGAAAAAGTAAAAAATTCACGGGGGTTTCTTGTATGGGAACAAGAAACTAAAAAGTGTATGCGCGCCATCAACCGAAAAGAGTATGAAGCATTTTATCTAATCCATAGATGGCGTGAGTGGCGCTGGCCATGACATGGCGATACGGAACCCTCAGTGCGCGAGTTCGACTCGCACTTGGCCGTTTTTTTTTTAAATTAGAAAGCTGGTAATCATAATCAAATAATAAAGTAATTATGAAGTAAAGCAGTAAGGCATAAAGACCCAAATTTTAGTTGACTGTACTCTATTAAGCAGCGTAGGCGGGGAAGTGAGGAGATTCTTTAATAAACTGTGTTAATTTCTTGACTATTTAACACCGCAACGTTTGGCGCCATCCTTGATTAGAGCTCCGATAGTTCCAGACGACGGGCGGCCTTCACACTTCAGCAATATGGTGCGGGGTGCAGTCATAGGTATTTGTGTGTGGCTGATCGCATAACTTTCGAAAAATAAGCGGGGGTAATACTTTATTTGGAACATTTTGTAGAAAAGAAAATATATAAAAAAAAACTTTTTCAACAATGCTATGCTTAAAAAAACTATTTTTTTATTTACCTTTTGCCCCGAAAGAACATCATCTTTTTTGTGCATAAACAGGGTGTTTCAGGATAGGGTTTCGTAATTTCAGGGTTCGAAAGGGATCCATATTGGAAAACGAAAAGCCCTGAAACTTTTTCCCGGATTCGGTCATTTTATAGTACTTTTTGGTGAAGATCGTTTCATCGAGATTTGGTGGACAGTTAACATCCGCCTTTAGCAATTAAATAAAAATAAAATGACTAAATTGCAATTTTTAACTAGTAGAATTGAACTGCATGTAGGTAAATTCCAAACACTTAAATTAATTGATAATATTTCATCAATCTCTCCAAAGTCTATGTGATTCAAAATCTCTTCTACAAGACGGACAACGAAGTCTCAATATAAGGTTCCTCTAACATCCCTTTGGCACGGAGCCTTAAAAAAAATCAACACAAATGTAATATAATACTAGCTTTTGACCACGGCTTCGCTCGCGTGAAATTCGTAAGTAAGCCCGCTACCGTAACTTTATTTCGGCGCCCGGAACAATTCGGTTTGTATGACGGCCACATCAGCGTAACCGGAACTGAATTTTATTTAGCCTATCCTGTGCCACGTATAGTTAAATGTGCTTGCACTAAGTTTGATCGAATTCGGACGATCGGTTTAAAAGTTATGGAGGAACATACATACATACATACAGAAAAGATTTCTAAAAATCCTCAATTTAGCTTTAGTATCATACATAGAGGCTACAAACTCAATATTTCCTAAAACAAAGTAACTTACTCCATGACCACCCCTTGTTGTTGTTGTTGTTGTTTTGGTTTGGGGTTGGCTCTAGGCCTGCAAACTAATCCCGCTTGGTTGGGGACCTTCGTGCAAAACCCCACAGTCTCCAGCTACCCCAGCCAGCCTATATCTTCCATGAAAGCCACAAGTCGACCGGCGTGTCTGCAGGCCGCTTATCCCTTAGTCGCCTTTTACGACATGCACGGGGAGAGATGCAGTGGGACTATTCTTATTAAGATGACCACCCCTTACAGATTTATTATTAGTATTGATTGATTGATTGATGATATTTATTGATGATGATTGATGATATGATATTGATGGCGGGGTGCACACGTTATGACATGAGTTTTGCGGAAGTGCGTTTGTTTTAGCGCCTAGTACAAATATACTGAAAGAGTTCATAAGATTTTTTTTTATCTCGTTTTTTATTGAACCTGGCACGGTTGGCTACATCACCTACAACATCCGTGATGTCAGCACATAACACCGGGTGAACTAGGTGACATGTCAGTGCTTCCCTTCATTTCATGTCGGCCACAATGAACTGGACGGAAAACACGAACTATTTACATAGCCGTTTCGACCGATGTTTCATTCAGTGCGGTGTTACCAACCCGGGCGGGATAAACCCTACCACCTAGTAAGGTAAGAAGTGAAGGGACCTATAGTTTTACGTGGAATAACCGAACCACTGTCAGCCTACAACGGTCACCGGTCACCCATCCAAGTACAGACCGCGCTCAGCGTTGCTTAACAACAGTCGACCGACGGCACCACTCAGCTACCGAGGCTGACAAATGTTTTATTTTTTCGTACCCCGCCTAAATAAAGGCGTAAGGCGGCTATACTGAACTGGGCACAAAACACGAACGGTACATTGGTACCAATCCCGAGAAAACCCAATAGGTGCGATGGTTAATAATGGTGATCTACCTCTTACAAAATAGCAAAGGAAAATACATTGTGTACATTGAATTTTACGTGAAATCAGTGTTTTCATTTTGAAAAAAAAAAACGAAGCACTGCCATGGCACCTATTTCATCAGGTGTCATGGGCTGACATCACAAGGTGTTGTAGTTAATGTACCATTGCCTGTCAGATCCAAAAAGTATAATAGCAAATATTATGCGAAAATTTCAACCGGCTACCTATTACGGTTCCAAAGATAAAGCAGAAGGACAGGCAGACAGACAGACGGCGTATGCTTAGTAAGAGGCTTCAGAATGGATACGGAACCCTAAAAAGAGATTTCGCCGGCAACGTTCCCCGCGTGTTGCGTGCGCAACGCGCAACATTGTTGCATCCGGCACGTGACTGTTGGTTGCACGCCATGTTACGTTACGAGGATATTTGCCTCCTAGTGAATCCAATTCCTTTCTTACCCGTCTTTTTTAAGGTTCCATGCGGAAGCCTATCACTAAGCCAACGCCGTCAGTCTGTCTGTCCGTCGGGTCAGTCTCACTAGTACACCCGATCTTTTGGGTCGTAAATTCGTAATAGATAGCCGGTTGATTGTAAATTATCTTGTCCAAATACTTTGCTAAATGTTATGGTCGGTATGGTGCTGTCATTTACAACAGTAGGTACCTGCAGCACAACTCCGATTACTCTGCTTACCCCGATTGTCGGGATACACCTAAAATGTTGTACGAGATGTAAATTTTCAACGTTTTTCAAAAAATTCTCATATCATAAAAACAAATGACTCCGATTTTTTTTTCTTATTTTTCCCTGGGTAGTCATAAACTGGCCTACTCCCTGGTTCCCGCTTGACGTTGAGTTTTGGGACACGTTGTATATGTAGATAGCCGGTTGAAATTAAGGAATATACAAGGAAACGTCTTTTTTTCAACTCTTTGTTTATTACTCTACCGTAAAAACGATAATAACAAAGAATTTTAATTCATCGCTGCGCCCCTATTTCAATATTTTTGAATATAGCGCGGTTTTCTCAACCGTTCACTTCGAAAGAATGCGGCGCGCACCCTCCGCTCTCCGCCTCCACCGTACTGACGGGCAATTGCGGTGGGGGCGGAGAGCGGAGGGTGCGCGCCGCATTCTTTCGAAGTGAACGGTTGAGAAAACCGCGCTATAATACACACAACCGTAAAACTTGGTGTGATTATAGTGCAAACTCTAAAGTAAAGCAGCAAATAATAAAAACCCGTCAAATGTGATTCGAACTCGGCTCCCGAATGGAATGAAACGAATGAACGGAATGAAATTTTTTTTTTTAATATGTACACAACAATTTTATTTTTGTCAGCCTCGGTAGCTCACTTGTGCGGTCAGTCGACTGTTGTTAAGCAACCCTGAGCGCGCTCAGTGCTTGGATGGGTGAAAGCTCGACCGTTATAGGCTGACCGTGGTTCGGATTCCATGTTAAACTGTAGGTCCCTTCCCTTCTTACCTTACTAGGTGGTAGAGTTTTATGATCGAAGAGTTTATCCCGCCCGGGTTGGTACCACCGCACTGAATGAAACGTCGTCGGTCGAAACGGCTATGTAAATAGTTCGTGTTTTCCGTCCAGTTCAGTGTAGCCGACATGAAATGAAGGGAAGCACTGACACGGCACCTAGTTCACCCGGTGTTATGAGCTGATATCACGGATGTTGTAGGTGATGTAGTCAACCGTGTAAGTTTCCATAAAAAAAATATATTGTATGTTGCTACAGAACCCTCGGTGCGCGGGTCCAACTCGCACTTGGTCGCTTTTTATTATGCCCGGTTTCCATTTAGTTAAAATTCAAAACTGGAATTCGCTCAAAATAATCTAAAAGACCTTGATTTTTTTTTTTGTACTAAATCCAGCAATCCAATGAATAATTTATTCAAATCAGGTTCATACTTACATAATTACAGATTTTCTGTATATTTCAACGAGGCGAACTCAATTCGTACAACAAAACAATTCGTCACATGAGAAAACCTCATTCAGATGATCACTAGAGACACATTTGCATGTTAGTCTATTTAAATGCTAATTAACCGTGATAAATTAAGTACATTTCAATATTAAACAATACTTTAAATCACAACTAATGACTCAATGTTTAAAAGGCAGTTAAAAAATATTTTGAATTTTTTTCTTCGTTCGTTTTTCGCGGGAGATCTTTTTAAAATTTGCGAGCGCCTACGGCGGCGTTTGGCAGTGCACTGAAACAAGGTATCGACAATCGAATCGACTCTACATAGGTTGACAAACTATGCCTATAGAAGTAAAAATATGGAAGCGTCATGAACTTGTCGAAGAGATAGAATATAAAGAATTTTGTACCGTGTGGGGCCGATACTTTAGAAGAATAGCCCCACTGCATCTCTCCCCGTGTATTTCGTCAAAGGCGACTAAGGGATATGACTCCCTTCTTATATTACTAGTCAGGGGTGGCCAACCGGTCGATCGCGATCGACCGGTCGATCGGGGCTGCTGTGCTGGTCGATCGCGACGAGGCCAGAGGCCATAATTATAAATTAATTAAAGTATATTGCGTCACGGATGATAGTCATTATTATAAATTAAAGTACAGTACCTAATTAATTGGAACAAAAAGTAACTAAATTTAAATTAGGGTACTCACCTGTCGATAGAAAGTGTAGTTCCCGCTGGATCGACATTACGGGAGAATCTCGGTCGTTTTGGCAAGTAGTGTGCTATCAAACGTTACGCACTGTACTGTATACCTAATACCTACATTAAAATGACCAAGAAAGAGTGCCAGAAATGTCACGCGAAAACGATAACGCCAAAAACGGGAATTCACTGCTCGTCGTCCTGCGGCCACTGGTTTCACCTGCGCTGCGTGGGACTGACCTCGGCGGCAGACGCGGCGTCCTGGACGTGCACCAGCTGCTCCGAGGCGAGTCGCCGGATGGAGCACAACATCAGCCAAGTGAGCCAGCCGTCCATCCTCAGCGACACGTCGCTGTCGTCGCCGCCGCTGCGCGGCATCCCGCGCCACAGCGCCGCCGCCGCCGGCCTCTTCTCGGTGCCGTACGACTTCGCGAATGCGCTCTCCGCCCTCCAGAAGACCGTCCAGGAGCTCGTGAACGAACAGAAGGAGCTAGTGAAGAGCGCCAGCTTCCAGTCGTCGCGGCTCGACGACTTCGAGAGGATGTTCGGTGGCGTCCCCGAAGCCGTGCAGGTGATCCAGTCGCTGGTTGAGGAGCGCGACAGGATGGCGAAGAGGATCGGCGAGCTCGAACTCCAGGTGGATATCATGGATCAGCGCGGCCGGGCGGAAAATGTAGAAATACGCGGCATTCCGTTCGACAAGTCGGAGAACCTCACGAGCCACCTCGACGCGATAGCGAAGTTCGTCGGTGTCCAGGTCACGGAGGCCGACATTAGCTACGTCAGGAGGGCAGCAGGGAGGACTCCCGATCCAAGAGCGCCGTCGTCGTCGTCACAGCCGTCTCCCGCCGTGATTGTGAAATTCACCAGGAAGACGAAGAGGGATGACTTCTTGAAGAAAGCTCGCGGCAAGCGTCCCCTCACCACTAAATGTTTGGGCATGCGCCAGGATGTTCCCATTTACGTAAACGAACATCTCACGCTGAGGCGAAAGAAGCTTCTGGCCAAAACGCGTGCCTTGGCGAAAGAAAAAAACATTATGTTTGTTTGGGTGCAAGATGGGGACATCCTGACACGTAAAGACGACAAACCTGGCACGCGAGTAAAATCTATTAGGAATGAAGACGATTTTTTAAAACTAAACTAGAAATATATCAAGGAATAATCAGTTCTTTTATACGTTTAAATAACGCTTTTACGTTAATGAAACTGTGGCAATCTAGCGCATATGATTGTTTACCATATCTTGCTTGTATAAAACCTCTAAATACCTGTCTATTGTATACAGTTTACGAAGAATATAAATCTAAACTACAACTCGGCCGCAACACGTATCTATCAGGAAACGAGTGGTCGCTTGCGGAGGCGACTCCGCCGCCCGCCGCGCACGCGCGGGCGCACTCGCCCCCGCTCCCGACCGGCGCCGGTCGCCGCCGGGGTAGACTGGCATGTCTCACCGGTGTCATCGGATACATTCCCTCGCACTACTCACTCACACAGTCGTACGCTCATTCTGTCGGAAATAAGGAAGCATTGCTTTCCTTGTTTTTCCTTGCCTTCTTGAAATTGTTAAAATATTTACATTACTATAATTATAATAGGTTACCGCCTTCCAGCAGAACATATTTTATTATTAGGAGTGACCCTTCTTGCGATCATAAATGGTATAAACATAGTATATTGTTTTTTGTGCACTTATTATTAGCAATTGGTGGTTTTTTTATTTTCTTTAAATATGGATTATGCTTTATAAAGGGACAAAGTACAGAAAAATATGACCTAACTTATCGTGGTGGAAAACTTTTGTGTTTAAATGTTCTAAAATCTGCAATATTTATTGATATACACACTAGGCTTGTTCGTGTAGGCATTCTTTCGGTTCGTAATTATTTCTTTAATCTATCTTCCTATAAAAATGGTACCAAAATCTAAAGTGTGTAATTTAAAACTAGGATTTCTAAATGTCAGATCCTTGCGTACCGGCTTCGATCAACTTTATTCCACAGTTCTGAATGAAAAAGTTGATTGTCTCATGTTGAACGAGACGTGGATATTAGACGGAGAAGAAAATAATGCGGAATACCAGATCGGCGGCTACACACTCGTACACCGGGCGCGGCGCGGCGGCGCGCGGGGCGGAGGCGTTTCAGCCTACGTGCGCTCACATCTACAGTGCGCGGTCGTTGACCCGCCACGACATGACTTAGAACAACTGTGGCTCAAAATTAAATTTTGTAAATCTACCTGCATTATCGGCTCCGTGTACCGCCCGCCGTCGCTGAATGCCTACACAGCTATAGATAGGCTAGCCGATGTTCTCTCTGCGCTCGTTCCGACTGTTGATTATGTTTTCTTCTTAGGAGACCTCAATATAAATCACTTAGACGTCAATAACAATATAGTCAAAAGCACGATCAATTGTTTTGGCCAATTTGACCTCATCCAAATGATAAAAGAACCTACCCGTATTACAGATATGTCCAGTACGCTGATTGATGTCCTGTACACTAACGCAACTGTTCAGGCTGATTCCACGAAAATTCTCCACAATTCGGATTTGAGCGATCACGGAATGGTCTTAGCTGTGTTCAAAATTGCAGTTGTAAAACCCAGTTCCCGTAAAGTAACCGGCCGATCGCTTCGGAATTTGGATTCCAAACTCTTTGAGAGCCATTGTGAAGAGTTGCCGTGGCACAGGGTTCCGGGGAATGACGTCGACTGTACAGTGTCCAATTTCTCTAACTTAATGACGCTATTATTTGATGTGCACGCCCCTGTTTCTACGCGTATATGCAAACCGACAATCTTGCCGTGGTACACTTACAATATTCGCCAAATGATAAAAACCAGGGATGTAGCAGGCGCGCGCGCACGTCGCACCGGGAGGCCGGAACACCTTAGATACTATAAAGACTTACGCAATAGCGTTTCGACTTCAATTAGGTACGAGAAATTGGCTTTTATGAAATTTAATGTGAATCGGAATAAGCGGAACCCTAAACTCTTGTGGAAGAGTTTGAAAAATTCGGGGAGTGTAGGCAAAGCAGAGACACAGATACCTATACACTTACGAGATCCACAGGAACTTAACAAACGCTTTCTAACCCTACCGATCAGCAAGGGGGCGAGCTCCTCTCTCACAGAGTACTATGCAAATAGTTACTATCTACCGAATTTACCTCCCGTACCATTCACTCAGTTTTCGTTTAGGTGTGTAGATCAAATTACTGTTGGAAAAGTTATTAAGCTGATATCATCTAATGCTCTAGGAGTGGACCAAATTAATATAGATATGATTAAATTAACCCTACCACATACCTTAAATTCCATCACGTTCATTATCAATCAGTGCATTGAGACCGGGCAATTCCCTAAATTATGGAAGACATCGTACGTTACTCCCATTCCAAAAAAAACAGTTGTGACCGACTATAAGGACCTCCGTCCAATCAGCATTTTACCAGCACTCTCAAAGGTGCTGGAGCGGGTTATGACCTCCCAACTAACGCCGTACCTCATAGACAACGAGATCATTCCCGAATGCCAGTCCGGATTCCGTCGCGGGCGCGGTACAAGCGTACCATTGTTGAATGTAGTCGATGACGCGCTGTCCGCCGCCGACTTGGGTTGCGTGACGGTTCTAGTCCTCCTAGATTATTCCCGAGCATTCGATTGCCTTGACCATGAACTTCTTTTGGCCAAACTCGCATTCTATGGTGTCTCAGGCAGCGCAAACTGTCTAATTCGCAGTTTTCTAACTGACAGATTCCAAATAGTACGTTGTCCCAACTCATGCGGCGACGTCACCGAGTCGTGCCCTGCTTCCGTCGAGAGGGGTTGCCCTCAAGGCTCCTGCCTCTCACCCATACTCTATACCACCTTCACTGCTGACTACCCTAATTGTCTCAAACATATGAAATGTGAACTATTCGCTGATGACTCTCAGCTAACGCTGTCCTTCCTCCCGTCCGAGACTCCCGAAGCCGTCGTAAAGATCAACGAAGACCTTGAAACATCCTGGAACTGGTCAGAGCAGTGCGGCTTGGGCCTGAACCCGAATAAAACCGTAATAGTCGTACTGGGGACCAAGCCTGCGATCAGTAAAATGATGCAATTCAGTCCATGTTTCAAGTTAAACAACGTTCCCATACCCATCGCTGCATCGGCCAGGGATCTCGGCGTGTTGATTGACGGCGGGCTGAAATTTGAAGCCCACGTAGAGCAACTAATTCGCAGGTCGTATGGCAAACTAAAAAGTCTGTACAAATTTCGGAACTGTGTCAGTGTGGAGGTTCGGAGACAGTTGGCTGAATCACTCGTTCTGTCCAACTTTAATTACTGCGACGTGGTTTTCGGTCCTTGCATCCTCGAGAGGACGGCCAAGCATATTCAGCGTGTCCAGAACTCGTGTGTGAGGTATTGCGAGCGGCCTAAGAGACGTGCTCGCATTACACCCATTTTGAACAAACTGGGGACGCTGAATATGCGAAACCGCAGGCGCCTACACTTCTCGTGCCTAGTTCAAGCTGTGATTAAAAAAAAACAGCCCAAAACACTGTACGAAAAACTCACCTGGTTGGGAGATTCGCACTGCTACGGCACGAGATCTGTGGGTAAACTGCTGGCAGCTCCTAGGCACAGAGGCGCCGCATTTGAAGGTTCCTTCAAATATGCGGCAACTCGGTGTTGGAACGACCTTCCCCCTCCTCTCAGAGAGATCACTAATTGTAATACATTCAAATGTAAATTAAGGAAATGTATATTTAACCAACAATTAAAAATGTTACTGAAATGAAATCAAGGCCTTATGCCTCCAAAATGTATTCTTATGACGTGCGGACCGACAGACGGACCGGACGGATGGATTGTTGTGTTTGTTATTGTGCTTTGTGTACTGTAGTTTTAAGACTTCTCCTTCTCATTTTTCTCTGGTTGTTATGTATATGTTTGTGTTAGGGTATATTAGAATATTATTTGTGTTGTGTACTTGGGCCTGACTTAAAATCAGCGTCCCTCTCACCGGCTTCCGGGCTCGGTGGTGAGGGACAAAGGCTGTGTCAGGTCCAATTTGTCTTGTCCGTATTGTGTTTTTATTGTATCTACTGTGTGTGTGTGTGTATTGGATGAGATAAATAAACTCATTTCATTTCATTTCATTTCATTTCATTTCATTTCATTTCATTTCATTTCATTTCATTTCCATAATGGACAACTGGTTGAAAAGAAACGTTCCAGGAGGATCTTCAAATGAATAATAAAATTTCTTGAAGAGAGGGGTGATGACTATCATCAACTGCGCGACTTGGACTGGCTGTCTGATTTAGCTTTCTTAGCAGATTTCCCAGGACATCTCAGCACATTAAATCTTGAATTACAAGGCAAGAACAAAACTATATTAGAGATGATGAATTCTGTTGCAGCGTTAAAAAATCAAGCAGCATCTTTGATAATTGATCTTGAAAAGAATAGGTTGCAGCGATTTAAAAACCTCAAAGATCATTTAGAAAAGTATCCTAACTACGTTTTCATGCCTGAGAAATACACAGCAGAGATAAAGGCAGTGTTATCATATCAGATTTCGACATCAGATTTAGTGAATTTAAAACATTATAAAAGTTGGTAGTATTTATCAGTTATCCATTCAATATCAACACTGACGTGAACGACTCATACAAGATGTCTAATAAATTTGCAGAGATGTTCCAAATGGACCATATTTCACTAGAAAATGAAATTATTACTCTGGTAGCGATGTATACCTGAAAGCAAGGTCAAACTCTTGTCTAGATTTTTGGAAATTGGTTTCAAAGGAGAAATATTCAAATGTAAAAAAATGTGCCGAACAACTGCACTCGTGTTTTGGTTGGACATATTTATGTGAATCAGCATTTTCCTACGTACAAACGAAAAGCACCGTTCATGCTTGACAGACGCTCACACATCGGATTATTTAAGATTAGCAATTTCCAACCAACGCAAAGTCACAACACCTGACTTTGCGTTGAATGTACTAAGTATTATTTAAAACGATCTTATGTGTATCTGTCATTCTATAAAATATACAAATTATAATTTTTTTTTTCATTTTCTTAGTTCCCGAAAATAAAATAAAATTTTCAATTCAGTTTATGGTACGAAATTCTGTAACATTCTGAGGAGTTATGAAGAGATCGCCAGGAGTCAGGAAAATAAAAAGTAGATCTTAGGCTTCATCAACTTGGCCACCCCTGTACTAGGTGGTAGGGTTTAACCCGCCCGGGTTGGTACCACCGCACTGAACGAAACGTCGGTCGAAACGGCTATGTAAATAGTTTGTGTTTTCCGTCCAGTTCAGTGTAGCCGGCACGACCGAAGGGAAGCACTGACGTGGCACCAAGTTCACCCGGTGTTATGGGCTGACATCACGGATGTTTTAGGTGATGTAGCCAACCGTGTCAGTTTCCATAAAAAAATATAAAGAAGAGCCTTACTGAACATAATATATTTGTGTCAATGAATAACCTTTTCCATGAAAGACCCGAGCCTGTACTTCAGAGGAAATAGATATATATGGGCAGAAATAGCGTTCCAGCAGAAATAACGATACATACATACCAGACGCTGTATCCTGACAATCGGGCTAAATAGAGTAATCGGTGTTGTGCTGCAAAAACTCTTGTAAATTACAGCACAACACCGACCGCCACGTTACCTACGCAATGTATTCTAGACAAGATAACTATCAAACAGCAAGTAAGGTACGAAGATCCACCCGCTGCGTGACTCGATGGTAAGACCGTGCCAAGGTGAGAGGTGGCTAGCCTGTCGCTCTTTGGCGCGGAATCTTGTCCTTATCCCTTAGTCGCCTTTTACGACATGCAAGGGGAGAGATACAGTGGGGCTATTATTATTAAGTACGGGACCCACACGGTTCTGCAGTTACATGTAATATTGTAAATCTGAAAAAAGGTCAAGCACGAACTTACTTCATGCGCCCATGGTTGCGTAAATTAATATAGGTACCTATTATAAAAACTATTATATAATTTTTTTTATTTTCCTATTATGAATTTTTTAAATTAAAATAAATATATTTAGCATATATGTACTGTGGATTTAACTATAATTTTGAAACGTAATGTGTTTCCATTTTCATTTATTTTATTTTGATTTTATTACATACATACATACATATCACACACGCTGAATCCCGACAATCGGGGTAAGCAGAGCAATCAGTGTTGTGCTGCAAGAACCCTGGTAAATCACAGCACAACACCGACCACCACGTTTCGCAAAGTATTCGAACAAGATTAGGGCCGTGTAGGTAGGGCCGGTACTTTAAAAGAATAGCCCCACTGCATCTCTCCCCATGCATGTAGTAAGAGGCGACTATGGATAAGGACAAGATGCCGTGCTAAAGGGCGACAGGCGCGCCACCTCTCACCTTAGCACGGTACTTCCACCGAGTCATGCAGTAGGTGGGTCTTCGTGCCTTACTTGCTGCCTGATCGATTTAATATTGTTCGAATACTTTGCGAAACGCGATGGTCGGTGTTGTGCTGTAATTTACCAGAGTTCTTGATTTTATTATTTGACATATTTTTAAAAGCTTACATTTTTTTTTATGTCGTAAATAAATTGTGTGTATGGGACATGTGCCTGCTGCATATAAATAATGATTTGATATAAATAACCAATCATCTTCAAAATATAAAACAAAAATTACTTTCTATATATTTATCTTTACAAGGCAATACAACTTTGGTTAGCTTGGCAATACCTTTTCCGCGCATTTAGCTCCACGATTCCACTTACATGTTTGTTTTCCACTATGTGGATGAGACAATTCCATGCGTAGAGCATTCCTTGAATAATTATAGATATATTGATATACAGAATGATTTTTTTTGACTGTGCGGGCGGCCCTTTTAGCGGATATATGTATCAACTTCATTGATTCAACGATTAAGTAGATTCCATTAACAGCAGGTTTATTCTTGTAAATTCTGACAGCGGAATCAGCGCTGTTGTGGCGCTGAGAGCCACTTACTAAAGTGGCTCTCAGCGCCACATCAGCGCTGATTCCGCTGTCAGAATTTACAAGAATAGACCTGCTGAACGGGTGGCGAAATTCGAAAAGATAAAGAATTTCGTTTTGAGTTATTTTTTTTTATTTTGTCACCGTTCTTTTTCGGAATCTATTTTTTTATACAGATTAACCCCTAAAAGGGCCTGCATCGTCAAAAAAATCACACTGTATTTTTCGTGAGAAATTTAAGATTTGGAATTTTAGGTTTTCCTGTAAACTTTCCTTCCCTTGCCCCTCACTAGGTGGTAGGCTCAAATTGTAGCCGACTGGGTTGGGATCACCCACAGAGCACGGAATACCCCCGCCCGCGCCCCCTCCTAGAGGCGCCCTGAGCGCGATTTCCATACAACGGCGTTGAAGCTTGAGATAAACAGAGCTGAGCCACACATGCAACATTTCGAGATATTGACGATTAAAGATTTAAAGTCTCGAAAATGTATATGTTTTTAGTTGTACCTATCTTTCAAACTACATAATATCATATTTTCCCAAAATTTTTACACGTGGTAGTAATGTACATATTCTAATGGGATAATAAGAGGTTTGGACCCAATCATTTGTAGTTTTTTAGTTATTAAGGGTTTAGCACTTAACCTCTGTTTACTACTGAGAAAATGTTCTATCGCGTAAGCAGGACCAGATTGTGGTGGAGCATAATGAAGCTATGTTGGTTATCTCAGTTATGCATTATAATATAAGTTTCATCCATTTAGAACCAATTTTCTGTGAATGTTGTTGGTCAACAGTATTTATGTGGCTAGGCTTCGTTCGGTAGTACAGAAATATTGAAAAATTAATTGATAGTAAACCAATACTATGACGCCTAAAGTTATTTATCTTTTAAAAAGTTTATATGGACTTTCAGTTAACATCCCTTTATCATTATTGAAATAACGTACTTCTAACCTCGTAATCGCTTGGCTATCTTTTCCACTATAATCTCCGTCTCATTCTGAGTATTTTGGCATTAAAAACGCATTTTCGCTAAAATGTGGCTTGGCTCTGTTTTACTCTACCACGACGTTATACAAAAGTTCCGACCTACAAAAAAAAATAAACAATAAAAAAATCCTGCAACCATTTTATCCACACGCTGTTTCATACATTTAATTAATGCATATTGCATATTTCTGTCGTCGATATTTTAATAATCTGGTCAATGACACACCGGTATATTAGGTCACGGTACATTTTTCGAGGAAGAATTATAGCTAGGTGAGCGAACCGTTCTATTAATAAGTATGACATCCACAACCGCTGTCCTGCATAATAAAGTACATACAGGGAAATACATTTAATAATAAAAGGTTGACCACACCACACCGCTGATACGGGCATCAATGAACTCTCGGAAGTGCCTATGTAGGTACCTACATACTATTGATTACCTAGGTAGAGAGCGTTTCAACTAAAAGTTCCCTTCACCGTTATGTTGGCTCCACTGTCAGTGTCACTGTTAGGCCCACTTGCACCAACACGAGTTTAAAGTTAAGTAGGGAGTTATGGATTTAAACGCGGTTCCCACAGTCAAAGGGTGCTAGCTTAAACTGGTTTAGCGAGTTAAACTGGTTTATATATTAAATTTGTGTTGGTGCAAGTGGGCCTTAGTGCTTAAATACGTGTTGCCAGATTGTGAAGATTATATTACCTGAGTCCTTTATAGATGTAATACAATCATTAAAGATGTGGTTTGACTCTAATAACCTTTTGCTCAATGTAAATAAAACAAATGTTATGCACTTTGCACTTGAAACTCACAGACGTATTGTTAACCAAGAAATTGCCAAAACTGCAGAAGAACTCACATTGAACATATCCAAAGAATCTATCCTTTTTAGGTGTAATATTTGACCGCACCTTAACTTGGAAACCTCACAAAGATGCGCTTGCTGGTAAGCTAAGTGCAGCTTGTTATGCCATTAAAAAAATCAAAGAACTATGTGGTATGCAAGCTGCTAAAACTGTCTATTATGCTTACTTCGATAGTCTTATGTCTTACGGACTATTATTTTGGGGAAATGCAGCGGAATCTAGCAGAATATTTGTTCTTCAAAAAAGAGCATTGCGTTGTGTACTCAGTATGAAAGCCAGGGACTCTTGTAGAAATGTATTTCATAAAGTAGGAATCATGACATTACCCAGTGTTTATATTTATCAAAATATCTGATATGCTAGGAAGTATATGCAGAACGCTACTCTTCATTCCGATATTCACCAGCATGACACTAGGAGTAAAAATAATATTCAAATTACAAAGCACAGATCATCTAAAATGTCTAAAAGTTTTGTTTGTAATAGTATTAGATTATATAATAAATACCTGAAGAGGTAAAAAATCTTGATGATCCTTTGTTTAAGAAACACTTAAAATCTACCCTTGCAAAGAAAGCCTACTACAGTGTAAAGGAGGCCTTAGCTGATAAAATCATATCTTGAGTTTCTGACTGCATAATTAGTTAATACTTGATTAAGTACCATTTGTACCTCAATAATTATATTAACCCATATTGACAACTTGATACTTCAAGTATGATAATATTTTATTATATATAAACATATATATATATACATATATATTAATATTTTTTTGGTTTTTGACAATTGTATTTTTTACAAACAATATTAACTCTTGACTAGGTACCATTAGTACCTCAACTTTATTAACCCATTGACAACTTGATACTTCAAGTATCTTAAATATTCATGTATTTTTATTTTTTATTTTTGACAATACAAATTATACTACATTGTAGTTTAATATACTAACATAGTTATGTTGATACAAATTAGGTATCAAAGTTTGACAAAGGCTCTTTACACCTGATTCACTTAAATAATAAGTCTTTGTAGTCAGAACTCTCAGCAAAATTGTTAATCTTGCTCTCAAGCTGTGTTTTAGATAGACTATGGGCGGTGTTATTATGTGGCTAGTCACTAAATTCTTGTAAAAATATGTTTAAAAAATACCCTGCGAAGTTTCTTGTCGGTTATTCTTCGTGGGTGTAATCGAACCGGATAGAACAAATTGTGACAAGTTCGAGAGCAGTCTAACTGCCATATGAATGATCAATAAACAATACAATACAATACAATACCTAATAATGTAATCGGTATTTACCGTATAATAAATACGGTAAATACCGATAATTACGGGTAAATCTATACACATAGCAACCCTCAACGCTGTTTTGACAGATAGACAGTGGAGCCAACATAACGGCGAAGTGAACTTTTAGTTGAAACGCTCTCTACTCTACCTACTTCGAGCAGAGTCCTTGGGACCTTGGCTCGGCTACCGTGACATTCTTGTTTGACAATTATTTTTTTTATGTAAATCAACATAGTTGGCTGTGCCGAGACCAATGGTGCAGTCGACAGAGCCAAAATCACCTCTCCTCGCGAAACCACGCTCAATTAGGTGCCATGCCAGCAGATTTGCGGACTGTTGCTAGGCTGAGACTAGCCTGTTAATACAACGTTTGAAGAGAAGACACCCAGGTTAACCCTGCAGTGCACGCGCACGGACTCAGACTCCGCACTTTTACTATAATCGAAATATATTATTTCGTTTTCATCTGACGTCCCTCGCGCCTTAGAGTACCTTCCTCCCGCAGGAGGGGCTTTCGCTTAGTTCAATCATTCGTAAATTAGCGAGCCCAGGGAGTGTATGAGTGAGACTTGCGTGTGAGTGAGTATGTGTGGGTGTATGTAAAAAACAGACCCATTAGATATCGGTGCCATAATGGTAAATTGTCTAACATCTGTTAGCCTTGAGCATGTAGATTCGATAAAGTGAAAAAAAATCGCGTTGTTTGTAAACAAACAAAAAATTATCAATGTAGATGTGTGCTTATGTTTATGTTTTTTTTTTCTTTGTGACACTAGATTCTAAGAAGTTAATTGTTTTAGTTCTAATAATACAATAAGTACTTTATATGATTATAATTTTGTTTTTAATCTACCCTAAACAGAGCCTAATAAATAATAGAAGGGGGGCACCCTTGCGGAGCCTGAGTCCGCGCGCGTGCGTCCGTGTGACTTTTAGGTGCGCGTGTACTGCAGGGTTAAAGGATTCGGGAAATACACTCGCCGGACGACAGTTCCACGCCCTAGCGGAAAATATTATTTAACAATATAAAATATATATATATATATATATATATATATATATATATACAACGTGTCCCAAAACTCAACGTCAAGCGGGAACCAGGGAGTAGGCCAGTTTATGACGACCCAGGGAAAAATAAGAAAAAAAAATCGGAGTAGTCCTACAGTAGTCCTGGGTGGTCTTCTAATTCAATGTATGCTTTAGAGATTACGAGCGAGTAGCTACCTACTCAGCTAAAAAAAACTGTTTAAAAAAAATTGCACCGACTTCAAAAAACAACTACCTAGAACTGAAAAGTGTTAAATAATATTTTGTTTCATATTCGGACCCGTGAGTTGAAGGCGGTACAAAAGCACAAAAGGGGTCCATCTATCAATTTTCAGGTGTGCTTTTGTACCGCCTTCAACTCAAGGGTCCGAATATGAATCAAAATATGATTTAACACTTTTCAGTTCTACTTGTTTTCTGAAGTCGGTGCAATGTTTTTTTAAAACAGTTTTTTATTTAACTATTTTATTACAACAAGTTCTGCGTACAATTGGGCGTTAAACCGACCCGACGACGTGTTTTTTCAGTGATTGGTACACACTTAACAGTCCATATCTTGAAAACTACTGAACCGATTTTGATGAAACTTGCACTGTTCACATACATACGCATATGAAATTTGGCACACCTGTTTAGAAGCCCACATAGACTAACATATACGAATATTGTGCAATTCCAAAGATATTACATACATACAGGTCGAATTGATAACCTTTTTTGAAGAAGTCTGTTAAAAATATTACCTAGATACTTATGTTGGTTATCTAAAGAATGAATATGTATCTAATGGTTTACTTACATATTGCGCGGACTAAACAAACACAAATTGTTCATAATTTCTGTGCAAAGTGATGACAATATCTAGGTATTTGCTCGGTACATTTGAATGCATTAAGAGCGCTAATTAGATCAACTTTATAGCTCAAGAATCAAAACATTATGATCTAAGCTAAGCATTAAAAAAAATTTATTAGAGTAGAAAACAGATTTATCTCTCTCAATGATGTTTATTGATTTATTTTCAATGACACATTGCCTAGCTCTATACATATATATATATATATATATATATATTTTAATTTATTAAGAAGACATCCTTACCTATAATAAAATCCAACGTCTGCTTTCTATCTGAGTGTTTGAGTGTCTGAGTGTATGTCTGTCTGTCCGCTTATAACTCGAGAACCACTGAACCGATTTTAATAAAACAAAATTCTACGGATAGCTTCATTCTTCCCATCAACTATAGGCTACTTACTATCACGCTAAATGGCTTATGAGGTTAGCAGTGAAGTGAAATATGAGAGCGGGCGGAGCCGCGGGCACAGCTAGTTTACCTATACAATTCAAAAATTAAAAAGTTAAACTACAAATTAAAAAAACATCCCAACACATCAAAACCCTAAAAATAAAAATAAAAGATTTCCGCTTAGTTAATTAAAGATGTCGGGGCACCGAGTAGAATTTTTTTTACTTATCGGTACCCCGACGCCTTTAATTAACTAAGCGGAAATATTTTTTTTTACCTTTTTGAGGCAGTTTGATGTGTCAGGGGTTTTATTCATTTTTTTTGTTTCAAGGTGTACGTCAGGGTTACCAGATGTCCGGTTTTGGACCGGACAGTCTGGTTTTTGAAGCTTGTGTCCGGTCTCCAAAATAATGAAAAATCTGACACCAAAACGTCTGGTTTTTCTTCATATGACGCAAATATTTACTTTTTCATAACATATTAATACTAATATTACCTACTGTGTTCTTCGATTTTTCAGTAAGTTCGATCAATTCAGCCCTTTTATTTATTACTGTATGTCCCATCTATTTTCAAAAGTAAAGGTCATGAAACATTTGGTACATATAATCAATTTAAATTTTTTATTTTTTTTTATTACAATGCAAAATTTATTAATTATTTTAATTAATTAATTAATTAATTAATAATAATTAATTAATTAATTAATTAATTAATAATTTTAATTAAAATACAATAAGAACTACCTAATAAACATAAAAAAGCTCCTCTAGAGTTCGGCATGTCGGAATGACTTTAATTTTGTATCTGAAAAAATCAAAGGCCCTTTGATGAAAAATGTCCGGTTTTTTCAACTGAACCATCTGGCAACCCTTGTCACTCCTTTTTTGTTGATATTGGGCTTTTGAAAACCCATCGGTTCTCAAAATCGTTTCTTTGTCGCACGGGTAGGGTGTGGAACTGTCTCCCGGCGAGTGTGTTGTCTTCAAATGTCGTATCAACAGGCTAGACAGCCTAGCAACAGTCCGCAAATCTGCTGGCATGGCGCCTCACTGAGCGTGGTTTCGCGAGGAGAGGGGTTTTTGGCTCTGTAGACTGTACCATTGGTCCCTCGACACAGCCAGCCATGTTGGTTTACATAAACAAAAAAATCATTCTCACTTAAACTTTAACGCCCCTTGTATATTTGACAAAGCTCTAATAAGGTTTACTTCCTGGTATGGTTGTATAGATAGATTACCGAGTCATACAAAATCAAAGGCAAAACAATCTGTAGTTTTGTACCAAAATGGGTTCTTGGTGTGGCAACATCGTGAATTTAAAATACGAAAGTCATTTGACGTAACAGGGTGAATTCACGTACTTTATTCATTTGAATGTTTTTTGAAAAATAAAATAAAACTGTTTCAAACCTGTGCTAAACTAAAAAAAATTGGTGTTAGTGAGGTCCCTTCCCTAACCCCTTACTAGGAGGTAGGCTCAAATTGTAGCCGACTGGGTTGATACCACCGTACTGGATGTTAGATGGCCGCATAGCAGCCTCGGTTGTGTTCTCCTCTAGTCCAGTATAGCAACCGCAACCCCCGTATACGACCGAATGTCGCTGTTCGGAGTATGTGCTTTGGCCCCTTCAACTCAGGTACTCATAAAGGTACAAATAAAAAAAAGGACTGGGGGAATGCGTTAATGAAAACATACATTATAATAACATTATTGTTATATTATTTATATAATATAATTTTATTTATACCTACATATAATTTTCCAAAAGCCGTTTCTCCGCTGCGCTATTTCGAACGATAACAATGAAAGCGGGCGTTCCCGCTTTCAGCACAAATTGCTTTTGCGTCAGCAAATCAGATAGATTCTTATGGGGATCGACTTTACAAGGACTCCTATTCTGACCTTCGAAATACACATTTATAGTTCCCGTACTGTATTTATTATCTTCGTCCCACGGAGCGGGAAACAACTGTTCCAACTGATTAATTAATGGAGCATTTTCGGGACAATTTCTTATAAAATCCGTCGTTCCATATTCGGGATATAAAATTAATATCGGCCAAAAGAGAATTCCATTTTCGAAGTGAACTAGCGAATCGTCCGCTCCAGGTAAAGTCGGTTCCAATTTTGAAATATCTAAATCATCATCTCCGTCGTGATTCCATATTTGAATTCCGCGTTCTCGGATCGCGTTCAATACTTCATCTTTGTCCTTTGTTTGCTTTTCGCCAGTTCTCTCCCTTTTCCTCTGATCTCTTTCGCTTATCGTCTTCTTTTTCTTCGCGTCTGTCAAGAGATCTTCTATCTCCTTCTCGCCTGGATGGTCTATGAGATGCGTCCGACAATGTTCTATGCAGGTGTCGTACTTTGACAGTTGTAGTGCAGTTTTTGCCGCGCGAATCCTGGCTTTTGCGTGGTCAGGCCTGTACATCAGTGCCTTTTCGCTGTCGGCGAGGGATGATCGGTAGTTTTTGAGTTGCCAGTGCGACGCTGCTCTGTTATTGTACAAACTTGCTTCTAATTCCGGGTCGCCGCATTTCACCTTGATGCCTTCCGTGTATCTGAAATTGCAAACATTGTGTAAGATAGGTTATCTAGATATGACATTCAGTGCTCACACATGGCACGTCCTTGAAAAGTTGAGAGGAAGAACTATAAAGTGATGCGCCGACTCGAAAAGTCTTATTCCAATTATTAGAATTAGCGCAGAATCTCATTACACACGACGGCATTTTCGATGTGTTACCGGCTCGTGGTTAGCGTTCCGAACGCGTGCGCAGTTGGTGGGCGACTAACTTCAGACAGGACTGTGGTCTTGTATTTAATGTGCCGCTTGGGAGCTCAGATAACCTATCTACCTCCTTTAAACTTATAATACCATTGACTCTACTGATGATTTTGATTTCCGAATTGTTTGGAGTTATTTTATCGAGTGTGCGAAGAAAACAAATTCCAATATGACATATTTAGCTAATTACTAGGATCCCTACTAAGGGAACGTTCCCATACCACGTGATCAATTTGAGGGGGGGGGAGGGGTTTATCAAAATACCACGCTGGGTCACAGGGGGGAAGGAGAGGTATTCACCCTGCCACGTGGTATTTCAAAATTACTAATTACAAAAATAAACACTTCATTCAAAATAACATTTCAATATTCATTTTGCTTATTCTCGCAAATTTTCCCCAAGAACTCGACACGCACTGTTCAATTACAAGAACGACCGAAGGTAATCACTGACTTGGCACCAAGTTCACCCGGTGTTATGGGCTGACATAACGGATGTTGTAGGTGATGTAGCCATAAAACATCATGAAGATCATGAAACATACTTCAAAATCAAGGGCCCTTTGATGAAAAACATCCGTTTTTTAACTGAACCACTTGGCAACTCTGACAGTTGGCTACATCACCAACAACATCCGTGATGTCAGACCATAACACCGGGTGAACTATGTGCACTGTCAGTGCTTCCCTTAATTTCATGTTGGCTGCTCTGAACTGGACGGAAAACACGAACTATTTACGTAGCCGTTTCGACCGACGTTTCATTCAGTGCGGCGGTGCCAACCCGGGTGGGATAAACCCTACCACCTAGTAAGGTGAGAAGGGAAGGATCCCACAGTTTTACGTGAAATCCGAACCATGGTCAGCCTCCATCGGTCGAGCAGTCACCCATCCAAGTACTGACCGCGCCCAGGTGTGCTTAACTACAGTCGACCGACCGCACAACTGAGCTATCGGTACGGTAGGGGGCTTACTTTCTTCTTATTAAATCCGAATTCCACGCGAGCGGAGCCACGGGCAAAAGTTGTATAAATATAAAAACCCTCACCCCATAATAGCGAGCCGATAATTTTTGTGTTTGAAGTTAAAGTTGCCATCTTCCTTATAGTTGCCGGCCAATTCGACCGGAGTGTTTTCATCGGGGTCGTATTTGAGCTTAGCGAGCCCCTCGGCCATTGGGGACAGTTCCCCTGTCACGGGGGTCGTCTTCATGAAGAAGGGGTGCTTTTCCATTTCCTCCTAGAATGTTAGAAAGATTTCGTTTAAGTTGTCTGTTTTGTAAATATTGTCATTTATTGGTATTTCTAATTCCAGATCCCGCACGGTGGGACGATTTGTCAGCCTCGATAGTTCAGTGGTGCAGACAGTCGACTGTTGCTATTGATTGTTAAGCAACGCTGAGCGCGGTCAGTAGTTGGATGGGTGACCGCACGACCGTCGGAGGCTGACCGTGGTTCGGATTCCACATAAAACGGCGGGTGGCCGAGTGGTTTTTGGGCATCCGCTTCTCATGCGAGAGGTCCGAGGTTCGAATCCGGTCGGCGTGTACCAATGAGTTTTTTCTCACGAAAAAATTTACGTGCATACCTACACCTGCTGCTTCGCCGTTCGGAACCGGTGTAAAACTATAGGTCCCTTCCCATGCCCCTTACTAGGTGGTAGGCAAAAATTGTAGCCGACTGGGTTGGTACCACCGTACTGGATGTAAGATGGCCGCATAGCAGCATCGGTTGTGTTCTCCTCTAGTCCAGTATAGCCAGCAATCCAGGGAAGTCTCCGGTATGGCACCTACCTTCTCGGAGGTGATATTGGCTAGTCAGAGCTTGTGCTTTGGCCCCTCCAACTGAGCCAACCATACCGGATTACATAAAAAAATAAAATACTGTAGGTCACTTCCCTTCTTACCTTACTAGATGGTAGGGTTCAACCCGCCCGGATTGGTACCACCGCACTGAATGAAAGGTCGGTCGAAACGGCTATGTAAATAGTTTGTGTATTCCGTCCAGATCAATGTAGCCGGCACGACTGAAGGGAAACACTGACATGGCACCTAGTTCACCCGGTGTTATGGGCTGACATCACGGATGTTGTAGGTGATGAAGTCAACCGTGTCAGTTTCCATAAAAAAAAAAATACGTACATGTTACACGGCCGGGTACCACCGCCCGGTCGCCCGTAGAAAGTTTGTATATTATTGATAGAAGGAAGGTGTGGATCTAAGCTTACGATGGCTTCACCGAACATATCCGGGCCCATCGGCAGTAGAGGAGGGTATCAATCGAGGCCGGGACTAGCGAGTGGCCACTCTAAATTTCCCGCGCATGCTTCACGTTTCGGCTCGCATCAAGCCCTCGTCAGCTAGTCTGCGTTGACTAGGACGCGGGGAAACCACCAGTCCCGCTCTCGACCTCCCTCTCTCTACCTATCCATATTCTGTAGGATGCTTCCAGTGACGTTTTCGAAGCTCTCTCCATATATGAGCTTAGCGTCGATCTTGGGAGCCCTAGATTCTTGAAGAGACTGTAGAGCGACTTCGCTGGTAGTCCTCTTGCTCCGACTTCCACAGCGAAGATGTTAATGCAGATAAAAGATGTTAATGCTTCCGTAGCAGAAGGGTTAAGATTTAAAGTGTGAGAGTTAGGGCCCCTGAGCCCTGTTGTCACTGTGACCTAGGAAGATCTATTGTGATCTCGTGAAGTTTAGAGCTCACCCCCAAGTCCGATTTCCACTATGAACCGAGTTATATCCTTGGGAGTGAGTGCCCGTATTTGGCATGGGTTAAAAATATAACCCCCAAGAATACGGCTTCTACTGTGAATGAGAACTTCACTTTTTTTTTTATAGAAAGCGCGACATGTGGGGCCGAGCCACCCATAAGGTGTCTAACGACGCCCATGGACATTCGGTCGTACGCACATTTTACAAAGGATATGTGTAAAAGATGATGTTAAACCAAACCACACACCTGCCAGCGGTCTTCAGGCCAACCTTCCGTGTATCGTTTCTTCTCCAAGCCGTCTATAAAGTCATCCAGCTCCCGATCCAACCGCGCGGCCAACTCCAGACGTTCCTCGTCTGTCATCGCGGTCTTCGGACTCCCGGAGCCGGGGTCGCTGGGCGCAGGGGGCCGCTCTGACATGTCGGCGGGGCTGAAATGAGAAATAACCGATTTCTGTTATATACTGGTGTTTTGTATGCAATCCGGTATTGGTTACCGAGTCAAAGGGATCAAAGCGCATGCTCCGACCGACCAATACCGCTTCTGAAAAGGTGTCACACTGAGGGATCGTATTCTGAACTAGAGAGGAACACAGCCGAGGCTGCCATACAGCCGAAGCTGCCATGCAGCCATCTGTCGTCCAATACGGTGGTACCAACCCGGTCTACAATTCGCTTTAAAGAAACTTTTATTATCTCAAAGAATGTGTACACATTCGCTTGCAGAGATTATTATAAGTTGGTTAATTTATATATAGGTATAATAACTTCTAATACTCAGCACTTGTTCCGAAAAACGACATTTGTGGCATCCCCAATTGGACAATGGAGGAGTTAATTTTAGGTTATGTTGTGTGTTATGCTTGTGCGTTATTGTTCCCAAAACTCTTGTACCTTATTATTCTGTGTTCTAGCCTTAATGATAACCTATTTTGTGAAGTTCCTTATCAAGGAAACGATAGTAAAATTCATTCAAAAAGAATGAAACACGACTCACGTGTACAACTTGGGTTGACAATAATTTTGAAACAATTATATTTTCGGCCTAATATAACTAAAATAAGAAAAATTTACTTGTACTTACTTACTACTTGTAGTCAGTTGAAAGAATACATAAATTAAATAATAAATTGAAAGAACGAAATCGTCAATAAAATTCAACCAACAAAACCAAACGCCCTAGTAGTATTATATTCTTTGCCACAGATTGTACGACTGTCAGTCAATCAACCAACAGGCAACAAACGTCATGAATGGCAGTATGACTATAATTTTGTCAACTGTATTTGAGTTGGCAACCATACATCACAGAAAAGAAAATAAATATCTTTAGATTGAAACACACTAAGCCTAATCGCATTGGCGATCGGCATGATAAATATGATTATGTTATATTATATTATGATATGTATATTATTAATCACTATTAAAAAAGGTGTAGGCTAAATACGCTCATCTTAACTATAGCTAAATAGAATAATGTTATAAAAGTACGGCTTGCTTAAATGAAATGCCACAACTGACGTTTAACCAAATTACTCTACCGTAATTTACTATACACAATTCGAATTGCATGTAATTTAGTGGACCCATAGTTTCTAAAAACATGCTGGCGGTCTATTTGAAACTGCGTATTCTTATATAGTATTCTGTCTTAAAATTAAAGGCTTGTCCGCCTGAAACTTGTCTGTTCCAAGATCTAGTGAGTCTGAAAAGGTTCTACGAATGTTGATGACTTGTTGATGACGTAGTTTATAAAATGAGTGACCCTAAAAAGACCGGATTATAATAAATGTAGGCTTGCTAGGACAGGCCAGTCACGATCTGATTATCAAGAAATCGTATGACAAACGATCAGTGATACTATCGCTTATTATTGGACAATGGACCAACTTACTGATTGTGATTTACGATACACGACGAACGACTTAATTGATCGTTCTGTTATGGATTTTGTTGCTCTGTAAGAGATATCTTACGAGAATATCAAATCATTATTTTAGTCAATGTAATATTATTACATTGGGTTTTTGTGCCTTACTTGCTGCTTGATAGTTATCTTGTCCGAATACTTAGCTAAACGTGGTGGTCGGTGTTGTGTTGCAATTTTTCAGAGTTCTTGCAGCACAACACCGATTACTCTGCTTACCCTGATTGTAGGGATACAGCGTGTGTGGTATATATGTATGTATGTATTAGATTGATAGGTAGCAATTGTTTAGTGCTCCACAAATATTTTATAAAGGTGCCATAAGTACAGTGTAAGTGAGCAATAACAAGGGCCGCAAAGACAAACTTATCCCTTATAGAGATTTCTTCCAGTCAACCTTTGCATATTTGTGATGTTGAAAGATAAGGTAGGCAGCAAAAAAAAAAACATACAAGATTAGGTAAATAAAAAAGGATACCTTCTACCTACACTTATTTATAATACCTTTTATATAGAAATTTGTGAGCAGGGAGAGCGTTCCAGAGTTTAACAGTTCTGTGGAGGAAAGTTAAGCAGAACCAGAGAGAGCCGGCTGTCATTTTCTACTAGGAGAAATGTCAGTTATGGCTCTGGAGAACCAATGGGCAGAACCGATTGGTACCTAACGCACGCTTATCCGCGATAAGTCCAGCGTAGTAGCGTGTAGGATAAATATGTAGGTATTTCATTAATTTAATTATTTGTGTGTTTTTATTTACTATAACTTAGAAAACAACTAAGATAAACTGCTTAGGATTAAATTAAAATTAAAACGAAATATTATGAATAAAGCTCAAATAAAGCTTTTTTTTCTGTTTACATACATGTATATCACACACGCTGAATCCCGACAATCGGGGTAAGCAGAATAATCGGTCTTGTGCTGCAAGAACTATGGTAAATTACAGCACAACACCGACCACCACGTTTCGCAAATTATTCGAACAAGATTCAATCGATCAAGCAGCAAGTAAGGCACGAAGACCCACCTGCTGCATGACTCGGTGGAAGTACCATGCCAAGGTGAGAGGTGGCGAGCCTGTCGCCCTTTAGCACGGCATCTTGTCCTTATCCCTTAGTCGCCTTTTACGACATGCACGGGGAGAGATGCAGTGAGGCTATTCTTTTTAAGTACTGGCCCCACACGGTTTTTTTTCTGTTTGTTGACATTTAATCGAAGTAACGTATTCTTACTGAGACAAATGTACAACATTGATAAAATTAACCTAATTAAATAAATAAAAAACTACATACTAACATTTAAGATTGCTGTAGGTAAAAAACTTCGTCCAATTCCTCCGACTCCGCCACAGTACCTACCCAATAAAGGTTATATTATCTAAAATAAAAACTAACTTATGAATTTTATTATAAAAATCCGTTGAGCGTAGCCGTAGCCAGTACAGTGTAGCCGGCTCGACCAAAGGGAAGCACCGACATGGCACCTAGTTCACCAAGGTGTTATGGGCTGACAACACGGCTGTAGTAGGTGCGTTCGTAAAAAAATATTATTCCCTCAAGGGACCTTGTCCCCGAGATTTTTCGCAGGGCGGCCTCCGCATTGCCCCTCTGTATCCCCAGACTAACTATTTGTAGGAGATATCAAAATCAAATCAAATCAAATCAAAAACGTTTATTGAACTAATAAAGTATACATACATTATTGGTCTCTGTCCTCTACACTAGTCTGGGCAGACTGTGCCGTAGAGGACAGCTTACAGTAGGTAGTTAGCGGTAATATTTTATGTATGCTGGTAACATAGTTTTTGGTCGGGCATGTTCTAGTAATATATCGTAATAAAACAAAATAAAATAAAATAAAACTAATAAAACTTGTTAGTATGGGTGGATACATGAGGGTGTCAGTGGTGTCTGTTTGTGAGAGGGGATTAGGTCTCGTGTGTGAGTATATGTGTTAGGTTTTGAGAGTGAGTATGTGTATTTATGTGTTTGCCCAATCCCTAAAACGAGGCGTTTCGTCCGTCCACACTAACGAAACCGAGGCGCCGTCAAAAGCGAGATATGAGGGGCAACACTGGTGTCCTTCCAGAAGCGGCTGCCATCTTGGAAATATAATATTTTTTTTCACACTTAATTTCTAGGTTCGGCTATAGCCACCTCTTGATAGTTATCTGATGAGTTATCTTGGTTAATAACTTGTCCGAATACCAGAGGCGGACTTTCCTTAAGGCCAACTAGGCCCGGGCCTAGGGCGGCCAGATATTAGGGGCGGCCAATCAGCGCCTACTGCTGGAAGTAGTGAGCGCAGGCACAGAATAGAAAGGGTGCCATGCCGGAGCACGTGCGTGCGACGTGCGGCAGTGGTGAGCGAACAAAATAATTTAGCTATGACGAAAAGATAAAATATTGGCGTAAAACTTAAAAAAAAATACTTTTGCTATATAATCTATCTATACATATAATAAAATCGTAAAGGTAAGAAAGTCTGTACATTGAATGTATTCGGAAAAAAACTAACCAGGGTGGCTTAAAATGAGATACTGAACATGTTAGAACAGTTTTTAAAATTTTTGTTTGTTTGTTTGTCTGTACGCGCATCACGCAAAAACCACTGAACGGAATTAGACGAAACTTTGTATAGTGGAAGGTTATATGCCGGAATAACATAATACACAAAAAAAATATCAAAAAAAAAAAAAATATAATATTATTATCATTAACATTTAGAATCACGTCAGCCAAAGTACAGCCTTCTTGACAGTTACATTGGCGACAGCTGGCCGGTGACGAATTATTTGATTCATGAAATGCAAAAAAAATAAAAATATCAAGTTAACAACGGAGAACTGTCATATCGACGTCTTAGAGCTGGCCGGTGAAAAAATATGTTATTAATGGAAAAAAAATAATTGAAAGTTCACGTTTTGTCGATGTCATTGGTGCAATTTATACTTCTGTTGCCTGCGACTTCGCTCGCGTGAAATTCGAATTTCAAAAGAAGAAAGTATGTAACTGAAGGCCGGGACGAAGGCCGGGCTTCTTCCAGAAAGAAGAAAAACATTCTTGAAGAAAGTAAGTAACTAAAGCGAGGCCGAAGGCCGAGCTACGTTCAATAAATAATAAACCATTTCAAAGAAAATAAGTAATTAAGGGCGAGGCCGAAAGCCGAGCTGCGTTCAGGAAGAAGCTAAACCTTCTTCAAAAAACTAAGTAACTAGGGCGAGGCCGAAAGCCGAGCTTCATTCTGATAAATAATAAACCATCTCGAAGAAAGTAAGTAACTAAGGGCGAGGCCGAAGGCCGAGCTGTATCTATCCTGAAAGACGGCAAAGCCGTCCAGGCCGAGCTGCGTTCAGAAAGAAGTCAAACATTCCTGAAGAAAGTAAGTAATTAGGGCGAGGCCGAAGGCCGAGCTCTGATCACGTAAACGATATTCTTCACGAAGAAATTTACCTAATGACGACGCCGATGGAGGAGCTGCGTATAGCTAAACCATATACTTTCTCAAACAAAGTAACTAAGAGCGATGTCGAAGGCCGAACTACGTTAAAGTAAACAAAAAACCTTCTCGAAAAAATTAAGTGACTAAGAGCGAGGCTGAAGGCCGAGCTTCGTTCGCGTAAATGATATTATATTATATCGAAGAAAGCAAGTCATTAAGGGCGAGACCCGAGGGCGGAAGAGGATTAATTGTTTACCTGAACGCAGCTCGACCTTGGGCCTCGCCCAAAGCTACTGACTTTCTTCGAGAAGGTTCATCGTCTTTCTGAACGCAGTTCGGCCTTCGGCCTCGCACTTAGCTACTTACTTCTTCAAGAAGCTTTATCTTCTTCCGGACCGTAGCTCGGCCTTCGGCCTCGCTTAATTACTTACATTCATCGAGAAGGTTTATTGTCTTCCAGGATGCAGCTGGGCCTTCGACCTCGCCGTTTGTTACTTACTTTATTTTAGAAAGTTTGCTAAACTTAAAAAGGTAAATTTAAAAAGGTAAACGACCTGAACGTAGCTCGGTCTTCGACCTCGCCCATAGTTACTGACTTTCTTTGAGAACGTTTATCGTCTTACAGAACACAGCTCGGCCTTCGACCTCGCCTTTAGTCAATTACTTCTTCAAGAAGGTTTATCTTCTTCCTGAACGCAGCTCGGCCTTCGGCCTCGCCCATAGTTACTGACTTTCTTCTAGAAGGTTTATCGTCCTCCTGAACGAAGCTCGGCCTTCGGCCTCGCCCTTAGTTACTTACTTCTTCAAGAAGGTTTATCTTCTTCCGGGACGCAGCTCGGCCTTCGGCCTCGCCCTTAGTTACTTACTTTCATCGAGAAGGTTTATTGTCTTCCAGAATGCAGCTGGGCCTTCGACCTCGTCGTTTGTTACTTACTTTATTTGAGAAAGTTTGTCGTTTACCTGAACGCAGCTCTGCCTTCGGCCTAGCCCTTAGTTATATACATTCTTCTTTGAAATACGAATTTCACGCGAGCGAAGTCGCGGGCAACAGCTAGTGTAAAAATAAAACCACTAAACTGAAAAATAAAATATTTCTGGCAGGTTAAACCGAACGCATTACAGATTTTCGTACTACTTCACATAATTTGTACCTACGCTGTAAACTTTTCAGTAAGGGGCGGCTGGACTAAACGGCCTAGGGCGGCCAAGGCTGCTAGTCCGCCTCTGCCGAATACTCTGCTAAACGTGGTGGTAGGGCGTTGTGTTGTAATTTACGTGAGTACTTGCAGCACAACACCGATTACTCCGCTTACCCCGTGTGGTATATATGTATGTATGTAAGTATTAATTTCGCGATATCACGCAATCAACGTATTTTGCCACTCTTTATTGAGCAATAAAGAACAGAGGTGTTTTTTTATGGAAACTGACACGGTTTGCTACGTCACCTACAACATCCGTGATGTCAGCCGATAATACCTGGTTAGGTAGGTGCCATGTCAGTGCTTCCCTTCGGTCGTACCGGCTACACTGAACTGGACGGAAAACACAAACTATTTACATAGCCGTTTCGACCGACGTTTTATTCAGTGCGGTGGTACGAACCCGGGCGGGTTGAACCCTACCACCTAGTAAGGTAGGTAGAAGGAAATTAGAGGTAGTAAGAAGGAAATTACAGTTTAACGTGGAATCCGAACCACGGTCAGCCTCCAACGGCCGAGCGGTCACCCATCCAAGAACTGACCGCGCCCAGCGTTGCTTAACAATCAATAGCGACAGTTGACTGTCTGCACCACTGAGCTATCGAGGCTGACAAAAAGGGGTGGGGAGGGTGTTCCTACATTAACAAGGTTTGCATTGACACACGCTTATAACCGAGTTATATAATAAATATCCAACTATGTCCCCGGCGTTGTTTTAAGACATTCAAAGGGCGAATTTATTGCTCCAAAAATAAAAGTAACCTTCTGGGATCTTCTGGTTATATTTATATTGAGGTTATAATGATCTCAATAAAGAATCAGCGTATGAACCAGATCTTGACCTGAAAGCGTGCGTATCGATTCACACGGGCGAAATCTTTTTGAGTAAAATCCTTTTTTTTTTGCAATTTCAAGGGGCTCGTTCAATTGAGTTTCAAGAGTAGGTTCTGTCTGTGTCCTACAAACGATAATACAAAAGAATAAAATATATATAAAAAATACAACGATTTACTAATATTGTGTAAGATGGATGAGTTATTTGTGTATTACAAATAACTATAATAACTTGTACTTGTGTAATACAATTATTTTTAGTTTGTAGCTTGTAATTAATTAATAAAAGTCGTATGTAATTAAATTTTAAATTGTGTTTGTAAAATGTGACTTGCAAATATATATTTTATATCTAAAGTAAGAAATATTTTCAAATCAGTGAATTAAAAAGACAATATAAATAAAAAGTTTAATTTCAAATTTAAAAAACCCCTGACCCCTTAAATTCCCCATGAAATGGGATAATAAAAGCTAATAAAATCAAACATAAGAACTCAGAGCTGCACGGTTATTTACTTAGCTACTTTTTAAGGTGTCGGGGAGGGTATTTTTTTTTCAACTTTTTTTACTTACCGGTGCCCAACGCCTTTCAGTAGCTATCTAAAAGGATTTTTTTTTTAATTTGAAATTTAACTTTTGTCTAATGCTTTTTAAGAGACGTAGGTCAGCCTCGATAGCTCAGTGGTGCAGACAGTCAACTGTCGCTATTGAATGTTAAGCAACGCTGGGTGCGGTCAGTACTTGGATGGGTGACCGCTGACCGTTGGAGGCTGACCGAGGTTCGGATTCCTCGTAAAACTGTAGGTCCCTTCCCTCCTAATATTACTTGGTGGTAGGGTTTAACCCGCCCGGGTTGGTACCATCGCACTGAATGAAACGTCGGTTAAAACGGCTATGTAAATAGTTTGTGTTTTCCGACCAGTTCAGTGTAGCCGGCACGATCAAAGGGGGAAGCACTGACATGGCACCTAGTTCACCCGGTGTTATGGGCTGACATCACGGACGTTGTAGGTGATGTAGCCAACCGTGTCAGTTTCCATAAAAAAAAAAAAGGTAATCTTTTGATTACTTACTTGATTACAAACATAACTAAGAGCCATCGTGGTTAGTAATTTAACTTTTATTTCAAGCTTTTTATGAGACGTAGGTACGTGATTGTTTGACTACTTCCTTACAAACATAGCTAAGGACCGTTCCGGTAAAACCAGCTTTCTAATAAAAAAAACCGCATCCAAATCGGTCCATTCGTTTAGCAGCTACGATACCACAGCCAGACACACAGACAGACAATAGGCGTAGGCGTCAAACTAACAAAACCCCTCCGTTTGAGTCGGGGATTACAAAATACCAAAATCACTCCCTGTAGAACACGCCCGTCAACGTTTGTTCAATGTTATGAATTTACATTAAACTGATGTATTTATGACATTCCAGATTGTATGTATACATGGTGTTTCAGGATAGGCTTGAGAAACTTCAGGAGTAGAAAGTACTCATTATTAGAAGAAAAAAATCCTTATCACTCAAATCGAAATTCCGTACTTTTTTTCATACAAAAATTGGAAATTGTTATAAAAACTCGATGGACAGTGAGTATGGGGAGGTGCTGTCTAGGTCTAGGTAGTGCAATGACCTAGTCCAGTCCCCCTTTTTCTTTTGATGTCATTTAAATTTAAGTGTTTAGAATTTACCTACATGCAGTTCAATTCTAATAGTTAAAAATTGCACATTGGTAATTTTATTTTTATTTAATAAGTGCGGATGTTAACTGTCCACCACATCTCGATGAAACGATTTTCACCAAAAAGTACTATAAAATGACCGAATCTGGGAAAAAGTTTCAGAGCTTTCCGTCTTCAAATACGGACCCCTTTCGAACCCTGCAGTTACGAAAGCCTATCCTGAAACACCCTGTATATACCAGACAACCAGACACAAACTTATATTGCTTGTCATGCGCGAAAATAAACAACAAGGATCTCGCCATGACCACAATATCGCTGCCAAAATAGGACCCTGTCGCACTGAATAGTTTGCTGTTTTCCCCTTTAAATTTTATTTTTTAACCGACTTCAAAAAAGGAGGAGGTTCTATGTTCGGCTGTATGTATTTTTTTTATGTATAGCCATATCTTCCCCAATTGTGAACCGATTTCGATGATTCTTTTTGTGTTCGGTTCAGTCTAGCTCCAAGGTGGTCAAGATCGGATTGGAAAGCGAGGCGCCGAGTACAATAATAGCAAATAAAAATTACTAAAAAAACTGTGAAATAAAAAACTATTTAAAAAAATATAAAAACCGCCTTCAAAAATGTATGAAATAAAAAAATAAAAATCGAACCCTAGAGTTGAAGGCGGTGGTGCTAAAGCAAGCAAAAATAACCGACCGCCTTCAACTCTAGGGTTCGATTTTAATTTTTTTATTTCATACATTTTTGAAGGCGGTTTTTATATTTTTTTTACTTCACTCTCCCAGTCATGCCTGTAAGTAACCTGTCTCGTGTGTCTTTTTTTATATAACCTGAAATGTTTTTTTAGAGTTCCGTATCCGTACGGAAGCCTATTGCTAAGCCTAAAACGTCTGTCTGTCTGTCTGTCTGTCCGTCCGTTCGTCCGTCCGATGGCTATATCTTTGGAACCGTAATAGCTAGCCGGTTGAAATTTACACAGAGTATGTGTTATTTTAGCGTATATAACAAGAAATAATAAAACATTAAAAAAGTAAACCGTTACGGTCCCCATACAAGAAACATGCTTTTCAACGTTTATTTTTTTGTGGTGCGGAAACCTCGGTGCGCGAATACGACTCGCACTTGGCCGGTTTTTATTATTATTTGTTGTTATATCGGCCATAATAAATAACACACATTCTGTCAAAGTTGCAACTGGCTACATATTACTGTTCGACAGATACAGCCTTCGAACGGACAGAGAGACAGACCGACAGACGGGACGGCGGCGGCGTAGGCTTAGTAAAGCCTGAGGTATATATGAGGTGAGGGGCCGCCATATTGCGGAATTTCGTTGGAACTAATTTCTTACACTGGTCACAATTATGTTTGATGCTTGATAATCTGTTGTCAATGTCAAAATTGCTTCTGAACTGACATTTAGGTGAAACGTTATGTCATTGTAGTGAGATTGTCATGAATTGGCCGCCGTAATGTACAATTAGGTAATTATTTTTTGTTCTATCTAGGTGTATCTCAAGCATCTATTTACCGAATAGCAAACAAAAGAGGGACGTAAATATTATTCGTTCTGAACAAAAAACACTTTTTGACTTTACAGAAATACGAAACGTACGAATAAAAATAGCTTAGGTTAAGTTTTTCTGAACTAGAATTTTTATTAAAAAGTTTAGTGTTTCAGCAAGGTCGATTAATAATTTTTTTAATAATTTTTACACTTTGCTTCAGGACATATCTGCAGATACATGGAAAAAATGTTGTCAACATGTAAATGTCAAGGCTAGTTCTTTTTACATTGACATCAAAATATATATAAAAGATGCATTTTAAAATACATTTTGTATATCTTATTGTGTATTTCAGCGCAAAAGTACATTTTGAATAAAAACATCGGCCAATTCAATATGTGCGTTCTATACTGAATGTTGCTATATAAATCTAAAAAGTGGCTCCATTTTGACTTTTGACAGCTCTCATATATTCCTGGTCAGGCTTTAATAGGATTCCGTAAGGATACGGAAACCTAAAGAAATATGCAGAATGCAATATTCGCAATCAGATACATCGTTAGGAATTTAATTTGCTATAACAATGCTATTTTATTAATCGTTCCATATCGGATACCTACTTAAATGGCTCCCATGATCTCACAACCGTGTCACCCACTCAAATAACCATAGACGACGTTGCCATTGACAATGAACTTAGCATATTACAAGCTTGTGAATTACCTTCATACGAGGACAAATTAAAAAAAACTTACTTCGATAGAACGCTCATCGAATTGTCGTGAAGGTGAAAAATGTGTAGCTAGCCATTCAATCAGCATTTATAGAAAAGAATAGAAATTATGCGAATATCCTTTTTTGCTATTAATTTAGAGCGGCGGCGGGTGGCCGAGTGGTTTGGGCATCTGCTTCTCGTGCGAGAGGTACGAGGTTCGAATCCGGTCGGCGTGTACCTATGAGTTTTTTCTGACGAAAAAATTTACGTACATACCTACACCTGCTGCTTCGCCGTTCGGAGCCGGTGTAAAACTGTAGGTAGCTACCCTTGCTTGTCCCTTAAAAGGTCTTCATACTCTATTCGGTAGATGGCGCGCATACACTTTTTAGTTTCTTCTATGGGAACCCCGTGAATTTTTTACATTTTATTATTATTTTTTACTATTTGTTGTTATATCGGGCATAATAAATAACACATATTCTGTGAAAATTTCAACGGGCTACCTGTTACGGTTCAAGATATACAGCCCTCGGACAGACAGACAGACAGACAGACAGACGGCGTAGGCTTAGTAATAGGGCCCCGTACGACGGATACGGAACCCTAATAATAAAAGTCAACAACCAGACGCTAGGCATTATATAATATACACAGTTGGTTAACAAGGTGTTTGTGCATTTTTTTTTATTATGGAAACTGACACGATTGGCTACATCACCTACAACATCCGTGATGTCAGCCCATAACACCGGGTGAACTTGGTGCCACGTCAGTGCTTCCCTTCCGTCGTGCCGGCTACACTGAACTGGACGGAAAACACAAACTACGAGTATTTACATAGCCGTTTCGACCGACCTTTCATTCAGTGCGGTGGTACCAGCCCGGGCGGGTTAAGAACCTAGTAATAAAAGAAGGGAGTCATATCCCATAGTCGCCTTTTATGACGTACACGGGGAGAGATGCAGTGGGGCTAATTCGCGGCAATGCCTTTTGCGGATGTTTATTTCCATACATGCACACGTAAAAATATGGTCTGATTATTTCGATTTTATCGTGAGGTCTCTTCGCGGAAAACCTTGTAGAAAACCCTAGCTTTTGGTTGGCGCCTCCTCTAGCAGTTTGGGCGAAGGTTTTTAGGTTTCCGTCCGTATCCCGTAAGGAAGCCTATTACTAAGCCTACGCCGTCTGTCTGTCTGTCTGTCCTACTGCTGTATCTTTGGAACCGTTGTTGTTGTTGTTGTTTGCTGCCCAGCCTCTTGGGAAGACGGGTGGGCCATTCTCCGCACTGAGACCTCAAGACGGTCCGTTGTACGTTGGCGCTCGGGTGGTGTTACTCCAGCCACCCGAGCTCTTTCATGAAGTGGAGCACTCTTCTTGGACGCTTCCACACTCCATGGGCAGTTCCCACGTTCCCAAGAAACTGCAGTCGTACTTCTGCCACCACCGGGCACTCCAGGAGCACGTGGGTGGCTGATTCGTCCTCCGCCATGCAGCCTCTGCACAGGGGACTGTCGGTGACACCTATTGTAAACAAGTGTCTGTTGAGTGGGCAATGACCCGTAAGAAGTCCTACCGCCATACGCAGTTGACCTCTGTGGAACTTTAGCAGGCACTTCCTGAGTCTCAGGTCTGGTTTGGGAATGGCTTCCCGGGATTGCCTGCAGTCCCTGGTGTTGGCCCAGAGATTTTCATGTTTAGATTTTGTAAGTTGATGTAGCCAATATTTGAACTGGCTGATTGGTAAGGGTACATACGGTTCTGGGCCTTCTGCACTCCAGCTGGAGCCCCGTTTAGCTAGCTCGTCCGCCGCATCGTTCCCGTAGGAGCCGCTGTGCCCCCTGATCCACTGTAGGGTTACCTTGTTGTTTACCGCTATACCCTCTAGTGCCTGGTGGCACTGGAGTATCAGTCCGGAGTTGATTGTCACGGTGTTTAGGGCTTGTAGCACCGATGCGCTGTCTGACAGTACTCTGATCTGGTAACCAGTGATTTCTCTGTTGCGTACTGCCGCTGCTGCCTCTATTATTCCGATGCACTCAGCCTGGAAGATTGAGTTGTGAATACCTAGAGTGATTGTCTTATGTATGTTTAGGTCAAGTGAGAAAGCTGCTGCCCCTGTTCCCGACCCTGTTTTTGACCCATCGGTGTATATTCTTACCTCGGACCCCGAATAGTCCTTAGGTTCCTCAGCTAGTTCTACATAGTAGTGTTTGTCAAACACGTGTGTTTTCCTGATTCTATCACACGGTGCCTCTATCAGGGGATGTTTTTTTATGATTTCCTGAAGTATGGTCGTGTGTGGTGTTTGTGTACTAGCCCTCCACAGTCCTAGGACATTCAGCCTAATTGCTGCGGCTGCCGCCTCTTGTTGTATGAAAAGTTCAAGAGGCGGAAGGCACAGCATGGCTTCCATCGCTGCCGTGGGTGTTGTGCGCATGCACCCTGTGGTCGCAACGCACGCTAGACGCTGGAAACTTTGAAGTTTGTTAATAACTGTGCTTAGTTTGGTCCTGGGCCACCATTCTACTGCACCATAAGTTACCATAGGTCTTATTATAGCTGAGTATAGCCACAGCGTAATGTTAGGGTTGAGTCCCCATGTCTTACCTATGAGTCTGCGACATTGCCAAAAGGCTATACGAGCTTTATTTATTTTAAGATTAAGATGTTTGGTCCAGTTTAGCTTACTGTCAAGTGTGATGCCCAGGTATTTGACTTCTGTTGCCAGGGGGATTTTACCACCTAGGTTACTCAGACCGCAAATTCTATCTTTCCTGATCCACGGCTCTTGGATCAGTGCTATGGTGTCCGGGTTTTTCTCCAGCTGTCTGCGCAAAGAAGCCGTTGCAGTTTGACTGTGCTGGAGGTTGATTTGGATAAGGTTGATTGGTTTGTTACCTGCCATTAGTCCTCCTCGGAGTCCAGGAGAGAATCCTCATCCTGGAGGGTGGTGGGCCTCGCCCTCCACTGGAGGATGGGTTGGTTGTCGGGCGCCCCGGGTTCCGGAGTGGCCATGATGGGCCCGTCGTTTGACGGACGAACAACCGTCCGGTCATCCACTGATTTCTCAGCATCCTTGCCAGGCGGTTGCTCGCCCGTCAACTGCAGGCTTGTTGCCGGCGCCTCTTGAGCAGCGTCTCCCACCGCATCGGTCTCCATCTCGACCGGTGCAGGGGGGGGCGCCTGAACTTCAGGGGTTTTTGGGGGGGGGGGGGGGGGGGGCTCGTTGACAAGTTTGCCTCCTTCCGCGAAGCACTTCAGGTAAATACAGCCTAGGCGGTAATTTACCCTCCTTCCTCGCGGAAGGATCTCCTTGTTTACGGTCTCCTCGGGAATTCCTGTGCCGGACACGACACATCGGTCCGATGCGACGCGGTTACCGCACCCCGCGCCTCTCTGGCGCGGCGTGCGTCCGCGCTCGCCTCGGCCCGCCGCCCTGGCAGTCGATCACACCACGGAGTCAAGTATAGTCGCTTTGAGTCAATAATAATTCTCAGTCGTTTTATTACACGTTTATACACAGCTATCATAGTGTTTCATTTGGACCTTAAACACTAACACCCTACATAGGACACTCGCATATAGTAGCGAAAGTGCCACAACTGGTGACCTACCGACGTGATTCGCGCGCGAGTTAATTGTGGACATCTAGTGTTTTAGTGACATTCAGTGTTTTAAGTGACATTTAGTTTGAGTAGAGACTGGGAATCATGAGTAGCGACGGAGAACGTGCGGATTTAGTGGCGCAAGATGCGATGCAGGCGTCCATTGTCGCTCTCACCACACAGATGGCACGCATGTGTGCCGAAATCGTGTCGCTACGCGACGAACAGGTGCAACAGCGACGCCCGCACCGTCCCCGCTCGCGGACACCGGCACACAGGTACAGATCCAGCTCGCGTACAGGTGCATCGGAACAGAAGGCCGGCTGGCTATGCTGGTACCACCATACGTTCCGCGAGAAGGCCAACAAATGTGAGCAGCCATGCGCGTGGAAGGACCAGACGAAAATGCAATCGGAAAACTAGACGCAGTGCAGCCTAAGGCGGAGGTCTGCACATTGCTAAATTCCAAACGCCTGTACATAACCGACCGCAACTCGGGCATAAATTTTCTCATAGACTCCGGAGCAGACATCTCGGTACTGAGTAGGAACAAAGGCTCACCGTCCGATTATGTTTTATACGCGGCAAACGGATCCGCGATAACCACTTACGGCGACAAGTCACTTACGCTCGATCTTGGACTACGAAGGCCGTACAAATGGAGTTTCGTGGAGGCGAACGTGCGAATGCCTATACTAGGCGCAGATTTCTTAGAATATCACAACCTGCTTGTGGATCTGAGGAATCGGCGTCTCATCGATGGCACAACGGAGCTCTACGTAAAAACGACAGCGATATCATCCGACCAACCAGCCATAAAAACAGTTTGCTCCAGCGATCCCCTTGCCGACATAATAGCATTGTTTCCGAATGTTACAAAACCATCCCTTTTTGGGAAAGAGGCTGTAAAACATAACGTCGAACACTATATCGAAACAAAAGGCGCACCCGTTAACAGCCGACCCAGACCTCTACCCCCAATCAAATACAATAGAGTTAAGCGGGAACTTGAAACATTGTTGGAACGAGGCATTATTAGACCTAGCAAAAGTCCTTGGTCGTCGCCGCTACATGTGGTAGATAAAAAGTGTGGTGGAATCAGAATTGTCGGAGACTACCGTAAGTTAAATGCTAACACTATCCCTGACGCCTATCCTATGCCAAGGCTTTTAGATTTCACGTACATGCTGCACGGAAAGAAAATATTTTCCAAGATCGACCTCAACAATGCTTACCACCAAATTCCAGTTCGCGAACAAGACATCCCGAAGACCGCTATAACAACGCCATTCGGCCTGTACGAGTATACACGCACATGTTTTGGACTCCGTAACGCCGGAATGACGTTTTGCCGATTTCTCAACGCAGTGCTGCAAGGTCTAGATTGTGTATTTTCGTATGTAGACGACATTCTGATCGCATCCGAAGACCAAGAATCGCACAACAAACTTCTTCGAAACGTGCTACAACGACTCGATGCTCACGGAATTACCATCAATACGCAAAAATCCGAATTTAACAAGCCGTTAAAATAACATATCTCGGCTATTTGGTGTCACCCGAGGGAATTCGCCCGCTACCTGAAAAGGTCGAAGCCATCGCCAACTACAAAAAACCGGTCACTATTCACGAGCTGAGACGCTTTCTAGGGGCAATAAACTTCTACAGAGAGAGCACTCCAGATGCGGCGACACACCAAGCTGTACTTAACAAATATTTAGTGGGCGCAAAAAAACGTGACAAGACAATCATCGAATGGACACCGGACGCAATTGCCGCATTTCAGAAATGCAAGGAAAGCATTAAGAGTGCGTGCATGCTCGCACACCCCGCCGTGGACGCCGAGATCTCTATAATGACCGACGCCAGCGACGTAAGCGTAGGAGCAGTGCTAAACCAGCGCACAGAAAAGGGACAAGAGCCGTTAGGTTTTTTCAGTAAGACGCTTAATGAGACACAGAGAAAATACTCTACCTATGATAGAGAGCTGCTAGGTATTTACTTAGCGGTGAAACACTTCCGAAGGTTTATCGAGGGCTCGAATGTCAAAGTATACTGCGATCATAAACCTTTGACGTTCGCGTTCAAAAAGAATGCGACCACCAACGACACGCCGAGAAGAATCCGTCAATTAGATTACATTTCGCAATTTGTATCATCTATCGTGCACGTGTCTGGTGAAGATAACCCAGTCGCCGACTTTTTATCGAGAATCGAAGAGATAGGATGCCCCAGCGCAATAGACTATGAGAAGCTAGCACAGGCACAACAATCAGACGGAGAGTTGAAGGAACTTCTTTCACGAGAAAACTCAACTCTTCGATTAGTTCAGATTCCGGCCATCAAATTGAATGTTTATTGTGACACGACCGGCGGAAAGACAAGGCCGTACCTCACAAAGAACTTTCGCCATCAAGCCTTCACGACCATACATGGTATTTCACATCCAGGCGTAAGAGGAACGCGCAGGCTGATGAAGGAGAAATTCTTTTGGCCCGGCATGCTGAACGACGTCAAGGAGTGGACAAAGTCGTGCCTACCATGCCAGAAGTCGAAGGTATCACGGCATACAAAGTCGCCATTTGGGAAGTATGAACCAAGTGATCGGTTTCAGCACCTGAATGTGGACATGGTTGGTCCACTCATGCCTTCAAATGGATACCGCTACGCAGTGACGATCGAGGACCGAGCAACAAATTGGCCAGAGGCAATCCCCGTCAGCGACATGTCGGCAGAAACTGTCGCGAGGGTTGTTTACGAGCACTGGATTGTCCGTTTCGGCTGCCCCCTACGAATTTCCACAGATCAAGGACGTAACTTCGAGGCAGAGCTGTTTCAGAACCTCGCGAAGTGCATGGGGATTAAAAAAATCAGGACAACCAGCTATCACCCGCAATCGAACGGCCTTATCGAAAATTTTCACCGAAGTATGAAAGCAGCATTAATGGCCCGATCAAACAGCGAGAACTGGGCAGAAGAATTACCATCAGTTTTATATGGTCTGAGAGCAGCTCTTCGAGACGACACATCAATCAGCGCAGCTGAAATGGTTTATGGAACCACTATTAGACTGCCGGGAGAGTTTTTCGAACCTTCACCAACATCGTACACCGTCGACGAGAGCTATGTGGACAAACTTCGCGAACACATAAGCAAAATAGCTTCTGTACCTAAGCGCGAAGCTAGGCAGACGTCAGTTTTTGTGCATCCGGAACTAAGTAGGTGCACACACGTGTTCGTCAGGTGTGATCGCGTGACACGACCTCTCACACCACCTTACGAAGGACCGTTCCCGGTAATAAAAAAGAAAGACAAATATTTTATAGTAAAACTTCCTAACAGGGAAGTCGCAATAACATTGGACAGGCTGAAACCGGCTTTCTTACCCAACGATGAAAGAAACGGTTCACGCGACGCACCTGCCGACTCCGCCCAAGTACCTACAACGAAGCCTAGTCCCACATCTCCTACCCATAATTCAAGTGAGACAGACACTACAATACCATATCACGTGTCTAAGTTCGGTAGAATATGTAAAAAAACTGTTCGTTTTGCAGACCAATAACTTTCGTTTCATTCTCACCCATATCGACGACCAGCTGAGTGCCGGTCAGCGTCCCGGTTTGTCTGTGAACCATAAAAATAGTGAAAGTGCAGTGAAATAAACAAATAACAGGTGTATCTGAGGCGCTAAGCCCCATCCAAACAAAGTGCAATGGTGTGGACAAAAAATTACCATAAAACTATTACAAACAATAATGATACTCGAACTGTTTATTGCTTGCACCAGAAACATTATGAAAGGACTAATATTACGCTATTTACTTTATACTTCTTACTTTTATGTCGTGATTATAGTTATGTTAATAATATGTTGCTTAAAATGAGTTCAATTTAAACTTTCTTTGTGTCACATGTTTGAAAGTGATAAATGTGCATGTATTAGTTTTAACAAAGCCGCAATCAATCTTAGAAATCGCAATAACGTTTTGTGAGTTGTATTAGGAAGCATACAAGTGTTGGAAAACCTGTCGTTTAACATCCGTCAAGGAAATCTACGACAGATCCGTCAACTTGTTAGAGTATCGTTTCATTCGCATCACTTATATTTTATAACAATAGCGCTAATACCTGCTGTTCCAAGATACACTGAATAGTTTGTAATTTAATTTGAACATTTAATAGTTTTAATTTATTGTATAATGTTTAATTTGTAAGATTAGACACAAATATCGCAAGATCGTACGTAGTTATAACTATAACTTATAATAACGCACGTTTCATCAAATGCATTCTTGTTCAAACAATAAACCTCGTTCGTACACACGGGCGTAAAGCACTTATGCTGAGAGATGTAAAGAATTTTACGACAACGGAAGGTTACGCACAAAACTCCATGCCCAACGCTTGTAGTTTTGCCTGATCGCAATGTCGATTTTTCATAATACACTTACTCATTACTTTTACTTAATTAATAATCGTAGTATGCATGCATCTTAACGTAATCAGTAAATTATAGAAGAAATGTATTATAGTTTACACAATTATTTTCATACAGCGGTATGGTTTATTGATTTTGTGTAAATTTACACCTCATTCTGTGTTAGTTAGTACTTCGAATTAGTTAAAAAGTTAGTGTAGAAATTTTAATGGTACGTGTTGTCAAATCTATGCCTATGCCTATCTACGATTGTGTTATGTAATAGGTATTAAGCTTAGTCATACTTGTGTGTGAAATTATTGGCGGTCTCTCTCTTTGCAAAACAAAAGGACTCTCGCCTCAGCGGTTTTTACGACCGCATTGGTGAGCACAATCATCTAGGGTCATTGTTAGGATAGTTTTATTGCACCTCTTCAAATTTTTCAAGTGTCTCTTTTGTACGCCATCATTTCTGTGGTTCCTGGCACCCTGTATGTTATTGAAATGTTTTTATCTTTCTCATCGTGTTTATATCTCGTCTTTAAAATGTTTTCTATATTTGTAGTAAGTGGAGGCAGTCGTATAAAAGCAGATAACTGTCACAAGTAATGAACGATTCGTAATTAAAGGTAATTTTGGTAATTAAAAGCAGATAACTGTCACAAGCAATGAACGATTCGTAATTAAAGGTAATTTTGGTAATGTTGTAATGACAAAATTTTTTTCATAAAGGGGGAAATTGATGTGCCGGATACGACACATCGGTCCGATGCGACGCGGTTACCGCACCCCGCGCCCCTCTGGCGCGGCGTGCGTCCGCGCTCGCCTCGGCCCGCCGCCCTGGCAGTCGATCACACCACGGAGTCAAGTATAGTCGCTTTGAGTCAATAATAATTCTCAGTCGTTTTATTACACGTTTATACACATCTATCATAGTGTTTCATTTGGACCTTAAACACTAACACCCTACATAGGACACTCGCATATAGTAGCGAAAGTGCCACATTCCCAAGGTTAGGAAGATGCTTTCCGGGTCTCCCCGACGCTCCTGACTGTACAAGACCCACTCCGGGACCTTGTACTGAGGGTTGAATCCTCTCAGGACCCGACTCAGGTCCAACAGGCTGCTGGAGCATTCGGGGACCAGCAGGGCACACTTGATCAGGCGGGTCACCTCGTCCTGCCTTTTGACCAGAAGTCTGCATCCCTCCCACATGGGTGGTAGGTATGCGACCGTTCTTCGCAGCCAATCGACGGTCTTTGCGTTTTCGCACCATACTTTGAGCATGCCGTCTGCTAGGAACGGATAGCCGCGGAACGCAACCGGAACCTCGTCAGTAGAGTTCAAGGCGTGCTCCCACGCCAAGTCTCCGAGCTTCCGCTTGATTTGTTCCGCTCTATACGGCGTTAATTCGCTGAGCGGTTCTGCGACGATGGCCATGCACAGATTGCGCATGCACGCGTCAGCGTAGCTCGGGGCAGTGAGCCTCACCGACTCGTCCCGGACGCGTTTGGAGTCGCCTCTGGGCGACTTGGCCTCGTCTGATCTTCCTCGTTTAATGCGGGGCACTGTGGTTGGTTTCATCGGCGCCGGTGCGCCTGCGACTCCCCCACTGCCCTTGTTGCTGGCAGGCGGATTTTGAGGGCCAAACTGTCCCCGTTTTTTCCCTCTGGGGTTCCCCCCACCTCTGCCAGTGGAGTGAGGTTTTCCTCTAGCTACTGGTGGAGTTCCAACCTGTAGCTTCCCACCAGGCAGGGTGGTTTGAGCTGCGGCTCTGGGGTTCCCGGCGGTCCCGACTGAAGAGCTTGCGCCCCCAAGTGGTTGTCTGGGGTAAGTCAGGAGTCACCTGAGGTCTGTCCACAGGGGCAGGTTCGCCTTCCTCCCTACCCGCCTCACCGCTTTTTCCCTTCTTGAATTTGGTCATCCGCGCGGTATTCCTGCGCTGCTGCCTATTTTGTTGCTGTGCGTTTCTCTTCCTGTTCTGGGAGTTCTTCTTCCTTGAGGGAACGAGCTCCCAGGAGGAGTGGTGGGCTGGGGCACTGTTGTCCATTGCCTCACCGAAACTACTGAAGTTGTAGGCTGGGAATTCCACTGCCTTTGATGTGGAGGCCGAAGCCTGTTGGTCGAGGGTGACTGCGGTCGAGACCGCAGAGCCCGAGGGGAGTTCCCCATCCCTCCCTACCAATTTGTTCGCAGGTGACTGTTTTCCGGTTTTGCCAAAAAGATCCATTCCAGAGTTGTTTGTTTTTCTTCACCCTCCGACGTCCCACCCGCCACGGAGTCCTCAAAAAAGGGGGATGCCCATAGATGGACACCAGGTTAATCGGAGGGTATAGCGCCCGGAACGAGCTGGTTCACTCTTGGGGCGCCGCACCCGCGAGCAGGTAACGGTCACGCTTGGACCAACCCAGTCACGTAGAAGGTCCAAGACGCTCCGGCCCGCTGCGGGCACAACGTCCTAGGGGCACTAGCCTGCATCCATCAGACTGAACGCAACAGCCGCTTGATCGCAGCGCGGCTACGCTGCGACCGCCCGTTTTGGGATGAATCTGAGGCCAAAGCAGCGTGTTGCACCTCTCGGAGATACTCAGCTACCAGGATCCCCATCTCCCCCCTCACGGGTTTCCACGCACGGCACAAACACGTGAGTGGTCAACAGCCCTGCCATCCAACATATCTTAGCGATGGCGGGGGCGCAGCGACTTGACCACAGCATCGCATGCGTCTTGTAGGATGAGGGGCAGCCGAGGCAGTATGTTGCACTCCCGCGAGGTCGGCCATGTGTGTACCCCGGGATCGGAGGTGCTCAACTGCCAGACTCCCCCCCCCCCACCCAGGAGAGGGCAGGGTGGAATTGGGTAAGATAGGTGGCCGGTGGGGGTTGGGTTCTGGGGTGTGAGGATGGGCTGGATTGAGACCGCGGCTTTGTTGCCCGTTACAATGCTCGCAGGAGAAGCTCTTGGTAAAGTGTCCGGCTACGTCAACCGCTCACGAACCAGTCACCGGACCTGGTCGAGAGCGGTTGATAAACTCGACACTCGCAAGCCACCACGCCCCGGCAAGGCGCCTTCTCTTCGTGATGGCATTTCCATACATGCACACGTAAAAATATGGTCTGATTATTTCGATTTTATCGTGAGGTCTCTTCGCGGAAAACCTTGTAGAAAACCCTAGCTTTTGGTTGGCGCCTCCTATAGCAGTTTGGGCGAAGGTTTTTAGGTTTCCGTCCGTATCCCGTAAGGAAGCCTATTACTAAGCCTACGCCGTCTGTCTGTCTGTCTGTCTGTCCTACTGCTGTATCTTTGGAACCGTTAATAGGTAACCGGTTGAAATTTTCGAATAATATGCTTTATTTATTAATTATTATGGTGGATATAACAACAAATAATAAAATAATATAGAAAAGGTAAAAAATTTGGGGGGTCCCCGTACAAGAAAAAAATTTTTTTCAAAGTTTTTTTTTTGTTGGAAAACTAACCTAGGTGCGCGAGTCCGACTCGCACTTGGCCGGTTTTATTTTTAAAAGCATGGGAATAGTTTAGGATTTCCAACGGCGATCATACTCTGCGCCTTGGCTTCCCATATATTTTTTATGGAACCCGCGATATTTGGCGCCGAGGCACCCATAAGGTGTCTAACGACCGTATTCGGCCGTACGCGGGCGGGGGTTGCGAATGCCATGCCGGCCTGACAGGTGACTATTCACGCCTCTCTTGAAGGACCCGAGACTATATTTGGGGGGAAATATATCGGCGGGGAGAGCGCTCCAGAGTTTATCAGTTCTGTAGAGGAGAGATCTGCAGAACCGATCGGTACGCATCCGAGGTAAGTTCAGCGTGTATGGATGCAATCCCTGCCCCGCAAAAACAACACCGCACCGACGACGGCAGAAGTGGCTGATATAGCAATAATAATTATGCAGGAATGGAGGAATCAAAGTCCACTGTCATTCGTAGTATAGACATGAAACATGTCAAGTGCGTGTGTAGGGCTGCCAGATGGGTCAGTAAAAATTCCGGGATTTTTTTTTCAAATTTTTAATTCGACAAAAAACAACCTTGTATTACATATACATACATACCACACGCTGTATCCCGACAATCGGGGTAAACAGAGTAATCGATGTTGTGCTGCAACGACTCTGATAAATTACAGCACAACACCGACCACCGCGTTTAGCAATATAATACTTATAAGGTACCTACTATAACAAAACATTGTGACTTGCGAAGTTTGTTTGTCAGTTCTTACATTGAATTTAGAACTGGCGGAATTTTCGATGTGTCCAAGCATAGGTTACCTACCTATGGATGAAATTATACAATAAACAATATACAAAAGGACAAGATAAATTATTAAGCAGCAAGTGCCTAAGGCACATCAGAGACCCACATACTGCCTTGTATTGCAACTAAATCAATACTAAGTAATAATAAATTAGTAAGGTATGGTAATGGATTAAGTTACTTTGTTTTATGAGATACTGCGTTTGTTGACTTTATGTATGATAATTAATGATTTTTAGAAATCTTTTCTGTATGTATGTATTCGATGAAACTTAGTACAAAAACGAGACACAGGATAGGCTAAATAAAATTCAGTTCCTGTTACGCTAAGATGTGGCTCTCATACAAACCGAATTGTTCCGCGCGCCGAAATAAAGGTACGGTAGCGGGGTTACTTACTTTCTTCTTTTTAAATAAGAATTTCACGTCAGCGAAGGCGCGAGCAAAAGCTAGTACTAAATAATGTTTAAATTTATTTTCAGTTGTATTTAGAATAGTCTCTACCAGGTACTTTTAGATTTCGCCCGTCAGGTCATCAGGTCCATCAAATATCTCTATGAACTCCGAACAAGATTCGTCTAAGTTCACCCAAGTGTGTACCTAGCTCATCCTTTGGCGCGTACTGAGAATAATTATTTACCCGGGACAATTTACGCAATCTGTGGAACCGGGACGTATTAACTAATTCCGGGACAATCCCAAGTGGCAACCCTATGCGTATGTGACGTGGCCGCACCGATTAAACCATTCCGAAAGACGATACTTTGTTCAATGACATCAGGCGTTGTATTGTAGCCTTGTGAGTCGTGTGTGACTGATGTATTTACTCGTCACAAATCGATTGTGACAAAAGATATTTATTGCGGTACTTTGGGTACTGGCTGATCTCGCGGCTTCGCTTCGCGGTCACGGTTCGGACACTTGGCTTCAGGGGTCGAGGTTCGAATCAGGGCGACATGCACCAATGAGTTTCAGAGTATCACCTGCTGCTTCACTATTCGGAACCGGTATAAAACTGTGGGTACCTTCCCTTGCCCCTTACTAGGTGTTAGGCTCAAATAATTGTAGCCAACTAGGGTTTTTAGGTTTCCGTATCCCGTACGGAAGCCTATTACTAAGCCTACGCCTTCTGTCCGTCCGTCTGCCTGTCCGAGGGCTGTATCTCCTCAACCGTAATAGGTAGCCCGTTGAAATTTTCACAGAATATGTGTTATTTATTATGGGCGATATAATAACAAATAATAAACAAATAGAAAAAGTTAAAAATTAAGAGGGGTTCCCATACAAGAAATGTGTTTATTTTTCAATGTTTTTTTTTGTGGTGCGGAAACCTCGGTGCGCGAGTCCGACTCGCACTTGGCCGGTTGTTATTTTTTATGGAAACTGCGCCATTTTTGATCAGCGGTCCTTGCTATTTTTTTTTATTTACTTATCCCCCCCCCCCCCCCCCCCCTCGCCCCCCACCCCCATTTTTTACTTTTTGCTTTGCTTTTTTTATTATTTGTAGGCATATCCGTCATACATAGTTATAAAACAACACATTCTGTGAACATTTCAACCGGCTGCCTATTACGGTTCAAAAGGTACAACCCTCGGACGGACGGATGGACGGACAGCCAGTCATACAGACAGACGGACAGACAGGCAGGCAGACAGACAGACAAACAGACAGACGGCGAAGGCTTAGTAATAGCTTTTCATATTTATACGCAACGCTGGAAAGTATGTGTTATCGGCAAGTAGGAGTTTTGTGCAATAAAATAATTTGACACCAATTTTATGCAACTGGGATCCATAAAAATTTCCAATGTTTTTAAACTATAAAAAGTATCAATTTAATCAAAAAGGCACAAGACAAAATGTAGGCGTATCAATTTTCATAGCCGTCCGCACGTCAACAATTTCTAAATTAGCTCGTGAAAAACAAAGAAGAGATAAATTAACTAAAAACAACAACACAAAACACAACAAACTGACGTAACGCGGAAAAGGGCCACGCGTGTTAGCTAAACAGTATCTTCGTACTCTGCGATCAACTAAGATGCGAAGAGATAGATGAGCCTCCTTACGGTTAAACTTGGTTGGTGAAAAGGCCGAAAAAATATTATTCATAGTTTATTTGTAAAGCCAGTCTTGCATGGCTCTATGCATGTGAAGGCTGTATTCAGGCATTTTGCATATTTAAAAAAAATCGAACCCTAGAGTTGAAGGCGGTCGGTTATTTTTGCTTGCTTGCACCGCCTTCAACTCTAGGGTTAGATTTTTTTTATTTCATACATTTTTGAAGGCTGTTTTTATATTTTTTTAAATACTTTTTTATTTCACAGTTTTTTTTTAAATTTTTTGCTATTAATGTACTCGGCGGAATCGCTCGGCCTTCCGCCTCGCTTTCCAATCCGATCTTGACCTAATTGAAATGGGACCACACGGGAAGCACCAGCTTTCAAATAAAAAAAGAATTTTCAAAATCGGTTCACCCAGTAGAATGTTCTGAGGTAACAAACAAAAAAAAAAAGGAAAAACATACAGTCGAATTGAGAACCTCCTCCTTTTTTTGAAGTCGGTTAAAAAACCCGTAATGGAGATACTGTAAAAAAACTGCAAAAAAGAATAAAGATTTTGATTTTGATTTTAAAAAAATGTCATAAAGTATTTTTAACCCCTACGCAAAAAGAGGGGTATTATAAGTTTAACGAGGGCGTGTGTATGTGTGTGTGTATAGGTGTGTTTGTTTTAAGTACTATCCGAGGACGTGCACCTGAATACACAAGGCACATACGAGGACATTTTCAAACCGAGGACTTTTTCCTGGGTCCTCCGATTGAATGGTCACCATTGTCGTATTCTCCGTGCGATTCTGAACCTTTCTGTCTAAGAAATACGGAAATCGAAAACGGTCCTCGATTTGGTCGCCATAATTTTAGTCAGAGTGTGAAAATTTGTGACCACCAGGGCGGCGCCACCGTCGTATTTTACACACTTCGATTTACACTCAAGTCCCTTTCTTAACCAATCCGAGGACCCATGTGTGAAGTTCACACATGGGTCCTCGGTTTGGACACGTTTTGCTGAGTGTGTATTGTTTTTTTTTTCTAAACAAATTTTCAAAAATTCAAAAGCGGTGGGTGGCCGAGTGGTTTGTGCATCGGCTTCTCATGCGGCAGCGGTCGGCGGCGGAGGTCGGCGGTTCGAATCCGGTCGGCGTGTACCAATGAGTTTCTGACGAAAAAATTTACGTGCATACCTACACCTGCTGCTTCACCGTTCGGAACCAGGGTAAAACTGTAGGTCCCTTCCCTTGCCCCTTACTAGGTGGTAGGCTCAAATTGTAGCCGAGTGGGTTGGTACCACCGTACTGGATGTAAGATGGCCGCATAGCAGCCTCGGCTGTGTTCTCCTCTAGTCCAGTAAAGCCAGCAGTCTAGGGAAGTCTCCGGTATGGCACGTTCCTTCTCGGTGGTGATATTGGCTGGTCGGAGCATGCGCTTTGGCCCCTCCGACTCAGCCACCCATACCGGATTATATTAAAAAAAAACAACATTAGATAATTTACCAAGTTTGGCCCAACCCATCAATATGAAACCACTATTAATATTTTTGTTATGCCTTATAAATAATAATGAATTTTAGAACGAAAACAATGGGGATTAAAACTTATTGAAAAATATTAATCATTCTAATAATCAGATAGCTAATATTATTATCATTAGCAATATTTGAGAGCTGGACATGATTGTGCGAATATTACACCTGCTGTGGTGATATTAGCCCAACACACAACTATGCCGAAGGAACCCTAGGTGCCATTGCAGAACCTTCCTTTATCTGAGCACGGCTGTATTGAACTAGAAGATGGAAAACACATCGATGGAAAAACACGTACATTTGCAGCTTCAAACATATTTTATTGAATGCAGTGGTACTGTAATAACAACCGAGATGTCGGGCGAAGCGACTGACGACCGACTGACTGTGATGGGAGCACGATTTGTTCTATTCCTCTACCGGCGCGGCGCCGGCGGCGCGGCAGCGGCGTTCTTCCCTTCCCCTTCACCTTCCCCTTCCCCCGGTCCTCGTTTTGTACAGAAGAAATCAGAATAAAATGTCCCCTGTTTGATAGTAGAAAATTCAACACAAGGTCCTCGCATAATACAACGTTTCAGGAATTGGTGTGCTATTAGGTCCTCGAAATGGCATAGCTGGACAGGTCGCGAAGGTCCTCGTTTAGCCTAACATAAAGTCCTCGAATGGACGTCGCCAGACAGGTTTGCGAGTGTATATTGTGTCCTCGCTTTGTTTGTCACAATTCAAGTTAGAAAGAGTAGGAGATATCGAAACACTAAGGGCTTGAGCGTTTCCAGGAATAAATTTGGCGCACATCTGTCTTGTCGATGTCATCGTACGACTTCGTATAGTCCAGATACGGAGAGGTCCTCGGTCTGAGTGAGTAAAACGGGGGTCCTCGCATGGTACTTAAAACAAACAAGGATGTGTCTGCTGTGGCATCGTAGCTCCCAAACGGATGGACCGATTTGGATTAATCGGATATGGGTGTCTGAGTCGGTGGGGCCAAAGCACATGCTCCGACCAGCCAATATCATCTCCGAGAAGGTAGGTGACATCCCTTTCGATTGTTGGCTATACTGGACTAGAGGAGAACACAGCCGAGACTGCTATGCGGCCATTTTACACCTAGGGTGGTGGTAACAACCCAGTCGGCTGCAATTTGAGCCTACCACACCACCTAGGTGAGAGGCAAGGGAAGGGTAGAACCAAGAACGTTAAATGTAGGGACCTCGGACCTTCCCCGCGGCAGCGTAACACGATATTAGTAAAAACGTACCAATAACATTCGTACCAATACCACCCGATACCACCCAATCGGAGCGCGCGCCTTCCCCTCCGCTACCCGCGGAGCTCGGCGACGCCGCACTATGGTTTATGGGCGGAAATAATTCAAATTTACAAAATTGAATACACGATATCTGCTATATCATTTTCATATAGTCAGATAACTAGTGCTTAATGAACAGTATTAATTTTATTTTTAAACTCTTTACACATCGCAGGATAAACGCTCAAAGTTGCTCAATTTATTTGCAGCATTATTTAAGATTTATGATCAATAAGAATTTTATTTTTTGTACATCTTATTAATTATTACACAAATACTTTTATTATTTATTATTGAGTGCCTAAGCATTATCTTCTTTAAAATATAAAAAAATTTTGTATTCATGAATTATCCTCTTCCAAAATAAATTTCAAATATATCCCCAAAAAATGTGAAATAAAATACAAACTCCTAGAGCTACAAGTTTAGCTACATTTGCCTACGTGCTCGGATGCATATTTAACTATACTCTATACCTTCGTCGATCAGATCTATAAGTTTCAGCTGCTACTTTTTTGCACTTTGGGAGTAATCGCACTTTGAATGCACCAGGTAAGTGATAAGTGAAACTGCGCGCAATCATTAGCGCACATTAGTACCTAATTAACGTCGCTTTATGAATGGATGTACCGTGTGGGGCCGGTACTTTAAAAGAATAGCCCCACTGCATCTCTCCCCGTGTATGTCGTAAAAGGCGACTAAGGGATATGACTCCCTTCTTATATTACTAGGTGGAAGGGTTTAACCCGCCCGGGTTGGTACCACCGCACTGAATGAAAGGTCGGTCGAAACGGCTATGTAAATAGTTTGTGTTTTCCGTCCAGTTCAGTGTAGCCGGCACGACCGAGGGGAGGCACTGACGTGGCACCAAGTTCACCCGGTGTTATGGGCTGACATCATGGATGTTGTAGGTGATGTAAGCCAACCGTGTCAGTTTCCATAAAAAAAAATGGATGTTGCTAATCTCATTTGGGGTTTCCCCTTCTCATTAATGTAATGATCCATTTATATTACTATCCTTAATTTTTAATCATTTAATAACCACTTTCCAACTTGTAAACATCTCCTTCACGAAATGGATAGTGTCGCGATCCCCTACTCTGTTTTGTGCGGTGAACTAATCAAGTGTGATCGTTATTTTCAAAAACTACGACTTTACTTCCAAAATACGAACCCAACTCTAAATGAATCTCAAATTGAAACAGTGGTGAGTGCAGTGCAGAAACGTTTTGTGGCTCAATTCAATCAAAGGTGGAACTCAGTATGCAGAACTACAAGCGCTATCGGCTTCTTCATTCCAGGAAATGCAGCAGAATTGCGACTAATGAAGATGTGATGAACATGATCCTCTTGTCCTCTGATCCTCTAATAACGAGTCTAACGCCAAAACCAAAGAAGAAAATTGTACCTATTAGCGACGAAGCCAAACAGCTAATTATTTGAATTTAAATTCCTTTTTATGCATTACTTTACACTTTTCTATGACTTTATGATTTGACAAGGTCTCAATTGTGGAGTTGGTGTTCTTATTATTATCACAATTCCTGCAAATATATTGAGCGGAATTAACTACTAAACCTGGAAATCGTTACTTATTTTTTTTTTTATTACTTGTTCTGAAAATTGCCAAATTATATTTTCATAATCAATGTGTTTATAAATTACGAAACCAGCAAAAAAAATATTATCGAAATATGTTAAGTATTTTAGAAGTTACTGGATTATTTCCGCAGCCCCATACAACTTGAACCAGTGTGCGCCGGTTCGCATATAAGCATTGGACAGTCCGACGTCTTACCTCTTCTAACGTTCTTGGGTGGTACTATAGCCGCTACGCCATACGTACAAGGGAACCAAAAACTGAGTCTGATTAATGATCGGGCAACCAGAGGCAGACACAGGGGCCACTCCATAATATTTCACGAAACAAAGCTAAAGATTTACAACCTTTGTCCGTTTTCGGCCATATAAATCCGAATATAGGAATATTTAAATAATTCTTCTACAACATACACATACACTACATCTGTCTGTCTGTCTGTATGTATGTACTGAGTGTATAATTTATTTATTTATTTATTCTTAAGAGAACCAACAGTTTGTACATAAACATTCACAGATCTCGTGCATTACACGACCTTCGAGGTACATTGAAAATGAACTCAACAATATAAAAAAAGTATTACATTTATATATATATATTTTTAATTTTTTTCAAAAACACAAGCAGCTTAAAAAATGTAAACTAAAATTTAGACAGAAAAAGAGATAAGCTTGACAATATTTCTAACTAAAGTAACAAATTAATAAATAACTAAGTGTTTTCTATCGCTTATTCCATGGGGAGTGCTCGGAGGCGCTGTTTAATGCGATCCCGCCGTCCCCTTTCCACCTCCGCACCACGCGCACTGGGCAGGGATTGCATCACTACACGCTGAACTTACCGCGGATGCGTACCAATCTATTCTGCAGATCTTTCCTCTACAGAACCGGTAAACTCTGGAACGCTCTCTCTGCCCATGTATTTCCCCCCAAGTACAGTCTCGGGTCAATCAAGAGGGGCGTGAATGGGCACCTGTCAGGCCGGCATGGCATTCGCAACCCCCGCATACGACCGAATGTCCATGGGCGCCGTTAGACACCTTATGGGTGGCTGGGCGCCATACGTCGCGCCGTCAATAAAAAAAATCAAATATAAAAATATAATATAGGTTGCATACTTGCGAATACAAATCCAACGAGCCCAAACACGATGGTGTTATCATGTTTAGTTTAGAAGTTCCTATGGCTTCCTCCCGCCTCCATCATCAGGACCCTGGAAATAACATATGACTAGATTACTTGCGAAGTCAAATCCAACGAGCCCAGACACGGTGGATTTATCATGTGTGGTTTAGAAGTTCCTATGGCTTCCTTCCGGCTCTATCTTTTGGACTATTCAGGACCCTGGAAATCATATATGACTGGAGTACTTGCGAATACAAATCCAACGAGCCCAAAAATGGTGGATTTATCATGTGTAGTTTAGGAGTTCCTATGGCTTCCTTCCGGCTCCATCATCAGGACCCTGGAAATAACATATGACTAGATTACTTGCGAAGTCAAATCCAACAAGCCCAAACGCGGTGGATTTATCATGTGTGGTTTAGGAGTTCCTATGGCTTCCTCCCGCCTCCATCATCAGGACCCTGGAAATAACATATGACTAGATTACTTGCGAAGTCAAATCCAACGAGCCCAGACACGGTGGATTTATCATGTGTGGTTTAGAAGTTCCTATGGCTTCCTTCCGGCTCTATCTTTTGGACTATTCAGGACCCTGGAAATCATATATGACTGGAGTACTTGCGAATACAAATCCAACGAGCCCAAAAATGGTGGATTTATCATGTGTAGTTTAGGAGTTCCTATGGCTTCCTCCCGCCTCCATCATCAGGACCCTGGAAATAACATATGACTAGATTACTTGCGAAGTCAAATCCAACAAGCCCAAACGCGGTGGATTTATCATGTGTGGTTTAGGAGTTCCTATGGCTTCATTCCGGCTCCATCATCAGGACCCTGGAAATAACATATGACTAGATTACTTGCGAAGTCAAATCCAACGAGCCCAAACACGGTGGATTTATCATGTGTGGTTTAGGAGTTCCTATGGCTTCATTCCGGCTCCATCATCAGGACCCTGGAAATAACATATGACTAGATTACTTGCGAAGTCAAATCCGACGAGCCCAAACACGGTGGATTTATCATGTGTGGTTAGGAGTTCCTATTGCTTCATTCCGGCTCCATCATCAGGACCCTGTACATCATTATATGACAAGAGTACTTGCAAAGACAAATCCAACGAGCCCAAACACGGTGGATTTATCATGTGTGGTTTAGGAGTTCCTATGGCTTCATTCCGGCTCCATCATCAGGACCCTGTACATCATTATATGACAAGAGTACTTGCGAAGACAAATCCAACGAGCCCAAACACGGTGGATTTATCATGTGTGGTTTAGGAGTTCCTATGGCTTCATTCCGGCTCCATCATCAGGACCCTGTACATCATTATATGACAAGAGTACTTGCAAAGACAAATCCAACGAGCCCAAACACGGTGGATTTATCATGTGTGGTTTAGGAGTTCCTATGGCTTCATTCCGGCTCCATCATCAGGACCCTGGACATCATTATATGACAAGAGTACTTGCGAAGACAAATCCAACGAGCCCAAACACGGTGGATTTATCATGTGTGGTTTAGGAGTTCCTATGGCTTCATTCCGGCTCCATCATCAGGACCCTGGACATCATTATATGACAAGAGTACTTGCGAAGACAAAATCCAACGAGCCACGTACGTGCCCGAGTGCAAGGTTTTGTGTAGTCAGCGTAGCGTGGTAGCGTTCACGTTAATAAGTTGTGTAGTTTGGCAGCACGAAGCCGTCGAAAGAAAGTACATACTTTATGTCGCCAATTTTCTGGAATGCCCCCCTTCTTGCGAAGCTAGACGTTCATAGAATTCACATAAAAAACTAATATCCGAAGAACAGACTGACTGAAGCGCGGCCTTGTATATATTTAATCAGTCAGTGCACTTGAAAGCCATGACGTGGTAGACGCGAGAATGCGAGATGGATTACACTTATCTACTTACGTGTATTGCTGAGTACAGGGTCGGCTTTAGGACGACCGCAAAAATGCTTAGTATATAAGTACCTATTAGTTTTTTATATAATTTTTTTCGTCCTATATTGGATTATCCGCCTACACACGCTTATATACATTCCAAAGGTTTATATGTAAATATGATATTATACAATTAAACTCACTATATTAGAATATACAGAAATACGCCGGTGATGGAATACTGTAGCCACATTTGGGAAGGCAGCCAAGATACTGGGGGCGTCCTTGGATTCAATACAGCGCCGAGCCGTCCGTCTGATGGGAGACCCGAAACTGACTAATGATCTGGAGTCTCTCAGTCACAGACGATTTGTAGGGCCACTTAGTCAGTTTTACAGGTACTATCATGGACGCTGCTCGGAGGAACTTGCTTCCCTTATTCCTTGCCATCCAACATATCTTCACAGCACTCGCCGAAGAAACTGAGCACCCTTTTGTTGTTGACATAGGCTTTTGAGAACCCATCGGTTTTCAAAATCGTTTCTTTGTCGCACCGCTAGGGTGTGGAACTGTCTCCCGGCGAGTGTGTTTGCCGCATCCTTTAACCTGGGTGTCTTCAAACGTCGTCGTATCAACGGGCTAGATAGCCTAGCAACAGTCCGCAAATCTGCTGGCATGGCGCCTCACTGAGCGTGGTTTCGCGAGGAGAGGGGTTTTTGGCTCTGTCGACTGTACCATTGGTCTCTCGAGACAGCCACCTATGTTGGTTTACATAAAAAAAAAATTGTGCAATGCCGCATGCAGTGCATTTTGATTTAAATTTGAAAATATTTTTCTCAAGGCACCAATATTGCTAAAGCCGGCCCTGGCTGCGTAGCGTATGTACGTACAAATACATCGATGCTAGTATGAAAATAAACGCCTGCTACCTCTTACCTCACTGAATTCCGATCTGTTTTTAATTTTACCCGACAGCGTTGAAGCTAAGAATAGAAAAGTAAAATGCAGCAGTCGGGCATTTACTTATAAGAATAAAATATAAAACATGTGTCTATTGCATGTAGGTATGTATGTGTACCACAGAGCATGAAATGCGCGGGGGCGCGGGCGGTAGGTATTTGATGCTCTGTGATGTGTACTTATACAAATATTCAGGTAAGTAAGTAATACATATGTACGATCATGGCTTGAACTCTTGATTTCAAGTGCCGAGGTTCGATACCGGTCCACGTGCACCAATATGTTTTTTTTTTCTGACGAAAAAAATCACGTGCATTTTTTTTATGTAATCCGGTATGGGTGGCTGAATCGGAGGGGCCAAAGCGCATGCTCCGACCAGCCAATATCACCTCCGAGAAGGTAGGTGCCATACCGGAGGCTTCCCTGGATTGCTGGCTATACTGGACTAGAAGAGAACACAGCATACCTATGTACACGTGCTGTTTCACAGTTCGGAACCGGTGTAAAACTGTAGGTCCCATCCCTTCCCCTTACTAGGTGGTAGGCTCAAATTGTAGGCGACTGGGTTGGCACAACCGTACTGGATGTAAGATGGTCGCATAGCAGCCTCGGCTGTGTTCTCCTCTAGTCCAGCGTGAGTCCAATATAGCCAGCAATCCAGGTAGGTAGATATCCGGTAAGGCACCTACCTTCTCGGAGGTGATATTGGCTGGTCGGAGTATGTGCTTTTCGTACCGTGTGGGGCCGGTACTTTAAAAGAATAGCCCCACTGCATCTCTCCCCGTGTATGTCGTAAAAGGCGACTAAGGGATATGACTCCCTTCTTATATTACTAGGTGGTAGGGTTTAAGCCGCCCGGGTTGGTACCACCGCACTGAATGAAAGGTCGGTCGAAACGGCTATGTAAATAGTTTGTGTTTTCCGTCCAGTTCAGTGTAGCCGGCACGACCGAAGGGAAGCACTGACGTGGCACCAAGTTCACCCGGTGTTATGGGCTGACATCACGGACGTTGTAGGTGATGTAGCCAATCGTGTCAGTTTCAATAAAAAAAAAATAAAAAAAATGTGCTCTGGATGATGTGACTTGCATTACTCAGTCCATACCGGATTACATTAAGAAATGTACCGTGTGGGGCCGGTACTTTAAAAGAATAGCCCCACTGCATCTCTCCCCGTGTACTTATGTCGTAAAAGGCGACTAGGGGATATGACTCGCCCTTCTTTTATTACTAGATGGTAGGGTTTAACTCGCCCGGGTTGGTACCACCGCACTGAATGAATAGTCGGTCGAAACGGCTATGTAAGAAAATAGTTTGTGTTTTCCGCACTGGCGTGGCACCAAGTTCGCCGGCTGACATCGCGGATGTTGTGGGTGATGTAGCCAACCGTGTCAGTTTCCATAAAAAAAAAATTAAAAAAATTATTAAAAAAACGCACTTAATGGACGTATTGAATTTTTACCAATTGATTGAAATAATATTTGATAAACATTTCACACTCAATTTACTTAAATAAGTAATTTGAAACATAGCGTCTGGCACACTTCCAAACTAAACTACCTTGATGTTCATTTAATAGTCGTCCTCCACGAAGAAGCCCACACCTGGGAAACGGCATTAGCAAACATTGCCAAAACTAACAATAACCAATTCAGTGAAACTAAACCACTTCTGTGATGTAAAAACAATTTTTGAAACAAAAAAAAATTTATTTTTTCCATACAAATTTTAAATACCTATTCTCAAAATGTAAGGAGAAAAAAAAATTTTTTTTCTTCAAATAAAAAAGTCGTAGAACAAAATTTGTTCTATTTCACGTACAGAATCACCCCCTTTCGGGTTTTACGGATGGGGTTGCAACACCGTTTATATCATTGTAAACTTAGTTATTGAGCTGTTGGCTTTTCCAAATGAATGAAAATAAAAAAATTATTAATTAAATTGCATAATTGTATGGTTTACCTTATCACCAACATGTCGGCATGCACCTCGTTTGCATCGTCAGTAAACGAGTGTGACAGAGATAAGTATTTGCAAAGCTGTTCCCGTCGCTTGGCTTCGCGGCAGACATCCTATGACAATCCTTATATGTGCCTGAAAACATCAGTGATAACCCCATGTGAATTGATTTAGTAGTTCTCGACTTACAAACGAACTTCAAGACAGTGCATGAAAAGAAACAACAAATATTATGTTTATTTCATTTTATTGTATTTTTTTTTTTCATCTTAGTACTGTTAGCGCGCACGTTCGCGGCCTCTGCGGGCGGAGGCCGACAGATCTTTAAACGATTGTCCCAGTTTTGTCTTCGTACTTCAACCACGCAATAAAATCTTATTAGATAAATAATTTAATGCCATAAATAAAAAGAGGTTTCGTAAATGTCGTTACTTTCAGAAAATGATTCACAATACTAATACATTCCATTCTCGCTTTCCTGCCGGAGGCCACGAACGTACGCGCTGACTGCACTAAGCATGTAAAAAAAACCTTACGACCAGGATTCGAACCTGGAGCTCCGGCTTCAGCCGCCAGCGCGATGGATTTACTATTTCGCCATCGGGTCGATGGCGTATTCTTTCTAAATTTGACAAAAAAAAAACAAGAAACTTTCACCTGCTCGACTAAATGATGCCGCTTCTTTGTTTAATTGTCTATGTCCTCCATGAATGTGCGACGTGTTTTCGTAGTGTAGTAGTGCAATAAATTTAATCTGTGTACACTGCGTGACAAGTTACATGCGTAAGCTGACAGCAGTGTCAAATGATGGTAATTTATTTTAATTAAACTATCTATCTACGCGGAGTTAAGAGTCAGTGGTTAGAGCTTATGACAAAATTACTAACACTGAAATATTTTTAAAATATTTTTTTTTCATACATATATACCACACGCTGTATTCCGACAATCGGGTTAAGCAGAGCTATCGGTGTTGTGCTGCAAGTAGTTTTTTAAATTACAACACTAAACCGAAGTAAGGCACGAAGGCACGGCTGCATGACACGGTGGAAGGACCGCGCCAAGTTGAGAGGTGGCTAGCCTGTCGCCCAGCACGGCCTTATTCGCCATTTACGACATGCACCAGGAGAGATACAGTGGGACTATTTTTAAGTACGTACAATATTTTTTTTTTGTGTTTAATTAAACTATAAGTACACATTTTTAGGATACCGTATTGGTCGTACGGGATCCTATTACTAAGCCTACGCTATCTGTCTGTCCGTCTGTCCGAGGGCTGTATCTCTTGAACCGTAATAGGTAGCCCGTTGAAATTTTCACAGAAAATGTGTTATTAAGGCCAAATAATAAAAATAAGAAAAAGTAAAAAAGTTGGTTGTCTGTAAAGTCGGTTTACGGACGATAGTTTTACGTGATGACGTGGAATAATCGTAGTACATAGATCAAAGATCAGTAATTTCTATTTCCAGTAGAAAGATTAATCATCTTGTGACTGGCCATCAATAAACTTCTGTTGTGTGATCTTGACAGTTTTACTTCTTAAGACGTTTCCATGTTAACTTTGACTATACCGATTGTGCCTCTCTATCGCTTGTTGCGCGCTCTCGCTTGCACACACAGGTTCAGATGGAACGTGACACGCTTTCGTGCGTGCAGCCGGTGCTCATCAATTTATAAGACGTGACGTCATCACGTCAAAATTCACGGGGGTCCCCATACAAGAAACTAAAAAGTGTATGCGCGCCATCTACCGAAGAGAACTTTTTTAACTAATACCTAGATGGCGTGAGTGGCGCTGACCATGACATGGCGATACGGAACCCTCGGTGCGCGAGTTCGACTCGCACTTGGCCGGTTTTTTATTACAAAATATATTTCTTTCAAATATACTAAAGACGTAATTCTTAGCAGTAACTGTTTATCAATTTTCAAATAAAATTTATCAGATATCAGCCTACCTACATAATTTTTTTGCAGTAACCTATACATTAACTTTATGGAAGATGTGTGTTAGTAATTGCTTAGTCAATATTTACCACCTCACTAACGCGTTTAAATCGAAAAATTTATTTATTCTAGAGTCGCTGACTCACAATCGCAGCTCGGTAAACATTGGAAAAAAAAGAATATTTTCCGATGTCATGCAAGTCCACGCCCATAATGTTGATACATAGATAGATATAGCGGCGAGTGGATATAGCGGCTTCTCTTGCGAGAGGTCCGAGGTTCGAACTTCGAATCCAACCGGAGCGCCGCGGCGCGCGGCGTGTGGCGTGTACGAATGGGTTTTTTCTGATTTGAAATTACCCACTGTTCAACCCGGGCGGCGGCGGCGGGTTGACTGGAGGAAATTGTCTAGGCCATTTATTTACACATATTTTGTACTATTTATGTTTTTATTTTCACGTTTTTCTTTAGAAAAATATTTATATTAATTCTATAAAGGTGCATAAAGCGTATGCGTAATATATAATTCAAGCGGCGGGTGGCCGAGTGGTTTGGGCATCGGCTTCTCATGCGGGAGGTCCGAGGTTCGAATCCGGTCGGCGTGTACCAATGAGTTTTTTCTGACGAAAAAATTTACGTGCATACCTACACCCGCTGCTTCACCGTTCGGAACCGGTGTAAAACTGTAGGTCCCTTCCCTTGCCCCTTACTAGGTGGTAGGCTCAAATTGTCAAATTGTAGCCGACTGGGTTGATACCACCGTACTGGATGTAAGATGGCCGCAAGCAACCTCGGTTGTGTTCTCCTCTATTCCAGTATAGCCAGCAATCCAGGGAAGTCTCCGGTATGGCACCTACCTTCTCGGAGGTGACATTGGCTGGTCGGACGGAGCATGCGCTTTAGCCCCTCCAACTCAGCCACCCATACCGGATTACATAAAAAAAAATGTAAGTGAAGTAGACATTTTATTGCACATTTAGTATTGGGTCACAAAAACCGTTGTTTTTTATTACCTACCTTCAGGTATATAAAATCACTCATAAATAGAAATTAAATACCTACCTATAATGAATAACCGCGCATAGTCCATCACTATGACCGCCGTCACTATGGATCGAGAAACGGCCTCCATAGTATTAGGAGATTTTTTTCGCAAACTTGATTTTTTTTGAAAAACTGTTTTTGTTATATTTAGGGTTACATAAGATAATACGAAATATATAGTTGTAGTGATATCAGTCAAGTAGATATTTTATTAAAAATACTTGAAGCTTTCAGTTGTATGGGACGGAGAATGTTTAGTCGATTTTTTCAAAAGTCTTTCGAGGTGTCGCAGATCTTTTAATACGTCATGAAGTAGACCACGAGTGTAATAAGACCACATAAAAACTGTAACCCAATTCGACCCGGTATAGAAAATATCTAAGTCCGAATTTATAAATTTTCGTCTATTTTCTTTATACATTATTGATGGTTTAACTTTACAATTAATTACATTTTCTTATGTTTTGTGATTGCCAAGTGTGTAAGTTATACTAATTGGTACATTATGTAACAACTTAACCTACCACTGTGGTCGAAAATACCCTCCAATATTTGTAGCGTTTTAAATGTTTATTTGGTATTCATAATTGATTTGAGGACACATTAAATAAACAAATATGTGAAGACGCGTAGCTTGACAGTACGTATGTATGTTAGGTTCAAATATATAAAGTATATATATATATATATTTTATATTTTAAAATTTGCAATGTATGGGACGGAGAACATTATATTTATTTTGCCGGACTACAAAGATGTGTCAAACTCTTATTAGCAAGGTTGTGTAACACAACATAAAAATAAACACAATCAGTAAAAAAAAATTTAGAAAGGTGCAGCCTTCCGAGTATCGACAGGTCAAAGTATAGCATTTTTTACCTTTTTTCTTTAACAGTAATTTTTGGTTACATTATGATTGTACAATTATTAAGCAGGTATGCAAATATGTGAGGCATATAATTCTATATCAGATATGTACACACCATTCCGATTAACAGTGTAAAAAAATAGCAATATTTTTATTTAATAAAACTGAAAACATTATTCGAAACTGTTAAGAACTAACAAAGTCTTAACAGTAACGTGATGTTGAACGTGACGGAAAAGAGGCTGTACAAAAAAAAAATGTGAACGCACTTTCTCAAGATGTTAAAAAAATTTCTATTCAAAATTATTCACCAAAATTAATTTTATAAAAAAACGACGCATTAGATACTAATTACCATTCGGTAAGACGAAAACATTCCCACATCCCTGTTTGTGAAACCCCACTATATTGGTAAAAACGGGTTTAGCACATCAGGTGGTGTCCTTTGGTCGCGAATTTCAGTTTAGTATTTGTTCAACGCGCGTAAGGGACGGATCTCTCCTTTCGAAACGAGTTATAGCTGTTTTAAAATACTTTCCTTCCTGCATTATTACTTGAAAACTAGGTACATTTTCGGTTCGAACTCTAACTTTTTGTTTTCTTAAAAAACGAGCAAGGCCTCTCCGACCCAAACATACTATTTTACAAGTTTTCCGTTCATATATCTCATGAAAACCGTGATCAATTCAAGTGTTTTTGTGAAACCTACTTGTCTAATATGTATAAAAAGTGAAAAAGTACAAATTATTCGTTCAGTTTCTTCAAATGCAAATTTGAAACATGGTTGACGTCAGACATAAAGTGGCCCGAATATGTTCAAAACATACCTCAAGAACCAAGACATGAGGAAGCGGAACCATTCGTGTCGCAATCACCAGCGAAACAGCATTCAGAAGCTTTAACATCTCCTAAACCAGAGTTCAGTCCTCGAAAACAATTCCACGAACTTCACTACCAGCAAAAAAGGCGCAGAACCGCACGTCTGTGTACGGAAAATGACTTCGACGAGCTCGCATTCGCTGCGGTGAGTAAAGGTATTAATACGGAAAGACATGATGTTGCTGAGGTGCTTAAGTTTCTTCTGGAAAATTCAAATGAGGTTGGTAGAATAAAGGAATACATTCAAGTTAAAAAAAAAACACAATACTCGCCGGAGAAAGCCCTCAGCATCTTCAGTTCCCAGCAACTCTCCAAATCGCAATACTGCGAACTACGGGCAACGGCAATTGAAGCAGGAGTTGAACTGTATCCCTTATACTATCAGCTCCAAAAAAAAAGGTCGAGTGTTACCATCCGAAAGAAAGTGTCAAGGTCACGGAAGTGGAAGCACGTGTTTTTGCAGCATACAATAATGCAGGAAGGAAAGTATTTGAAAACAGCGATAACTTGTGTCGAAAGGAGAGATCCGTCACTTACGCGCGTTGAACAGATAATAAACTGAAATTCGCGACCAAAGGACACTATTACCGGTTTTTACAAATATATTGGGGTTTCACAAACAGGGATGTGGGAATGTTTTCGTCTTACCGAATGATAATTAGTATCTAATGCGTCGTCATAATGAATGAGCTGCAAAGCCTTGTATGTATGTTCTATTCTAAGATTGTAAATTATATTTAAAGGAAAGAAAACAAAAATCTACAAATTCAGACTTACATATTTTCTATAGCGGCTCGAATTTTATATAAAACAATTTTTTTATAAAATTAATTTTGGTGAATCTTTTATTTATAAGTTCGGTTTATTAATTTGTTCTGTTTTTATTCAACCTTGCATTTATTTTGGTGAATAATTTTGAATAGAAATTTTTTTAACATCTTGAGAAAGTGCAACTGTTCACGATTTTTTTTTTGTACAGCCTCTTTTTCGTCAAGTTCAACATCACGTTACTGTTAAGACTTTGTTAGTTCTTAACAGTTTCGAATAATGTTTTCAGTTTTATTAAATAAAAATATTGCTATTTTTTTACACTGTTAATCGGAATGGTGTGTACATATCTGATATAGAATTATATGCCTCACATATTTGCATACCTGCTTAATAATTGTACAATCATAATGTAACCAAAAATTACTGTTAAAGAAAAAAGGTAAAAAATGCTATACTTTGACCTGTTGATACTTGGAAGGCTGCACCTTTCTAACATTTTTTTTTACTGAGTGTGTTTATTTTTATGTTGTGCTACACAACCTTGCTAATAAGAGTTTGACACATCTTTGTAGTCCGGCAAAATAAATATAATGTTCTCCGTCCCATACATTGCAAATTTTAAAATATAAAATATATATATATATACTTTATATATTTGAACCTAACATACATACGTACTGTCAAGCTACGAGTCTTCACATATTTGTTTATTTAATGTGTCCTCAAATCAATTATGAATACCAAATAAACATTTAAAACGCTACAAATATTGGAGGGTATTTTCGACCACAGTGGTAGGTTAAGTTGTTACATAATGTACCAATTAGTATAACTCACACACTTGGCAATCAAAAAACATAAGAAAATGTAATTAATTGTAAAGTTAAACCATAAATAATGTATAAAGAAAATAGACGAAAATTTATAAATTCGGACTTAGATATTTTCTATACCGGGTCGAATTGGGTTACAGTTTTTATGTGGTCTTATTACACTCGTGGTCTACTTCATGATGTATTAAAAGATCTGCGACACCTCGAAAGACTTTTGAAAAAATCGACTAAACATTCTCCGTCCCATACAACTGAAAACTTCAAGTATTTTTAATAAAATATCTACTAGACTGATATCACTACAACTATATATTTCGTATTATCTTATGTAACCCTAAATATAACAAAAATAGTTTTTCAAAAAAAATCAAGTTTGCGAAAAAAATCTCCTAATACTATGGAGGCCGTTTCTCGATCCATAGTGGCGTCGTCTGGTCAAATATTATCTTCAAATAATCGAAATTATTAAGAAAATATTCGATGTGTCCTTGATAAAACGCGCAATACAAGTATCTTTCTTAAAAAAAATCGAGATGCATTTGTAGAACTATGTCGCAGTAACGGAATCCCTTCATAGTCTAAAAAATACTCCAGGATGAAAGCGATCGATCGAACGACACAGTTCTAATGCACATCTGCACTTTCATATCAACGTTTGAGTGACCGCACGCACTAATTTTAGCGAAGACATTTTGTTTGTTTGTCACGAGGGCCATGAGACGCACCTGCTGTTTTATAATGCGAAATGTATTTTTAGTGTACAAGTATTGGAGCGAGGACAACAAACAGTTCTGCATTTTTGTAAATAAATTATTTCAACATCAAAGAGTTTGTAGCAGCGACGTAATACATGCATAGCGTATGCCAATGTTTCCCAATTAGTAGTACTACGCGTACCCTCAGGGGTAAACAGGCTCAATAGAAGGGGTACACCTCTACAATCATAATTAAAGAGACAGGGTCCCACTTATCTCATTAGTGAATATTGTCTCCAATGGTTGATTGGGACCAAAAACATACAACATAATTATTATTTTATTCCTTTATTTAGACATCTTCTTATAATCTTGTACATATTAAAAACCTAACATTAAAAAAATATACAAAATTAACCTTTTTATTACTTTTTAAATTTTTTATATTGTTTTTAATATTTAATTTTAATTTTAAATTCTAATTTTTAATATAATTATTTAATTTTTAATTTAGGAAATAAACTAACCTAAAAAATATATTTCATTTAGTGCTTTTGTCCCCGGGCTTATCCTTTGGCGGAAGAAGGCGAGGCAAGAGGGGTGACCTATGGCAGCAGACATCCTCGACCATATCTCGTGGGCAAAAGCTATCGCCTCCTCAGACCAAGAGCCGAAGGTTTCGACCGCGAAAGCCACAAACCAATAATTCAAGCTGATGTTTTCATATTTTTTGTGCTTTCTTTTGGCTGCAGCCTCCGCAGCAGAATTTTTATTAAAATTTTTAATATAATTATAAATATACTAGGTTAATTTTTATGACGAAGTGAAAAGGAAAAAAATTTATATATAAGGTGTTTCGTTAGTCATGTCATTAACTTCGGGAGGGTTACATACACACTCAAATAAACACGTTACGCAAAAAAAAAATTATATGTTTATAGTATTACTTTTCGAGAAATTTAACAAAATATGTTTGCTACCTAAACATTAACCTGTGTGTAACAGTAGGTAATTTGCATTGTATGGGGTCAATGACCGTACTATGTTCAAACGCAGAACAGCTGTTTGTTGTAAGTAAGTCACAAGGTCACTATGATTGGTTTTTACAGCTACTTATTTGATTTTATTTTTTTGTTAGGAGAAAAAATGTTCCTATAAACATTATGTTTTTTTCTTACGTAAAGTGTTTATTTGAGTGTGTATGTAACCCTCCCGAAGTTAATGACATGACTAACGAAACACCTTATATACACTATGTTAATTTTTATAATCAACAATCACTGAATAAATGACTTTGACTTGACTTTGAACCCTAAAAAAATGAAGTTTCCACCACCGCACCGGCGACGGCGGCGGCGGGGTGAACCCAGGCTACCGATGGTCGAATCCCAAAGAGAGAAACCTCCGGACGATGCGTGCGAGGATCCGGACGATACGTATGTAAAAAAAAATAACAACCAAATTTGATTGAAACATTGAAAGGGGTACTTGATTCTCCGAAAATTCGCTAAGGGGTACCGATTAAAATATAATTGGGAACCGCTGACCTAGAATATCAGCAATAACTTCATTGTTCTATCAAGTGTCTACTAAGTCTTGAACCCCGACCTTTGCGCTCAGAGCCAGCAATTTAACCGCAAAGCTATTCAACACGTCGGTCGGCAGGTCTCATAATCTATGGTAAAAGGCACCACGGTGCATGGCCAAGAGATTCCGTTAGCCAGAGGCGGCGGCGGCGCGCCGAGTAACGGCTGTGATAGGTGTCTATAGGCGAAAATGCGACATCCATGTAAGACATATCCTAATAAAAAAACTGTTTAAAAAAAAAATTTACCGACTTCAAACCCTAAAAAGTATTAAATAATATTTTGATTTTGAGTAGATGGCGGTATGAATTTTCAAACCGCCTTCTACTCAAGATCAAAATATTATTTAAATAGTTTTAGCTTTTTAAAACAGATTTTTTATTTCACTCTTTTCAGTAATATCACATAAATATTAAAATCGGTTGACGGAAAGTGGGTGATTGAAAAATTCCTTAGTGTGAAAGTTTTCATCCCTTAATTTTTCACCCTTAGGGGTGGTTTTTTTCATAAAATTTATGAAAGGTGGTCCTTTTTTGAGATATACTCATGAAAGAAAGAATCATTAAATATTAAAATCGGTTGAGAATTGGCGGAGAAATCAGGTAACATACACAAAAAAAAAAACATACAGAATTGAGAACCTCCTCCTTTTTGAAAGTCGGTTGAAAACATGGACATATTGCTACTACAGAGCCGCGAACACAACTAGTTTCATTAGATTTCTTTGTAATACACATATACTAATTGTTTTTTATTTGCCTTGATATATAATATGAAGTATCAAAATTTAAGATGGCACTATACATCAGATATAGGTAATGTAAATAGGCAGAATGGTCAGATTCTTGAGTTTTCATGTTTAAATTGTTGTTTAACATGTTTAAATTTGTAAGTTACTATAATATAAGGTTAAAGCACAAAACATTGTGACTTGCGAAGTTTGTTTGTCAGTTCCTCTTCGAATTGGAACTAGCGGAATTTTCGAAATATCCAAGCGTAGGTTACCTACCTACGGATGAAATTATACAATAAACAATTCAAAGAACCCTAAAACATATATTTGAAACTTCGTTCCTTCGTGCCGCATTTTCAAATCGAAGCTTCGAATTCGCAATCCCAATGGACCCGCATAGCTGAATGCAGATCCCCGACGATAGTGCCCAGATTCCGACTGCGACCTGGATATCTAGACCTATGTAGGTATATATTATATACAGGCTGTCCCAGATCGACCGCATAATAACCACGTGATTGCAACTCAGACAGACAGACGGCGTAGGCTTAGTAATAAGGTCCCGTACCGGATACGGAACCCTAAAAATAAAAAGACAGGAACGTAGATTCGACTGTCTTTATTACAAGAAAAAAAGAATTGTAAAAATCGGATAAGCTTTATGGGGCTAGAAAACATAAATGCCGAAAGACGATTTTGTATGGAGAATGTTAACTTCCGTCTCGTCTTAAGCCCTGTTAACCCGCATATATCCGTACTCCTCTTTCAAGGCGCCGCTTTCGCTGGTTGGAGTAGGATGCAACACAATCAATCAATCAAAAATTAGGATTTAATTTTTTTATTCCAAAACAAAAAAGTAAAAAGCTACGGATATAGATATACTACATTCAACAAATAAAATATATTTTTTCCAAAGCCTTGATTTGGTCACGTTGCCTTAAATACGTTTTTATAACGAAATTCAGAGGCATGTTCATGATTTTTTTTATCGAGCAAAGTTACTCAAATCATGTTTTCAAAAAGCTATCGATCTGCGCTGATAGATGAAGTTTTACATATATTAAAACTGAATCTGTCTGGTAAGTAATATTGGCGGCACACTTCTTGAAATTCGAGTCAGACGCAGTCTCAAATCACCTTAAGTATGATCAAAGGAATTGCTCGCGGTCGATCTAGAACTTCTGTATAGGCTCTAGGTATCTAACTAATGTATCTAGGTTCTAGGCAAGCCTGCAGAACGTGTTTCGGGCCGCTTTGTTTTGTAGCCATCTTGATTTGTTACATTTCTATACGAGCAGTTTCTAAGTAACAAAGAGAGGAAGAAAGTATAGTTAAATGAGGTGTGTGATACTAAGTAGTGTGAATTTGTTAGTAGATAGATAGATAGATAGAAAATGCTTTATTGCTCCAGTAAACATTCAACAGTAACAAGTACATTAGAAAATTTACATAACGTGCAAAGGCGGACCCTTATCCCTTACAGATATTTCTTAGTCAACTTTTGGATGTTTGAGATTGGATAATATAGTGGAATGTAAGTAGGTAGTAGCAAAAGAGTTGAGCGTGACAAATTGAAGATAAAATAATAATAAGAATACATATTAACAATACATGTAAGTAAGTACATGCTAGTTAAATACAAGCCAGCAATACATGTGTTAATACATATAAATTACTAAATATAAAAAATGTTATACGGGTGTTTCAGGATATACTTGAGAAACTTCAGGAATAGAAAGTACTCATTACTAAAAGAAAAAAATCCTTATCACTCTAATCGAAATTCCGTATTTTTTTTCATACAAAAATTTTAAATTGTAATAAAAACTCGATGGACAGTGAGCCTGCGGAGATTTGGCAAAAGTGCTGTCTAGGTCTAGGGAGTGCATTGACCTAATCCAGTGCCCCTTTTCTTGTGTTTGGAATTTACCTACATGCAGTTCAATTCTACTAGTTAAGCATGTAAGGTAGTCATTTTATTTTTATTAATAAAGGTGGATGTTAACGGTCCACCAAATCTCGATTAAACGATTTTCACCAAAAAGTACTACAAAATGACCGAATCTGGGAAAACGTTTCAGAGCTTTTCGTCTTCAAATATGGACCACTTTCGAACCCTGAAGTTACGAAACCCTACCCTGAAATACCCTAAATATACATACATACATACCTACTTGTTTGTCCATCCAGGTATGAAACAAAATGATTTTTTGTTTTTTAGGTTTTAGTATTACATGAAACCACAGAGCATCAAATACCTACCGCGCGCGCCTCCTACTAGAGACGCCCTAAGCGATAATATTTGAAACCCAAAAACTACACGCAGTGCTGCTAGCGATTCGTATGTGTGTGTGTGTGCTAGTATCGACACTACACACAAAGAGGAGCAAGTTAGGCACACGCACAAAACAAATGCACACGCACAACACACATATGTAAGTCATAGGCCACGCCCACAGGCTTCAACGGCGTTGTAGAGAAATCGCGCTCAGGGCGCCTCTAGGAGGGGCGCGCGCATTTGATGCTCTGTGCATGAAACAAACATATATAATTAATAAATAATCAATGGTCTTCCCCCGCTGCATGCCGCGCCGCACCGGGCGACAAATAAATAGTGTTTGCAGACAGTGGCCAGCAGCAACGCCTCTCTCCTACCTCCTCCGTGGTCGGTACACATTGGAACACTCTCGATCTTCATGTGTGTGATGTGATCTGCGTTCATCGATTGATGACGTACACGCTCTCGAGACGACCCACATAACTTCTTCGCGTACACAAACAAAGCCGATGCTGTTTAGCTATACCGTCTTGACTTGCCATTTTTTAATTTTCATTTTATTATTATGAAAAAAAACCGGCCAAGTGCGAGTCGAACTCGCGCACCGAGGGTTCCGTATCGCCATGTCATGGTCAGCGCCGCTCACGCCATCTATGGCGTGTTTTATGAAATACTTCATATTAGTTAAAATTCATGATTAGTTCAAATGCTTTATACTCTTTTCGGTAGATGGCGCGCATACACTTTTTCGTTGGTTTCTGTGAAAATTCTGTGAAAATTTCAACGGGCCACCTATTATTACGGTTCAAGAGATACAGCCGTCCGTCTGACAGACAGACAGACGGGGCGTAGGCTTAGTAATAGGGTCCCGTACGACGGATACGGAACCCTAAAAAGGGATTATCCACTGGAAAAGTGTACCGGGTACCGGGCTGCATATTTCCAAAGTCTAGTATGCGAGTTGCTCTGATTTAATTGGTGAAGAGACGAGTCTAGCACCGCCTCCGGCACCCCCAGCGAACCCACTGAATCCGATATTCGTTTGGTCGCGTATGTACTTTGGTGGCTCAGTGGTAGAGTGTAGGAATGTAGGGTTTTTATTTTTTCGATCTCGGTCATGGGTTCGTGTCCCTTTTGTCAAATTTTTTTTTGTTTTACTTTTTTTTTAAGCAATGTTAGGGTGTTAAAATTAGGTTATGGTTATTTTTGGTTTTTATAACCAACTAATAGAACTTTATTTTCGGAAGTACTTCCGAAATTTATATTTCCCGCCAAAGTTGAGAACGACCAATCAGAGCAACTAGCATACTAGACTTTGGAAATATGCTACCGGGCTAACGCGTAGAGTAAGGTCGGCAAATATGGACCACCATAGGGACTTTTTGAAATAAAACTCAAGGTTATTACACAATATCAGTAACATGCATTTTAATCAGTCGAGTACTTATCTAGTTAACATAATTCAGTCATTTACTCATCATTTTTTATCTTTAGCTAAAATTTGGCAAATACCAATATAATCGAAAAAAAACAATTCTGTAACATGGTAGGTAAATATGGACCACCCATGGAATATTTTGGAAGCTTTAAGGAAGCCCATTTTCTTGTCACTCGCCGCAGAAATAGCTGCCTGCATATCCGCCCCATCCCATCTTTTTCTTGTCCCCGCTTTTGGAAAAGGGCGTGGAGCCATCTTCTGTAACAAAAAAAATTAGGGTTAAATATGGACCAATAGGCCATTTCTACGTACCCTATGGTGTGCCATAATAACCGCACCCAGTATTTTATCAAAATAATATTTTTGATATATACTTCTGACTTTGCCATACTTCTATAAACTATAGTGTTAAATAGGCAGGGAAACATACCAACGCAAGCATGTTGGCCACAAACAATGTAAGCAACAACTTGATGTATAAAAAATGTACAAACTTACCATAAAATTACATCGATTTGTCACGAAACAGAAAAATCGCTACAGATGCCGCGAAAAAACTCCGAGACTGACAGCGGACGACTGGCGGCGTCGCGGCGCAACATAGCTCGACTCGCGAAGTCGCGACTAACTTTGGGCGTATTCGGTAACTAGGTTCGTGGCGGGGCGGGTGGTCCATATTAGCCGACTGGGCCATATTTGCCGACCTTGCTCTACATATTGTGAAAGTGAAGTTAAAGATAACATGTCAAAATATCTTGAACGATTCTTACTTATTGGGCTCAAGATAATTTCGCTGTAAATAAATAAAAATAAACAACAAAACTCGAGCTGACCCAATTAGATGCACTCCAGGAACAAAAGCCACATGGCGCCTTCGAATAGGGACGAGACCGTGTGTCGATAATTTTGTAATATCGATAAGTTGAATGAAACATCGGTCGAAGCGGCTATGTAAATAGTAGGTGTTTTCCGCCGCCCAGTTCAGCACAGCCGGCACGACCAAATGGAAGCACTGACACGGCACCTAGTTCACCAAGGTGTTATGGGCTGACATCACAGATGTTGTAGGTGATGTAGCGGAACATTTCAGTTTCCATAAAAAAAAGTTTTTTTTTTTCATTAAAACTGACACGGTTGGCTACATCAGCTACAACATCCGGGATGTTTGCCCATAACACCGAGTGAACTAGGTGCCACGTCAGTGCTTCCCTTCATTTCATGTCGGCTACACTGAACTGGACTGAAAACACGAACTATTTACATACCCGTTTCGACCTACGTTTTATTCTGTGCGGTGGTAGCAACCCTGGCGGGATATACCCTACCACCTAGTAAGGTACTTAGCTACCGAGGCTGACAAATTTATGTAACGTATGTATGTATGTAACGATTTCCTCTTCTCTCACGTATTATTAATTATTCATTTATTCTTACGTAATTTAGTCGCCACTTAAAAATCAATAATCATAATTTTTTAAAATATTTATTTATATATTTTCAAGTTTTCCCTTACACGAGTAATTCTATTCATTCTATATTTATGTAATTATTATTTTATTGATAATATCGATATATTTATCCCCACCCTTGCACCAATGTTGTGTTGCTTATGGAAGGTATACAACGGATGCGCTGGCGTTCGGAATTCAAAATGGCAGGACACAAACCACTCACACGCCGTAATGCAAAGAGTTCTGGAGTAGACAGGGCATTAACTTGTCGTGGTCTCTCTCGGTGAAAAGTCATAATAAATTAAAGCGCGACATATTTCTCCGATCCACCCACAAGGTGTATAACGACGCCCGTGGCCATTCGGTCGTATGCGGGGTTTACGAATGCAATGCCAGCCTGACAGGTGCACATTCACGCGCCTCTTGAAGGACTCGAGACTGTACTTGGGGGGAAGGGAATATATGGGCAGGGAGAAAGTTCCAGAGTTTAGCGGTTCTGTGTAGAGGAAAGGTTTACACTATTTACGCCCTCTTGAATCGGAGAGGTTTTGGATTTGACCATAAGCTTGATCTTTATAGCAGAACCTTTTTTTTAAACCTTTTTATATCCATACTTGCTACTCATTCATTACATACCACATTTGTGGATTCACAAGTCTTTATCAACAAGCATGTTATGTTATGAGTCGTCTGATGCAATTGTGTGCATTGCACATCTAGTTAGACATTCTAGAACGCACACATTTCCATCAGCTTGATCTTAACAGTTCTACTTTTACTTTCTCTGCCCCGCAGTGCGTTCCATTTTCAAAATGAATAACCGTTTCACGAATCACGTTGCAGAGGCGTAAGTCTGCAATAACAACATGAGTTATTATTTCAGTGTAACTAAATAACAAGTTATTTCTGAGAAATGACAATGACCACCAAATTGAAGTACTGACATAGCACCTAACTGCGCCAGGAGCAATGTGTATGGGCTGACAATACACGTGTTACCAAAACTGAGATTTCTGGTGGTTGTCATCATGCTGACACAAGGACGGTTTTTAGGTGTTTATACCAAAGCTCTTTTATGTTTCCTAGTAGGTATATTTATGAAGAGTGTATCAGATTTTTCGAAAAAACAATAAACTTGTTTTTCTTCGTTCGTTCCAGAAAGTGTTCGTCGTCTTTTATGCAATTCAATACGTGTACGAAGGTATGTATGTATATTTAGTTGTATACTAGCTTTTGCCCGAGGCTTCGCTCGCGTGAAATTCGTATTTAAAAAGAAGAAAGTAAGTAAGCCCGTCAACATACCAGCCAGCAGCGTAACCGTACCTAACTGAATTTTATCTTATAGAATATTTATTATATAGCCTATCCTGTGTCCCGTATAATCGTGCTTGTACGAAGTTTAATCAAATTCTGATGATCGGTTTAAGAGTTATGGAGGAACATAACATAAATTCACAGATCTCATGCATTACATGACCTTCGGGTAGAATGAAAATTACTTTTATCGCGTATTAAAAAATTACAAATATTTCAATTTTGAAAAATTTACAAAAAGAATAAAAATTTTTAATTTAATTTAAAAAAAATAAAATTCTTAATTTTCAAGTATATGCACACAAGCAAACTATTTTAATTACACACACACACACTGCATCATAAAGACGACTCGTAACTCGCGTAACGGAAAATAAAAAAAAATCATTAACTCCCAAATTTTTCACTTTTTTTCAAAAAATCCAAACATTAAAAAAACCTCTCCAGATATTGAGTCAATCTACAATACATAAATATAAAAGTTTAAAGTATATATTTAGAAATATGTTTAAAAGTGCCCTTTTGAAACCTCCTAAAAACGTCTATTTTAAGCGGTTTTTTGAGATTTTCTCAAAAACTCTAAAACTTGTTTAGATTTTTTTTCACCATCTTGTAGCCCACATCGATACCCGTCATTTGTCACCCTAAATATTCACGTAGCCTTAAAACTCACGAAACCATCGTGAATTCGCACTCTCGCTGGAATTCGGGGACTATACGGAAGCGATCGAAAAGACATTTTCAATGTCAAAAAAAATGCATGTAAGTCATCATCGCGCCGTCGTCGTGTCGCCCGCATCCCGCATCGCACGTGGCAATATGAATTCTCGTAGAACACGGAAGTGTTCAAAGTCGATCAAAACTACGATATTACTGAATAGTGTGCTCCAATGACTTTACGACGTTTTGAGCGGGAGCGGGTGCGCGGCGGCGGCGCGCGGCGCGCATTTGTAGCTAGCGCGCGCTCGAAGAGTTTTCGACTCGAAAATCAAAACACTAACCCGCATATTATGTGCTAAACGATATACAGTATGCTTCAGGATAGACTTGAGAAACTTCAGGAATAGAAAGTACTATACTATAGAAAGGAATAGAGGTATCTCATTATTAGAAGAAAAAAATCCTTATCACTCAAATCGAAATTCGATATTTTTTTTGTTCATACAAAAAATTAAAATTGTAATAAAAACACGATGGACAGTGAGATTTGGCAAAAGTGCTGTCAAAGTCTAGGGCGTGCAATGACCTAGTCCAGTGCCCTTTTTCTTTTGATGTCATTCAAATTTAAGTGTTTGGAATTTACCTACATGCAGTGCAATTCTACTAGATAGGTAAGCATGTAAGTTAGTCATTTTATTTTTATTATAAAAGGCGGACGTTAACCGTCCACCAAATCTGAAACTATTTTCACCAAAAAGTACTATAAAATGACCGAATCTGGGAAAACGTTTCAGAGCTTTTCGTCTTCAAATATTCGTCCGTCCTTTCGAACCCTGAACTTACGAAACCCAATCCTGAACACCCTGTATAACAAATAGTTAAATTACAAATTAAAAAAAAACCCCGACTCCTTAAAAAGTCAAAAATAATGTCCGTTTACTTACATAAAGTCGTCGGGGGACCGCTAAGTAAATACCCGCGCGTAGCTCTGAGTTTTTATATTTCATTTACTTAGCGGTAACTATTTTTGAGTAAACGAGTTTTTTTAATTTGATTTGTAATGTAACTTTTATTTCAAGCTTTTTAGGTTTCCGTATCCCGTACGGAAGCCTATTACTAAGCCTACGCCGTCTGTCTGTCTGTCTGTCCGAAGGCTGTATCTCTTGAACCGTAATACTTAGGTATCTCGTTGAAATTTTCACAGAATATGTGTTATTTATTATGCGGGTATAACAACAAATAATAAAAAATAGAAAAGATTTTTTTTTCAATGTTTTTTTGTGGTGCGGAAACCTCGGTGCGCGAGTCCGACTCGCACTTGGCCGGTTTTAAAAAAACTCATCCAAGTCGGTCCATCCGTGAGACGTAATTTTTTGGCTACTTCATAATTACTTGATTATTTTAATTATAGTAAAAGACGACTAAGAAATAAAGACAAGATGCCGTGCTAAAGTGCGAACGGGTAGCCACCTCTCACCTTGGCGCAGTCCTTCCACCGAGTCGTGCAGCAGGTGGGTCTTCGTGCCTTGCTGCTTGATAGTTATCTTGTCCTAATACATTGCTAAATGTTGTGATCGGTGTTGGGCTTTACAAGAATACTTGCAGCACAACACCGATTACTCCTGCTTACCTCGATTGTCGGGATACAGCGTGTGATTTGTATGTATGTATTTAGAGCCGCAGGCTAAGGCCACTTGGCGACGTAAATACAAAACGGATAAGTTATTCCGTCGTCGCTCGTTATTCATCGCAAAAATCATTAAAAAGAATGGAATTGGCATTAAGGCTGCGTTAGATGACGATCAAAAAAAAAATTTAACCAAAAACTTTTATAAAACCCGACTTTGAAAAACGAAGAAAACAATTCGAGTTCCAGTGTAGCCGACATGAAATGAAGGTAGCCACTGACATGGCACCTAGTTCACCCGGTGTTATGGGCTGACTGACATCATGGATGTATGTTGATGCAGACAACCGTGTCAGTTACCATTTCAAAAATTCACAGATCTCATGCATTACATGACCTTCGGGTACATTGAAACTGACTTTAAGGGCGTATTCAAATATAATAAATAAGTTAATAATAAAAATAAATAAAAAAATAGTCAAAAATAACAAAATTAAATTAAATTAGCAAATGAAAATTCTTAATTTTCAAGTATATGCATACACGATAAACCATTTTAACTACTCACACTGCAAGATAAAGACGACTCGTAATTCGCGTAACGGAAAATAAAGAAAAAAATCCCAAACTTTTCACTTTTTTCCAAAAAATAAAAAAAAACGACCCCAGATATTGAGTCAATCTACAATATAAAAATATAAACGTTTAAAATATATTTATAAATATGTTTAAAAGTACCCTTTTTAAACCCCCTAAAAACTTAGAACAATATTAAGCAGTTTTTTGCGATTTTCTCCTAAACTCACCATTTTGTAGCCCCCGCCGATACGCGTCATTTGACACCCTAAATATTTACGTACCCTTAAAACTCACGACACGAGGGCGAGTTCGCACTCTCGCTGAAAATCGGGGACTATACTGATGCGATCGAAAAGACGTTTCCATTGTCAAAAAATAATATTCCTCAATGATAACAACAGCGGAAGTAAATTGTAGGAAATCAGCAGCGGTTCCATTCTGTTGAACTCTTAGCATCGCGATATTGGACGTTAGGTCAGCTTGAGGGCAGTTTTTATGGTCGCACTTCAGTGCTCGTTGCAGCGATGCGATGTAGGTACCTACAGGTGGGAGTTTATTTTAGGCGAGTCGGCAATGCGTGGAATTCTCACGTGGATTGGACTGACGCGCCGCTGATCGGCATAATAGTCTAAAACGGTCGCTTACGTACCTACGTCACTGCTGCGAAACGGTACTTGAGATTTTAATTTCGTCATGCCAAACTGATATTGAAATATTTCAATTGCTCCGTGCTGGCCTAACAATTCAAAACTAAGCTGTTAAATATATTCGTTTAGGCTTTTACCGCTATTATACATTATAGTATAGTGCCACCGGGAAGTTATGATGCGTGGGAAATATGCGAAACTGTCTGCATTCCTAAGAAGGGACGTGAACTTTCGATCGAAAGTTTGTCGATAATTTAAATTATTAAAGTCATACAATTTATCGACAAACTTTCGACCGACAATTCACATCCCTTCTTAAGAACATTTCTTTTTTTTATGTAATCCGGTATGGTTGTCTGAGTCGGAGGGGCCAAAGCGCATGCTCCGACCAGCCAATATCACCTCCGAGAAGGTAGGTGCCATACCGGAGACTTCCCTGGATTGCTGGCTATACTTTAGGCGGGCGGAATGTAGACAGTTGCGCATATTTCCCACGCACCATAACTTCCTGGTGGCACTATAGTACATAATACATCTTTGCATTATAGCAATGTTTTCGGTTCCGCGACTGGAACCGACTCACTTTATTTGTCGACGTTTCGTCCCACACTCCGGGGACATCTTCAGGACTCACGGTACTGCGACGACCTTGGAAGACACCCGACACATCGTCGTCCAGTCAAATGTCAACTGCCCCGATCGCTGCTGACGTAGATTGTAGCGATGCGAGGGTACTTCGGCCGATGCGGGTAGGTTCGACATCTCTTGCTGACTGGACGGACGACGTGTCGGCTGTCCTCCAGGTTGTCGCAGTACCGCGAGTCCTGCCTGAAGATGTCCTCGGAGTGTCGGACGAAACGTCGACAAATAAAGTGAATCGCTTCCGAACATTGCTATAATAAGCTGTTAAAATTTCGAAAAGCAATTTATAATGGAAGTAGGACAAATTTCCTATGGCCGAGTAATCCGCAGGATCCCTACTTCACTACTTCGTGTTGGAGCTCGGGCACGAGACCGCTGGTAGATTTTACGGAAACATTCAGACGGTCATCGACAACTGGCTACTCCTAGTGGGTCACAGCATCGGCATCGGAGATACCATTGCCGATCCTCAGTCATACGCCGAAATTCAGAAGGCCATCATGAAAGCCAAGGAAGACGTGATAGAAGTTATCCAGAAGGCCCACAACATGGAATTGGAACCTACTCCCGGTAACACTTTGAGGCAAACTTTCGAGAACCAGGTGAACAGAATCCTGAACGACGCTCGTGACTAGACTGGAGGCTCTGCCAAGAAATCCCTCACGGAGTACAACAACTTGAAGGCTATGGTGGTGTCTGGGCGGGCGCAAAGACCGTACCAAACTAGATACTTAGATGCGGTGCTCGATAAGTATATTCTCTGCAATCATGCTCCAAAACTCCGGCATCCCCTCTCCCTTGCTTGCAATATCGACAATCCTCGTATAGCGGAGAAAGACGGCGAGAAAACTATTTGTCTCTTTTTAAAACATTAGGTCCTTATGCATCGCTTCCTTTTACCGCTCGATTTAGGCCAGTCATATTCCTTTGTAAGTTCATATTCCTTTTGGCGGAGAAAGAGCAGAGCCTCAGCACCGCGTCTATCTAGTTTGGTACGGTCTTTGTCTGGACGCCGCCGCTGGTTTCTCTTGCGAGAGGTCCGACGTTCGAATCCGGTCGGCGTGTACCAATGAGTGGTTTTCTGACTGAAAAATTTACGTGTTTACCTACACCTGCTGTTTTTTTTCCAAATCGGTTCAGCCGTTTCGGAAAAAAAAGGAAAAGTGCTTGAGAGGGCATATTATCTCGGAAACTACTGATCCACAAGTTCCGCAACTACTCATCCGCTGGAGAAAATGATAGGCCTTTTTTTTTATGGAACCTGACACGGTTGGCTACATCACCTACAACATCCGTGATGTCAGCCCATAACACAGGGTGAACTAGGTGCCATGTCAGTGCTTCCCTTCATTTCATGTCGGCTACACTAAACTGGACGGAAAACACGAACTATTTACATAGCCGCGACGACGCCTCGACGAGATATTTTTTTTTACGTAACATTGCATTGTCTTCGTTACTGAACCAACACTAAAAATTTGAACTTCGTAGGATAAGAGGAAGTGGTTCTAATTTGGCTTCCAAGAATTGACTTACACATACTAACAAACCAACATACAAGGCAAGTTAAGCTCCGACACAGCCCACTCGCTTTTTTTGTGTACGTATCTGGTCACGGCCAACTTCAGAGGCCTGGAAGTCAGCAGTCATGAAAAAGATGCCATGCTAGCCACCTCTCACCTTGGCCTGGTCCTTCCACCGAGTCATGCAGCAGGTGGGTCTTGATAGTTATCTTGTCCTAATACTTTTCTAAACGTTGTGGTTGGTCTTGTGCTGTAATTTAGAGGAGTTTTTGCAGCACAACACGCGATTACTCTGCTTACCCCGATTGTCGCGATTTTTTGTTATGAAAACTGACACGGTTGGCTACATCACCTACAACATCCGCGATGTCAGCCCATAACACCGGGTGAACCAGGTGCTATGTCAGTGCTTCCCTTCATTTCATGTCGGCTACACTGAACTGGACGGAAAACACCAACTATTTACATAGCCGTTTCGCTCAGTGTGGGTGGTGGTACCAACCCGGCCGGGATGAACCCAACCACCTAGAAGATAAGAAAGGAAGGGACCCACAGTTTATCGTGGAATCCGAACCGCGGTCAGCCTCCAACGGTCGAGCGGTCACCCGTCCAAGTACTGACCGCGCTCAGCTGTGCTTAACAACAGTCTACCGACCGCACCACTGAGCTACCGAGGCTGGGATAAAGCGGGTGGTAGGTATGTATGTATGTATGCATGTACATAAGTCAGCAGTCACCAAACACGGCTATCTCCCAAAGCGTCAGCTTCAAGATCGGAATGTTGTTTTGTTGTTACAACCAATCTCTGCGAATTAAAATGCATGAAATCGTTTCACGGTGACGCATACCTGATTTTATCGTTTTTTTTTTCAAGAATCTTCGTGTGGAGATAACCTTCAGCGGATGAAGATAAAACTGTAGAGGTGCCATCAATTTGTTGATGTGAAAGAATATTTTAAAAATAGTATGGAGATGAAATTACAATTCTCTTGGGGTAAGCCAGAGCCGACTGTCATTGTCTCCCTCTACGGAGACAAGCCATGCTGCATCGTCATAGCCCCACTGCGACGTTGCTATCGCTTACTCGCTCTCGCTTGCCTACCGATGACAGGAGCGAGAGAGAAACATGAAATCGCTCACCCTTCATCGGGCGACCGACGAAATCTTCTTTTTCTCTCTCGCTCCTGTCATCGGTAGGCAAGCGTAAGCGAGTAAGCGATAGCAACGTCGCAGTGGGGCTATGACGATGCAGCATAGCTTGGTCTCCGTAGAGGGAGACAATGATAGTCGGCTATGGGTAAGCAGATCCGTCAGCCTAGGTAGCTCAGTGGTGCGGTCGGTCGACCTGTTAAGCAACCCTGAGCGCGGTCAGTACTGGATGGGTGACCGCTCGACCGTTGGAGGCTGACCGCGGTTCGGGTTTCACGTAAAACTGTAGGTCCCTTCCCCTTACCTTATACTAGGTGGTAGGGTTTATCCCGCCCGGCTTGGTACCATCGAACTGAATGAAACGTCGTTAGAAACATCTACGTAAATAGTTCGTGTTTTGCGTCCAGTTCAATGTAGCCGACATGAAATGAAGTGAAGCACTGACATGGCACCTAGTTCACCCGGTGTTATGGGCTGACATCACGGATGTTGTAGGTGATGTAGCCAACCTTGTCATACATACATATCACACACGCTGAATCCCGACAATCGGGGTAAGCAGAGTGTGGTGCCGGTACTTAAAAAGAATAGCCCCACTGCATCTCTCCCCGTGCATGTCGTAAAAGGCGACTAAGGGATAAGGACAAGATGCCGTGCTAAAGGGCGACGGGCTCGCCACCTCTCACCTTGGCACGGTACTTCCACCGAGTCGTGCAGCACGTGGGTCTTCGTGTCTTACTTGCTGCTTGATCGATTTAATCTTGTTCGAATACTTTGCGAAACGTGGTGGTCGGTGTTGTGCTGTAATTTACTAGAGTACTTGCAGCACAACACCGATTACTCTGCTTACCCCAACCTTGTCAGTTGCCATAAAAAAGCAGAGTTTTTTTTATAGAAAGCACATGTGGACACCCATAAGGTGTCTAACGACGCCCATGGACATTCGGTCGCGTGCGGGAATTGGGAATGCCATGCCGGCCTGACAGCTGCCTATTCACGCCCCTCTTGAAGGACCCGAGACTATATTTGGGGGGAAATATGTGGGCAGGTAGAGCGTTCCAGAGTCTACCAGTTCTGTGGAGGAGAGATCTGCAGAACCGATTGGTACGCATCCGCGGTAAGTTCAACGTATAGTTGGGGATGCAATCCCTGCCCAGTAATCTTCCCTAACGTAACGGATTGGTGCCACCGTACTGGTCGTAAGATGACCGCATAGCAGGCTCGGCTGTGTTCTCATCTAGTCCAGTAATAGCCAGCAATCCACATCGAAGACTCCGGTATGGCACCTACCTTCTAGGAGGTGATATTGGCTGGTTTGACGGAGCATATCCTGTGTCTCGTATAGGTAAATATATTCTGTGAAAATTTCAACGGGCTACCGCTTCAAGAGATACAGCCCTCGGGAAGACAGACTGACAGACAGACGGACAGACAGACGGTGTAGGGTTAGTAATAGGGTCCCGTACGACGGATACGGAACCCTGAAAAATACATTTTTTTTACTACTTAAATTCATTGTTATAAAATATCTCTAAAGCCAGAGTTTCACTTTCGATTCATGGAATTATTATCAGTATCACCTAGCTTTTGCCCGCGGCTTTGTCCGCGTGGATTTAAAAACAGAATTCGAAATTGAAGTTTTGATATTGTGACGTTGATGCTTTTGTTTTTTTTTGTCTTTTATATTCTCTCTCTCCCGTCCATACCATACTTTATTTGATACTGCTGAGCCCTAAGGCTATTTAGCGTGATGGTATATAGCCTATATGTTATTCTGATGTATAAGCTAATAGTACTGTAAAGTCTCATCAAAATCCGTTCAGTAGTTTTTGCATGAAAGAGGAACAAAGATCCATACATCCATCCATCCGCACAAACTTTCGTGTTTACCTATAATATTAGTAGGATAATTATTCTCGGCTTTTTATCTATCTAATCTCAAATTGTTTACTCGCGTGCCTTCTATCAGCTGCAAATTGACTTTTTGTCGGCATGTAGTAAGGTATAATATACATAAGGTGAATGTATGCAATGTGTGAGAATTTTTTTATGTAAACCAACATGGGTGGCCGTGTCGAGGGACCAAATGGTGCAGTCGACAGAGCCAAAAACACCTGACATCGCGAAACCACGCTCAGAGAGGCGCCATGCCAGCAGATTTGCGGACTGTTGCCGATCTGTCTAGAGCAGCTGTTCTCAATCTATGGTCCGCGTACCACCAGTGGTACGCGGACCATAACGCGGAATGCTTCGAGGTGCTACGCGAAAGAATTAAACATTATGCTCTACAAAATTTAATCAGCGGCAATAAAAATAGTGTCATAATCCTAATTTAGAAAAAAAATTTGATGAACATAAATATTAATTTAATTCTGTTATTCTTAGCGTTATAAAAGCCCACTGAAAATATATTAGAGTATGAGGAATATGTTAAGCAAAACGTTTCAGAAGTAAATTCCTTGTGAAATAAATTTTTACATTTAGATACATTTGCATTCGAGGAAAGAGAATCAAAAGAAAGAAAGAAAGAAAGAAAAACGTTTATTCAGCTAAAACTATAAAATAACAAAACAAGATTAAAAAAATGTAAAAAACATTTTTTAGCTGAAATGGAGCAGACACAGCACGATGCAAAACCTAACGAGTAGGTAGTTGCGGCTGGTTTTAAGTCTGCCCCTTACATTAATGATGCCCTCAGAATCATTAATTGAACTTTTGTGTGATGCTAACCTCAAAAGAGAATTTAAGAATTTAGATAAAGAAGATAAACAGTATCATTATTAGCTTCTTGTAGGTAGGTAAAGGTGGTACGCCGTCAAACATGGTGACTTAAATACAGCGCTGAATCTAATGAAATATTCACTAGATTCAGTACAGGCTGTGTCCAGTCCTTTTTTTTCTCTTCTCTTCACAGCTATAGTTAATCTAGTCTAGGTGTTGTACTTAAATTTGAAGTGAAAAATCAATATTTCTTATTCTTATTCTTAAAACATAAAGAGTTTGAGAACCCCTGGTCTAGACTGTTAATACGACGTTTGAAGACACCCAGGTTAAAGAATAAAGCAATCACACTCGCTGGAAGACAATTCAACACCATTAGCGGTGCGACAAAACGATTTTGAGAACGGAATGCCCTTTCTGTCGTATAAAATCTTTTTGCCTTCAGTTTAATACGTCTAGGTTATTACGTTTGATAAGATTAGATAAAAAATTCGATATTCAAATATCACCTTCCATTCACCTTCCATTCACCTTCCCATTCACAATATGTGATATATATAAATAACACAAAGACGGGCGATAAAAAGTGTTTTTTTTTCTTTATAATTTGTTTTTTTTACAAACTGACACGGTTAGCTGCATCACCTACAACATCCGTGATGTCAGCCCATAACACCGGGTGAAATTGATGCCAGGTCAGTGCTTCCCTTCGGTCGTGCCGGCTACACTGAACTGGTCGGAAAACACAAACTATTTACATAGCCGTTTCGATCGAGCTTTCGTTCAGTGCGGCAATACCAACCCGGGCTGGTTACACCCTACCACCTAGTAATATAAGAAGGGAATCATATCCCTTAGTCGCCTTTTACGACATACACGGGGAGAAATGCAGCGGGGCTATTCTTTTAAAGTACCGGCCCCACACGGTACAAATTAGTATATCCATCATAATTACATACACACATACATATCACACACGCTGAATCCCGACCATCGGGGTAAGCAGAGCAATCGGTGTTGTGATGCAAGAACTCTGGTAAATTACAGCACAACACCGACCACCACGTTTCGCAAAGTGTTCGAACAAGATGCAATCGATCAAGCAGCAAGTAACCTGATGCATGACACGGTGTAAGTACTGTGCCAAGGTGAGAGGTGGCGAGCCTGTCGCCCTTTAGCACGGCATCATGTCCTTATCCCTTAGTCGCCTTTTACGACATGCATGGGTAGAGATGCAGTGGGGCTATTCTTTTTAAGTGCCAGCCCCACACGGTACCCATTAATTATTTCACATAATATTCTGTGAAAATTTCAACCGGCTACCTATTGCGGTTCAAAGCTAGGACAGACGGACGAACAGACGGCGTAGGCTTAGTAATAGAGTCTATAGTTAGTCCATACGGAACCCTAAAAAACAACTATCTGACTGACAACGCACAGCCTAAACCGGTGGGTCTACTAGATGCGTGAAATTTAGCAAAGGAGTTCTTTTTTGGAGGTTTTTGAAAATTCATCCTTTAAAGGGGTTAAATAGGGGATTGAAGTTCGTCATTTTTGAAGTTAGAAATATGAAATTAGAAGTTAGAAAAATTTCTATTTAGGTTTCTGTTTATAAATAAAAGTCAGTTAAATCAGCGTTTTTGGAAATGCATCCCCTAAGAAGGTTACATAGGGGATGAAAGTTTGTATTGAAGTTCGTCATTTTTGAAGTTAGAAATATGAAAATTCATGTTTATGAATAGAAGTTAACTGAGAGAGAGAGATAGAGAGAGAGATAGAGAGAGAGAGAGAGAGAGAGAGAGAGAGAGATAGAGAGAGAGAGAGAGAGAGAGAGAGATAGCATATATTGCGTCTACTCAAATGAAGTTATAATCAAAGATGCTGCGCAGCGACGTAATGCAAACTCTTTGGTTATGTTATATAGAACATAATAATATGCTCAGTAGGCTTATATTTATATTTTAATATATGTATTTTTTATATCTTGATTTGTCTGAGGAATTTTATAGTGTTACCAATTTCCACAGGGTCGGCCGGCCGTCACGGCCGCCGATCACAGCTCTGTGCCAATCTCGAAATAACGCGAGCGAAGCCGCTCGTAAAAAAATTATGTAAAACAATTTATGTGTCACTGAATTTCATCATCCTCGAGCAGGTAGGTAACATTTCTAATGAATCATTTGATTCGTTCGCGTAATTTAAATAATAAGAAAATTATGACATTTATGACTAACCAATATTAAATAAATAACGCTATTGTATAGAACATTTATTATTCATTGTATACATAGAGGTATATAGTAACTACTATATGAACTGAATTATAGGTAATTCTTCCGGAAAACTGAAACAAGTTTATTGTTTAGCCGTTGAGGAAAAAAATATTCATTCGGAGTTAGGGCTCGAAGCTGTGACTTACTAAAGATTTAACAAAAAAACGGCGCCAGTGTACGTCCACGGCCGCCAGTGTAGGACACGTTTACTCCAACGGTCGTCGTCTCTTCGGCTGACGGGCCCAGCCCACTGCCACTTGAGCTTAGCCACCCGGTATCCAATATCGACTACTTTGGTGTGACGGCGGATTGCCTCGTTACGCTCCATATCACGTAGCGATATTCCGATCATGGCTCGCTCCATTGCTCGCTGGGCAACTTTCAACCTTTGGACAAGTCCGATAGGGATAGCCTTAGGGCTGAGCAGTATCAAAGAAAGTATTGTATAGACGGGAGAGGGAGAGAGAGAGAGAATATAAGAGACAAGCTGTGCCCGCGGCTCCGCCCGCTCTCATATTTCACTTCACTGCTAACCTCATAAGCTATTTAGCGTGATATTAAGTAGCCTATAGTTGATGGGAAGAATCAAGCTATTTTGTTTTATTAAAATCGGTTCAGTGGTTCTCGAGTTATAAGCGGACAGACAGACACTCAGACAGAAAGCAGACGTGGATTTTATTATAGGTAAGGAAGCGATCGTTAATGAAAGTAAAACATTTATTCAAAGAAACAAAACAATACTTTAACTAATATAAATGTAACTAAATCTAATTGAACTAACAAACTAAACTAACATAAAAAATACAAATCGTTTATTATAATATTTGCGTTTAAATCGGGTAGAGGCGTCGTGATAAGTCCACGCGGACGAAGTCGCGGCAGGCCTCACGTACTCTATGTACTTGCGCGCGCTAACTACCTATCGCCCGACGGGCCGCCGGCGGTCTTTTTCAGTACAAATTCGTCAGCCGCGCGAAGTATACATAGACGCTCGCCCACGCAACTGCGCGCAGCTGCAAAGCAATAAACACTTTACACTCGATCGTTAAGGTAAATTTTCGCACGCAGCGATTGGCGATGTGAAACAGTAGGCTATTAAAGCCCGAAGGTAGGAACATTTTCTATGGAGTGATTTATCTGTTACGAAGTAACTATTAAGTAATCTGTGGTCGCGGGCACAGCTAGTACAAGATAGAGTTTGATGAACGAACGAATCACGGACGTGTAGCACGTAAGAACGAATTTCAATATTGGGGGTAAATTTTGGGAGACAAATTAGAAAGCAAAAAACAAAAATTGCATCATGTGACGTAGGTATCAGTGGAAAGGAGAAAGAAATACAAATATATTATATCTTTTTAAAATTTAAAAACGCATTTCAACTCGACGAGTTGGCTCGCACTTTACGGCTTTATTCTTTTTGTCATTGTTTACTTTCAATAAAAAAATAAAAACCTTCTTTGTTATTTTTTTTAGAGCTTTTAACAATAATTATTTGTCAACACCAGCCCCATTGTGCTTATCTTCTCTACCCCTAAGGCGCCAGAGAGAAAGGGATAAAGAACTCTCAACGAAGTCTAATATAAATATTACTAATATATTTGAACATTACGTATTAAAGTTTGACAAAGACTCTTTACACCTGATTCACTTAATTAATAAGTCTTTGTAGTCAGAACTCTCAGCAAAATTGTTAATCATGCTCTCAAGCTGTGTTTTCGATAGACTATGCGCGGAGTTATTATGCGGCTAGTCACTAAAAACTTGTAAAAATATCTATAAAAAAAATACCCTGCGAAGTTTCTTGTCGGTTCTTCTTCATGGGTGCAATCGAACCGGATAGAACAAATTGTGACAAGTTCGAGCGCAGTCTAACTGCCATATGAATGATCAATAAACAATACAACAATACAATTATGTATTCGGTGCCCAGACCATGAATGAGATTTTCTATCTCGTTTAATGGACACCGACGTCGTTGGCACCGCTGCAATTCCGGCTCGTCTGTCCCTGGACGGGTTTTATTATTATTATTTTATTTTTTTTATGCTTTGATTTAAATTTTTAAGATAGTTACATATTATTTGTTAATAATGTTATTAAATTAATTTTTTTTAGATCGATTTGAATTTTATTTAATATTAATTAATATAATACAGAGAAACAGGCGTGACGTATGTAAGTATGTATGTACAATACAGTAAGACGTCGTGTAATAATTTAGTTATTAGTTATTAAGTTAATTTTATTTAATTAGTTTTACTGTAACTGTGTAACTGTTTTGCAATCCAATAAATAACATTACTAATTTATATAAATAAATGAATCAACTGTTAAGTTTTAGTCAGCTGAAGTGTGTGAGTTAGGTACTACAATTAAATCTGTTCGAGAAACTGAGTCATGTGTGTATTACGCATCAGTGTTGAGATAATCCTCGAGAAATTTCAACGATGTTGCAGCTAAAGTGGGATTGATACGATAAATCGATTAGTGCAGGGCGGATCTGCGGGCACATCAGACAGATAGAAAGACGAGAAAAATGTGCACATAGATAACCCGTTACCCGGTAATGTAGCAGGGCGAGTAAGTAATCTGCCAAGGTAGACGCAATCGGTAGAGTACTAGAATTACGTATAGTCAAGTAGGTATGTAGATATATAGCAGAATGGTAGAGTTCGACCCCTATAAAAAAAGTGAGTTTAAAAAGTGTGAAAAATGTCTTACCTCACTCAGTTGAAGTTTGCTGACAGTACGTCTATAGATAGAAAGACGAGAAAAATGTGCACATAGATTACCCGTTACCCGGTAATGTAGCAGGGCGAGTAAGTAATCTGCCCCAGTGTAGACGCAATCGGTAGAGTACTAGAATTTGGGAAAGTAACGTACATAGAAGAATGGTAGAGTATCCACCACTATCCAAAAAAGTGAGTATCAAAAACGTATGAAAAATGTCTTACCTCACTCAGTTGAAGTTTGCTGACAGTACGTCTATAGATAGAAATACGAGATAAATTTGCACATAGATTACCCGTTACCCGGTAATATTGCATGGCGATAAAATACTCGTAGGTACCAATGTAGATGCAATCTGAGAGTACAAGAATTTGTTAAAGTAAAATGGTAGAGTAGCTCTACCACTATAAAAAAAAGTGAGTTTCAAAAAAATATGAAGAATGTCTTATCTCACTCAGTTGAAGTTTGCTGACAGTACCTACGTCTATATCATTCGTAGCTGTTAGGTCATTCATTACATAATTAGTCAAAATTTTGAATTGATTGATAACCTTAAATTTAATTTCTTGGTTATCTACCGTAATTTTTAAATCGCAGCAAAAAAAAAACTTCAAATTTACCGCCAAAATTAATGCCAAAAGGAGAAGCTTGTTGTGTTAAATAAATGTTCAGCCGTATGACCTAAAATACTAACTAAGTATTTTAGGTCATACGGCTGAACATTTATTTTTTGAGTACAAGTCTTGTACTCAAATACACAGCCTGAAAATGGAGACATTGATGACGATGACTGTACTGTACTGATTGGTTGAACCCTCGGTGCGTTAGTTCGACCTGAGACTGAGACTCACTGGGCCGGTTTTTAGGGTTCCGTATCTGTCGTACCCTATTACTAATGGGCTACCCTGTCGTACCCTATTACGGGACCCTATTACTAAGCCTACGCCCCGTCTGTCTGTCCGTCTGTCCGAGGGCTGTATCTCTTGAACCGTAATAGGTAGCCCGTTGAAATGTTCACAGAATGTGTTATTTATTACTTATTATGGCCGATATACCAGCAAATAATAAAAATAAGAAAAAGTACAAAATTCACGGGGTCCCCATACAAGAAACTTAAAAGTGTATGCGCGCCATCTACCGAAAAGACTATGAAGCATTTTAACAAATATACATAGATGGCGGAGTGGCGCTGACCATGACATGGCGATAAGGAACCCTCGGTGCGCGAGTTCGACTCGCACTTGGCCGGTTTTTTGTACACGCTATATTATATATAGTATAGGCCGCAATGTCTAACTGTGTAAAATATTGTACTGTATTTTTCGAATAAACTCACAAACAAGCAAGCATAAGCATAAAATAACTATATACTCCAGTATCATATTTATACAATTTGTCACATTTACTACAAATTGTCGTTCGAGTTCGACCTTACATGCCATCACTACAGTACCTACACTGTAATGAATTTATTTTCAAAAGGTGTTTCATTCCGAGTTCCGAGCAAAGGTATCAAAGAGCGTCGTGTTTTGCTGCATGCCTTAGTACCGAACCGAGCGCAGAGCCAAGCTGACGTGCGGCCATCTTGAATGGAATCTCCCGCGCTAACATCGAACGAATTCAAATTTTTTGACGGTTATTTTTTTTTTCGCATAAGGATTCTAGTCAGTTTTATTCGCTAGTACTGGATATTTTAGTGAAATTAAAGCTAAATTTAGTGGTTATTTATGATTGCTTTCGTATTGAGAATGCAAGTTATAGTGCGGATTTAGTGAATGAACAATCCAGTGTAGATAATTTTCAGTGGCTGTGAATAGGTGATACGAGCAGTTTCGAAGATCTTTCAAGATGTAAGTAATACATATATTTCATGTCATAGCTATTAATCTCAGGCATTTTACGCGCGTGACTGTTAACAGATAATACAATACAATACATTTAATGTTTTATCTATCAGTGTATGCGAATAGCACATGCAATCGAGTCGTAAATCGAAAAACAAACATGACTTCTTTAGAAATATGTACTTAGTGTAGATAACCATATTATGAAATGTTGAACCCCAGTAGACTGAAAATAGGTAGATAAGAATAATGGTTAGCTTGGCATGGATAGCTTGACAGACTAATAATTTGACATGACAGACTAACTTGTCAGCCTCGATAGCTCAGTGGTGCAGACAGTCGACTGTTGCTGTTGATTGTTAAGCAACGCTGGGCGCGGTCAGTATTTGGATGGGTGACCGCTCCACCGTTAGAGGCTGACCGTGGTTCGAATTCCTCGTAAAACTGTAGGTCCCTTCCCTCCCAATGTTACTTGGTGGTAGGGTTTAACCCGCCCGGACTGGTACCACCGCACTGAATGAAACGTCGGTCGAAACGGCTATGTAAATAGTTTGTGTTTTCCAACCAGTTCAGTGTAGCCGGCACGATCAAAGGGGGAAGCACTAAGATGGCACCTAGTTCACCCGGTGTTATGGGCTGACATCACGGACGTTGTGGGTGATGTAGCCAACCGTGTCAGTTTCCATAAAAAAAAATCCCGTGCATGTAGTAAAAGGTGGCGAAGGGATAAGGTCAAGATGCCGTGCTAAAGGGCGACAGGGTAGCAACCTCTCACCTTGGCACGGTCCTTTCACCGAGTCATGCAGCAGGTGGATCTTCGTACCTTACTTGCTGCTTGATAGTTATCTTGTCCGAATACTTTGCTAAACGTGGTGGTCGGTCGGTGGTTGTATTGTAATTCACAAGAGTCCTTGCAACACAACTCCGATTACCTCTCTGCTTACCTCGATTGTCGGGATACAGCGTGCGGTATGTATGTATGTATTATTATTATTTTATCTATATATTTACATTTTTTTTATATTAATTTTGCATATTTATACCTAAACTTAAAATCTAAAATTAATACAACAAATGGAGTTTCCACCACCGGCATGTCGAGCAGGGCTGCCTTCTGGATCTGGCCCTTGACCCAACCACTCAGCGAGAGCCTCTTAAGGTTTTCGGTTTTATTATTATTAAAAACAAAACAATAACAAACGAAGACCAAAAACACATAAAACTAATATAGGTACATATAACAGCTGTACCGCACCTAAAATTGTTACATAACATAAATAATTGAAATGTTTGTAAAAATGCATAGGTAAGTATTTTCAAAAAGTCCCTGCGCAGTTTCTTGTCGGCTCTTTATTCGTATGTACCTAACATCAAAACATCAAGTCATCAAACTACATTCCAAAGACAACATGTTGCACATTCTAAAGTGCGATTTCATTGCACACTCATTATAAAATGCATGCTTATAAAACTCAATAACTGATCAAGCGATTTACATTAGATTTCACCCTGAAGCTTCACCTAAGTATGCCATATGACATATTGTTTTTTGTTTTATTTTTTTTTTATTTAGAACTTCGGTTTTTTACTTAGATTTTATATTCAGCATTATCCTTCCTTTTTCCTGTCGACGGCCGCCAGTGTAGGGACACGCACGGTGTTACATATTCTAACAAATAATGAAATAATGAAAAATAAAAACGTAAAAAATTAAGGGGATTAATTTAAAATAATAAAAACAGCCCAATTGCATGGTAGTGCGGAACCCTCGATGCGCGAGTCCGATTCGCACTTGGCCGTTTTTATTGTGAACATTTTCACATTTTGAAAATTAGGAAATGTAAAATCTTCTTTAAATGTTTTTCTTGTCCCCTTTGGCTCGTCCTTGCCTTGTCACTGTAAAATGCTACATTTATATTGCCTATATTGTTTATTGCTGTTTATTGTTTATTGATGACTCATATGGCAGTAAGACTGCACTCGAACTTGGCACAATTTGTTCTACCCTGTTATTTCTCTATGACCCTGTTCGATTACCACCCACGAAGAAGAACCGGCAAGAAACTTCGCATTTTAACATTGAAATTGTCTTTTCTATCGCATCAATCTAGTCCCCGATTTCCAGCGAGAGTGCGAATTCGCCCTGGTGTCGTGAGTTTTAAGGCTACGTGATTATTTAGTAGAAATAAATTTTAAAAGTTTGAGAGTTTTTGAGAACATCGCAAAAAAACGCTTAAAATAGTTTATAGGGAGTTTAAAAAGGGTACTTTTAAACATATTTCTAAATATATATTTAAAACTTTTATATTATTATATTGTAGATTGACTCAATATCTGGGGATGCCTTTTTGATTTTTTAAAAAAAGTGAAAAATTTGGGAGTTATGATTTTTTATTTTATTTTTCGTTACGGAGTTACGAGTACGAGTCGTCTTTATCTTGCAGTGTGAGTAGTTAAAATGGTTTTCGTGTATGCGAATACTCGAAAATTAAGAATTAAATTTTTTTTATTTAATTTTAATTTTAAATTGTTGACAATTTTTGTATTTTTGTCAAAATTGACATATTTCAGTATGAAATAATATGCCGCTTATATTAAATTTGAATACGTCCTAAAAGTCATTTTCAATGTAGCCGAACCGAAGGTCATGTAATGCATGAGATCTGTGATATTTTTAATTAATAAAATTTGCCCAATCTTTATCAAATCGAGTTCGTATCTTTGAAATCTGCGTTCAAGTTCATTACATCCTTTATATTGTTACAATTGCAGTCCTTGCGGAAGAAAAAACCACCCGGACAATTCTTGCTCTACATATTTTCAGCGATCGACTTTTAAAAGCCTCTAGGGATCGACCGGTCGTTCGAGATCGACCATTTGGGCACCACTGCTATATACTTACTTATGTACTTATATATCAAATGGTATATGAGGATCTGTCAATCAAAAACTAACCAATTCTATAAAATTAAATTTTACAGTAGAGCTAAAAAACTGAAACACCTATAATGGAAGCAAAAATGTGTTATTGTTTAAATGCAGTGTGGTACTGAAAGCCACTCTGATTAAAGGTAGCCTTTCAGTTTTTTAGCGTCTGCTTGTCATGTCATGTCATTGGTCACCTTTGTTTGCACTTATCGGAAATTTCTATGCAAATCTGTCGAGTTTCGATAGAAAAATATTTGATGGAGTTTCGAGAGGTCACCTTTTTAGGGTTCCGTATCCGGTACGGGACCCTATTACTAAGCTTACGCAGTCTGTCTGTCTGTCCGTCCGAGGGCTGTATCTCTTGAACCGTAATAGGTAGCCCGTTGAAATTTTCACAGAATATGTGTTATTATGGCGGATATAACAAACATCAAATAATAAACAATTTAAAAAGTAAAAAATTAAGGGGGGTCCCCATACAAGAAACGTGTTTTTGAAGCGAAAACTTCTTTAGCGGCGCTTGGCACTTTTTTAGGTGGGTAAAAAATGTTAAACTCGCGTCAGATCTCGAAAAGCGACAGATTTATTTTTATTATTTAAAATGTAACCTTAAGTCATTGCATTAAGGGTTAAGTTACGAGTGGCTCGGGATCAATTCTGTTCGTCTCTCAGTGACAGTAAAGCCGAAAGCGAATCAAGGGAATCCGATATCCGTTTGGTCGTTTATGTGATTTCGTGGCTCAATGGTAAGAGTGTAGGATTTGTATTTTTTGACCATGGGTTCATCCCTCAAATTTTTTTTTGTTTTTTTTCTTTTGTTTTCTTTTTTATGCAATGTTACGGTGTTTAAATTTTTTTAGGGTGTTTACTTTTTTTTATAACCACCTAAGATTTATTTTCGGACATACAAAAAGTTTTCACTTCTGCCGGCACTCCCGGAGTGCGACTGAGGCTTTTTTCTTTCAATGTGTTTTTTGTGGTGCCGAAACCTCGGTGCGCGAGCCCGACTCGCACTTAGCCGGTTTTATAGGATAGTGTTAGTTATGATCGAAAACGGTGTTTTCCGTGCTAATTTTAAAATACTTCTGGACAGTTTTGATCGAAAATGATGATGGGGATCGATGGATCTGTGGATTTCGATCCCGAGAAAAAAAAACTACTTTTGTCGGAAGTGGAATTGGTTAGTTTTGATTGATTCCCAGCTCTTCATATATAAATGTGGGGCCGGTAATTAAAAATAATAACCCCACTACATATCTCCCCGTGCATGCCGTAAAAGGCGACTTAGGTATAAGGACGAGATGCCGTGCTAAAGGGCGACAAGGTAGCCATCTCTCACCTTAGCACGGTCCTTCCACCGATTCACGCAGCGTGTGGGTCTTCGTGCGTTAATTGCTGCTTGATAGTTATCTTGTCTTAATACATGTGATATGCTAAACGCGATGGTCGGTGTTGTGCTGTAATTTACAAGAGTGCTTGCAGCACAACACCGATTACTCTGTTCACCCCGATTCTTGGGATACAAAATGGTTAAAAAAAATTACCGATTGTAACATACACGTTGTACTTATGAATGCAATATGCGTACTGTACTCCATGTTTTCGCAATCAAAAATCTTCAATGAAGGTTGAATAATTTGCAAATGGCTGGCTGGCTCGTGCAAGAGGTATATTATTGTTGCAAGTCACTGTGAGTGTGTGGGTTGTAGTTTGATCTACATTTTGTTGCAACTTGCCGGCTGTTGAATCTACTTTTTTTAATATAATCCGGTATGGGTGGCTGAATCGGAGGGGCCAAAGCGCATGCTCCGACCAGCCAATATCACCTCCGAGAAGGTAGGTGCCATACCGGAGACTTCCCTGGATTGCTGGCTATACTGGACTAGATAACACAGCCATGTAAGATGACCGCATAGCAGATGCGGTCATCTTACATCCAGTACGGTGGTACCAACCCAGTCGGATACAATTTGAGCCTAGTCACCTACCGGAGGAGGAAGGTTCAAGAGTAGGTACAGTTTTAACGTTACCACCGCAGCTAGCGGCCTCTCATTTTCGAATTTTGAAAGAATGTTCTTACTTACTCGAGCTTCAGTGGAAAACGAGGGGTCAGTCACTTAGGGAATCTGGTGTACAATGTTTGGTAATCTCAGGTAATCTTAGGTGGGAGTCCGAGGAGTCTGGAAATCTAGGCGGTCCCGAATAATCCCAGAGAATCTAGGAATCCCAAGGGAATCATTGGGAATCCGATCAAAGTCTTGGTAATCTCAGGTTATCTTAGGTGAGAGTCCGAGGAATCTGGAAATTTTAGGCAGTCTCTAGTAATCCCAGGGAATCTAGGAATCCCAGGGAGTCTAGGAATCTCAAAGAAAGAATTGGCAATACGATCAAAATCTTGGTAATCTCAGGTAATCTTAGATAATCCTCTAGGAATCTTTGGTAATCCCTAGGAATCTTTGGTAGTCCTTAGAAATCGTACGAAATCCTGGAATCTTTGGTAATCCTAGAAATCTTTGGTAATCCCTTAGAAATCTTTGGTAATCCCTTAGAAATCTTTGGTCGTCCTTAAATAATCTTGGAAATCCCTAGGATCTTTGGAATCCTTCGGAATCTGAAAATCACAAGGTAATCCTGGTAATCGCCTACAGGTAACCTGGTGTACACTTTTTGCTCTAGTGACTAACCCCTCGGTGGAAAACATCGTTCGGGGTGAAATTCTAACAATATCTGCTGGTTATTTACAGGGGGTTGCCTGGGCGAAATTGCATTTAAAAAAAGTCCACCTTCTCCACCGCACGCAACTTTTTTTATGGAAGCTGACACGGTTGGCTACATCACCTACAATATCCGTGATGTCAGCCCATAACACCGCGGGTGAACTAGGTGCCATGTCAGTGCTTCCCTTAATTTCATGTCGGCTACACTGAACTGGACGGAAAACACGAATTATTTTCATAGCCGTTTCGACCGACGTTTCACCCAGTGCGGTGGTACCAACCCGGCCGGGATAAACCCTACCACCTAATAAGGTAAGAAGGGAAGGGACCCACAGTTTAACGTGGAATCTGAACTACGGTCAGCCTCCAACGGTCGAGCGTTCACCCATCCAATTACTGACCGCGCCGGACCAGTCGACCGACCGCACCACTGAGTTACCGAGGCTGTGTTACAAATAACAATTAACAGGCCCAAAGGATTGTTTTGTAGTTGTATGTATGGCAATTGGCATATATGGTTGACATCAAAGATTTAAGTTTAAAGACTTACATATTATGCGAAACGTCGACTTATTAAGTCGACGTTTCGCCCGCTACGTCACGGGCTTCTTCAGGAGCTGCGGGAGTTCCTGGAGCCGACGTCTGGTGTCCGTTGTACCAGACGTCAAACTGCTCTTTTTCGAAGATTGTAGCTGTGGGTAGGTTGCACAATATCAAAATGGTGTACAACGGACACCAGACGCCGGCTCCAGGAACTCCCGCAGCCACAGAATATTTAATAGGTACTGAAGAAGCCCGTGACGTAGCGGGCGAAACGTCGACTTATGTAAGTCTTTAAACCTACTGTTAATCCGGAAACTTAAAAAATTAAGACATCAAAGATCTCTCTAGATCTTTGGCTGCATCATCCATGAATCACGTAATGTAAGGTGAGATTATGGACGAAGTATATAATATAAGAAGCATATAAGTGCGGCATAGCAAAGGCCCTAAACCATATAGATTTGTCGGCTGCCATTATATACATAATGTATTTATATAAACACTTCCGTCGCCACATTGGTTTAGATAAGCAGATTCAGAATTTTTACCTACCCATAGAGCGAAGAAGGTTCGAACATTGCCAATCCATGTCACTAGATCAGCGATTCCCAATTATTTTCGTCTACGGAACCCTAAATGATGGTCCTTCTGTTGGCGGAACACCAAGTCAATTAAAAAAGTTAATTAGCTATTGTGAAAATAAAAACTAAATTTATATGACCTATACATAATTTTTGATACTAAATTGTTGGCGGATTATCATGTTTGATTTTAATAGCAAAGGTTGAAATTAAAAATGTATTACACGTTTTTGATTAGGTAGAGCGTTTTGTGCTTTTAAACGACGAATGGACAAGTATGTATTATATAAATTGTAATTCATATGTATTTAATTTAATCTGTAAATAGTAATTTATACGTTTAATTAACTAGTATGTACTTATATGTAGTGTATACTGTATATTATAGTATATTATAGTTATTTTCCTTATATTATATTCACGAGTCAGTAAGCCTAGTAGTACTGACTCGTGATTATATTTTACATTCCCACACTCAAGTCTTTTGCTACTACCTACTTATATCTCACAACATACAACTCTCAAACATCCAAAGGTTGACTGGGAGAAATCCCTGTAAGGGATGAGTCCGCCTTTGCCCTTCGTGTAAATTTCTTATTGTGTGTTTATGTTAAATGTTTTTTGGAGCAATAAAGTATTTATATCTATCTATCTATCTTTTTTCCGGCTGTAACCCACGGAACCCCTGTGACACTTTCGCGGAATCCCAGGGTTCCGCGGAACACCTTTTGCAAACCGCTGCGCTAGATTCTATTATTTTTAACCCCCGACGCAAAAAGAGGGGTGTTATAAGTTTAACGTGTGTGTGTGTATGGGTGTGTCTGTTTGTGGCATCATAGCTCCCAAACCGACTGGATGGTGGATCGATTTGGATGCGGTTTTTTTTATTAGAAAGCTTGTTTAAACGGCATGGTTCTTAGCTAATTTGTAATCAAGTAATTAAGTAATAAAAAAAAAAATTGCATTCGCATCCCCATTGCAATCCGATTTGCATGCGGGTTTTTTTAAAGGCTTCTGCGATGGCAGCCACGAAATAGTTAAATTACAAATTTAAAAAACCCCCGACCCTGAAAACGTCAAAAATAATTTCCGTTTACTTACTTAAGTACATTGGAATGCCCATATCTCAAATAGTTTAGCCGTGCGAAGCGTTACAGAGTCTCGTTGTACAGAGTACATAAAAAGGTCTTAATTTTTTTTAGTTGACCCCCTCCCCACTCCAGAAAAAAAAGTTTATTAAAATTCGTAGGCAGCAAGCGCGCGAAATGACAAAACGCGTTCTTTCGAAGTGTGAAGATTGGTAAGTAACTAATTATAGAATGATTTCATAATTAATAGCCTACAAAATACAACTATAAGTACATTAATACACTAAAACTAAAACTAATCTAAAATTTATATCCAGAAAACCTACAAAAAATAAATTTCTGAAAAGTCCGCCGAAGCCCCGTCTCTGCCGACGCCAAGTGTACCCAGTACGCTCGCCGCGTTACCCCTCTCAGTCTCAATACTAATCCGCCGTTTAAGGAATGCTTTGGAGCGACGGTCGCCAGTCCTCTCCGCGAGAAGCTTTCCCAGCTTCTCCGTGAAAACCTTGGTTTCAGACGACCATGGTCCCAAAGTCTCCACGGCGAAAGGTTGAAACTCAAAGCAGTCACGCAGCGAGCTATACAATCTCGTCTTGGCGGCGGCAGCCTTGTTTGCCGCGGCCCCGGCAGACAAGGAGGTAACGGGAACATGGCTGGGGGCCAGGGTGTCCACGCATGTGGCGTCCCACACTAGAGCCCTCCCCCGGCTCCACGGCAGTAGGGTCATGCCGTCAGGTCTCTTATGGTCACCGCGGCTAAGGCCAGGTGGCTCCAGCATGGACGGAATATTGACTGAAGCCAACGCTCGCTTTATGATGTTATTTAAACCGCAGTGACGGGAGAACCTGCCGGCACTCCTCTGACAAGACAAGCCATGAATTCCGGAGGAGTCTACGTTCTCACCGCAAACGCAGACGTGTGGTTGACACAGCCTCGCACCCAGACGCAGAGCAACAGCAATACTGACCGTGACTCCGTCTAGGAGCGTACCCAGATTAGGTGACGGGTCATAATTAATTAATATCGATAACGTAATATCGACTAAATCACTGCACTAGGTCATTACGTCAACATTCCTTAAACTTCCTCGGAGCTCGCGCTCATCACATGAATATGAATTAGATGTCATTTTCAAGATAAATCCATTAGCTATAAAACGTCATAATTTTCTCATAACTGCGGTCACTTTCCTACAAATTGAGAAGAAATATAAAAAAAAATAGTTTTTTAACTTGTATATCGAATGTCGAAGGCTGTATCTCAAAAATTACTTTCGTATCGATATAAATTTAGCACTTGTGTTTAGGAAATTTAATGTAGATTAAGTTCTTCTTTGAAAATTTGCTCCTATTTGTAACCGTTTTTCTGTAAAATAAAAAAAACTACGGCTAGGGACACTTCGGAGGGGAAATGGGGTGAGAGGGGGTAGGGGAGGAGGGCAAACGGCATTTTGTGGGTTCAGCGGGATCGAATTAGTAAGAAAACACCGTTTCCGAAAAAGTAATATGATTTGCTTCGAAAACTCATACATAACGGAAGCCTTTTTAAAAAAATTTGCCTAGTCAATCTGTGAAATGTTTAACTCTACTCGGCGCGGGGGCACAGCTGTTGGCTTAGCCCCCAATAGATAACGAACCATTTCGCAGAACGGATTTATTTCGTCACAGTCCATCGCAACTGACTAATACTTGACGTATATACATTGCTGGTGTCTTCGGCCTGACCGTCGTGAGAACTACTTGCTGGAGGTCGCTACACGAGTTTTAGGTTTCAATTAAATATGGGTCAGGTACCTAAGTGCGTCTAGCTAGCTAGGGGCGACCATTCCCGACTCTTCACACTCACATTAGTAGCTGAATAAAATGTCTTTCGTTAATCTCCTATCGTCCATTCTTCCAACATGACCGAACCACCGAAGCATTACCTTGTGGACGAGTTCGCATAAAATTGTGACAAGATAGTATAAACTGACTCTAATGGTGTCTGTTTGTATGTACTTACTGCTCCGTATTTTTTTTTTAATGAAAGCGCGCCATATGGCTCAAATTACGCCCATGAACATTCTGTCGTATGCGGGGGTTGCGAATGCCATGCCGGCTTGAATGTGTCTATCTATACCAAGGTGTTCTTCGAAACTAATGGAACCTAAAATAGTGCCCCTAGCTCCGCTCGCGTTAAAGTGAGACTTAGCGGAAATACTTCCAACGATAGCACAGATTACTTAATAGTTACTTCGTAACAGATAAATCACTCCATAGAAAAAGTTCCATACCTTCGGCTTTAATAGCCTACTGTTTTACGTCGCCAATCGCTGCGTGCGAAAATGTACCTAAACGATCGAGTGTAAAGTGATTATTGCTTTGCAGCTGCGCGCAGTTGCGTGGGCGAGCGTGTAGGTATGCGTCGCGCGGCTGACGAATTTTCACTGAATTAGATCGCTGGCGGTCCACCGGGCGGTAGGTAGTTAGCGCGCGCAAGTACATAGACGGCGGTTACACGCTCAGTTTGGTATTAGTTCAGTCCATCAGTCTGGTTAAACTGACGCCAGACTAACCGTTTAATCATAAAATGTTCTTGGACTGATGGACCAGACTGATGGATTTTTAAATATTTTGATAATTTTCGTCAGTCTAGCCAGGATAGACTGACGGCAGACTGATAGTGCGAACGCATTTTACGTCTGGCGTCAGTCTGGCATCAATCTGGTCCTCAAACTTTTTACGGTGGAAAGGTTGCGTGCGAGACTTGACTCTTTTTATATTATATGTTTTGGTGGGATTTTTAGTTTTCCGTATCCCATACGGAAGCCTATTACTAAGCCTACGCCGTCTGTCTGTCTGTCCGTCCGTCCGTCTCTCCGTGGGCTGTATCTCTTGAACCGTAATAGGTATCCCGTTGAATTGTTCACAGAATATGCCTTATTATGGCGGATATAACAAATAATAAAAATTTGAAAAAGTAAAAAATTAAGGGGGATCCCCATACAAGAAACGTGTTTTTTTCAATGTTTTTTTTTTGTGGTGCGAAACCTCGGTGCGCGAGTCCGACTCGCACTTGGCCGGTTTTTTTTTTCAAGTTTATCTAGATACTCGTAGGTGTAGGTAGAGCGAGGTGTAGAGTAGATGCCGATATCGAAGCTCATTCGCCCAGGTACTTTTTAGGGTTCCGTATCCGTCGCACGGGAACCTATTACTAAGCCTCCGCCGTCTGTCTGTCTGTCTGCCCGTCTGTCCGAGGGCTGTATCTCTTGAACCGTAATAGGTAGCCCGTTGAAATTTTCACAGAATATGTGTTATTATGGCCGATATAACAACAAATAATAAAAATAAGAAAAAAGAAAAAAATTCACGGGGGTTCCCATAGAAGAAACCAAAAAGAGTATGCGCGCCATCTACCGAATAGAGTATGAAACATTTTAACTAATCATGTATTTTAACTAATATGACGCATTTCATAAACACGCCATATATGGCGTGAGTGGCGCTGAACGTGACATGGCGATACGGAACCCTCGGTGCGCGAGTTCGACTCGCACTTGGCCACGGAGTCCTATGGCGTCATAATACCGGGATTTCACTAACAATAACGAGTGTTACGCTACACGTCAGACATCACACGTACGAGTATATGTATGACATTTTCAGCCAAACTAATTATAACCCGAATCCTTGTCGCGAGATATTGTGTTACAGTAATGTAAATTTTGGCCTCCGCATAATTTAGATAACGCCACACATTGTATTGCTTTGCCAGTAGCTTCGCTCGCGGTAAAGTCGATATTCTCGGCGCTGGGCTGCATTGGCGTATCTAGGGTTATTTTCCAGGGTGGGCCTGGCCCCTGAAAAGCGATGGCCGATGAAGCCGAAACCCGATGTACCTACGCAAAAAAAGTAGGTAATTTGAAGTGTTGAGCCGTATTTCGACCATTGATTTCGGAAAGTTTCTTTACCTAAATAAAATTAAACAAAAACATTTTTTCAAGTGTTTATTTAGATTACCTGGATGGAAATGGCATTTTATGTTGATTCCTCAGCTGTAGATTATTTAAGTGTTTTTGTGTGAAATTATTTAAGTGCCCACCCTAGAATTTTGTGTTTGCAACCCAACATCCTGGGGTGGGCACCAGACACTTCTGGGGTGGGCCGTGCCCACCCGGCCCCCCCTCTATATACGCCAATGCTGGGCTGGCAACTTTTTGAAAGTTTAATAGGCATTGAGTTATGTAACTGTAGGTCCCTTCCCAGCCTTCCCTTGCCCCTTACTAGGCACTAGGTGGTAGGCTCAAATTGTAGCCGTCCGGGTTGGTACCACCGTACTGGATGTAAGATGGCCGCATAGTAGCCTCGGTTGTGTTCTCCTCTAGTCCAGTATAGCCTGCAATCCAGGGAAGTCTCCGGTATGGCACCTACCTTCTTGCAGGTGATATTGGCTGGTCGGAGCATGCGCTTTGGCCCCTCCGACTCAGACACCCATACCGGATTACATTAAAAAAATGTAAAACAGATTTATTGTGTGAAAGATCTTGAGTTTATATATCGAAGAAAAAAAATGAATACGTTTTCATTTTATGTTTCCGTATCTGTACGGAACCCTATTACTAAGCCTCCGCCGGCTGTCCGTCCGTCCGTCCGTCCGTCTGTCTGACTGTCTGTCTGTCTGTCTGTCTGTCTGTATGTCTGCCTGTCTGTCCGTCTGTCCGTCTGGCCCACAGATGACCTACCTTTAAAGGACTGTATAATATTGAACCGTAATAGGTAGCCGGTTGAAATTTTCACAGAATATGTGTTATTTATTATAGCGGATATCCGAACAAATAATAAAAAAATTAAAAGTAAAAAATTAAGCGGTGTTCCCATAGAAGAAGCGTGTTTTTTTCATCGTTTCACTCTATTTTATTTATTGTAAAAACGGTTATACATACAAGCGTCAAACTTCGTGTGATTATAGTGCAAACTCTAAAGTATAAAAACTAATAATAATAAAAACCGGCCAATTAAGTAGTAGTACGGAAATGTCGGTGCGCGAGTCTAACTCGCACTTAGCCGGTTATTTTTATTATAAAATATTAATATTTTATTATAATACAATAAACAATAAACAAAAGTGCTTATCTTGGTGCCATGTCTGTAGTCGTGCCGGCAACACTGAACTGAACGGCAAAATTCGAACTATTTACATAGTCGTTTCGACCTTACATACACTATCACGGACGGTGCTCTGTGGAACTAGCATCCCTTATTCCCTGCCAGCCGTCCTATCTCCGCATGACTCGTCGCAGAGAGACTCAGCACCCTTTTGTTGTTGACATTGGGCTTTTGAGAACCAATCGGTTCTCTAAATCGTTTCTTTGTCGCACCGCTAGAGTGAGGAAGTGTTTTCCGGCGAGTGTATTTCAAGCGTCGTATTAACGGGCTAGACAGCCTAGCAACAGTCCGCAAATATGCTGGCATGGCACCTAACTGAGCGTGGTTCGCGAGGAGAGGTGATTTTGGCTCTGTCGACTGCACCATTGGTCTCTCGGCACAGCCACCCATGCTGGTTTACATAAAAAAAACATCATTCAGTGCGGTGTTATCAACCAGGGCGGGTTATATCCTACAACCTAGTAAGGTAAGAAGGGAAGGGACCTACAGTTTTACGTGGAATCCGAACCACGGCCAGTCTGACCCCTTGACCCACAAGTTGGGCTAAGCTATTGTTTGAAACGCTTAGAATTTATTATGTTTGTACAGCTGCTTAAACAGAAATTTGTTACTCACTCAGTCTGTTCTAAGATAAGTATAGGTATTTTTATTCATATTTTAAAACTGTGCCCGCGAATTCGTCCGCGTCGACTTATCACGGCGCCATCTATTTTCAAACCATCCAGCAGGGACCCACTCAAATATTCACACAAAATGTCATCCAAATCGGTCCAGCCGTTTAGGAGGAGTAGGGTTACGTACACACGTACAGAATAATTATATATATATTACAAGCTGTGCCCGCGGCTCCGCCCGCTCTCATATTTCACTTCACTGCTAACCTCATAAGCTATTTAGCGTGATAGTAAGTAGCCTATAGTTGATGGGAAGAATCAAGCTATCCGTAGAATTTTGTTTTATTAAAATCGGTTCAGTGGTTCTCGAGTTATAAGCGGACAGACAGACATACACTCAGACACTCAGACACTCAGACAGAAAGCAGACGTTGGATTTTATTAAAGGTAAGGAAGAAGATGTAGGAGTATCATCATTCTGAAATTAATGAAACTGTTTAGTTATTTTTTTCAGACAAACCGCCGATACGATACGGCCGATACGTTTAAATCCGGTTAAAAATTATTGGATTCTTGATTTTCTTTTTCAAACAAAAAGTACAAAAAAAATTTTGTTAAGTGCTCTATCTTAAAAACGGTAACTCATACAAACATCAAACTTGGTGTGATGTGTAAACCCAAAATTAAAACGACAAATAATATATAGCAGCCAATTACATAGTACAATTTGTACCGTGTGGTGTGGGGCCGGTACTTTAAAAGCATAGCTCCAATGCATATCTCCCCGTGTATGTCGTAAAAGGCGACAAAGGGATAGGTATGACTCCCTTCTTATATTACTAGGTGGTAGGGTTCAACCCGCCCGGGTTGATACCACCGCACTGAACGAAAGGTCGGTCGAAACGGCTATGTAAATAGTTTGTGTTTTCCGTCCAGTTCAGTGTAGCCGGCACGACCGAAGGGAAGCACTGACGTGGCATCAAGTGCATCCGGTGCTATGGGCTGACATCACGGATGTTGTAGGTGATGTAGCCAACCGTGTCAGTTTCCATACAAAAAAAATATATTGTGGTACGGAACCCTCTCTCTCTCTCGGGCTCTCACTTGGCCGGTCTTTTTAGGGTTCCGCACAAAATATGCTAGCTACCTCTACAAAGGCACCCTTATGGCAGGACGCCGATTTTTTTCTCTATGGAAACTGACACGGTTTGCTACATCACCTACAACATGCGTGATGTCAGCCCATAACACCGGGTGAACTAGGTGCCAAGTCAGTGCTTCCCTTCATTTCATGTCGGCTACACTGAACTGGACGGAAAACACGAACTATTTGTACATAGCCGTTTCGGCCGACGTTTCATTCAGTGCGGTGGTATCAACGCGGGCGGGATAAACCCTACCACCTAGTAAGCTAAGAAGGGAAGGGACCTACAGTTTTACGTGGAATTGGAACCACGGTCAGCCTGTAACGGTCGAGTGGTCACCCATGCAAGTACTGACCGCACCCAGGGTTGCTTAAGAACAGCCGACCGACCGCATCACTGAGCTACCGGGGCTGGCTGTCGCAGTCAGTCTGTCTTTCTGCTACCTAAATATTCAAAAATTTAATGGTTGTACCTGAACAGAAATATTTTCTCAGATATTAATGGGAGACGAAGCGTGAAAGCAGGATAAATGCTGTGGAAATGCGCGCATGGAGGAGTATGTTTGGAGTTACAATGAAAGATAGATTGAGAAATAGTGTAGTGCGAGAGCGCAGTGGGCTGAAAGAAGATATAGTGACAAGGATTGAGAAAGGAATGCTTCGGTGGTTCGGTCATGTTGGAAGAATGGATGATAGATAGGAGACTAACGAAAGAAATTTATGGAGCAAAATATGTGAGTGAAAGAGTCGGGAAGGGTCTCCCTAGACGCACGTACCTGGACCAGATCGGGCATCTGCTCAAAAAGGGTTAAGTGAGTAGTACCTAACCGACGAGCATGCATGAAGAACATCATGAGAGTGGAAGATGCGGCAGATGTGTGTCAGGATCGTGGCGCGTGGAGATCCGTTCTCTCTGCCTACCCCACCGGGAAACAGGCGTGATGCTATGTATGTATGTATGTATAGTATTAACGCACTAGTAGATTTATGTTGCTACCTAGATATACTTGGTAGACGGTGGCGCCATGAATTCACAATGGGTTTAACGACACCGCACAGAGCACGCAACAAAATATAGTTTCGTCTGCAAATTGTAAAAAAGTTAAATTTCAAATTTAAAAAACCTGCGGCACATTAAAAACCTTGAAAAAGTAATCAATAATTTCCGCTTGGTTAATTAAAACCGTTTGGAGACCGAGTTGAACTAATCGGTCCCCCGACGCCTTTAATTAACTAAGCGGATATATATATTTTTTTATTTTTTTGAGAGTTTTTGATGTGTTGGGGGTTTCTTTATTTGTAATTAAACTTTTATTTCAAACTTTTTAAGATACGTAAGTTGAACTTGTGAAATTATTTTGTTAGCTTAGGTTAGGTAAGTAAGGTTATAAGTACATATTTTGTTTGAAATAATTTCTGTTTATTTACTGAGTTTTAAAAAAAATTGCACCGACTTAAAAAAACAATTAAAACTGAAAAGTGTTAAATAATATTCTAGTTGTTTTTTGAAGTCGCTGCAATGATTTTTAAAACAGTTTTGGCTTCTCCAGTCGGGTGAAAACTTTTCAATAAAATACAAAATAATGTCTGTTTTTATTCACCCATCTATGCAAAATGACATGAGTCCACCTCAAGGGCAGTATGTCTGTCGATCTGTCCGTCTGTAGTCAACCGGTTCCTTGCGAAGCTTTAGCTATATTTATTAAATGTTGTGTTTTTATTTTATTTTCTCTGCCAATCGTTCAGTTTGAGTCCGCTGTTGGTAAATATAGTTTTTTCCAGTCGGCTGTTTTTATAATGGACCGGATGTTACGATAACCTCGCGAGCGACATCGACAATATATCGTGGCGCATTAAAAAAGGTAAAAGCAAAAAAAAACTTGGTAGTTCTTGAGCCTTACGGATGAGGAGCAGTATCAAAGAAAGTATCCTTCCTTCCTTCCTTATTCCTTTCCTTATTCCTTACCTGTAATAAAATGCAACGTCTGCTTTCTGTCTGAGTGTCTGAGTGTATGTCTGTCTGTCCGCTTATAACTCGAGAACCACTGAACCGATTTTAATAAAAAAAAATCTACGGATAGCTTGATTCTTCCCATCAACTATAGGCTACTTACTATCACGCTAAATGGCTTATGAAGTTAGCAGTGAAGTGAAATATGAGGGCGGGCGGAGCCGCGGGCACAGCTTGTAGTATATATAAACGGAATTTAGTGTCGAAACGCAATACACAACCGTTATGTACCGTGTGGGACCGGGGGCCGGTCTTCAAAAGAATAGCCCCACTGCATCTCTCCCCGTGTATGTCGTAAAAGGCGACTAAGGGATATGACTCCCTTCTTATATTACTAGGTGGTAGGGTTTAACCCGCCCGGGTTGGTACCACCGCAATGAATGAAAGGTCGGTCGAAACGGCTATGTAAATAGTTTGTGTTTTCCGTCCAATTCAGTGTAGCCGGCACGACCGAAGGGAAGGCTGACGTTGCACCAAGTTCACCCGGTGTTATGGGCTGACATCACGGATGTTGTAGGTAATGTAGCCAACCGTGTCAGTTTCCATAAAAAAAACACATATAACATAGAATAGGAGTATTACTAAGTCGCAATGGGGACTTAAAACCTTTACCCAAATGATTTAATAGATCGAAAACTCTATCCACAAGTGACTCGCTTGAGTATTGCGTCCATAATTCTTTTACTAACCGGAGTTGTGCTACTTATGACAACTTCTTCTCCTGTCTTGATATATTTCATGTATCACTCAGCCATCTCAAAAGGTCAGCGATCGAAACAGTAAATGATAAAACAGGTGTTAAAGCGGGCAGATGAGAATTGAGGGTAGGTTGGGTTGGTTTTCTTGCTAGGTACATGGTAGGTATGTACTTCTTATCAATGTATCTCCTATGGTTAAGTAATTGGTTGATTTTCGTGTGTTGGTATTAGTTAGTTTTTGATGTTTTCTTTCTTTTACGTTAATTTATTAATCATGAACGCACTTAATACGGATAACTTTATGTAGAAAACTTTATTGGTCTCTGTGTAATTAATGTTAGTACTTACTCCTTTTTACGATGACTATGTTTTCCCAATAAAATAAAATAAAAAAAATAAAATAAAAATAATCGCGCACGAACTTGACGGATTAGACATACCAAAGCGCAAGTGGTACTTGTAATATTCCTTAGCACCTTGGGAAATCTGCCGCCCCTAGACCGCGGCCTTTACGGCCTTAATGGGAAATCCAGTACTGAGATAGTCGCTGCTATGTTCATTTGTTTCCACTTTCGTTCTCTTCACAAGATTAATAACTTAATATCCCTCACGGACACATAAGTTACTGGATGTAAGATGGCCGCATATCAGCCTGGGTTGTGTTCCCCTCCAGTTCAGTATAGCCAGCAATTCTGGAACTCTGGAATGAATGTCCTCTCGATGTGTTTCCTTCAGTTTACGACTTAGGATGTTTCAAGAGAAGCGTAAAAAGGCATCTGTCACGCCGGCACGGCAGTCCCCGTTCTAAACCGAATGCTTTTGGGCGTCGTCGGCCCAACAATCCACGCTGACGGCGCGGCGCCAAGTGTCTCGCGTATCCATAAAAAAACCTTGGAAGTATCCGGTATGGCACCTACCTTCTCGGAGATGATATTGGATGGTCGGAGCATGCGCTTTGGCCCCTCCGATTCAGTCACCCATACCGGATTACATGAAAAAAAAAGTTGAACCATTGGCATTGGTTCGAATGTCGTCGGTACAATCATGGACGCTGCTCGGAGGAACTTGCTTCCCTTATTCCTTGCCATCCAACCTATCCTCGCAGCACTCGCCGCAGAGAAACTGAACACTCTTTTGGAGTTCAGTGTTGACATTGGGCTTTTGAGAACCCATCAGTTCTTAAAAATCAAACGATTTGTCGCACTGATAGAGTGTGCAACTGTCTTCCGGAGAGTGTTTCCCCGAATCCTTTGCGACTCTTTTTCGGTGTTCAAGCAAATTATTTCAAGAAGTGTACCGCCAATATTACGTACCCGACAGATTAAAACTTCATCTATCAGCGCAGATCGATAGCTTTTTGAAAAAAATATTTGATTAACTTCGCTCGATAGAAAAAAGTCATGAACATGCCTCTGAATTTAGTTATAAAAACGAATTTAAGGCAACGTGACCAAATCAAGGCTATGGAAAAAAAAATTTTTATTTGTTGAATATAGGTATATCTAAATCTGTAGCTTTTTACTTTTTTTACTTTTTCGATCCGGAGTTTTGGAATAAAAAAATAAAAACCGAATTTTTGATTGTTTGATTCTGTTGCATCCTACTCCAACCAGTGAAAGCGGCACCTTGAAAGAGGAGTACGGGTGAATACGGGTTGACAGGGCCTTATGATTAAATGTCATAGTATCGTCATCGCGTGTGACTCGCTTTACACAAATCGATTTACACGTAACCTTGTAAACGTAACGTACGTTAGTAGGGTTGCCAACCGGACTTTAAAATAAAGTATCTTACGTTATTTTAGGTCTCCGTACTTTAAACTTTTGAATACGGGTCTTTCTCCGGATGGGCAGAATAAGCGAGTCCGGATCGAAAAGTCTTATAAAATGGATTCATAATACTTTCATATTTTTTTATATTGTAGATATGATTAAAATACTAGGGGGGGCCTGTGTCCTTTTTTTAATTCATTAATTAGAAATGCGATAAAAAAAATTCTAACTGCTGAAATCTTGACTTCACTGGCGCGTCCGGACTACACTTTGCGGTAGAAAACATTTTTTTTTCTTATCATCTATAAGGAATTACGCTACTTTGTATATGTTCTCTAAAACCTAGTTAGTTATGCTTTACCTTATATTTTTACTAAGCATGAATACGCTTTAGAAGACGAAATACGAATTATTTTATCTGCGTCCGCTAGTTTCATTTGATATCGGTGGCGCGCACGAATACGCTCATAGATCCTATATTATTGTAGCTGCGTGCATAGCTGTTAAAGCGAAAAAAAATATCAATCGCGCCGCTTCTGTGGCGAGGACAACACGTCTGTGCGTTCCTGTGCGGCCGTGTTATTAAGGTATGTAATCGTTTTCGGTGGCTTGGTAACCTATAAAATTGATTTCGCTGAACCAATTTTCTCGTTATTTATTTGACATATTACTATTATATTTTAATTAGAGATTGTCTTATTAGTCCTAGATCTCCAACTTAGAGAGCAATACTGTATATATAGATTATATTTGCAAATATTTTAGATTTTCCTTACTTTTTTGATTTCAGTGTCAATGACTTCGGTGTTTTCGGTGGAAATAGGTGCACCGAAGTCAATTTCAAAACCACCGAAAGCAAGAAACATATTTTTTAATTAAATAGCATGCCTATTATAACTTATAAACAGGATAACTTATGTATTTGAGGTTTAGAAATGAAAAAAAAAATTAAATTCACATAAATTTAAAAACATTTAAGACTGCAAACTCTACGTAGCAAAACCTAACTTACTGTATTCTATTGCGTCATTGAGAGTTTTCGTCGAATGAAGTACAAAAAAAAAACAACAGTTTTTCTTTTAATCGAAGTTAAATAGTATTATGCCGTTTACACTGTATTAACTAAATAACTTTTGAGACTAGTATATATTTCTTATTAAATATGTTTTGCGTTACGGTAGATCCGACTTTAGGACGAACTTCAGCTTTCCGAAGGCAGTCCAACCCAGTTGAATGTGTCTCTCTACCTTCTTGAGTAGGACTTGTCGACCTACCTAGCCGAAATATTTGTTCGAAATATACGTATTCCTCCACTTGTTCGATCATTTCACCGTAGATCAGACCTAGATGGCACCCTAGATGGTGCCTGCTCGGCCGACTACTCAATCAATGCTGGTGTTCCACAAGGATCCGTGATGTCGCCTACGCTGTTTCTATTATTCATTAACGACATGCTCTCGCTCGGCGAAATACATTGTTACGTGGAGGGCAGCACGGTGCACGAAGGGTTCATCAAGGACTGGAAGGGTAGAGAAGCCTCAGCAGCAAACGCGAGACGCGAAACTGTTGCTCGGGTTGACCAGATTCTCGAAACACCCCTTTGTAGTCGACAGAAGAGTTCTTCGAACTGCACGATTCTCTAAATCGTTCTTGTGCCGCACTCCAAAGGTGTGGAACGGGCTCCCAGGGAATATCTTTCCCCACTCCTACAATCCACGGATCTTCAAATCGCGGGTTAATAGCCTTTCCCCAGCGACATTAGTCAACCTCCAAGCCGGACTGGCACCTCCTCGGCGGTGAAATTGGTTGCGCCTGAAGCTTCAACCTCGGGTAGAGCCACCCAGTTCAGAAGCAATAAAAGAAATCCAGGTTCATCCTCAGGCCGACGTTCAGCGCGAGGTCTCGCGAGACCTCGTAAAGGTCGCTGAGCGTCTCTTGAAGCTGAACCCGGGTATGGGCGAGGAGGACAATGTTATCCGCGAAACGGAGATGACTGAGAAACTCCCCATTGACATTTATTCCAATGTTCTCTCACTCAAGCGTCTTGAACACGTCTTCAAGAGCTTTTGTAAGGAGCTTGGGTGAGATCACGTCCCCTTGCCTCACTCCCTTACCAAGGAGCATTTTTTTTAAATAAAAAGCGCGACATGAGACGACGAGCCACCAATAAGGTGCCTAATGACGCCCATGGAAATTCGGTCGTACGTTGGGCTTTCGAATGCCATGCCGGCCTGACAGGTGCTATTCACGCCTCTCTTGAAGGACCCGAGACGATACTTGGGGGGAAATACGTGGGCAGGGAGAGCGTTCCAGAGTTTACCAGTTCTGTGGAGGAAAGACCTGCAGAACCGATTGGTACTCACCCGTATAAGTCCAGCGTATAGGGATGCAATCCCTGTCGAGTGCGCGTTGTGCGGAGGTGGAAAGGGGACGGAAGGATCGCGTTAAACAGCTCCTCCAAGCATTCACCATGGATTGAATAAGCGATAGAACACACTTATGTCGCCGACATTCCTACGGAGTTGCAGTGGTTCTAGATCGCGGTACACGTTGGGGTCATCCACTAGTCGCAGGGCTCGACTCTGGATCGAAGCCAAAGGCGCAAGCTGGTATTTAGCTGAGCCAACCCACAAGTACGAGCAGTACCCCAAGCAGGACCTAATCTGTGCTATACAAAAGCAGCCTTTGGCCCAGCGTGAAGTACCGTCGCACCTTATTGAGTACGCTCAACTTTTTAGAAACTAGCTTGGCCTTGCACTAGATTATGGCGCCGAAAGTTTAGGTCGTGCGACAGTTCGACTCTGAGGACCCCGAGGTGATCGCTTAATTTTAGCGACGGGACCTGGAAGGAAGGAGCGGGTGTGAACGCCGTTCTTTTCGCACTGAACGCGCAGACTGTCTTGGAAGCGTTAAACTCGACCAAATTAGTACGGCCCCATTCGGAAATAGACCGAAGCGTTTGTTCGAGTTTTTTTTTTATGGTAACTGACACGGTTGGCTACATCACCTACAACGTCCGTGATGTCAGCCCATAACACCGGGTGAACTAGGTGCCATGTCAGTGCTTCCCCCTTTGATCGTGCCGGCTACACTGAACTGGTCGGAAAACACAAACTATTTACATAGCCGTTTAGACCGACGTTTCATTCAGTGCGGTGGTACCAACCCGGGCGGGTTAAACCCTACCACCAAGTAAGATTAGGAGGGAAGGGACCTACAGTTTTACGAGGAATCCGAACCGCGGTCAGCCTCCAACGGTCAGCGGTCACCCATCCAAGTACTGACCGCACCCAGCGTTGCTTAACATTCAATAGCGACAGTTGACTGTCTGCACCACTGAGCTATCGAGGCTGACAAAGAAGTCTTCGCCTCTTCTCATCCACAACGTCCCGTCTGGCTGAAGGGTGACTGGTGTAGGATCCGTGTACCTACTTTTGTCCGCATAAAAATGTATGTTGCCGAGTACTTAGCAGAATATCATTGGATGGGGCGAGTATTTTCATGGAGTCTCACAGTCACCGCCGTTTACCGATACAAGTTTTGGAGTATCTCGACGTATCGGTGGTCGATTTATTATTAGGTATAGTATTACGTGTGAGCTTTGCCGTGATAGCGAATTCAAAAGAGGAACGCTTAGCTAAAAAAAGAGTGGCTGAAGGACTTAGAAAAGCTAGAAATAAAAGCGACCCCATACTTTATGCACTTAACAAGGAAAGAGACCGGCAATATCACAAAAAAATTTTTTACAATATAATTAATCTGCTCAATACCTACTCATATCGAAATTGCACACAATTGTAGTTGGTATTGTTTGTTCTTTTGCACAGTTGCATAGTGTTTAAAGTGTTAAGTTATAAAGTAATTACACGATTTGATTTCGGTGACTTAAATATTGATTTCGGTGGACATCATATTTTTTTAATTCAATAACTTCATAACCGTTCAATCAATTTCGTTCCGTCCACTACCATTCGATTCTAAATTAATTCTAAATTATCTTTTGCCTGTGAGAATGTCTAAATTCAAAGAAAAAAAAAGTGCCACCGAAGTCATCGAAATATTGCGACGGCGGAGAAAGACCCTAACAATACGCGAAAATACTTTCTTTCAACTTTAAGCACAAACTATGCGTAAAAACGTTAACTGACAGCACTTCAGTGATCGAATATATACGTGGGTGGATTGAAAAGTTCGCGGCCCGACTATGAAAGAATAGACAATGCAATTTTCAAATTATTTTATTTTTCGACATAATCTCCATGACGCTCAATACATTTCTTCCATCTTGTTTCTAATGTCGTTGTGCCATTTTTAAAAAAAGATTCCCCGACGCCCTCAAAAAAGACGTCTACTGCAGCTTCAACCTCATTATTACAGGAAAATTTATTTCCTCGTAGGTGTTTTTTTTTTTCGGATTTCCACCTGTTCCCAACAGGCGGAAGTCCGATGGAGCCAAATCCGGCGAATAAGGCGGATGGGGCAGCAACTCAAAGCTGCAAATTTTTTCCTCGTTTTCTTGAGTAGTCGACGTTGCAGGTCTACCAGAGCGAGGGTCATCTTTAACGGTCTCACGGCCGCGTTTGAATTCAGCAGTTCACTTTTTGACGGTCGTATACGATGGACAGGATCCACCTCAGATCAGGAAAGGAAGTCCTTTCCTGATCTGAGGGATCCACCTAACGTCTCTTGCATGTCTTCATGAATCTGTTTTGGTGTTAGATCTTTTTTGTGAAGGTACTTGATTACGGCGCGATGCTCAAATTTGTCCATATTTCAGAATCGGCTCAACACGCGCACTTTGAACAGCCACAACTTCCAAAATATTGCAAATGGATATTTGAAAATGTTTACAGTGATAGTTTAAGAACGATACTTCGCTATGGTTGTATAAATTAGTGGACCGTATTTTGTTTTCATAGTTGGGCCGCGAATTTTTCAATCCACCTACGTACCTACTTAATACCTACATAAAATACCTCATCATCATCACTGCTGAATGTGCAAAGAGCACTAAACATATATGTTTCAAAAATTTTATAAGGACATAATACTTTTTAGGGATCCTATTACTAAGCCCACGCCGTCTGTCTGTCTGTCTGTCCGTCCGTCCGTCCGTCCGTCCGTCTGTCTGTCCGAGGGCTGTATCTCTTGAACCGTAATAGGTAGCCCGTTGAAATTTTCACAGAATATGCGTTATTATTATGGCGGATATAACAACAAATAACAAAAATAAGAAAAAGTAAAACTTTCACGGGGGTTCCCATAGAAGAAACCAAAAAGTGTATGCGCGCGCGCCATCTACCGAATATAATATGAAGCATTTTAACTTATCATGACATTTAACTAATATGAAGCATTTCATAACACGCCATCTAGATGGCGTGAGTGGCGCTAGCCATGACATGGCGATACGGAACCCTGGGAGCGCGAGTTCGACTCGCACTTGGCCGGCTTTTTTATGAGACTGTACTTTTTATTTACCGTCCCTGAAATCAGAAATACGTTAATTTTCTTCTAAAAGAAGTTGGCAACCCTAGTTATACGGGTAATACCGCTAACCTGCTACTTAGCGTTATGCTCCTAATTTGACGAAACATCAACATTTCCGTTTTATGAACAAGTTTTCGGAAGGCTGTGTGGGGGGACGATGCGCTGCTCTGTCGTATTGTAATGTATGTGACGTAAGATTTTTTTTAAAGGTCATAATCAAATAAAAATACTCACTCGTTTTATTGTTTACAAGCTGTGCCCGCGGCTCCGCCCGCTCTCATATTTCACTTCACTGCTAACCTCATAAGCTATTTAGCGTGATAGTAAGTAGCCTATAGTTGATGGGAAGAATCAAACTATCCGTAGAATTTTGTTTTATTAAAATCGGTTCAGTGGTTCTCGAGTTATAAGCGGACAGAAAGACACTCAGACAGACAGAAAGCAGACGTTGGATTTTATTATAGGTAAGGAAGGAAGGATAAGGATTGTATATTTTCATTCATAGGTAGGTAACCTACGCTTGTACATGTCGAAAATTTCGCCAGTTCTAAATTCAATGCGAAGAAGAACTGACAAACAAACTTCGCAAGTCACAGTGTTTTGTTAGTACCTTATAAGTATTATTATATTATAGTAACTTACAAATAATTAACCCATACTACCGCTCACAAGAGCACTAATATTTACAGCATAAACATGAATACTGAAGAATCTGACCACTCTGCCTATTTACATTACCTACATATATATGGTGTATAGTGCCATCGTCAATTTTAATATTTTTTATTGCACACGAAAATAAATGTAGGATCAAGAATGTCTAGTTTAATGCTATCCTTACCTATAATAAAATCCAACGTCTGCTTTCTGTCTGAGTGTCTGCGTGTCTGAGTGTGTGTCTGTCTGTCCGCTTATAACTCGAGAACCGCTGAACCGATTTTAATCAAACAAAATTCTACGGATAGCTTGATTCTTCCCATCAACTATAGGCTACTTACTATCACGCTAAATGGCTTATGAGGTTAGCAGTGAAGTGAAATATGAGAGCGGGCGGAGCCGCGGGCACAGCTTGTGCTAGTATATTTTACAAACTAACGCTTGGGGGATCTGAAAAATTGTATTGGGGCGGACAATGCAGTATACTAAAGAAATTATTATTATTATAATAAAATTTGTCATGTTTGCCTCGTTAGGGTTTCGTTAGTACAAAAAGTGCAAGTTTTACTCGCGCACGGAGAATTCCGTGGATCCGCTCCGCTATGTCATACCTGTCAAAAAACTATATCCGTCTACTTTTGTCTTTATGCAATGCAAAGTATAAAAACCTGTGGCGCCATCTATTATTCAGCAGCGTAACTAATATATTCTTAGCACGTCTCTTATATAGGGATCCCCCTTAATTTACTTTAGGCTTATTTTATTATTGGTTGGCACATCCGTTGTACAGGATGTTTGATGAGTATAGGTCAAGAAGCAAACCAGGTACTCCTGAGCTTATTTGGAGCAAAAAAGTTAGATGACATTTTTCTATACGGTGATCTTTTTTTTTTCCATACAAAACTAAATAATTTTATTTAGTTGTGTGGCCGGTACTTAAAAAGAATATCCCACTGCATCTCTCCCCATGCATGTCGTAAAAGGCGACTAAGGGATAAGGACAAGATGCCGTGCTAAAGGGCGACAGGCGCGCCACCTCTCACCTTGGCACGGTACTTCCGCCGAGTCATGCAGCAGGTGGGTCTTCGTGCCTTACTAGCTGCTTGATCGATTTAATCTTGTTCGAATACTTTGCGAAACGTGGTGGTCGGTGTTGTGCTGTAATTGACCAGAGTTCTTGCAGCACAACACCGATTACTCTGCTTACCCCGATTGTCGGGATTCAGCGTGTGTGATATGTATGTATGTATGTACCTATTCTGTGAAAATTTCAACCGGCTAACTATTACGGTTCAAAAGATACAGCACTCGAACGAACGAACATACATACAGACAGACGAAATAGGCTCAAAATGTATACGAAACCCTAAAAAACACTGAACTAGGTTTTGTATCTGTTGCGCGCCAAATGTATTGGTCTACGTCATCGTAACATGGCCAGTGGGTCTATTCACTACCAGCCAGTCATATAAAATACTAGCTTTTGCCCGCGGCTTCACTCGCGTGAAATTTGTATTTAAAAAGAAGGAAGTTATGCAGGAACATACCTACATACATACAGAAAATATTTCTAAAAATTTCTTCCCAATAAGACCATCCCTTACAGATTTATTATTTGTATTGAAGACAGATTGAGTGTAGTGATTGAGGCAAATTCTGAAACGAGCATTCGGCGTGTTTGTACGCTGTTCGTTCACAGACGGCGACCAGACGCCAGTGGCTGCGTGCTGCGACGTATAGCCCGGTTTTCTCAACCGTTCACTTCGAAAGAATGCGGCGCGCACCCTCCGCCCCCACCGCAATTGCCCGTCAGTACGGTGGAGGCGGAGAGCGGAGGGTGCGCGCCGCATTCTTTCGAAGTGAACGGTTGAGAAAACCGCGCTATATGCACCACCTCCCCCCCCCCCCCCCCCCCCCACACCCAGCAAAATGGGCTCACTTATTTTAGGTTATTTTGGTTTAATTGATTCGCAGGCTCGAATTTAGCAAAATTGTATTACAATATTTGGTTTTTATATATTATTACAATACAATATTTTGGTGTTTCAAGCAAAATCAAAATTTTGAAAAATTACGACAATACCACCATACTAAATAATATAAAGCATCTTTCGGTTGTTTTCCTAACTGCTTGTAGTAAAGCGAATAAAACATGAAAATTAGGTGCCACTCAACGATTCTTTTTTTTAATACTTATTCACACAAATTCGAAAAATTAAAACAATTACGTCCAAGACTGAGTTCTTTAATTAATGCTATGATTTTTAAGGTAGTGTATTTTTAAATTCTTATAATAAAACAGGCCTTCCAAAGTTTGAACTAAATCGTCGATATTATGTACGCGAATTACGCGAAGTTTTTTTTTTCATCACTGAATAGATTTTGATTTTGATGCTGTTTGCACCAATGGAAAGAACGGTTCTTGAGGCTCGCTATAGTCTATAGGCTGTCGCCCTTTAGCGCGGCATCTTGCCCTTATCCCTTAGTCGCCTTTTACTACATGCACGGGGAGAGATACAGTCGGGCTATTCTTTTTAAGTACCGACTCGACACGGTACTTACAGTCATTATATATACCTACACTACACACCTATTCGATATACGCACTAGATTCTCGATTTACGCACAACTGAATAGGCGCGCTGATTAAATCCCGGAAGACGCGTATTTGTCCAATGTCCACTTTAATTAAAAATGCTATTAATTTTACTTAGCTCTACACTGCATCACCTTGACACGTCATCGCTTTATTATTGCCTAAAAAAAATACCCCGACTTACGGCATAATAATGTGTCAAAAAGGTACATTTAAAAAAAATCATAAACAATTTATAAAACTTGACTGCTAAAAAAATTAAGCAAACAAGGAAAGATTAGTAGAAAATGCTCTAGTCGGGCTATCTGTATATTCGAATCCAACTACACGCCCGACTCCTTCGCTAGATCTTCGCTAGCTGATCTTTCTTGGTTTCCTTAATTTTTTAGCCTTGAATATTTTATGAAAAACATTTTTATCGTTTTTTCAAGCTCTTGACAATGGTACCCCCACGCGGGGGGATTGACAAGATGGCCGCCATTATGAATTTTCACGTTTTTTATGGCCATATGTTAAAATCCAACAGGCCGTTTAGGCTACAGCGCGTGCCGTAGAAATGGACATGCATACATGCACACATACATACACTCGAAAAACATTACCCTCCTTTTTGCTGCGGTCGGGTAAAAACAATTGCATTCAAGTAAAGTAGTATTAAATGCACTGCACGTAAAATTAGGAAATATCATCCAATGTGAAAAGACACATTTTTAAAATTCGAATGCTGTTCGCATTTTACGTTTAAAAGCCGTTACGAAACCTTAACACCACAAGTTTATGTTTATAGCTAACACGTGACGGCCTTGCAGGAGCGAGCAACGTCAAAATACGATCTTGACTGAAACAGTGTACCTAACTAATTACTAACTAGTTACACGACAAAATTGTCAGCCTCGGTAGCTAAGTGGTGCGGTCGGTTGACTGTTCTTAAAAGCGCATCTGTGCGCGGTCAGTACTTGGATGGGTGACCGTTCGTAAGAAGGGAAGGGACCTACAGACAGCGTACAATAATTTATTGTCTATTTATTACAGGTTGGCCCGAGCCACAGATTACTTAATGGTTACTTCGTAACAGATAAATCACTCCATAGAAAAAGTTCCCTATCTACGGCTTTAATAGCCTAACTAATGCTTCACGTCGCCAAACGCTGCGTGCGAAAATATACCTAAACGATAGAGTGTAAAGTGATTATTGCTTTGCAGCTGCGCGCAGTTGCGTGGGCGAGCGTGTAGGTATGCTTCGCGTGGCTAACGAATTTTCACTGAATTAGACCGCCGGCGGTCCACCGGGCGGTAGATAGTTAGCGCGCGCAAGTACATAGAGTGCGTGAGGCCTACCCGAGCGTACAATAAAATTATTGTCTCTTCCTTGCAGGTTGGTCCGAGCGTTACTGGCGGCTTCGCTGTTGCTACTCACAAATGCCTACTCATACGGGCCAGACATGCCGAGGGTTCCGTACTGCGGCAAAGAGAACACGAGGGCCAAGTGTTGCGAGGGCAGAATCGACGAGTGCTCGCATGAGATCAGAGGTGGGTAAATTGTTTATCTACATTGTTATAAAAAATTAATAAAGGAATCAGAGGACCGCTAAGTAAATTCCCGCGCAGGTGAGATTTGTATTTTATTTACCGTATATAAAATAACGTACAATTTAATCCCCCGACTCTTTTACGGAAGTAAAATGAAATTATTTTTGACATTTTAAGGGTCGGGGTTCTTTTAAATTTGTGATTACAAGTAATTCAACAATATCTATAGAATGACATTATAATTTATATTGGATCATAATTTGTATTTAACTTTTATTTCAAGCTTTTCTAAAAAAACTGCATGCAAATCGATCCACTTTTTAAGATAATTAATTTTCTTTTTACTTACTTCATTACTATGAAACGTAAGCCTACGCTGTCTATCTGTCTGTTTGTCTGTCTGTCTGTCCTGTTGCTGTATTTTTGGAACCGTAATAGCTAGCCGGTTGAAACAAAATATGTGTTATTATGGTGGATATAAGAACAAATAATAAAAAATAAAAAAAGTAAAAAATTTAGGGGGGTTCTCATACAAGAAACTTGTTTTTTCAATGTTTTTTTTTTGTGGTGGGGAAACCTCGGTGCGCAAGTCCGACTGGCACTTGGGCGGTTTTTTTATTCGATTTCTTTTCAAAACACTTAAATAGTTACAAAAACAGAGCAGACATAGCACTGTCGCCACAACAAATTCTACGTCCGCCATTGCTGCGAGTTGAAACGGAATTATGAATGAAGGCTGAGTGTGAACACTCGCTGGCGTTGATGCTGCCGCAGAAGTATTATGAGAAATAATTGCAGCTGAGCGGCAGGAGCAGTTGGCATGGTGCTGAGTGTAAAACCTCGCATAACACGCTGTCATCCCGCAGGTACGCTGTGCTACTGCGACCATTTCTGCACGCGCAACGGAACGCGCCCGGACGACTGCTGTCCGGACTACGAGAGCGTGTGCCTCGGTCTAGAGACGCCTCCAGAGGCCGCCTACTTGTGTGGTGCCGGAGAGACCAGGATGGAGAATTGCAATGAGTGGTGTGTACATACATACATTTCTGCACGCGCAACGGAACGCGCCCGGACGACTGCTGTCCAGACTACGAGAGCATGTGCCTCGGTCTAGAGACGCCTCCAGAGGCCGCCTGCTTGTGCGGTGCCGGAGAGACCAGGATGGAGATTTGCAATGAGTGGTGAGTACATACATACATTTCTGCACGCGCAACGGAACGCGCCCGGACGACTGCTGTTCGGACTACGAGAGCGTGTGCCTCGGTCTAGAGACGCCTCCAGAGGCCGCCTACTTGTGCGGTGCCGGAGAGACCAGGTTGGAGAATTGCAATGAGTGGTGAGTACATACATACATTTCTGCACGCGCAACGTAACGCGCCTGGACGACTGCTGTCCGGACTACGGGAGCGTGTGCCTCGGTCTGGAGACGCCTCCAGAGGCCGCCTACTTGTGCGGTGCCGGAGAGACCAGGATGGAGAATTGCAATGAGTGGTGAGTAAATACATACATTTCTGCACGCGCAACGGAACGCGCCCGGACGACTGCTGTCCGGATTACGAGAGCGTGTGCTTTGGTCTAGAGACGCCTCCAGAGGCCGCCTACATCTGCGGTGCCAGAGAGACCAGGATGGAGAATTGCAATGAGTGGTGAGTACATCCCAACAAACAAATTGGTACTAACGGCTGGTTGTTTTAGATCTTAAAGTGGTATATTGGATTAATATAACGCGTCGCTACTGTAGAGCTCTTGCCCCACCCTTATAGCACTTACTAACGCTATTGCAAGCTCTTGCCCCTTCCTTATAGCACTTACTAACGCTATTGCAAAGTCTTGTAAGACTAAAGAACCTTAACCTGTATAAGAAAGTGCCTCTATTAAACAGCTCGTATAACGCCTGTTAGTTGGGATACATACATTTTGTCAGCCTCCTCGGTAGCTCAGTGGTGCGGTCGGTCGACTGTTATTAAGCAACGCTGAGCGTGGTCAGTTCTTGGATGGGTGACCACTCGACCGTTGGAGGCTGACCGAGGTTCGGATTCTACGTAAAACTATAGGTCCCTTTCCTTCTTACCTTACTAGGTGGTCCATCCCGCCCGTGTTGGTATCCTTCTAAAATGTCGCTATCCTTCTAAAAAAATTAGAGTTCTATGGCGTACGAGGTATACCACTTGCATTAATCACTTCTTACCTAAGCAATCGTAAACAGTATGTAGAGATAAGCAGCTACAATAAGCACGGTGAGAATATACCGATTAAATCAAACCTACAAAATATAAGATATGGTGTACCCCAAGGATCTGTCTTGGGTCCATTACTATTTTCGATCTTTATCAATGATCTACCGAGCAATGTATCACGATGTAATATGTATTTATTTGCTGATGATACCAGCTGTACAATAGATGGTAAATCAATAAATGAAATAAACGAAAATCTTGTGATCACCCTAAAGGAACTAACATATTGGTTTACCAGCAATAACTTAAAATTAAATATGGACAAAATTCAATACATACATTACAAACTAAAAGAAAATTTTAGAAACAATTGTCAAACAAGTAGCATTCAATTAGATGAAACAGAATGCGTCACATTTTTAGGAGTAGAAGTTGATGCTAAGCTAAATTGGAAAAGACAAATTGATAGAGTATCTAAAAAACTTGCAAGTGCATGTTACGCTTTGAAAACACTGAAGAAAACGTCTACAATAAAAACTATGAAACTTGTATATTTCGCATATATTGAAGCTATTCTAAGATACGGCCTTGAGGTATGGGGTACGTGCGGAGAAGTAAGTAGAATATTAAGATTACAGAAGAGGGCTATTCGTATTATTACGGGATCAAAATGGGATGATACTTGTAGGCCTCTTTTTAAACAATTGGAAATATTGACTGTAATAAATTTATATATTTACATTATGAGCCTAGAGACCTACAATAACATTAATAATTTTGAAAAGCAAGGCAATCAGCAAAATCGATATGTACTAAGAGATAGAAGAAAACTTGCATTGCCAAAAGCAAGATTAACTTTAATGAAAAAGGGCAATGAATATATGTCCATTCTAATCTTCAATGCATTACCAAATTATGTATATAAGGGATTGTCAATCAAAAAGTAGATTTAAAAATGAACTCAGGAAATTCCTACTAGAACGGCCTTTTTATGCACTTAATGAATTTTTCACAGAATGTAAATAGCTAAATGGTATTTTTTATTAATTTAAAATTTTTATTGAATGACAATTTTTTATTTTTTATTGAATGACAATTTTTTTTTTATTGAATGAAATTTTTTTTTTATTTTTATTGAATGACTATTGCATGTGTTTCTTGCACCATAATAATGATAGGTTTCATAGTATTTATATTTACATTGCATTTATTTTTAAGGTTTTATATTATTCTGATGCATCTCTTATTGAATTTGGCTTTTTGAACATTGATTTTATTGTATTTTTGGGTTATTATGTTTTAAGGTTTGTTATTAATTAAGTAATTAGATTAAAGATTATGTCATTTTATTTAGAATTGCTTGTAATGGATCGTCATGCCTTGTAATGTGGTGTTACCGACGAGTTTTTTAAATAAATAAATACCACCGCACTGAAAGAAATAGTATTATAATATTCCGTCCCCCAGTTATTGTTTTGCAAAAATATTTAATGTACAGACACGGAAAGTCTACGATTTTATTATATGTATAGATAATTCCAAGCATCACCCAGATAGACGACACCAGTCCCAAACAGTGTTGCCAGACGGCTTCAATTGTTACGACTTTGAACCTGGCGTCTCGTTATTAATTGATTTATAAATTCTGGTACGCAGTGCACTCTTGTCAGGTCAAGAGCTTAAATTGTCATTCACTTTGTAGTTTATCTATTAAACCGCTTATGTAGTTGACTATAGTGTCTGATGGATGATGAGGCGTGTTTATTTGAAAAGCTCGTGGTCATAGGATTCACAATATCCGACAAACAGACGAAGACGAGGACAAAGATTAAAAAAATAATCTCACCTATCCTACATATATAGTGCCACCAGGAAGTTATGATGCGTGGGAAATATGCGAAATTATCAGCATTCCTAAGAAGGGATTTGAACTTTCGGTCGAAAGTTAGTCGATAAATTGTAAGACTTAATAACCTAAATTATCGACAAACCTTCGATTGAAAGTTCAAGTCCCTTCTTAGGAATGCAGACAGTTTCGCATATTTCCCACGCATCATAACTTCCTGGTGGCACTATACCCCCAAATATAAATCATCATCAATCAATACTAATAATAAATCTGTAAGGAATGGTCATAGAGTAAGTTTACTTCAAACATACATACATACAGACAGACGTTCCTTTATATAAGAAGTAGAGATAGAGATTAAAGCCAATTGTTCGGAAATTACAAAATATACAGGCTGATTTTTTTTATTTTTTTTTTATGGAAATTGGCACGATTGGCTACATCACCTACCTACAACATCCGTAATGTCAGCCCATAACACCCGGGTGAACTAGGTTTAGATTTCGCAATGACTACCTTACTTTAAGGCGGTGACAAACGCCAAATACGCAAAACATGCAAAAAGTGCGACAAAGAAGGTCCAAAACTGACCAATTGACACACATTCAGAAAATTAAAAAAATACCAACCTATATTTTGGTTCCTTACCAACAAAGTGCATTGCTGGTTTTTTTAATAATGAGTAAAAGTAAGTAATAAACATAAAATTAAAAATATATAAAAAAAGCATGAATTTTTGAAAATCTGAGTATGTGTGTATTATTACAATTTTACAATACCACCGATTCAAAGGTCACAAAGCTCTGAGAAAACTCTATTCAATTTTTTTTATTATTTTATCCACGAAAGGAGATAAAAATAAAAAACAAAAAACGCCTACATGAAATTATTGACGTAATTCTTCAGTCGGAAGGGTAAAATTTTTGCCTTCGTCAATTTAGCAGGCACTTCAATACTAGATACAATTTTAGTTCCGGGCTCGCTTGCTCGCTCCTGCCCTGCTGCGCCCGCGTGTCGGTCGTCATTTCTGTCTTCTGTGTTTGGATCGAATGGAAAAAAGATAGGTGGTTAGGTATATTTGTACCGTGTGGGATGGTAATTTAAAATAATAGCCCCACTGCATCTCTCCCCGTGCATGTCGTAAAAGGCGACTGAGGGATTTTTTTATGTAAACTGACACAGTTTGCTATATCACCTATAACATCCGTGATGTCAGCCCATAACACCGGGTGAACTTAGGTGCCATGTCAGTGCTTCCCTTTGGTCGTGCCGGCTACACTAAACTGGACGGAAAATACAAACTATTTCGGGATATGACTCCCTTCTTTTTTTCCGTCCAGTTCAGTGAAGCCGGTACGACCGAAGAAAAGCACTGACATAGCACCTACTTCACCAGTTGTTACGAGCTGACATCTCGGATGTTGTATTGTAGGTGATGTTGCCACCGTGTCATTTTCCGTACCAGTATACAGTACGACCGTATCAGTAATATCTCTCTTCTGTGGTATCTATCAGTATACGCTCCGGTACGTAACTTGACGGGGCGTTATATGCATGGCTTTCGTTGGTATAACCACAGAATAACTAATAGGTACTGTGGTATAACCATAGAATACTTATAATACTGGCGTATAGAAGCGACGCTCCGCCTCGAAGCGAGTTTGCTTCCCCCCGCGCCCCGCAGCCCGCGAGCGCTGTCTGGTCGACTTCTGGTGGACGGCTAGTCAGGCTGGCACCGACTGTCGAGAGGAGAGCGAGCGCACCTTCGAGAGGGAGTAGTAGCTACTTACACGTACGCGCGCGGTTCTTTCGCACTCACAGCACAGAACAACGATCGGGCCGGCCGCGCCCGCGCGCGCGGTGGACTTCAAACCTTTTTGTTCGCACTTACTTAGAGATGCAAGGCGCAATTTTGCACAAAAATTTCACTTGAAATTTTGCAGTGAAATTTTGCACTTTCTGCAAAATTACTGTGAAATTTTCATTCTTATGTGAAATAATGAAATTTATGTTACACAAATCAGATATCAATTTGGTTTCTTATTCTTCTTCTTGAGTCAATTTTAATGTCCTACTACTGAGCGCAAGCCTTTCCCATGAACATGGAAGGGAATTGTTATACATTTCCACGTGACAAGCTGGATTGGAAGCGGTGTCCACAACAATTTTATATGTACTGCTGTGCACAGGTTTCCTCACGGTGTTTTCCTTCACCGGAGCGAATCTTAATCATATGAACATTTAAAAAAAGTGGCCGCCATTTTGAACTTTTTAGTTACTGGACCGATTGCTTTCAAAGTCGATATCTGGGTGTCTGTGTGGGCTCTGAATACGAATCCGTTGTCAAAATTTAAAAAAAGTGGCCGCCATTTTGAACTTTTTAGTTACTGGACCGATTGCTTTCAAAGTCGATATCTGGGTGTCTGTGTGGGCTCTGAATACGAATCCGTTGTCAAAATTTAAAAAAAGTGGCCGCCATTTTGAACTTTTTAGTTACTGGACCGATTGCTTTCAAAGTCGATATCTGGGTGTCTGTGTGGGCTCTGAATACGAATCCGTTGTCAAAATTTAAAAAAAGCGGCTGCCATTTTGAACTTTTTAGTTACTGGACCGATTGCTTTCAAAGTCGATATCTGGGTGTCTGTGTGGGCTCTGAATACGAATCCGTTGTCAAAATTTAAAAAAAGTGGCCGCCATTTTGAACTTTTTAGTTACTGGACCGATTGCTTTCAAAGTCGATATCTGGGTGTCTGTGTGGGCTCTGAATACGAATCCGTTGTCAAAATTTAAAAAAAGTGGCCGCCATTTTGAACTTTTTAGTTACTGGACCGATTGCTTTCAAAGTCGATATCTGGGTGTCTGTGTGGACTCTGAATACGAATCCGTTGTCAAAATTTAAAAAAGTGGCCGCCATTTTGAACTTTTTAGTTACTGGACCGATTGCTTTCAAAGTCGATATCTGGGTGTCTGTGTGGACTCTGAATACGAATCCGTTGTCAAAATTTAAAAAAAGCGGCTGCCATTTTGAACTTCTTAGTTACTGGACCGATTGCTTTCAAAATCGATATCTGGGTGTCTGTGTGGGCTCTGAATACGAATCTGTAGTGAACATTTAAAAAAAGTTGCCGCCATTTTGAACTTTTTAATTACTGGACCGATTGATTTCAAAATCGATATCTGGGTGTTTGTGTGGACTCTGAATACAAATATGTAGTGAATATTTAAAAAAAGTTGCCGCCATTTTGACCTTTTTAGTTATTCGACCGATTGCTTTCAAAATCAATATCTGGGTGTCTGTGTGGGCTCTGAATACGAATCCGTTGTCAAAATTTAAAAAAAGTGGCCGCCATTTTGAACTTTTTAGTTACTGGACCGATTGCTTTCAAAGTCGATATCTGGGTGTCTGTGTGGACTCTGAATACGAATCCGTTGTCAAAATTTAAAAAAAGTGGCCGCCATTTTGAACTTTTTAGTTACTGGACCGATTGCTTTCAAAATCGATATCTGGGTGTCTGCGTGGGCTCTGAATACGAATCTGTAGTGAACATTAAAAAAAAGTGGCCGCCATTTTGAACTTTTTAGTTACTGGACCGATTGCTTTCAAAATCAATATCTGGGTGTCTGTGTGGGCTCTGAATACGAATCCGTTGTCAAAATTTAAAAAAAGTGGCCGCCATTTTGAACTTTTTAGTTACTGGACCGATTGCTTTCAAAGTCGATATCTGGGTGTCTGTGTGGACTCTGAATACGAATCCGTTGTCAAAATTTAAAAAAAGCGGCTGCCATTTTGAACTTCTTAGTTACTGGACCGATTGCTTTCAAAATCGATATCTGGGTGTCTGTGTGGGCTCTGAATACGAATCTGTAGTGAACATTTAAAAAAGGTTGCCGCCATTTTGAACTTTTTAATTACTGGACCGATTGATTTCAAAATCGATATCTGGGTGTTTGTGTGGACTCTGAATACAAATATGTAGTGAATATTTAAAAAAAGTTGCCGCCATTTTGACCTTTTTAGTTATTCGACCGATTGCTTTCAAAATCAATATCTGGGTGTCTGTGTGGGCTCTGAATACGAATCCGTTGTCAAAATTTAAAAAAAGTGGCCGCCATTTTGAACTTTTTAGTTACTGGACCGATTGCTTTCAAAGTCGATATCTGGGTGTCTGTGTGGACTCTGAATACGAATCCGTTGTCAAAATTTAAAAAAAGTGGCCGCCATTTTGAACTTTTTAGTTACTGGACCGATTGCTTTCAAAATCGATATCTGGGTGTCTGCGTGGGCTCTGAATACGAATCTGTAGTGAACATTAAAAAAAAGTGGCCGCCATTTTGAACTTTTTAGTTACTGGACCGATTGCTTTCAAAATTGATATCTGGGTATCTGTATGGGCTCTGAATACGAATCCGTTTTCAAAATTTAAAAATAGTTGCCGCCATCTTGCACTTTTTAGTTTTGACTACAGATTCATATTTAGAGCCCACACAGACAAGCAGATATCTATTTTGAAAGCAATCGGTCCAGTAACTAAAAAGTTTAAAATGGCGGCCACTTAATTTTGACTACAGATTCGTATTCAGAGCACACACAGACACCCAGACATCGATTTTGAAAGCAATTGGTCCAGTAACTGAAAAGTTCAAAATGGCGGCCACTTTTTTTAAATTTTGACTACAGATTCGTATTCAGAGCCTACACAGACACCCAGATATCAATTTTGAAATCAATCGGTCCAGTAACTAAAAAGTTTAAAATGGCGGCCACTTAATTTTGACTACAGATTCGTATTCAGAGCACACACAGACACCCAGACATCGATTTTGAAAGCAATTGGTCCAGTAACTGAAAAGTTCAAAATGGCGGCCACTTTTTTTAAATTTTGACTACAGATTCGTATTCAGAGCCTACACAGACACCCAGATATCAATTTTGAAATCAATCGGTCCAGTAACTAAAAAGTTCAAAATGGCGGCCACTTTTTTTTAATTTTGACTACAGATTCGTATTCCGAGCCCACACAGACACCCAGATATCGATTTTGAAAGCAATCGGTCCAGTAACTGAAAAGTTTAAAATGGCGGCCACTTTTTTTATTTTGATTACAGATTCGTATTCAGAGCCTACACAGACACCCAGATATCAATTTTGAAAGCAATCGGTCCAGTAACTAAAAAGTTCAAAATGGCGGCCACTTTTTTTTATTTTGATTACAGATTCGTATTCAGAGCCTACACAGCCACCCAGATATCAATTTTGAAAGCAATCGGTCCAGTAACTGAAAAGTTCAAAATGGCGGCCACTTTTTTTTTATTTTGATTACAGATTCGTATTCAGAGCCTACACAGACACCCAGATATCAATTTTGAAAGCAATCGGTCCAGTAACTGAAAAGTTCAAAATGGCGGCCACTTTTTTTTATTTTGATTACAGATTCGTATTCAGAGCCTACACAGACACCCAGATATCAATTTTGAAAGCAATCGGTCCAGTAACTAAAAAGTTCAAAATGGCGGCCACTTTTTTTTAATTTTGATTACAGATGCGTATTCAGAGCCTACACAGACACCCAGATATCAATTTTGAAAGCAATCGGTCCAGTAACTAAAAAGTTCAAAATGGCGGCAAGTATACATTGAAAATTTCACTTTAGCTTCACATACGATTCGGCTTAAAAATAATAAAAATGGAATACCTATTGCAAAGTTTCCAAAATTTAGTGAAACTTTCACTGCAAAATTGTCGTTTAGTTAGCGAGTAAAAATAAAACATGTGCATATAAGTTGATGTTTTTCTTTTTTTCTTGCCCTCCAATAATGTTAAGAGGTACATATACATAGATAGTCATAATTAAAAATGTTTCCTTTTAAATTACGTCAAATATAATTTATAATATTGTCCACTACAAACTTCTCATAAAGAGTGCCAACCCTGTACCCAAGTTATCGAGGTCGCACCAATACACGCAAAGGCGCCCGCGTACGTGAGCAGTAGGTACACATTTTCGGCCGCTTCATAGAAAATGTGACTAGTGTCACGGGTTTGGTATAACGCTGTCTGCGCTTGAGATGCAAGGACTATAGAACCGTGCCTAAATAAAAGTAGCCTAGCAACAGCGGCGCGCTGCGGAGCGGGGGCGGCGGCGGCGGCGGCACTGTGGTGGCGCGGAGCGGTGACGACGCGGCGGCGCGGCGCGGCGCGGAGGAGCGGCGGCGCGGCGCGGAGGAGCGGCTTGTTATTGCTTGCTTGCATGCGTGAGTGGCACGCTGCTACTGAGTTACCGCACCGCACCGCACCCCACCGCACCGTGCCATGCTGCCGCCGCGCGCGCCGCGCGCGCCGGCCGGTACCTATGTTGCTATGATATTTGCCATACATACCTAAATGCCTATCTACCTATTACCTACCTACCTATTTTTATTTTAGTTTTCATCGATAGTCTATTTAGAGGTTTATAAAAAGTGGTAAGTACATGAACTAAAATAATTTGGAAGAAATTACAATAAAATGTTATTTAGGTAAAATAATAAAAAATAAAAAATTAGAATCACGCATCAGTTACATAAGCCACAATCATTTTAATAATTAAAATAATAAAAAAGCAAAAAAAAAAAACATACGAAAGTGGGATTCGAACCCCGAACCATCAACTCTTTAGGCTGATAGCGACAAACTACGCTAAATGTGACTTGAACGTGCGAAGCGAAATTAGCAGTCGCATGGTACATTATGTAGAATTCCCGAATGCTGAAGGTCGTTGGCGTTTGTCACGGCCTTAAGGCCCACTTGCACCAACACGAGTTTAAAGTTAAGTAGCGAGTTATGGATTTAAACGCGGTTCCCACAGTCAAAGGGTGCTAGCTTAAACTGGTTTAGCGAGTTAAACTGGTTTATATATTAAATTTGTGTTGGTGCAAGTGGGCCTAAGGGGTGATTCTGAAGCTTTAGTGAACAAATGGTCTACATTTCAAAATTAAAATTTGAATGAGTCTTGTCTCTTGTCTAAGTCTGCATAACTAGAATCTCTACTGAAATATTGAATAATCTGAATACTCAACTATTCACCTAGAGTCAGCTGTCAGGGTCTGTTTGGTGTCGTAAACTGTCGCTAGATCCATCCGTCACACACGTGCTGGCTGCCGTACGTTCGCTGGCGATGCGCCCGCGCAAGTTCAACTGCGGCGATAGGGCTGGCTAATGTCGATTAAATTACTATCGATGAAAAATTTACAAAATTTTAAATTCCTTCTCTTATACTCTACACTAGACGGTAGGGTTAAGCCAGTCCAGATAAGTACATCAATATATTGTATACATGTATACAGGATGTTAATACGTCGAGTACATTAATTTCGCCATCGCAATCCTCATGTTTTTCCTAGACAAAAAAGCAAGTAAAGTTTTTCTCTAAAGTGTCTAGTTTTCGAAATATGAAATTTTGAAATTTATGTTTTCGTCTAGTGTAATTTAACGCGTTGTTGCCGCTCTGCAACATCCGCCTGCCGACCTCCAGTCCTCCACTCACAAAGCTAACCACCGCCCCTCCCGCCAACACCTCCGTCCGAGGCGATCACGTCTCACCCGCTCTTCCCCCCTCCGCGCCGCCCTGTTGTCATTAGTTCATTTTACACTAAAATAATCAATTAGTTTGTATGAAAACTGTAACTTTTTATTTAAGGGGAATTCAGAAAAAAGTTATTTGACTTTTTTGTTACTCTTGATTCCAATAATCATTTCCTAAATTTAATGTACTCGCCGTTTTTACATCCTGCATATTCTTTATTGAACACTAATTTATACAAATTAGACACAATAGGTGAGCTTAATGCCGTGTGGCATTCTATTCATACTAATCTTTGTGATACGAACAAGAATTTAGTAGGCATGCATATATTTATATTTTTTATTGAACAACAATTCTTATAAATTATGTACCTTCAATAGACGAGCTTCATGCCGCTTAATTCGATCTTAGTACAGTTCGAGCGTATGCAAATTTTATATGAAAATTCATTGAACCACAAGAGGAAAGGTACTTACTTCTTACACTACAGTTAATGAAGGTCGGCCGAGGCGTTTATGACATATAGTCTATATTTTTCGGTCAGTTCAGTATAGCCGACACGTCCGCGGGAAAGCACCGACATGTTACCTCACCTCGCCGGGAGCATTCGGTTGCGAGCCAAAATTCTCGCTGCGGACCAAATTCGCACCATGAACAAAAATTCTCGCCGCTACCCAAAATTCACACCATGAACAAAAATTCTCGCCGCTACCCAAAATTCACACCATGAACAAAAATTCTCGCCGCTACCCAAAATTCGCACCATGAACAAAAATTCTCGCCGCTACCCAAAATTCGCACCATGAACAAAAATTCTCGCCGCTACTCAAAATTCGCACCATGAACAAAAATTCTCGCCGCTACCCAAAATTCGCTTGCAAGCCAAAATTCGCATGCGGGCCAAGATTAGAATTTCCGAATAATTTCTCGTGAAAATTTCTTCATTTACTTAAAACAATCAAGTGTTTTTATCTATCTATCGATATAAGAAAATCGACAAACCGATATCGACATTTCGCACCCTGCTGTTGACGTAAACGTACTAAAATCGATCATTCGTCATTAGAGCCAGGCATGAGCGAGCGACGCCAGCAAGACTGATCACTGCGAGGCGAGGCGAAGCATTACATCACAACCACGTGCGCGAGACGTTTGTCATCTAAATCTATCGTATCGTTGACAAGCGAAAGAATAACGAGGATATAAATGAAAACCGGCCAAGTGCGAGTCGAACTCGCGCACCGAGGGTTCCGTATCGCTATGTCATGGTTAGCGCCACTCACGCCATCTATGGCATGTTATGAAATGCTTCATATTTGTTAAAATGCTTCATCTCTATTCGGTAGATCGCGCGCGCACATACACTGTTGATTTTTTTACGTTTTCTTATTTTTATTATTTGTTGTTATATCGGCCATAATAACACATATTCTGTGAAAATTTCAACGGGCTTACCTATTACACAAAGAATTATAATATCTCCCTTCTTACCTTACTAGGTGCTAGGGTTTATCCCGCCCGGGTTGATACCACCGCAATTAATGAAAGGTCGGTTGAAACGGCTAAGTAAATAATCGTGTTTTCTATCCAGTTCAGTATAGCCGACACTATCGAAGGGAAGCACTGACATGGCATCTAGTTCACCAAGGTGTTATAGACTGACATGATGTGATCGGTGATGTAGCAAACCGTGTCAGTTTCCATAAAATATATATGTATATATTTATGGAAACTGACACGGATACACACGGACACTGATTCAATGGGTCATCTTTGTTTCAATTAATTGTAGCATAATATCTCCAGATTGTTACAGACTATCGAATTTCGCGATCTTAACGCGAGCGCAGTCGCAAGAACGTTAAGCAGTAAATAACTCCGCCAGGTTCACACGACGACGTTGAAACTTATAATAGTTTACCTTGTATCGTTCATAAAATCGACACATAATATCCCAGTTATTTCCGAAGCTCACGGTTATTTCCGACAAAAACACGATTTTACAGCCGGCCATTCCTGCGACTGCCGCGTTCCGAAGCAAAATCAGCTGACATTGTATTCATATTAGCCCTCATAAAATCATGCGTCATAAACTGTGACCTTCCGTGATTTTGGACCAGCTTCAAACGGTGGCTAATTGAACAGTCAAGGTGGCCACTGCCGGTGTATTCTTACGTTGGTTTATCGATACATTATTAGAGTCAAGGTTGGCGCATCACTGTTTTGAGTATTGCATACAATATAGTGTTTAATGGCGCAACCTTTTTTTATTTTTATTTTTTTAGTTTACCATTCAATGCAATTTCTAATGCACTACCTACTTAGCTTATGCCTAGCGAGCTATGGAGTGAGCCATGATGGGAACATATCTCTACTTGAGATGGTGCGTAACGAGGCAATCCGCGGCCGCACCAAAGTAGTCGATATTGAAAACCGGGCGGTTAAGCTCAAGTGGCAGTGGACTGGGCAAGTTAGTCGAAGAGACGACGGTCGTTGGAGTAACCGTGTCATACACTGGCGGCCGTGGACAGGACAACGGAGTGTGAGAAGACCACCCGCCAGGTGGGACGACATTCAAGTACGTCGGCGGAAAGCTGTGGTTCCGTACCGCTGAAGGCCGACAGGACTGGAGGAAAATTGGAGAAGCGTATGTCCAGCAGTGGACGCATACACGCTGACTGACTGACTGACTGACTGACTGACTGACTGACTTAGCTAATACCCGCGGCTTCGCGCGCACGAAACTCGAAAAGTTTTTTTCATTTATTTTTTATGGAAACTGATACGGTACATCACCTACAACATCCGTGATGTCAGCATGTAACACCGGGTGAACTAGATGCCTTGTCAGTGCTTCCCTTCATTTCATGTCGGCTACACTGAACTGGACGGATAACACGAACTATTTACATAGCCGCTTCGACCGACGATTCATTCAGTGCGGTGGTAATAATCCGGGCGGGATAAACCCTACCACCTAGTAAGGTAAGGAGGGAAGGGACCTAGAGTTTAAGGTGGAATCCGAACCACGGTCAGCCTTCAATGGTCGAGCGGTCAACCATCCAAGTACCTACTGACCGCGCTCAGGGTTGCTTAACAACAGTCGACCACGCACCACTGAGCTACCGAGGCTGACTAACCTAACCTAACCTACACGTGTCAAGAGAACATTGAGTTAGCATACTGTTATTTTGCGGTATTTGTTGCGGTTTTACAGTGCAAATTGATGAATTGTGTTTAGCTGCGCTGGAGTTGAATGAACACTGATTTGTTATTGTTAATTCATTCAGGATAAAGTGTGTTTATTGAGTTGTTATTGTAAACGATGCGTCAACTAATTAATTGAGTAGGTCTCTACATGCAATGCAGCGTATTAAGGACTAGCTTTTGCCGGCGCTTCGCTCGCGTGAAAGGAAGTTTACTGTGTGGGGCCGGTACTTAATAAGAATAGCCCCACTGCATTTCTCCCCGTGCGTGTCGTAAAAGGCGACTAAGGGATAAAAGGACAAGATGCCGTGCTAAAGGGCGACAGGATCGCCACCTTGGCATGGTACTTCCACCGAGTCATGCAGCAGGTGGGCCTTTCGTGCCTTACGTGCTGCCTGATAGTTATCTTGTCCGAATACTTTGTTTATTGTTTATTGTTTATTTAGCATCTATTGGCAGTACACTGCGCTCAGATTTGTCATATTTACATTGTAACATTCCGCCAGTTCGATTATCACAGCGAAGAAGAACTGACAAGAAACTTCACTGGAAATGTTTCCACTTAGTCTATACAAAAATTTTTGCCACTGCCTAGACGCGCATGTGCTGATTTGTGACATGATTTGCTAAACTTGGTGGTCGGTGTTGTGCTGTAATTTATGAGAGTACTTGCAGCACAACATCGATTACTCTGCTTACCCCGATTGTCGGGATACGGCGTGTGGTATGTATGTAAAGTAAGTGAGTAAGAAAGAAAGAAGGCCGAGCTGCGTTCCTGCGTTACCTTTATTTCGGCGCGCGGAATATTTAGCGTAACCGAAACTGAATTTAATTTAGCCTATCCTGTGTCCCGTATAGTTAAATGTGCTTGTACTAAGTTTCATAGAATTCCTTCTTGACTCTAAGCTCAACGGATCATTTTTCGTATTAGACGGATATTTAATAGCAAAGGCATTTTCGAACTTTTTTACCACTTTCCACCCACTTATTTTTCAGACAATTTAGAAAATTACATTACAATAATGTATTCACATTATACATTGAATCTTCGCAACTTCTGAGAACGCATCGCTTTTCGAAATCGTTCCTATGTCGTACGGCGAAAATATCGAACGGTCTTCCGGCGAGTGTGTTCCCCACCACCTATAACCTGGGAATCTTCAAAAGGCGTGTTAATAAATTAGACAACAACCTCTTTGTCCGCCTTGTAGCTGGAATGGCGCCTCTCTGAGCGTGGTTTCGCGAGGAGTGGGGTTATTGGCTGTGTCTAAATCTTTCTTTGAACTTTTGGGCACAGCCACCCGTGCCGGTAGTCTATTAAAAAAAAACTAATTAAAACTCTTTCAGAGTAAGTAATTTTCTTTGAACTTTTTGAATTTTGGGCCGTTGCCGTACGTGCGTGAGTGTTTCATACATTTTTCTGTGGCGGCGCCCGGCCGAACACGGCTTGCGCTGCGCCCGCGCATTTGCGAATGTTTTTACCACTTTTCACCCACTTATTTTTCAGACAATTTAGAAAATTACATTACAATAATGTATTCACTCATATTGTATAAGGTGTTTTGTTATTCATGTCAATAACTTCGGGAGGGTTACATACGCACTCAAACAAACACTTTACGCAAAAAAAACATATGTTTATGGGAGTATTTTTTCTCCTAACAAAAAAATATAATCAAATAAGTAGCTGTAAAAACCAATCATAGTGACCTTGTGACTCACTTACAACAAACAGCTGTTCTGAGTTTGAACATAGTACAGTCATTGACCCCGTACAATGCATGTTACCTACTGTTACACACAGGTTAATGTTTAGGTAGCAAACATGTTTTGTTAAATTTCTCGAAAAGTAATGCTAAAAACATTTTTTTTTTTGCGTAACCTGTTTATTTGAGTGTGTATGTAATGTAACCCTCCCGAAGTTATTGACATGACTAACGAATTGAATCTTTACCTAACTATAAGCATATAAATTATAGTTAAATCACTTGACATGTTGCTATGGTTAGGATAATAATGATGTGATGTTTAAACGAACGAAACGCCAACTTGTGCGTATGGATTCCACATCTCGTAGAAAAGTTTGATGAGACCCTGCAACTGTATGTCGTCGTATTCCGCAGCTTGTGCGTGCAAAAGACCAGATCGGAACCGGAATGGAGATGCAGCGAAGACCCCTGCCTCATCAGCGAGGATGTGATCAGCGCCGTGAACAAGCGACGGGCCGGCTGGCGTGCCTCCAACTACACAGCCTTCTGGGGCAGGAAGCTAAGCGAAGGCATCAAACTGAAGCTCGGTAAGAAATTATATCACACTAACTTTTGCTCGCGACTTCGCTCGCGGTAGACTCTGTTTAATAGCAAATCCGATGGACAAGTATGTATGGTATGTATATTTATTTGTACATATATATTTAGTAATTGTATTAACACATGTATGGCTTGTATTTTACTAGCATATACTTATATGTATTGTTAATAAGTATTCTTATTATTATTTTATCTTCAATTCTCACGCTCAACTCTTTTGCTACTACCTACTTACATTCCACTATATTATCGAATCTCAAACATCCAAAGGTTGACTGTAAGAAATCTCTGTAAGGGAAAAAGTCCGCCTTCGCACCTTATGTAAATTTTGTAATGTATTTTTTACCGTTTAATGTTTACTGGAGCAATAAAGAATTATCTATCTATCTATCCGATTTAAATGCAAATATGATAATAAACTATCGCTTCTCTTATTTATCTCTCCCGCCCTTACTATACTTTATTAGATACTGCTCTGCCATAAGGCGTGATGGTATATAGCCTATAGTGAGTGAGCCTCAAGAACTGCTATTTCCATTGGTGCAAACCGTATCAAAATCTGTTTAGTGGTTCCGGAGTTCACGTCAAAAATACATACATACTGACAGGCGTTCCCTTTTATAAGAAGTAGAGTAGAAAAGATAGAGATAGAGATATAGTAGAGATAGAGATAGAGATAGAGTAGAGATAGAGATAGAGATAGATATAGAGATAGAGAAGAGATAGAGATAGAGGTAGAGGTAGAGATAGAGGTAGAGGTAGAGGTAGAGATAAAGATAGAGATAGAGATAGAGGTAGAGGTAGAGATAGAGATAGAGATAGAGGTAGAGGTAGAAATAGAGATAGAGATAGAGATATATATAGATATAGACGTAGAGGTAAAGGTAGAGGTAGAGATAGAGATACAGGTAGAGATAAAGATAGAGATAGAGGTAGAGATAGAGATAGAGGTAGAGATAGAGATAGAGATGTGGCCCGATCGTTATTCTGTGGTATTAAATAAAACAAAACTGGAAAAGAAAATTTGGGTTCTAAAACATGGTTCCGACCCATGCATGGTTCCCGATTCCGGGACCCATGGGAGATAGATAATAATAGATAGGGAAATATTAATGGACCTATTATGAAATCTCAGCTGGACTTCGTCAGCCTCGATAGCTCAGTGGTGCAGACAGTCAACTGTCGCTATTGAATGTTAAGCAACGCTGGGAGCGGTCAGTGTTTGGATGGGTGACCGCTGACCGTTGGAGGCTGACCGAAGGTTCGGATTCTTCGTAAAGCTGTAGGTCCCTTCCCTCCTAATCTTACTTGGTGGTAGGGTTTAACCGTGGTTTAACTCGTCTGAATTGGTGCCACCTAATCTATATACAGATGTCCCAAAACTAACCGTCAAGCGAGAACCAGGGAGTAGGCCAGTTTATGAGTACCCAGGGAAAAATAAGGAAAAAAATCGGAGTAATTTGTTTTTATGATATGAGCATTTTTTGAGAAACGTTGAAAATTGACATTTTTAGGTACGACGACCACAAATTTGCAAAATATATAATTGTTCAAATTTTTATATTGGAAGCCTAAATAACTCTGCAATTGATAACACTATCCCAAATGAAACCAGAATGCCTGTAGTTTTACCAAAAAAAAAATGCAGTTAAATTTTTTTCTAAAAAAAATAATGACTCAGATTTTGTTTTCTTATTTTTCCCTGGGTATTCATAAACTGGCCTACTCCCTGGTTCCCGCTTGACGTTGAGTTTTGGGACACGTTGTATATACAAATAACGATTAGATGAAAAATGTTAGAAGCTTTATTCCGACGACGACTATAGTTGATTTATGGACAAACACTCTCATGCAATAGGTGCATAATCGTCATCTCGTATGAATGCACATACTGGGCAGGGATTACATCCCTACACGCTGGACTTACCGCGGATGCGTACCAATCAATTCAGCAGATCTTTCCTCTACAGAACCGGTAAACTCTGGAACGCTCTCCGTCCTCATATATTCCCCCCCACCCCAAGTACAGTCTCCGGTCCTTCAAGAGGGCCGTGAATGGGCACCTGTCAGGCCGGCATGGCATTCGCAACCCCTGCATAAGACCGAATGCCCATGGGCGTCGTTAGACACCTTATGGGTGGGTCGGCGCCAAATGTCGCGCTTTCAATAAAAAAAAACTGGTATTATCATTGTGCTTGTCCTATAGCATATTTCAGTCGTTGGAAGAATGTGACGAAAATTAACAAACTACTGTCGTTCCAGGAACACTCCCGTTGAGCCAGTCGACGCTGAACATGAATCCTGACCCCTCGTACACGGAGAAGACGACATTCCCCACGTCCTTCGACGCGCGCAGTCGCTGGCCACGTTTCATCTCGCCGGTGTACGACCAGGGCTGGTGCGGCGCCGACTGGGCCGTCTCTACCGCGGCCGTCGCCTCCGACAGGTCAGTGTGAGGTAGCGTGGGTCACGTCACGACGCGCTCAGTCGCCGGTCGCACTTCATATCGGCGGTGTACGACCGGGCTCGGTAGCTCAGTGGTGCGGTCTGTCGACCATGGCACTAAGGTGTTATGAGCTGACATCGCGGATTTAAGTAGTAAGTAATGGTGCCTTGCCATCCGTGTCAGCTTCCATAAAAAAATAAAAAATAAAAAACATTCGCTCGTGTGCCTTGCGGTCCTTAGGAACACTCAAGGACTCCATGACTGCCGATGATGACGTCTCATGCCCCTTGATCTTTTATAACTCACGTTCTCTCTCGACGACGTCTCAGTATCTAACACTGAGCATAAAAGCTAAGTAAATATTTGCTTGAACATTGTAGTGTAACCTCTCATCAATTGAGCGATTTGCATCTTACTTGACCCGATTTTCGTTACAGATGGTGTTTTGTCAATTGTTACGTACCGTAAAACTTATAATTTTTTTAGTACCTAGGCGACCGAGCTTCGCTCGGCGTCTACACCTATCTACTTGAAAAAAATTACATTATCTAACTAAATACATCATCTATATGCCACCAACCTGGCGAGTCCCTCAGACATGTGATTTCCGGTTGTTCGCAGCTTGCCAACACCGAGTATCTGCATAGACACAACCTAGTAGCCAGGATCATCCATCAGCAACTTGCCTTAAAGTACAACCTTGTAGGTACCGAGGTGCCTTACTATAAGTACAATCCGCAACCAGTTCTCGAGAACGGTCATGTCACACTCTACTGGGACCGGTCCATTATCTATCACAGACAGGACTATTCTCGCGATCAGACCTGATATTGTGATAGTGGACCGGGAGGCAAGGCGCGCAACGCTCGTCGATATCGCCGTGCCGCATGATGGTAACCTCGTCAGTAAGGAAGCAGAGAAGATGTTAAAGTATCTGGATCTGCAGCACGAGGTCACCAAAATGTGGCCCGTCGACTCGTCGATCGTTGTGCCCATAGTCGTTTCGACGCATGGGCTGATAGCGAAGAGCCTCGACGACCACCTTGAGAGGCTCTCGCTGAGTGGTTGGGTCAAGGGCCAGATCCAGAAGGCAGCCCTGCTCGACACTGCGCGCATAATATGCGGCGCGCATAGTCCGGAGGTCTTTTTCTTTGGGATCCGACCATCGCATCGGTAGCCTGGGTTTGCCCCGCCGCGCCGCCCCGGTGGTGGTGGAAACTCCGTTTATTTTTATACAAAATTTTATATTTTAAGTGTTTGTAAATATGTAAAATTAATATAAGAAAAACGTGTAAATAAATATAAAAATAATAATAAAACAAACTTGTCAAATGACTCGAGGACTTTGCAGAAATGCAGATGAGCCAGTGGGAACTTAAGACGACTTCCTAGTGCAGGTGTGCCATTACACGCTCTTCAGTAACAAGGGACCCTTCACGCGAGCGAGGAACAGAATACTTAATAGTACTTTGCGGCTGACGGCTGACGCGCTCCGCGCTGAGTCTGTGAGCCGTTGGCTTTAGGCGTTCGTTGGCTAAGTTGATTAAGACACGTGCCCTTAAATTTCTATTCAATATAAGTCAATGATTGATACCCGATTCGTCCACTCTACAAGTCTATGCAACTCATTGCCGTACCGCATTCGTGACTGTCAGACTCTTGGTACATTCAAAATCATGTTGAAGAAACATTCTCTTAGACCCGGACTTCATGCATCCGTTTCTCCGCGGAGTTGACTAAAATAGGCCACACCCACCGGTGCGAGCGACAGAGTGAGAAACGGATGCATGAAGTTCACACGCTATTTTTATTATTAGATATATTATATACTTGTATCTATATGTACCACAGAGCATCAAATACCTACCGCGCGCGCCCCCTACTAGAGACGCCCTAAGCGATAATATTTGAAACCCAAAAACTACACGCAGTGCTGCTAGCGCTTCGTATGTGTGTGTGTGTGCTAGTATCGACACTACACACAAAGAGGAGCAAGTTAGGCACACGCACAAAACAAATGCACACGCACAACACACTTATGTAATGTGTGTTGTGCGTGCAACACACATAGCTTCAACAGCGTTGTAGAGAAATCGCGCTCAGGGCGCCTCTAGGAGGGGCGGGCGCATTTGATGCTCTGTGATATGTACTGATATGTATATTTTTATAAGTATGTTTTTTAAAGTATGTTTGTTTATGTATATAAACTATTGCCAAATTAATACCAAACAATGCCGAATTAATACCACCACCACCATCGTGAGGAAACCTACCTCCTCGTTCACTCAAAAGCAACCTCTCCACCGAAAGCCCTGAGAACACTGGACGGAGTGCACACTTGACCCGCTTCGCTTCCACACGTCCTCGAGTATTCTTCAAAGAGCGTCAGCTTTGCGCCTCCTCTTAGACGGAGGTTACACGCTAGGTTTGGCATCAGTTCAGTCCGTGACCTTGGCCACGACCAGATTGACGCCAGACTGACGCCAGACGTAAAATGCATTCGCACTATCAGTCTGCCATCAGTCTAGTATCAAAATATTTTAAAATCCATCAGTCTGCTCCATCATTCCAAACCATCCATCCATCAAAGTAGATTAAACTGCCAGTCTGGACTGGAGTCTGGACCATGGTTTAACCAGACTGATGGACTGAACTGATGAAAAACCTAGCGTGTAACCTCCGTCTTAGCGTTGGTTGTGTCGGTTGTGTTGTAGGTACCTACCAGGGTTCTTGCGAACATCAACATCAGCATTAGCATCCGCGGAAGTTCAGCATCATTTTCAAGCGGCGGGTGGCCGAGTGGTTTGGGCATCGGCTTCTCATGCGGGAGGTCCGAGGTTCGAATCCGGTCGGCGTGTACCAAAGAGTTTTTTCTGACGAAAAAATTTACGTGCATACCTACACCCGCTGCTTCACCGTTCGGAACCGGTGTAAAACTGTAGGTCCCTTCCCTTGCCCCTTACTAGGTGGTAGGCTCAAATTGTAGCCGACTGGGTTGGTACCACCGTACTGGATGTAAGATGGCCGCAAGCAACCTCGGTTATGTTCTCCTCTAGTCCAGTATAGCCAGCAATCCAGGGAAGTCTCCGGTATGGCACCTACCTTCTCGGGGGTGATATTGGCTGGTTAGAGCATGTGCTTTGGCCTCTCCGACTCAACCACCCTACCGGATTACATAAAAAAAAAAAAAAAATTTCAACATCAGCATCGCATCAGCATCCGCATTGATCGATGCTGATTATTAATGCTGATGTTCGAGTCGTACCATGACCCCGCCAGCGAGTGTTCCTAGCGAACAGTTATTCAGCAGTGCTGGGATAATTTACAAACCTTCTCGGAACAGACTCGAAGCCGAAAAAAGCAGCACATACAGTTCCAAATAGTTCAAAAGTTCCATCCAATACTAATAATTTAATTGCTAAGATAAATACTAAACTGGTACTGGTATCAGATTGATTCTTTTTTTTTTATTAAATGTCACAAAATTATTAAAACAATCTTATATTTCAATATCAACCAAAACTTTGGATATAAATTCATAATATTCATATAGTCCAGTATTTTCCCATTTTTTTCAAAGAAAATAATTAAAATCAGCATCAGCTTCAGCATCCGCTGATGTCGATGATAAAATAGCAGCATCAGCGTCAGCATCAGCTGATGTGTAAAAAACGTGCATCAGCAACAACCCTGGTACCTACATACCTAAGTATCTCACTTGCAAGGGCATATATGTAAGCCCTGTAAGTACCGTGATATTAAGACGAGACGGAAGTTAACTTCTCCATACAAAATCGTCTTTCGGCATTTATGTTTTTTACCCGATTTATTAAAAAAAATATTCTTGTCTTAAGGACAGTCCAATGTACATTCCTGTCATTTTTGAAGTGAAAACATCTTTAGCGGCGCTTGGCACTTTTTTAGGTGGGTAAAAAATGTTAAACTCGCGTCAGATCACTCGCGTCAGATCTCCAAAAGCGTCAGATTTATTTTTATTATTTAAAATGTAACCTTAAGTCATTGCATTAAGGGTTAAGTTACGAGTGGCTCGGGATCAATTTCTGTTCGTCTCTCAGTGGCAGTAAAGCCGAAAGCGCATCAAGGGAATCCGATATTCGGTTTGTCGTTTATGTGATTTCGTGGCTCAATGGTAAGAGTGTAGGATTTGTATTTTTGACCATGGATTCAAATCCCTCAAATTTTTTTTGTTTTTTTTTCTTTTGTTTTCTTTTTTAAGCAATGTTACGGTGTTTAAATTTTTTTGGGGTGTTTAGTTTTTTTTATAACTACCTAAGAATTATTTTCGGAAATAAAAAAAGTTTTCACTTCTGCCGGCACTCCCGGAGTGCAACTGGGGCTTTTTTAATTGTTTAAATGAAATATACGTACAACATCGGAGCTAAAAATTTGTATTTCGACCGAAAAAAAGAAGAAAGTAGGTGAGCGCTCATTGGCTAACGTACGTTTATTTCGGCGCGCGGAAAAATTCGGTTTGTATGAGATCCACGCCACATCTTAGCGTAATCGGAACTGAGCTGATTTTATTTAGCCTATCCTGTCACCTGTGTCCCGTATAGTTAAATGTGCTTGTACTAAGTTTCATCGAATTCGGATGATCGGTTTAAGAGTTATGGAGAAACATACGCACATACATAGAGAAAAGATTTATAAAAATCCGTCAATTTAGTTTTAGTGTCATACATAGAGTCTACAAACGCAATATCTAATAAAACGAAGTACCTAACTTACTCCATGAACATCCCTTACAGATTTATTATTAGACGTATGATGATTTTTTTTTATTATGGAAACTGACACGGTTCGCTACATCACCTACAACATCCGTGATGTCAGCCCATAACACCGGGTGAACTTGGTGCCACGTCGATGCTTCCCTTCGGTCGTGCCGCCTACACTGAACTGGACGGAAAACACAAACTATTTACATAGCCGTTTCGACCGACCTTTCATTCAGTGCGGTGGTACCAACCCGGGCGGGTTAAACCCTACCACCTAGTAATATAAGAAGGGAGTCATATCCCTTAGTCGCCTTTTACGACATACACGGGGAGAGATGCAGTGGGGCTATTCTTTTAAAGTACCGGCCCCACACGGCACACGGATGATAAATATTTTCATTTTCATTTTTCATTTTCGTATCAAACGCCTCAAACAAACCCCATCTTCTTCCAACAGATTCGCGATCCAGTCAAACGGCGCAGAGACCGTGCGTCTGAGCGCCCAGCAGCTGATCTCGTGCGCGGCGCACCGGCAGCAGGGCTGCGGCGGCGGGCACGTCGACCGCGCGTGGATCTTCTCCAGGAAGTACGGGTAAGCAACCCCAGACAGATCTTTGGTCCCAGTGCTTGGTCGCCTGGTGGCCAAGACGGAAGACCGGTCTCTCGGCATACGAGAGGTCACAGTCCTAGGCGCATGCAACCTATGTATGTTGTTCTGCAGGTACCATCATGGACGCCGCTCGGAGGAACTTGTATCCCTTATTCCTTGCCATCCAACCTATCTTCGCAGCATACTGGATGTAAGATGGCCGCATAGCAGCCTCGGTTGTGTTCTCATCTAGTCCAGTATAGCCAGCAATCCAGGGAAGTCTGCTCTTGGAGGTGACATTGACTGGTCGGAGCACGTGCTTTGGCCCCCTCCGACTCAGCCATCCATACCGGATTACAAATAAAAAAAACTCGCCGCAGAGAAATTGAAAACCATTCTGCTGTATTGACATTGGGCTTTTGAGAGCCCATCGCCCAGAGCCGCCCAGCCCTGGACACCACGTCTACGTGAGCGACTCCGATCGAGGAGTCCAGGCTTACCCGACTCCGCAATGTGACGAAGAACGTTATCCTTAAACAGATCTGTAACTACATCTACACCAGTTCTAACTGATTCTAAATGCCCCGCCTGGTTACTAAGTAGTTCAGCGGTTCTTTCTCTGTACCCAACAGGCTGGTGTACGAGGGCTGCTATGCATACACAGATCTGTAACTATATCTACACCAGTTCTAACTGGTTCTAACTGCCCACGCTTGGTTACTAGTTCAGCAGTTCTTTCTCTGTACCCAACAGACTGGTGGACGAGGACTGCTTCCCCTACACGGGCACGGACAGCGCGAGTAGGAAGTGTCCTCGCAGCCCTGGAACGCTGCTCAGTGCCGGCTGCGGACGGAGTAAGAACGGACGCACAGATCGCTACAAGACTTCGCCACCCAAGCGGCTCGGCTCCGTGGATGACATCATGTACGAGATCATGAACTCTGGACCTGTCCAAGGTATTCTAACGCCATCCATTGTTTATCATTTATAGATAACCGTCTGTATCTGCAACTGAGGCCAACGTGATGTCAGTCAAATAACATCTTGGTGTACCAGGCGCCATGTCAGTGCTTCCTTTGATCGGGACGTTTGCTTCACCGTTCGGAACCGGTGTAAAACTGTAGGTCCCTTACCTTGCCCCTTACTAGGTGGTAGGCTCAAATTGTAGCCGACTGTGTTGCTACCACCGTACAGGACGACCCGGGCGGGATAAACCCTTCCACCTAGTAAGGTAAGAAGGGAAGGGAACTACAGTTTTACGTGGAATCCGAACCGCGGTCAGCCTCCAACGGTTGAGCGGTCACCCATCCAAGAACTTACCGAGCTCAGGGTTGCTTAACAACAATCGACCGACCGCACCACTGAGCTATCGAGGCTACCATATCTACTCTTCTTCCAAAATCTTTGCGCACCACCGAGCCTGAAGAGACTGTTATAATAAATTTACCGAAAACGATAAAAAAATTTATTAACGCAAGCGCGCACGCACGTGCCTTGCTTGGCGCGTCTCGCTCGACGCCGCAAGGTCTATCAATATTTGTTATTGTCTTTAGCATGATAACATTGTTTGAACCGGAGCCTGGCTGTATTGGCTACCGTGGCATTGATAGTTTACGATGTGGGACTTCCGTTCATGTTGGAAGCCACTGGAATTTACGCTGGCATGTTGTCACATTGTTTGAATGCATTCGGTAGCATTACATCGACTGTTGTGTAACTGAAATGTTTGATAAATATTAGTTAGGTACAGGTCGGTTAACTAAAGCTGGCACGTACACAGTACTCACACCAATGCAATTGCCCGCGTGCGAGTGAGACGTCACACTGCATACGCATCACGAAAACCCGATCTGTCTGCATAAAGTGTATGGCGTCGTGTCACAGGTCGTGTGAAGTAACTACTAGTGTTACAATTTGTTTTGGTCCTTCGAGCCGGATACGGTTGCCCTGACGGCTAAAAGCAAATTATGACCCCGATCTCTTCTGAACCCGGTCACCTGACCTTATATAGTTATCCGAATACTTTGCTAAACGTGGTGCTCCGTGTTGTGCTGTAATTTAAATGATTCCTTGCAGCACACCACCGATTACTCTGCCCACCCCGATTGTCGGGATACAGCGTGTGGGTGGTGTGTATGTAAATACGACGGTATTGGATTTTATTATATTATGTAGGAAAGAAAGGGGTTATATTAGATCTGGGGCAGGGGTCAATCAACCTAGGATACCTAGGTACATTTTTGCAAAGAGGCTTGATAGCAAAGTAATGAGATCGTAAAACTACACGGAAGTTATATATAACACTATCGACCTTCCAACATTAAAGTGAGTTGTAATCTTATCTTTATTGCTACTTAAAACTTCACATTGATTTATAGTCGGGTATTTCTCATTATGACCCAATAAATATTAAATGACTTGGCAAAAGCCTAGTTTCGCACCGTTGACGAGCTGGTTTTAAACGATGCCAACCTTTGTATGCCGCTACCTTGGAATCCGGCTTTGAAAGGGTCAAAATGTGTAGAGCATTAGTTTGAGTTAGTGCCTACAGGCCTTGGGATTCGTGAATGTGGTAAAGGCCACTGTTGTTGTTGAACACGAGGAAAGTGTTGTTTTGTTAGGGTTCCGTATCCGGTACGGAACCCTATATTACTAAGCCTAGGCCGTCTGCCTGTCTGTCTGTCTATCTGTCTGTCTGAGGGTTGTATGGCTTGATTAATCCGGCTTTGAAAGGGTCAAAATGTGTAGAGCATTAATTTTAGTTAGTGCCTGCAGGCCTTGCGATTCATGAATGTGGTAAAGGCCACTGTTGTTGTTGAACACGAGGAAAGTGTTGTTTTGTTAGGGTTCCGTATCCGGTACGGAACCCTATATTACTAAGCCTAGGCCGTCTGCCTGTCTGTCTGTCTATCTGTCTGTCTGGGGGTTGTATGTCTTGATTAATCCGGCTTTGAAAGGGTCAAAATGTGTAGAGCATTAGTTTGAGTTAGTGCCTACAGGCCTTGGGATTCATGAATGTGGTAAAGGCCACTGTTGTTGTTGAACACGAGGAAAGTGTTGTTTTGTTAGGGTTCCGTATCCGGTACGGAACCCTATATTACTAAGCCTAGGCCGTCTGCCTGTCTGTCTGTCTATCTGTCTGTCTGAGGGTTGTATGGCTTGATTAATCCGGCTTTGAAAGGGTCAAAATGTGTAGAGCATTAATTTTAGTTAGTGCCTACAGGCCTTGGGATTCATAAATGTGGTAAAGGCCACTGTTGTTGTTGAACACGAGGAAAGTTTTTTTTTTAGGGTTCCGTATCCGGTACGGGACCCTATTACTAAGCCTAGGCCGTCTGCCTGTCTGTCTGTCTGTCTGTCTATCTGTCTGTCTGGGGGTTGTATGATTAATCCGGCTTTGAAAGGGTCAAAATGTGTAGAGCATTAGTTTGAGTTAGTGCCTACAGGCCTTGGGATTCATGAATGTGGTAAAGGCCGCTGTTGTTGTTGGACACGAGGAAAGTTTTTTTTTAGGGTTCCGTATCCGGTACGGGACCCTATTACTAAGCCTAGGCCGTCTGCCTGTCTGTCTGTCTGTCTGTCTATCTGTCTGTCTGGGGGTTGTATGTCTTGATTAATCCGGCTTTGAAAGGGTCAAAATGTGTAGAGCATTAGTTTGAGTTAGTGCCTACAGGCCTTGGGATTCATGAATGTGGTAAAGGCCGCTGTTGTTGTTGGACACGAGGAAAGTTTTTTTTTAGGGTTCCGTATCCGGTACGGGACCCTATTACTAAGCCTAGGCCGTCTGCCTGTCTGTCTGTCTGTCTGTCTATCTGTCTGTCTGGGGGTTGTATGTCTTGATTAATCCGGCTTTGAAAGGGTCAAAATGTGTAGAGCATTAGTTTGAGTTAGTGCCTACAGGCCTTGGGATTCATGAATGTGGTAAAGGCCACTGTTGTTGTTGAACACGAGGAAAGTGTTGTTTTGTTAGGGTTCCGTATCCGGTACGGGACCCTATTACTAAGCCTAGGCCGTCTGCCTGTCTGTCTGTCTGTCTGTCTATCTGTCTGTCTGGGGGTTGTATGTCTTGATTAATCCGGCTTTGAAAGGGTCAAAATGTGTAGAGCATTAGTTTGAGTTAGTGCCTACAGGCCTTGGGATTCATGAATGTGGTAAAGGCCGCTGTTGTTGTTGGACACGAGGAAAGTTTTTTTTTAGGGTTCCGTATCCGGTACGGGACCCTATTACTAAGCCTAGGCCGTCTGCCTGTCTGTCTGTCTGTCTGTCTATCTGTCTGTCTGAGGGTTGTATGGCTTGATTAATCCGGCTTTGAAAGGGTCAAAATGTGTAGAGCATTAGTTTGAGTTAGTGCCTACAGGCCTTGGGATTCATGAATGTGGTAAAGGCCGCTGTTGTTGTTGGACACGAGGAAAGTTTTTTTTTAGGGTTCCGTATCCGGTACGGGACCCTATTACTAAGCCTAGGCCGTCTGCCTGTCTGTCTGTCTGTCTGTCTATCTGTCTGTCTGGGGGTTGTATGTCTTGATTAATCCGGCTTTGAAAGGGTCAAAATGTGTAGAGCATTAGTTTGAGTTAGTGCCTACAGGCCTTGGGATTCATGAATGTGGTAAAGGCCGCTGTTGTTGTTGGACACGAGGAAAGTGTTGTTTTGTTAGGGTTCCGTATCCGGTACGGGACCCTATTACTAAGCCTAGGCCGTCTGCCTGTCTGTCTGTCTGTCTGTCTATCTGTCTGTCTGGGGGTTGTATGTCTTGATTAATCCGGCTTTGAAAGGGTCAAAATGTGTAGAGCATTAGTTTGAGTTAGTGCCTACAGGCCTTGGGATTCATGAATGTGGTAAAGGCCGCTGTTGTTGTTGGACACGAGGAAAGTTTTTTTTAGGGTTCCGTATCCGGTACGGGACCCTATTACTAAGCCTAGGCCGTCTGCCTGTCTGTCTGTCTGTCTGTCTATCTGTCTGTCTGGGGGTTGTATGTCTTGATTAATCCGGCTTTGAAAGGGTCAAAATGTGTAGAGCATTAGTTTGAGTTAGTGCCTACAGGCCTTGGGATTCATGAATGTGGTAAAGGCCACTGTTGTTGTTGAACACGAGGAAAGTGTTGTTTTGTTAGGGTTCCGTATCCGGTACGGAACCCTATATTACTAAGCCTAGGCCGTCTGCCTGTCTGTCTGTCTATCTGTCTGTCTGAGGGTTGTATGGCTTGATTAATCCGGCTTTGAAAGGGTCAAAATGTGTAGAGCATTAATTTTAGTTAGTGCCTACAGGCCTTGGGATTCATGAATGTGGTAAAGGCCGCTGTTGTTGTTGGACACGAGGAAAGTTTTTTTTTAGGGTTCCGTATCCGGTACGGGACCCTATTACTAAGCCTAGGCCGTCTGCCTGTCTGTCTGTCTGTCTGTCTATCTGTCTGTCTGGGGGTTGTATGTCTTGATTAATCCGGCTTTGAAAGGGTCAAAATGTGTAGAGCATTAGTTTGAGTTAGTGCCTACAGGCCTTGGGATTCATGAATGTGGTAAAGGCCACTGTTGTTGTTGAACACGAGGAAAGTGTTGTTTTGTTAGGGTTCCGTATCCGGTACGGAACCCTATATTACTAAGCCTAGGCCGTCTGCCTGTCTGTCTGTCTATCTGTCTGTCTGAGGGTTGTATGGCTTGATTAATCCGGCTTTGAAAGGGTCAAAATGTGTAGAGCATTAGTTTGAGTTAGTGCCTGCAGGCCTTGGGATTCATGAATGTGGTAAAGGCCACTGTTGTTGTTGAACACGAGGAAAGTGTTGTTTTGTTAGGGTTCCGTATCCGGTACGGAACCCTATATTACTAAGCCTAGGCCGTCTGCCTGTCTGTCTGTCTATCTGTCTGTCTGAGGGTTGTATGTCTTGATTAATCCGGCTTTGAAAGGGTCAAAATGTGTAGAGCATTAATTTTAGTTAGTGCCTGCAGGCCTTGCGATTCATAAATGTGGTAAAGGCCACTGTTGTTGTTGAACATGAGGAAAGTTTTTTTTTTAGGGTTCCGTATCCGGTACGGGACCCTATTACTAAGCCTACGCCGCCGTCTGTCTGTCTCTCTGTCTGTCTGTATATCTGTCTGTCTGAGGGTTGTATGTCTTGATTAATCCGGCTTTGAAAGGGTCAAAATGTGTAGAGCATTTTAGTTAGTGCCTGCAGGCCTTGGGATTCATAAATGTGGTAAAGGCCACTGTTGTTGTTGAACACGAGGAAAGTTTTTTTTTAGGGTTCCGTATCCGGTACGGGACCCTATTACTAAGCCTACGCCGCCGTCTGTCTGTCTGGTTGTCTGTCTGTCTGTCTGTCAGTCCGTCCGTCCGTCCGTCCGTCCGTCCGTCCGTCTGTCCGAGGGCTGTATCTCTTGAACCGTAATAGGCGGCCCGTTGAAATTTTCACAGAATATGTGTTATTATGGCCGATATAAAAACAAATAAGAAAAATAAGAAAAAATAAAAAAATCATGGGGTTCCCATAGAAGAAACCAAAAAGTGTATGATGCGCGCGCCATCTACCGAATAGAGTATGAAGCATTTTAACTAATCACGAATTTTAACCAATATTAAGCATTTCATAACACGCCATAGATGGCATGAGTGGCGCTGACCATGATATGACGATACGGAACCCTCGGTGCGCGAGTTCGACTCGCACTTGGCCGGTTTTTGATACTAAATTGTTGGTGGATAGACAGACAGACAGAATGACGGCGCCGTAGGCGTAGTAATAGGGTCCGTACCAGATACGGAACCCTAAAAATTAATTTAGTTTTTATGTTCACAATAGCTAATTAACTTTTTTAATATGGAAAATACTTTATTTAAACATGAATATACAATAATTTAAGCTAATAGGTACAAAAAATTAAATAACTATAAATACAAATATTCCTCCATCGTCGGCGAAATTGGCATTGTGCCGATGAAACTTTTTTAATTGACTTTGTGTTCCGCCAACAGAAGGACCATCATTTAGGGCAGCCATTCTCAACCAGTGTGTCGCGAGCATGTGTCAGGTGTGTCGCTAGAATTTCTAAAAAATACAAAATTTTGCCCTTCCGCACTGAAAAACATCAAATCGAAAAACAGATCAAGACTGCTCAATGTGGACAGTGAGTCTGTTTAACCAAAATTCGTCCACGTATAGAAGATCTGTGTGAAGGTCGTCAGGCTCAAGTATCGCATTAGGATCTACTCAGCCTAATGTTTAGTGTTCAAACTATTACTTGTATTACAACTGTTAGAGCAATAATAATCGATTCGATTAGTTAGCATATCGACATCGAGTATACAACACTATGTTCCTTGCGCATCCCTACTGCGCACGCCAAAGCAGGCAGTTTAGTTGCCCTTGGACCTCGGACACGGCTCGATCATTAAACGTTTTCGCAGCCACTATGTCTTTTCTTTTAGTTTCATCATCATCAGCCTGTATCGGTCCACTGCTGGACATAGGCCTCTCCCAAGGCACGCCACCACACGCGGCGTCACCACACTGCCGTCGGACGGTAAAACGATGTATGATGCACATACAGCGTTTTTACGTAACACGGTTCAATCGAAAGTTCTTGGCGTGCCCTATCACCCAATATAAATGTTATCTTTGTAGGACCTTCACTGAAGAAGTTATGAAGATCGATATGACGATGTATGTCCAAAAACATACGATTCTGTGCGGTAAAACGATGCATTTTTTTCCAGAACCCTCCATTTAAGGTATGCCACGACGATGTAATATCCAATACATCGTTTCAACACAACACAACACCGCCTAGTTACAGCGTTTAGCCATAACACAAATCCTTCAAACGCGTTTATCTCAAAACAATACTTTTGAACATACATCGTTTTACCGTCCGACGGCAGCACATTACTTAGTTAATTGGTATTAATCGTATGTATGCTTAACGTACCTACTTGTAAGACTTGTGTTTAAGTTTGTCTAAGAAGTGTGTCTACAGTCTAAAAAAAATCTTGAGATGTGTCGCAGAGGAAAAAAGGTTGAGAACCCCTGATTTAGGGTTCCGTAGACGAAAATAATTGCGAACCACTGCTTTAGAGGATTGTCAGTCAGGCAGGCAGGACCGTGGTGGCAAGTGGAGAAAGTGACATAGTGATATTATATATTTAATATTAAACTTTTATTTTACATTTATATATTGAATTTTTTACATATTCCTTTACAACCACTTCTTTTTTATAGTTTTTTATAGTTAACTCTGTAACTTCTACTAACTTTAACGGTTAAGTTAACCTGCAGGAACGACTAAATTAAACACAAAAGTGGATAGACACTACGATATATATAAGTGCCGATTGTATTATTGCAAATATTAGTATTAATACTGCCAATTTTTTTCTTTTTTGATTTTGTTATCATTGTTCTTTGTTTTTCCATGTTTTCTTTCTTAATGTCAATCTTTAACTTCATTGGCTAGGCTTAAAACCAGTACAATGTTCAACTTGTTATATAGGTTACATTGTAAAACTGCGCCTATACCTTTTTCAGGCATACTGGATGAACGTTATGTACCTGTGACAAAACAAAATTGTATGTCTGAAATAAATGGATATTTATTTATTTATATTTAATTCACTGAAATGTTTTAACATTCGCAGCGGTGATGAAGGTGTACCAAGACTTCTTCCACTACCGCGACGGCGTCTACCGTCACGCGCGGGGCACGGGAGTTGAACGAGCGCACGGTCTTCACAGCGTCCGCGTCGTGGGTTGGGGCGAGGATAGGGGCGACAAATATTGGGTAAGGATTTATTGATTTTATTGTTTTATGGAAACTGACACGGTTTTTTTCTGTGTCCAATACTTCAACGGAAGATCAGCAGATGCGGCGCAAGGCGTGGGCGACGTGGGCGACCGCCCACGGCCTCGCGGCCCGAGGGGCCTCGCGCCTCGAAAGTTCATGCAGCTTTTATTCATGAAAAAATATTCAGCTAGATCTATTAAAAGTAGTAGGTACTACTACTAGTAATACCCCGAGTAAACATGTTGGTACGAGTATATTGCCTTTATTAGACACAATATGGGAAAGCAGAGAAGAGGCAGTGAATATTGCAATAATACAGTGGCTGCATTACTTATTGCGATTTGATGATGTTGTTGAATGTTTTGAGTATTGGAAAAATTGAGAGGGCCTCGCAAAATTTATCTTGCTCACATGAAATTAAGTTCATGCTCCGCCACTGAAGATCAGACACAGCCAATAACACCATTCCTCGCGAAACCACGCTCAGAGAGGCGCCATGCCGGCTATGAGGCGGAGAAAAAGGTTGTGGGCTAATTTATTGACACGCCTTTTGAAGATTCCCAGGTAGGTATACTTAGATGGTGGGAACACACTCACCTACATGGTTGGCTACATGACCTACAAAATCCGTGATGTCAGCCCATAACGCATTGGTGAACTAGGTGCCATGTCAGTGCTTCCCTTCGGTCGTGCCGGCTACACAGCACTGGACAGAAAACACGAACTATTTACATAGCCTAGCCAGACAAGATAACTGTCAAGCGGCAAGTAAGGCACGAAGACCCACCCGCAGCATGACTCGGTGGAAGCGCCGCGCCAAGGTGGGAAGTGGCTAGCCTTTCGCCCTTTAGCACGGCATCTTGTCCTTATCCCTTATTCACCTAGTTATAGTTAGAGGTGGTTCGGTCATGTTGGAAGAATGGATGATAGGAGACTCACGACGAAAATTTATGAAGCAAATGTGAGTGGAATAGTCGGGAAGGGTCGCCCTAGACGCACGTACCTGGACCAGATCGGGCATGTGCTCAAAAATGGTCAAGTGCGTATAGTACCCGTAAACGATGAGCATGCATGAAGAACATTCAGGAAGAGGCGGCAGAGGTGTGTGTGTCGGGATCGTGACACGTTGAGATCCGTTGTCTCTGCCTACCCCACCGGGAAACAGGCGTGACGCTATGTATGATGTGGTTAGAGCTTTGTTATAGTTTGCAATATTTTTAGGTTACTTACTAACACGAAACCATGTTTCGGTTACAGCTTGTTGCGAACAGCTGGGGCGAGCAGTGGGGCGAGAACGGATACTTCAGGATAGCGCGAGGCGAGAACGAGTCGGACATCGAGCGATTCGTGATAACTCCGCTCGCGTACGTCGTCGAAGCGAACGACGTCTTCCGGAAGAAGTAACATCAGGACGTAAGCCTGATCGTGCCTGGCTGCGGGTCGGCTGACTCCAGTTGACGTGATGGACCTGGTTCAAATACTGGGATGTGATTTTTTTTTTAGGAACGAATGCCCGTCTTGACTCAAACCGAACGGTGTGAGATTTAGAGTTTTTTTTTTTATAATTTCATACTTCACGAACGAAGATATCGTGACAAGGATTGAGAAAGGAATGCTTCGATCTTGGAAGAATGCATGATAGGAAACTAGAGAAAGAATGAGTGGATGAGTCGGGAAGAAGGGTCACCCTAGGCGCACGTACCTGGACCAGATCGGGCATGTGCTCAGAAAGGGTCTAGGGCGCTAGTGCCCGTAACCGACGAGCATGTATGAAGAACATTATGAGAGTGGAAGAGGCGCAGAGGTGTGTCAGGATCTTGGCGCGTGGAGATCCGTTGTCTCTGCCTACCCCACCGGGAAACAGGTGTGACGCTATGTATGTATGTGTGGTAGGGTCGGGAAGGGTCGCCCTAGCTAGACGCACGTACCTAGACCAGATCTGGTATGTACTTAAAAAGGGTCAAGTGCGTATTACCCATAATCAACGAGCTCCATACATGAAGAACATTATGAATGAGGGTGGATGAAGCATCAGAGATGTGTTAGGATCGAGGCACGTGGAAATCTGTTGTATTTGCCTATCCCATTGAGAAACAGGCTTGACGATATTTTATTTATGTATGTATGCTCGCAGCAAAAAACTGGTCGTAACTAGTTTTTTTTATAGAAAGCGCTACATGTGGCGCCGAGCCACCCATAAGGTGTCTAACGACGCCCATGTAAGTTCGGTCACATGCCTGCCCCCCCCCCCCCCCCCCGCATTTCTACTTTAAATGCTCCAACATCATTCGGTTTGAGTCAAGTGTACCTACCTAAGTTTGTACATTGTATAGACATTGTTAAAAGTGATTTTGTGATCAAAATTTACTGATATTACGATTTCAACAACGATTAGTAGATACTATGTGAGTAATATGATAACATATTGTATTTGTTTTTTTTTTTATATTATGTTTCACTTGATATAATTGAAGAAAATCTTAGTTTAGTTATATATAAGGTGTTTCGTTAGTCATGTCATTAACTTCGGGAGGGTTACATACACACTGACATAAACACTTTACGTAAGAAAAAAACATATGTTTATAGGAGCATTTTTTCTCCTAACAAAAAAATACAATCAAATAAGTAGCTGTAAAAACCAATCATAGTGACCTTGTGACTTACTTACAACAAACAGCTGTACAAGGCAAGTTACCTATTACCTACTGTTACACACAGGTTAATATGTTTAACTGTTTAAGTAGCAAACATGATTTGTTAAATTTCTCGAAAAGTAATACTATAATAATATAATTTTTTTTGCGTAACGAGTTTCTTAAATAAACATGTTACGCAAAAAATTTGAGTGTGTATGTAACCCTCCCGAAGTTAATGACATGAATAGAATAGAACAGAAACTCTTTATTGCACACAATGGAAAGAAGAACAGTACACGATTAGAACAAACCAATACAGAAGTGCGCAAAGGCGGATTTATCACTGCAAGTGATTTCTTCCAGTCAACCTTTGGGTGATGAGGAATAAAATACAGAGAAAGAAGTATGGGTAGTGCAAACGAAAGGAGGACATGACTAACGAAACACCTTATATATGTAAAGAAATGGATGATCCGACGAAACATCCCCACACCGGCCAAAAAATACCGAACGGACATAAATATCGTTGAAAAGCTTGAAAAAAAAACGGATATTATGTATTCATCAAAGGGCCTTTGGTTTTTCAGGTCCAACATTTTTCATGACCTTTTGAAAATGAATGGGAGATAAGAGTAATAAATAAAAAGGCTGGATTGATCGAACGAACGGATTGAAAAATCGAAGAAAACAGTAAGATTAGTATTCTGAAAAAAAGTAAATATTTGCGTTATATGCAGAAAAAAGTGAACGGCTTGATGTCCGCTTTTTTTTCATTATTTTGTAAACCGGACACAAGCCTCAAAAAAGGGATGACTGGAAGAAATTGGCTAAGGTAATAAGTCCGCCCTTGCTGCACATCGAGTGGCATAAAGTGTTTATTATTACTTATTTATCTTATAAAATTTATATTAAAAAAAAAATTACATTAAATGTAGGTACAAAATTACGTAACATATCAAAAGAAACAATTTATTTTTATAAAAATATATTTATTTAACTATATTTCACTTGTTTTTTTTACAAATTAAACAATTTTATAGCAAACTTAAAGTTATAAATTACTGCCATATATTTAAAAGTAACTTATAGATATTATTGTGAATATTTTTAATAACAAATAATGATTTCAACTATGAATCTAACATAAAAACATGTTTTCTATAACTATTTTAACAAGAAACCTGTTGTTTACAATGTTTTATCTAGGTAATATAGAAACATTCAAACATGAACAATCAATAAATATAACAAGAAATTATTATTGAACGAAATGTGTTTTTAAAAATTAAATGCGTTTTTATATGTAAATTCACAAGTATTTTTATGGCTCTGTACCATAAAAGGAAAACGGAACCGTTATAAGATCACACCGGTGTCCGTTCGTCTGTCACAGAGGTTTTTATTTCTATTAAGCGAATCATGTTTTCAAAGATCTACCCTGATAGATAGAGAGACCCGGACTTTCTCAGGTGAGTAATATTGATGGTAGAGTGTTTTCATTTTACGAAGGCACGAGGGGTACGAGGTAGGAAGTGTTGGGAGAGGCGACCGCGCGGAGCTCAGTAGAGAACGAACTCCATGCCAGGTCGGTACACACGTTCTACACGTCTGCGCGTCGCTCCGTCGAACCGAGTCGTTCCCTACTGAGCTCCGCACGGTCTCACACCTCTTCCTACCTCATACCCCTCGTGCCTTCGTAAAATGAAAACACTCTACATCTCTCTAGGCTCAGAGAGAATGAAATTTCATCTTATATGCACCAGGGATGTTGCGGATGCGATTTGTTTGACATCCGCGGACGCGGATGCGGATTTTTGAACGCTAACATCCGCGTATGCGGATGTCAACAAGATTGCTTGAAGAAACTATTAGTTTAAGTACTTGAATAAAATATATTATGGTTTTTTTTAGTAGGTAAGAATATTATGATTGCGCTATTATATTTAATGAAAAGTAAATTTTTACCAAGAAAATTTAAAGATTTTCCAATATTATATATAACCTGCACCTTCGCATCCGCGTGAGTTCCGCATCGATTTAATGCAGATGCGGATGTCAAAATCAATGCAGGATGCTCCGCATTTGCGGATGCGGATATGAACATCCGCAACATCCCTGATATGCACCCTTAAATCATGTACAAGGGCCACTGCCTACCCCATTGAAAACATCTCAGTTATGTATGCGACGTTAACATATTTGAAATTGGGTAACCATTCTGTTCTCAGTGAATAAAAAAAATGTTTTCTTTTATAGAAAGCTCGTCATGTTTCGCCGAGCCTCCCATAAGGTGTCTAACGACGCCCATGGACATTCGTTCGCATGCGGGGGTTGCGAATGCCATACCAGCCTGACAGGTGCCTATGTGTTCTAGAACCAGAGACTAATACTTGGGGGGAAATTTGTACCTATTCAGTCGATTTTAATCTCAAACTAATGCATACGAGCAAACTCTTTCGATAGAATAGCATAGAATGTTCTAATGCAAGGATATTCGTGTATGTAGTAAGACATTTAAAAAAAGTTGATACATTTTAGAAATGTAGAGTTTTTTCATTTTACGAAGGCACGAGGGTTACGAGGTAGGAAGTGGTGCGAGAGGCGACCGCGCGGAGCTCAGTAGAGAACGAACTCGGTGCCCGATCGGTACACATGTTCTACACGTCTCCGCGTCGCTCCGTCGAACCGAGTCGTTCCCTACTGAGCTCCGCGCGGTCTCACACCACTTCCTACCTCATACCCCTCGTGCCTTCGTAAAATGAAAACACTCTACATTTCTCTAGGCTCAGAGAGAATGAAATTTCATCTTATATGCACCAGGAATGTTGCGGGATGTTGTGACGAGAGAAAAGATGCGACCGATGTCTGTTTAATTTATTTTAGTACTTACACATTAATCTCTAGATGTAGAATTACATTTAAGTAATTTATACTTACTTACAGAATAAACAACAAAAAACCTAACTTATTAGTTTTTTTTTAATTCCCATAAGAATGTCTTCCCATTGTGTACTATGTATGACGCTGCTAAGGCACTTTTTAGGATTCCGTATCCTTACGGAAACCTATTTATTAATGAGCTACGCCATCTGTCTGTCTGTCCGTTCGTCCGTCCGAGGGTTGTACCTTTTGAACTGTAATAATTTGTTCGAATTTGGCCGATATAACAACAAATAATAAAAATAAGAAAAAGAAAAAAATTCACAGGTGTCCCTATATAAGAAACTAAAAAGTGTATATGCGTGTGCGCGCCATCTACCGGAAATAGTATGAAGCATTTTAACTAATACATAGACGGCGTGAGTGGCGCTGACCATGACATTGCGATACGGAACCCTCGGTGCGCGAGTTCGACTCGCACTTGGCCGGTTTTGCAGTGTGCCTGTTTTCGTTTCAATATAACTTACATATATAAATATAAAACGCAATTTAAGGAATGTTTGATGGCTGCAATAAATATGTTATGTTTTTCGTTTCGCCGCTCTGCTTTTTGCGACTTTTTCAATATTTGCTGCTCGGACCTGAAACATAACAGATTCATTAAAATCTTATTCCTTACGGCCAACAGGTATTTTTACGGAATTTGATATGAATTTGAATTTGATATATATGGCTGGTTGGCGAAGGGAAGCACTGACATGGCACCTAGTTCACCCGGTGTTATGGGCTGACATCACGGATGTTGTAGGTGGTGTAGAGCCAACCCGTGTCAGTTTCCATAAAAAAAAAATGTGATGTCAGCCTGTCATGGTGCCATGTCAGTGCTTCCCATTGGTCATGCATGCCGGCTACAGTGAACTGGGTGGACAACACAAATTATTTTCATATATGTTTTGATGTACCCGTTTCGTCCGGATCGACGGGCGCAAATAAACCTTAATTAAATACATAAAACCAACATAAAAATTCCAAAAGGACTAAACGATAATTTGTAGCCTCAAAAGTAATAAAGATAGATAGATAGATAGAAATACTTTATTGCTCCAAAACCTTTTTACAGTAACAAACGATAAGTAATTTACATGAGGGGCAAAGGCGGATTTATTAAAGAATTATTTGAACATCAAAAATTATAAAATAATTTTAAACATCAAAAGACTTAAATCATTAATTGTACCTCAAAAGAAACAAGAAATTAGGCCCGAATGAAACAAAGAATAATTTGAACCAAGAAAGAAAACAAAGAATAATTTGAGTCTCAAAAGAAAACAAAGAATAATTTGAGCCTGAAAAGAAAAGAAAGAATAATTTGAGTCTCAAAAGAAAACAAAGAATAATTTGAGCCTCAAAAGAAAACAAAGAATAATTTGAGTCTGAAAAGAAAACAAAGAATAATTTGAGTCTCAAAAGAAAACAAAGAATAATTTGAGCCTCAAAAGAAAACAAAGAATAATTTGAGCCTCAAAAGAAAACCAAGAATAATTTGAGCCTCAAAAGAAAACAAAGAATAATTTGAGTCTCAAAAGAAAACAAAGAATAATTTGAGCCTCAAAAGAAAACAAAGAATAATTTGAGTCTCAAAAGAAAACAAAGAATAATTTGAGTCTCTAAAGCAGTGGTTCGAAAATACCTTTTAAATGTTCAGTAAAGAGAAAGGTGCCCACTTATCTCAATAGTGAAAATTATCTTCAATGATGAATGGTTGATTGGGACTTATTTTGCATTATATTGTGATTACTAAGTAGATATTAGAACCTAATAAATTACTGATACTATGGACAAACAATATAAATACCTATGTAGAAAATTATAACCATGAAAATGTTTTTATTTAAACATTTTACGCAGGGGTACTTGATGTACAGACAATTAACTGCCACGTGGTTAGACTTTGAAAACGCCTTCGGTTCGGTGCGCCATGAGTTACTATTAAAGGCGCTAGAGTGGTATAATGTGCCACCTCTGATCTGTAATATAATAGCCTCCTACTACAAAAAACTTTCCTTTGTAATACAAGTAAAAGGCGAAACGGAGAAGACACCGGAAATTCGTTACGGCATAGGACTTTTCCAGGGTTGCTGCCTCTCTCCTGTCACATTTAACATTGTTATCAACATTCTAATTGATACGCTTGTCGTAAAAGAAAAGAAATGGGGATACAGGTTCAAATATGGAGACACATATATGGCGGCCATCCTGGCATTTGCGGATGATATTACGCTGTTAACCCGCAATCCAAAACAAAATCAGTCGCTTCTTAAGGTGGTGGATGACTATTGTGAATGGACCAAAGGGATGAAGATAAAACCAGCGAAGTGCTACTGTTTGAGCTTAACCAGGAAAGGTTCAAAGTTTACCTCGAGCAATCCAGGTTTGACAGTAGCCGGAAAACCAATCGCAACCGTGGCTGATGAAGCTCCTTTTAAATTCTTGGGCAAAAGGATCACCAGCAGAGGAAAGGAGCATCCTACTGATGATATTGTCCAACTTTTCGAAGAGAGCCTCCGCCAAACTGACAATCTTCCCCTCCTGGGTACACAAAAGGCATGGATTTACGATAACTACCTGACATCAAAACTTTCATGGCCATTTCTCGTCTACGACTTCACAAAGCAAAACCTGACTAAATTAGACTCGTATGTGACCAGATTCCTGAAATCATGGTTTGGACTGGCTCACCCGGCTGACTCGTCAACGCTATACAGATCTCACAATAACTTTGGACTGAACATTAAGAAACCGTCGATATTTTATCAAAAGGCGAGAATAGCCAAACGATGTATACTCAAAGACTCCAATGATAGCGCTATTCAAGCCTTACCCAACACATCACTATCAGATGAACTGGAATCGAGACTCGACTTCTACAAATCATTCCAAGTTGGTACACGCACCAATAGATCTGGATTGGGCATAGAAACAGCAAAGTCTGATAAAGAAATACTGAAAGGTTTTGCTCAGGAGGACATGGAACAAGGCTTCAAACTTCACGCCTTAAACCTGGAAATGCAGAATGATTGGCTAACAGTGGGTGACTTCTGCATCCCTCCTGCATTGAAGTGGAAATCCATAATATACAACTGGTCCCCTGAGCTGCTTAAGTTCTACTTAAATGCATTCCAGCTTACTCTCCCCGACCCGAGTAACCTAGTTAGATGGGGGAAATCTACAAATAAACTATGCCCGTCATGTAAGGAGTTCGTAGGCACGGCCAAACATTTGTTATGCGGATGCAAAATACTACTTGAGCGAGGCCAGTATTCCTACCGTCATGATAAAGTCCTCCAAATCATCAGAGAGGCCATCAACCTGTCAATTGCACGGACCAGGAAAGGGCAAACCAGTAGCGGCTTCCAGAAGGTCAACTTTGTGAAACCTGGAGCCAATAAGCTGCCCAAAGATAGGACTAAACCTTCTTCAATTTTGGGAGCAGCAAAGGATTGGGAATTGTTGATGGACACACATGAGAAGCATTACCAAATGCCTTCGGAAATCTGTACCACAGCATTAAGACCGGATATACTCATATTCTCAAAAGCGACAAAGCATGTAGTACTTGTTGAACTTACAGTTCCATGGGAAAGTAACATACCGAAGGACCACAACATCAAACTTAACAAGTACTGCAACTTAGTAGACCGGATTGTGAGAAACGGATTCAAGACTGATCTCTTCGCTGTGGAAGTCGGAGCAAGGGGACTACCAGCGAAGTCGCTCTACAGTCTCTTCAAGAATCTAGGGCTCCCAAGATCGACGCTAAGCTCATATATAGAGAGAGCTTCGAAAACGTCACTGGAAGCATCCTACAGAATATGGATAGGTAGAGAGAGGGAGGTCGAGAGCGGGACTGGTGGTTTCCCCGCGTCCTAGTCAACGCAGACTAGCTGACGAGGGCTTGAAGCGAGCCGAAACGTGAAGCATGCGCGGGAAATTTAGAGTGGCCACTCGCTAGTCCCAACCTCGATTAACACCCTCCTCTACTGCCAATGGGCCCGGATATGTTCGGTGAAGACATCGCAAGCTCAGGTCCACACCTTCAAAAGGAAAGGGCAAACCAGTAGCGGCTTCCAGAAGGCCAACTTTGTGAAACCTGGAGCCAAAAAGCTGCCCAAAGATAGGACAAAACCTTCTTCAATTTTGGGAGCAGCAAAGGATTGGGAATTGTTGATGGACACACATGAGAAGCATTACCAGATGCCTTCGGAAGTCTGTACCACAGCATAAAGACCGGATATACTCGAACCTAACAAGTACTGCAACTTAGTAGACCGGATTGTGAGAAATGGATTCAAGACTGATCTCTTTGCTGTGGAAGTCGGAGCAAGAGGACTACCAGCAAAGTCGCTCTACAGTCTTTTCAAGAATCCAGGGCTGCCAAGGTCGACCCTAAGCTCATACATGGAGAAAGCTTCGAAAACGTCACTGGAGGCATCCTACAGAATATGGATAGGTAGAGAGAGGTATGTCGAGAGCGGGACTGGTGTTTCCCCGCGTCCTAGTCAACGCAGACTAGCTGACGAGGGCTTGAAGCGAGCCGAAACGTGAAGCATGCGCGGGAAATTTAGAGTGGCCACTCGCTAGTCCCGGCCTCGATTAATACCCTCCTCTACTGCCGATGGGCCCGGATATGTTCGGTGAAGCCATCGTAAGCTTAGATCCACACCTCCCTTTCCCCTTCGCCAGGGGGTACCAAATAAAACATAATTGGGAACCGATGCTATATATGACTAAAGTATACCTGTAGGGCTGTCACTCTCTTATGCAAACTGACCATCGCGGTAGATATAGCCACTAGCCGTTCTCGACTCATTGCTACATGCTCTATCTGCAAAAATACAACCACAACTAATATACAAATTAGATGGTATCCATCTACAATTGATCTATTATACAGCCTGTCCCCGGACTGGTGTAGTTCCTTTAAGGAGACTATTCTATGCCTTGTAGCAAAAGCACTGGTGAAAGAATTTTTAAAATATGTGCTTTCATAAAATTTTTAGGATTTCCTAACAAACTAAATGCGTACTACAATGTGTGGGCGCCTTTAGCGGCGGGCGGTACGCGGGCGGAGCAGCCGGCGGCGGCGGAGCGGCGGGGCGCGGGTGGTACGCGGGCGGGGCGGGCTATCTGTCCGTCCATATTCCCGCTGCCCGCTGCCCCGCGCCCCGCGCGCGCCCGATTAGACCATTACAACATTACACTACATTAATAACTTTAAAAATTTATATCTCCGCAACGGACGTACCTAGAATCCTACTTCTTTTACTAATTATGTTTGTTACAAAGCGTAGAATAGCCTCCTTAAAGGAACTACACCAGTCCGGGGACACTGTATATAACTTTAAGTTTAACCTTCTTGGCTTCGGGAAGGGCCGGATTTGAAATGAACATCGGTTATAGGAGACCAAAGCATAAAACACTAGCTTTTGCCTGTGGCTTTTCTCGCATGAAATTTGAGTTTAAAAAGAAGAAAGTAAGTAAGTAAGTAAGAAAGAAGGCCGAGCTGCGTTCACGTTACCTTTATTTCAGCGCACCAAACAATTTGGTTTGTATCAGAGCCACACCTTAGCGTAAACCGGAACTGAATTTTATTCAGCCTATCCTGTGTCCCGTATAGTTATATGGTCTTGTACTAAATTTAATCGATTTCGGGTGATCGGTTTAAGAGTTATGGAGGAACATAGATAAATACAGAATTTTTTTCTAAAAATCGGCAATTTAGTTTTAGTATCTCATAGTCTGCAAACGCAGTATATCATAAAACAAAGTAACTTACTCCAATCACCATCCCTTACAGATTTATCATTAGTATTGATTGATTGATGATAAATTTTGAAAGAAACTCACAAGTGCATCGGAAACTGCATCGCTCTGCAAGTCCTCGAGACGACGGCGCTCGGCGACCAGCGACGCGTGCACCGATTCCTGACGTTCCCTGCACAGCATGTTGAAGTACATTAACCAGCGGCATAGGCTGTAGTTGTTGTTTGCTGCCCAGCCTCTTGGGAAGGTGGGTGGGCCATTCTCCGCACTGAGACCTCAAAACGGTCTGTTGTACGTTGGCGCCCAGGTAGTGCTACTCCAGCCACCCGAGCTCTTTCATGAAGTGGAGCACTCTTCTCGGTCGCTTCCACACTCCATGGGTAGTTCCCACGTTCCCAAGAAACTGCAGTCGTTCTACTGCCACCACCGGGCACTCCGGGAGCACGTGGGTGGCTGTTTCGCCCTCCGCCATGCAACCCCTGCATAGGGGGCTGTCGGTGACACCTATTATAAACAAGTGCCTATTGAGCAGCAGCATAGGCATCGAGAGGCTGAAGTGGCAGTGGGCTGGGTACATCTGATGCTGACCCGATAACCACTGGGGTAGACGGGTGCTCGAATGGAGGCTACATACAAGCAAACGTAGCGTGGGATGCCCCCCGGCTAGGTGGACAGATGATCTAAAAAGGTAGCCGGGGTTGGATGAATGAGAGCAGCGGAAGACAGTTTGTGGTGGGGTGGTGGCGTGCCTTGGGAGAGGCTATGTCCAGCAGAGGACCGATACGAGCTTATTCTTTATTCATCATCCATCGACAGTACACTGCACTCGGATTCGTCAACATTTTAACAATTAACATTCAGTTTAACATTATGCCAGTTTGATTATCACAGCGAAGAATAACTGGCAAGAAACTACGCTGGATACTTCTCTTACATCCACTTAAGTAGTCTACATTTACAAAAATGTTTGCCACTGCCTACACAGTACGAGTCATCACTATTTATAATATAAAAATTTATCACAAATACAATTTTTTTTCTATAAGCGTAAAACATTCAATATGAAATGTTGGAGATAATTGGAGCAGGTCAGTCTCCACAAACAGCACCCGTTCACGAGCATCACGCCAGGGCCAGCCATCGCCTTCCTCAACCATATTTGAGGGTGAGAGGCGACCCGAAGCTAATGATAGGCATCGGGAATCGCTCCTTTTGTTGCCATAAAATAATTTATTGCTCCAAAAAACATTTAAAAGAAATAAGCAGAATATAATATTGACATGAGGTGCAGAGGGTGGACTTTTCCATTACAGAGATTTCTTCCAGCCATCGTTCGGATGTATGAGAGTCGAAATGTAAGTACAGTACCCGGCAGTATGTAGAAAGAGACAATCCGGTTGCAGTGTTGTCACTGTCGCACGCACTCGCACGTCTCTGTGCAAGGCAGGATGGTAAACTGGTTTCTAGTATAACATTATTTAGAATGCATTATTTGAATAGTTAAAATTCTTCATCTACCTACACGCCAATATATGATTCATGCATACTTTGGGTAATTCAACAATTTAGGTTAGAAAAATGTGGAAAAAATATTGGGTGTGAGATCAAAAAATCCATCTGCGCTTCTAAATAAGTAAATCCTCACTTGTTTAACATCATTTCGTAGGTCATTTCATTGGCTAGAAGTGCGAATAGAGTTTATTGTTCTGACTTTATTTATAAAATCCAAAGTCTTAAAGTTCTCCTATCCACGCGCGAGTTCTACTCGCACTTGACCGCAGTTTTATATTTTAGATAAACTATTATTGTCTACTTCTACTTACGTCAACTCCTTTAGATGCGTCCTTATAGTAGCTAGTGGTGGTTCATATATTTCCAGCACACCTTTGGCTAGAAGTTGCACGGTTTTCTGATCAATTTGTCCATCTCCAGGAGGGCTATAACCAAAAACATAATGTTGAAAATTCAACAAAAGTTTTTGTAACTTTTGTAGTAAGTTTGTATAGTAAAACCCACCTGGCCGGTTGTGTGTTGGACATTTTTATATTAGATTTTATATTGAGACGAACGAGAATGCTTCACAATAAAGAACAAAACAACAGAAACGAGTCATTTTTCACATTTGGTATATTATTTTGACAGTTGACGTTTGAAAATGTCACAATGGCATTTTTTATTCTTTTTTTTTTTTAATTAATTCGTCTCCTCCCGAAACAGGCAAAACTCATTAGAGTATACAGCCATTTCTTTTGTAGCTTTAATCGTAGCGTCTGTTGTATAAATTCTCGGCCCGCGAGAACCACAAAAATATATTTGAAAAAAGATGGCGGACGGCGGAAGTTTGTCGCGTCGTCGTTGTAATTTTTATTTCTTTTCGGTTTTAGAAGGCCAATAGTTGGACCGTATGTAAAGCCTGACCAGGAATATATGAGGGGCCGCCATATTGCGGAATTTCGTTGGAACTAATTTCTTACACTGGCCACAATGATGATTGATGCTTGATAATCTGTTGTCAATGTCAAAATTTCACAATCTCTTGATATTATGTTTTTGCGTTATATATAATATAAAATAACACTATAAAATGCCAAAAACTAGTCATAGTAGGGAGCGGAATACTGTGTACAATGTTTTCAAGTGTTTGCAAGACAAAGAACGTGCAGGATGTGAAAGCATTCCTCTAAATGATGTAGTAAAGTTGGCTTCTGAACTGACATTTAGGTAAAACGTTTGTAGGTAACACTTTTTGACTTTACAGAAATACTAAACGTCCGAATAAAAATAGCTTAGGTTAAGTTTTTCTGAACTAGAATTTTTATTTAATTTTAGAAGTTTAGTGTTTCATCATGGTCGATTTATTATTTTTCTAATAATTTGTACACTTTGCTTCAGGACATATCTGCAGATACATGGAAAAAATGTTTTGAACGTGTAAATGGCAAGCCTAGTTCTTTTTAGATTGACATAAAAATATATATAAAAGATGCATTATTAAAATACATTTTGTATATTTTATTGTATATTTCAGTGCAAAAGTACATTTTGAATAAAAACATCGGCCAATTCAATATGTGCGTACTATACTGAATGTTGCTATATAAATCTAAAACGTGGCACGTGGCTCCATCTTGACAGCTCTCATATATTCCTGGTCAGGCTTTACTCGATCTGTATTTTTTTAATAAATCTAAACTAAAAGACTGGCAAAAGGACTGATTTTCAATGAAATTAGGATCAAACTAGAATTTTAGTTCGAGACCCAGTCAAGCCGCGTCGCCTGCGCATGTTTTTTCGAAACATTATACAAAAATATTTGTTTTCGCGTATGGCCACGTCCCAATGTTTCGATGTTTCTGTGTAATGTTAAAAAAAAAACATTCGCAGGAGACGCGGCTTTAAAAAAAAGGTAATGGTTTTTTATAACCACATATTATAATAAATGTATTATCTTATCAGAAGTAAACAGTATTACGAGCACCGACTATAAAGACATTACTACCCCTTTATGAGTTGGAGGTTTGCAGCTCATTAAAACATTTTTATTGACAACACTACTTTGTATCCAGGAGATAAAAAAAAAATTGGTGCGTTCCACACACACGGCATTTCTCAAAATAAATTTGACGTTTGACGTTTCATTCATTCCAATCCAATTCATTCTCATTCGCACTTTGTGAATGCGTGAGGTGAGTGCTGTGAATGTTCGTGTTCTTCGTCCTGAAAAAATGATTGAGTGATTGTGTTGTGCGCGCCAGTGAGTGAAGTATTTTCTTCGCACGAACGGGATTTATTCCTGTGCTGTATCCAGCGTGTGCTAGAGGCGGCCGCAATTGAGATTACGCTTGAGGGTTCATAGCAACAAGATGACGACTGTCCGCCGGCGCGTCGCTCGCACCGACTCCGGTGATCTCTCGGACGCTTCGCCAGTTCGAAGCCCCAACACCGTAAGAGCCGCGTTCCTTTTTAAAAAAAAACTTTCATAGCGTTCTTTTTTCGTATTCCACGTATCGCTCGGAGCGGATAACTTTCTCCCTCTGACAGAAAGTGCAGTGAAATGAGGCCACGAGTTCACGATCGCTAGAATCTACTTGAACTTTATAAACATGTTTCGTTATTTACTTGCTGGTTTCCAAATTTCTGGAATAAATTACCTGACTTTTGTGGACCCTGACATGGTTGCCTAAATCGCTAAACCGGTGGTATCTGCACATCTCACCTTGGTGAACTAGGTGCCATGTCAATGTTTCCCTTTAGTCTCGCTGGCTACACCACAGAACTAGGATGTGTAGCCAGCAGGACTAAAGGGAAGGCGCGTCGCACCGCCGAATGCTAGGTCTGTGGGCTACACTGAACTGAAGGGAAAACACTATTTGGGGGTGGCTTTATAGAGGGGAGCAGAGGGGGGCGGGAGGGGTATTGATTTAACCCCACCCCCTTCACTGGGGGGTGTTTTTGTATGAAAAATAAATTTTGTGGCTTATAAGAGGGGAGCGGAAGGGAAGGGAGGGGGAGCGGTGTCGGCTGGGTGAATGTTTTGGCGGTTAAAAAAATATAACCAGGGTTAATGTAGACCTTAGTATTTGATATTAATTTCAACTTGATACCTTTACCCGTTCCTCAGAATAAGGGTCTTGACATTAGGACCAGGGACCGAAAACAGGTTAAAATGCTTAAAGGTTTTGACATAACCTGTTACAAAACAACCTTTTAGGTAAAAACCCTTATACTATACCGGTTATGAAATAACAACAACCGTTTAAAAAACCCTTTAAAAACCTTTAAGCTAACGGTTGTTATCCAAAATCATAACCTTTAACGAAAAACCGCCAAGAATAACCTGTTACCGCAACCGGTTGTTTTTACATAGGGGTTTTGTGTCGCGGCGGAGGCGGCGGTACGAATGGCGGGGCTGTCAAAGCCTTTGATTGCGCCGCCACTCGCGCCGCCAACGCAGTCTACGTGCCGCGCCGCCGCTCCCCCGCCGCGCCTCCGCCGCTCCCGCTCGGTGCCCTGCGACCGCGCGTATAACAGACGGTTATTCAGTCAAATTGTGAGAGAGAAACAACATGAAGAATTTGCGTAATTTTGTTATATTTCATATTAGTGTACATAACAAGTTTTCATATTTCCAAATAATCCGATACAAAAAGAAAAATGAATTGACTCGTTGCTAGAAATCAAGACGTCAATGACGAAATTTGGTGATAGATAAGAAATCCAGAGACAAAACAACGACGAGACTTGCAGATGAAAATGTTCGGGAACCTATTTGGATATTTTTTACTTTCGAGCGACTGTAGGGAGAAAGGATGTAGGTATTGTGATTGTCCAAAATTTCGAAGATGAGATTTCGACTGATTTGAGCTATATATCATTCAACGATCCCAAAAAAGTAGTTTTGAAAAACATGGTACCGTGTGGGGCCGATACTTTAAAAGAATAGCCCCACTGTATCTCTCCCCGTGTATGTCGTAAAAGGCGACTAAGGGATATGACTCCCTTCTTATAATGTATATATATGTATATAAGGTCTTTCAAAATTAGTTCAGAGTACGCTAAGGGGGGGTTCTGTATCGGAAATAGATCACTTTTGAAGAATAAAGATTTTTTTTTTTACAAAAAAAATATTTTTTTATTTAAAACGTAACAAAAAAATTTTTAGTAATCGTTTCAGTTTCATGCCAGGAACAAAAAAGTCTTCCAACACATAGATCTCTTTCTTTCAGAAATGGTGAAAAACCACAATTTTAGTTTTATTAGTATGGAATAGAAAGAATTTGATTTTTTTTACCAACTTACACGTGTTAGATCATAATGGTGGTGATAATATATTACTAGGTGGTAGGGTTTAACCCGCCCGGGTTGGTACCACCGCACTGAATGAAAGGTCGGTCGAAACGGCTATGTAAATAGTTTGTGTTTTCCGTCAGTGTAGCCGGCACGATCGAAGGGAAGCACTGACGTGGCACCAAGTTCATCCGGTGTTATGGGCTGACATCATGGATGTGTAGGTGATGTAGCCAACAGTGTCAGTTTCCATAAAAAAAAAATTTAATTGTGTGTGTGTCAGGGATGGTATCAGAAACGAAACATTAAACATTTCGCTCCTGGGCGTGTAGTTAAAATGTGAATGATTTTAATTTCGCACCCAGGAACGAAATTAAAATACAACAAATATTATTTTCGTTCCTGGGTACGAAAATAATATTCATGGTGTTTTAATTTCGTGATTGATGTAACATTTAAAAAAAGTGACCGCCATTTTGAACTTTTTAGTTACTGTACTGATTGCTTTCAAAATTTGATATCTGGGTGTCTGTGTGGGCTCTAAATACGAATCCGTTGTCAAAATTAAAAAAAAGTGGCCGCCAATTTAAATGTTTTTGTTACTGGACCGATTGCTTTCAAAATCGATATCTGGGTGTCTGTGTGGACTCTGAATACGAATCCGTTATCAAAATTTAAAAAAAGTGGCCGCCATTTTGAACTTTTTAGTTACTAGACCGACTGCTTTCAAAATCGATATCTGGGTGTCTGCGTGGGCTCTGAATACGAATCTGTAGTGAACATTTAAAAAAAGTGGCCGTCATTTTGAACTTTTTAGTTAATGGACCGATAGCTTTCAAAATCGATATCTGGGTGTCTGTGTGGGCTCTGAATACGAATCTGTGGTGAACATTTAAAAAAAAGTGGTCGTCACTAGTTGTCAGTAAAGTAAAGACAGGATGAACGAGGTTATTAAATAAATACTGAATTATATTGGAGTTCCTATTTGTTGTTGAACGCACTTGACTGACACGAGGCTGTTGTGCTCAGCAACCCGGTTGTAGGCTCATTTTAGCCAGCCGAGTTCTTCCACAAAGCGTAGCAGCCCTTTCGGGTCTCTGGGTCCCCCGTTTATAGTTAAAGGTCCCCAAACGGAATGTCTCCAGTTGTCTACAGTCCATGACTATGTGTGTTGGTGTCTCTTCCGCCTCCAGGCAGGCTCTGCAGAGTGGGCTGTCCGTCATTCCAATGGTGTGCATGTGTTTGTTGAGTTGGCAGTGACGTATCTAATACAATTCGAACGGAATCTTATACCATTATTTGGAATGAGGATCAGTAAAGTAAGAGCAAATTCAATAGAAGTTATATCCATTCCTTGTTGTTCCTTATAGAAGTTGTTCCTTATGGCATAAGAATGTCATATCTTTTTGAATTATCCAAATCGGACCATTAGTTATGGAGATATTAACAATAAACATAAGCCGTTTCTGCCGCTAAACTCAGTGCGCCGCGGCTACGCGTGACGTCACTGTAATCAAGCAAGACCCGCGCTCTCGCGCTAGCCAGCCAACGCGCACTCATTCGTCGAGGGCTGTATCTCTTGAACCGTAATAGGTAGCCCGTTGAAATTTTCACAGAATATGTGTTATTATGTGGCCGATATAGCAACAAATAATAAAAATAAGGAAAAGTAAAATATTCACGGGGATTCCCATAGAAGAAACCAAGCGAGTTCGACTCGCACTTGGCCGGTTTGAATAATATAAATATTGAATTGTGCCGAAATGTACAAATACGTCTATCAAAACGCCAGAGAAACTGGTGTACCGTGTGGGGCCGGTACTTTAAAAGAATAGCCCCACTGCATCTCTCCCCGTGTATGTCGTAAAAGGCGACTAAGGGATATGACTCCGTTCTTATATTACTAGGTGGTAGGGTTTAACCCGTCCGGGTTGGTACTCATTTTGTGGGTTTGGACGAGTGTCCCATACTTCCACCAATACACTTGGTGATGAGGGTCTGATGATGGAGACAGGAGGTGGACAGTGGAACTCTTCAACCATTACTAGTAACCCTCTCGAGTTTAGGCTCATTTGGTTGGTTCGGACGAGTGCTCCATACTTCCACCAATACACTTGGTGACGAGGGTCTGATGATGGAGACTGGAGGTGGACAGTGGAACTCTTCAACCGTTATTAATAACCCCCTCGAGTTTGGGCTCATTTGGTTGGTTTGGACGAGTGTCCCATACTTCTATTAATACACTTGGTGACGAGGGTCTGATGATGAAATCAGGAGGTGGGTAGTGGAACTCTTCAACCGTTACTAGTAACCCCCTCGAGTTTGGGCTCATTTGGATGGTTTGGACGAGTGTCCCATACTTCTACTAATACACTTGGTGACGAGGGTCTGATGAAGGAATCAGGAGGTGGGTAGTGGAACTCTTCAACCGTTACTAGTAACCCCTCGAGTTTGGACTTATTTGGTGGGTTTGGACGAGTGTTCTATACTTCTACTAATACACTTGGGGACGAGGATTTGATGATGGAATCAGGAGGTGGGTAGTGGAACTCTTCAACCATTACTAGTAACTCCCTCAAGTTTGGGCTCATTTGGTTGGTTCGGACGAGTGCCCCATACTTCCACCAATACACTTGGTGACGAAGGTCTGTTGGTGTAGTCAGAACGTGGACAGTGGGACTCTTCAACCGTTACTAGTAACTCCCTCGAGTTTGGGTTCATTTGGATGGTTTGGACGAGTGTCCCATACTTCTACTAATACACTTGGTGACGAGGGTCTAACGATGGAATCAGGAGGTGGGTAGTGTAACTCTTCAACCGTTACTAGTAACCCCTCGAGTTTGGACTCATTGGATGGTTTGGACGAGTGTCCCATACTTCTACCAATACACTTAGTGACGAGAGTCATTAGGTGGACAGTGGAACTCTTCAACCGTTACTAGTAACCCTCTCAAGTTTGAGCTCATTTGGTTGGTTCGGACGAGTGCTCCATACTTCTACTAATACACTTGGGGACGAGGGTCTGATGATGGAATCAGGAGGTGGGTAGTGGATGGAACTCTTCAACCGTTACTAGTAACTCCCTCGAGTTTAGGCTCATTTGGTTGGTTCGGACGAGTGCTCCATACTTCCACCAATACACTTGGTGACGAGGGTCTGATGATGTAGTCAGGACGTGACAACAGTGACAACAGATTCGTATTTAGAGCCCACACAGACACCCAGATATCGATTTTCAAAGCAATGGGTCCAGTAACTAATAAGTTCAAAATGGCGGCCACTTTTTTCAATTTTCACAACGGAATCGTATTCACAGCACACAGACACCCAGATATAGATTTTGAAAGCAATCGGTCCAGTAACTAAAAAGTTCAAAATGGCGACCACTTTTTTAAATTTTGACTACAGATTCGTATTCAGAGCCCATACAGACACCCAGATATCGATTTTGAAAGCAATCGGTCCAGTAACTAAAAAGTTCAAAATGGCGGCCACTTTTTAAAGACCATATACATTATAGGAAGGAAGGTGTGGATCTAAGCTTGCGATGGCTTCACCGAACATATCCGGGCCCATCGGCGGTAGAGGAGGGTATTAATCGAGGCCGGGACTAGCGAGTGGCCACTCTAAATTTCCCGCGCATGCTTCACGTTTCGGCTCGCTTCAAGCCCTCGTCAGCTAGTCTGCGTTGACTAGGACGCGGGGAAACACCAGTCCCGCTCTCGACATCCCTCTCTCTACCTATCCATATTCTGTAGGATGCCTCCAGTGACGTTTTCGAAGCTTTCTCCATGTATGAGCTTAGGGTCGACCTTGGCAGCCCTGGATTCTTGAAAAGACTGTAGAGCGACTTTGCTGGTAGTCCTCTTGCTCCGACTTCCACATCAAAGAGATCAGTCTTGAATCCATTTCTCACAATCCGGTCTACTAAGTTGCAGTACTTGTTAGGTTCGAGTATATCCGGTCTTTATGCTGTGGTACAGACTTCCGAAGGCATCTGGTAATGCTTCTCATGTGTGTCCATCAACAATTCCCAATCCTTTGCTGCTCCCAAAATTGAAGAAGGTTTTGTCCTATCTTTGGGCAGCTTTTTGGCTCCAGGTTTCACAAAGTTGGCCTTCTGGAAGCCGCTACTGGTTTGCCCTTTCCTTTTGAAGGTGTGGACCTGAGCTTGCGATGTCTTCACCGAACATATCCGGGCCCATTGGCAGTAGAGGAGGGTGTTAATCGAGGTTGGGACTAGCGAGTGGCCACTCTAAATTTCCCGCGCATGCTTCACGTTTCGGCTCGCTTCAAGCCCTCTTCAGCTAGTCTGCGTTGACTAGGACGCGGGGAAACCACCAGTCCCGCTCTCGACCTCCCTCTCTCTACCTATCCATATTCTGTAGGATGCTTCCAGTGACGTTTTCGAAGCTTTCTCCATATATGAGCTTAGCGTCGATCTTGGGAGCCCTAGATTCTTGAAGAGACTGTAGAGCGACTTCGCTGGTAGTCCTCTTGCTCCGACTTCCACAGCGAAGAGATCAGTCTTGAATCCGTTTCTCACAATCCGGTCTACTAAGTTGCAGTACTTGTTAAGTTTGATGTTGTGGTCCTTCGGTATGTTACTTTCCCATGGAACTGTAAGTTCAACAAGTACTACATGCTTTGTCGCTTTTGAGAATATGAGTATTCCGGTCTTAATGCTGTGGTACAGATTTCCGAAGGCATTTGGTAATGCTTCTCATGTGTGTCCATCAACAATTCCCAATCCTTTGCTGCTCCCAAAATTTAAGAAGGTTTAGTCCTATCTTTGGGCAGCTTATTGGCTCCAGGTTTCACAAAGTTCACCTTCTGGAAGCCGCTACTGGTTTGCCCTTTCCTGGTCCGTGCAATTGACAGGTTGATGGCCTCTCTGATGATTTGGAGGACTTTATCATGACGGTAGGAATACTGGCCTCGCTCAAGTAGTATTTTGCATCCGCATAACAAATGTTTGGCCGTGCCTACGAACTCCTTACATGACGGGCATAGTCTATTTGTAGATTTCCCCCATCTAACTAGGTTACTCGGGTCGGGGAGAGTAAGCTGGAATTGCATTTAAGTAGAACTTAAGCAGCTCAGGGGACCAGTTGTATATTATGGATTTCCACTTCAATGCAGGAGGGATGCAGAAGTCACCCACTGTTAGCCAATCATTCTGCATTTCCAGGTTTAAGGCGTGAAGTTTGAAGCCTTGTTCCATGTCCTCCTGAGCAAAACCTTTCAGTATTTCTTTATCAGACTTTGCTGTTTCTATGCCCAATCCAGATCTATTGTTGCGTGTACCAACTTGGAATGATTTGTAGAAGTCGAGTCTCGATTCCAGTTCATCTGATAGTGATGTGTTGGGTAAGGCTTGAATAGCGCTATCATTGGAGTCTTTGAGTATACATCGTTTGGCTATTCTCGCCTTTGATAAAATATCGACGGTTTCTTAATGTTCAGTCCAAAGTTATTGTGAGATCTGTATAGCGTTGACGAGTCAGCCGAGTCCAAACCATGATTTCAGGAATCTGGTCACATACGAGTCTAATTTAGTCAGGTTTTGCTTTGTGAAGTCGTAGACGAGAAATGGCCATGAAATTTTTGATGTCGGGTAGTTATCGTAAATCCATGCCTTTTGTGTACCCAGGAGGGGAAGATTGTCATATCATAAACTTCTCTTATACGTATCATACCTTTTGTGAAATCGTACGCACTGATCGTAATCTGACTTTTTTTTTTTTTTTTTTGTAAAAAGTATTTACCTTCATAAGGGAGGGACCACAAAAGTACCATTAAATATTCACCGATTTTTGTGATTATAGGCTCAAACGATAGATAATAATGATAGATAGTACTCATACTCATCTAATAGTTTGTCAAAATTTTAAAAACTTTTAGATTTCAGAAATTTTAGATTCTTTGAAAAAAGTCACAATAAAATCGACCGAAAATTATTGTTTTTGTTAATTAAAAAAAGTCCCCGTACCGGATACGTAACCCTAAAAAGTTATAATCGAGTTTTTCGTTAGTTTTATTAAAATAGAAAAAACGTAAAAAAAAAACTCACCTTGTGTGAATTTCATCAAAACATTTCTGGTTTACTGTAGTATTGTTCCTATTGTGTACTCTTTATTGTGCAATAAAGTGATATCTTATTTATTCTTAATGTGACGTGTTGTATTCTCCGCATTCTCCCGAAATACGGCTAACTAAACGCATTTATCTAGCAATTTACTTACCTACAACCTTTTAAGCGCGATACGGGTAAAAAACCTTTATTTATCGGGTTATTGTTTCATAATAACCCATAACATAGAGGTTTTTGCTTAACGGTTGTTTTTTCACAACCTGTTGTAAAATAACCTTTAAAGAAAAGGGTTTTGAGTCTTAGGGGTTATTTTTACAGCCGGTACTAACAAAACCCATAACAACCGTTTAATAACCGGTAGTTTCACAACCGGTTTCGGTCCCTGATTAGGACAGACGGACGAACGGACAACAAAGTGATCTTATGAGGGTTCTCTTTTCCAGATACGAAACCCTAAAAAAAGATTAAAATTGAGTTTGTCTTTTGCTAAACTACCAAAAAGATAACCTTGACTTAACGTTAACTGCCTATGGTCCCTGGGTGTCTGTGTCGGCACCTGCACAGGACTCTTAAATTTTCCTCCAGTCCTCTCGGCCTTCAGAGGCACGGAACCACCGATTGCCTCCGAAGTACTTGATGTACCTGGCGGGCCGTCTTCCCACACTCAGTTTTCCTGTCCACATCCGCCAGTGTAGGACACGGCTACTCCATCCAACGGTCGTCGTATTCATAGTGTGTATAACTAAGATGGCACACATGATAAGCCTTAAGATTTTGTTCCAAAAGTGACTTGCGTTTGTGATAGGAGATAAAATATTGATAACAATCGTATGATATAACAAAATATTTATTGGTCACTATAGTAATTTCTTTAACCCATTGCATGCCGACAAACAGTTCCCTCATGAATGACACTTCTGTGTGGCCAGCATTACTAAGTCTTCTTAAGGGGGGGGCACTAGGCAAAACATCACATCATATTATCCTAATATAGTATTTCAATAGATATAACTATAATTTATATGCTTATAGTTCGGTAAAGATTCCCGGATGCCTCAATAAGCTGTTCCCCGGTCCCCGGATGCCTCAATAAGCTGTTTTCATATTTGCTTTGAAAAGCTAACGGCATCCGAGCTCCATGCACCAAGCGTCTCTACCGCGAAGGCCACAAACTCATAATTTGTAGTACAATGACTGATGATGATGAGGTACAGTGTGGCCGGTACTTAAAAAGAATAGCCCCACTGCGTCTCTCCCCATGCATGTCGTAAAAGGCGACTAAGGGATAAGGACAAGATGACGTGCTAAGGGGCGACAGGCTCGCCACCTCCACCTTGGCACGGTACTTCCGCCGTGTCATGCAGCAGGTGGGTCTTCGTGCCTTACTTGCTGCGAAACGCGGTGGTCGGTGTTGTGCTGTAATTTACCAGAGTTCTTGCATCACAACACCGATTACCTACTCTGCTTTTTTTGCTTTTTTTTATGTAAACCAGCATGGGTGGCTGTGCCAAGAGACAGAGGTGCAGTCGACAGAGGCAAAATCACCTCTCCTCGCGAAACCACGCTCAGTTAGGTGCCATGCCAGCAGATTTGCGGACTGTTGCTAGGCTGTCTAGTCCATTAATACGACGCTTGAAGGCACGCACTTGACCCTTTTAGAGCACATGCCCGATCTGATCTAGGTACGAGCGACTAGGGCGGCCCTTAGGGCTTACCTCGATTGTCGTGATTCAGCGTGTGTGATATGTATGTATGTATGTATGATGGATGACTGATGAAAATGATTGCGGAATGACATTGTGTTTCCAGACCGGCACTGCCCCCGAGTCTGACTACGACTCGGCGAGGAGCGAGTCTGACTTGTCGGAGCACGGAGAGAACGGGGACGCACAGGTATCATCATTATTGACAATTTTTTTTTATGGTAACTGACACGGTTGTTTAAACGTGCTCCTGGAGTGCCCGGTGGTGGCAGAAGTACGACTGCAGTTTCTTGGGAACGTGGGAACTGCCCATGGAGTGTGGAAGCGTCCAAGAAGAGTGCTCCACTTTATGAAAGAGCTCGGGTGGCTGGAGTAACACTACCCGAGCGCCAATGTACAACGGACCGTCTTGAGGTCTCAGTGCGGAGAATGGCCCACCCGCCTTCCCAAGAGGCTGGGCAGCAAACAACAACAACAACAACGGTTGTTTAAAATCTAAAATCCCCACAAAACCCGCTTATCGGTAGAGTTTTGTGCCGTACCGTACTTTGATAAATAAAACATGAATATTTAACTGATTTTTATTCTTTTTATTTCATGAGTTTAGAAGTACCTACCTACCTATGATCGGAGTAGCATGTGGCCGTTTTATAATCCATTAATTTATCATAGCACCGATCGGCCACCCACGACAATTGGGAAAAGTCGGCGCCTATGCTTACATAACTATTCAATTGTAAAAACTAAACAGGACAAATTCAAGCGTAGTGTATCACCGTACGAATGAGTGAATATATTATAACACTGAACATAGAAGTTATTATGAACAAAATATTAGGAAAATTATCAATTATGTTCGCAGCGCAAGATCGACCATGACGAGGACCGCAGTAATCCCCAGTATATCCCCAAGCGTGGCACGTTCTACGAGCATGACGACCGCACTGCCGCCAGGTGACTGGTTTTTAGGTTTCCGTATCCCGTGCGGAAGCCTATTACGAAGCATCCGCCGTCTGTCTGTCCGTCTGTCCGTCCGTCCGTCCGTCCGTCCGTCTGTCCGAGAGCTGTATCTCCTGAACCGTAATAGGTAGCCCGTTGAAATTTTCACAGAATATGTGTTACTATGGCGGATATAACAACAAATAAGAAAGATAAGAAAATGTTAAAAATTATGTGGGGCTCCCATACAACAAACATACAATAAAATCGATTAGTCACACTATTGAATAATAGATGGCGCCACAGGCTTTTATACATTGCAATGTTGAAAGACAAAAGATAGGCGGATAATATCGGATAGATACGGAAACCTCCGTGCGCAAGTAAAACTCGCACTTAACAGATTTTTTTTATGGAAACTGACACGGTTGGCTACATCACCTACATCATCCGTAATGTCGGCCTCATAACACCCTGGTGAAGTAGGTTCCATGTCGGTGCTTCCCTTCCTATCATGTTAGACACCTACTTGTAGGTGGAAAGAAGCCAAAAGTCGTGCGATCCCTAAAAAAAAAAAATTTGGCTACTGAACTGGATGGAAAACACGAACTATTTACATAGCCGTTTCGACCGACCTTTCATTCAGTGCGGTGGTACCAACCCGGGCGGGTTAAACCCTACCACCTAGTAATATAAGAAGGGAGTCATATCCCTTAGTCGCCTTTTACGACATACACGGGGAGAGATGCAGTGGGCCCCACACGGTACATGTATGTAAATAAAGTAACGACCGGTTTGCAAAACGCAATAGCATGCCAAAAAAAAAGGTGGTAATTGACCGATATTCACTAGCGTGCATACAACACACGTCGTGTGCACCGACCGACTCAGATGCTCGGCGAAGCGGGAACATTACGCGAATATGTTAGGTGGAAAGGCGACGTATACGCGCGTATATTCATGTGATTGTGAGAAAGTTTTGGTCATTATTCGGATGAAATAATATGCACTTAAGTGCTTCCCTTCATTTCATGTCGGTTATACTGAACTGTACGGAAAACATGAACTATTTATTTATTTTAGACAGGCAGCCTAGGCTGATACGTCTAAATCCAGTTAAAATTTGTTGTTTTTCGTCATTATCTTAGATTTTTTTTATTTAATTTTTTTTTTTTTTCGTTCTTGAGCACTCTTTTTGAGATTATGTTTTATTTGTTAGATATTTTTATCTAGTCTATTTTTTAATTGGTTGGTAGTAAGTGCGCTTATTACTTCCTCTGGAAGTTGGTTCCAGTCATCCACCACTCTGTTTGTTATAAAATGTTTGCGAGTATTTACATAGCCGTTTCGATCGACGTTTCGTTCAGTGCGGTGATACCAACCGGGGCGGGATAAACCCTACCATCTCGTAATGTAAGAAGGGAAGGGACCTACAGTTTAACGTGGAATCCGAACCACAGTCAGTCTCCAACGGTCGAGCGGTCACCCATCTAAGTAGTGACCGCGCTCAGGGTTGCTTAACAACGGTCGACCGACCGCACCACTGAGCTACCAGGGCTGGCCAAGCTTATTTACATATTATATAACTTTTTTATTTTTTATTATTTATTTATTTATTTATTTTAAACACTGACAGCTGACAGCTGGTGAGTGTATTCTGTTTTTTAATTTATGAGTGCACTTGTATTGTTTTTAAGTATTTTTGTTTGTTTGTTTTTGGTTTTGTTTTTTTTTTGTCTAATTGGTTTTTTAAAGAATTAACCGAGGGGGCGCTGACGGTGTCCTCAGATAATTTGTTCCAGGCCCTTACGACCCGGTGCGTCAGAAAATGCTTCCTGGGGTTGGTTCTATGTGTGGGCCATTTTAGTTTTAATGAGTGACCGCGAAGACGTTCTTCAGTGCTCCTTTCGTACATTGACTTGGTACATCGTAGCATTCTTTTAGGATTTTATAGGTTTCTATAATGTCTCCTCGTTGTCTCCTTTCCTCAAGAGTTGTTAATCCCAGTGCCTGTAAGCGATCTTCATATGTTTTATTTTTAATTGATGATACCATCTTTGTTGCTCGTCGCTGTACTCTCTCTAGTAGCACAATATCTTTTTTAAAATATGTTTTCTTGATTAAAGAATTTCTAGGTATAATAGGTATTATATAAATAGGTATGCATTAAATATTTCCATAATCCAATTGGTAATGCCATTATTGTGAACCGAATAATAATTGACGAAAGAGTAAGGGCTCGCCACCTCTCACCTTGGCACGGTACTTCCACCGAGTCATGCAGCAGGTGGGTCTTCGTGCCCTTACTTGCTGCTTGATCGATTGAATCTTGTTCGAATACTTTGCGAAACGCGGCTGTCGGTGTTGTGCTGTAATTTACCAGAGTTCTTGCAGCACAACACCGATTACTCTGCTTACCCCGATTGTCGGGATTCAGCGTTCGTGATATGTATGTATGTATGGTCTTAAAATGGCATACTGTATGTATCTGTAACTGGTGATATGTTTGTACGCAGCGGCGAGGAGCCGGCGGGGCCCGGTGAGGCGCCGCCGGCGGGCGAGGGCCGCGGCGACGAGACGCCGTCGGAGCGACGCGCGCGACCGCGCAAGTCCAACGCCTGCGACAAGTGGTCGCACGACAAGTTCAACGAGAACGAACAGGTTAGCGATCGTTTCAACTCACGGTTACAGCGCTACGAGGCTTGAAATGAACGTGGCTGACAGCGGAACTAACGCAGCCACAGTCAGCCTCGATAGCTCAGTGGTGCAGACAGTCAACTGTCGCTATTGAATGTTAAGCAACGCTGGGTGTGGTCAGTACTTGGATGGGTGACCGCGAACCGTTGAAGGCTGACCGAGGTTCGGATTCCTCGTAAAACTTTAAGTCCCTTCCCTTCTTACCTCACTAGGTGGTGGGGTTTATCCCGCCCGGGTTGCACCGCACTGAATGAAATGTTGGTTGAAACGGCTATCTAAATAGTTCGTGTTTTCCGTCCAGTTCAGTGTAGCCGACATGAAATGATCCCTTCATTTGCGTCTGCATGTGCACTGACATGGCACCCGGTGTTATGGGCTAACATCACGGATGTTGTAGGTGATGTAGCCAACCGTGTCAGTTTCCATAGAAAAAAAACGCATAAATTTACTTCCGAGGTATTAAACCTAAAACGGAACGACATAAGAATCCTAACAACCGAATGGGCCTTAGCGACTAACTTCAAGCGGCGAGTGGCCGAGTTGTTTGGGCATCGGCTTCTCATGTAAGAGGTCCGAGGTTCGAATCCGGTCGGTGTACCAATGAGTTTTTTCTGACGAAAAAATTTACGTGCATACCATTGATTTTATAACCCTGTCGGGACAGATAGACCACTCCATATAAAAAATTTGGTAACGTTGTAAATCGTAAAACCAACAGGGGGCGGTAATAATTTTTCTTGATGTTGTCGTAAAACAAACAGGTGGCGTTAATGTTTGTTAATACTTCTTTACTAAGGGCGCTATCTAGTTGAAATACAACATGTATGTAGGTACCTTTAATTGTCACTAGGCTGTAGAATTACTGCTACTAGACAAAAGATGGCGCTTTCATTTATATTTATAAAGAACATTATTTATGTGAATTCCTAAATTTGTATTAGGTAAATATATTTGAATAATAAAAATATGACAATTTACAATTAAACTAAAACTTCTTATCAAATTAAATAAAATAAAAAAATGTTTTGAAAATAATTTGGTATACGGAACAAAATATTATTATGATTGTAATTTCGTGTTTGTGCGCTTTTAATAGATAGATCCACAGAGCACGGAATACCCCCGCGCGCGCGCGTGCGGTATTCCGTGCTCTGTGGATAGATCGTATTTATTTAGTTGAACAGTTAAACAAATACTCGTCACTCTTCATTCTAATAATGTCAGCATTGTATGTAAAAAAAAAAATGAAAAAATTTATGAAATTAAAAAAAATCGAACCCTAGAGTTGAAGGCGGCGGCGGCGCTAAAGAAGGCTACACAAATCACAAAGGATATCATCCACGCATGTTTTCTTTCATGTATCATTTTTGCTTGCTTTAGCACCGCCTTCAACTCTAGGGTTCGATTTTTTTTATTTCATACATTTTTGAAGGCCTTTTTTATATATTTTATTTAAATAGTTTTTTATTTCACAGTTTTTTTTTTTTGTAATTTTTTTGCTATTAATGTACTCGGCGGAATCGCGAGGCCAAAGGTCGAGCGATTCCGCCTCGCTTTCCAATCTGATCTCGACCAAATTAAAATGGAACCACCTCATGGTTATCCCCTTTCAAACAAAAAAAAGAATTTTCAAAATCGGCCCACAATAATTGACGGAGTAATCGCGTAACAAACATCCAAAAAAAGAAAACATACCGTCGAATTGAGAATCTCCTAGGTCTAAAGTAAATTGCTCGTGAAGACAAATGCAACGAGCCCAAACACGATGGGTTTATCATGTGTAGTTTAGGAGTTCCTATGGCCACCTTCCGTCTCCATCATCAGACCAGCTCGATGAAAAGATTTCAAATTTAGAATATTCATGAAACAAGGGTCCGAATATGAATGACAATATCGATTCATGTATTTCAATACAATGACAGAGAAAATTTCAAAATATTAGGTACTTATTTAATACTTTTTAGTTCTAGTTAATTTTTTTTTTAAGTCGGTTTTATATTTTTTAAAACAGTTTTTATTTCATTCTTTTTAGTAATATTACATAAAAAACAATAATCGAAATCGAATAATCGAAATCGGTTGAAGTGGTACAGAATTATTCGCCATGTGTCAAACTGCAAATTGCTGAAAAAGTCCACATCACAAAAGTTTTGCTGAAGGTAACCACACACCAATAGTATTTTGTTGATTTTTCATAAACCGCTGAATCAATTTCGATAAAATTTAAATGGTGCTCCCATTTAAATTTTATCGAAATTGATTCAGTATGACCTACTCTGAAGTATGACCTACCAAACAAAAAAAGAATTTTCAAAATCAGCCCACAATTAACACGTTGAACGCCATACGACCCACCGGTGGGCCTAGCGTACTTTTCCGTTCGGGCCAAGCCAAACTCATTATATCCGTAATTTTCATCAACTTGAGATTTTCATCACAAAGTTTATAAAATGCGGTAATTTGTAAGGAAAATAAAAATTTGCGACTTTTACCGTAAAATTTTCGAGATATAGCAAAAGGCTCACGGGTGGATCGTGTGGCCTCCTATGAAGGATTTGTAATTTTCTGTTGGCTGGGGCCGCGGGGTCACGCCGCGGCTCACCCCTTGCGCGCGCGCCGCGGACACAGCGATCAATCCCGGTCCGGCTGCGTCGACAATTGAGGATGTTTTACGCTTTTCTCGCCAAAAATGGATTATTTTGAAGATTTCGAGTTAACACAAAAAGCGCTAACGCAGTTAGAAAACATCGAGATAGATCTTCTGGACCGTAGTTTCGGAATAGATTCTATGAAGACGTAGTTCAACCAACGAAAAGAAGATGCTTCGAATTCTTTTGTCGGAGAGTGAGGATAGCGACGATGAAATGCGTATAGAAAGACGGAAGAGAATGACACACTCTGGAAAGGAAAGAGGGATTGGCCAGAAACGTGAGAAGAACATGTCACCAATGTTATGCAAAGAACGTACCAATAATGGGTAGCAAACAGGCTAAAACCAAGTCGAAAAAAGTATCCACTTATTGCCAAAGCAGCCCAACTAAACCATTCCTTTGTTTGCCTTGTTTTAACAAGACTCACGGATAATTCTTTATTGTTTATGGTTGAGAGCCAAAGGTTTAAGATGATTGATTATTTTAAATAATGAAGTGTCATAATGTTGTGATTGTTAAATTTCATAAATATTTTCTTTTGTTCAATTTCATAAATTATTTTCGTAATAAATAATGTCTTCTTATTTGGTAATGAAGCAAATTTGATGTTCATTTTTATTTTGACGAATATTTTCTTATTATTTTCTGGTTTTATTAATTCTATTAATAAAAATATTATTTTCTACCTTATCGTTAAGAGCAGCCCTAGCATCGTTACAATAAACTTAATAAAAAACTACAAGTTTCTATTGGATTTGAAAACCACGCCGTCCGCTTCGACTACAAGGCCACGCGGCTCACTTCCATATTGGCTTTGTAGCTGCGCTCTGTGGCTTGTAGGAAGCGTTTAGGTAGGACCTCTCACGCGGCTCACCGGTGACCCCCATGCCCTGAATGGTTCAGTAAGGAAAGGCTCACCGGTGAGCGGTGAGCCCCGTGGCCCAAACGGAAATACTGGATTTTTCATGTGGCGTTGAACGTGTAAGATTGTAATTTCCTGTTTGCGGTTTTACTCCGGTCCAAAGAGTTTACAAACTCTTTGGTTGTACCTAGCTCCGCTTATTTGTTGTTATATCCGCCATAGTAACATATATTCTGTGAAAATTTCAACGGGCTACCTATTACGGTTCAAGAGATACAGCCCTCGGACAGACAGACGGACGGACGGACAGACAGACTGCGGAGGCTTAGTAATAGGCTTCCGTACAGGGATACGGAAACCTAAAAATAAGGGGTGAAATAGGGGTGAAAGTTTTTATATGGGGAATCCATGATTTCTCAAGGTAAGGATATGAAAATTTAATATCTAGGCAAAGAGATTAAGTTAATGTCTTTGTATCTAGGCTTTTGGCACAGATTTTTTTTTTATGTTATCCGGTCTGGGTGGCTGAGTCGGAGGGGCCAAAGCGCATGCTCCGACCAGCCAATATCACCTCCGAGAAGGTAGGTGCCATACCGGAGACTTCCCTGGATTGCTGGCTATACTGGACTAGAGGAGAACACAGCCGAGGCTGCTATGCGGCCATCTTACATCCAGTACGGTGGTACCAACCCAGTCGGCTACAATTTGAGCCTACCACCTAGTAAGGGGCAAGGGAAGGGACCTACAGTTTTACACCGGTTCCGAACGGTGAAGCAGCAGGTGTAGGTATGCACGTAAATTTTTTCGTCAGAAAAAACTCATTGGTGCACGCCGACGGGATTCGAACCGCGGACCTCTCGCATGAGAAGCCGATGCCCAAACCACTCGGCCACCCGCCGCTTAGATTACTCAATAGTTACTGCTTTTGGTAAGAAATAATGAATAATGTTCAGGAAGAGGAAGGGGGAGAGAAAAGAAGGGGGAGTGGGTGGGAGGTACGTTTGTCAGCCTCGGTAGCTCAGTGGTGCAGGTAACCCTGGGCGCGGTCAACACTTGGATGGGTGACCGCTCGACCATTGGAGGCTGACCGTGGTTCGTATTCCACGTAAAACTGTAGCACCCTTCCCTTCTTACCTTACTAGGGTTGGTACCACCGCACTGAATAAAACGTATGTCGAAACGGCTATGTAAATAGTTATTTTTTTCGTTTTTTTCCGTCCAGTTCAGTATAGCCGGCACGACATGTCCGACATCACGGATGTTGTAGGTGATGTATCCAACCATGTCAGTTTCCATAAAAAAAAGAAGAAGAGGAGGAGAGGTATAGAGGGAGGAAGGGTTAGTGAATGAGGGTAGGTGTGGGGGAGGGAGGTAGTAGAGGGAACGAGGAGGAATGGAGATCGAGCGAGTGAGAGGTTGGAAGGGGGAAGGGGCGGGGTAAGAGGGGGTTGCGGACAGGATGAGGGGTAGTAGGGGAGGAATGGAATGGGAGGGTGATGGAAAGGAGGGGCGGCATGAGGGGAGGAAGGGAAGTAGGGAGAGAGGGAGGGAATGGGCGAAAGGGAAGGTGGCAAAGAGGGGGTCCGTGAAGGGTGAGGGGAAGGAGGGGAGGAAGGCGGGATCGAGGAGAGAAGACAGGGAGAGAGGTGAGTGAGAGATGGGCGAGGAAGGAAGGGAGAAAAAGATAGAGAATATAAGAGAAGCGATGGTTTATTATCAATTTTGCATTTAAATCAGATTTACTATTTTTTTTATTTATTTTTTTATTTTATTCGTCGTCGTCGGTAAAATCTACTATTTTATATAAATATAATACATAAAATATCATTGACTTATATATTCTGTAAAGTATAACACAAATACACTAAACCCACCCTCTTTTAATCTCTTTGGTATAACACCACCAGCAGCATCGTAGATGGAAAAAATAGCCCTGGACTCAACTTTTTTTAATTCGGTGCCTGGACTCCGTACTTCATACTTCAACTATTACTAAAACGAGACACCGCGATTATGGTAGTGTGCGTATTGCGTGAATACAGAACCGACCGTCTCAAGAGATCGCAGCGATATTGTGTCATCCTTTTTCCACGCGCAGTAACCCGTATCGCTTGCCTGCACGCTCCACGCAAACATTTGCGTGTTCCAAAACAAGCGAACGTCGCGCGTCGATCGATAAATTGCCGCAACGGCTAAAAACTATGGAGGTGGCTTTTTTTGACGTGATGATATCACGTCTTATAAATTGATGAACACCGGCTGCACGCACGAAGAAGTGTAACGTTCCATCTAAACCTGTGTGCGCAAGCGAGAGCGCTAGGTATCCAAGTTCATCTCAAGATTAATTTTGTGATACATAAATATATTACAAACAAACTTAATTTTGCGGTCAACCTAAATAATAATTTCTCACTAACTATTTAAACGAGACCAGTTTTTCATATTTTCGTATTCCTCCCTTTAAAGTTAACTTTTTTGAACCACTTTGTCATAAAAGCAAGTAAATATTACATTCAAAATCTGTAAGAAGCAAACAAACAACAACCAAGAAAGAATCAAGTTTTCTTGTGCACGTTTTTTTTTTTTTTATGGACGTAAAGTCCTTTTGCACAAATCGCAGATCAGGTCTTGCTTGGAGTACTGCTTGCACCTGTGGGATGGCTCTGCCAAATATCAGCTTTTAAAAGGGAAATGGTTTGAAAACAGCAATTTGTTAAAAAGGATTGCATCCCTACACGCAGGCTCTCCTGCTTATATATTTCCCCCCAAGTACAGTCTCGGGCCCTTAAAGAGGGGCGTGAAAAGGCACCTGTCGGGCCGGCATGGCATTCGCAACCCCCACATACGACCGAATGTCCATCGGCGTCGTTAGACACCTTATGGGTGGCTCGGGGTCACATGTCGCGCTTTCAATAAAAAAAAGCGAGTGGGCTGTGTCGGAGACACGGCCGCAGATTCGTGAATTTGATGAAGATCTCATCGATACCTATCCTTGCTTGTACACGAGTAGTTTGGGAGCAGTAGTTTTCGAAAAAATAAATCCTATCGAGGCCTATCATTTCCTCCAGCGGATGAGTAGTCGTGGATCAGTAGTTTCCGAGATATGCCCTCTTTCAAACACTTTTTCCTTTTTTATTCTGAAACGGCTGAACCGATTTTGAAAAAAAACAACTATTTCAAAAAGAGCAATTTTTTTCTACGAAAAGAAACAAATTGCAAGTCGATCTGACGAGTAGTTCAGGAGTTATAAGCATTTATTGATTTTCGAAGCCTTTTTTCAAAGTGCCATGTATAGAAGGGCTTGATATGCGACTCTCGGGTATGTCGTCTTAGCAAGTCGGAAGAACTACCTTTAAGACTACCTTCCTGTAACTGTTATAGTTTTTGAGATCTAAGTCGCCAAAAGTACATAATTTTCGTGATTTGGTTTCATAAGGGACACTAAGCGGGGCCTATGGCAGAGCCTCAAGTGATAGTGCCCCTTATGAAACCAAATCATTTTCGTGACGCAACTTTTTGTAAAATACATTCGGCAGCAGGCTAAAGACGTTTCATCAAATTCACGTCAAAAACAAAGAAAACACAAAAAGAAATCTATAAATAAAAATAATGTTTAGGGGTTCTGGTATTTTGTTGAATTTATTCTAGCTTTTCAAATTTCCATCTAATATATTAAAACAATAAAAATATATTATTATAAAATAATTATTTTGGGAATCCATCGTGTTTGTTTCCGTTTTCAAAGGTGGTGACGTAAAAAATATAATTTGAAAGAAGGTATCTCCACTTTATCCTAACCGCATGCACGTATTTGAATTGCACGCAGGTTTGGTTGGTGGGTATTTGGCAACTAAAAATATAATAAGAAATAGGCATGCCATCTATAGACAAATAGGACAACTTAACTTTGGTCTGACATCTATGATGCAAAAGCGACGAAATTATACATTTTATCCGCCAAGCTCACTGACTGACAAAACATGAAAATATTTATTGGAAAAATTATGAAAACCTTAAAATACACTATTTTGAAATTTCTACTTAATATAAAATAATCTTTAAATTTAACTATGCTGTTCCCACTTAGCATCGTTCTATAATTAGCAGATTTAAAAATATAATAATTATTTAATTCAAATTCGATACTCCTGGCGCCATCTTAGGACATAATTGAAGACTAATTTCATGTTACCTTTAAAACATCGCTGACGGTACATCTGACTCCCCCTATAAAATCAATGGTGCATACCTACACCTGCTGCTTCATATAATATAAAACAGACTTAGATGTGAATATAAATAAAAAACTTATAGAATCTTATACTAAACTTATAGAAGTAGACTTATATCTACTAGACCTAAATTACATTTTTATTTGGTGTTTTCTACCATGTTTGGTTTCTGCCCCCCAAACTAGCCCTAAGGCTGTACTATGAGGGGCAGTGCTAATAATGTTACAAATAGAACGGGCAGAGTATATAATTTAATAATTTAATATAATTTAATTTAAATTTAATACATACATACATACATACAACATATCACACACGCTAAATCCCGACAATCGGGGTAAGCAGAGTAATCGGTGTTGTGCTGCAGGAACTCTGGTAAATTACAGCACAACACCGACCACCACGTTTCGCAAGGTATTGGAACAAGATTCAATCGATCAAGCAGCAAGTAAGGCACGAAGACCCACCTGCTGCATGACTCGGTGGAAGTACCGTGCCAAGGTGTGAGGTGGCGAGCCCGTCGCCCTTTAGCACGGCATCTTGTCCTTATCCCTTAGTCGCCTTTTACGACATGCACGGGGAGAGATGCAGTAGGGCTATTCTTTTTTTTTTAAATAAAATTTAAATTAAATTTTAAAAAAATTTAATTTAATATAATAATGTTGCAGACCCCCAAGTCACGTGACGAGCTGATCGCGACGTACGGATACGACATCCGCAACGAGGATGCACCGCCGCACGCCAGACGCAACCGCAGATACGGGTCAGTTGCACATCACCTTACATAAGCATGTAGTACTTGTTGAACCAACAGTTCCATGGGAAAGTAACATACCGAAGGACCACAATATCAAATTGAACAAGTACTGCAACTTAGTAGATCGGATTGTGAGAAACGGATTCAAGACTGATCTATTCGCTGTGGAAGTCGGAGCAAGAGGACTACCAGCGAAGTCGCTCTACAGTCTCTTCAAGAATCTAGAGCTGCCAAGATCTGAAAGCATCCTACAGAATATGGATAGGTAGAGAGAGGGAGGTCGAGAGCGGGACTGGTGGTTCCCCGCGTCCTAGTCAACGCAGACTAGCTGGCGAGGGCTTGATGCGAGCCGAAACGTGAAGCATGCGCGGGAAATTTAGAGTGGCCACTCGCTAGTCCCGACCTCGATTAACACCCTCCTCGACTGCCGATGGGCCCGGATATGTTCGGTGAAGCCATCGCAAGCTTAGTTCAACACCTTCTTCCTTGCCTCATCTGGTATTTAATTCGGTGGGTATTAGTTCAAGAACAAGGGAATCACGCAAGCGTATGACTGAATGTGGCAGTGGGCTGGGCACGTTAGCCGAAGAGACGACGACCGTTGTAGTAACCGTGTCCTACACTGGCGGCCGTGGACAGGAAAACGGAGTGTGCCAGGTGGGACGACGACATCAACTACGTCAGGAATATGAACTTATAAAGGAATATGATTGGCGTAGCGCGCACAAGCAAGCGGTAAAAGAAGCAATGCATAAGGCCCTAATGTTTTTATTTAATTAAAATTTTTTTTTTATAGAAAGCGCGACCTTTGGCTCTGCGCCACCCATAAGGTGTCCAACGACGCCCATGGACATTCGGTCCGGTCGTACGCGGGGGTTGCGAATGCCATGCCGGCCTGACAGGTGCCTATTCACGCGTCTCTTGAAGGACCCGAGACTGTACTTGAGGGGAAATATGTGGGCAGGGAGAGCCTATGTTTTAAAAAGAGACAAATAGTTTTCTCGCCTTCTTTCTCCGCTCTACGAGGATTGTCGGTATTGCAACCAAGGCAGAGGGAATGCCGGAGTCTAGAACGATAAAAAAGGTATGAACCCCGAACCCTATCCTCTCCAGCATAACACGATATAAGTAAAAGCATACTTGTTTCATTGGACGGTCGCGCGCTGGCCCGTCAGTCTTTCATCGGCTGCGTTCGCAAAAACCTGTTTAAAATGCCCGCATGCTCTGTGTTTACGTGTAAAAACACTACAGCCAAGTTTAGTGTGCACAATAGTGGAATATCTTATCATCGGTGAGTACACTCCGCTTCCCGGAACTCGGCGACGCTAGTTCTCATACAAGCATTTGTCAGTCTGGCGTCCATACCTTTTTTATCGTTCTAGGTCGGAGTTTTGGAGGATGATTGGCGAGAAAATACTTACCGAGCACCGCGCCTATCTAGTGTTGTACGGTCTTTGGCTTACAAGTAGAATTTTTATTCATAAAATGGCACTAACTTATTATCAAAGAGATTAAAAAGAGGGTGGGTTTAATGTCTTTGCTTATTATTAACTTATCCATCGTATGTTTGCGATCATTTCAAAATGGAGGGTCCGGCACTATCGGTTAGTGAAAATTGTGAAATACACTTACACGAATTGTCGTTGTGTTAGTAGATGCTTTTGCATGCCACGTACGGATGTTAGACGTTAGAGATTTTGAGATTCATCGACTTGGGGGCGAAATTGGTAACGCGTTGGCGGCTCGCGCCAGAGGTTCAAATTCTGTTTGGAATGTATATATGTTTTTTAGGGTTCCGTATCAGATACGAGACCCTATTACTAAGCCTATGCCGTCTGTCTGTCTGTCTGTCCGTCCGTCTGTCCGTCCGTCCGTCCGTCCGTCTGTCCGAGGGCTGTATCTCTTGAACCGTAATATATAGCCCTTTGAAATTTTCACAAAAAATGTGTTATTATGGCCAATATAACAACAAAAAATAAAAATAAGAAAAAAATTAAAAAATTCACGAGGGTTCCCACAGAAGAAACCAAAAAGTGTGTGCGCGCGCGCCATTTACCGAATAGATTATGAAGCTGTTGTTGTTGGATCGGCTTCTCAGGGAGGTCCGAGGTTCGAATCCAGTCGCCATGTACCAATGCGTTTTTTCTGACGAAAAAATTTACGTGCATACCTAAACCTGCTGCTTCACCGTTCGGAACCGGTGTAAAACTGTAGGTCTCTTCCCTTGCCCCTTACTAGGTGGTAGGCTCAAATTGTAGCCGACTGGGTTGATACCACCGTACTGGATGTAAGATGGCCGCATAGCAGCCTCGGTTGTGTTCTCCTCTAGTCCAGTATAGCCAGCAATCCAGGGAAGTCTCCGGTATGGCACCTACCTTCTCGGAGGTGATATTGGCTAGTCAGAGCATGTGCTTTGGCCCCTCTGACTTTGCCACCCATACCGGATTACATAAAAAAAAAACGAAGCATGACATTAACTAATATGAAGTATTTCATAACATGCGATCTAGATGGCGTGAGTAGCGCTAGCCGTGACATGACGATACGGGACCCTCGGTGCGCGAGTTCGAATCGCACTTGGCCGGTTTTTTTATTATTTTCATTTTTGCATCTATCTAATGAAGAATATACAATACAATGTGTTCTAGGTATAAATATTGCACTTTTTATTTTGCATAAAATTTTATGTCATTTATATGCATGCGTGTTGTTTGTGTAAATTTTTCATACATATTGTTCTTCACTCTCAGGCGCATAGACAGGGAGGGGGGGGGCATATGGGTGTCGTATCTCCCCCCGGAGTTTTTTTGGAATTTCAAAAATTCCGAAGTATTTTTCATACTATACAATAAGAAACTATTTAAGAAAATATGAAAACCGCCTTCAAAAATTTATGAAATGAAAAAATAATCGAACCCTAGAGTTGAAGGCGGTGCTAAAGCAAGTAAAAATGATGCAAGAAAGAAAACATGAGTGGATGATATCCTTTGTGATTTGTGTAGCCTTCTTTAGCACCGCCTTCAACTCTAGGGCACAGACTACAGACAGTACATAGAGAATACAGACAATAGTTACTTCGTAACAGATAAATCACTCCATAGAAAAAGTTCCATACCTTTAATAGCCTACTGCTTCACGTCGCCAATCGCTGCGTGCGAAAATGTACCTTAACGATCGAGTGTAAAGTGATTATTGCTTTGTAGGTGCGCGCAGTTGCGTGGGCGAGCGTCTATGTATACTTCGCGCGGCTGACGAATGGCCACTGAAATAGACCGCCGGCGGCCCGTCGGGCGGTAGGTAGTTAGCGCGCGCAAGTACATAGAGTGCGTGAGGCCTGTCTAGGGTTAAATTTTTTTTATTTCTTACATTTTTGAAGGTGGTTTTTATATATTTTGAAATAGTTTTTAAGTACCGGCCCCACACGGTAGTACTGCCGTTGAATGCCGTTCTGATACAACCCGCAGACGAGGCCCCAACAAGTACACCCGCACGTGGGAGGACGAGGAGGCCTACCGGCGGCAGGCGCAGGCGACCGCACACCGCAAGCCGCAGGCGCCGCCCTCGCCGCAGGACTTCCCGCTGCTAGAGGAGACCCGTCGCCCGCCAGGGTAAGTTAGAAGTAAAATTGTATTAACCCTCAAGACGTTGAGCGCAGATTCCCATTTTTCCAACTTTTACTTGGAACGCACTGCGTGTATAAGCCCCGCAAATTGCTAATGCAAACCTAGACCGACGTCTGTACCGGGGCAGCGCTATTCGTAGGTAAGCCAAACAGAGATTATTAACTAAGAACTCGTAGGTATGCCAAACAGAGATTATTAACTAAGAACTGGGAGTGTCCTATTTGATTTCCTACGAATAGACCTACCAGGCGGGACAGTGCAGGTATGAGGTATTCGTAGGTACGAAGTGCACTATGCGAGTTGGTTTAAAAAAAAAATAACCCGGGGTAAATTACAGAAGATGCGTCGCTACGCTACGCGACGCATCTTCTATAATTTAACCCTAACCTATGTTGAGGTGGCGCATGTCGTTTTTGTTATGTTTCGTTGAAAACTCCCATAGTGCAGCTTGCATACCTGCATGCAGGTTTACCTACGAATAGACATTCCCGATCGGACAGGGCTATTCGTAGGTATACCTGCATGCAGGTATATTGTTTATTGTATAATTTCATCCATAGGTAGGTAACCTACGCTTGGACATGTCGAAAATTCCGCCAGTTCTAAATTCAATGCGAAGAAGAACTGACAAACAAACTTCGCAAGTCACAATGTTTTGTTAGTACCTTATATATAAGTATTATAATTCAAGTAATTTACAATAATTAACGCATACTACCGCTCACAAGAACATTAATATTTACAGCATAAGCATGAACACTCAAGAATCTGACCACTCTGCCTATTTACATTACCTATATCTGGTGTATAGTGCCATCGTCAATTTTGATACTTCATATATCAAGTCAAATAAAACAATTAGTTTACGTTTATTACAAAGAAATGTAATAATTCATATTAAAAATCTAATGATACAAAGTGTATCCAATTGTCAAAGTTGTTAGTGGGAAAAACAGTAGTCAGACGAATAGACACTTCCTCTGTACCGTTAGCAACTCTGTCGGGCGTACGTGTGTCGAGTATTGAGTTGTGATTGTGAATTCACGCATTTTGTTTTGTTATTGTTATGGTTTCTCCTTAACTTCTTTTGGTTGTTATTGACGTTATGTGTTTTGTGTAGTAACGAGTTGGAAAATAATCAATAGCCGTGCCCGTGAAATTATTATTAAAGTGGACAAATATTTTTTGCATAAAATTATGGCTGCTGCCACAGAGCACGGAACGCCCCCCGCCCGCGCCCCCTACTAGAGGCGCCCTGAGCGCGATTTCCTTACAACGGCGTTGAAGCCTGTACGCGTGGCCTATGACTTACATTATGTGTGCTGTGCGTGTGCATTTGTTTTGTGCGTGTGCCTAACTTGCTCCTCTTTGTGTGTAGTGTCGATACTAACACACACACACACATACGAAGCGCTAGTAGCACTGCGTCCAGTTATTGGGTTTCAAATATTATCGCTTAGGGCGCCTCTAGTAGGGGGCGCGGGCGGGGGGCGTTCCGTGCTCTGTGGCTGCTGCTAAACGGTTTTACATGCGGCTACGTCAGCCCCATAGTTCCCATTATTTCTAAGTTCATCATTGATAAATGTATGTTCATAATGAAAATTTACTATTAGAAATTTGTTTGGTACCTATTTGTTTGCTGACTGTATATTTTAGTGTCAGCTAAGGTCACATGGGCGTTAATTTGACAAGGTTCCAGTTATTACAACAAAAAACTTTTTTTTTTATGGAAACTGACACGGTTGGCTACATCACCTACAACATCCGTGATGTCAGCCCATAACACCGGGACAACTTGGTGCCCCGGATCCCGGGATGATCAATCCCGGAATCCCAGGGCATGTCCATATAAACGTCATCATTCATGTTCATTGACCCCCAAAGGCACTACCTACGCCCATCACTGGTTATTGCATTGTAAAAAAAACTGTTCTACCTGGCACACGGCACAAACACTCCACACAAATTGTCATTGTCAAATAAAAAACCAAATGATCACTATTAGCAACGAAAATATCATCTGTGAAAAATATATAAATGTCAAACCCGTCAAGTTGAATGAAAATCTCATTTCCCTCATAAATGTTATATTATTTTTGTTTCTGTCTCCCAATTAGTTATTTCAATTATTCTATACTAGCTTTTGCCAGCGGCTTCGCTCGCGTGAAATTCGCATTTAAAAAGAAGAAAGTAAGTAAGCCCGATACCCCGTACCTTTATTTCGGCGCGCGGAATGATTCGGTTTGTATGAGAGCCACATCTTGGCGTAACCGGAACCGAATTATATTTAGCCTGTCCTGTGTCCCGTATAGTAAAATGTGCTTGTACTAAGTTTCATCGAATTCGGATGATCGGTTTAAGAGTAATGGTGGAAAATACATACATACATATAGAAATTATTTCTAAAAATCGTCAATTTAGGTTTAGTATCATACACAGAGTCTACAAACGGAGTATCTCATAAAACAAAGTAACTTACTCCATGACCATCCCTTACAGATTTATTTATTAGTATGATGATGATATGATGATATTGATTGATATTTAAATGTACTTACGATTATCTAACTTTACTATTTTTAAGAGTACTATGTGAGGCCGCGGTACTTAATAAGATAAGCCCCACAGCATCTCTGCACGTCCATGTCTTAAAGGTGACTAAGTGATAAGGGCAATATGCCGTGTATAAGGGCGACAGGCTAGCCACCTCTCACCTAGGCGCGGTCTCTCCAATGGGTCATGCAGCAGGTGGGCCTTCGTGTCTTACTTGCTGCTTTATGTTAGTTATCTTGTCCGAGTACTTTGCTAAACGTGGCGGTCGGGGTTGTGCTGTAATTTGCCGGAGTACTTGCAGCGCAACATCGATTACTCTGCTTTCCTCGATTGTCAGATATTTTTTTTATGGAAACTGACACGCTTGGCTACATCACCTACAACATCCGTGATGTCAGCCCATAACACCGGGTGAACTAGGTGCCACGTCAGCTTGCTTCCCTTCGGTTGTGCCGGCTACACTGAACTGGACCGGACGTTTCATTCAGTGCGGTGGTACCAACCCGGGCGGGTTGAACCCCACCACCTAGTAAGATGAGAAGGGAAGGGGACCTGCAGTTTTACGTGGAATCCGAACCACGGTCAGTCTCCGGTCGAGCGGTCACCCATCCAAGTACTGACCGCGCCCAGCGTTGCTTAACAATCAATAGCAACTGTCTGCACCATTGAGCTATCGGGGCTGAGATGAAATCCGAAATCTAAAACATTTTCCACTTTCAAACAAAAATTGTGCTGTTGCAGCAACAAGCCTCGCGACAAGCCGCCCGCCGTGCGTCCGCCGCGAACGCCTCCGGCCGCGGAGAACGGCGCGACCGTTCCCTCCGCCGCCGCCGCCTCCGCGATGCAGCGACCGAACGAGAAGCGCAACGGAGCGCCGAGCAAGGCGCCGCGGGTGCCTCAGGGAGAGAAGACGGATAAGGTGCCGATGGTCAATCTGACCATTACGGCTGCCAACACGAGCGAGAGGTCAGTGTCGGCCGATCAACTCTTGAAAGCCATTAATGACTGCCCAGAGCTAGAAAGCATGTTTGTGTTAAATTCAAACACTCACCGAAGAGGTCGAGCGGCGGGTGGCCGAGTGGTTTGGGCATCGGTTTCTCATGCGAGAGGTCCGCGGTTCGAATCCGGTCTGCGTGTACCAATGAGTTTTTTCTGAAGAAAAAACTTACGTGCATACCTACACCTGCTGCTTCACCGTTCGGAACCGGTGTAAAACTGTAGGTCCCTTCGCTTGCCCCGTACTTTGTGGTAGGCTCAAATTGTAGTCGACTGGGTTGGTACCACCGTACTGGATGTAAGATGGCCGCATAGCAGCCTCGGTTGTGTTCTCCTCTAGTCCAGTATAGCTAGCAATCCAGGGAAGTCTCCGGTATGGCACCTACCTTCTCGGAGTTGATATTGGCTGGTCGGAGCATGCGCTTTGGCCCCTCCGACTCAGCCACCCATACCGGATTACATAAAAAAAAAAAGTGACGGCGGATCAACTGTTGAAAGCCATTAATGACTGCCCAGAGGTAGAAAGCATGTTTTTGTTAAATTCAAACACTCACCTAAGAGGTCACAGCTTGAAACTCGATGTAACAAGCTTCTCAACCGAAGCAAGGAAACACTTCCCGACTAACAGAATCGTAAACAGCTGGAATAAACTGCCCGAGGAAGTTATTGAAGCACCCTCAATAAACACGTTCAAAAATAGGCTTGACAAGTACTTAAAAATCGAAGAAATATAACAAATAGCAACACCAGTGATCATCATAGACATGAACACATCAGCATAATTAAGCTGCTAGTTCATTAAAAAATAACAAAAAATTAAATGGCCGAGCTCTGTGTATAGCCTTTTAAATCCCGACATGGCATTTAGTTCGTCAAGGTGTTATGGGCTGACATCACGGATGTAGTAGGTGAAGTAGCCTGTTGGCTACAACAAATAATAAGTGTCAGTTTCCATAAGAAAAAAAATATTTCTCATCACTTTCGCATTAATTCCATACATAAGTAAATACATACATAGAGTCACTCCTATTTCCCGGTGGGGTAGGCAGAGACAAGGGATCTCCACGTGCCACGATCCTGGCACACCTCTGCCGCCTCTTCCACTATCATAATGTTATTCATGCATGCTCTTCGGTTACGGGTACTACGCGCTTGACCCTTTTTGAGCACATGCCCGATCTGGTCCAGGTGCGTGCTTCTAGGGCGACCCTTCGCGACCCTTCCGCTCACATTTGCTTCATAAATTTATTTCGTTAGTCTCCTATCATCCATTCTTCATTCAGTATGTATGTATGTATATTTATTTGTATATAATATTTTATATTTATATGTATTAACACAGCTTATATTTTACTAGCATGTACTTATATGTATTGTTAATAAGTATTCTTATTATTATTTTATCTTCAATTCTCACGCTCAACTCTTTTGCTACTACCTACTTACCTTCCACTATATTATCGAATCTCAAACATCGAAAGGTTGACTGTAAGAAATCGCTATAAGGGATAAGTCCGCCTTTGCACCTTATGTAAATTTTCTAATGTATTTGTTACTGTTGAATGTTTACTGGAGCTTTAAAGAATTTTCTATCTATCTATCTATCTTCCAACATGACCGAACCACAAGCACAAGCATCAATTCCACGAGGGTTTTTTTTACCACCGGTAGCTCCCCGCCGCAGCGCAAAGTGAACACGAGCGTGCACGCGCAGCAGCGGCCGCCGCCGCCGGGCAAGCAGGACGTGCCGCCAGGCCGCGCGGTCGACGCGCAACACTCGCATCCGCAGCCCGCGGAGAGAGATCGCCATCACACAGTGCAGGTGAGTGAAGCGGAGGGAGATTAATGCTGCGCACTGACCTGGAATTCTTGAAGGATGTATCTGGATCAGACATCATCATCATCATCATCATCAGTCTGTATCAGTCCACTGCTGGACATAGCCCTCTCCCAAGGCACGCCACCACACGCGGTCTTCCGCTCTTCTCATCCATCCACTCCCGGCTAGATCAGACAGCACGGCGTCAATCCTTCCACCATCAGCGACTCTCCAGCACCACGGATATCTAGCACGGCCAGCATAAGAGGCAGATGCGAGGGAGCTGTTCCAGGCCGTAGAACGGGAACACATAACTTTTATAACGGAGCGCGACCAGGCACTTCTTTCTTGCTAGATGTATCGTAAGATGTTACGTATATGTAAGTAAGTATCGAGTGGGTATACTCGCTAATATATAAGGTCTTTCATTAGTATGTAACTTGTGTATCAGATACTGTTGTTATTGTTGTTGTTTGCTGCCCAGCACTGAGACCACAAGACGGTCCGTTGTACGTTGGCGCTCGGGTAGTGCTACTCCAGCCACCCGAGCTCTTTCATGAAGTGGAGCACTCTTCTCGGTCGCTTCCACACTCCATAGTATCAGATACTGATCACGTTCCGATATTGAAAACCTACTCACTCCTCTCAAATTTAATATGTGAAGTGCACGTATTTCACCTTGATATAGGCATTCATAGGTCAATGCACGCCGCCGCCGCGCCACGCGCCGACGACAGGCCATAGATTAAGGTGGCATACGCGCACTTCACGTATTAAATTTGAGGAGTGAGTAGGTTTTTTATATCGTAAAAAAATACGTTTTTTATATCGTTTTAGTTTTTTACATCGTAAAAAAAAATTGGTATGGGAACGTGATCAGTATTTGATACACATACACCCCTTAGCATAAAGTTACCAACTAATGAAAGACCTTATATATAAAACCAATCACACTGTCGATGACGTAGGTGTTCAATGTTCAATAGATTTTGTTGTCCAATCAGATTCGCGCACGGCGATAGCACCCTAGAGGGGGGGGTGGGTTTTGAGCGTGTCATGGTATTTAAATCTTAACCGATGCTGCTGGTCTGATGGAAGCAGGAAAGAGGATGATATAAGGTGAGATTTTGGATGGGATTTTCATTGTTGGACTGGCTGTACGCAACAGGTGAGGTTCGAGCGTCTAACGAGTACAGACCGACGTGGGCGCGTGACGAACACAGCACTCAACCGAACACATCCGGGCACGTTGAAGGAAGGTGTTGAAGTCAGCTTGCGACGGCTTCGCCGAACTTATCCGGGCACATTGTCAATCGAGGTCAGGACTAGCGAGCGGCCGCTCTGTGTAGTTCTCCAGCGTGCGTTACGTTTCCGCTTACATAAAGCCCTCGTCAGCTAGTCTGCGGTGACTAGGACGTGGAGAAAGACCATTCTCCCTCTCGACCTCCCTCTCTCTGCCTATCCATATTCTGTAGGATGCTTCCAGTGACGTTTTCGAAGCCTCTCTCCATATATGAGCTCAGCGTCGATCGTGACTGTAGAGTGACTTCGTTGGTAGTTTTCTTGTTCCGACTTTCACAGCGAAGAGATTAGTCTTGAATCCGTTTCTCACTATCTGGTCTACTAAATAACAAAATTGTGATAACAAACTTAATCATCGAAGTTGTGTTATCGTACCTGGTTTAGTTGATTGACGATGCTATGGCCTATTTCTTGCATTAACATAGAACCATAGAACTATAAATATTTAAGTAAGTGTAACCTTGTTACCTAAAGAGAATAAATTGAATTGAATTAAATTAAGTGGCCGTCCTTGTTTACTTTGAAGTTGTGGTCCTTCGGTATGTTACTTTCCCATGGAACTGTAAGTTCAACAAGTACTATGTGCTTTGTCGCTTGTGTGAATATGAGTATAAGGAGAAGGTAGAAGAAGCGACGAAGACTAAAGTAGATATCGGTTGCAGCAACAGAAGCCGGCGGTGGCGCAACAGCAGAGCGCGCCGGTGCCCAACAAGACGCAGCCTCCGCAACCGGTACAGCAACCGTCTGCCGCCCAGCCGCAACCCGCTCCCCTTGGTATGCTGGTTATACGACTTCTCGAAAGCAATCGCAAAAAAAAATCTAAGATATCTCAAGGGATCAATCTGTTTTGAAAAAAAAGTATATAATAAAAAAACAGGAGCAAAATTGGAAAAACAAATGTCACTTCTCCATACATTTTCTTAAATACACCTGAAAATTTATGGAGAACTCAATTTTTCTTCCGATTTCTTCACCATTCTTTTTTCGAATCTACTTAGTTTACAATAGAGATTAACCCCCTTAATTATCCGGCATGGTAACAAAATCACCCTGTTTTTGAGGAGTGGTATACATTCAAAATAATTCACAAGTTCTGCCACACCCGCCACTGCCGGTTGCATGCAAATATGGAGTATGCAACCGGCGTCAATTCAGTGCGACATCTTACAGGTACCGCTTGCCTGTGTCTATTCTTTTTTTGTGATCTATGGAGAAAAGCATAAACCAAAATCACACCAACCAACAACAGCAATGTTTATTACAGCCGAGAACCGCGCCGGCAGCAAACGCTACAGCAGCCTCCGCCAGCGGCCTCTCACCGAACCGTACACGCCGGCCACGACGCCGCCCATCGTCCCGCAGCAGGCGCAGACTCTGCCCCAAACCCAAAATATGCCACAGCAGTTGCCACCGCAGCAGTTACCGCCGCAGCAGTTGCCCCCGCAGCAGTTGACGCAGCAGCAGTTGCCGCAACAGCAGCAGTTGACGCAACAGCAACAGTTGACGCAACAGCAACAGTTGACGCAGCAGCAGCAGTTACCCCAGCAGCAGCAGTTGTCGCAGCAAATGCAGCACAGATACGTGCCAGAGTTTCAGCCGAGCCAGCAGACGCCGCATCAGGGCAGCCCGGTGCCTCAGATGCATCAACCTCAGCAGATGCTGCATCAGGTATCGTCACTTTTAATATTTGTTTGTTTACTGCGCTCCGTAGTCTCTGCCTTCCCCGTTGGGAAACATGTGTATGTTAGGTCTTATAAGAACTGACCAAAAGGAATATTTCACAAATTGCCAGGCCTATATTTGTATGTGGTATAACAACAGGTGCATCGCAACGCGCAAGTCAACCAGCCACCGCACGGGCCGTCACCTCCTCACCAGGCTCTTCCCCAGCAGCAGCACCCCCAGCAGGTATGTAAACATTGTTAAACATAAGCACAAACGGGAAGGTACCTACAGTTGTACATTAAACTACGGGAGCAACAAGTGCCTATGTCTCACTAAACTTGAAAAAAGAAAAAGTGATTAGCGTTGTGACGAGTCGAGTGATAATACTTGTATGACTCGAGCCAAGCCTAAAACTAGTCAACTCGGGTTGGATTCGGAGTGAAACCGAGTCGGACTCGTATTCGTACGGAGAGGCAGTCAGTCAGTGCGTCACTCGCGATTTCGGTCGATTTTGGTCGGTCGGCGTGGCGCTGTCAGTCGTGAGTCCGTCAGTCAGTCTCTCAAGGTCGCGAGTCGATCCATTTTATACAGCATTCAATTCAACCACATACATATAGCGAGTCGAGTTTTTCTATTCAAGAGATCAACTCGAGTTATAGATGTTTTCAACTCGAGTCACTCGAGTCGTCCAAGTATTCAACTCGTAACATGACTAAAAGTGATGCACATCAGTGGACATCAAACCCAAACTGGGAAATTGTTTGACAATGAGCCGCTTTTGTAGCACAGACTTGTTTTGTTGTGCAGGTGCGGTTAGGTATATTGGAGCAGCAGCAGCTAGTGTCACATCAGCATGCGCTACACAACATTTCTGCACCACACACTATGACTGGTAAGATCTGACTGCCTTACCGTGTTATTTTTCTGTAAAAGTGGTTGTAACGTCGTCATTGACGAAATAATATAATCTTTTTTTTTTTTTTTATGGAACCTGACACGGTTGGCTACATCACCTACAACATCCGTGATGTCAGCCCATAACACAGGGTGAACTAGGTGCCATGTCAGTGCTACCCTTCATTTCATGTCGGCTACACTAAACTGGACGGAAAACACGAACTATTTACATAGCCGTTTCGACCGACGTTTCGTTCAGTGCGGTGGTACCAACCCGGCCGGGATAAACCCTACCACCTAGTAAGGTAAGAAGGGAAGGGACCTACAGTTTAACGTGGAATCCGAACCACGGTCAGCCTCCAACGGTCGAGCGGTCACCCATCCAATCACTGACCGCGCTCAGCGTTGCTTAGTAACAGTTGACTAACCAACCGCGCCACTGAGCTACCTAGGCTGACGAATTTTCATATCCCTTAGTCGACTTTTACGACATGCGACGGGGAGAGATGCAGTGGGGCTATTCTTTTTAAGTACCGACCCCACACGGTACATGTTGGGTCGATGTAATCTTGATGTTTTGCATTGTATAATACATTAAAATAAACTTTGAAAGATGTCAGGACCAAAAACACTACCCTGCGGAACACCGTATTGAATCTTTGTATACACGGTAATAAAGAGGGCACTATTGACTAATTGAGAATAGTTTGAGGTATATTTTTAAAACTATACCATAAGAAGTACTCATATATTTATAGTTATTTGATTTTTTGTACACAATATTCAGGACCAAAAAAACTACCCTGAGGAACACCGTATTGAATCTTTGTATGCCCGATAATATAGAGTGCACTATTGACTAATTGAGAATAGTTTGAGGTATATTTTTAAAACTATACCATAAGAAGTACTCAAATGTTTATAGTTATTTGATTTTTTGTACATAATATCAATGATGGCAGTGTCAAAAGCCTTTGCCAAGTTGAGTTGAAGTTAAGATGGAATTTCAGGACAAATGCCTCCAGCGCAAGGATATGCCCCGCCGGCGATGATGCCGGCACAGTACATGCAGGTAAGCTGATTTATTTTGTACACATATCGAAATTAGGTATTAACCTTTCACTATTTATCAGAGGCGTCTGCATGTTTTGTTTTATTTCTTTTTAACTTCAACCCTGCACTCTAAATGTTTGCAACATATTTCCTGATATTTTACTTCACTGAAGTGTCAGATATAAGGAAGACTTAATTGATTAATTATTTTTATTTTTAGGGCTTTAGCATACGAGTGTTCCCATAACAGCTCCAGAATATATTAACAATAATCGAACAATCACTGGTCTCGTAAAGTCAGTTTGAGAGACTGATTAAAAATGTATTTTTCTTTTATGGAAACTGACACGGTTGGCTACATCACCTACAATATCCGTGATATCAGCCCATAAAACCGGGTTAACTAGGTGCCATGTCAGTGCTTCCCTTCGATCTTGTCGGCTACACTGAACTGGACGGAAAACACAAACTATTTGCATAGCCGTTTCGACCGACATTTCATTCAGTGCGTAGGTACCAACCCTGGCGGGTTGAACTCTACCACCGAGTAAGGTAGGAAGGAATGGAGCTACAGTCTTACGTGGAATCTGAACTACGGTCAGCCTCCAACGGTCGAGCGGTCACCCATCCAAGTACTGACCGCGCCCAGCGTTGCTTAACAATCAATAGCAACAGTCGACCGTCTGCACCACTGAGCTATCGAGGCTGACAAGACCCCTCCTCTGTCGCTTCCACACTCCACAGGCTAGACTAGTCAGTCAGTCAGTCAGCGTGTAAGCGTCCACTGCTGGACATACGCCTCTCCAATTTTCCTCCAGTCCTCCCGGCCTTCAGCGGTACGGAACCACTACTTTCCGCCGACGTACTTGATGTCGTCGTCCCACCTGGCGGGTGGTCATCCTTTCCTGTCCACGGCCGCCAGTGTAGGACACGGTTACTCCAACGTTCGTCGTCTCTTCGGCTGACGTGCCCAGCCCATTGCCCATTGGCTAGACTAGACTAGATGTTAAAAACTAACGTCTGAATGCATGTGTCGTATACAGGGTGGCAACAACGCTGTGTATACGGGAGCACCGGTTTACGCGCCACCGCCGCCGGCACCCTACCCACACCAACTGTACCAACACCATAACTACACACACGTGAGTACCTTAGAACGGTCAAAGTCAAAGTCAAAAGTATTTTATTTCAGCGGGCATTGTATGTGAAAAATCCATCGTGCTATAGAAATTCTCAACATTTACACTAGATTCAAACAAATAATAAACAAATCGGTAGTTCTAAATAATTGCATACAAGCTCAATAGAAAAAAAAAATTCAAAACAGTCAATAAAATAAATACTATCACATTATCATTTTCATTCAAATAATTTCATTCATTCGTTAAATATCAGTTCGGTCAATATGTACAAAAATATAAAAACCGGCTTCAAAAATGTATGAAATAAAAAAAAATCGAACCCTAGAGTTGAAGGCGGTGCTAAAGAAGGCTACACAAATCAAAAAGGATATCATTCACTCATATTTTCTTTCATGCATCATTTTTCCTTGCTTTAGCACCGCCTTCAACTCTAGGGTTCGATTTTTTTTTATTTCATACATTTTTGAAGGCAGTTTTTATATTTTTTTAAATAGTTTTTTATTTGACAGTTTTTTTTAGTAATTTTTTGCTATCAATGGACTCGGCGGAATCGCTTTCCAATCCGATCTTGACCAAAATGAAATGGAACCACACGGGAAGCACCAGGTTTAAAATAAAAAAAACAAGATGCGATACACAATGTAAAAAAATATAGCTATACCATTAGGTAATTGTCGTTTACTATCTGTCTGCAGTATTTCACCCGTGCATAACTAACGCTGACGAGCCTCTTGACTTTGAAGAACTTTTTTTTTCACAGATTCATCACAGCAATCGCCAATTTTTTTTTTATGAAATCTGTCACGGTTGGCTACATCACCTACTACATCCGTGATGTCAGCCCATAACACCTTGGTGAAGTTGGTGCCATGTCAGTGCTTCCCTTTGTAAAATTGAAAATGTTTATGTTTTCGTGATGGAGTATAGTGCCCTGATTTATGAAATTGTGACATTTGCCTGTAGTTTTGCAGATATGAGAGGTACGCGGATGGGCCATATGTCAAAATGTGCATCTGCCGGAGGGCTTCAAAGTGCAATTTGAATTTCCAAATCGGTCGGTAACTTTTTGAGATTTTCCAAAATTTGGCAAAAATTCAAAATTTTTTCGCCGACTTGGATCCAGAATTTCCCAATACCTTTTTTTGGGCCCGCTATTCAAGAAACGGAAAAAATTGCATCTCGGGATTGAATTAAGCTACAGTTTGAGCCATCTTAGGAGACGGGCGTACAAAAACTGTAGGCGGCAGCGGGTCCCTTACGCGCGACGTCAGTCTGCACTCCGTTCACTTTATCGTCAGTACGATAAAGAACAAATTTGTCAAATATTATCGTGTGTTTTATTTCTAAACTACAATTAACATTTTCAATGCCTTTGATAGTTGCTCGTAGTGTGTGGTCTGTAGATTTTTTTCAGGAGTGATGCATGAGAAAATCTCTAGTGCTATAAATCAGCTTTTCTGGATGTGTGTCACGGTCGTGACCCGTGTAAATAGCCGTGTACTGGCTGAGCGCGGCATACGGCGAGGCTGCCTCGGCCGTATGCCGCGCGAGACTGCCTCGCTACAAAACCAATTGTCGCGAGGCTGCCTCGCGAGGAAAAGCCGAGCCATATTCCGTCCGAACATTGTTAGTTTAGCGAGTTGTCAAGATGAGACAGCTCCTTCCATGTCGCGAACGAGCGAGGCGAGCGAGGCACACAATGTCCGTCTTGAGTGCGCGCGGCAAATGGACTGAGGCTCCTTTGAGCGCAACAAAAAACCGACAGAGGCAACGCTCGCCCGAGGCCGCGCGTGCGCTTGCCTCGGGCGAGGCGCGTACTGACTGACCGAGGCATGCTAGCCGAGGCTGCCTCGCGCGGCAGCCGCGCTCAGTCAGTACGCGGCTAATGTCTCGTTATTGCAGCAAGCGAGCGGTGGCGGTGTGACGTACTACAGCCCGGTCGAGCAGGAGCAACCGGCGCCCGCGCCCCGCACGCAGCGGCGCCCCACCGCCGCCATCCCCATAGTGCCGCCACCGCCCCACGTCAAGTCTGTATTCATTATTTCCTACTATACATTTGTAATTAATATAATATAGTGCAGGCTGTATAGTATAGTATAATATAGTACTGTGTGGGGCCGGTACTTAAAAAGAATAGCCCCACTGCATCTCTCCCCGTGCATGTCGTAAAAGGCGACTAAGGGATGAGGACAAGATGCCGTGCTAAAGGGCGACGGGCTCGCCACCTCTCACCTTGGCACGGTACTTCCACCGAGTCATGCAGCAGGTGGGTCTTCGTGCCTTACTTGCTGCTTGATCGATTGAATCTTGTTCGAATACTTTGCGAAACGTGGCGGTCGGTGTTGTGCTGTAATTTGCTAGAGTTCTTGCAGCACAACACCGATTACTCTGCTTACCCCGATTGTCGGGATTCAGCGTGTGTGATATGTATGTAGTGCAGGCTCCTCGACTTTGGAATGCACTACCAATCGAAATCAGAAGCGTGCCAAGGCTTGAATCTTTTAAAAATAAACTCAAATCTCACTACCTCTGCTAATTTCTCAAATTGTTGTGTATTATGCAAATGATCAAAATCGACAAATAGTTGTAGGTGGGTAGTTCCCTGTGGGTAGCTTGTTGGTTTTGTTGTTAGTCTTGCTGTTTCATAATTGTCAAATTTGTATTGTTAATTTCTGCCACTAAATGAAGTCTGACCGCAAAAGAGATGTCAAATAAGCAGATTATATCACTTAGGAAGGGGGTAAGAGATTGCTCGTATGCAATACCCCTTGCCTTTTGAGTAAGCACCGTTACACCAGTCAGCAACAACATAAATTATGTAAATAAATGTACCTATTAAGTAAGACTAAGTATTACTGCTCTGTATGCAGTAATACTTAGTCTTAATTCAAGCAATTAATTCTATGCGTGATTGTTTTTCCCAATCATCAGAGAACATAAAGGCGGGTTTACGCTGAGTAAGTCGCTGACGTTAGTTCGTCGGTGAGCCGACTCGGTGCTGCTGTTGCGTAGTTTTCAAGTCAGTGTTCAAGGGATAAGGACGAGATGCCGTGCTAAAGCCACCTCTCACCTTGGCGCAGTCCTTCCACCGAGTCGTGCAGCAGGTGGGTCTTTGCGCCTCACTTGCTGCTTGATAGTTATCTTTTACGAATACTTTGGTGGTCGATGTTGTGCTGCAATCTTCCAGATTCTTGCAGCACAACACCGATTACTCTGCTTACCCTGATTGTCGAGATACAGCGCGTGCGGTATGTATGTATGTTCAAAGCCACCCGGTGTCGAATATCAACTACGATGTGTCAGCGGATTGCCTCGTTACGCACCATATATAAAACTACTGCCCCCAAACTACTCGTGTGGTGGGACAAGCGAGGATAGGTATCGATGAGATCTTCATCAAATTCACGAATCTGTGGCCGTGTCTCCGACACAGCCCACTCGCTTTTTTAGGTTACCGTATCCCGTACTAAGCCTCTGCCGTCCGTCTGTCCGAGGACTGTATCTCTTGAACCGTAATAGGTCGCCCGTTGAAATTATCACAGAATATGTGTTACTATGGCGGGTACAACAACAAATAAGAAAAATAAGAAAATGTTCAAAAATAAGGGGGCTCCCATACAACAAACGTCCGAAAAATCTACTAGTCACACTATTGAATAATAGATGGCCCCACAGGCTTTTATACATTGCATTGTTGAAAGACAAAAGATAGGCGGATAATAGCGGATAGATACGGAACCTCCGTGCGCGAGTAAAACTCGCACTTAACAGACTTTTTTAGGTTTAATGATATTTCATTTTATCTTTAATTTTATGCTTTATTTTCTTATGCAATATGATAAAACAACTCTTTTATTAAAATCATCAAAAGCCCTGTCAGACAAACTATACAATACAATTTGCGAGCATACAATCCAAAACGAACGAACATACTACAATACAATTTGCGAACATACAATACAAAACGAACGAACATACAATTCAAAACGAACGAACATACAATACAATTTGCGAACATACAATACAAAACGAAACAACATATAATACAATTTGCGAACATACAATACAAAACGAACGAACATACAATACAATTTGCGAACATACAATACAAACGAACGAACATACAATACAATTTTCGAACATACAATACAATTTGCGAACATACAATACAAAACGAACGAACATACAATACAATTTGCGAACATGCAATACAAAACGAACGAACATACAATACAAAACGAACGAACATACAATGCAAAACGAACGAACATACAATGCAAAACGAACGAACATACAATGCAAAACGAACGAACATACAATACAATTTGCGAGTTACAATAAAATTGTCCTTGCAGTGTACGGGCAGCGCAAATGATTGGAGCTGCCATCTATCCTGCCTTTTTGAACGTTGCCGAGGATTATACTGAGGTTACTGATCGTAGTTACTATTTATGCAACCCGATACGGTTGGTTACAACACCGCACGCGCGACGTCAGCCTGTTACAAACATATCCCTATCTTTTCTAGGTGCCATATCAGCGCTTCGCTTTGGTCACGCCGGCTACACTGAACCGGGCGGAAAACACGGAGTGCTGTTTTCTATTTCAACAGTTACGGGACCGCCATTCGCGCGGTGCGATCAAATTCATAATTGTATTGCCAGATCTTTACATTTTGTGAATGCTCACAGGTATAGCAGCCGTCAAGACAACAACAATAACAACGACAGTATAAGAGATGACAGCCGGTTGTTGTTTGCAGGTCTGGTTCTAACTCGTCCGAGAAGGATAGCATCGACAGAGTTGTCGACAACATGTTCATACGCAAGCAGAGACCCGCGGCGCACGCACCAGCACAAGGTCTGTTTCACTGTTGTCACTATCATTGTCGTAACTTTCATTTTTGTAACTTTCATTGTCGTAACTTTCATTGTCCTACCTCTTATTGTCATAACTTTTAATGTAGTACCTTTTATTATCGTAACTTTCATTGTCATAACTTTCAATGTAGTACCTTTTATTGTCGTAACTTTCATTGTCGTAACTCTCATTGTCGTACCTCTTATTGTCATAACTTTCATTGTTGTAACTTTTATTGTCATACCTTTCATTGTCGTAACTTTCATTGTCCTACCTCTTATTGTCATAACTTTTAATGTAGTACCTTTTATTATCGTAACTTTCATTGTCCTACCTCTTATTGTCATAACTTTCAATGTAGTACCTTTTATTGTCGGAACCTTCATTGTCGTAACTCTCATTGTCGTACCTCTTATTGTCATAACTTTCATTGTTGTAACTTTTATTGTCATACCTTTCATTGTCGTAACTTTCATTGTCATAACTTTCAATGTAGTACCTTTTATTTTCGTAACTTTCATTGTAGTAACTTTCATTTTTGTAACTTCAAACTCTCATTGTCGTACCTCTTATTGTCATAACTTTCATTGTTGTAACTTTTATTGTCATACCTTTTATTGTCATACCTTTTATTGTCGGAGCCTTCATTGTTGTAACTCTCATTGTCGTACCTCTTATTGTCATAACTTTCATTGTTGTAACTTTTATTGTCATACCTTTTATTGTCGGAACCTTCATTGTTGTAACTCTCATTGTCGTACCTCTTATTGTCATAACTTTCATTGTTGTAACTTTTATTGTCATACCTTTTATTGTCGGAGCCTTCATTGTTGTAACTCTCATTGTCGTACCTCTTATTGTCATAACTTTCATTGTTGTAACTTTTATTGTCATACCTTTTATTGTCGGAACCTTCATTGTCGTAACTCTCATTGTCGTACCTCTTATTGTCATAACTTTCATTGTCGTAACTCTCATTGTCGTACCTCTTATTGTCATAACTTTCATTGTTGTAACTTTTATTGTCATACCTTTTATTGTCGGAGCCTTCATTGTTGTAACTCTCATTGTCGTACCTCTTATTGTCATAACTTTCATTGTTGTAACTTTTATTGTCATACCTTTTATTGTCGGAACCTTCATTGTCGTAACTCTCATTGTCGTACCTCTTATTGTCATAACTTTCATTGTTGTAACTTTTATTGTCATACCTTTCATTGTCGTAACTTTCATTGTCATAACTTTCAATGTAGTACCTTTTATTTTCGTAACTTTCATTGTAGTAACTTTCATTTTTGTAACTTCAAACTCTCATTGTCGTACCTCTTATTGTCATAACTTTCATTGTTGTAACTTTTATTGTCATACCTTTTATTGTCATACCTTTTATTGTCGGAGCCTTCATTGTTGTAACTCTCATTGTCGTACCTCTTATTGTCATAACTTTCATTGTTGTAACTTTTATTGTCATACCTTTTATTGTCGGAACCTTCATTGTTGTAACTCTCATTGTCGTACCTCTTATTGTTATAACTTTCATTGTTGTAACTTTTATTGTCATACCTTTTATTGTCGGAACCTTCATTGTCGTAACTCTCATTGTCGTACCTCTTATTGTCATAACTTTCATTGTTGTAACTTTTATTGTCATACCTTTTATTGTCGGAACCTTCATTGTCGTAACTCTCATTGTCGTACCTCTTATTGTCATAACTTTCATTGTTGTAACTTTTATTGTCATACCTTTCATTGTCGTAACTTTCATTGTCATAACTTTCAATGTAGTACCTTTTATTTTCGTAACTTTCATTGTAGTAACTTTCATTTTTGTAACTTCAAACTCTCATTGTCGTACCTCTTATTGTCATAACTTTCATTGTTGTAACTTTTATTGTCATACCTTTTATTGTCATACCTTTTATTGTCGGAGCCTTCATTGTTGTAACTCTCATTGTCGTACCTCTTATTGTCATAACTTTCATTGTTGTAACTTTTATTGTCATACCTTTTATTGTCGGAACCTTCATTGTTGTAACTCTCATTGTCGTACCTCTTATTGTCATAACTTTCATTGTTGTAACTTTTATTGTCATACCTTTTATTGTCGGAACCTTCATTGTCGTAACTCTCATTGTCGTACCTCTTATTGTCATAACTTTCATTGTTGTAACTTTTATTGTCATACCTTTTATTGTCGGAACCTTCATTGTCGTAACTCTCATTGTCGTACCTCTTATTGTCATAACTTTCATTGTTGTAACTTTTATTGTCATACCTTTTATTGTCGGAACCTTCATTGTCGTAACTCTCATTGTCGTACCTCTTATTGTCATAACTTTCATTGTTGTAACTTTTATTGTCATACCTTTTATTGTCGGAACCTTCATTGTCGTAACTCTCATTGTCGTACCTCTTATTGTCATAACTTTCATTGTTGTAACTTTTATTGTCATACCTTTTATTGTCGGAACCTTCATTGTCGTAACTCTCATTGTCGTACCTCTTATTGTCATAACTTTCATTGTTGTAACTTTTATTGTCATACCTTTTATTGTCGGAACCTTCATTGTCGTAACTCTCATTGTCGTACCTCTTATTGTCATAACTTTCATTGTTGTAACTTTTATTGTCATACCTTTTATTGTCGGAACCTTCATTGTCGTAACTCTCATTGTCGTACCTCTTATTGTCATAACTTTCATTGTTGTAACTTTTATTGTCATACCTTTTATTGTCGGAACCTTCATTGTCGTAACTCTCATTGTCGTACCTCTTATTGTCATAACTTTCATTGTTGTAACTTTTATTGTCATACCTTTTATTGTCGGAACCTTCATTGTCGTAACTCTCATTGTCGTACCTCTTATTGTCATAACTTTCATTGTTGTAACTTTTATTGTCATACCTTTTATTGTCGGAACCTTCATTGTCGTAACTCTCATTGTCGTACCTCTTATTGTCATAACTTTCATTGTTGTAACTTTTATTGTCATACCTTTTATTGTCGGAACCTTCATTGTCGTAACTCTCATTGTCGTACCTCTTATTGTCATAACTTTCATTGTTGTAACTTTTATTGTCATACCTTTCATTGTCGTAACTTTCATTGTCATAACTTTCAATGTAGTACCTTTTATTTTCGTAACTTTCATTGTAGTAACTTTCATTTTTGTAACTTCAAACTCTCATTGTCGTACCTCTTATTGTCATAACTTTCATTGTTGTAACTTTTATTGTCATACCTTTTATTGTCATACCTTTTATTGTCGGAGCCTTCATTGTTGTAACTCTCATTGTCGTACCTCTTATTGTCATAACTTTCATTGTTGTAACTTTTATTGTCATACCTTTTATTGTCGGAACCTTCATTGTTGTAACTCTCATTGTCGTACCTCTTATTGTCATAACTTTCATTGTTGTAACTTTTATTGTCATACCTTTTATTGTCGGAACCTTCATTGTTGTAACTCTCATTGTCGTACCTCTTATTGTCATAACTTTCATTGTTGTAACTTTTATTGTCATACCTTTTATTGTCGGAACCTTCATTGTCGTAACTCTCATTGTCGTACCTCTTATTGTCATAACTTTCATTGTTGTAACTTTTATTGTCATACCTTTTATTGTCGGAACCTTCATTGTCGTAACTCTCATTGTCGTACCTCTTATTGTCATAACTTTCATTGTTGTAACTTTTATTGTCATACCTTTTATTGTCGGAACCTTCATTGTCGTAACTCTCATTGTCGTACCTCTTATTGTCATAACTTTCATTGTTGTAACCTTTATTGTCATACCTTTCATTGTCGTAACTTTCATTGTCATAACTTTCAATGTAGTACCTTTTATTTTCGTAACTTTCATTGTAGTAACTTTCATTTTTGTAACTTCAAACTCTCATTGTCGTACCTCTTATTGTCATAACTTTCATTGTTGTAACTTTTATTGTCATACCTTTTATTGTCATACCTTTTATTGTCGGAGCCTTCATTGTTGTAACTCTCATTGTCGTACCTCTTATTGTCATAACTTTCATTGTTGTAACTTTTATTGTCATACCTTTTATTGTCGGAACCTTCATTGTTGTAACTCTCATTGTCGTACCTCTTATTGTCATAACTTTCATTGTTGTAACTTTTATTGTCATACCTTTTATTGTCGGAACCTTCATTGTTGTAACTCTCATTGTCGTACCTCTTATTGTCATAACTTTCATTGTTGTAACTTTTATTGTCATACCTTTTATTGTCGGAACCTTCATTGTTGTAACTCTCATTGTCGTACCTCTTATTGTCATAACTTTCATTGTTGTAACTTTTATTGTCATACCTTTTATTGTCGGAACCTTCATTGTCGTAACTCTCATTGTCGTACCTCTTATTGTCATAACTTTCATTGTTGTAACTTTTATTGTCATACCTTTTATTGTCGGAACCTTCATTGTCGTAACTCTCATTGTCGTACCTCTTATTGTCATAACTTTCATTGTTGTAACTTTTATTGTCATACCTTTTATTGTCGGAACCTTCATTGTCGTAACTCTCATTGTCGTACCTCTTATTGTCATAACTTTCATTGTTGTAACTTTTATTGTCATACCTTTCATTGTCGTAACTTTCATTGTCATAACTTTCAATGTAGTACCTTTTATTTTCGTAACTTTCATTGTAGTAACTTTCATTTTTGTAACTTCAAACTCTCATTGTCGTACCTCTTATTGTCATAACTTTCATTGTTGTAACTTTTATTGTCATACCTTTTATTGTCATACCTTTTATTGTCGGAGCCTTCATTGTTGTAACTCTCATTGTCGTACCTCTTATTGTCATAACTTTCATTGTTGTAACTTTTATTGTCATACCTTTTATTGTCGGAACCTTCATTGTTGTAACTCTCATTGTCGTACCTCTTATTGTCATAACTTTCATTGTTGTAACTTTTATTGTCATACCTTTTATTGTCGGAACCTTCATTGTCGTAACTCTCATTGTCGTACCTCTTATTGTCATAACTTTCATTGTTGTAACTTTTATTGTCATACCTTTCATTGTCGTAACTTTCATTGTCGTAACTTTCAATGTAGTACCTTTTATTTTCGTAACTTTCATTGTAGTAACTTTCATTTTTGTAACTTCAAACTCTCATTGTCGTACCTCTTATTGTCATAACTTTCATTGTTGTAACTTTTATTGTCATACCTTTTATTGTCATACCTTTTATTGTCGGAGCCTTCATTGTCGTAACTCTCATTGTCGTACCTCTTATTGTCATAACTTTCATTGTTGTAACTTTTATTGTCATACCTTTTATTGTCGGAACCTTCATTGTCGTAACTCTCATTGTCGTACCTCTTATTGTCATAACTTTCATTGTTGTAACTTTTATTGTCATACCTTTTATTGTCGGAACCTTCATTGTCGTAACTCTCATTGTCGTACCTCTTATTGTCATAACTTTCATTGTTGTAACTTTTATTGTCATACCTTTTATTGTCGGAACCTTCATTGTCGTAACTCTCATTGTCGTACCTCTTATTGTCATAACTTTCATTGTTGTAACTTTTATTGTCATACCTTTTATTGTCATACCTTTTATTGTCGGAGCCTTCATTGTTGTAACTCTCATTGTCGTACCTCTTATTGTCATAACTTTCATTGTTGTAACTTTTATTGTCATACCTTTTATTGTCGGAACCTTCATTGTTGTAACTCTCATTGTCGTACCTCTTATTGTCATAACTTTCATTGTTGTAACTTTTATTGTCATACCTTTTATTGTCGGAACCTTCATTGTTGTAACTCTCATTGTCGTACCTCTTATTGTCATAACTTTCATTGTTGTAACTTTTATTGTCATACCTTTTATTGTCGGAACCTTCATTGTCGTAACTCTCATTGTCGTACCTCTTATTGTCATAACTTTCATTGTTGTAACTTTTATTGTCATACCTTTTATTGTCGGAACCTTCATTGTTGTAACTCTCATTGTCGTACCTCTTATTGTCATAACTTTCATTGTTGTAACTTTTATTGTCATACCTTTTATTGTCGGAACCTTCATTGTCGTAACTCTCATTGTCGTACCTCTTATTGTCATAACTTTCATTGTTGTAACTTTTATTGTCATACCTTTTATTGTCGGAACCTTCATTGTCGTAACTCTCATTGTCGTACCTCTTATTGTCATAACTTTCATTGTTGTAACTTTTATTGTCATACCTTTCATTGTCGTAACTTTCATTGTCATAACTTTCAATGTAGTACCTTTTATTTTCGTAACTTTCATTGTAGTAACTTTCATTTTTGTAACTTCAAACTCTCATTGTCGTACCTCTTATTGTCATAACTTTCATTGTTGTAACTTTTATTGTCATACCTTTTATTGTCATACCTTTTATTGTCGGAGCCTTCATTGTTGTAACTCTCATTGTCGTACCTCTTATTGTCATAACTTTCATTGTTGTAACTTTTATTGTCATACCTTTTATTGTCGGAACCTTCATTGTTGTAACTCTCATTGTCGTACCTCTTATTGTCATAACTTTCATTGTTGTAACTTTTATTGTCATACCTTTTATTGTCATACCTTTTATTGTCGGAGCCTTCATTGTTGTAACTCTCATTGTCGTACCTCTTATTGTCATAACTTTCATTGTTGTAACTTTTATTGTCATACCTTTTATTGTCGGAACCTTCATTGTTGTAACTCTCATTGTCGTACCTCTTATTGTCATAACTTTCATTGTTGTAACTTTTATTGTCATACCTTTTATTGTCGGAACCTTCATTGTCGTAACTCTCATTGTCGTACCTCTTATTGTCATAACTTTCATTGTTGTAACTTTTATTGTCATACCTTTTATTGTCGGAACCTTCATTGTCGTAACTCTCATTGTCGTACCTCTTATTGTCATAACTTTCATTGTTGTAACTTTTATTGTCATACCTTTCATTGTCGTAACTTTCATTGTCATAACTTTCAATGTAGTACCTTTTATTTTCGTAACTTTCATTGTAGTAACTTTCATTTTTGTAACTTCAAACTCTCATTGTCGTACCTCTTATTGTCATAACTTTCATTGTTGTAACTTTTATTGTCATACCTTTTATTGTCATACCTTTTATTGTCGGAGCCTTCATTGTTGTAACTCTCATTGTCGTACCTCTTATTGTCATAACTTTCATTGTTGTAACTTTTATTGTCATACCTTTTATTGTCGGAACCTTCATTGTCGTAACTCTCATTGTCGTACCTCTTATTGTCATAACTTTCATTGTTGTAACTTTTATTGTCATACCTTTTATTGTCGGAACCTTCATTGTCGTAACTCTCATTGTCGTACCTCTTATTGTCATAACTTTCATTGTTGTAACTTTTATTGTCATACCTTTTATTGTCGGAACCTTCATTGTCGTAACTCTCATTGTCGTACCTCTTATTGTCATAACTTTCATTGTTGTAACTTTTATTGTCATACCTTTTATTGTCGGAACCTTCATTGTCGTAACTCTCATTGTCGTACCTCTTATTGTCATAACTTTCATTGTTGTAACTTTTATTGTCATACCTTTTATTGTCGGAACCTTCATTGTCGTAACTCTCATTGTCGTACCTCTTATTGTCATAACTTTCATTGTTGTAACTTTTATTGTCATACCTTTTATTGTCGGAACCTTCATTGTTGTAACTTTCATTGTCGTAACTTAAATTTTTTTAACTTTCATTGTCGTACCTCTTATTTTCATAACTTTCATTGTCGGAACACGCATTGTCGTAACTTTCAATGTCGGAACTATCGCTGCCGACCTTGTGACCTCTCAAACATTTACTACTCAGCTCGAACTGTCAAAACGGCGGGTGGCCGAGTGGTCCGGGCAATGGCTTCTCTTGCGAGAGGTCCGAGGTTTGAATCCAACCGGCGTGTACAAAATTTTTTCTGATTTGAAAAAAATTATGTGCATACCTTCACCCACTGCTCCACGGTTCCGACTCCATGTAAAAACGTAGGTCCATCGGGTTGACTGGCGGAAATGGCCTAAGGCAATAAGCCCGCCCTTGCCACACATTAAGTGGTATAAAGTGTAGGTATAAAAAAAACCCGAAATTTTGTCAGCCTCGGTAGCTCAGTGGTGCGGTCGGTCGACTGTTGTTAATCACACCTGGCGCGGTCAGTACTTGGATGGGTGACCGCTCGACTATTGGAGGCTGACCGTGGTTCGGATTCCACGTAAAACTGTATGTCCCTTCCCTTCTTACCTTACTAGGTGGTAGGGTTTATTCCGACCGGGTTGGTACCACCGCACTGATTGAAATGTCAGTCAAAAAGGCTATGTAAATAGCTCGTGTTTTCCATCCAGTTCAGCTTAGCCGACATGAAATGATGGGAAACACTGACATGGCATCTAGTTCACCAAGGTGTTATGGGCTGACATCACGAATATTGTAGGTGATATAGCCAACACTGTGTCAGTTTCAATAATATAAAAAGAAAAAAATAATAATCAAATAAAAAATGTTCCACAGACAAAGCCGACTCATCACCATCCAACAGCCTGACGTCCAGCTCAATATCGACAGACTCGAGACCGTCGTCGGAGCGGCAGGACTCGAAGGATCTCAGCAGCGAATCTCTAGTCCCGCCTGAAGCGAAACCCGACGAGCCGAGACCGTCGGATCAGCACTCCGCCGATGCCGCCGTCACCGATCACGAACAACCATCGGAGAACGCGGAACCCTCGATAGACACAGCGGAGCTCCAGAGGGCAGTGGAGGAGCTCAAAATTCAAGATGATTCTAAATTGGAGAGCGCTCCGGAAGGAACGATTACAACAGAGGCTTGACTGGTAAGGGTGAAGGTGTATGAATGCTATCGAACGAGATATTATGAGACGAAGATGAGCTAAATTAATTTTTCTTGCGGGGATTACGCGATCGGGGTTTTACAGGGTGGTCGAATAGGTGCGATGCTATTTTAAAGGACCATGAGGAAAAAAATGTATGATGCCGAGCTCACCCACCAACACAGATAACTGTTAATATATTTTGTTCTGCACATAAATATAAAGATATGAATACATTTTTTGTGCAGAATCAATGGGGCTATTTTGTTATTAAGATGCTTACCTGCCTTGAGTTCAATGCGACATTTTGGCCTGCGTGCTCCCGCATAAATTCGAATATTTCGTATGGTAATGAATTTAGATCAATAAAGTCTGTTCACACTTTATTTATAATGAAATTGTTTATAATGCATTTGTTTATTTATGTTGCAATAATACCAAACACTTGAGGATTCACTTATTTAGAAGTGCAGACGGATTTTTTGAACTCCACGCAAAACAAAACACGCTCGACAATTATTTTTCCGATTTTTTCTGACCAAAAATGTACAATTTCCCCATACAAGTCATACATCAAAATAAAGGTAAAGAAACGCACTACCAAATATGGGTACACAAATTACCTTAGAAAGCGTTTCAACTAAATCTTCCCTTCGCCGTTATGTTGGCTCCACTGTCTATCTGTCAAAACAGCGTTGAGGGTTGCTATGTGTACAGATTGGAAGGGGGGAAGGTGTGGATCTAAGCTTGCGATGGCTTCACCGCACACATATCCGGGCCCATCGGCAGTAGAGGAGGGTATTAATCGAGGCCGGGACTAGCGAGTGGCCACTCTAAATTTCCCGCGCATGCTTCACGTTTCGGCTCGCTTCAAGCCCTCGTCAGCTAGTCTGCGTTGACTAAGACGCGGGGAAACACCAGTCCCGCTCTCGACCTCCCTCTCTTTACCTATCCATATTCTGTAGGACTGTATTTATTATACGGTAAATACCGATTACATTGTTAGGTAATATAATCTTCACAATCTGGCAACACGAATTTAAGCACTGACAGTGACACTAACAGTGGATCCAACATAACGGCGAAGGGAAGATTTAGTTGAAACGGTCTCTACAACCTTTGTCTATTCCAGATTTCACATAAATGTCATTGGTCAAAAGTGGCATTGAATTTTTCTTTCACAAATTGTTTTCTGTGTGGTCGTGAAGTGCTGCCCTGGCACGTTTGATATTAGTCGCTAGTATTTTTAAGCGCAAGTTGGCACCTCTAGCGCCTTTTAATAAGAAAAATTCACGACCTTACATTTCACGACTTGCCGACAAAACAGGATAAACCAGTGAGTGAGGATGTCAATGACCCATCGGGTACGGTCGATAGGCATCACTCCTTTTTCCCCGGTACACGAGTAAATATTTGCACATTTTTCATTCATGCTCTTTTTCACATCTACGTATCGTTCCAACAGAATCTTCTTTGTTATCACCAATACGATAGGTTAGCACTTCAAAATACTTCTTTTCTTTCTCATGAACTTAACATGATCCTTGTCGCATACAAAAAAGTAAAATGGGCTGGCAAGTCTAACATACTTTTTGCAAAATACTGTATTTTTTCAAATATTTGTTCTTACATCCCAGCGTTTTTCTATAACTTATGTATGATCGTCCCAGCACGTCCCATGCAAAAACAGTACAGGCCCAGCATGCTCAGTTAAATTATTCCATATAGAAGTTGTATGTGCCTCCTGAGCCATATATGGCTCATAAACGGATTGCGTGGCCCAAAGGCGCTCAGCGGGATTTTTCGGTTCGTTGTTGGCTTCGCCCATAATGTCGTCGCCTCGCAGTTTTTCTCTTTCCTCCACTCTATACGGTTGCGTGAAAAAAAAAATTACAATTTATTTTTTTCTGGTAACCACGACGTATGGCGCCCGTCAAGACTAACGCAGAGGTGTAGTCCGACGGCGCCCACGGGCATTCGGATATTTACGGGGGCTGCGACTACCATGTCGGCCGGCTAGGTGCACCGTCACATTATGTTTGATGGATCCCAGGCTGTACATTAGAGGAAAGAATGCAGGTGGAAGTGCAAAAAAAAGTTTTTTTTTTCTTCACCTACAACGTCCGTGATGTCAGCCCATAACACCGGGTGAACTAGGTGCCATGTCAGCGCTTCCCCCTTTGATCGTGCCGGCTACACTGAACTGGTCGGAAAACACAAACTATTTACATAGCCGTTTAGACCGACGTTTCATTCAGTGCGGTGGTACCAACCCGTGCGGGTTAAACCCTACCACCAAGTAAGATTAGGAGGGAAGGGACCTACAGTTTTACGAGGAATCCGAACCTCGGTCAGCCTCCAACGGTCAGCGGTCACCCATCCAAGTACTGGCCGCACCCAGCGTTGCTTAACATTCAATAGCGACAGTTGACTGTCTGCACCACTGAGCTATCGAGGCTGACAACATTATTAAATAATATCTCTATTGGACACTGAACCTAATATTTCTTATATGTGACTACACCCAATTTGATGCAAGGTCCTTTAAATTGTTTTTATAACAAACGAAAAAGTATGACATACTTTTTCCATTATTATTATGTTTTTGTATGTAATCCAGTATGGGTGGTTGAGTCGGAGGGGCCAAAGCACACGTTCCGGCCAGCCAATATCACCCCCGAGTTGGTAGGTGCCATACCGAATTCCCTGGATTGCTGGGCTATACTGGACTAGAGGAGAACACAACCGAGGATACTATGCGGGCCATCTTACATCCAGTATGATGGTGCCAAGGCTGCAATGCGCACTGAATGAAAACGGTTGAAACGGCTATGTTAAATAGTTCTGTTCAGTGTAGCCGGCACGACCGAAGGGAAGCACTGACGCGGGACCTAGTTCACCAGGGTGTTAATGGGCTGACATCGCGGATGTTGTAGGTGATGTAGCCAACTGTGTCAGTTTCCATAAATAAAAAACTTTAAAAACTGCCAACACTGGAAGCAACAGCCCTGTAAGAAATTTTAAAACTGTCGCGTATTCCCCCGATAACTTATGTCTAAATCTTTGGCTGTGTCAATTGCATGTACCCAGAGATATATTGAATCTAGCTGTTTAGTGCTAATTAATTTAGTCGTGTAAGCGTTTTGGGCACTGGGGCACTCACTCACTGATGGAACGAATGTGGTGTTTTATGTATCAGCGCCATCTATGGGGTTAAAATGTCAACATGATGCGTAATTTAGGCAGGGTTGTATAAAACTCTTAGCTTCGTATGTGTAATGCAAGAACGTTAGAAGAGGTAAGGACTTCGGACTGTCCAATGCTTGCATGAGAACCAGCGTCGCCGAGCTCCGCGGGGTGGTACCACCGCACTGAATGAAAGGTCGGTCGAAACGGCTATGTAAATAGTTTGTGTTTTCCGATCAGTTCAGTGTAGCCGACGCGGCCGAAGGGAAACGCTGACGTGGCACCAAGTTCACGCGGTGTTATGGGCTGACATCACGGATGTTGTAGGTGATGTAGCCAATGGTGTCAGTTTCCACAAAAAAAAAAGCAGAGGGGACGGCGCGCTCTCTGATTGGGTGGTATCGGGTGGGGGAAGGTTGACGCTATGTGGCTAGCGGGCGACCGACGAATGTTATTGGTACGTTTTTACTAATGTCGTGTTACGCTGGCGCGGGGAAGGTCCGGCGTCCCTACCTCTTCGAACGTTCTTGGTGTAATAAATAGATGTCGCTGCGTTGCAATGGAAGTTTTCTAACTTCTGGCCACTAGGTATCAAATTTAGATATGTAAGACACAATTTATGATAGTTTTGAGTTGTAAATTAAGTTATTTAAATATATAATTTTTTTTTCATCGTCACATGAAATCTAAAACAGTGAAATTGTGAATATTAGCGGTATTTTTATTATGTTAATAAATGCACAGATTCTCAATTTTAGGCGTGTGTTTTTTTTTCAGGTAATATAAGGTGCTTCGTTATTCATGTCAATAACTTCGGGAGGGTTACATACGCACTCAAACAAACACTTTACGCAAAACAAAAAACATATGTTTATAGGAGCATTTTTTCTCCTAACAAAAAATAAAACCAAATAAGTAGCCGTAAAAACCAATCATAGTGACCTTGTGACTTACTTACAACAAACAGCTGTTCTGCGTTTGAACATAGTACGGTCATTGACCCCGTACAATGCAACTTACCTACTGTTACACACAGGTTGATCCTTTTAATATTTAGGTAGCAAACATGTTTTGTTAAATTTCTCGAAAAGTAATGCTAAAAATAATATTTTTTTTTTGCGTAACGTTTTTATTTGAGTGTGTATGTAACCCTCCCGAAACATTTGACATATATAACGAAGCACCTTATATATTTTTGACTTCACAATTTCAGTAAAAAATCATCGAATTTTCTCTGTGTTCACTTTTGGCCCCACTGCTCAGATCATTTGAATGATGGCTTGATGCTATATGCAAACCTTGCGGAGGTATGGCGTGTTACATATAGGTAAAAACCGCAAGTAAATAGGATGAGTCGTTCCTGACTTATAAGCGAATTATACGTACATACAGACGGGCGAATGTTGAATTTTATATTATGTAGAAAAGAGGGGAAAAAAATCAGTTGTACAAAAGTCGAGAGAAGTGTTAAACTGTCTCAGATTTAAAACTATTATTAACTTTAAATACATAATATTTATCTCATAAATCTGTAAATTTTGAATAAATCTATAAATTATGTTATCGAAAAGTAGACTAAAATGGAAGTCATTTATTTATACTTGGTTAAGAGTCCGTAATACCTCTTAAATGGTAAAGTTGAGTACTAAAAAATGGAATTTGACAAAATCACATTTTGTCGCGATGATATAGAAAATAGCTACCTCCAAAACCCGAAAGAAAAGCTATAGTATTTGAATAAATACTTTATTAGATCATAAAACAATAACTGATCTCCAATATAAAGCATTAAAAATTTGTCACCTCGATAGCTCAGTGGTGCAGACAGTCGACTGTTGCTATTGATTGTTAAGCAACGCTGGGCGCGGTCAGTATTTGGATGGGTGACCGCTCGACCGTTGGAGGCTGACCGTGGTTCGGATCCCACGATAAACTGTAGGTCCCTTCCTACCTAACTAGGTAACTAGGGTAAGTACCTAGTTAGGTAGGGTAGGTAACTACCTAACTAGGGTAACCCTAGTTCGCCCGGGTTGATACCACCGCACTGAATGAAACGTCGGTCGAACGGCTATGTAAATAGTTCGTGTTTTCTGTCCAAGCCGGCATGAAATGAAGGGAGGCACTGACACGGCACCTAGTTCACCCGGTGTTGTGGGCTGACATCACGGATGTTGTAGGTGATGTAGCCAACCGTGTCAGTTTCCATAAAATAAAAAACCTTTTTTATTATAATAATTTGTGAAATACGAAGATGATTAAATAATGAAGATAAGAACAAAACAAATATTCAAAACAAAGCATTATTTATTCGCAGCTATTGCAAATGAACATCATTTGTTTTACAGAAACAAAATCTAAGGTGGAATAGTTGACTTTAGTGTCCGACCGAAAGTGTACTTTCACTTTCGACCGAAAGCCGTAGCCGAATTTCGGCAAAATTCTACTTTCGGCAGAAAGCCGGAAGCCGAAGCCGAAAGCCGAAACCGAAAGCAGTAGCCGAAAGTATATGTATGGTATTTAAGTATTAAGGCAGTGTGTGCCTGCGCGCCGGCCGCACAAATCCGCCAATCGCGTAATCGCGTCGCGGCGTTCGCGTCGGGTCGCGTGCGCGCGGTCGGTCGGTTTGTCTGTCTAACAACTTTCGGTTGGGCCGAAAGTGACCACTACTTTCGGCCGAAACCGTACGTTTGCCGAATGTTGCAAATATTGGCCGAAAAGCCGAAAGCCGAAACCGAATATTCGGTCGGACACTAGTTGACTTACGTTAAGGAATATCCATGTTAAGATAACGGTCACCATATCCCGGGAATAGCACTACCTACGCCGATCAACGATGATGACAAATTGCATGCAAAGGCTCGCACTTTCGTTTACCGTCAGCAGGTAACAAGTTCCATCGCGTTTTGGCGCTTCTAGTCCTTATTTCGGTGGCTGGTTGTCCTGCTCTTTTGATGGTTAAAAATGTATCGCTCTGCGGACTTAGTAATTTTATAGATAGATAAAATAAAAATTGGTTCCGAGACCGGAACGCCAGCAAGGGGAATCACATTCTTATAATATCTCTGATGTAAAAATTCTCATTATATTGTTAATATAGAAAATCACGATAAGAAAAATATATAAAAAGAATATTTAAAATGTAATATAATTTCATCACAATAGTTATGTATATTAGACGATTGCAGATTCACATAATTTTGTATAACATTGGAAAAATAAAAAAAAAACGCTTTTGTAATAAGTTGGTTAATTATTTTAATAAACTTTCGAAAACTATGCACTATTTTTATTTATGACCATAATCTGTAGATCCATTTTACCTACAATTTTAATACAAACATTTTCACTTTGTACGCTGCCTGTACTGAATTTTATGATCGACTAGCTGTGCCTGCGGCTCCGCCGCTCTCATATTTCACTTCACTGCTAACCTCATAAGCCATTTAGCGTGATAGTAAGTAGCCTATAGTTGATGGGAAGAATCAAGCTATTCGTAGAATTTTGTTTTATTTAAATCGGTTCAGTGGTTCTCGAGTTATAAGCGGACAGACAGACATACACTCAGACAGAAAGCAGACGTTGGATTTTATTATATTATGTATGATCGAAGATGTTGTACTGCTGCATCCCTCCCAGTGCATTTCGTAAAAGGCGACTTTTTTATGTAAGCCAACATGGGTGGCTGCGCCGAGAGACCAATGGTGCATTCGACAGAGCCAAAAACACCTCTCCTCGCGAAACCACGCTCAGTTAGGCGCCATGCCAGCAGATTTGCGGACTGTTGCTAATACGACGCTTGAAGACACCCAGGTTTTTTTTTTTTTTTTTTTTTTTATGGAAACTGACACGGTTGGCTACATCACCTACAACATCCATGATGTCAGCCCATAACACCGGGTGAACTAGGTGCTATGTCAGTGCTTCCCTTCATTTCGCGCCGGCTACACTGAACTGGACGGAAAACACGAACTATTTACATAGCCGTTTCGACCGACGTTTCGCTCAGTGCGGTGGTACCAACCCGGCCGGGATAAACCCTACCACCCAGTGAGGTAAGAAGGGAAGGGACCTACAGTTTAACGTGGAATCCGAACCACGGTCAGCCTCCAACGGTCGGGCGGTCACCCATCCAATAACTGACCGCACCACTGAGCTGCCGAGGCTGACGATCCCTTAGTCGACTTTTACGACATGCGACGGGGAGAGATGCAGTGGGGCTATTCTTTTTAAGTACCGACCCCACACGGTACATGGTTAAAAGATTCGGGAAACACACTCGCCGGAAGACAGATCCACTCCCTAGCGGTGGTGCGACAAAGAAACGATTTAGAGAACCGGTGGGTTCTCAAAAGCCCAACTAATGGATACGGACAAGATGCCGTATTTAAAGAGATCCATCCATTACTAAAGAAATAGGTAGGTACATCAGATATTTTTACATAGTTAACTTATGAACTGAAATGTACTTTTCAACAAAAACCACTTGATAGGGATAAGCAGAAATTGTATATATTGTTGTATATAGTATACCGTGTGGGGCCGGTACTTAAAAAGAATAGCCTCACTGCATCTCTCCCTGTGCATGTCGTAAAAGGCGACTAAGGGATAAGGACAAGATGCCGTGCTAAAGGGCGACAGGCTCGCCACCTCTCACCTTGGTACGGTACTTCCACCGAGTCGTGCAGCACGTGGGTCTTCGTGCCTTACTTGCTGCTCGATCGATTGAATCTTGTTCGAATACTTTGCGAAACGTGGTGGTCGGTGTTGTGCTGTAATTTAACAGAGTTCTTGCAGCACAACTCCGATTACTCTGCTTACCCCGATTGTGGGGATTCAGCGTGTGTGATATGTATGTATAGTTTATTAAGCATTCATTAGACAGCATGACTACTCGAATTTGTTACAATTTGTTCTATCCACGTTCTATCCGATTCGATTACACCACAGGATTACACCCACGAAGAAGAACCGGTAAGAAACTTCGCAGGGCCTTTTTTTCATAATCATTTTTACAAGCATTTAGTGACTATCCACATAATAACACCGCCTACAGTCCATGTAGGCGGTGTCATTATGAATTGAATTTCCATTCGTCCCTCCCAGTAGGGATAGGTGGAAAAAAATTCCATTCTTACCCACCAGGGGGGATACGTTGGTAGGGACTAGTGGAACATGCCGTGCGACAGGGCGACCAATTCTCACCTTGGCACGGTCCTTCCACCGTGCCACGCAGCAGGTGGGTGTTCGTGCTTTAATTGCTGCTTGATAGTTATCTTGTCTGAATACTTTTGCAAACGTGGTGGTCGGTGTTGTGTTATATATAATTTATAAGAGTACTTGCAGCGTAACACCGATTACTCTGCTTACCCTAATTGTCGGGATACAGGATGTGGTAAGTATGTATGGTCTCCAAAATTATGTACGTTGTGGTTCACTATTGTGAATTGATTAGTTCTGGTCAGATGTAAGTATAGATTTTTCTCTTATTACAATTTTCGTAAGTACCTAGGTAGGTACATAGAACTCAGTTTGGATATCCGTTGTATCTGTATACCACACTGAAAAACAGGCGTGACGCTATATATGTTTTTGAATTGTTTTTAAGGCGTTAAGTCACCCCATAAGGTGTCTAACAACGCCCATTGACATTCGGTCGTATACGGGGGTTGCGATGCGAATGCCATGCCGGCCTGACAGGTGCCATTCACGCTCCTCTTGAAGGATCCGAGACTACTTGGCGGGAAATATATGGGCAGGGAGAGCTTTTCAGAGTTTGCCGGTTCTGTAGAGGAAAGATCTGCAGAACCGATTGTTACGCATGGGCGGGGGATGCAATTCCTGTCCAATGCGCGTGGTGCGGAGTTGAAAAGGGGACGGCGGGATTGCGTTAAACATCTCCTTCGAGCACTCCCCATGGAATAAGCGATAGAACACACTTACTTAGGGAGCTGACATCCCTACTGTATTGCAGGGTATTGCATGTATGTATTTCGAAGTAAAACCATATTATATAAATGTCAATAGTTTTATTGTTTTAAATTTGCTCACTGGCAACTCATTAAAATTAGGAACCTACTTAAAATACAAACCTAAAACAATATATGGCTCATTATCTATACTTAATCTTATTTAAATTAATATCGTGGTTATAACAAGTCTTATAACTAGCATTTTTAACTGTAGCGTAAAATAAAAGTAGATATACATTTAGAACCTTGGCACACAAGCAACAGAGTATTTCATATTTAACGGACTAGTGTGCAAAAGTGTTGCTAGGTCTTACTTTAAGGGGCCAAATGTACAAGAGTGCGCTTAAGGACTAGATTTTAAAATTAATAGGAATTTCTAAACATTTTATTACAACATTTAACTACATTACATTATATTATAAAAAAATAAAAAAATTGGTTGTCTGTAAAGTCGGTTTACGGACGATAGTTTTACGTGATAACGTTTCAATTTCTGCTGCCCTGGTACTTTAGAACCAGAGAGATAAATGTGTACAAGCTGACGCTTGGACCGATTGTGCCTCTCTATCGCTTGTTACGCGCTCTCGCTTGCACACACAGGCTCAGATGGAACGTGACACTTTTTCGTGCGTGCGTGCGTGCAGCCGGTGCTCATCAATTTATAAGACGTGACGTTATCACGTCAAAAATTTACATTTATTTATTAGCTAATTATTAACTACCTACCTATTCAATTAAATTGACTACGACTCAAAACTACATTTCTAAGCGTTCTTGCACACTTCGCAATTTGTCTGATGTCTTTCTAGAGAACTTACTTCTATTATTATTACCTACCACAGAGCATCAAATACCTACCGCCCGCGCCCCCTACTAGAGGCGCCCTAAGCGATGATATTTGAAACCCAATAACCGTACGCTGAGCTGCTAGCGCTTCGTATGTGTGTGTGTGTGCTAGTATCGACACTACACACGAAGAGGAGCAAGTTAGGCACACGCACAAAACAAATGCACACGCACAACACACATATGTAAGTCATAGGCCACGCCCACAGGCTTCAACGTCGTTGTAGAGAAATCGCGCTCACGGCGCCTCTAGTAGGGGCGGGCGCGCGCATTTCATGCTCTGTGTTACCTACCTATGTTCAGTACGCGGCGTTAAATAATGTACATCGGACTTTAGAAACAGAATAATCCAGTTGTAGAGCGTCGTCCCTGTCGCACAGAGACGTGCCAGTTAGTGCGACAGGGACGACGCTCTACAACCGCATTGTCTCTTTCTAAAGCCCGATGTAGATTATTTACCGTCGCGAACTATACCTGCTTATAAGTACTTACCTAGTAGTTTATGGTTATGTAGACACACAAGGAACTAAGCTATTTTGTCTCCAAAATCAGCATTGCTGGCATAGAGACGTTTGGTATTTAGGATTAAAACAAGTTTTAACTTGTTTGTAATAGTTCGAAACATGTTTTTTAACCTAATTAACACGTGTTTCAAATAGTTAACACGTGTTGCATAAAGTGAGTGAACACGTGTTTCCAATAGTGTACCCATGTTTCAAATAGGTTGTTAAAAACATGTGGTATAAGTAAAAATAGTTAAGTACACCAGATGTTTGATAAATTCATCCGAATTTATAATAGTTACATGTTTTCAAATACTTACCAAGTTTATAAGTTGATCAAACGGTTAACCAATGTTGAAATAACTAAAGCATGTTTCAAACAATACACAATTGTATAAACTATTAAAATATCTTTGAAATAGGTAAAACATGTTTCCAACAGTTAAAACGTGTTTCAAATAATTATCACATATTTGATACAGTTAAATTATGTTACACAATACTTACAAATAGTTAAAACAAATCAAATTATACAATAAATATGTTACAAATAGTTTCAAACGTAATTAAATAGTTAACAAATGTTTGAAATAGTTCAAATATCTTTCAAATAGTTAATGCATGTTATAAGAATTGTCACAACAGATTCTAAACATTAATTTGTCTTCGCCAACCACACTCTAAATTAAATTACTTACCTAAGTTTTTTTGTATGTAAACCAGCATGGGTGGCTGTGCCGAGAGACCAATGGTGCAGTCGACAGAGCCAAAATCACCTCTCCTAGCGAAACCACGCTCAGTTAGGTGCCATGCCAGCAGATTTGCGGACATTTGCTAGGCTGTCTAGTCCGTTAATACGAACGCTTGAAGACACCCAGGTTAAAGGATTCAGGAAATACACTCGCCGGAAGACAGTTCCACAACTTCCACACTCTAGCGGTGTGTTACTTGCCTACCAAAATTACATATGATTCGATTCCGCGACTTCAACATCTTTTTTTTCGTTCGCCTTCTTCTTGCCTTCAAGGTCCGCGTAGATGTCTTCGAGGCTCCTCATCTTGGTCTCCGGTACACACAATATGATATAGAACACGTTGGCGAGGCAAATGATACTGAACATCCAGAATGAGGAGTGGTAGCCGATCCAGTAGTTCAGCGGGGCGAACAGTCGAAGCAAACCGAAGTCGGTGCCTAGAGATATTGCCATTATGATAGTTGCGACCGTACCGCGGAGCTATGGACAAAAAAAAATAAAAACTTGAGACTAAATTTTTATGGAAACTGACACGCTTGGCTACATCACCTGCAACATCCGTGATGTCAGCCCATAACACCTTGCTGAACTGGGTGCACTGCCAGTCCTTCCCTTTGGTCGTGCGGGCTACACTGAACTGGACGGAAAACACGAACGATTTATACATAGCCGTTTCGATGGGCTTTTCATTTAATGCGGTGGTATCAAGCCGGGCGGGTTAAACCCTACACCTAGTAAGGTAAGAAGGGAAGGGACCTACAGTTTTACATGGAATCCGAACCACGGTCAGCCATCAACGGTCGAGCGGTCACCCATCCAAGTACTGACCGCGCAGAAGGTAGGCACCATACCGGAGACTTCCCCTGGATTGCTGGCTATACTGGACTAGAGGAGAACACTACCCAGGCTGCTATGCGGCCATCTTGCATCCAGTACGGTGGTATCATCTCAGTCGGCTACAATTTGAGCCTACCACCTAGTAAGGGGCAAGGGAAGGGACCTACAGTTTTACACCGGTTTCGAACGGTGAAGCAGCAGGACGTGTGGGTATGCACGTAAATTTGTTCGTCAGAAAAAAACTCATTGGCACACGCCGACCGGAGTCGAACCTCGGACCTCTCGCATGAGAAGCCGATGCCACTTTATTATTTTACTTTGTTTTACTTCCGTATTGGATACGGAACCCTAAAAATTGTATTAACATTTTCCTGTCTACAACGTGTCCCAAATCTCAACGTCAAGCGGGAACCAGGGAGTAGGCCAGTTTATGACTACCCAGGGAAAAATAAGAAAAAAAATCTGAGTCATTTATTTTTTTAGATAAAAACTGAACCGAATATTTTTTTTGGTAAAACTACAGGCATTCTGGTTTTATTTGGGATAGTTATCAATAGCAGAGTTATTTAGGCTTCCAACATAAAAATTTTAACAATTATATTTGCAAATTTGTTGTCGTAGTGCCTAAAATGTTGTACGAGATGTTAATATTCAAAGTTTTTCAAAAAATGCTCATATCATATTATGAACAAATTACTTACTTCGTTTTTTTTTCTTATTTTTCCTGGGTAGTCATAAACTGGCCTACTCCCTGGTTCCCGCTTGACGTTGAGTTTTGGGACACGTTGTATACATATACCCTGTACATATGTATTAAATACAAACCTGGAAGTTGAACATTTCTGTCATAATGACAAAAGGCAGCGGCTGAAGACCGGATGCGTCAGCGAAGATGCACACACAGAGAGATGCAATGGGCACCCAGCCGGGAAGGTAGATCCCCACGCTGGACAGGTAGAACCAGGTGCCAAGGAGACACAGGCTGAAGCCTGCCACGGCGCTTGTCACCGCCAGGAGCGGCTGTGGAAGAAAACGCATCATCAGCATCACATCACACATCGTTAGTAATAATAAATTGTCATTTTCATTTTGTGCTAGTTGTGTTAATTTGTTAATTTAGTAATATTGTTAGTAATAGTTAATTTGTCGTTCTCGCCTTGTTATTTATATTATATATAACGGTACGAAGCATATTTATTTATATTCTATTTATTTTATATTTAATTTATTTTGCCTTTTTTATTATTGATTTTATAATTAAATTATGTCTGTATTAATGTAAATAAATTTTAATACAGCTGTCAAATAGGATATTCTGGAGGCTGGGCTTAAAAATGCTGGGTCGTCTCGGCTCAGTATCATACGCTGCGCCAACCAGACCCTATTTTTCATAGTATTAGGTATGTTATTTAGTACAACTGTTGTGTGTATGTTGCAAACATACCTACTTATGAAAAAAATAAATAAACATTTCATTTCATCACTAAATTGTGTCTACTCGTAATACCTGACCGTGGTTAGGATTCCACGTAAAACTGTAGGTCCCTTCACTTCTTAACCTTACTAGGTGGTAGGGTTTATCCCGTCCGGGTTGGTACCACCGCACCGAACGAAGCACTGACATGGCACCTAGGTCGCCCGGTGTCATGGGCTGACATCGCGGATGTTGTAGGTAATGTAGCCAACCGTATCAGTTGCCATAAAAAAAAATATATTTTAAGGTATAGTACCTAATTCTTCACGCACGTTATGAAAATATGATATGAAAATGGGGAGTAAACTCAGAAAAACGCCTTCGTCATCGTCACCGTCACCGCCTATAAATTATAGAAGATGGAGGGGGGACGGAGAGGATTAAGCCAAAGAAGTATAACTTTTAACGCGCGTTCATAAGTACACGTACCGTTTCATTTTATGGAACCTGACAAGGCTGGATTGTCACGATTGGTCCTTCGAGGCTTCGACACATACATACTACCTGGTTACTTAAAGAAAGGGATTGAAAATGGCGGCGTTCCAATTTTCCTCTCGCTCACACAGTATTTCCGTCTAAAGAAAATAAAGCAATTGTTCGAAGTCATAAATTTGCAAATAAAAAAATATAGGTACTATGCAAAAAAAAATTTGCATGTCGACTGTACAGCTATAAAACGTCGCGATTTTCAAACATGCATAGCTTCACGCCACATTATTGTTATAATTTTTTTATGGAAACTGACATGGTTGACTACATCACCTACAACATCCGTGATGTCAGCTCATAACACCGGGGTGAGCTAGGTCTATGTCAGTGCTTCCCTTCATTTCATGTCGGCTACACTGAACTAGACGGAAAACGCGAACTATTTACATAGCCGTTTCGACCGACGACGTTTCATTCAGTGCGGTTTTACCAACCCGGGTGGGATTAACCCTACCACCTACTAAGGTAAGAATAGGGAAGGGACCTACAGTTTCACATGGAATCCGAACCACGGTCAACCTCCAACGGTCGAGCGGTCACCCATCCAAGTACTGACCGCGCTCAGCGTTGCTTAACAATCAGTCAAAAGACCGCACCACTGAGCTACCGAGGCTGACAAATTTGATTTGATTTTAATTTTCATGCGACACAGTCCCCGCCTCAATGTTTTTCCTCGAATCAAAATACCTACTCGTATATGTTATCTAAAAAAAAATCACAGATTTCGTGCCTCACACGACTATCGCACATTGGAAATGAATCTACGGAATTGGAAACGGAAACGAAAAAATGTCGTTCTGACTTTTTGTTGTTTTAGGCTCAAATTGTAGCAGACTAAATTGTAGCAGACTAAATTGTAGCAGACTAAATTGTAGCAGACTAAATTGTATAGAGGATTTTTTCTCAAAATTTTGATATCATTAGTCCAAAATATCGAGCGCCAAAATCAAAAATTCGGAAAAAAATAATTTATTTTTTCACTATTTCGGCTATAACTCTTTTCGTTTTTTATTTTCTCGAATAATTCTTTTTGCACCTTAAAGCTCTCATGAATACGCGTTTTTGAGCCTTTTTTGAAAATCATATCTTCACAACTCTCCGAGATATAAGGTGATCGCACTTTTTCGTGAAATCGGAGCCTAATACACTGGAGCGAACGAAAAGACATTTCCAATGTCAAAATAACTCACTTTTCTGCCCGCCCTATCAACCAGGTTGCACGCCGTGAAGGAGCCAATGATCTGAACGACGCCCAGCAGTATCGCCTGCTGGTTGGAGTTGAGAGCGATGCTGGTGCCGTCGTTGCTGGCCGCCTCGTCGAAGATGTAACTGGCGTAGACCAGAACAGCTATGCCGCCGCAGAATTCACGAGCCAAGTTTACCAAGAGCGCTACCCAGAACGCTTTCATTGCCGTCTTATCGCGATCTGCAGAGAGAAGAATAGATCGTTAGTTTATGGTGGAAGCGAAACGTGTAAGATTCTTTATTCTTTACTATCATTTGCCCGCGGCTTCGCTCGCGAGAAATTCGTGTTTAAAAAGAAGAAGCTCGCTATACCGTGCCTTTATTTCGGCGCGCGGAACAATTCGGTTTGTATATGGAATTTTCCTTCCTTCCTTTCTTTTTTTTAAATAAGAATTTAATGCAAGTAAAGCTGCCAGCAAAAGCTATATAATCCTAGCTTTTGCCCGCGGCTTCGCTCGCATGAAATTCGTTTTTAAAACGAAGAATCCACCAGCTTCTCGACGTCCCTACAGTTAGCGAGGAGGTCCAATCTATCAGCAAAAGCTACATGAATCGACTGCAGCACCACCCCAACAGACTGGCTGAACAACTCACCGAAGAACCTATATTAAGGAGACTCAAAAGAAGATGCATAGTGGACCTATCCAAGTAGGAAGGTCCGCTTTCACAATGTAGATTTTGGCCCACTGGGGTCAATTCTCTGAAAGCCACAACAGTAATCAGAAAATCTGCTAAAAGTAAAAAAAAAAATAAAAAAAAACTGATCGCAGATGGAACAATAAATAAAAAAAAAAAAAAAACCAAGAATGTTCGTACCTTATTTGGGCGCGCGGAACAATTCGGTTTGTGTGAGAGCCACATCTTAGCCTATCCTGTGTCTCGTATAGTTATATGTGCTTGTGCTAAATTTAATCAAATTTGGATGATCGGTTTAAGAGTTATGGATAAACATACATACATACATACAGAAAATATTTCTAAAAATCATCAATTTAGTTTTAGTACGAGTATCATACTTAGAGTCTACAAACTCAGCATCTCATAAAACAACTTACTCCATGACACAGGTTTATTATTAATAGTATTGATTGATGTGATGATATACTTACACAACAGTTTCGGTGCAAACTTGGGTGTGAAGGTAGATTGTTCTATGATGAGCCGGTCCACTTCCTCGCCGATTAGTTTGTCCGTTGGCGACAATCCGCGAAGCCAGCCAAGGACTTTTGCGGTGTCCTGTTGACAAAGCAAGTTATTTAGCATTTGATGAATGACACCGACAAGGGCGTAGCCGGGTACAGGGCGGCAGCGAAAGCGGGGGGCCAGCCGGAAGCGGGGTCAGGGCGGGCGGGGGCGGCCGGAAGCGAGCGAGGGCGGGCGGAAGCGAGCGAGGGCGGGCGGAAGCGAGCGAATGCGGGCGGAAGCGAGCGAATGCGGGCGGAAGCGAGCGAGGGAGGGCGGATGGGCGGGGCGTAGGTGGGGGCGGTGGTCCAGAACCCGCAATGGGTTTTGTGGCCCTATCTTTTAAATTTTTCACTATGACAGGGTTTTAACTTTCATAGTAGTCGTATGGGAGATGGAACCTTGCCACATTTTTGTTTGGTGGTCTAGAACCAGCATATTTCATCTACTTACATACCACACACGCTGTATCCCGACAATCAGGGTAAGCAGAGTAATCGGTGTTGTGCTGCAAGAACTCTGGAAAATTGCAGTACAACACCGACCACCCCGTTTAGCAAGTATTCGGACAAGATACCTATCAAGCAGCAAGTAAGGCACGAAGACCCCTGCAGCACGACTCGATGGAAGGACCGTGCCAAGGTGAGAGGTGGCAAGTCCTTATTCCTTAGTCGCCTTTTACGACATGCACGGGACGAGGCTATTCTTTTTAAGTCTCGGCCTCACACAGTACTACCGAAGAGTAGGTAAATATGTAATTAAATCTTAGTCTGTTTTACAGATACTATCACGGGCGCTGCTCTGTGGAACTAGCAACCCTTATTCCCTGCCACCCGTCCTATCTCCGCATGACTCGTCGCAGAGAGACTCAGCACCCTTATGTTGTTGACATTGGGTTTTTGAGAACCCATCGGTTCACTAAATCGTTTCTTTGTCGCACCGCCAGAGTGTGGAACTGTCTTCCGGCGAGTGTATTTCCTGAATCCTTTAACCTGTATGTCTTCAAACGTCGTATTAACAGGCTAGACAGCCTAGCAACCGTCCGCAAATCTGCTGGCATGGCGCCTCACTGAGCGTAGTTCCGAGAGGAGAGGTGTTTTTGGCTCTGTCGAATGCACCATTGGTCTCTCAGCACAGCAACCAATGTTAGAAAAAAATCCTTTCAAAATCATTAAAAAATCACAGTAAAATGTAAATTGTCACTGGTTGATTTTAAAGAAAAATCACAAGTTTCTGCCAATACTAACATTTAGAATTTTCCTTTTATGAAGCCGAACAATGGTAAACTATGAAATGACAAGAAAATAAAATAAATATTGTTTCCATTAAGTATAACGTTTTTGTGGCATGCGCATTGACTTATATATTATCACTGGGCATGCGTGACTAAGCGACGGGTGGGCGAGTGGTTTAGGCATCGGCTTCTCATCGAGAAGTCCGCGGTTGGAATCCCGTCGGCGTGTACCAATGAGTTTTAGCTGATTTGAAAAAAAAAATATTGCTCTGTTCCATGGTTCGGATTTTATGTAAAAATATAATTCCACCGGGTTGACTGGAGGTAATTGCCTAAAGCAATAAACCGGCCCTTGCCACGCATAAAGTGGCATAAAGTGTATTATTATTTTTATTTTATATCTTTATTTACACATTTTCTTTTTATAACAATTTTACATTTTTACATTATTTACAACTAAACATTAAAATCTTAAATTGATACAAAAAACAAATGGTGTTTCCACCACCGGCGGCGGGGCGAACTTAAGCTACCGATGGTCGGGCCCTAGGGAGAGAAACCTCCGGACTATACGCGCAGGGTCGAGCAGGGCTGCCTTCTGGATCTGACCCTTGACCCAACCACTCAGCGAGAGCCTCTCAAGGTGGTCGTCGTGGCTCTTCGCTATCAGCCCATGCGCCGAAACGACTATGGGCACAACGATCGTCGAGTCGACGGGCCACATTTTGGTTACCTCGTGCTGCAGATCCAGATACTTTAACATCTTCTCTGCTTCCTTACTGACGAGGCTACCATCGTGCGGCACGGCGATATCGACGGGCCTTGCGCGCCTTGCCTCCCGGTCTACTATCACAATATCAGGCCTGAACCAACAAAATTAAAGGAACTGATTATTGGAACCGCCTGGCTTATGTCGCGACGATGGAAGGCGGCCCGATGGCATGACGTTAATCCCTTGGAACGAAACGAGGGCGTTTGCCGGGTCTGCTGCTCTCGGGGCCCGAAATTTTAAGAGCAAATATTCTACCCTGTGTTGCTCCTTGAGTTTTTAGCCTTCGCCGTGGAAACCCTTGGCGCGTGGTCGCCCGACGCAAAATGCTTTACTGATCAGCTCGGAAAAGTCGGGCGACCGCCCCGCGCCAAATCTTTTTTTCTCCAGCGAATAGGGCTGCAGATTCAAAGGGGCAACGCGGCTAGTGTTTTGGGTACGGTGGGGGAGTCGGCGGAGATGAATGATTTTTTTTATTTAATAGGTATTAATTTTTATTTTATTTTATTGTTATTGTGTAGTAAGTATATTAAGTTAGACATTAAATTAATAATAAATTACACAATTGTGTATTTTTTTAAAACCTTGCTTCGGTACCTTTACTTTAGGGCCAACAAGTTTCTGTAAGTACATTCAGAGGCATATCGGCCTCAGATTGTGAAGACCGTCTCGGTTGCCAATAATATACGTATGGTACTCGTGTATATACCCCAAGGTCATTTTTAATGGTGCAGTTATCGCTTATTGTGAAACTGTAAAAAACCGTCGTTATATATTGTTCGACCAAACTCTTTCGTGGTCTCCTCGTGTTGGTATAATAATCAGAGGTTCCCAAACTTTTTTTTCTCGTAGACCACTTTCAAAATTTTACTGATTTCTGTTAACCCCCTCCCGCTTTATTCCCAAAACTCGTCAAAAAATGTGAAGATTAGATCTAACTAGAGTTTAGAGTAGAATTGGGAGAAATATTTGTACTGAATATCGAATATGCAAGTTCTTACTAGTCAAGCCAATATTATTGTTCTTTAATATCGAAATCAGATGAATTTTCGTGGACCCCAACTTACGACTTGTGAACCCCCATTTTTTTTTTCACGCCAACCCCCGGCCAGACCTCTTTCGAGTCTCCCGTGGACCCCTGGGGGTCCACCTGGACCACTTTGGGAATCTATGATGTAATTTGTCGGTATTTTCCTAACCTACAATATTTCGTTCTGTTAGATTCCCGAGCTTTTGAATATCTACATTCGAAATTCAAATTTTTCAAATTATTTATTTCATTGTTTTAACTCTTGTTCATGTAATTTCGCATTAGCCACCTACCTTATCCACAATCCTAGACATTATTGGTGGCGAATACCTTCAGGCTTTAAGTCCGCCTTTTGTCACTTATTAACTTTCTCCATACTTAATCGTCTTTCGGCATATATGTTTTCGAGCCCCCGAAACCTTATCCGATTTTTAAAATTTTGTTTTCTTGCCATAAGGACAATGCTAAAAAAAATTTAATTCGTCCGAAAAATTTTGAATTTTTTATTTTTTGATGTCATGAAGTTCACTAACCTTTATTGAGTCATCCATCACTTTTGATATTCAAAAAATAAACAGAAACGTAGATTCGACTGTCCTTATTACAACAAAAAAAGAATTGTAAAAATCGGATAAGGTTTAGGGGCATAATAAACCTAAATGCCGAAAGACGATTTTGTTGGAGAAAGTTAACTTCCGTCTCGTCTTAAAGTATATATTTTCATTTTAATTTCCTATTCATAATTTATTAATTTATTGATTTATTTATTTTTATTCTTCGTGTAATTTCTAATCGTTGCATTCCTTTTGCTACGTTGTTCCACAATATTGTTTCTATGCTACAGCTGTAGTCACGCGGAGATATAAAACGGTGAAGTCGTGATGCTAGAAGTTGCGTCAGCACAGGTTGCTTTGTCAATCATGTATAAACCTTTATTCAGAGAGCAATACGCAAAACGCATCACGGCACGAGTGAGGTATCTGCTTACATCCTACCACGGATTGAGGAGTAGCTGGAAGTGCTGTGGAACGCTCGCACTATTGAAGTGCCTCAGTGAAAGATCGGTGTTGTGCTGAAAACACCTATTAGGGCAAGAAAACTATCAACCGTGTGGAGGTGGATAGTCCGTCGCCCTTTAGCACGGCATCTTGTCATCAACCGCATCGTATTTTAGCTATCTGTGTCAATTATACGGGTTTTTCAGGATAGGCTTGAGAAAATTCAGGAATAGAAAGTAATCATTATTGAAAAAAAAAATTCTTATCACTCAAATCGAAATTCCGTATTTTATTTTTTTATACAAGAATGTAAAATTGTAACATTAACTCGATGAACAGTGAGTGTGGGGAGATTTGACAACAGTGCTGTCTAAGTCTAGGGAGTGCAATGGCCTAGTCCAGTCCCCTTTTGCTTTTGATGTCATTCAAATCTAAGTGTTTGGAATTTACCTACGTGCAGTTCAGTTCTACTAATAGATGAGCAAAGAGTGCATAATTCGTAACTTCAGGGCTCGAAAGGGGTTCATATTTGAAGGCGAAAAGCTCTGAAACTTTTTCCAGATTCGGTCATTTTATATTACTTTTTGGTGAAAATAGTTTCATCGAGATTTGGTGTACGGTTAACGTCCGCCTTTATTAAATAAACATAATATTACTAGATATAACTTGCATGCTTCACGCTAGTAGAATTGAACTGCATGTAGGTAAAATCCAAGAACTTAAATTTTAAGAAAAAAAAAGGGGACTGGCTGGAGTAGTTAATTGCACTCCCTAGACCTAGACAGAAATGTTGCCAAATCTCCCATACTTACTGTCCATTGTGTTTTTAATACAATTTTAAATTTTTCTATAAAAAAAAATACGAAATTTCGATTTGAGTGATACGAATTTTTTTCTTCTTCTAATAATGAGTACTTTCTATTCCTGAAGTTTCTCAAGCCTATCCTGAAACATCCCTGTATATTCTATTAGCTTCTGCCGGCGACTTCGTTCGTTTGGATTTTAAAAAAAGAACAGAATTCGAAATTGAAGTTTTTATATGACGTTGATAGGCTTTTGTTTTTCTTGTCTTTTATATTCTCTCTCTCCCGTCCATAATATACTTTATTTGATACTGCCATGACTCCATGGATACTGCTGCCTACCGTGGTGGTATATAGCCTATATGTTATTCTGATGTATCAGCTATAGTACTGTAAAGTCTCATCAAAATCCGTTCAGCAGTTTTTGCGTGAAAGAGGAACAAAGATCCATACATACATCCATCCTCACAAACTTTCGCGTTTATAATATTAGTAGGATAGACATTTGCTCACCTCATTACGTCCGCATTTGATCAAATAGGACGGCGTCTCTGGCAGATTCAGCATCAGCATGAAGTGCAGAAGCGGTATCGCCAGGCATATCCACAGCACCGTATTGAACGCCATCGTGTCGCCGAGTATGTATATCAGCAGGTTTCCTGTTGTCTGACTGAAGATGATAAAAGTGCCGGTCATCCCGCGGATGGAGTCTTCGCTTATCTCCTTGATGTATAGCGGGCAGACAACGAAAGCGCCCCCGGATCCGAAGCCGATTAGGGCTCGCGCAAGGATGAGCGCCCATGCATCAGCGCTGCATAGCTTGATCGCCCAGCCGAGCTGGAATGGAAAGAAGAGTCAATGAGCCTTTATTCGCGCAATTCTAATAAATACCGGTTCTGTAGGTCTTTCATTTGCAGAACCGTAACTGACCTAATTTTATCTAAGAGTCTGACTACTGTTTTTCCCACTAACAAACTTTGACAATTGGATACACCATTGTATATCATTAGATTTTTAATATGACTTATTAAATTTCTTTGTAATAAACGTAAACTAATTGCTTTTTATTATTGGACTTGATTATGAAGTATCAAAATTGACGATACACCAGATCCTATAGATAGGTAATGTAAATAGGCAGAGTGGTCAGATTCTTGAGTATTCATGTTTATGCTGTAAATTGTTCTTGTGAGCGGTATCAGCGGCCTGAGCTGTGAGCAAAATGTTACGCGGACAACGGTCCAGGCCGGTGGTGGTGGTAAAGCCACCACGTGGTACACCACGTGGTACGGAAACGTCGTCGGTGCACGAAATTGACTCGCACTTGGCCGTTTCTTTTAGGGTTCCGTAACCGGTATGGGACCCTATTACTAAGCCTACGCCGCCGTCGGTCTGTCTATCTGTCGTCCGTCTGAAATTTTCGCAGAATGTGTTATTATGGCCGATATAACAACAAATAATAAAAATAAAAAAATTCACGGGGTCCCCATACAAGAAACTAAAAAGTGTATGCGCGCCATCTTCCGAAAACAGTACGAAGCATTTTAACTAATCCATAGATGGCGTGAGTGGCGCTGACCGTGACATGACGATACGGAACCCTCGGTGAGCGAGTTCGACTCGCATTTGGCCGGTTTTTTTATGTCTACGTTAGATATCTGCCACTTGAAGACCAACAATCACGTGAATCATTTATTTGTACATATTGACTACTGCGAATATGCAATAAAACATACCCAATCATAAATGAAGTTACTCTATACTCATAAACTTACAAATAATCTTCTTCAATGTAAGTATACAATTGAAGATAATAATATTATGTTGTGAGTATCGCATGCAGATAGTACCTAATAAGGAAGATGTATTCTCGAAGAATAGGGACCGGGGAATTCTATTTGGCGGGAAATTCCCACAGGTTAATAAATAATAGATAGAAAATATTTTATTGATCCTAAAACCTTTTAAAGAAATAAGCACATTAGCACAATTTTACATGAGGTGCAAAGGCTGACTTATACCTACAGAGATTTCATTCCAGTCAACCTTAGGATGTTTGAAAATCTACTTTTTTTTAAATCCATTTGCGCCTTAATATTCAAAGGGTATAATACTCAGATAGATAGATAGATATTTAGCCAGAAAAAAATTGCGCTAATTAAAAAAAATTAAACAAGGTCCCCTAGGCCTTTCATTAACAAAGCTGAAATTATTTTTTACTTTTTTAGGGGTGTTGATGTGTCGGGTTTTTTTAATTTGTAATGTAGTTTAACTTATTTTTACGTTTAATGAGCGCCAAAACGTTGGTGGCTCCCAGAACAGCAGGTCTATTCTTGTAAATTCTGACAGCGGACTCAGCGCTGATGTGGCGCTGAGAGCCACTTACTAAAGTGGCTCTCAGCGCCACATCAGCGCTGAGTCCGCTGTCAGAATTTACAAGAATAGACCTGCAGATGGAATACCGGTTCGGCTGCACCTGGACAATTTTATTTATTTAAATTTTAATAAGTTTTTAGTTTGAATAATTTTTATTTTTTAGGTATTTAAAACTAACTTCATCAAACGTTAGAACTCAGACAGTCCTCAGGAGTTCCTGAGGCAGCGTATTCTATCAGTGTGGCCATCCAGCGAGGCAACGCCGCCCGCCGCCGCGCCGCTAGCGTCCTCGGTACAGTGCCCAGAGGTATTAGTTAATGGCAGATTTGATAGCAAATTGCTGGTAGTTATATCCTGTAGTTTAGGATGTTAGAAGAATATTAGTGCAAGAATTAGCCCGAGGAGATCAATACTTTTCGAGAATTTTTTTTTTATTATTTAAATTCACCACCCCGACATAACCTGTTACTCCTGTTAGTATGGCTATTCCCTAGAGTGTTTTATATCCTGTAGTTTAGGATGTTAGAAGAATATTAGAGAAAGAATTAGCCCGAGGAGATCAATACATTTCGAGAAAAAAAATATTTAAATTTAAATTCACCGCCCGACATAACCTGTTAGTGTTTTTATAAGCCGGAGAAGAGGCAATCGTAATTAACTAATGAGATTTTTTTATAAGTCGCTCCCTTTTTGGAGGTACTTTGTATGCCCCCTCCTCGGGGGGGGGGGGCGTTTAGGGGCGATAAATCTATACACCAAGCTCTACCCTCCCATTTCGCCACCTACGAGTATCTATACCCACCCCTTTTTGTTTTGTATTGCACAATATGTTTAGAAAGAAATACTAATCATGATACATTCTATCATATAATGTAATGAATGAGTATTGAATACAATTTTATTTTATACAACAACTAGCTGAGCCCGCGGCTCCGCTCGCGTGAAATTCGTATTCCAAAGAAGAATGTAAGTAACTAAGGGCGAGGCCGAAGGCCGAGCTCCGTTCAGGTAATCGATAAACCTTCTTAAAGAAAGTAACTAACTAAGGGCGAGGCCGAAGGCCGAGGTGCTTTCAGGTAAACGATAAATCTTTCTCAAATAAAGGAAGTAAGTAAGGGCGAGGCCGAAGGCCGAGCTGCGTTCAGGTAAACCAAAAACCCTCTTCCGCCTTCGGGCCTCGCCCTTAAAGACTTCCTTTCTTTGATAGAATATAATATCGTTTACATCATTTATTTCATAAAAATTAAAAAGTTTAATAACTAAAGAATTAAACCTACCTAACAAACATTAAAATAACTATCAAAACGGGCATTTTCAAATGTTCTTAGAGCACTTGCGGCATTACCCCGCTGGATGGCAAGGCTTACCCTTTGAATGAAGTACATAAGCCCTTGATGGCGGGACACCAGTTGCGTCAACCAGCTCAAGCCTCTTTTGGCTTCACTGCTCCACGGACCGAGGGTTTCAACCGCAAACGCAACAAATTCGAAATCTTAAATTATATTTCTCTATTTGCTGCGTTTGAGGCTCTCCGCCCCAGCCTCGGCCGCGCCAGCCGCTCTTGAAGATGTCCTAACGTGACTTGGAGCCAATGTGAGAACAAAAGTGGCGTCCCACATCAAAGAACTACCCTTAGTCCATGGCACTAAGGTGATAGCATCGGGCCTCTTGCCATCCAGCCGGGAATAACCGCGAGATTCTAGGATGCACGGTATATTTGCCGTTAGAAGCGTGGACTTTATAATAAAATTTAAATTAAATTAACTCAATCTTAATATCAATTAACTTTATTCGAGATGGTTTAGCTTCTTCGGCTCGGCCTTCGGCCTCGCCCTTAGTTACTTGCTTTCTTCGAGATGGTTTATCATTTGTCAGAACGTAGCTCGGCCTTCGGCCTCGCCTTAGTTGCTTACTTTCTTCAAGATGGTTTAGCTTCTTCCTGAACGCAGCTCGGCCTTCGGCCTCGCCCTTAGTTACTTGCTTTCTTCGAGATGGTTTTTCAATTATCCGAACGTAGCTCGGCCTTCGGCCTCGCCTTAGTTACTTACTTTCTTCAAGATGGTTTAGCTTCTTCCTGAACGCAGCTCGGCCTGCGGCCTCGCCCATAGTTACTTACTTTCTTCGAGAAGGTTTATGGTCTTCCAGAATAGAGCTCGGCCTTCGGCCTCGCCCTTAGTTACTTACTTTCTTCAAGAATGTTTTTCTTCTTCCTGAACTCAGCTCCGCCTTCCGCCTCGCCCTTAGTTACATTCATCGAGAAAGAATATCGTTTACGTGAGCGCAGATCCGCCTTCGGGCCCGCCTTTAGTTACTTACTTTCTTTTTTTAAAATACGAATTTCACGCGAGCGAAGCCGCGGGCAACAGATATATAAATTTTATTGCACCAATGACAGCGACATAACTTCGACTTTCAATTATTATTTTTATTTATCAAACAATTTGTCACCGGCCAGCTCACATCGAGATGACAGTTCTCCGTTGTCAACATGACATTTAAAATTGTTTTTTACCTTTACTTTGGATTACGTCATTTTTATTATATTTTTTAATTATTATGTTCATCCGGGATATACACTGTCACTATAAAAAGTTTCGTCAAATTCCGTTCAGTGGTTTTTGCGGGATGCGCGTACAAATAGACATTTTTGCATTTACGATTTTATTATATGTATAGAAAGAATAGATATGTATAGACTATTGTGTTCAAGTTATAAAAAAGAAGAACTGTCATTTTCGTTGTATCTACTTATTTTTAAATTTAGAATGAATATTTTATTCAAATTGTATTTGCTGCCAGTTCTCAAGACATAATTATGTACTTTGGACTACGTGATTTTAAACGCGCAATAATGTTTATAATTGTTATTTTTTTTTATTTTTGTTAATTTTTTTTACGTATTATGTTAAGCCGGCATATAAACTGCCACTATACAAAGTTTCGTCTAATTCCGTTCAGTGGTTTTTGCGTGATGCGCGTACAGACAAACAAACAAACAAACAAACAAAAATTTTAAAAACTGTTCTAACATGTTCAGTATCTCATTTTAAGCCACCCTGGTTAGTTTTTTTCCGAATACATTCAATGTACAGACTTTCTTACCTCTACGATTTTATTATATGTATAGATATAAAACCTCGGCCCTATCCCGGGCGGCGCTTAATGAAATTTATTTTTTAGGTTTGTTTTTTTAGGTTAGTTTTGTTTTAAATTATTTCTGTTTATTTAATTTTTATGTTCATTTTAATTTGTATTATACTCGTCATATAATCCCATACACAAAATAACAATTTCATTTTATTTTTATTGACAGTCCCGTGATTTTTCACATTGTAAAGAATTCACACAGGAATCAGGATATTCCACAAAAAAAATGGTGTGACTGTAATTTTATTGAAGCTAATTATATCAACAATGAAGTATCGATACGTAATTATGCTAATAACAAGTTACCTCTCGTGTCGTCTGCGCGCCTAGTACCTACGTGCGTGGGTGCATGCTAGAATTACCTGACAAATGACAATGGAAATACTTTGCTGTCAGATAACAAAGAAAATAACTGTATTAGAGAAGGAAAAGCCGATGGGAGACTGTCCAAAGATGTTTTAAAGAGCGAATGTGAGATAAACGTAGACGAAATAAAAAAAACCCCGACCCTTAAAAATTCAATAATAATTTCAATAGGACAGAGCAATAAATAATTATCTATCTATCAATAGCCGTGTGGGGTGCATTAGGTACCTATAGCCTCGCCTAAAGCCTCCCGGGCTGATATAATATTTCAGGAGAGTTTTCAATTGCTGAGGCATAGCCAAACAATTGTCAGAATCTTTCTGCTAATAGACCCCACTGATTGTCAAAGTCAAAGTCAATGTCAAATATATTTATTTCAACGAGAATCAATTTGCATTTTGCATCTCAATAATTTGGATACATCGTATCTGCATGCTATAGGAATGTTAACATATTTTGTAATGATAAGATGTATCATCTCATCACTTATCACATTCCATTTATAGGTAATATTGATGAAGAATTAATTACAATAGAATTTCACAATAACATATGTAAAAAAAAAACGATCTACAATCTTCCCCAACTCCATGTCTACATGATACAAATTGTCAGTTAAGACGAGACGGAAGTTAACTTGCTCTATACAAAATCGTCTTTCGGCATTTATGTTTTATAGCCCCCTAAACCTTATCCGATTTTTACAATTTTGTTTTTTTTTTGTCTTAAGGACAGTCCAATCTACGTCCCTGTCATTTTTTTGTTTAGATGAAATATACCTACCTACAACACCGGAGCTAAAAATTTGTATTTTGACCGAAAAAAAAAATTATTTTTATTTTTTGATGTTATGAAGTTAATTAAGCTTTATTGCGTCATCACTTTAGATATTCAAAAAAATAAGAAGACAGGAACTTAGATTCGACTGTCCTTATTACAACAAAAAAGAATTGTAAAAATCGGATAAGATTTAGGGGGGTAAAAAACATAAATTCCGAAAATGGATTTTGTATGGAGAAAGTTAACTTCCGTCTCGTTTTCGAAAAAGTCGTAAAATATAAATAAATAATTAAACAAAATTATTTAGTCTGAGAGTAAAAGCGATAAATTAAGGAGTGTACTTAATTCATATATCTTGTTAACTATATGATTCGTTAAGAAATAATTAAATTTGGATTTAAACATACCTAATGGGCATTGATTTCATTTCCTACGGTAATACCACAGGTAATACGATTATACAAATTATACGTGACGCAATGCGCACGTGAGTCTACCTACGTCAGTACCCTAATCACGAGATTTAGCCTACTACGCTACGCTGCTACGCTACGCCCGAGTTCTCCGCATCATTTGTATGGAGAAACGAAGTTCGCAAATCTATCATTAAAGGCGCTGCTGCTCCGTTTCTCCATACAAATGATGCGTAGAACACGGCGGCGGCGCGGCGGCGGCGGCGTAGCGTAGTAGGTTAAATCTCGTGATTAGGGTACAGGGGAGCAGAAGTAAACTTACGGACCTCGTGATATAGGTCAAACTACATATTATGTCGTTCAGAGTTTTTGGGACAGTTTGCAATATTGGCTTATGTTACACAATCCAATGTTAGATTCTCTGATGCAACAGAGGACACACGACTCTCTTGTAGTCACTCCGAGCGCTCTTTTTAGTTTTCCGTACCCCATACGGGAGCCTACAACGTCTACCTGTCCGTACGTCCGAAGGCTGTATCTTTGGAACTGTAATAGCTAGCCGGTTGAAAATTTCACATAATATGTGTTATGGAAATAACAAATAATACAAAATTGAGAGGGTCCCCACACAAGAAACGTTTTTTTTTTTAATGGAAACTGACACAGTTGGCTACATCACCTACAACATCCGTGATGTCAGCCCATAATACCGGGTGAACTTGGTACCAGATCAGTGCTTCCTTTCGGTCGTGCCGGCTACACTGAACTGGACGGAAAACACAAACTATTTACATAGCCGTTTCGACCGACCTTTCATTCAGTGCGGTGGTACCATCCCGGGCGGGTTAAACCCGACCACCTAGTAATGTAAGAAGGGAGTCATATCCCTTAGTCGCCTTTTACGACATACACGGGGAGAAATGCAGTGGGACTATTCTAACGTATTTTTTCGTGTAAATTTTTTTTTCGCTGGTTGGTATAGGTGAATGTTTTGATGGTTTAAAAAAAATTTACCCTAACCTAATGTTGAGGCGGCGCATGTCGTTATGCAGGTATACCTACGAATAGACACTTCCTTTCCTTTTATAAGAAGTAAAGAAAAATATAAAAAAGTAAATAATTAATTAAAAATATGTAAAGTCTGTCCACCTAGCCGGGGGGCGTCCCACGCTACGTTTGCTTGTACGTGGCCTCCATTCGAGCAAACGTAGCGTGGGACGCCCCCCGGCTAGGTGGACAGATGACCTAAAAAAGGTAGCCGGGAGTGGATGGATGAGAAGAGCGGAAGACCGCGTGTGGTGGCGTGCCTTGGGAGAGGCCTATGTCCAGCAGTGGACCGATACAGCCTGATGATGATGATGATGATGATGTAAAGTCTCACCGAAATAGGCAAAGACGATCCCAGAAGCGCATTTTTTCTCCCATATTTATCAGCAGCTATACCAAACAGGAAGACAGCCGGCGGAGCGAAGATGAACATGACAGATGCCATCCAGGAGATCTCCTCTTCCGTAAGAGGACCGGACCCCGGCGAGTCTTGGCCGAGGAGCAGCGCCCTGTTCGGTGACGTCCAGCCCATAGCTGTTCCGTACGCGAGGACTGGCAGGCATACTGGAAAGATGGACAAACATTTAAGTGACGGGTGGCCGAGTGGTTTGGGCATCGGCTTCTCATGCGAGAGGTTCGACGTTCGAATCCGGTCGGCGTGTACCAATGAGTTTTTTCTGACGAAAAAATTTACGTGCATACCTACACCTGCTGCTTCACCGCACGGAGCCGGTGTAAAACTGTAGGTTCCTTCCCTTGCCCCTTACTAGGTGGAAGGTTCAAATTGTAGCCGACTGGGTTGGTACCACCGTACTGGATGTATGATGGCCGCATAGTAGCCTCGGTTGTGTTCTCCTCTAGTCCAGTATAGCCAGCAATCTAGGGAAGTCTCCGGTATGGCACCTACCTACTCGGAGGTGATATTGGCTGGTCGGAGCATGCGCTTTAGCCCTTCCGACTCAGCCACCCATGCCGGATTACATAAAAAAAATGTAAGTACATACATGCATGCATGTGCATGTCGCAAAATCCGACTAAGGGATAAGGACAAGATGCCGTGCTAAAGGGCGACAGGATAGCCACCTCTCACCTTGGCACGGTCTTTCCACCGAGTCATGCATCAGGCGAGCATTCGTGCCCAGTGGCGGTGCTAGACCAAATTTAAACGTCAGCGACATCAGCTTTGCGAGGCCTCTTTCATTTCCCAGTCAGAAAGAAAACAATAAATAGAATGAGACTGATGTGTGAGTAACTACCTATATGATTTTTATTGCTAATCAAATGTTGACAAAAATTACATGAACAATCACAAATTAAAATTAATAACCCAACAACCAATAGCCCAAAGTGTGCGAGCATACTTTGATGAGAATTTTTGAGATCGCGCGATCCCAAAAATTCTTCCCAAATCCCAATCCCAAAATAAAAAACAAATGACTCCGATTTTGTTTTCTTATTTTTTCCTGGGTAGTCATAATTTAGCCTACTCCCTGGTTCCCGCTTGACGTTGAATTTTGGGACACGTTGTATATGCACGACGATATTATATGTATACAATATTTTATATATATTATATTTATTAAATTTATGTAATATCTGAATGGCTAAGAATATCATCGAGACACTGTTAATGGAGCATGCATGAGCAAGCAGTGAGGAGAATTTGAAGTCTTCCAAGTGCGGTTTTCTCGATAACGACTCAAACAATTAAGGCGTGGTTTCACTAATACCTACATATGTATCTATCGGCACCTACCTAATAACTATGCATGATAAAGTAAAATGCAAAATATATTTATTTCAACGAGCATCGATTTAGATATGTACATACATTGTATCTGTACTCTAAACAAATCGTAGCATTTTTTTATGCACATCAAATTATTTATCATCTATCTTTTGTTTTATGGAAACGACAAGTTTGGCTACATCACATATAACATCCGTGATGTCAGCCCATAACACCGGGTGAACTCTACTGTGAGCTACTACTGTGTACTGGGCTATTGCTGTGTGTGCACTATTTGTTGTACATATATACATGTAAAAAAAAAAATATATATATATATAATTATGGTATGTCACTTTCTGTTACTTTGTTAAGGTTCGTCTTCTCCCTGTATTTGATTATTTTTAAAGTTATGTGTCGTATTTCCTCTGTATTTCATCTTCATTAAATGTACTGTTTGCCACGTTATATATCTATAAGTATAATAGGTGCCTAACGATGCTGGAGGCAAACTTAATTATTGTTTGTATATTTCTGTATTTTCTTGTTTGTTTGTTTCTGCTTGTTTTGGCCAAATAAATAAAATAAAAAAATAAAATAAAATAAACTCGGTGCCATGTCAGTTTATGTAAAAAACTGAAACCTGTCAAAGTGACAAGACGGAAAAAATTTGCTCTATTTTTCAAAATATTTACATTAAATTACAAATCCAATATTCTAGTGAAAATTCGCAGTGAAATACTTGTCACCATCGGAGATATGGAGAGCCTCGCCTAAGGAGTCCGAGGCGGCCTTGGAGACAAGCTAAATAACCTATCGCCTTGGAGGGTTTTCTTTTTTTTATATCGAGCTGCCCATTGAGCTGCCGGGATTGTTTCATCTAAGATCTCAAGTTCACGACTGACGGGCAGGTTTTGTCAATACAATGATCAACACTTCCTCACCTACATATCGACAAATCAGCCCGCACTTCGGTATGCTATGGTGCGCTGCAGTAAGTGAGTGCCTCTCCTAAGGAATCCGAGGCGGCCTTGGAGACAAGCTAAATAACCTATCGATCGCCTCGGAGGTTTTCTTTTTTATATCGAGCTGCCCGTTTAATCTAAGACCTCAAGTTCACGACTGACAAGCAGGTTTTGTCAATACAATGTTCAACACTTCCTCAACTCCATGTGGTCAACAGTACATATCGACAAATCAGCACGCACCTGGGCATGTTATGGTGCGCTGCAGCGAGCTGTAGGGATCGTTTCTCCTGAGGTCTCAAGCTCACGTCTGTCAAGCAGATTACGTCATTACGAGGAGACCCGACCGAGGTTACGATCAAGAATCGGAAATAGCTTGACAAGCGAGTGCATAAACCATTTCAACAATATTACTTTAAATAATTTTTGTCTTTTAAAAAGTATTGTTTGTATATTATATAGGTTTTTAACTTTACAATATTTTCAAGGGGAAAATGTTTCCTTCAACCTGTCCTACGGTAAGTAATACCAACGAGATCCGCTTGCGATGCCCGTTATGCCCAGCAGAAAACAATAAAACATTCAAAGGAGAAAGAGGGTTACGCATTCACACAAGCCGCGCTCACCAGGTTATTACAAACATGAATATAACATATACCCCGGAACCAACCTGTACAAAGTCTTTCTTAGACCAATTAACAAAGTGCAAAAATAATATAAAGACAGTCAGACGCATCCCGAAAGGGGCACGTATTGCCGCAGCGGATAAATTATGTTCTTTAATTGACAATTGTTGTAAAGAAAACAACAATTTCACTAATTGGGAGAACCTTTTGTTGTTCTCCTACAATTCTCTGCGTATTCCAGAAAATCATGATAGGAAGTCATCGCTGACTAAAATATTAAAAAAACAAATCGAGGACGCAACTAACAACGTTGCATCTGCTTCAAACAGTAGCACACATCGGTCAAACATAAGTAGATGCGTAGAGGCAAAAGTATCAGACGGCGACATTAGAGGTGCGGTAAAACTTTTATTGTCAGATTGCTCTTTGGCCACAAGTTCCGATCACACCCTTCAACATTTGATTGCAAAACATCCGGAACCTTCCAGAGTAATAAACTTAGCCGACGAAATACCAAATAACTCAGAGGCACTACAAGTTGATGAAGATATGGTCGTGCTAGGTATTTCTAGTTTTCCAAATGGTTCTTCTCCAGGCATCGACGGTATACGCCCGCAACATTTGAAAGACATGATTTCTCATTGTACAGGAAAATCAGGAAATAATCTTAAAAGTTCAATAAAAAGATTAATGAATTTGATGCTCCTTGGAAAGATTAATAACAAAATATGCGAGTATCTCTATGGAGCAACTCTTTGTGCTTTAGGTAAAAAGGACGGTGGCATCCGGCCCATTGCTATCGGTTGTACGTTCCGGAGACTCGCTTCAAAGCTGTGTTGTCTTGCTGTAAAGAATAACATTGTCTCATACCTACAACCGAAGCAGCTCGGGTTCGCGACAAAAAGAGGTTGTGAAAGTGCAATACACGCCACACGAACGTATTTGACAAAATATCAGGATACAGAAAAAATTATTGTAAAAATAGATGTAAAGAATGCTTTTAATTCTTTAGAGAGAGATAGTTTGCTTCGAGAAGTGAAAGAGAAAACGCCAAAAATTTATCCATATTTATGGCAATGTTATTCAGAGCCGACTAATTTGTTTTTCGGGGAGCATATAATAAAATCAAAAGTAGGTGCCCAACAAGGTGATCCCCTCGGGCCTCTTTTATTCAGCTTAGCAATTCATCCTATTGTAGAAAATCTAAAATCAGAATTAAATTTATGGTACCTTGACGATGGTACGTTAGGTGGTACCGTAGAGGATGTGACTAATGATTTAAGATATTTAGTTGCCAAAATGAAGGAGCTTGGTCTGGTTCTTAATACAGACAAATGTGAACTATATTGTTGTAACGATTCGCTAGTAACAGCAGAAAGCATAACTAATATTCTTCCTGGAATTCGAACCATGAATAGGGAAAACTTATCTCTGCTTGGCGCTCCGATACAATTGGAAGCAATGCCAGCCTTTTTTCAAAATAAAACAAAAGTCTTAGAGCAAGCATATGCGAAATTTCCAGAGTTGCATTCTCACGTTGCCTACGTCTTGCTAAAATACTGCCTGGGTATTCCAAAAATGACATTTTTAGTTAGAACAACACCTTCATGGCTTTTCCCAGAACATGTAAGTGCAATCGACAATGCTATAAAATCAGCCTTGGAAAACATCTTAAACATACAACTTGATAAATGTCAGTGGGATCAGGCCTCGTTGCCAATAAATTTCGGAGGTCTGGGTGTGCGTCGTGTGGCCGATATAGGTCTTCCTGCCTTCCTTGGTTCTGCTAATGGGGTTTCTGGGCTGGTTGCTAACATATTACCCCAAATAGGTAGCAGCTCAGAGATCACCCATTTGGTGGAGGCAAGGAGTTCATGGTCCACAATTTCCCCAGATTCAAACTGTATTGACATCTTCTCACAAAAAGAATGGGACATGATCTTGGTGAAAAAGTCGCACGATGCACTTCTTGCAAATTCGTCCTCACGGACTGAAAGTGCAAGGCTACGCGCTGTTTCTTGCGTAGAGTCTGGCCTCTGGCTTAAGGTCATACCGTCCTCCAACATCGGGACGCTTTTAGATGATAACACGCTTCGCATTGCCACAGCTCTACGACTTGGATGCGACATCTGCCGGCCTCACGTGTGCATTTGCGGGTCGTCTGTAGACTCAAAGGGAAGACATGGCCTAAGTTGTTTAAAGTGCGCGGGTCGTCTCCCACGACACGCTGCACTTAATGACATAATAAAAAGAGGCCTTTGTTCTGTGAATGTACCGGCAATTTTAGAACCATCAGGGGTGAGTAGAAACGACGGAAAGCGTCCAGACGGTATGACCATTATGCCTTGGGAGAGAGGTCAGGCGTTGGTGTGGGACGCCACATGCGTGGATACACTTGCGGCGTCCTACATCGATCGCACCTCGAAAACAGCTGGTGCGGCCGCAGAAACAGCTGCGCGGCTAAAGCACACAAAGTACTCGTCAGTGAAGGCGAACTACCACTTCATCGCATTCGCTGTCGAGACTTTTGGTCCGTGGTGCGGCGATACAAAGAAATTTATTGGCAACTTATCAAAAAAATTAATAGAAAAAGCAAATGACAAACGCGCTGGTGAATACTTCAGGCAGAGAGTCAGCCTGGCGATCCAGCGTGGGAATGCAGCAGGTGTAATGGGCTCGCTTCGCGGACAGGATACGGAGGACGGGCTGGACGAAATATTTTATATTTTTTAGGTTAGTTTTAATTTTAGGTTAATTTTAGTTTTTAACTTAGTTATATTTTATATTAGTTTAGCTTAGATAATTAGTTTAATTTTTATTGTATCTTAATTTTTTGGTTGTTTAATAAATACTCTATAGTTGTTTATGTGCCATATTTACACTGAACTGTACACTATTTATTTACATAGCCGTGAGCCGCTATACCATACATATCTTACCTGCAAAAAATCGCGATGCAAAATACCCGTTGCGCCATCTATTATTTAGTAGTGTGAATATTTACTAATCGATTCATAGCACGTTTCTTGTATGGGGACCCCCTTGTTTTTTTTTTACTTTTTTAATTTTTTTATGAAAATTTCAACCGGCTACCTATTACGTTTCAAAAGATATAACCCTAGGACGGACGGACGGACGGACATACAGACGGCGTAAGCTTAGTATGCATACGGAACCCTAAAAAAAAATCAACACGATACAATAGTCAGATAAGTTGAGAAAGAGAAAAATTATTTAAGATCAGTTAAAATGATAGTTCCCTCCCAGTCAACACTGTTTCCCGATCGATGGGTTAGGAAGAGAAAACGGATCTTTAGTCGACATCCCCTGACACACTGACCTCCGTGAAATGGATGAATCAACTTTTTCTTGTTTTTGGTATCTGTCTGAAAACCATTGACTTATAACTGCTGAAAACAGGATATTATCTTGATAAATTCACCTTATTTTAATAGTTACAGCAACTCTCAGATAAGTAATTGATCAATAAGAAAGAACCTGCACAAAGAATTTTGAGTAATTTAAAAAATATATATTGGTTATCCTGGGGACAAAATCCCTTTCTTCCATACAAAACTGGGGGCAAAATTGTCCCCTGGGTCACCCCTAAAAATTTGGTTAATGTTTTATTTTAAATAGTACTCTTCTTTTATTTCAATTGCTTATCAACCTAAGTATTTTATACTTATTGATTTTCAACTAAGTAATAAATTGTTAAAAAAAATTATTTTATTTGACTTTGCAGCTGGTGTTTACGTTACAAAAAAAGTTGATTCACCCAAATGTTTGTTATATATAATGACAAGCTGTGCCCGCGGCTCCGCCCGCTCTCATATTTCACTTCACTGCTAACCTCTTAAGCTATTTAGCGTGATAGTAAGTAGCCTATAGTTGATGGGAAGAATCAAGCTATCCGTAGAATTTTGTTTTATTAAAATCGGTTCAGTGGTTCTCGAGTTATAAGCGGACAGACAGACACTCCGACAGACAGAAAGCAGACGTTTGATTTTATTATAGGTAGGGAACGAAGAATTATTTAAAAAAACCTATTAAGTACGATTCCAAAGATACAGCTCTTTAAAGGTAGGACAGAATTTTATTTTTATGGAAGGCGCGACATGTGGCCTCGTTTCACTTGCGAGTAGGTGATTTAAGATGCCCATGGACATTATGTGATGCACGCGGGGATAGCGAATGCCATGCCGGCCTGACAGGAGCCTTTTCACGCCCCTCTTGAAAAAGCGCAGGCTGTACTTGGGAGGAAATATATGAGCAGGGAGTGCGTCCCACAATTTCCCGGTTCTGTGAATAAAATACCTACAGAACCGGTTGGTGCGCATCCTCGGTAGGTCGATTGTATAGGGGTGCATCCCTTGCCCAGTACGCGTAGTATAGGATTAGTAATAGTATCCCGAACGAAACGGAACCCTAAAAACGTACAGCTCCCCTCAGCAACGTTTTCCCTCTGGTATTTACATATTTCATAGATCGCAAACATGTAATTTTATAAAATGTTGAGCTACAAAACTAAAAGAAACGATATTTTTTTTATATAGAAAGCGCGACATGTTGCGGCGATCCAACCATAAGGTGTCTAACGACGCCCATGGACATTCGGTCGTACGAGGGGGGAGGGGGGGGGGGGTTGCGAATGCCATGTCGGCCTGCCATGCCAGGTACGATATTCACGCCTCTCTTGATGGACCCGAGACTATACTTGAGGGTAAATATGTGGTAAATATATAAATTGCAATAAATATATAAATATTTACTGCGATTTTTTGCGATGCGGTGGGGTCGACTTAATACAAAATGGAATTTATTCCCAGCAACCTTGCAGATATTTTGCTACTTCCCAAGACTCTTTTGTTTCACCGGAGTATTTTATTACTGTTTAGAAATGTTTTGAAAATTTAATATAGGTATCTATGGAAATGAAATTTCGTGTTTTAAGGTGATGTGAGACTGCGTCTGACTTGAATTTCAAGAAGTGTATCGCATCGCCAATATTACTTACCTGACAGATTCAATTTTAATAATGTAGTAGGTACTTCATCTATCAGTGCAGATCGATAGCTTTTTGAAAACACGATTTGATTTAACTTCGCTCGATAGAAAAAAATCATGAACATGCCTTCTGAATTTAGTTGCAACGTGACAAGGCTTTGGAATAATATATTTTATTTGTTGAAAATATATCTAAATCCGTAGATTTTAACGTTTTTGTTTCGATCCGTAGTTTTGGAATAAAAAAATAAAAACCAAAATTTTTATTGATATATTGTGTTGTGAGCATCCTACTCCAACCAGCGAAAGCGGAGGCGGCGCGGCTCCTTGAAAGAGGAGTACGGGTGAATACGGGTTGACAGGGCCATTAAGGAAAATTAAGAAAATTCAGAAGGAAGGCAATACTGGCATGCAACCTTGTTCCCACAGGAAGTTGGTGAAATAGGCTTTATGACTGTTGAATGTGATCGTGAATGCTTAGACATATAACATATAAATATAACATAAAAATATATGATATGTATAAATTTAGGAATAAAAAAATTACTTACCCACAATAGACATGAAAAATTGATTAAATTTACTGCCCGTCTTCTCCTGCGCCTGCGCACTGACCTTGTACACTTTATTCACCATTTTGACTGTTTTTTTTAATTATTTCTATGTCTTCTTAAAATATATCACAATTTATTTTAAAACTAACATAAAATATATTATTATCACAGCTGTTTTAAATTAGTTTGTCGTTTTATAATAATTATCTCACGATTTAAAAATGCAAAATTTTTTTTGCTAATACTTTAAACACTGAATTTAATGTTTCACATTTAAAAAAATATATCCTTTCTTACAAAATCCTCTTTCGAAACTCCTTATGTTGTAAATTGTAAAGTGGGAATTTTAACACTGTATTCTAAATTTGATTCTAAAATTCGTCCAAAAGCCCTTCGTACACTGAAGTTAACACGAGCAAGCCAAGAAAAATAGAATTTGAAAAAAAAAAAAGAATTCCTCGGGTCGCTAGAACGCGCTCTCTCAAAGCCTGCGTTACTTTTGAACGCTTCTAACTGAGTCTGCGGTCTTTTATGGCCAGCTTCGTCTGACGCATACATGGACGCATTTATTATCACTACATTGTATCGTGCACGACCTTATGTGCATCAAAATGAATACGCATCTATAGAACCTTATCATTGTTACTTGTCAAACTTAGGGCCTGTTGAGTCTTCAAACTTCACAGTGCAAATGAAAACGACAAGGTATTACGTGACTACATGATTTGACAGGATGATATCCGTTGATAACGCTACAGGTAGCTCAGTGGTGCGGTCGGACTGTCCGTCGTGATCATAAGCGTACATGGGCGCGGTCAGTACTTGGACGGGTGACCGCTCGACCGTTGCGTTGGAGGTTGACCGCGGTTCGGATTCCACGTAAAACTGTTGGTCCCTTCGCTTCTTACCTTACTCGGTGGTAGGGTTTAAACTCGCCCGGGTTGATACAACCGCACTAAATGAAAGGTCGGTTGAAACGGCTATGTAAATTGTTCGTGATTTTCGTCTCATTTCAGTGTAGCCGGCACGACCGAAGGGGACTGACACGCCGGCGGGGGAGGCGCCTGCGGCAGACGAAGTAACTATTAAGTAATCTGTGCCTGCAGCTAGTGTGGTTACATAATACATAATAATTATGTGGGTAGGCCGAAAAATTGAAAAAAATATGCCTACTCGCGTGATGCGTGATAGATATTATAATCGCTTCTGTAAGAACGCGTCGCCGGCGGCGCTCCGCCGCGCTGCCGTGGTGTTACCACTGAACAAATTGAAACTCAATTATCCTGCTCAAAAAGTTTATGTTAATGAGCATCTAACGCTTCAGAGGACATTATTATTTCGCAAGGTTAGGGCGACAGTGGCGGCGCTAGGCGTCGCGTGTCGGCGACGACGACGCGACGTCGTCACAGATTACTTAATAGACGTCGGTCGAAGAAAACGGCTATAAAAATTATACATGTTTTCCATCCAGGTCAGGTCTGCGAGACAGAAATTGTCGAGTGCAGGAGACTCATTTATTGCACTGTATGATTTTATGTGTTAATAAATATTTTCATTCCATTTATTTAAAATTCATTCATCCATATCTCCTACTTCCATCCTAATTATTATTTTGCCATATAAATAAATAAAGCGAAGTTTCTACGGGCGACCGGTGGCGGCGGCGGCGGCGGCGGTCGTGTAACGTATGTCAATTTATTTTAATTTTTTTATTTTATTTAAAGCGCAACATGTGGCGCCGTGTCACCCATAAAGTGTCTAACGACGCCCATGATTTCGCTTGGGATGGCTCTGCCAAATACCAGCTTGCGCCTCTGGACTTGCGTCGAGCCGTGCGACTAGTGGGTGACCTCGAAGTGTCCCGCGATCTAGAACCACTGCAACTCCGTGGGGATGTCGGCTATCTAAGTGTGTTCTATCGCTAATTCCTGGGGGAGTACTCGGAGGAGCTGTTTAATCGCAATTCAGGGAAGTCTCCGGTATGGCACCTACCTTCTAGCATGTGCTTTGGCCCCTCAGACTCAGCCACACATACCGGATAAATAAAAAAAAATCACTGAGCTACCGAGGCTGACAATAAATAAAGCGAAATTTCTACGGGCGACCCACCGTCTAGCGTACTCGTACGTAATATATATGAAATATTCTTATAACTCGAGAACCACTTTATCGATTTACATGCGGTTTTCTTTCCTACATTTCGTTACATCTCAGGATGATTTTAAGCTATCAATCACAACGCTACGTTATCGGTGGCTTGAGCTGTGACCAAAAAGTTACGCGAAAAATTGAAATTTTGGCTGTTCAGACATTTAACTTTATCTCCATATGTATGACATTTTGAGGAAAATGAATAGTTTTGTGCACAACTACATAAGAGTACCTATATTGATAATTTAATTTTCAGAATTTTCAAACAGCCCTTAATAGGTCAAAGTTCGGCGACAAAAGTGCAGTTTTTTGTCAACATTTAAACGAAATATTTGTTAAAGTAAACTTATTGTTTATAGCAAAGTTATATATTTTTGAAATTGCCTAAACAATACCTATAGAATGACATGACATTTGATTTATTTAAAAAAACAAAAAATATTTTTGGTTTACATTTTGGGGTACCCTGTACTTTCTACAGGACTATTAGATAAACTTATCAAAATATCATTTAATCACATTAACTGTTTATAAACTTATCTATAATATAATATATCTAGCGGCAAAAATTACACGTAATTTGGCGTCATTTTCATCGAAATCGGTTCAGTAGGTCCGGCCGGAGATATCTGCGTGTGACCGACATACAGACAGACAGACAGACAGACAAACAGACACCCGAGCTATCCCATAAGGGTCCCTTTTTTCGCATTTTGCGACGGGACCCTAAAAACATACATACGCCTGTTTCTCGGTGGGGTAGGCAGAGACAACGGATCTCCAAGTGCCACAATCCTGCCTGACACACCTCTGCTGCCTCTTCCACTCTCAATGAGAGTCTCTCATAATGTTCTTCATGCATGCTCGTCGGTTACGGGTACTACGCACTTGACCAACTACGTTCCCCAAGTCCCCAACTCCCCAGCTCACGGAGGGTCTTGAACATTGCAACACAGGCGATAGGTTACCATTGCCAATGTTCCGAAGAACTGGCTTCACTCATCCATCCTGCCCCGATCCGTATCCGTCACACCCGCCGGACTCGCTCGGAACATTCATATGTTTGTCGTTGACACACAACTTCTACTCTACTCTACTGTACTCTACTGTAATCTAGTGTACTCTATTGTACTCTATTATACTCTAATGTACTCTACTCCACTGTACTTGACTGTTCTCTAATATATTCTACTCTGCCCTAATCTACTTTACTGTACTGTACTGTATTGTACTCTAATGTACTCTACTCTACTGTACTTGACTGTACTCTAATATATTCTACTCTGCTGTAATCTACTTTACTGTACTGTACTGTATTGTACTCTAATGTACTCTACTCTACTGTACTTGACTGCACTCTAATATATTCTACTCTGCTGTAATCTACTTTACTGTACTGTATTGTACTCTAATGTACTCTACTCTACTGCACTTTACTGTACTCTAATATATTCTACTCTGCTGTAATCTACTTTACTGTACTGTACTATATTGTACTCTATTCTACTGTAATGTACTCTACTCTACTGTACTTTACTGTACTCTAACATATTCTACTCTGCTGTAATCTACTTTACTGTACTGTACTGCATTGTACTCTAATGTACTCTACTCTACTGTACTTTACTGTACTCTAACATATTCTACTCTGCTGTAATCTACTTTACTGTACTGCACTCTATTGTACTCTATTCTACTCTACTCTACTTTACTGTACTTTACTGTACTCTAATATATTCTACTCTGCTGTAATCTTCTTTACTGTACTGTACTCTATTTTACTTTATTCTACTATACTCTACTCTACTTTACTCTACTCTACTTTACTATACTCTACTTTACTCTACTCTACTTTACTCTACTCTACTGTTCTCTACTCTACTGTGCTCCGCTCTACTGTGCTCTGCTCTACTCTATTCTAAGTCAATGACAAATTATAATGACAATTCCATAAGTATTCTTGCCGAAGACATGTGCCGTCTCAACTCTCAGGGTACTTCCCTCTCGCAGTAAAAACATGTAAGATCAAACAACTCACTAAGTTAACGTCCACTTATGATAAGAGTGAAGTACCTTTTGCTGCCTGAAGATGTACACACATATCGTCATGCCGTATTCCGACAATCGGGGTAAGCAGAATTATTGGCGGGTGGCCGAGTGGTTTGGGCATCGGCTTCTCATGCGGGAGGTCCGAGGTTCGAATCCGGTCGGCGTGTACCAATGAGTTTTTTCTGACGAAAAAATTTACGTGCATACCTACACCTGCTGCTTCACCGTTCGGAACCGGTGTAAAACTGTAGGTCCCTTCCCTTGCCCCTTACTAGGTGGTAGGCTCAAATTGTAGCCGACTGGGTTGGTACCATCGTACTGGATGTAAGATGGCCGCATAGCAACCTCGGTTGTGTTCTCCTCTAGTCCAGTATAGCCAGCAATCCAGGGAAGTCTCCGGTATGGCACCTACCTTCTCGGAGGTGAAATTGGCTGGTCGGAGCATGCGCTTTGGCCCCTCCGACTCAGCCATCCATACCGGATAAAATTAAAAAAAAAAAAAAAAAAATTTGGTATCGCTGTGGTACTGCAACAACTCTGGTCAATTGTAATTTGAAGGAGTGCCGTGTCTGTGTAGCACTACCACCATAGACGTATAATATATATTATTTCTCTATGACTACCACGCACTACCACCGATACATCGTGTTCAGCCCAAGATAACCATAAGCAAAGGGTCCTTTTTTAGGTTTCCGTATCCGGAACGGGACTCTATTACTGAGCCTCCGCCGTCCGTCTGTCTGTCTGTCTGTCTGTCCACGGGCTGTATCTCTTGAACCGTAATAGCTAGCCCGTTGATATTTTCACAGAATATGTGCTATGATGTCCGATGTAACAACAAATAATAAAAATAAGAAAAAGTCTAAAATTCACGGGGGTCCCATACAAGAAACTAAAAAGTGTATGAGCGCCATCTACCGAAAAGAGTATGAAGGAGCGTTGACCGTGACATGGAGACACGGAACCCTCGGTGCGCGAGGTCGATTCGCACTTGGCCGGTTTTTTTTTTTGTAAATACATAATACATATGTATTGAGTGGTGGTACGGAACCCTCGGCGCGCGAGTTCAACACGCACTTGGCGGCTTTTTTTTCTGTGTGTTACTAAATTAATTCTTTTTAAGTTTAGTTTAGATTTAAATAGTTATTAATGTGGTTTATATTTTATGTATATTACTTAGTATAGGAATTTAATTTGTAGATTAGTTTATTTTCTGATAATAATTAACTTTACCGTGTGGGGCCGGTACTTAAAAAGAATAGCCCCACTGCATCTCTCACCGTGCATGTCGTAAGAGGCGACTAAGGGATAAGGACAAGATACTGCGCTAAAGGGTGACAGGCTAGCCACTTCTCACCTTGGCGCAGTCCTTCCACCTAGTCATGCAGCAGGTGGGTTCTTCGTGTCTTACTTGCTGCTTGATAGTTGTCTTGTCCGTATACTGTGCTAAACGTGGTGGTCGGTGTTGTGCTGTAATTTACCAGAGTCCTTATAGCACAATACCGATTACTCTGTTTACCCTGATTGTCGGGATACAGCGTGTGTTATGTATGTATGTATGTAATTAACTTTATTTCGTGTGTCGACATTACAATTTTGTAATAAGCTATCAAATGGGGGAATCACTTCTTTCAATATTTACATTCAGTAGTTGTTCCCCTCTTGGAGTTATCAAACCGATAAACTTTTGAGTCATCATCATCATTGTGTCATCTCATTAGGAAAAATAAAAATAAAATTAGTTTTTAGTCCCGCACCGTCACTCATATTAAATTATGAAACTCGGCTTTCCGGTAATGATGGCGAGCGCATCGCTGCAGCTCGACGTTTCGAGTCCTCTAAAATAAAAGGTTTATAAAACACCGACTATGTAAATCGAAGATGCGCAGTACAGAAGACAAGTTGCGCAGTAGTCGGGCATTTGGACGAATTAGAATGAACAGATAGCCACACCGCATCGCTCCCCGTGCATGTCGTAAAAGGCGACTACAGGGATAATATAGATAATAAGGACGAGATGCCATGCTACAGGGCGAAAGGCTAGCCACCTCTCACCTTGGCATGGTCCTTTTTTTTTTATTGAAACTGACACGGTTTGCTACATCACCTACAACGTCCGTGATGTCAGCCCATAACACCGGGTGAACTAGGTGCCATGTCAGTGCTTCCCCCTTTGATCGTGCCGGCTACACTGAACGTCGGAAAACACAAACTATTTACATAGCCGTTTTGACCGACGTTTCATTCAGTGCGGTGGTACCAACCCGGGCGGGTTAAACCCTACCACCAAGTAAGATTAGGAGGGAAGGGACCTACAGTTTTACGAGGAATCCGAACCTCGGTCAGCCTCCAACGGTCAGCGGTCACCCATCCAAGTACTGACCGCACCCAGCGTTGCTTAACATTCAATAGCGACAGTTCACTGTCTGCACCACTGAGCTATCGAGGCTGACGTCGAGTCCCGCAGCAGGTGGGTCTGTGTTCCTTACTTGCTGCTTGATAGTTATTTTGTCCGAACTATTGAGAGATCTCAATAGATATACGATGGTAGATCCAAAAGTTCGTGGCCTAACATAGAAAAAGCCATGATTTTTGTTTTAATTGTACTCTCATTTGTTAGTACTATTCTTCAGTAATAAATGTGCGAAGTTTGGTTCCGACACTGCAAGCCATATTTTTTTCGTGATTATTTGGTTAACTCTATCTGACAAGCTTTTCAATAAGTACATAATGGAGAAAATTTTACACCGAGCACTGATGAAATACCTCCATAAAAAAGGCATGTCACCAAAAGATATCATACATCAAGATATGGTTAACACATTGGGGGAGTCTGCCTGCTCCATCGTATTCCCCTTCGGCCGCCTACGTAACCAGAGTTTCGTAACCGGTTTCGTACGAGGCCTTTTTATTATTTGTACGTAACTAGTTACGATGGAGGAAATATTTTTACTTCTACGAAACCTGGTTTCGAGAGAGGCCTTTTTACCCGACTACGGCGAAGCCAAAAAAGGAAGGGTTATGAGTTTGGCGTGTATGTATGTATGTATGTATGTATGTATGTATGTGACTATCTATATTCCACTCTACAGCCTAAAGTACTGGGCCGATTTGAATAATTCTTGCGCCAGTGGATTTGTCTTATTCACGGGAGTGTCATAGGCTATATAACAATTTTCAAAATTCAAAATGGCGGACGCACGGCCTCAAAATGTCAAATTAGTTTTTCAAAATATATTGAGTGGGGTATCAAATTAAAGATAATTAAATTACGATTCCGAAAATATATACTTTGCTATCTATTAAACTTATGTATACAGAGAAATAGAGCCAAATGTGTGGCGCATGTATGAATCGCGATTATTCGCGATGAAGCGTGGTCGACCGCGCACCGCGCCGCGCGCCCCCGCGCCGTTTCGGTACGCGACGACGCGACTGCGACGCGAAGAAGCGACATGGTATTGTTGGTAATATACCTACATACTTACTCACTGATCTACCGCAAATTTTATATAGATATTATATAATATTATTATTAGATACAGTACTATAATAAATTGAATTGCTAAAATAAATTGGTATTAAATGTCCATGTAGGTACCTAGTGTAAGCATAATATGTAGTGTAGGTGTACCGTGTGGGGTCGGTACTTAAAAAGTTTATCCTGGCCAGATTGGTACCACCGCACTGAGCGAAACGTCGGTCGAAACGGCTATGTAAATAGTTCGTGTTTTCCGTCCAGTTCAGTGTAGCCGGCGCGAAATGAAGGGAAGCACTGACATGGCACCTAGTTCACCCGGTGTTATGGGCTGACATCACGGATGTTGTAGGTGATGTTGCCAACCATGTCAAGTTTCCATAAAAAAAAAAAAGGTAGGTACATTAAATATACCTAATACCTCAAATATTTTCGGATGCAAGTTACCCTTCAGCTAAGCGGGATATTATGGAAGAGAAGAACCGCCGATTGCGGAAAAGTATTTCCAATTTTCTGGGTGCAGTTTTAGCCCTAGACTTGATTAGTTGCCGGAAACCTACGTCTTTGGAAATGGCGGTGCCCAGGAGGTTCAGGTGCTTCCAGACAGGTATGACGATGACTTAGAAACTGGCTTGGAAAGCAAAAGGACCTTCAAATCGACCTTCGCAGATAATGCGCAGCACTGAGCCTTGCTAACGTTGAAGGCGTGGGCGTAGCATTCAGGGGGCAACATATCATTGTTATGCATACGAGAGTACGGAACACGGGTTCTACACCAGTTACCCTTCAACTAGGCGGGATGTGGATGAGAAGAGGCGAAGACTTGTGTCTGAACTTGAGCAAACACTCGGCTCTATTTCCGAATGGGCCGTAGCAAGTTGGTCAAGTTAAATACCTCCAAGATACAAGTTTGCGCGTTCAGTGCGAAGAGAGCGGTGTTCACACCAGCTCCTTCCTACCAAGGCACGTCACTTAAATTTTGCGACCACCTCGGGGTCCTCCGAGTCGAATTTTCGCACGATCTAAACTTACGGCGTGACATCGAGGGCAAGGCCGTATAAATCGCAGATTCGGTCCTGCTTGGGGTACTGCTCGCACCTATCCTATGGGATGGCTCAGTCAAAAACCAGCTGGCGCCTCTGGACTCGATCCAGCGTCGAGCCGTGCGAATAGTAGGTGACTCCCAAATGTCCCGCGATCTAAAAGCACTGCAACTCCGTAGAAATACATAGCTAAATCAGAGCCTGTTGAAATACAAACAGAGATAAATATTTTCCCCCAAGTACAGTCTCGGGTCCTTCAACCTGGGCACCTGTCAGGCCGGCATGGCATTGGCAGCCTCCGCATGCTACCGATTGTCCATGGGCATCGCTAGACACCTTATGGGTGGCTCGGCGCCACATATCGCGCTCACTATAAAAATAATATCAGTAGATTTGGCCTCGCCTTAGTGGCTTACCTGCTTCGAGTGAGTACATTATTCAACTATGTACAACCTGAAACCTCCCTCGGTCTTCGGCCTTGAACTGATTGGTTTACTTACTTCCCGAATCCGCTTCACCCCAGCCAGATATATTTACTTACATAGACAAAGAAAATCGTGTACTTACACAGCTCAGTCTTCGGTCTTGCTCTGACTGACTTTTAATTTTACTTCAATACTATACATCGTTCAACTATACATAATTTGTATATATATGTAGGTACTCACTCATGCGCTATTTGCAGAAAACTTTAGTTTCAAATAGAGATCACGACAAATAAACGGACGGATAGTATCAATTTTGTACCGTGTGGGGCCGGTACTTATATAAAAGAATAGCCCCACTGTATCTCTCCCCGTGTATGTCGTAAAAGGCGACTAAGGGATATGACTTCCTTCTTTTATTACTGGGTGGTAGGGTTTAACCCGCCCGTGTTGGTACCACCGCACCGCACTGAATAAAAGGTCGGTAGAAACGGCT